>OX438641.1:30397545-32797545 GCA_949316285.1 Eupithecia subumbrata
GATGACCTACAGTCGAACCTCCAGGTATTTTACTGACAATTTTTTGTCCTCGAAACAACATTGGTAGGTATGAAATTTTTGGTTCTAGGCATGTTAAATCCAATGGTATGCAAAGTAGATGACTTCCTACTTGCTTTATGGTCTCTGTGAATGACCTACTGACAAACCGCTTGGTTTTTAATTGGTACCTAATCATCTTTATATTTTTATGAGATAATGAGTTCTAGTGATGTACAAACCATTGATATGCAAAGTAGATGTTTATTTGCTTTATTATAACCTTCGTGAGTGACCTACAGTCAAACCCCCAGATTTTTAGCTCATCCTGTCTGGTCTTCGTGAAGAACCTGCAGTAAATCCTCCAGACAGACTTTAAGATGGTATGGTATGATTGAATTGTAAAGGATACAACATCTAGATTATTCTAGGTAGGTAGGTACTTGTTTTATAACCTTCGTGAGTGACCTACAGTCAAACCCCCAGGTTTTTAGCTCATCCTGTCTGGTCTTCGTGAAGTACCTGCAGTAAATCCTCCAGGCAGACTTTAAGATGGTATGGTATGATTGAATTGTAAAGGATACAACATCTAGATTATTCTAGGTAGGTAGGTACTTGTGTAACAAATAAATGACTTTTACTTGTTTTATAACCTTCGTGAGTGACCTACAGTCAAACCCCCAGGCTTTTAACTCATCCTGTCTAGCCTTCGTGGAGTACCTACAGTAAACCCTCCAGGCAGACTTTTAGATGGTATGGTTTGGTTGAATTGTAAACATTTGCAACCTCTAGTAATGAATTCAAAATAGAAGTTACCTTCTTTTTTCGAGAATTCAATAATTGACCTCGAGTCGCTTGTTTTTGTTCAAGCTTTTTGATTTCTGCTTGATACCGCTGAATTGCTTGGTCTTCCCTTTTCCTCTTGTAATTTTTCGTAGATTCACAAATTTTATTGTTAAATAAATTTTTAGTGTGCTTATGCTACCGCGCACGGAAAAAGAATGGCGTTCTGGTAGCGTGGTAGGGTTGGGAAGGTGTTTTAGTGTTGTGCATCGATTTAAATCGATTCTCTGAAACGTGCGAGCTACCGAATGGAACAAGTAACTACCTGTGTAAAATTATAATCTTCTACTAATGGAACTATGAAATATAATTACCTATTTTGAAGTTACATGGATATACCCTGTTAGATACTAAAATTGGGAAAGGGAATTCATTATGTAATTATTTTTCTTTGTCCCAGGTCACAAGTCCGGTCCTCGTAGTAGAACTCACCCTGAACCACCTAGAAGGCACACAGCTGAGAGCCCTAGGCCTCCTGAACGTGTTCGGGTTCAACGTGACGTACGCAGTGCGCGCGCCCGCGGATCCGCCCGGGCCCACCTCGTGCAGCGCCATCGAGTGCCGGCTGCTGGGACATTGCAATGCTAGGCAGGACTTTCAGTGAGTACCTATAAGTATGAATATTCAGCCCGCTGTTTTGTGCGTGTTTTTGGGATAGCTGTAGCCTTTATGATTATTTAAGCTGTTCAACTACAACTAGGCGAACTAAAAACATCCATCCATCCAAATAGGCAAGTATTTAAACCTTTGCTATAATTTTCATGAAACTCATTAGCCGAGGTTTATCTGATGATTAGCGATTTGAAGCAATTTTAGGGATAAAATAAATAGGGTTGTTTTTACATTTGCAAAAGGCTAGTAGTTGTTGAAATGCACTGATATCATAATTAGCATTTTGGGTAATTTGAATAATTGAATAAAACTCGGCCAACGTGATGCATTTCACGAGTAATTTAATATTAAATTTCAGAATCACCGAAAAAAATTCGGAATTTTCGTGGAACTTATCAGCGAAATCTTGGAATTCTAATGGGTATTAGGGCAGTCAATAGAGCGCGAAAATTCAGTATGAAGATCAGATTGAGCGGGAAAGCTGATCTTAAGGGTGGCGAGCCATTTGCTTGCGAAATTATTATACCGCTCAAAAGATTACGTGTGAGATTACGAGTCGAAAAGATTTTGCTTTTGGAAATGCCAACAAATCATTCAGACTCTGGTTATAGCAGCCTTTTGTAAGTAAACTTCACCATACTCTTGAGTATTGCCGCTTATGCATTTTATTGTATTTCATAGATTGATGGATTGATTAATGTCTTCTACTGCCAAAACCTTTGTGAACCTCAGGCAAAAAAATAAAACAATAAAACTGTTGAAGCACTTACTTAAAAACGTGCCATATCTTGGCTGCAAATGGGTGACATACATAGATTACCTACATTATGCCGCAAGAAATAGGGCAAATGTTGAGACTGGCCAGAGGAAGGAGTAAGAAATACTTTAGATTAAAATCAAGAAGTGTTTTGTTTTGAGTTCAGCGTATAAAAAAAAACACAATACCTACAACAAAACACGGCTAGCTCTTCTGAGATTATCAAACAACTGACAGAGATTTTAGATAGGCCTTTATATTTCTTATTTCCATGAAATGTTACGGAAACTTTGACAAACCAAATGATATTTTTTGTTTACAGAGAGTTCTTCTGCTCTTGTTTCGAGGGGTACTCCGGTGCTGACTGCGGCGTCGGCCCCCTCTGTCCAAGGACCTCCAACATGTGCAAAAATGGCGGCACTTGCAGGTAACCTTTATTGAGCAACCTTTCATATTCGGTATTAGGGTAGATAATTATTGATTTTTAGGGTCGCAGATACACATTTTTGTCATAACTTCATCATGGTGGCTTCATTCGCATGGTACCTAGATACAGCTTTAAACAAGCATAATATTCAAGCTACGAATTTTTAATCAAATCAAACTTATAACACCCCTGGTTCTAGTTTGCTGTAGCTTGCAACGAAAGTGGTAACGATGTAGTTTTTCAAAAACATTCAAGTCACTTAAGTACAACGGGATATTACAATAATAAAAGAAATGGTTTATTGCTATTAATATAGTGCGTAAGCCCTCATAGGTACTAAGGGTAATTTCTTAGTCCCAGAGTTCAAGTTCCGACGAATTTGAAAATTTTAGGCATAATATTTGATTTCTTAGAATTACTTTCGCTTTTATTATATTGGTATGGATATCTAAAACACCTATAATAGTTAGAATTATCATAATCGAATGACACGGTCTTGGCGATTTTATTTCGTTGGTTTCGTTTCACAAATCAAGTTATAAATAAATAGGACGTATTTTGTACGTATTTCCGATACTAAGCAACATGGTATCTCACTCAATATGCGTATTCGAAGTCCTTTTCAAACAAAAATAAGCAACTAAAATATATACCTAGACCGATTTATGTCATTATTGAGCCAACAACAAAAAGTGAGTTGAGGAGAGTGTCGGTTTTACGGCTTTGCAAGGGTTGTTGGCCCAACAAACATAGGTAGGTTTTATCCCGCCCTTTTTTACCAAAAATACGCCAAATTTCTTACGACCACGTCTATCATGGACAAAAAAGATTGTACAGTTTACTGAGACAGACAGCATAAAGTTGCTGAAATTATTTCAGTTTAGGTTTTTTATAGCAAAATATGAAAACCCAAATTAAATGGAAATGAGCCGTTTAGTGCCTGTATTTTGTGATAATAAAAAACCTTGGGGAGTTTTGTTTTGTTACTACGGTATCATTGTTAGGTACTTTTAATCATATTGAAACTATTTGGAACGCCTTAATTCTTTATTGATCCAGTCCAGTGCTCGAACGATTGTGCGATTTCTGTGCATAAAAACGTGTTGTCATTAACAGTATCAATCCAAATTTGATGCATCTCGCTTCTCGTACCTACATCCCAAGCCGTTTGTGATCTGTTGATACGTTTCTAGTCCATTACGGTCTGATATCAACAGCTGCTAGGCACGAAGGAAGGGAGATAATGTTCTTAAGCCTTTGCTTGGAGGCTATAGACTACAAAGCCTGATTTAGCTACGATTTTCAGTGAACTAATGTTTGATCTATCTATTTATGAATTTTCATTTTCTGATCAGATATTTAATAAGATTCTCATTTTAAATACTGAAAACGTTTTAACTATACGATTTAGGAAATTAAATAAATTTCGACTCAATTGAATAGAATAGATTGAATAGATACCTTATCACTTTCCTCATAATCAAATTCTCATTTACTCTCGTTGAGAATATTAATTAGCAATTTAAAAAATCTATTGAAGCTTGACGGGTTCTCTAGTTTCATTAACATATCAAAGCTCATACCAACATACACCTAAAAAATAAAGCCCACCGAGAAAATTACCACTACTTTCTTTCGATTGGTTCCCGATTTTAAACGTAAAATGTTTAAAAGCAATTCTCCAAGTAGGTTTATTGTGCCGATCTTCCTCGTTAAATTATAGTGAGACTCGCAGCTCAGGATCCCACAGGCATTGTCCATACAGCTTCAGGCTTTAAGACACCAGTTATCAGGCCGATTTCAAAACCTTTAGGTAGGTATTACTTTTGGAACGTGCTCTACTGCATAAAACCGTTCTTAGAAGGTGCCAGATTCACGTGCCACGAGTTCCTCAGAAAAGTACTACTGTTTGGATAATCTTTTATTTTAATCTTTGATTTCAATTTTATTCCTGGATTATTTGTAGTGTTCAAGGTTGTATAGGTAGCTATTTTAATGGAATACCATAGGAAACCTACAAATCAAACGGAATAGAATCTAGAGCACAATTATTTTAAAATCGCATTATCATTTGGTAATTTTTTTGGTCTTCAATTATTCACTAAGTTTATATTTTTCTATTCGAATTTATTTTTAAGGTCTTTTGTTACATTAATCCCTTCTTTATCTTGCCTTCTATGTATCTCACATAGGAGTTTTACTTTAGCATATAACTCTGTTTTGTGCTATTTTACAATGTATTTCTTTTTCCGTGTCGTAGTAAAACAAATGTTTTCACAGACAGATGGGGCCCGTCGCGGTTAGTTGTATATGCGCTCCCGGCTACACCGGCGACCTCTGTGAATCACAGATTGCTTCACCAGGTACACTGCCGGTCTAATTAACCATTAATGAGTCCACGGATGTCCGTGTAAAAATACATATTTTCAGAACCGTTACGATGTTTGTACAGTGGATTGTAATAAGTATTGACAAAAGTCCAGGAACCTACATAGAGCTTGAATTGTGGTTTGTTTCACAATTAAGTAGAGTTGTGCTTATTTTTCAGAGTGTGGCATAGAAGAATGCTCAGAAGACTGCAAAGACGGGACCACTTGTGACTGCAACCCGAAAGATACAGATTTTTGTAAGTTGTACCTGTGGTTGTATCAGATAAAACGTAGACAGTTAGATTATAAGACAATGGGCGGAACGACACCTCGCCGATATTTTTAAAGAACTTCTGCACAATCGCTAAGGACGCCACTGTTTAATTTTACAATAATAGTAACTAATTTCCGTAACATAAAGTTTTAATTTTATTGCCATTGCCTGACTGCGGTCATTGCCATGTTTACTGTCATGGCAATTGTCATTTCGCAGTTAGCTCAATTGTAAATACTATTTCAATTTTTTTTTCTTTTACTTGATTGTAATTTTTTTGTTAATAAAGTATCTTGGATCAACTCTTTATTATTTAGAATTTAGCAATTAAAAAACTAAATAAGTAAAAGTCATTAATAGTTGGTGGTCGTCGCTATTGTGTTAAGCTATTTTTGTCAGGAAACGATACTTAGATAATTATTTCTACAAGTTCTAGACAGCAAATACTTACAATCACGACAACAATTCATACGGCATCAATAAATATTGAGTTAAAGTTGTTATACCTATAGTGAATTATTAGAATAACCGTAAATGTTTTTCAGCTACCATCCGTTTTGAAACGAGACTACAAGTGGTAGACCAGCCAAGTATCAACATATCTCAAGAGGTAGTAAAGCAGGTTAGTTCATCATCATGATCAGTCATTTCCTCAAGAAAAGATATCAGACAAACTGAGTTACTATCGATTTTTTGCTCCAACTATTATAAAGTTCGTTACAGCTGCATGAATGCTAACGGGAAAATATTTTAACGTCACGTAATAGAGGTCAATTTTCATTGGGATTCGTAAGATATTGGATCAAGAACGATGAACACAAGCTATGGTAGACTCTGAAATCAGCTGATCGGAAACTGAATACCACGAACATGCCACGAACTGACAGTAACCTGCCTGAACGTTTCAGATAACGAGGTATCTGAAGGCATCGAACATCACTTTGGAAGATGAAATTGAATTTTTAAACATGAGGTGAGGCCATTTTTACTGAAATTAATATTTAATTTTAGGTGAGTTAATTTTTTGATTCGAAGATGAGTTTTTAGCACGACTGATTTAGAGATCAATCATGCAAACATTTTCCATTTTTTCATTGGAATTGATAAAATTACTATCACGAAAATTCTTTCTGAACAAACTCATTGGTAACTAACTGACATCCTTAGCGAGTTCAACATAAAAGTTAATAAATTTACACGTGGTCTATGTACTTTTACCATGGATTTGTAAATTTTCCGTGGCCGACATCTAACTGGTACAGGAAATTTATTATAATTTAACTTCCCAGTTCGTTAGAATCAAACAACGCTCGGACGGTTTGGGTGCGCGTGTGGGGCTCGCGCAAGGAAGCTGAGCTGCTGAAGACGGCGCTGGCGAGACTGGGCTCGAGCAGGTCGAGGACCGACAGGCTCAGGCTGCTGCCGGACACGACACACTTCGAGATGCACTCTGCACTTAGTCTACATGTAAGTACCTGCACATTTTCTTTCCAAGCGTCACGGTCTGGTCTGGTGCTATTTTGGAAGTGACAAGCGACTGTATTTTAATTAACCACAAATGATTTTTCATCCTCCCATCTCGGAAAGAGTATTTTTGCTCTTCGATATCTGAGTGCAAAAGCCGTTTTTATCTGCTAGAGCATAAAGTAAAATTGAATTTAGAACATCGTGTGCACTACGTTTGTGATTCAAAACCTATTTACTTCAACCTCCATGGTGCCGAATATATCGTACAACCTTTTTTAATTTGTTAAAAACCTAGACTTGGAACCTTCTTGGTGTACTTTTAATTTAATTTGCTTTGCGCGCGCCATTTTCTTTTTTTGCATTTAGTCATTTCCTCGCTGAGGTGGGACGAAAAGTTACGTGTTGCACTCGATTGCAAAGAATTTTTACCTAGTACTCTTTTGAATCCCTCGCTGATGCTCAGGATTCTAATTTTTGAATCACTCGCTACGCTCGTGATTCGATTTAGAATCCTTCGCTTGCTCGGTCATCAAAATTGAGCACGCGGTTAAAAAGCAACCTTGCACTCTTGTATGCCAAATAACTATAGTCCATTTAATTTTAGGTAAAATACTCGTGCTTGAGCTATATCAATCACCTCTCTCATGCGTAAATGAAAGAAAAATAATATAAAAAAGTTTAAATCCAATGGTATCTGAACAAAACTTTCAATTTGATAATTAAAAGTGGTAAAATAAAAACAAAACAAACAAATTTTTCTAAAGATTTTCGATCCCATTCAGTAAAGCGCAAGAAGAATCACATTTCAAGCAATTAAACTTCTCTCTATTTCTGGGCCTATCCATATTTCTGGGTTGAAAGGAAAAATGAGGCAGTTACTTACCCTGCGCTGCAAAGTTTCAGACTCTTGATTGAGACTGTTAAACGCGCGAAGTGATAACTTATAGGGTCGCAAATTCCAGATAATGAAATAACTTTTTGCCAGATTACCTTCGTAAGTCCTAATTAAGGTCGTTAATTGCCGTAATTTGGTAATTAATCAATATTTCTTATCGATGCCCGGCTTTTTACAGATTATATACATATACTACCACCGATGGTCGTGACGTGACCTGTCTTTGGCATGCACTGAAAACCAGCGCTGGGTAGGCTCATCAGGGTCTACCCAGCACAATGCTGAGTGTTAACCATATTTGCCCTAAACCTGCTACGCACAAATGGGATCTAAGAAGTAGTGTATAGTTAGCTTTTATGTTGTGTAGTAGATTATTAAGGTAAATAAAATTATTTTCTTTCTTTCTTTCTTTCTTTCTTTCTTTCTTTCTTTATTATGTCGATTAGGACGAGAGACAAAAGGATTGTAAATTAACGCAGTCAAAAACAAAACTTATTTCGAATTTCTTCGATTAGCTCGGATGATAACAGCGTCATTTAATATTTTTTACTCTTATTTAATTGCTTTTGTGGCACATTTGTGACATTCATTGACGAAAAATGTCTTGAATTCTAGAACCGAGTAGGTATAGTTCACACTTGCAAACCTACCGCTCCCATAGCTTGATTTATAGCTCTGCCGTTATGGTACAACAACTGCGACCTCTGAAGGAATTCGTCTGGTTAATAGCAAAATTAGGAAAGTAATCTTGTAGAACTTTGCGAGTTTTTAAAGATGCTATCGTGTTGTAACGTAATTTGGTTTAGGGCTTTAATATTTGATTGGATAGGAGTTTGAGAGCTCTGTTTTAAAAGCTGTTAGCTATTTAGTAGGTACTTATTCATGGCGTTTGAACTGTATGCAGATGTAGAAAGGTACTATATTACTGGTCATGGGGGCGGATTATATATTTTATTACATGTTATGGTTTCAATCGATAATATCTCTCTGCAAATGCCTATATCTCTAGCCTTACTTCAACGCAGTAACAGACTATGCCGGTTGGGTATGTGAGTAACGTAACGCAATATTTATAGGTTTTTTTATACGGCCAGTATAATTTAATAGTTCCAACCTGTAGTTAGTAAAAGATGCAATAAAAACAAACAAATCAAACAAAATACGTGGAAAGTTATTTATTAATTACGCGATTTGTGCTTGCTGACGTGAATGAGAAGATTTTATGGCCAGGTAGTAATAATAATTTACGGTTATTTTCTTATGTCAAATTACGAATCAAAGCATTTAATTTCTGTATTGACCGAGTGGTGGGCATTGTCGTGGGTAAAAAGACCAAAGCAGTGTTTTCCGTTTTTCGAATAAATTTCAAATTATATATCTTTTATAAATCCTCACAAACAATTAGTTTCTTACTTACCTACTATAATGTTAGTCTGAACCTTGCTATTGCTTCGTAAACAAAATCTGTAAGTTTCAAAAACTACAACGGATAGTTAAGTGCTCTTCCAAGCAAAAATGTTTGCGATTTGAATCCACTCCGCTCTACACTGGATTTTAAAGATTTTACTTATAAAATTTCGAAAAATATAGAGAAGTCTGTAAAAGAACACTTTTTACAAGAAATAATTTTCAAAAGGGGTGCTTCCCCACCGAGTGGGGTATCTAATGAAAGGTATTGGTTTGGATGTTATAAACAGTTTTTGAAATTTCCTTAGGTTTCATACTTTCTGAAATATTTTGAAAAAAGTCGAAAAATTTACCATTACCCACTTTAACCGAAGCATAAAGAGAGATCCATCTGAAATGTAGGTTGGTACCTACTATTTTAGGTATTCGTTAAATTACGAAGTCTCTAACCAGTACTTTTGGTATATATTTGTTGACTAACGTTCGAAACCCTCGGCGCGCGAGTTGCACTCGCACTTGACGGATCTTGTTTTTCAATTGGAGTACATACTCCAATTCCATTGTACTATATACAATGCCGTTGACCGTTGATGGCCCTAACAGTTCTACCGGACAATCGCATCATCATACTTTGTCATGTTCCAAAATGGTAAATAGAATATAAGAAACATCTGTCACACGGGCATACTGGCACTAAGTTAGTATTTCTCGTGAAAAATATAGTGACTACGTACTTATCCTTGGTACATACATAGTTACGTTACGACCTAAGTAACGCATCTATACTAATCTATACTAATGTTATAAAGAGGAAAGATTTTAAACGGGTAGTAAAAATGCAGCTAGTTTGATATAATTTGAAGAGTTTAAGCGAAAAGGCCGGTATTTCATTCTCTAACATACAATAAAGTATCCACAATGAAATTAAAGTATTGGGTGCGCATGTTTATACTGACTTTATTTTTATTTTTTATTATTTTTACTACTTGATTCGGCAACGAATGTTCTCATCATATTGCGAAATATTTGAATATTTGAACGATACCTCTACCAAAAGTCTTTTTCGACCAATAATTTACGGAACATTTTTTAAAATACCAAAGCCAAAAAAATGTAAAACGAAGCGTTTCCGCCGCGGTAGTGGCGCAGACTATGTAGATTCGGTGCTTTGAATTTTTAATCAATTTTATAAATTTTTTGCTCAACATTCGTATGTCCGACAGCTGAAATAAACCCTTTTGTTGGTGAAACGCTGGCAGTTCAATGGTAAAGAATAAACGAATAATTAAAAAAAAAACATTGTGGAAACGATTTATGTCTTTTATTGTATTTAGTAGGTTTTTTGACAAAAGAACATTATTTACTTGTTTATATGTCTTTCTTTTTGAATTTTTATTTTATGTACACTCGTTAAGCCTAGACATATTATTTGAGTTCCTAGTTATATAAAATATCTTGAGCCTTTGGTATACCTCACTTTATTGTACCTGGTAACAAGTATACATAATACAAATTTAAGTAAGCATACCAATACGATAATATCTCACTGATAAAAACCCACGACTGAGACTCGTATGATCGTCACATTGATAGTCAGAGCACCTCCTAATCTAACACGACCGAGAGTCGTTAGGACGGTCACAAGTACGCCATCCGGCGGCAAAGCTCCTCCTTCTTAATTGTGGAATAAAAACCAGCGCCGCAGAAGCAATAACGCCTTCTGTGAAACTTAAATTATTTGAAATGTGAATTTTCCTCGTCTCCTCTTCCAGCGTCCTTCTGTTGGTGTTGTGCCAGTAGCTTTTCCTGGGGTTAATAAAACCTTTAATTTTTAACTCTTTAATTTTTATAATACTACCTAGTTGTCAAGTTGTACTTAGTTGTCCTAGTTCTGTAGAACTTTGTTTTCAGAGCCTCGTGGTATTTTTCCGAAATCAGTACTGGCGTCCCTACTCGGTATAGTTTATCTAGATAGTTGGTATGTCCCTTCCTTCGTAAGCAGGTAACGTGATAATGTGTAAGACAGGGGGAATCCTTGTTTTCATTACCCCGCACTGAGCACGAACGAATCGAGTCGATAGAGCACGGAGGCCATAGTTCTTATCTAGATAAGGGAAGTCACGAACCCAATAATTAGGATTGACGCATGTTTATGGTTCAGCGATCGGATCGGACTATCTTCTAATACAAATAAGATATGGCTTATGACTCTCTTGTAACTTAAGTTTATCTTCGTAATACTTGTCCATGTGGCTTTAACGGATTGGGCTTATCAAACTTTGGCAGTGATCAGAATGAACATGTCTAGTAAAGATAGCTGGATACCTGGAGAATTTTTTTATTTTCGCTACATGCTGAAAGCCCACGTAAAATGGTTGATATGTATTTACCTACCTACCCTTGCAAGATAAGCACATAATTTCAAAAACACATTGCAATACGTTTGCGAGGATTAAAGACAGAAAATAAGCCAACAAGATTTTTAACAACCGTACCCGTACTTACATCCTACCGATAACTATAGCATCATTTAAGTACTTAAATATAACTAGGGTTCCCAAAGCGTTCCCGCTACATTTTAATTGCATGCAGCTTCCACCTGCAATAACTCCTCGTTATGCTCAAGTGTTCAGCTCATTTTACTACGTGCCTTGTTTACAGGTAAAGCGAACATCTATCAGTTTAATTTATAATACTTTGTAATAATGTAATAATTCTTTAAAAACTTCAGTTTTTTGATAGATTTTTTTAGGGTTCCGTACCGAAGAGTGTTGACGAGACATTATAATGAGTCTCCGCTGTCCGTCCGTCCACCTCTCTGTCTGTCAGCGAGCTGTAAGTATCTCATGAACCGCTACTGATAGCAGCAAGATAAGGTTGAATATCTTAGGGAAAATGTCTTAACTTTTCTTTTAGATAATAATAATAATAATGCTGGAAAATTCACACAACAAATCCGTACATTATGTGGCCCCAAGCTAAGCAGAGCTTGTGTTATGGGTACTAGATATATTTAATACAATATAGTACATAGATAAATGGGGATCTCATATAGTAAAATTTTATTTTTGCTTGGTCCACGTTCAATATATCAGCATATTTAAAAAGTACAGTGTTAAATCTTGTACGATGGTATGGAACCCCTCGTGTAGGAGACCACTTGTACTTGACCGGTTTTTATTTTATTTTCTGTGAAGTGGCTGGCACGTAGTTTGAAGAAAATTGTGGAAAAAGAAAAACTAACTCTACTTGAAGTGAAAGCCAATAGAGAACTCCTTTAGTTAAATCGTTTTTCGAAGAAATACTGTAATGTTTCTTTGAAGAGGTGAGTAGGAAATGTGTTTCCAAAAACTTGATCCAATACAAAAAGAAGTGTTCGAGCTGGCTGACAATATTTTTATATGATTGCAATGTTTATATGTATGCTTTTGATCTTCTGCGAATTGGATAATTTTCTGATATAAACTTTAGCTGATTTAGCTCGATTATTTACGAAAATCTTATATTTGTAAGTACCAATTAACTCAACATATCAAAATCTAATAGAAAGGCGATGAACATGGTGGCCTTGCCGCTTAAACAATTAATTTAATATCAGATGATTAGATATAATGTAGTCATTCAGGAAGACACCACCTTCTATCTATAACCACAGCCTACTTGTGCTATTTCTGAACCTTGTAACTTGTGGTGATTAAGACATAACATAAGTTCGAGCGACACATTAGCGGGCATCAGTTACATTTGTCGTGACAAAACGCGCTGATGAGTGGAAGTTTACATGAAACAATGATAGTCACAGCAATTAAATACCAATGTTTATTTTTTTTACTTTGACTTGGACGATTTTTACACCGCAACTGCCATGGTAATAATTTTAAAACAAAAGAACTTTCAGTTGGGCCAAAAAAATGGACTAAAAGATTTTCAAAAATGGCATGGAACCTTGTCAATGTAAGAGACCGCTTTTGAATTTGTAATTTAACGTTTCAACAAACCAAAGTCATATAATATTGCTACCCTTACCATTTCGTAGATCTACTACGCCGTAGCAAAGTTCGTAGCATGGTCTACGACGTAGCGAATATTTTTTTTTACTTTGTACCGTTTCAAAGGTTTCCGGTAGTAAGCATTGGGGGAGCGGATACGGAAATGCTATGTAGCTACGTGGTGCCGGCTTAGAATTGGATCACGGGAGTATATTTAACATTGAAATGCATAGCAAATTGGCTTACATGAAATACCATATTCTTCTATTTGGAATGGAACAGTTATGTACCATTCTGTAGGTAACCAAAGGGTGACAACGGGGCCCTATACGTCATATAACATCTCTATGTCTTGTGTTTGTATGTCTGTTGCAGTGGGGTACAAGTACAACGAAACAATAGTTATAAAAGATGTTATGTATGATATAGATATGGAACGTAACCCCATGTGTATCATGGACACTGAAAGATTTAATGGTAATATGTAAATGTAGACTTTTCTCATTGGCAGACTTTGATCGTAAACCAGCGTCCGGAAGTATGGGAGGGGTCGGAGTTCATCCTGAGCTGTATGGCCTACGGGTCCCCCAACATAGCCTTCACCTGGTACAAGGACGGGGTCAAGATCAACTTTAATGGGACTACGAGGTTAGTTTCTACTCTGAGTAAGGCAGTATATTGTAATTTGTATACCTATCTGATATGGATCAGTTGGGCTACCTGTAGATGGTTTGCAACAATCTCCGGGCCGCTCAATAGTTCTTAATTGTTTCTATTATTTGATTTTGAGTGTTCTGGATGTTTACTATGTATAATAAAAAATATCTATCTATGCAGTGTATTGTATTAATTATATCAGTTATCTAGTACCCACAACACAAGCTCTGCTTAGCTTGGAGCTATATGCTAGATGTTGTGTTGATGCTAGATGTTGTGTGAATTTTCCAGCATTACTTATTTATTTTTAATTTTTTTTTGAGTATAAATTAATACTTCCGAGGAGATGTAAGTTCAATATAATTCGACTTCGTCACAACAATATTACTAGTATTTTCAACATTCTTGCGATAAGTGCCAACAGCTGGTGCTAATTCTTATCATATTGAAATAAACTTAGAAGCGACACTCCTAAAGAAGACACCCAGTAATTAAGGAACCAAAAAAACACATTTAAGAATTAATTGTATCACACATGAATGAAGTACAATATTTATTAACATAGAAACAAACATAAAGATGAATTGAGAATCTCCTCCTTTTTTGAAGTCGGCTTAAAATTACAATCGAATAATAGAAACAAATTGGAACTTACCATTGAAACAATTGAAGTAAGCGCGAAATTTGGATCGAAATAAGATCGAAATTTGGATCATTAATCTGGTACCTAATATGTACCTAAAATGTCGACGCCTGATCGTAGAATCAGCGCGTTTGAAAAATAGGCTAGGCGGTTAACAAATCAGTAAATGTATTTATGTCGCTCCCGGATTTAGAATCAGCCCGTTTGTAGATTGCCTAGGCAGCTTACAAGACGAAAGCTGATTTTCCGGTAACACCGGCTTAATTTTATTCGACGAGATTTCTACCTGACCTATAAACATCAGAACAATCGGAATAGGAAATTTAATCGACTGCCTTTAATAGACTAAAAGGGGCACCTAAGTAAAATGGGTGGGGAGACCATTCGGAAGCTTATTTTTACATGCGTTGTATCGTTCAAAGTCGCTGAATTATCCACTGAAGGTACAGAAATGCCATATCTGGAGTTGAAACTCTATGCATACATAACCACATCGTCTATCTTTTATCTTTTAATTGTTCACCCAATATTACGTGGAAGTTAAAAATAAGTTGTTCTCTTTACAAAAAAAAAATATTATTAAGAAAACGAAGATTTTCCTTAGCTGCTTAGGTGCTTTGAGTTTGTTTACTCCAGAGTAACAAAGAACACCTAAATAAACTCCGATGAATTTTGCTCACGTCAAAACGAGTTGGCAAAAAAATTCTGAAATTGTACTGAATTTTTAGTTTCCTTTTCCGTTGTAATGAACGGTTCGGGAAACGGGAACCCTGCAATAAAAAGTCCTGGTATATAATGCTTATAAGCCATATTCCCTGACACTTATTACCGTTTGAAGAATACATTAATATTTTCTAAGACAGTGATATGTTATTTCAGGTTTTCTTCCTTACCAAAAACAAATAATAATCTTACTCGATAAATCAATATCTACCTATCTACTCCTTACGACCGGTATATTACATATAGCACAAGATAGGGGAGGCTGGCATAGCAAAAACAGGCCTACACCCAGTAGTGGGTGGTCCTGCTTAAATATCAAAAACAGATAAAAACTTTTCATGATCCATTCATCCATACACTCACGACTTAAACTCCGTTCTAAATAGAATTCGGCTCTATGGAAGCTGCAGTGCACCTACATGACGTAGTCTTTTTAATGGATTCAAGTTATATTTTAATCCTACAGAGACATTTGGACTCGTACCGTCTCCGAGGACGCTCTCCGGCGCCGCATGTCCGTACTCGGCGTGTCTGAGGCCAAGGCCCTCGATGGCGGCAAGTGGTCCTGCGCTGCTTCTGACGCGGGGCGGAGAAGATGCCGGGCGCTGAGGCTGGCGGTGCTGAAGCCGCCGGCCATCCGGCTGGTGCCTTCTACCTTGACTGTTGAAAAAGTACTAAACAAAACTAAAATACCCGACGATGCCTTCGTTCATAAAAATTTACAATTGCATTTGCTAATTTCATTGTACCTAAATGGCTCAGTATTTCAGGATGTAATGCACAATGATTCATTTGTAAAACGACCGCGTAAAAAAATGGGAACAGACTTTTACCACAAGGGTATTTAAAGAAAAACGACGTACGTGAGTGTATCTTTTCAATGTAAATTTATTTCAACTTTTGAATAACTAAACAATGTCGGAACGGGTTTTATTTTAGAGTTTTCTTTCTCCAATTATTATTTATTTTCGCCCAAAGTTGGGCTAAAATCAATGTTGAAATACGGAAACTTATAAGCTTGTATTTTTTGAATGTATAATTTTTTACGGTTTAAGTGTATACAAACATAGAGAATGACGAGATAAATCGATATATTCCTTAGTTTTGGACGGTCAACATCAAATAGCGTAGTAGTTACCCTTCCACGTTTGTATAAAAAGATGACCAACTCGTTTAACCATAAGGTACCATTTATAGAATAAAGTCTACCTGTGAGTTGATCACAAGTATCATTAATGGCTCCCTAGTAATTACCTTTGGTAACTTTTCCTCTATATGCCAATCTTTCTAGGGAGACAACGTCAGCATAAACTGCTTAGCCGGCGCCGGCAGAGCCCACGGGGTGCTCGGGTTCAGCTGGGCGCGGGAGAGGACGCTACTGCCGCTGGCGCCAGGGAGGGAGGTCTGGGAGGACCTTTATCCCGCTGGCAGTGTGCTTAAGCTTTTTAATGTGCAGGTAAGCTGGCTTTCCTTGTGTAGACTGGTCTTTAGGCTTGCTCAATGGTGTGATAAAGACAAAATAGAAAAGTTAACGACGGTCAGAAATTCTCTTTGGCCGAGAGATGTAAAAATTTTATTACCCATTATGGTAAATTTTATGACTAGCAAAGGATCGTGGTGGCACAAACATCGGGAGGTTTTAATACCCAGCAGTTAGATAATCTGACTGCGGATAATGAAAGCGCTGATTTTTTTGTTAGGGAGATTTCTTAACACCTTCGTTTTTTCGAGTCTATTGATAGGGACAGTGCAAAGACAGTTGATAAAATTTTCTCAAACAGAAATCAGGAGAATTCCGATGTCAAGTGTCCTCCATCGCTGGCACCAACGCGAAAGGAGTGACCATGTGGGCACTCGGAGCTACCGACGAGGCCTGCGCTCCCGACGCTTCTCACGGACTGAAGTGGAAGAAAACTGCTCCGGGAGCCTACGCGTCCGCCACTTGCCCGCCGGGGCATACGGGTGAAACAACAAGGTATGACATTATATCTGTACAAAGTAATGATCTTGTTTGAGACCTTTAAGCTTTGCTTCTGTAAGCTGAATGTGGCCTATTTAGCTGAACAATATTGTTTAAAATTTCCAGATTTTGTGAACCCAAGACAGTTCAACGCGGCGTGAAATGGATGTTACCAGATTTCTCCGGTTGCGTCGCTGACTCCTTGAAAGATATCTTCGATCAGGTAACAAACATCAACCATTTCTTTAATTCTTCATAAAGATCTTTTTTACTCATCTTTTGCTGTCACTCTAGACCCCGACAAGTCCCTTAATTCCTTTTTTATACAAACCACTCATCTTAATAAAATTGCTGTTGTTCAATCAATACCACACTTTTTACGTTAAAAATTGGTTTGTCCAGTTCACAAAGATATCCTACGGCTACTCCTGGGGCAACGTCTCAGACGTCACTCGACAATACGGTGCAGTGCTCCGGTCATTGCCCTCGCATCCCGGAGAAGGCACACAACCTCTCTACCATTCGAGAGAAATGATGTACTACTTATTATCTTCTGCTGGACAGCCGAAAGATAGGTTGGAGAGCGCTGGCCATCTATTGATGATATACGACACCCTGTTGAGGCATCCGGATGCGTTTTTGGATGAAGAGGTAAGAACATTATCATAAGGATCATGCCTTCTTGTTTTCTTTAGGTAGGAACGTAATTCTTACAATTTTCAGAAATTTTGTCAATCTTCCAGAAAATATACGACCTCCAAAACGCAATAGCTGATACAGCAGGCATGAAAGAAAACTTTGAACACCATTTCAACGAATTCACCATCAAAACAAAAACCCCTAAAGACGAAGCAGCGCACTTTGACCTACAGTCTCACTCTGTAATGGAGGAATGGAACTTGGCTTCAGCTGGAGTGGAGCTGGTGGCGAGGACAGGAATGGCATCGATCGTTGCAGTGTTGTATCATAATCTAGGGGCTAGGTTGCCGTCTTTGAGGAGATCTATTGAGTTCGAGTAAGTTGTCGTTGTCTTGCTTTACCTGAAAAGTGCCTTTAGCTCTTAGAAGTTGCAAAAACTTGCAGACAGCTGGCTACCGTAATATTTTTGAGGTTTATATTAAATTAGATTTATAGAGTCTGGATGCTTATTAACGTATTCACTGCCCAGCCTCGGCGGTGCAAACCGCATGGGCGCGCCGCCGCCACGCTACGGGGCAGTAGACTGGCATCTGTGTTTTGGGCCATGATAGTGTTAGTTAAATATTGTAAGTCTCATGGTTTTATAAAAAAACCAGTTAATATCTCTAGATAACACATTTTATCACCATTTATTTACCGTTCTTCCACATCTGCCATTGTATCTTTGTTTTGACACGTTCTCATCAATCTCTTGTAGTAATACGTCTTCTAGGACCGGGCGGGAGATAGAATACCTGATCGCGTCACAACAAGTCCAGTTGACTGTCAGTGGACCTGGAATTGACAACACGCTGCAGCATGGCGTGACGCTTGTGTTCACGCATGTCAAGAACTATAGTGCTATTGGTGAGTGATCAGCGCGATTTCTAAGTCTTTATAACTTTAATAACAGGACTTTATCAGTAGAACACGTGAACAGGTTTACATTTTACAGCCACTCAAAAATGTTTATTCTCGGTGCAGCGATATATAAACTGTTGGGACATGACAGAGAGTACTATCCTAAACAAGTAGAGCAAACTAACCAAACAGACAAACAAAAGAGTTCTTCCATACTAGGCTTTCCAAATTGCTCCTCAGCATCCAAACTGGCCTGTGGTCTTCGAACGTCTTCCGAGCCGAGATTGTGGAGTACTAAAGCGTGCACAGTGCGCGTGTCGGAGCTCACGCACGTCAGCTGCCGGTGCCGCGGACTGGGCACCATAGCACTCTTTACCATCGCACGGTCTACTCTGGTAAGTAGACCAAGTAATTTAAGGACTCTAGCTAGATGCTTCGAGAAATCCCTGCAGAGTCACCGCAAGTAACGATAAAAAAAGACAGAACACAAGGTTAGCTGAAGTTAAGTCATGCAGTTAATGAAAAGTCATTCCTATGTATTGTAGTGGGTGTAGAGGTTCCTACAATTATAAGTTAATAGTTAAATACCTAGTTCATTGACTCTAAGTATCGTGCGGTTCAGTGGGGGATAGCACTAACTCACAGGGGCTATACCCAGCAGTGGCTTAAATCCGGATACAAGATGATTATAATAAAACTCATGGGTCGGTAGTCTATTTCTTAGAGATAAGATATATGGGTAAGATTAAGTCACTACTTATTTGACAAACTTTTCCTTACAAATTGTTGTAACAGCATCTCTAATAACTTCGCAATTAGACCGACGCAGAAAAAGACCTCCGCGGCATAGTCGAGATCACAGCCAGTCTCGGTGGAGCGATGTGCCTGGCTGCGACCGCTCTTCAGCTCCTGGCGCTGGTGCCTGGCAGGCGCGCCAGGCTACCAGTACTGCTGAAGGCTGCTACTGCTGGAACACACTCTGCGGCGATGCTGACCCTGTTGCAATGTGATACTAGACAGGTACCTATGATGTCAATTATTTTATCGCTTCATTGTTGCTGACTTGTTTTTATTAGGCCAGGCGTAAATATATCACGCCTCAACGGGTTTCATGTGCATAATACAAAAAGGTCATGACACAAAATAGTTACTAGCTATGTTTTTAATTTAAACCGATTGATAAAATTAAGTTGAATGTTGTTCGTTCCACTATCGCAATAAATTCTCAGAAAATTGGTAACTCTCTCAAATAGGTAACTCTGATTTTCGGACTTCCGAGAACCTTTGCAATATTAGTCTGATTGAACTAGTCAAATAGTACTGGAGTTTTTTGTTTGCCTGTTCAAAACAAAGCTAGAACTCCCTCTTCTTCTTGAATCTTGTGAGTTGCAAAAATTATCTGTAAATATTTTCTAAAAAAGTGTCAAAACATATACAAAATATCATATTATCTAGAGAATAGAAAAGCTTGGGACAAGTTTTGCTCCAGCTGGAAAAATAACAACTAACAGGCTAAAGGTTTCTTCGTCGCTGGAAATCAAAAATATCGCTTTATTTCCATGTCAGTGTTTAATTTTAGAATTTGACCTAATCTATGAGACCATTTATTGTATTTATGGAAATAAAGAGTATTTGATTTGATTTAATATGCATCCAGGGACTAGGAAAACATCGTTTACGTACCTATCTCAATGTAACCTCACGTTGAATTTTTTGCCAGATCTCTTATTCCACTTCTCGCAATAAAAGGCCACTTAATGGGTTACCTAGTCTTACACAGTGATGATGGGTACACAATTACATGCATTGTTTGTTGTGCATTCAGTGAAGTGCGGTTCGTTAAGTTTCTTAGTCGAGTCCATACTCACCTTCACTTCACTGAACATATTATGTTAAGTCAAGTTCAGACTTGATTAACATAACCTAACCATAAATTATGTCAGGAACAAGCCTGCCCCGGGCCGCTGGGCTGGGTGTGCGCCGCGTGCTGGTGCGCCGGCTGCGCCGCGCTCTGCGCCCAGCCGCTCATTCTGCAGGCGGAGTTGGCGGGCAGGGCGCAGAGAGCGCCGTCTGTGGGGCTGCTAGCAGGTAAAGAGCTGGATAAATCACTAAAAATATCTCTAACAAGTATGTAAGATGATAGTAAAACTGGCGGCCTTATAGCAGCTTACGATTCTGACTGAGTACGACGAACGCAATAAGTAAAACATATGTAAAATAATAATTGGTGCTCTCGGAGGCGAACAGCACAAGACTTGGGAGGCTGGCAAAAGCCTCCCGATTCAGTGGCAGTGGGTGATCCCAGGTAAGTATGATGATGATGTTTAGTACAACTGAATATACGGCTGCGAAAGACCAAAACCTAAAACCAAATAACGGATTTACAGTCCTCGTTCTAGGTGTTTGCTCACTCGCTTGGTTGACATCACGGCTATGGGGCGGCGCCCCGCTACATCTAGGGACCGCCGCGGCCACCGTGTTCGCGGGCGGCTGTGCGCTGTTAGCTTTACTCTGTCTGGCGCTGACGATATGCGCTGCGCTGCGGTTGCGGACGATCTCGCAGAAAGTAGCCGCAGAGAGGAGGAACTTTTTGAAAGACAGGTTAGTATGACAGCGTTGCAACTCGGCTCTGCCGTGAGTTGAGAGTTTGGAGTTTGGACGGCTTTGCCTTGTTTACTTTTTGCTATACTGTTCTAGAGGTCGAGTGGTGAAACACACGCTAGTCCTGCTACTGACGACGTCGGCGGCGCAGGCGGCCGGTGTGGCGTACGCGCAGCCTGGCGAGAGGCAGCTCGCGCACGTCGCAGCGCTGTCGGCCGCTGCTTTAGCCAATGTAAGATCATAAACTCCATGTTACAACCCTAGAGGATCAAATATTGTGGCCTATGTGTATGTGCATCAAATTGCACCGCACCACTGTCTGTTGACGCTTATGCTTACGTATTTAGTTACATCACAGAAAGTTTAAATTTTATAGCATGGAACAAAGGAATATGGTGAGGGTCTTTAATCAGTATCAAATTGACCCTGTTTGTTTAGTCAGTTCAACTTGAAGTAAACCTAAGTAATCATTATCATTCCAATCTGCATCCCAAGATCAAACGAATTGATCTACTGATTTCCTACTTCCATTCAAGCTATGTCACCTTTCAGGGAGTAGCAATGCTGGTGTGCTACGTGATCCGCGACGAGGAGTGTCTGCAATCAGCGCGGCGCGTGCTCAGCCTGCCCTCCAGCAGACACTGGCAGGAGTCGCCGGCTGGGGATACTTCTCTCAGTTGTAAATACCTTACTGACTCACATATCCTACCTATACAGTACAGTTCTAATACGTATATTAAGAGTTTCTTTGTGCGTATGATCTTTATAAATCAATTTTGACCTTAAATTAAATTGCATGTCGATAGTTGCGATGAGTTAATTAACCTGAAACTCTTAAGGGTTTCCTCAAAAATTATCGATGCGACCAGAAACGGAAAAGCTTTATGTTTTATGTATAAGCCTGTCACGTGACGCTGCCGTTTCGTGAGTCAACGAGGCTGGTTTCTAGTCTGGTTTTTTGATTAACTATTTTGAATGTGCTTGTCAGGTACAAAAAATGTTATTACTTCTATAGAGCTTTTTCTAATCGTAACGTCGATTCCTCGTCTATAAATGTGGTGAGACCGTATTTAACTTCCAAATCCAGTACATAACCATCATATTTCCCAGTGTACATAAAGCAAGGCGGCGAGGTGGAGAGCCGAGGCGCGGCGGGCATGCTCGAGAGCTGCTCGTCCCCCGTGTCTCCCATCGCCTCGTACTGGCGCGCGCCGGGGCTGGAGACTCCTGCTAGGATTAACAGGTGATTAAAACCAGCATGTTTGCTTAGCTAGAACTCTTGTTAAATGGAAAATCTGGGTCTTTACGACTAAGGGTCAGCGAGCCGAAGTATGTCTTAGCCTCAAGTAAGAGAAGTCACCATTTAGGTAGAGCAGTTTCCAGCCAGTTCTTCGCTAGCCTTGCAAGTTGCAACGCTTTTCACGAGATGATGGACTTTACCTAGCCAAAAAGGCCTGCCATAATATTTATAGGTGCAATTCGATAGAGTTTCACTAACCTGACTTTGCTAGAGAAAAGGAATTATACTTACTTCGAAATCACCGAAAATTATTACTATTTTAAGAAAGTAAAGTTGGCACCTACTCATTAGGATACTTCTGCCTATTTCGACAAACCAATAAAGAAACCCACAAATACGTTGTGCAACCTCTTTCCACTCGTTACTGGTGTTCATCACAAGAATTTTTTTTTTTTCTTTTTTAACCTAATCGTTTCCATTTATTTCAGAAGACTGTCAAACCCCGATAGTGTAGCGGACATCGTCCGCTGCGTGGAATACAAAGAGTCCATCATCAGCCCGCACCAATACGAGCGCCGCGTCCCGCACGCGACCTGCGACCTCATCCCCCGCACCCCGCGCCAGCCGGAGTACTTAGCCAGGGTCTGTCTGGAGCTAGGCGTCCTCACCCCCCCGCCTGAAACAAACACCCCTCTCCTTACCTGCTCAGTAGACTTTGAACCCTACGACAAACACTTCGACACATCCAAAGAAAACTGCACGATATGCGTCCAATCGAACCCTGATGTGTCTAGAATACCCTCCCCTCCTGTCAAATCCTGTCTAAAAAAAAGTAAATCAGAGTGTTCGTCCACCTCGCTCCCGTCCACTGAAGTGAAAGAAGACATAAAATCGGATATAGAACAAGTGAACAGGGAGTGGAACAAAGCATACGATTCGCCGGACACGGATCGAATGCTCAACAAAATATCCAACGACCTGGATTTTCTATTAAATAGGACTTTGGACTCAAGTAATTTAAACGACCAAATAGAAGAGGCGCCCACTTAGGTACCTTGTGAAATTATTATTTGATTAGGATAGTAAAATAAAACAGGGCGCTTATATTGTACATAATTATTTGATAACGAATTTGCAGCTAGTCGTTTTAAGTTTGTAAATAAGTAACATAAGCCAATTACTTTACTTTTAAAACCATATTCTGCAACTCTTATCTATTTTTACAAATATTGTGTGGTTATGATATATAAATTAACTATGTAAATAAAAAAGAAATTGCAATAGTAGTGCATTAACGATGATTTTATAAATCAAACTGATTGTGATATGAATTACAAATTGTACATTATATGAGTACTGTCAGCTGATCAGATAATATGCGATGTCGTCGCCAAACCCATGTTTCAATTAGCTAACTGACTGAAAGCTAGCCCAAATGCAATAGCGCCGTTGCTTAAACGGCCTAGACATTTAACAAACGGGCTGATTATACGATCCAGCTGCGGCGACATATCTATACCGACAGCATTTTGTACGATGTTTGGGTTAATTAACGAGTATTGTAAATTACTAAGAAAGCATATTTGTACCTATTGATTAGCGATTTTTATAAGTTATGTTATTCCATTTGCTCCAACCAGTTGTAGCTAGCAATAAGTATACTTATTATTGCTACCTACGGTTGAACTGGAGAGAACATGAGGCGAGATGGCACTCGCAGAGCGCAGACAAGTCACAATTTTCATAGGATATCTTCAATAGGCGTTTGTGAAGTAAGCATTGAGAACTGTGCCTGTGCTCTGTACTGTGTTGTATGGAAATAAACCTGTGATATTTGCGAGTATTGAGTACCTTGTTTATTTTATTTCATACCCTCCACGCGATTTCATTGAAATAAAGGTTTGTACTGCGCTGCCCCTGCCCGCCTGCTGCGCTTCACCCACTATTGCGACGCCGGACAACAGTGAGTGGTTTAGTTATGAAATAATTATGTAGCATGCAAGATAGTGAGGAAAAGCGGACCAGTAGTTACAGATTAATTAATTCAAATCAAGCAGAAAGTCGCTGTAATGTCATGACATGTCATGTCAGAAGTAAAAGACATTGCATTGGGGAGAGAAAAACGAAGGAAATTGCATCATAACAAATTATTAATAATGATTAATTACTTATAGTAAAATTATTAGTAAACAACAACTATGAGTTTTCGTAGCACTTTTGTAAAGCGACTTCATAACACGTTCATTGCTGAAATCTGCTTTTACAAAGTTTACTTTTGAATAAATAAATTAATACTTTATACTTCAGAACCTAAAAAAATGGTCTAAAATACAAACAGTACAAAAGGCAACCTTATCACTAAAAGCGATTTGAGTTGTGCTCTACATAACCCAAGAATTATATGTGACCTCAAGCTCTATTTTTTCCAAGTTCAGAATCTTCCCTGTACTTGACATTAAGTATATTCAAACCAATAACAGTGTCCACATAGGGGAGTTCTCGAGTCACCATCACGTAACGAGAAACAAACAACGTAGGTACCTAGGTAAATAATACGTAAGCAGTATAATAATGAGTGGATGGAGAGCTTTCCAAAATAGTGGGTTAAGGTATTTGCTCTGTACGCATTCAATTACTATGTAAATATTATTTTCACCCTCCATGCTCGTAAAACGCACTTTATAAGTTACATAACTTTAACCAAAAGCAAGTGAATATAGCCTGTTAGTTAAAAACGTGAACGTGAAGTTTAACCAAATTCAAACAATGGATCTCTTGTCTCAGTGCGAGTCTCCTTGGTCAACATTTCCATACATATTTTGAGGTTTCAAATTCAACCTATTCCCCTGGGAATAATAAACATACTTAGGTCTGTGTTCACCAATAGATAATCGGACAATTTGGCTTCTTCCTCGGTTAACATTGACGATTAATGTATGAAAACTTGTGTCAAAAACGTTAAAACAACTGTTTAAAATTTAACCATCTGTTGGTGAACTCGGGTCTTAACGGAATAATGAGATTGCATTTTATGATGGAAGATCAATATTATGTGTAAAGAGATCCGTACAATGAGATCTTCTTTGAATTTCGAACGAACCTTTGTTCAGGAAGGTGAAAAAAAAACTTATGCCGCGAAACACGTTACCAAATTTTTTATTTACTCGCAGAATGTGAGAAAATGTGGAAACTAAATAAATCGTTGAGACTTGGAGTTTCTTTTAATTTTTAGTCGTTTAAAGCACTGGCAGATACACAAATAAATAAATAAATAATGCTGGACAATTCACACAGCATTATCTAGCCCCAAGCTAAGCAGAGCTTGTGTTATGGGTACTAGATAACTGATATACTTAATACAATACACTACATAGAAGCCTTTATTCACAAAGAAAATTATAATATAATTAGTATTTACAATTGAAACAATTGAGCTAACTGCAGACTGTTGCAAACAATCTACAGGTAGCTCAACTGATCCATATCAATACCAGTCGGAAGCGTCCCCAAGACGCTGGCTGCATTGCCCCGCTGTATGGCAATGCTGATGCGCTGTGCCAGATACTGACCAGCTCTCGGGTCACGCGTCGCTTCGACCAGACGCTCAGATAATTTTTTGAAAACCCGAAGAGCCTCGGTACCCCACGGACCTAGGGTCTCGACTCCAAGAGGAGCAAATGTGTAGGCTCTGTCGAGACCTGCATATTTGCGCCTCTTGAGATCTTCGGCCAAATCTGCCGCCGCGCCTGCCCTCACGGATGTCCTCGGAAGATGGGAAGGCGCAAGTGTGTCGACGCATGTAGCGTCCCACACAATGGGCCTCCCCAACTCCCATGGGACTAGTGTCATACCGTCGGGCCTTATACCATCGTCACGTAACAGACCATTCGGTTCGAGAATAGCTGGTACGTTAGCGGTGACAAAGGCCCGCCGGATGATGTCGTTAAGGCTGGCGTGGCGAGATATCCGACCGGCTGCCCTAGTACACGATAATCCGTGATGACCAAGCTGTTCGACAGCAGTACCGCACTGGCATTGATGAAGCGCGCAACACCTTGCACCCAACCGAAGACATGTTGCGATACGGAAAGTTACGGGATCCAATAAAGTACCAGTGTTATATGAAGGAAATGCTTGCAACCAATGTCCTGACTCCCATTTAGAAACGGCCAGGAGGCGGGCACGATCCGTAGAGCTGGAGCACGTTTGTAACAAACAATTCCGTGTCAACTCACACAGAGGCCCGTCCCATTGCCGTTGGGACAAAAGTGATACATAGATAGATATTTTTTACATGGAACATTACTATATTGGTAGACCAGCAAACGAGCAAACAAAACCCAAAACATAGTTTATTGAAATTTAATGAACATAGCTACTCTACTAACTGGGTATGAATACGCACAGGATACTTTTATAGAGTTAGTTCTCTGTAAAATCGGTTTTATTAAATTCCAGTATTAACGCTCCCCGAACATCGTAATATAAAGAACATGATGAAATTATGCAGCCGTCATTGTGTCCGCAATTATTGTTCGGGAGCGACTGCGGCACGGTTTTACCGAAAAGACGCTTTTCACTCATAATAACTACCATCATCACTCTCATATTAGACTAAATAATTAATATACTAAGAGAATTTATTTTAATTTTTGTCTGAATCCAACTCTTTTGTTGGATTCTGTGGACATTTTAAAACATGTATTGCACCACAAAAAAAGTCGTTTTATGAAATCTTTATAGGAGAAACCTTTGAAGCGAGCTCGAGGTCTTAACGAGATATGATGTGAATGTTAGTTTAGTCAAGGGTCAAGAGGTTCTATTGAGGTACGAGGACACAGCGAGCCCTAGATTCGAGAGTGCCGTGTCCTAAGGAACTAGGCCTTTTGGCTGCACTCAAAAAGAATTCGGGAGAACTGGGACACTTCGTTCGTAGTATGGGCTCGTTGCATCGGCTGGTTAAATAGGTAGGTACTCCTAGATGGAATAGACACCTATTATTATTAACCTTTGTGTAGGTATAATTATTTTGAACGTACAGGACACTTTTTATGGTTCAACTTCGTAGAAGTAAGTAGGTACCTTCTAACGAATCAAGTAACAAGTCAACAATAATAAAAAATAGGTATCAAGTTACACAATTAATTTACGTAGCGCTTCTTTATGAAGAATTACTTGAAAATTGAAACCCCGATTTTCTCCTTAAAACTGTAGACATGTTTAAACATCTATCTAACAATATAATCTAATAGTTTTGAAAAAACTAAACACCGAATTAAAATTTTATCGTACCACCTCGGGATCATTAACTACATATACTTAAGTAAAACAGCGAAAAAAAAATCGAAATCAGTAATTGACAGAAATATCGACAAACACATAAAAAATAATAATAAAAACATACGTAATAATTACAGCTGAACATAGAACCTCCTCCTTTTTTCAAAGTCGGAAGAAGAATATAAATTCCTCCAACAAATCATGTGTTAGGTACATGATTGTATAGTTGAATGAAGTTTATTTAAACATACCTACTTATATATCTTTTGTTCAGTTTAATTTAACCACTTGGGGATATTTTCATCTATCGGCCTCATTACGGATGTAAGCGGGTTAACTACGAACCTTATTTGTGTTGGAAGAACACCATCTATCGGTCTATTTCACGTCGGCTTCGCAAACCTGGGGATAATATAATTATGTTCGTATCCGTGTTGATGTTCAGCCACTGTATCGGCACTCGCCAGCCTTTTTTTTAGCTCGTTTTCTTAGCAGCACTTTGACCAAACTGCCTGTGGACAGTGTGGAACCTCTATCTACCCATCATCCTTTGATAGCGCGTAGTGAATAGGGAATCAATGGTTGGGATGTTGGCTTTGATTATTTTTTTATTATTAAGGTGAAGGGAACGTCTATGTTTTGTTCTCTGCGAGTCTTCAACTTCGTGATCGGAGATTATATACAATAGGTACTATCTCTAACTATCCACTAATAATATTTGTGTCAACCTCTCATAGTTCTCTTGAAACGTATAGCGTGAGTTTTTGTAAGATGATTCACGATTTGATAACAAATTAATTAATAAAACCGGCCAAGTGTGAGTCGACTCGCACTTGGCCGGTAAATAAATGTCTAAATAACTCCTTATCATCGTACTTAATTATTTCACAAAAGGATCCCAATAAACGCTCATTTTTTATAAGTCCAAAACTTAAAAGTATTTGTATACCCCATACAAAACTTCGATTTTTTTGGCTTTTTTTTCCTTTAATTTTGATATGTATACTAGTTTTTTATTCGATGTTCTAGTGGCACGAGACGAACAGACGGACAGACAGCGGAGACTTAGTAATAGGATCCCGTTTTCACCCTTCGGGTACGGAACCCTAAAAAACGATAACATTGGAGCAGCGTGAAGTTAACTTATCGTATGTATAGCCACAAGTGAAAAAAATATCATCAAACATAAAAAACTTTTGTAAAAACATATTGCAACAGGAACTTAATTTACAACAAGACAAAATTAAAATTTTTAAAAAACGCTGAGTTTTATTGGCTGAACAGATTTTCATGGAACGTATGGCTAAGAAGACTTGGGATAAAATTTTCTATGACATAAAAAAAACTAAACGGTTCATACGTTTGGGAGCTACGATACCACAGACAGATACATCTATACACAGACAGACACGTTAAACTTTAACACCCCTCTCTTTTTGCGTCGGGGGTTAAAAACAAGTCTTGCCACCTGTCAGTTTTAGAAGCGCTAAACGCTGCGTGCATATTTGAATAGCTCGCGAGATTTTCCCAGAGGATAATGACTACCTGATGAAAACCTAAGACAGGGGGAGGCCCCTGTGACCATGCGTGGTATTTTGAAGACGTCCCCCTCCCCTGTACGGGTCACGTAATATGGGTACGTTATACAATAAATTTTAATATGGTCGTTACCCCCATGCGATAATAGCCAATCTGGCAAATAATCTGGAGAAACAAAGGTTCACGAATTGATTGTCATCGCGTACCTACATAATATAATCAGTGGCTAGTCATGCATAAATATGAAAAGAAAGAACAAGCCTGAGATCCTTTGATCAAGATTATTAACGAATCTTTCAAACTACATCCATCCGCTTTGATAACATGATTGTTTTCATCGATAACACCCTGTTGGTTCCTAATTTTACCCCGAAGTAAACAAAACTGTTTAAACTAAATCTCACACGGTACAACTTTTTAGTTATCCGAATTGTGTAGACCACCGGGAGTTCGGAACCACCAGCTAATGGAGAGTAGTAAAGTTTTAATTAGCTTTTCCAATATGTATGGTGCCTTATTTGTTGTGCATGCGGTATCGTAGTGTGTCGGTATCGTTCACGCACAAAATGTACGAGTACTGTGTAGATAGACAGATATATCATAACTCTTTATTACACATTACACAAAAGACATATGATGGAGTTAAATTTCTAGATAATATTACTGTTCATAAAGTGTTTATGAAGACAATGTTTTAATAAATCAAATAACATCGCAAAAATTTTCGACTTCGACGGGACTTGAACCCGCATCTTTCCCTCAGTACGGGAATGTTCTAAACAACTACACCACGAGGTCAAGTGACGTAGGAGTCGAAAATCTTTGTGACTTTCTACAGACTCTAGCGACGTTAGCTCCACCTACAGGGGAAACATTGAAGTTTATCCAATCCTGTTCAAAGGCTAAAGTTACGTAAGACACCTTTCGTCAAACGAACTGTTTGACGAGAGGTGTCGCGTTGCTATAAATCTAAAGTTTTTGTTTTTATAGTGTGTATGCCTCACACTTTGGCTAATTTCTAAGAAATCAAATAATATCGCAAAACTTTTCGACTTCGACGGGACTTGAAAAGTCGAAAACTTTTGCGATATTATTTGATTTCTTAGAAATTAGCCAAAGTGTGAGGCTTACGCACTATAAAAACAAAAACCTTAATGTTTTAATAGTTTGGAGTTTTCATTTTGAAATCAATCAAATTGTATGCATGTGTAATGTAAATAGCCGCTTGAATGGACTGGACAAGGTTGTTATTATTTTCCTGGACCTACGCCATAAAAGTTTTATGTAAGTATAAAACCAAGGATGTATAAATAGGCTACGTCATTAACAATCGCAGAACCTTAAATTATCAAAACATTATTTTTAAGGCACGCGCTCCGTTTTATTAATAAACAGATACCAGTTTTATTGGTTTCATGTCTCAAAGTCTCCTTTTACGCAGCAAAAACCTTGAAATACATAAATCAACCGCTTGGCCATCCGTTGATTTACTTTTGTTTCGGATGAATTGCTATAAATTTTCAGGGAAACATGAAAAGTTAACACCAAATAAATCCTTAATTTTCCGGCTGCCGGAAAAGCACAAATTCTTTGCGATTTTACTTAGCACTTCCGTTTCGTGCCAGAAGTAGAAATAATCAGTTGTTTCCTTATTCGCTTACGTATTGGAACATGGAACCAATACCTATTAGTTAGTTAGTTACAGTTTTGTTAATAGCCGCTACCTGCGACTTAGCTCACGTGGTATGTGAATAAGACATTCCGGGATAACGTAGCATAATAATGAAAGAAATTTGAAATCGAATGAATAGTTCGCCAGATTACCTCCTCAGACAATATTTATATGTAACAAATAAACTTACAAAATAATTGTAAGCTGACGGAAACTTTTGCTTGGACCGGTAATTCGACGCACAACCAACAGACGACAATGATTTCGAAATGTATGAAATGCATCGCCCCCCCTGAGCGTAAACTTTTGGCTCGCTTTGAGTTTTCACAATTTTGATACATCGGGTGCACGTGCACCCCACATGACCCTGTAGGTATCTTTTAAAATTTCGACATGTCAATTTGTATGGGAAATTTTCATTTCATTTTTTTTCTCACGAAATGCATTATTATTTTAAATTTCAAGTTGATAGCTGCGTTAGTTGCTGAGTTAAAAAGGACAGACAAAGCGAGACCATTAGGGTTTCGAAACCGATCTTCGATCTCGGAACCCTAAAAATGTCAGTAATGAAGATGATGTTTAATACTTACATAGAACTATTATTTTATTTTTATATCTCTTCGAAATTAGACTAAGGTTCAGAAATGTCAGTCGATAGCAGCGGCCTAATTCTGTTAATACAATTGTGTCTAAGGTATCGCGTCCTAATCCAATCGCTAGGGATAAAGAGCAGACAAAGAAATTCTACTAATTGGGCTCTTAGCTCTATAAATCTGCATTCTCAACTAAAATCTTTACGGATCCTGATTAAAAGAATTAGAATTAGAAGAAAGTAGTAGTAGGTACAGGGGTGGTCCTTACGGTCAAGATCTGTTAATGGGTTTCAAGAAAAAATCTTTAGGTCGGTATTAAGTTGCGTTTTATTTTTAGGTAAGTTGGTCACACGCAATGTGTTGCATAACATCGTGTATTCATATAGGAAAGTAATTGAAGCTCACTTGCTTTATTTACTTGTGCATTTTCCGCAGTTTAACAGGTAATATAACATTTATTACGTACATAAAAGTGATCTTGATGACGCTAGTTCTTGTTCAATAGTTTTGAAATACCTATGTAAGTTTACCTAATGAACTCACTCCGTGCTCGGTTGACTAAAACGACAATTTCATCGAGGAAACAGAATTCCAGGTAGAACACCTGGAATTCTGTTTCCTCGATGAAATTAATGCATTTTGTTACAAAAACAAAAGAAACGATGCTATTGCTATTGCTTTTTCTTCTGCCACCAAAGCGAAGCGAAGCTTTTGTAAACAAACTGTTCTACTAGGGATCTACAATCCCTCAAATTCGGCGGCGCCCGGAGGTAGGGGTTCGTCGTGCGGGGGTTGAGTTGCTGGAGTTATTGCTGGTCTACTTGTAGCCAGTAGGTGTGGTTGCTGGCGCGGGCGATATCATAATTTTGTTAAATTACAGTGGGACCTGTGAGGGGATTGTTGCCTATCGATGAAGCTGTCCTCTGTACCTACGCTACGGTATAAATTATACAAAGCTACAAGAAGCACTGTAAATAATTTCATTGAAACTAATTAAAATATTTACATGGCACCAATACAATCCGTCATGCTTGAAATAATTTCGTCTTTCGGTACCTACTGCATTATACATTATTATTTCACTCCACAATTTTTGGTCCTTCGATTTATATATTTATTACCAGCCCCCTATTGTTCCGACTCCATATAGTCTGTATTTACAATTGAAACAATTGAGTTAGCTGCAAACTATTGTAAACAATCTACATCTTTTAAAAAATTTTGGTCTAGGATGATAATTGACCTATATCTTTATCTCAGAGCGTTTTAGCAATATGAATTGATTTCCCAAGAATCAAGATTGTTATTTCATTTGTGGTTTGATGAGCATTACAGTAAACGACGACGCTATGACGTCAGCTCTTTTCTTTTTAAATGGTCAGCGGGGTTTTGTATTCCCCCTTTCCTCAACTTTTGTTGGAATCTATTTTCAAAATACATGGGGTCTCAAATTATTCAAAGCACCCTGAGAAAAATATTGCTGATCATTCCAAAATCGTAAGAATTTGCTGTATCACGTAAAATAGACAAAGAAATTGTTCTTAAGCACGCAAAAATATATAACACCTAACCATTTATTACACCCGTTGCATTCTCCCCTCGCGTTTTTAAATCTGTGTTACATGATTTATTAGCCTAAATTATAAAAGAAGAGAAATTTTGAACGTTAAACCCCGACCTTCAGAACAGTTTTATTCAACCTTTGCGAATTTTCCAGTTAAATAGCATTATTACAGGCCACAAGTTTTCTCGCGTGGATAATACCCGGTTGAAAGCAAAGTTGTGTTTTTATTCGTTATTTTACTTCGCGGAAACATTTGAGTTACGGATTGAAATTCCACCTAATTTATTTCGGTACCTTACGTCCGACTTATTTAAAAAGTAAACCATTGTTATATCGAATTCCAGCTTGTCTTAGAAGAAACCATAAAAAAATGCCTCTGCCCATGTCTTCGATTACATCGTAACTAGATATAACATAGCCTCTCGTACTACACTTTGGATTAGATTCTTTTTTTCTTTCATTTGTAAAATATTTTTAACTCTGTCGTCACGTACCCTCTACATAACCGATATTCCTCACAAGAAATAATTACTCGAGATTTTATAAAATAAACAATGACATAGAAGTAGTTGGCGCGCAAAACCTTTAATATTTTCACCATTTCACCAATTATGAACTAGTTAATCATGAATGTCCAAAGTTCTGTGTAATTTAAGACTTGGTCGTCTACAACTTCCTCTAAGTTATATATATATATATAATCGCATAGTTCAATTAGACGGAAATAATATCCGCTAACTGTGTTGCAGTGAACACGAGAGGTTGAGAACTGAACTGCCTATGCAAACCACTTGGTATCATCAGTTAGAAGTTCTATGGACTTGGAACACTTATCTTCATAGATCTATTTGGAAATATTTAGTTTGTAGGAGACTTTGCAATCGATGCATTTTAGATCCAATCACAAAATCTCTAGGCGAATCTCCTTTTTCGAAATGGTTGGGTTTCTTTCAATAAACCGCTAGAAAATGAGTAAGGTTTATGAAAGACTCATCCAGGGCAGTATTTTGCCCTTTGAAGAGTATGCCCATGCCCTTTTCTGCCTTTTGAATGGTATAGTTTGTAATTTGACAGGCGCAGGGCAGAGATCGGAGTGTACTTACATGCATTCCTGCTGGCGTGCGTGCCCTGAAAGTTTTTGCTATGTTAAATCAATAGTTATTATACCACTATATATTAGATGATCCATCTCCTAATTCTATGAGATAGTCGTAAAAATAGTATCGGTACTTATTAGGCTTTTTGTTGATTAACACTCTTCATTTTTTGTCAATGACGATATCAAAATCGAACTCAACTTTTTTTTTTCTTTCTCGTCCTAAAACCCTGTAACTACTTACGTAAAGTTTTCTAGAATTGACAAAGTCCCAACAGAGATAGCAAACTATCACCAATTTTACAGCCCTCACCTAAAATCGACTTGTGGATACCGATCACGTGCTAACGTCGACGTGGGCCGCTGGTTATTACCACCTACCTGCCCGCTTTACACCTTGCACCTAATAAAGAGGTTTACAGTGGCGACAGGGCACTGAGTCACCTGAACTGAGACCTGAGCAAATGGTGCTAACGCTGGTAGAAATTTAAGATGCACTTTAAATTGTAGTGCTGTTTATTGGCTGATTGGTAGCTTTTGTCTTCTAGGTAATATTTTTTAGTCTCGGTAATATTTTGGGAATGTAAGAGCAATTGTTGAAAGCTTTCAAGGAGATCATTGTCACTTAGAAATCTAACCTGACACCCACTACTGGGTAGGTATAGGTATACTTCGAAACTCCTGTGCCTCTCCCTACGGCCATGTACTATATGTACTTAGTTATGTCATCCAGGAATAGACCTGCGATCATTTCAAGGAGATATAACACAAAAACAAAATTAAAGTCATTTACAACGGGATATTTACCATGATTTGAGTTTTGAGCAGTTATTCTCTGATCATGGCGCGTGAAACTTTGCCGAAATATTGGAAAGCTCAACACTCAAATAATGGTAAATACCCCGTTGTAAATGACTGTAGTGTTAATAACCATGATGGATTTAAAAGTTTTAAAGACAATTGAAGATCGGTCAAGAGAGACAAGGTGGTGTAATTCACATCAGAATGATATGAAACTCAGGATTTTTAACGACTTAATCAAGCCTCAGAGTATGTATTCCAACTTCGTATAAATACAAAGTTAGTACCAGAACCACAACACAAGTACAAGTAGAGTAGGTACCTAGATGGTCCGATGCTACAAATGTTTATTGACTATAGCTGCGCTATAATTTCATGGTCTTCACCACCACTAGGAACTGAGTAAAAACAAGTAGGTACTTAATAATTTGAAATTGTATCCGACTGTAATTTGTAACAATGAAGAGGGCCTTTCGGTCGAACTCACGCTTTAGTCACGCAACCGGGTTCAACGGAATGGACCTCTCCATGACTTGTAGCTTTTGGTCTTCCGTGTATATTGAAAGAGGAAACTAAATTAAAAAAGAGGAATTTAAGCTAACTGTGGGTACAATAATAATCGCATAGAAACCTAACTAATCGTAAAAATTTAAGTCATCGCTTCACAAAAGAAGCTTAGCTTGTAGCCATCGGAATATCATGTAGATGAAGATTTTAAAATTGAGTTTAGCAAGCTTGAATCAGATTTTATTTGACTGGCCAATTCATATGTACCTATTGCAAAGAATGTCAGCTAGGTCAATACCTAGCCTTCAAGGTATTTGCCACGGCCCGGGTTCAATAACCCGGGCGGTGGCAAATACCTTGAAGATCCATTCAACGAGAAAAGATAGATACCAAACCTATCTCATGTTAATGTTATGTTAAAGGTTGGAAAATTGAAAGAAATGGTACCATCGCCACGATCAATAACGATAATATAATTTTCACTAGCTAGACAAATGCAAAACTTAAAAATAAATTCTACTGCAGTGAAATTATTTTATAATTTCTACCACAGATATTATAATACTATACTAGTACCTCTACCCAGGTGCTACAAAATTAAACGTTTATAAGTTATCTACGAGAGCAAGTGACTAATTCGAAACCTGTGGCACCTGTAGCCGTGGAATTGACGGCGCTAGTTTTGAGTTTCGTCAATAGTTAGTTATTGCTCATCAAAGTGGGAAAATCAGCAGGTGGCATGCATTGATTATACAGTGTTTCTGGGTAAGTCTACCTAGATCCTTGGGGTTTATAGTTTCCATCATTACTGACTGCTTTGACTATGAAACACCTTAACCAAACTTAACTGTTTTTGAGATATTGGACTATGGACTGTGATTTCCAGAGATTAGAGATACCCTATAAAAAATTAACTCCTTTTAATATTGATAGGACTTTCTTTATCACAAATAACAATAAAATTTCATACTATAAAAGTTTCACCGAGATAGAATAGGCAAAAGTATTTCTTCTTCGTTCTTTTTATTGATAAAAGTAACTTTATACTAAGAGTTCCAACGTTTGATCGGTAACCTACTACAGTTCCTGAAAACAGAAATAATATACAGTCAGGAATAATATTGTATCGCAGGAAATTCCTTTGTTCATATAAGGGAAAAGTTTCGCTTTAAATTGCGAAAACTTTCTGGTTTAGGTACAGCAACAATTATCTACACCGAAGGGACTTGTGAACTTTGTCTCGTAATTTTCGTTTTTGGGCGAAACTCTGGGAGTATTATCATTTTTATTATCATCAGGTTAGTCCACAGCTGAACTGGCCTACCCGAATAAATAGAAATAAATAATGCTGGACAATCCACAACAGCACCATCTAGCCCCAAAGTAAGCTACTCAAAGCTTGTGTTATGGGTACTAGATAACTGATATATTTAATACATTATATACATAGATAGATTTATTTATTTTTAATATACATATAAAACACCCAGACCAACGGAACAAATTTCTGCAGATCGTACACAAATTTGTTCCGAGGCGGGAATCGAACCCGCATCCTCTTGCGTCGCAGGCGGACCTTCGCCCGCCGCGCCACGGAGGTCGTCGAATGTACGCCTTTTTACTGTAACTACCTAAAAACGTGTAGATACATAATAAAGGTTTCTGCAAGATTTTGTGGTAAAGTAAATAGTTGTTATTGGGGTTTTTCTAGCAAGAAAAATTCACAGTAGCCGCCCGGAGTCAGGAAGTTGGCGGTGTTACACCCCCGTGCCTCGGAAAGCACGTTAAGCTGTTGGTCCTGCGCCTAACCTCTCCCCGATCGTGTCGATCTGTCGTCCCATCGGATTATGAGAGTGAGGGAACAGAGAGTGCACCTGTGTTTGCGCAAACACTTGTGCACTATAATATGTCCTGCGCATCTGGCTAGTCTCCGAGAGACTGGCCGCCGTAGTCGAAATTCGGCTAGGAGGACATTATTATTATCGTGCATATTTACTACTACTGGCGTCCAGTGTCAGCCGCACGCCCGCCCGTCACTCGATCAGCGCCGTCATCCGACCGCCGCCGATGATATGAGTAGTCTGGCGCGACCGCTAGAACTCGGCCTGCGATTGTGACGGACCAATTTTTGTTTGAGGCTACACTATCGGCGTCAATCGTTACTTGTATGATTGTCTGTCATCGGCAAGGTAATCGTCGCGATCATCGTGCAAGTAATTTTGACCAAATCAAATAAAAATAACCTAAAAATATTGTAGTAAAATTAGGATTCTTAAAAAATAAAGTAACTACAAGTAAGTAAATGTTATTTTAACACCCACTGTACGTCCACATGACGACATGCGTCCCGTAAAGACGCATGTTCAGCAGTGGACGTCCGTATGAGAAAGACCTTCTTATTTTAGAAAATCCTACATTTATTGCGATTTTGAGGTGCTTTTGTCGGCGCCAGATTAATCGACTTCCGAACCTTATTCTTACATCTTCATGATATTACATTACAGCATCAGAAATGACATCAGTACCCCGGCAAAAGCCGAAGTTAACAGGCGCGGAATCCATGTCCGTCGTGCAAACATCGCGAGTGAATGAAAATCACTGAGTTAAATGTACCTAGAGAAGAAATTTCAAACAAAAAACGTCTCATTCTCATGACAGCGGTGGCCTGGGCGCGGCAAGCGCTGCAGCGCTAAAACATTAACTAAGTCGTCTAACCAAACAATTAAAACATTCAGCGCTAGATCGCTTAAAGAGTATTGTTTTCTCAACGTATTCTGACAACATGTCGCCCCTATAGATTTTACACCGCGCAGAGGTGACACAGATTTTGTACCTACATAACTTAGTAAGAATTTATTCTCTTTTTCAAAATTTTTTGTTTGCAAAAATAGTAGAAAATAAAAAAAAATGGATTGTTATGCGTTTATTCAAACATGTTAGCAATAGTTTAAAATCAACTAAAATAAGAAGACAAATACGCGACAATGACGCGAATCTCCACCGCCATGTTCCAAGCTATGGTGGCAGCGACGGCGCGCGCGGGGCGCGGGCGCAGTTAATGAGTTAATTATTGTGTTCAAGTACCTACATACTTTTCATTGAATTAAGAGTGCGCATTAGCATTTATTACTATTTTTTTTTATTAATTGATGTGTTTTTGCAGTATTGAAATGCGCACGTCGTCATATTTTCTGAACTTTGTTCATAACTTCAGTTCTGAAAGGAAAAAATATAATAAAATTTTCAATAATTTGATTTCTTTGAAAATGTAATAATTAAATAGTTTTGAAAAAACTTAAAAACCGACTTCGAATCCCTTAGTTTTAAACTGTTTTTTTAAGTTTTGCTGGAGAAATAGAAATCCCTGGGGAATAAAATATTGGGACCACCTTAGGAGCACCTATAAACAACTGAAAAGATCACCAAATTGGTCCGGATTCAGACAATCAAATAACGGAGAAATCGACGAACATACTTATAAACATACTACATACAGCCGAACATAGAACCTCCTCCTTGTTTCGAAGTCGGTTAAAAATATGAAACTGGTTAAAAATCAATAATAAAAAATTCAAACATTTAAAAAAAACACCGCGTCAAGTCTGTCACCCTATCTGTCTTCCATGGTATCAGGACACTTGCGCGAAAGACACTTGCGCGAAGGACACTTGCGCGAAGGACACTTGCGCGAATGGACATTTGCGCGAATGGACACTTTCGCGAATGGACACTTGCGCGAATGGACACTTGCGCGAATAGACACTTGCGCGAAGGACACTTGCGCGAAGGACACTTGCGCGAGTGGACACTTGAGCGAATGGACACTTGCGCGAAAAAATCACAAAACTCCTAATATCTCTCGAAATAGACGTCGTAGAGAGTTGCGGATTTCACCACTGTGTAGGTAATTTTTCTCTCTTTCTTGTGATATATTTCACTTTCCCCTACCCCTCCCACTTCCTTCCCAATAACGAGAAACCTACTTTTACGTAGACGTTCGTAGCACGTGCTACGATTCTAGGAGGGAATCACAAAACTCCTAATATCTCTCGAAATAGACGTCGTAGAGAGTTGCGGATTTCACCACTGTGTAGGTAATTTTGCTCTCTTTCTTGTGATATATTTCACTTTCCCCTACCCCTCCTACTTTCTTCGCAATAACGAGAATCCTACTTTTACGTAGACGTTCGTAGCACGTGCTACGATGCTACGAGGGATCGCGTAGCATACAAAAGACTTCAACGCGCACGCACCTTCTTCCTACACATAAATGTAATTTCGTAGATCAACGTAGCAAGTGCTACGATGGCTACGGGTGGCTTAGCGGCGTGGCTACATTCAAAGCTGCCAAGGAGTATTCAGAACATTGGTGACTGGTCTTCTTTTAGATCTCTTCTCTTGAACATACGAGTAAGTGAAGTTACCATTCACTCCACTTTACATACAAAAAAATGTCGTAGACCTTCGTAGCGCGTTCTACGATGCACATTGCACATACGATGATCAACGCGCACGCACCTCCTTAATACAAAAAAACCAAGCGGGGTCCCTCAGGGGTCTCTGCTGGGACCCCTACTTTTTACATTATATGTTAGGGATATCGACTCATGCTTCAAATCATCTAATCTGCTATGTTTTGCCGACGATATGAAGATATTCTCCACTATAACATCCAATCTTGACATCGTTGCTCTTCAGTCAGATCTCTCCCGTCTTGAAGACTATTGCCTATCGAATAAGCTTGAACTAAATCCCAGTAAATGCTTCGCTACTACTTTTACTCGTAAGTCTCGGGCTATTCCGACGGACTATGCTCTGGCAGGGCAGCTACTTACTAAAGCTTCTGGTATGCGTGATCTCGGAGTCTACCATGACTCAAAACTACTCTTTGACGTTCACATTGACCACATAATTAGTAAGGCTTCGAGATCACTGGGATTTGTCATGCGAATCTCTAAGAGTTTTACCAATGTCAAAATTTTTAAACTTCTATATTGCACGTTTGTAAGGAGTCATCTAGAATACGCGTCTCAGATATGGAACCCGCGTTACCAGAAGTACATAGATCGTATCGAAAGTATTCAGAGGCGGTTCTTAAGATACCTGTGTTTTAGAGTAAAGATCCCTTACAAATCTTTTACCTATGATGAACTCTGCAAGAGGTTCCATTTCTTGCCACTCAAAAACAGACGGCTTATAGCTGATTATCTTTATATTCTTAAGATTATCAACAATGATGTTGATTGTCCAGAACTTCTTAGCAAATTAGACTTCAATGTACCTCGTAAGCAGCTTAGACACAACCCCCTACTACATGTCCAACATGTTGGAACTAATTATGGACAAAATTCATTTGTAGTGCGAGCGAGTAGATCAGTCAATGATTTCAGCAGGACGCTGAGCATTGACCCTTTCAATACCAGCATTCACAGGGCAAGGCGATGCATGACTCTTAACTTCTTTTGCACATGATGTAGTTTTACGCTTACTTGTTTTTTTTTGTTATTAATTTAATTGGTATAATTTTATTGCTTCTTTATGTAGTTACGCAATTTCGGACGGAAAATTTTAAGTGTTCACACTTAAGTAGTTTATTATAATTCTATTAGCGAATGCCTATTATTAGCTTTCTGTATCTATTTTAATTTCTATTGTATTTAGTTAAGCTGATGGCAATCCGAATTAAATAAATAAATAAATAAAAAATAAAATAAAAAATTTTAGTTCGTAGACCATCGTAGCATCGTAGCTACGGGTTCACGTATTCATGTCAGTGTAGAGTCTGTGACCCATTCAGAGCTGTCACTTGCACACAGTAAAGAGGTGACACGGTCTTCTTGTTTACTGAAAACTGGATTAATGTACTGTACTTAGTCTTAGTCATTTTCAACTAGCTCTAAGTTGTAGATTACGAATTGGCTTATTCTACAAAACCACTGGGACCACTTTTGTCCCAGTAATTCTTGTAGCTAATGAATGAATAAATGATGAACAGTTTATTTTACAAATTTTATAACATAATTTATATTTTATTGAAATAAAAACGTTCAATAGGCAGCCTTTTTGCTTAAAGCAATTTCTTCCGGGCCACCTTGCTGTGTGACGTGTGTGTATTGCAGTTCGCTTTGCTCACCGCAATCTGACTCACGCCAACAGATTTCGGGCTTCGCTCACCGCAATGCTACCCCACCGTCATGAAATTCGAAATCCTCACCCCTATATTAGTCAAAAACTATACCTATATCAAATTTTTGGATGAGGGTTCAAGCGGGGCTGGAGGCGCGGGAGGTCGTAGCATGGCTCGTTTCGGTCGCCATGCTGTTCCCCGTAGTCGCATTGCTCTCCCCGGATTCAGAGCGAGGGGGTTCTGGAGGGGCACGGGAGTGTAAAACCGCGCCTCCAGCTCCGCTTGAACCCTCATCCAAAAATTTGATATAGGTATAGTTTTTGACTAATATAGAGGTGAGGATTTCGAATTTCATGACGGTGGGGTAGCATTGCGGTGAGCGAAGCCCGAAATCTGTTGGCGTGAGTCGAATTGCGCCTATTGAACGTTTTTATTTCAATAAAATGTAAATTATTTTATAAATTTTGTATAATAAAGTGTTCATCATGTATTCATTCATTAGCTACAAGAATTACTGGGACAAAAGTGGTCGCAGTGGTTTTGTAGAATAAGCCAATTCGTTAATCTACACCTTAGAGCTAGTTGAAAATGACTAAGACTAAGTACAGTACATAAATCCAGTTTTCAGTAAACAAGAAGTCCGTGTCACCTCTTTACTGTGTGCAATTGACAGCTCTGAATGGGTCACAGACTCTACACTGACATGAATACGTGAACCCGTAGCTACGATGCTACGATGGTCTACGAACTAATATTTTTTTGTAGTAAGGAGGGGCGTGCGCGTTGATATCTTTCGTATGCTACGTCGATCCCTCGTAGCATCGTAGAACGCGCTACGAAGGTCTACGACATTTTTTTGTATGTAAAGTGGAGTGAATGGTAACTTCACTTACTCGTATGTTCAAGAGAAGAGATCTAAAAGAAGACCAGTCACCAATGTTCTGGATACTCCTTGGCAGCTTTGAATGTAGCCACGCCGCTAAGCCACCCGTAGCCATCGTAGCACTTGCTACGTTGATCTACGAAATTACATTTATGTGTAGGAAGAAGGTGCGTGCGCGTTGAAGTCTTTTGTATGCTACGCGATCCCTCGTAGCATCGTAGCACGTGCTACGAACGTCTACGTAAAAGTAGGATTCTCGTTATTGCGAAGAAAGTAGGAGGGGTAGGGGAAAGTGAAATATATCACAAGAAAGAGAGCAAAATTACCTACACAATGGTGAAATCCGCAACTCTCTACGACGTCTATTTCGAGAGATATTAGGAGTTTTGTGATTCCCTCCTAGAATCGTAGCACGTGCTACGAACGTCTACGTAAAAGTAGGTTTCTCGTTATTGGGAAGGAAGTGGGAGGGGTAGGGGAAAGTGAAATATATCACAAGAAAGAGAGCAAAATTACCTACACAGTGGTGAAATCCGCAACTCTCTACGACGTCTATTTCGAGAGATATTAGGAGTTTTGTGATTTTTTCGCGCAAGTGTCCATTCGCGCAAGTGTCCATTCGCTCAAGTGTCCACTCGCGCAAATGTCCTTCGCGCAAGTGTCTATTCGCGCAAGTGTCCATTCGCGCAAGTGTCCATTCGCGAAAGTGTCCATTCGCGCAAATGTCCATTCGCGCAAGTGTCCTTCGCGCAAGTGTCCTTCGCGCAAGTGTCTTTCGCGCAAGTGTACCAGATCCGTCTTCCATCAATCACATTATTTTTACCTACAACCGGTTTTGAAATGGATCATCTGCATGTTTTAGTCTATGATTACAATGGAGTGCATATTTATGAAAAATTATTTCTATCTGTTGAGGTATTACGATATTATTACCTATTTATTCACATAATACAACAAATAATTTTACTAACTTGACTACTGGGTTGTTATTTTTCATTATTTACGTCCAGGGTCACACTTAGATTTGGATTTCCGTATTATTAGCGCGGCTCCATACCTATGCGTCCAAGCCAAGCTGCATGCATGTCGAAGCCACACTAATGTCAGGTGTACGGATTGCAGTACAGTTCAGTCGAACAGAGTGAGTGTTCTGATCGCGAAATCTAGTGCGTAGTACATATATATCGATGATGAAAATACGATGTCGAGTGCGGTGTTTGGTTCAAAGTGTGGAAATAGTGCATTATGAGTGTTTTGTTTTGATGTTCGGAGCAAGGATTTAACATGCAGCGGCACCGTTAAAATGTAAGTTGTAGCAAAATGACATTATTCAAGGGTAAATCACGTGCCTTTTGTGGCAATGAAATAATATATGCGTTATAGTCTCTTGGCTCAAACTCTTTACCAAGCAGGGTACATAGCTTAGTCGTACGGTTTACTACTACGCCGGTTTCTATCGTGCAATGGTCTGTGTAAGAATCCTCAACTTGCCGAGGTCACTCCGCGAAACTTGTGAAGACCCCAAGGAGATTCAGCGCTTCTGGACTCCGTCCATAGGCTGCCTATGCTAGCAAAAATACAACGCATTGGACCAAACCGAGTTCAAATGCGGACATAGAGGTACTTCTACTTTTTTTTTTTTTTTGAAGTGAAAACTTCTTTAGCGGCGTTGAGCACTTTTTCTGTAATGGGTATAAAATCTTAAACTCGCGTCAGGACACGTGACCTGATCGAAAAAGCGTAAGACGGATGGAGAGTAGACAGCTATCCCCTCTCTACGGCGCGCGGCGCGGCGAAAATGTATGCCTGGGCCTACTGTTTCGTTTAGGCAGCGCAGGGCGCTTGCGCGAATGTTCGTGTATGTTACAGCGTGCCACGCGCATCCATGGATGGTGACAGCTGATGGCTCGACCGTCTGTGTAGTGATCACATTGTTGTGTATTCGTAAAATTCGTGAATGTAAAGTGCTTAAAATATGGAAATTGAACAAAGTGCATCTATTAATGATAAAAGTGATGAAGAAATAGCGAAAGAAAATGAGTGAGTACTTTATAAATATACTAGATGAAAATTTAATAAGTTTTAATTTTTAATTAATATAATTTTATTATTCAGGTTAGGTTAGGTTAAATTAATTTTCATTTATTTATTAATATAAGGTTTACCATACATATAATTTCGAATGAAAATAAATGAAATAAAATGATAATAAATAATCTCCGTTTTTGAGAGAAAGAAAAGAAAAATTAAAGTGTTAAATTTTTAATGTAATATAAATTGTCATGTTTGTGTACGATAGCGCAATAAATGAATATTGTATTCTACCACATAAATGATAGTACTTTTATACTGATAAAGCAATTGGTGCAAAATTATTCCCTAACCATTCCAAAATATCAAACATGCTCAACGTTAATAATCAAGTTTTCACTTCTGCCGGCACTCCCGGAGTGCAACCTGTCTTTTTTTTTTTTGGAGGGGGGAAATGCCCTCGCACTTACCTTCCGCCATGGGGGTGACGGAAGGGGGTATGTGGGACTCGAACCCACTAAAACCCCCCCGTGAAACGTCCACCGCCGTCATGGGGCGAGATGGGGTCGCGTTGGCAGTCACCATTTCGCTCCGGCGGGTGGCCCGGGAACCGGTCCGGGCCTCGGCCTCAAGGAGAAGCAACCCTTTCACACAGGTCACCCCTCAGACACGTGGAGCCGTGCTAGCCGGCAGAGAGTCCCCCGACTCTCCACCAGTGGCCCCACTACGGGGGACGAAGGAGGCGGGCGAACCGCCCCCTTCGTCTCCCTGGACGTCTGCGCCGGAGCGGGTCAGATTGGGCGTCATCCTCCCTGACCCGCTCAGCGGCCTCCTTCTGCGGCATAACCTCTTCGCAGAAGGAGACCATGGCCTGCCACTCCCTTTCGCCGTCGAGCATGGCGCTCACCACGCTCGGCAGCGAAAGGTCCCGGCCCAGGAACGCTGAAAGCGTGTGCCGCATGGGACCCCACGCAGCACACGCCTCCAGCGTGTGGAGCGCCGTATCCTCCGGCGCCCCACATTCGTGGCAGACAAAAAATTCCAGTTTTTCGGGTTCCGTACCTCGAAATAAAAGATCCCTTATATGATCACTTTGTTGTCCGTCTGCTTGTCTGTCCGTCTGTCAATCCCCTTTTCTCAGGAACGCGTGGAGTTGAAATTCAAGCCTCTCCTCCTCTTGGATAAATACTTTAATTTGTTGATTATTCTGGCATTAATGTGCTCTAAAATCGTGAATACTTTTAATCCTGGGGATTATCTAAGTCCATTAACGGCTTTGTTGTACAGAACATTAAATTTGAGTTTATGTGAGTTTTTGTCATACAATGTTTCCGTAAACCTTGCGTTAGGTGCAGCTTACGGTGGAGCTTAGTGGACAAAGACGAGGAAAAAAGATTCGGCTAGGTATTAAAATAAAACAAATAATATATTTTTAGCGAGGCTATCAGTGGTAACGTTCATCTATGTGGCAATAGTAAACCAAACAGCACAATCGTCTCTGGCGCTGCAATAATATTTTATTGTTATGTGTTCTGGGTATTATTGTCTGCGGCTTTTGGAACAATTGAGCTTTAAGTCCATTTCCGGCACATAGACCATTCGATTGCTTGACAAATATACAAATAATCTAAGGCTCTGTATGTTTAACTAGGTTCTGCCAGCAGCTTTGCACGCGCTATTTCCAGGTGGAAAGTATCCTGCTACCTAATCAAAATAGACAATGTTCTACAATCAATTCATCTTGATACGATCAGTATTTTTGAGAATTTTGCGTAACACACATGTTGATCTTTTTTACTTTCCTCGTTTTAATAATATACTTATATTTTACGATCAAACTTTCGTAGTTTGACGAATTCATTATGAATGTAAGCGGGTTAACTACGAACCTAGTTTGTATTGGAAGACCACAAAGTTTGCAGTACACCCGCTTACATTCATAAAGAATATACTTATATTTGTTTTTGTTTTGTTCATCTTTGTTACCTCGGTGTGTGTTGACTAAAGACTGATAAAACAAACCTTTAATTGCGTATTTTGCATAAACCACTTCAAAAGGAATAGTTTCAACAACACTTTAATGTTTTCTATTGTTTATTAAAATAAGGAGATTACGAACCGTGTTATTTTCCGTTCAAAGTTACCGCTAAACCCACCGCTTATACAGAACAACAAGTTTTTTAACTAAATAGATATTATACATATAACTAATAGTGTAGAGTCTACACTCTATAATATACTAACGGCCCGTCCCGGCTTGGCACGGGTGGTCATTTATTTATTAAACATATGAATGTCACTTATGGTGCTCAAGGATAATCTAGCATCCCACTGGTGAAAGAATTTTCGAAATCGGTCTAGTAGTTTTTGTTTTTTGTGATTAGTTACAAACATAGAAAAATACAAATCTTTCCTCTATATATTATGAGTTTAGATTTAGATAAACAATCTACACTGTAGAGGAAACCGCCACTTGATTCACAAGATTGAACTTCTTGTTAAGGATGTATTTTTTCAGGATTACATTGAAATACAAAGAAAAACATTGGATATGTAAATATATTTCAAAGCTTAATGGGTTCTTTCCATACTCTACCCACGTTGGAAGTTAATACAAATAAGAGAAATACAGCCTTTTCGGAAAATAACTAGGTATTCTGGAGCCAGACGATGCTGTGATTATACAGCATTCAATTATTAATTTGCTTATACTATTGCTATATATACTTAGATATTATATTATATTTACTTAAGTCTATTATTAAGTAATAAACCAAAGTACGTTTATTAAGCTCTCGACTCCGTATCGGCTAGTCCATAATTACCAAGTCCAAACTTTTTATTTTTCTAGGACCGGCTCAACCAATTATTTATTATACTTTTAATATAATACTTTTACGCTCTAGGGCAAGAATTATGTCGGTTGTAGGTTTCACAAAGTGCTATATTGAGAACAACAAAGGATATTAATTGAATCGCTTACAGTCTCTGCAAATCACACTGCACCAGTTTTAGATACCCCGAAAAAGTCCCTTCAAAATGTGACAGCCGCCACCCATCAACCCTTTTCTTTTTTCTATTTTGAACCGAAGCCAAGGAGTTTGGCTTATACGGCCCACCTGACAGTGTGCTGTCACCGGCAGCACCATTGAAGGCAGGCAGCCAGGCAGGCAGGTTGGTAGACAGGCAAACAGGCAGGCACATTTAGGTGAGCAGGAGCCCAGATGAAGAACCTGCAGCCGTAGCATCATCGTCATCGTCATCATTGTCAGAGTCTACGAAAAGGAAAACAACCTTAGTCATCAAGTAAAAAGCCATGGCCTATTCATTCATCAATCACACATCCAAGGCCCCCTTTCAAGAACACACAGCTAGCTGTCTTTGATTTAGTCCTTCACTTTCATTTATCCGTCACGTTTTGCGGTAACATAACATTCATCGCCAGACACAAATCCTACCTGTGCCTAACAGGTTTATCATAAACGTTTGTGACGTCTATGGGGCTCAGAAGACAAGGGCCCTTGTCTCCTGAGAAATACATACCTCGAACGAGAATTTTTACGTTAATGGTGAGCAAACAGAGCAGAACCCCCAGGGAAATGCCCACAGGGCAACATCCACAAGCAACTGCCACAGGCAACCGCCACAAGCAACTGCCACAGGCAACCGCCACAGGCAACCGCCACAAGCAACTGCCACAGGCAACCGCCACAGGCAACCGCCACAAGCAACTGCCACAGGCAACCGCCACAAGCAACTGCCACAGGCAACCGCCACAGGCAACCGCCACAAGCAACTGCCACAGGCAACCGCCACAGGTAACCGCCACAAGCAACTGCCACAGGCAACCGCCACAAGCAACTGCCACAGGCAACCGCCACAGGCGACCGCCACAAGCAACTGCCACAGGCAACCGCCACAGGCGACCGCCACAAGCAACTGCCACAGGCAACCGCCACAAGCAACTGCCACAGGCAACCGCCACAGGTGAGCGCCGCAGACGAACGCCATGGCCAGCGCCACAGGCCTTTCACTGTGTAGACGACGTGATAGACATGCACACCCACACAGTCACAGAAGGCCGGCAAAAGTGTTTCTGAAATATCAGAAAAACATTACACTCACTTTCAAAAAATGCGGAACAACTCTCGGGACACCACTCTCCCTTCCAAGGTACCATGTATTGCGCTGCGGCCTGGGTTGTTTTACCACGGGCACCACTAAGCAGCTTTAGCTCGTAACGGTCACTTGGCAATACTGTGGTGACACGGTATGGACCTCTCATGCCAGCGTCCAGTTTTCCAGTAGATTGAGAGTACTTGATTACGAACACCTGGTCGTTAACTTTAAATACTCTGGGAGGGTGTCGATGACGATTAACTACGGAGTCTTGTTTGTCCTTATTTCGTTTGAGCAATTCTCTGGCTCGACTTCTGCTAATTTCCCTCCTTGCCTCGCGATTAGGGCTTGTAGTTTCGACTGCTACATCTTGGACTAGCGCACGTATCACAGGGGTAGTCGCCTCTGTTCGAATTAACAATTGCAGTGGAGAGTACTGTGTGGTTTGTTGTTTTATTATGTTCAAGACTAACTCAATCTTACAATGCCTTAGACCAAGATGTATTCCGATTTTAACTTTCAACCCAAATTAAGTTGAGTACAGTCCGTACATAGCGTTCAACCTGACCGTTTGAATGATGCATTTCAGGCGTTATGTAATGAATGTCATAACCAAGTTCGGATATCCAGTTAGTGAAAATAGAAGCCTCAACATTCGGCCTCTATCACAACTACTAATTTAGGAGTACCAAACAACGAGATCGCGTTGTCAAATATACGCCTAAGTTCAGTGGCGTCTTGTCTGTACATCGAGTATATCAAACAATACTTTGTGAACGAATCCACCAGTAGGTACAAGTACGAACTTGTATCCTTCAGATTCGGGCAGTGGGCCTAATATATCTACATGCACTGTATTAAAAGGGACGTCAGATTTTTCCCATGACGTAATGGGTTGATGTGGAGCTCTCGGTACCCTTTTTTTTGAATCACAGATTAAACAGTGTGAAGTGTATTTTTTACAAAAGACCTTAGTCCAGGAAACCAAAAATGTTTCATGATCAAATCTAACGTCTTGTCTGCTCCAATATGCTCATGCTCAAGGCTTAAGTCGATGGCCCTTGGGAACATAGCACAACAGACGCGATTCCTCCTCACCCACTGGCGAGTAGCGGTAATAGAGAAGGTCTTTGTGACACACATAACGCCGTGAGTCCAAAAGGCCATCTCTCAGCTTTTGAGCGAGATCTTGTGTTTCGTTATCAGCCGACTGGGCAACCTGCGCCCAGTTCTTGATATGATGGTTTGTCGATATGATTGACTTGTGCCGCTGGCGGATTCCTACTTCATCATCATCATCATAAACCTAAATTAGTCCACTGCTGGACATAGGCCTCCCCTAATGAGCGCCATAGCGCCCTACTATTGATTCCTACTTAAATAATCGGAATGACTCATCATGACACCTTTTCTATATTCCATCGTAAAATTAAAGTATTGAAGATAGATCCATCAACGCACAACCCTTGGCAGTAAATCTTTCTTATGCTCAGTGGCTTTCAAAGCATTACAATCTGTCACAATTTTGAATTCTAGACCTACTAGAAAATGCCTAAAGTGTTGTAATGCTTTGACAACCGCCAGCATTTCCAATTCGTACGAATGGTACCTGCTCTCCGCCCCTTGGGTAACCTTACTGAAGTAGACTACCACACGCTTACTGCCATCCGCTTGTGTCTGCATGAGCACAGCCCCATAACCAGCGCTGCTTGCATCGTAGTGAAGTTCGGTAGCAAGGGCGGGGTCGAAAATTGCAAGTATTGGTTCGCACGTTAGGCGTTCTATCAAATACTTACGAACCCGTTCTTGTTCAGGACCCCACTGAAACTTGCCATTCTTCTTCGTGAGATTAGTACTTGCAGTTTTGATGCGTAGTCCTGTATGTACCGACGAAATTATCCCGCTAGACCCAAAAGTTGTCGCACCTGTTTGACATTACCTGGTACCGGGGTATCAATTAACGCCTCAATCTTTCGGGGGCTCGGTCTAACCTGACCATGACTAATGACACGCCCCAGGTACTCTACTTCGGTACAAAGAAAGGTGCACTTTCGAAAATTGATCGAAAAGCCCGCCGTCAACGTTTTAGCACTTCGCGTAACAAACTAAGTCCTTCACTGACAGTCATACTTAATATCAGTACATCGTCTATGTACACAAGGACTTTCCCGGAATCGATCAGTCTTCGAAGCGTGTTGTTGATGATGAGCTGATAAACAAACGGACTGTTACATAAGAAACGATTATCCGCCCTTCTGCGGCATAGACCAGGCTTGACATAGACTGCCAAAAAAGGAACCAAACTTTCCACAGTCAAATTGGCATTTACGGCCGCCGCCCGAACATGTACCTCCGTGATACCTCGTATCACAATCGCTACCACAAGCTGCTCACTCAATCCCTGCACGTTATGTAAGCGCAGTAGTAAGCGTCGCGCATATTCAGCGTAAGTAGGATACTGGTCTGAGGAACTATTCACAACCTTAAACAGGGTTTGAGCATAATCGAGGTGTTTGGGACAGACACAAGCAAATCCCCTTTTAAAATTCAACCAAGTGCGTTCACTGGCAGCCCACTCATCTAACCAGGTTCTCGCGTCCCCTTTTAGGCAATTTGCTACTCTAGACAAGCATTCAGAATCTCCCCAACCGTTTGGCAGCCTAGCTCGTTCTACCTCATTACACCATACCTCAAAGTTATTTAGCGCGGGATCAAAATTAGACACGTTATAATTTTTAACCTTCCCTCTATCTATAGCAAGAATTGCCCTTGTAAGATCACGCGTGACCGACGAAACATCATCATTATGTATTGGTGAGTGGGCACCGACAGGGGGCCCACGTCCACATTATGTAGTGTAGGTGAGTGGACACTAACTGGAGGTAGTAAGAGTGTATTTGAAACAGGAGCTGGTAGCGGTGTTTGTACACCACTACCACTTCTCCCACTCACAAAACTACTCTCGATGGCACTCAATCTCGTCACTATCAAACCTAGCACCTTTCTGACAGAACCTTCGCGGGGACGAGCGCTCGGTTCACGCCTGCTGCGGGACCGCGAGCGCGGTTCATGGCGGTGTCGGTGCGATTTGCTTCGACTACGAGAGCGATTCTCCGTTTTTCTACTTCGCGTTCGAGAAGATCGTAACATGACAAAAACAAACCCAAACGGCTGTTCATATAGATCCCTCTACTAAAATGTGGGCAAAAGGCAGAATCCCACTTCTGATTTTACGCTCTAGGGCAAGAATTATGTCGGTTGTAGGTTTCACAAAGTGGTATATTGAGAACAACAAAGGATATTAATTGAATCGCTTACAGTCTCTGCAAATCACACTGCACCAGTTTTAGATACCCCGAAAAAGTCCCTTCAAAATGTGACAGCCGCCACCCATCAACCCTTTTCTTTTTTCTATTTTGAACCGAAGCCAAGGAGTTTGGCTTATAATACTATCAACTTTACACCGATAAAAGACTAACGTACCTAATACATATTGTGTGACAGCAACTGTCATGTTCTTCTCTGTTCTTGAACTCAATTCAGCTAGGCTACACGACGCAAATCCGGCGTAATTAAACTAAGTTAAGTTTGAACCGGATCAATTTTATGTCGGTAAAATGCGCTGAAGTCGTTTAAAGCGCTAAACTGAGTTTATCTTATATTGATTTTGTTCTATTGCAAGGGTAAAATTGGAACTTAACCTTGCGCCTAGCTGCAATGGAAGCAACCTAGCCGCTTAATGGTTTACTGCTAACTATGCAATCTGACTTCGACATTATCGAATCCAAAACTTATTGTCATTCATATTAAACACAATGGGCATGTGGCCGACCTATTAAATCACGGCGCACATGGCCCGCGCGTGCGATGTCACAAAAAATGACACTCGTAATTGATTATTGTCATTAATTGGTATTCATTATCATTTATTACAATTATTTAATATTACAATAAATTTATTACAAAAAAAAACTACTACTTACCTAATTAATAAATTAGTTACAGTGGCTATGTTGCTCTCAGGAGCATCTTCTGCGTGCAATGCTAGTGCATTATGAAACTGTTTAAATTTATGCATTGACTGATGCCATTTTCAGTGCAATGACATTTGTACTATTTATAAGAGTCACTAGAAGGTATACGTAGTTTTATTTTGGTGTAGTCTCAGTAGTCCGGTTACAATTAACTAGACTGGACTTCTGAGTTCTGCTCGACGACTCAGTAGTTCGGTTGCCTTATTGTGAAGTTTGTGAAGTCCTCAATGATGTACACCACATCTTAATGGACTGCAAAAGTTCAAAGACCGAAGGAATGCACTGAAATTAGGAACATTTATTAAAATTTTAGGGGAAAATAATTCCTGAGCGGCCATTCCACTGTTAAATTTTTTTATGCATCAGTGACTTCCTTTGAAAATACCTGCAGTTTGACTGATAAGTTTAATTTTGTTTTCGGTTTTCTTTTGTTTGTTAATAAGTTTAGGTTAAGATGGGACTTACATACTTTGAAAAGTAAAAGTCCTTAACAATAAATATGATTTACACAAAAAACGAATTTTTGAGCTTTTTTTTGCAATTCTAATGTCGGCGTTGATGATACATTGCCAGCTTATTTGTGTTTGTACAGGGTACCACGAAATGAATGTAGTAATAAACCGAAGGGCACCGGGATTCTAAAACACGCAACAAAAGTTATTCTCCTCGGATTGTAAGGTACACCTCCTTTTGGCTAATACACGCACTTTGTGATACCATGTATAATCCGTGCGCGTGCGGAGACATAAGCGGTGGAGGTAACACTGTATAGTTTTCAGAGATGTGCGTTATTGAGGAGTGGCAATATTTCCTATTTTCTAGAATGCCTGTTACATTGTTGTTTATACCATTCAATCAATCTTAAATGCGGGCTCCCTCACATCTAGGTAACACGCGTTGGCAACACAGGTGCAGCAAATGTAATTGGTAACCCCGATACCTCTTTTCGCCCACATCCTATTGCTGGCTTGGTATTTAGTGCCTGTAGAGTCGTATCTTTACAGCCGGCAATGTTATGAGAACAATGGCGATCCATCAACTCTTCACACGGTGTCGTCGGGAAACATGCAATTTGTTTCCCGTGCTTTTGTTGTCAACGTCCGCTATTGTAAAATTATTGTGAAATTTAACTCCATTAAAATTAAAATATTTGCGTCGTTTGATGAATGACGGAATAGTTTATTTTTATTACTGGTTTATATTTATTTTGCGATAAATCAATGGTTTAGTTTAGGGCAAAGAAAGTAATATAAAGGCTAACCTACACAAATTCGATTTTTTCAAGCTACGCTGGATCATCATCTGGATTTTTCATTCTAAATGTTCCCAGTAAAACCAAGCTGTAAAACAAACTTGAAGTGAACTCTTGTATATCCGTAAAAACCAATTTCGTCGAAGCTTTCGCAAAACAAAATAAACGCCATGATGCAGAAAATATTTACGTCATTCAAACCAGCTTCTTGTATTGCAAGTAGGTCAGCTGATGGCGGCGATCTATCGTGGTTGCGCCGTGATTGAGTCGGAAGCAGACAGAATGGAACATTATTGGCAACAGAATTAATAAAATCGCCCATGACCGAATGATCTTCAGTAATTATTAATAGTATATATAGCTCGATTACCACTCACTGACTGACTGACTGACTGACTGACTGACTGACTCATTGACACAATTGTTCTCCATGATGGTGGAGGGGGAGGTATGTTTTTTTTTGCGGAAACGTGTAGAGGGTGTCTAGGGGACCTAAGGAAAATTCCGACTTTTTGAGATTTGCCCCCCCAGAGCCCACCCCTCCCCCCCTTCTTTTCCACGGAGCAATTTGGTAAAAAATAAATATAGGGCCTGTATAGAGGGAGACAAGTAATTTCTATTCCAAAAAAAATTTTACCCCCCCTTGCCCCCCCGGACCCCCCCTTTTGAGAATGCTGCGAGATGCCGTCGTGATAGAGGAGTTTTGATTGCAGGATCGTATAGAGGGTATCTTTTCAAATTGGAAGAAAAAAAAAGTAACCCCCCTTCCCTCCCCAATTTTCACCCCCCCCTTTTGATATCTCCCAAACTAAGTACGATAGAAGAAAAATTTTTTCACGTTCGTGTAGAGGGTTTAATACCATTTTAATTGCAAAAAAAATTTTCGCCCCCCGCCCCTCTGGACTCTCCTTTTTATTAAAAAACTGACATTTTGCCATTTTTTGCCCATATTTTGACCACTTTTTAGGGTGGAACATTGCTGCGAGCGAAGCGAGCCGCAATGCGACTACGGGGAACAGCAAGGCGAGCGAAGCGAGCCGCGCTGTGACACTCCCCCTTGCCCCCAGAACCCCCTCCCTTGAACCCGGGGGAGCATTGCGGCGAGCGAAGCGAGCCGCAATGCGACCACGGAGGAACAGCACGGCGAGCGAAGCGAGCCGTGCTGTTACCCCCCCTCACGCCCCCGGGCTCCCTGAACCCCCTCCCCCATCAAAAAATCTGATATGGATATCGTTTTCGACTAACATTGGGGTGAGGATTACGAATTTGACGACGGCGGGCGTGTCGGATTGCGGTGAGCGAAGCGAACCGCAATACGTCACACTGCAAGGCGAGCGAAGCGAGCCTTGCCATGTGGCAGCACGAGCAGGGACGTATTGCGGTGAGCGAAGCGAACCGCAATGCGACTACAGGGGAACAGCACGGCGAGCGAAGCGAGCCGTGCTGTGACCGCCCGCGCCCAGCCCCCCCGAACCCCGCCCCCATCCAAGAACTTGATATGGATATCGTTTTCGACTAACTCGACAGTGTAGATTACGAAAAAGATGTTCATTTCAAAATCCAAGATGGCTGACATTCTTTAATCGCAGTCTCCACTCTTGGTTATCAATTTCGAAATAATCAAAGACGTAGGTTACGAAAAGGGGAAAACAATTAAAAACGAACACTGTGACAGCCACCGACGCGAGCTGCTTGCAGCTCGCGCACTTATAAAATACTAGTAATAATATATAAAGCTCGATTACCACTGACTGACTGACTGACTCACTGACTGACTGACTCATTGACACGATTGTTCACCCTGATGGTGGATGGGAAGGTATGTTTTTTTTTTGCGGAATCGTGTAGAGGGGTCGGGGGTGACTTGGGGAAAATCCCGACTTTTTGAGATTTGCCCCCCCAGGGCCCACCCCTCCCTGTGACAGCCACCGCCGCGAGCTGCTTGCAGCTCGCGCACTTATAAAATACTAGTGCCTTTATAAGTTTAACAAAATCAAACAATAATAATTAATTATAGTAACTAATTGATAGTGACATTAATAATTGAACGAAAACGTGAAAATATCTTCGATCGAAGGAGTTTTACTAACGTTTTTACTGCCCAGACTCTGCTGTGCGACCTGCAGGGGCTCGCCTTGGCTACTATCTGTGCTAGAACTTCATGCGAGTCGTGGGCAATGAAATTGTTAAGTGTAATCGCTCCGTAAGAGGCGGATTAAAGACGTCTTCCAGTTTTATTATCAACTGTTCCTACTTTTGTGCATAGAAATTAATTTGCCAAGCCGCAACCACAGCCGCTGCAGTTATTTTACACAGGATTGTTGTTGTTCTGGAATCGAATCCGCAACTATTGCATACAGCCGCACGAAGGCGTAGTGCCCCATGTCACTACGCCTGGACACAAAGCTTTCCACCCTACGTTTTGAATAGGGGCTTAGTTGTGTCGTTTGATAGCTCCCCCCTTACTTGCTTCTATGAGAGTAAACACTCTCTACTACCTATGTCCAGCCGTGAACTAGCAAGAGCTAGTCCACTGCTTGGCATATGCCTCCTCTAACTGGCGTTCTTCTTATCGCACCTTAGATGCATGCTGGATTTGCAAGCTGAAGTTAAAGACTTTCACAAATAAGTATAAAGAAGCTAGAATAAGCCGCAGATACTTAATCCTTAAAATAATGCATCAGGAAGTCCATGCACTCACTAGGTCACAAGGGATATTCCACTGCTACATTATTTCATTCAAGCAAGCCTGCGTTTAAGATCTATTTTATTGGCTGACGCTTCCAATGGCCGCTGCAGACAAAGATTTACATTTTGCACTTTGCCACTTTGAACTTTTCGAATTATCGATATAACCAACCTAGTTTAGCTGCTTGAAAATCTCAGCAATCAATTGCCTTCTTATATACTAGAGATTATGATTTCTGATGTACGGGAGGGTGCAAAGCTTGAAAAGCATTGAAAATAATTTTAGGTAAAGTTCATAGGTCTCCTTACCAATCAAAAGGTTAAGATATCCTGCGTCGCAGGTGGTTCTTCGCCCGCTACATGCACATTCTCACTTACAAAATAAACTGATTACCTAAGTTTGAAACATTGGTACGGTCATACGTCGTCTTTAGAATTAATTCAATATGTCTTGTGTTTCAGATGTTTTAATTTATTTCCGGCTAATTGATTGTAGCGCTGTAAAAACTGACTCGGAACAAAATGCCCAGCGCTGCTCGTTTTCGTATAACTTTCATAGAAGATTCAATTAGAAGTTCAATTACGATCACATGTTTTAGAGTATTTTATATTCGTAGAACAAACTTAAAACTTAGGTAATATAGAAATTAACGTCTTAACTTCATATATTGTAATGCCTGTAAATAATTTTAAATTAACTTTACTTTTACTTTGGGTGCTTTTGACTATTGCGTTGTCTTTGCTTTACTGTCTTGTCTCATTATAAGCTCACAGTAACAATTACTTTGCGTGTAATGGGTGTTTGGCTACAGTATAAATTCCAAAGTTACAATCTATCCAGGTTATGCCCTGGTTTCAAGATCGAACAAATTCATTACACCTAGCAGAACCCATTTTTTGTTGGGTATACATTTCCAAAAAATCCTATCAAATACGGTCAGTGTATTGTAGGCAGAGTTATGTGAATCCTTAACCTATGACCGGAAACGGGGTCCCTGTGCTACACTATCATAACTTATTATTATCTTAGTTGCAAAGTGGGAAGCGGTCAGAGGGCCCAACTTGGAAAGTTTTGGTAACGATTGATTAACTAAGTTTCTAAGTTTGTTGGTAGATTGGAAGCTCTTCGTATAACGGTTTTGTGAGTACGTAGACCGTAGCCTCCGTGTTGTTATAAGCATGAGGAACGCTTCAAAATGTTTGTTGTGATGATTTTACTCTACAACTGTTACTTACCTACGTAAGATTAATGAAGTATTATGGTTACTAACCCTACGACTAATTTATTCGAAAGCAAAAAGCTTGACTGACATCATCGATCCCAAGAAACAGTGTTATTTTGGGACTGAGAACCGTAAGGTTCGGTTCAAATAGCGGTAGTAATAGTTTTTATATAAGCTAGTTGGTTCCACGTGATTAAGGATCACACAGTTCGATGTCGAATTCATAGAAATCAAAATTCTTATTTCCACTAAGAACCATGTGTCCTTTGTTAATATTTACGAGTATATTGCTAAAGCAGCCTAAATGACTCTCCATCGCAGTCGGGTAAAAGTTAATACACATCCAAATACAAACCAATTACTTGAAGGCCTCATCGAAGTTGTGTATCTTGTGAATATTGAAGTCACTTCACTGAGATACCAACCATAACAGATGCATAGAGCGCCATCTACCAGTGCATCATAAGCTTGCTCGTCTAAACCGTATCAAGGTGCAGCCGATAATTGCATTCCGGTGCACATTAGCAATGTTATTGGCAAGGGGTGGTGCGATGCTGCTTGCCAATACTTATCAGATAAGTATTTGAGGATGTGACTGTGATTATATTGGAGTGTAAAGTATTTGAACTGAACTTTTCTAGTACCTACCTACTTAATGATTGCTTTGACTTTATGCGTTCTACTATTATATTTGTTGTAGGGACTTGTTTATTTGTAACAGCAACCGCGTTAGCCACGTCCACTAATTGGCTCACATTGTTGTGATTCTAATATAATAATAGCACACCACTGTGAGACTTGCACAACAAGGTGCAATGAATTCACACCTCTCACCTCCAAAGGGGAAACTTTCCACTTAACCGACTAATTACAAAAGGTGGTTTACACTTTAGTTTCTTTACTTGCAGTGCGATCCTCAGTGATAAAGTGGAGCCCTCAACATGCTGCTATTATTTGCATACGAATAACACCTACAGAGGAATATTCAAGAAAAGTGAGTTTCAAGGACTGCGAAAACCGTATTTTGGATTTCTAAAGAATTATAAGGGAGCAAGTTTCTGCCATTGTGAACTTATGATGTTTGGCCGAAGACAACGACAGCCAAAACTACTAATGAATCGGGCTCAAATTTTACACACAAAAAGATAACACCCCCTCGAATAATATGAAGACTATTTTTATTCAATATAATAACTATATTGTTTAAACTTATTCCTTTGTGACTTGTAACTTGGCGTTATTAATAAAGAATTGTATTGTATTGTATTGTATTCCAAAAAAAACGCGTGCAAAGCCGCGGGCCGAAGCTAGTTTTTAATAACTGCTTGCATAGCGGTTCTGTCTTTGCACGCCAATCAGTTAGAAAAGACAAGACTTTTTCTGTTCAAAGAAAGAGGGCGCTACTTCTGCTCAGGGAAGCCCTCAACTACTGCGTCGTGCGGCCTAAGGACGTTTACAGCTCGGGTGTCACGACTGCCCGAGTTCGAGTTGAGAAACTCAGTTCAAGATCTTAATCTTAAACTTATCTGAGCACAACAAAGTGAAGCGAAGACGTAGATGCCTATTCACACATTCACTCTGCTTGCAGGCTTCCTGAACTTAGAATGTTTGAATAAAGAATAGAATGAATTTAATGAAAAATTATAAATGGTTGGGAATTTTAACAGACACTGGATATCAGCATTATTGACAATTTCAGTAAATTTTGGTCGACAAAAACCATTTTAATACTTAATACATGGATTTTTGAGAATTTGAAATGAAAAGCTAAAAGAAAAGCCGTTGAACGAAGCTATGGGAAAGCGACCAAAATGGGATGGTCTTTCTGTCCCAAAAAAAACGCATGGTCGGTAGCCTTTGCAAATTGGCGTTGATGCTCGCGTAACGAATGAAATGACGTTTTTTTTGGAGAACTATTGCATAGAATGGATATAATTCTATTATGTTACAACGCTACAGAGTTGTCACTTAAAAAGTCAGACAAGTACATCTCATAAATCAGACAAGGTTCCATCTTACTACATCTACTTACACTCTTGTGATAGTGCGCGGATTAAACAGTATAGTTGCTTTGATTCGCCACTCTCTGTTTGCAACATCCATAATGCGGTGTAGAGACTCGTTAATAATTGAATGACGATTGCAGCGAGCTGGATTAGCATTTCAAAAGCCACATTGCCTTCTGAGACAAAGCCAAAGAGCTGCAGTTAAACTTGAAGTTAAATAAAACGGGGGGGAGTTATGGTATTGCAGCGGGGTTCCGTATGCGGTGCAGTATTGCGTGATTTTGGAATTGTTTCTTAGCGGAGAGATTAAAGAATTGAGTTATTTAAGTATAATGTTTAATTTTTTTTCCTCTTTTAATTTTGACTTGGGCTCAAGGATTGCTAATTTTAGAAGGCACGTGACACACCAGCAGAACTATTTGATTGACAGCCACACAGAAACTTCACGTACCCAATGTTGGGTAAGTCCGGGTGCCAGTTTCTGTGGTGGATTAGGTAACTAGCTCTCGAAGACTGGGTGAAGAATGGGTAACAAGACCCATTACCATTATGTGATATGCGTTTACTAAATTAAAGTACCTACATAGTGCTGAGCTTACCCACTCAATAAACAAATAAATGAATTTTCATCATTAGCTTATTGATACACGAAATAAACGATGTTTTTAATAATAATTATGCCTATATTATTTCAAACAACATGTTCAAGCTCAATCTAACCAGAGCTTTTACTTTAGGAACCAAATGAACGCAAACTTTTTCAGTCATACATGTTTATACTATTGGGTAGATAATTAAAAACAAATGATATTTTCTCAGCGCTAACGCAAACAGAGCTTGTGGTTTGAGGTGGCAGGTGACTTAAAAAAGTAGAAAAAGTAAAAGGTTCCATTTCTTCATCAAGAAGCCCTGAAAGCGCGGAAAATGGTAAAAAACGGAGCTGCCGACGTCACCAACGCTTTGAGGTCTCCAGCCTCTGTGATTACTGACGCTTGCGGCGCCGACGCCGGAGCGCTAATTCAAATCACTTCTACTGAGTCAACCTATTTTACCAAAGCTGGATTATGTAATGAATGAAACTAATCGGATAGGTGTTTTTGTGACAAATATACTTATACTCGAAAGGGTTTTTGAAGAGGTCGTTTGGCTGTTATAATATTTTTAAATAAATCGATTTGAAAATCAAAATAGAGAAAATGTAATGAAATATAGAAAATGTTTGCATTTTCAAAAAGTTATGTACGTATATTCCTTTATAAGCTATGCTTACTTTGAGGCTAGATCCTGCTGTTCGAGTGGTCCAGCATTAAGTATTTATAGAATTTTGATGAAAAACAATGACTTGAGAAAACATGACTAAATAAACAATAAATAAATAAATAATTCTGGACAATTAACACAGCGTTATCTAGCCCGAAACTAAGCAGAGCTTGTGTTACGGGTACCAGATAACTGATATACTTAATATAATACACTACATACATATACAGGGTGTCCCATAATGAGTGGATAATCTTGAAACGGCTTGTGCGGGGGCCCAAGGCCAATCCGAAACATTTTTTTGTTTTTTTTTTATCTTGACCCGTTCGGAAAATATTTAACTTTTTGTAAATTTGGAAAAAATTGTACCTTTGTTCACATTTTTAGACTTGGTGCCTACAATTTTTTTAATTTTTTTATTTTTGTATTTGGAATATATTAAGAAAATATAGCGTAATTGAACACCGTTTGAATAATTTGGGTAACTAGGAGCAGTAATTTTCAAGACAGTATTAAAGTGGAAAATTGAAATTTTTCATTTAATTTTACTAAGTTTAAGCATCTGTGGTTTAAAAAAAAGGTATGAAAACCTAAGAAGCCATGTACATAAAAAACATGTCCATTTCAAGAGGATTCTTAAATGATAAAAAACTACGAAATATTATAGAATGAAACACTGAGATATCGCCACTTTTGTGTAAAAAGGGGCCATTCATACTAGAAATAAAATTGAACCATCACACATTAATAAAATATCTTTACGCCACTCTCGTTCTGAAACGGTAACTTTTCTACTTAAAACACAGAAAATCTATTTTTTCTTAAACATGCTTCTTACATTCAAAGAAATAAATAATAATCTAGCCGAAAGTAAACAGAGTTTGTGTTATGTGTGGCCTCTTATTTGGTAGTATTTTAATTTGGAAAGGAGATACGAACTCCGATCAAACGAGGTTCAAAGCAATGGTTTCCACCTTTTTGGTGAAGCCAAAGTGCAATTAAGGAGTATTTTCACTTTTGACCATTCCTATTTTGAATAATTTTTGCCATTTGTGGAAAATTCTTTTCTACGCGTCACTCGACATTAGTTACAAGTGCTCTCTCGTTTCGCCACACGGCATAGAATGTGGCTACAGAATGACGGGTGTCCGGCACACTACGCCGTACAGGTACGGCGATATTTAGACGAAGCGTATCCAAACAGATGGATCGGGCGTGCTGGCGCAATCCAGTGGCCAGCGCGGTCGCCGGACTTGAATCCATTGGATTTCTTTTACTGGGGCAACTTGAAGGAACTGGTGTACAAAAAACCCATTTCCTCAATAGAGGAACTTCGACGTCGAGTTCAAAACGCTGCGGAGAAAATTAACGAACGCAACTACGGAAGTTTGCTAAAAAATCCTTTATTACAAGATGCAGAGCATGCATCAGAGAAGCAGGACACCAGTTCGAACATCTACTGTAATAAAAAAATATAAAATTATTTATAATTTTGTTGGTTTAATTTTATTTTTAGTTCGCAATTGTAAAAAAAGCAGTTATCTTGTACCCATAACACTAACTCCTTTTACTTTCGGCTACATTATTATTTGTTTATTGAAGTGTTTTCCGTGTGCGAAGCATACTTTTCACCGTTTTAGAACGAGAGTGGCGAAAAGATATTTTATTAATGTGTGATGGATCAATTTTATTTCTAGTATGAATGGCCCCTTTTTACACAAAAGTGGCGATATCTCAGTGTTTCATTCTATAATATTTCGTAGTTTTTTATTATTTAAGAATTCTCTTGAAATGGACATGTTTTTTATGTACATGGCTTCTTAGGTTTTCATACCTTTTTTTTAAACCACAGATGCTTAAACTTAGTAAAATTAAATGCAAAATTTCAATTTTCCACTTTAATACTGTCTTGAAAATTACTGCTCCTAGTTACCAAAATTATTCAAACGGTGTTCAATTACGCTATATTTTCTTAATATATTCCAAATACAAAAATAAAAAAATTAAAAAAATTGTAGGCACCAAGTCTAAAAATGTGAACAAAGGTACAATTTTTTCCAAATTTACAAAAAGTTAAATATTTTCCGAACGGGTCAAGATAAAAAAAAACAAAAAAATGTTTCGGGTTGGCCTTGGGCCCCCGCACAAGCCGTTTCAAGATTATCCACTCATTATGGGACACCCTGTATATTTTTTATTATACATAGAAAACATCTAGAGCACCCGGAACAAATATCTGCAGATCGTACAAACATTTGTCCCAAGGCGGGAATCGAACCCGCAACCACCTGCGTCGCAGGTGGAACTTCGCCCGTCGCGCCATAGAGTTCGTCATTCGTCGCCTGGCCATACTATTTAATTTGAAAAACCAAATTACGTAGTCAACCTTCAAAAACATGGTCTTACGACAAACAACTGTTACAGTAAAATCAGAATGTCTGTATTTTTAGAGAATACACAAACATTCTGAAAGCGCTGTAAAATTTCATAGCAAAGCTCGTGCTCATACTATTTGTAAGAAATAATAAGAAACGTGCTTATTGCTTATTTAAGTTTAGACTTTTAAAAATACTGAATATACGACAATTATCTACATGTTAATTAAAGCTTATACATACATAGGTAGGTAAAACTACTCACCAACTCACATCACTTGAAGGTTCCATAACATTGTAGGTACAACAAAACATAACAGACTTATTTCTAAGTGTGACAGGCATTGTGATGGTTAATCGATCGTCAATTTATAAAACTTTAACAAAACCCATAATTTAGTCAAATAGCTAAAGAAGTCCACAAGTGCCCACAGTGTGCAGAAGCACATACCCCTCCCCTAGAGATACCCTCAATGACCGCCGCGCTGCTCGCATCCATCAGCGGTTTTAATAAAACTGTTTTTTGATTCCTGTCCGGTTTTTATTTGGATAGACCTAGCTAGTATTGACTCATATTTCCAGCGTATACGTTTGGATTGTTCAGCATTATGTACATAAAGTAAGGTAAGTAAATGTCATTTATGTACTAAAAGTAATCTTACTCACCAACAACTTTTTCAGTTATATTTTTTTTTACAAAATTTTATTATTTTTTCTCGTGTTCGCAAATGAACACGAGAAAAAATAATAAAATAATAAAACGCACTCTTAGGTAGGTAAATTAATATTAACATAAAAAATACTTAAAGCTACCAAGAAGATAACGTATTCAATGAAATTTAGATTCTAATAATGGAAACACAAAACTAGTTAATAGTTACTAGTGCTCAAAATCTCATGAATAATTTCATTCAAACATTGGTAACTGTAACAGATCAGATCATAATCTGCCTGTTGTTGCAAATATAAAATGATTACTAGTTCTTATTAATCTATGGTAATAAAATAAACAGATTTATGGCATTTCTTACAGTCATTTAAATTCAACGCTGAAAGCTTTTACGATCTGTGAATTGATAAGGTAATTTGTCAAGAGCTGTGTTTATCGTAAGAACACTTGATTTTGAAACGATAAAACTAACATTCCCATGAAACGTGAAGTGTCATAAATAAAACCTGTCTAGAAGCAAAAAATTAAACACTTCAAAACGATAAGCAAAATGCCCAAAATAATAAGGGATAATTTGGACCTTATGTGCGTAAGAGTTGATCTTGTGTGGGCTCCTATGAAAATATTAGGGACAGTCTAATTTCGGAATCCGCGCGGGAAGCTAGTCTAGGGTACCTACCTACTGGACAAAAGCTTAAACGATCCTTAGTAAAACCGTATAGATTCAAGTTATTCATTAAAATCAGTGTTGATTAAAGTAGAATAAGTGTTAACTAAAACGAATTTTATTTATCTATACTTATAATAAAACGGTAACAGGTCCAATTCTGTACATTGAAGATATTTTGAAAATTTTTTTTGGAGGGCACTCTATTATCGATACTGAAGCCAAAACTGCAATTTTTTTCATTCATGTCTGTCTGTCTGTCTGTCTGTCTGTCTGTCTGTCTGTCTGTCTGTCTGTCTGTCTGTCTGTCTGTCTGTCTGTCTGTCTGTCTGTTTGTTAAACGCGCATCACGCCGAAACTACTGAAGGTATTGAAATGAAACTCGGCACGATTTTAGGTCATACTACAAGGAAGGACATAGGATACTTTTTATCCCGGAATTCAGTCAGGTTTCCCTGGGAGAGGGGATGAAAGTAAAATTCTTTAACTGCGCATCACGACGGAACTACTTAAGGTATTGAAATAAAACTCGGTACGATTTTAGGTCATACCACGAGGAAGGACATAGGATACTTTTTATCCCGGAATTCAGTCAGGTTCCCCTGGGAGAGGGGATAAAAGTAAAATTTCTTCACCGCGCATCACGTTCACGCCAAAACTACTGAATGAGTTGGACTGAATTGGTACGATTTGAGTTCAAGGAAGGACATGGGATACATTTTATCCTGGAATTCAGTAAGGTTCCCCTGGGAGAGAGGATGAAAGTAAAATTCTTTAACCGCGCATCACGACGGAACTACTTAATGAATTCGAATGCAACTCGGCGTGATTTTAGTTCGTACTATGAGGAGAGATACATTTTATCCCGGAATTCAGTAAGGTTGCCCTGGCAGAGGGGATGAAAGTTAAATTCCTTCACCGCTCATCACGCCGAAACTACATAGGTAATGAGTTGGAATGTAACTTGGCACGTTTTGAGTTCATACTACAAGAAAGGACATGGAATACATTTTATCCTGGAATTCAGTAAGGTTCCCCTGGGAGAGAGGAAAAAGTAGAATTCTTTAACCGCGCATCACGACGGGTCTACGCGTCGTCCGATTTCATGCATTCTTTTTGTTAGAAACAGAGATGCAAGATCGAATATGACTAAATCAGTAGAAAGTCGAGTAGAAAATCAGTAGATTGATGAAATTATCTGTAGATTGAAGAAAAAAATTAGTAGATAAAGGGTAGGTAAGTTCCTATCTATTTATTTTTCCAAGACGCACCCATTAGTTAGGTTCCTACCTACTAAGGTGATGGGTCTTGGAAAAATAAGTTAGGTTCCTGCCTTACATGATATATGGTGGTTTAGCTGGTCCAGCGAAGTTTGGTTGGAGTCTTACTCCAACCAAACTTCGTGTACAATTAAATTAATTAATTATTGTGGTCCACTTAAACTAACTAGACCGCAGAAAAATATTTTTTATTGTGGTACACAGCCAACTGTACCTACCTACTAACGAAAAAAAAATACGGTGGTCCAGTCAAATGGATCAGGAGCCCAATTCTGCAAAACAATTGCTTCAGTATGACAATGGAATCGTCGCAGAATCATCACGTAGAATCCTTAGATTAATAAAATTCCAGATAGTGCGCGCGAGATAAATTAATATGTAGTTTCAAACTTGACGCGCGTCTCTCCATCTGCATTCATCATAATTTCTTTCATCCAAGGTGGAATACCAAAAAGTGTCATTCTGTGACGATAGCCCTGTCATAGTGAAGCGATTAGTATAGCAGAATAGGGCCCCAGCTGTGAGTAAGTCAAACGAGTAGGACACTTCTTAACACTGACGCTGGCCGAGTCGTAGCTAAAAGTCGTGTGGATAAAGAATGGGATTGAAGATGACAATATGCTATCCCCCGTAGACCCTACACGATTTTTTGGACGGCGGCGTTTCATAATATGAGAGACTATGGTTAAATGTGAACTTAATTAGTCGGCAGGTAAGGCAATCGCGAACGAAGTCGCGGGTACAGCTAGTTGAATATAAAGTCAGTGTTGTGATTCATGGCACTTGGTCATGTAATCAATTTAGTGTAGAGTAGAGTTAGTGTTTCAGATACCTACCGGTGCTGGTTCCAGCTACAGCTAAGTTGCATGTTTTTTTATTGCAAAAATACATCTGATATTTGTCAAAATTTTAACTACTTGTCAGATTACTGTTTCTTAATCAAAGGTTAAATAATTCACATAAAACTAAATAATAATGTTGACTTAAATCATATGTATTTTATCCTTTCTTGTTTTTTTATGTGATTCTTGGAGAAGAAGTTGTGTTTATTGTTTAATGAATTTCATTGTGTTTTCCCTTAGAAATTACAGGAAATATAATTTCACAGAACCAGGACACTGATCAATCTAATATTGATAATATTGTTCAAATTAAATAATAATTAAAGTTGATTAAAACTCACAGAGATATTCTGATTTCAGGTAAACTATGATTTACATTGCAATTTAAACTGTATTTACAGTTGTCTCCATTAGAGAGAGCTTTTATATTTTGATCAATCTAACTATAGCTTGGTGCGAATGTCACTTCAGGCAATGATCTCCGAAAGTGGGAAAGCCTTTTATAAGCTATGAGAAGTAATCTCAGTTGGATGAATCATTATATTATATTGAGAATAATATCTAAAAGTAAACCTGAAATTTGGAAATATTTTACATTCAGAAGCTGTCGACTTCTTGGACATAAACTCCCATGTGAGGAGGTCCTTATTATCATGTTATGAGAAGTAATCTCAGTTGGATAAATCATTATATTAAATTGAGAATAATATCTAAAAATAAAGCTGAAATTTGGAAATATTTTATATTCAGAAGCTGTCGACTTCTTGGACATAAACTCCCATACGAGGAGGTCCTTATTATCATGTAGACTTTTAACAGTCTATACCTACTTTAAACCATAAAGCGCGGAATAGGGGTCATTCGGTACTAACTAGGGATAACTAGCTTGGTAGAGTCTGACTCCGCATAAAAATTGGATCAGTCTGTACTTCTCTAGTTAATAGGATTAGATACTGTAGAGATTTAGTGGACCACGGACTATTTTAAGTAAGAAAGTTGATACTGACAATTTTTTAGTAAGAAAGTTGATGGACTGAATGGGTTGAATTAAATATCACAAAGTAGCTTTCCCTCTGAATGTGATTATGTTATTTATATATTTATTGTTATAATTAAAATAGATATCAAAACTAATCTCATTAATTATATGACAGACAATTGAGGCTGGCTATAGAGGTATTAACTTACGTACTGACAAACAATAGGGTTGATAAAAGATTATGCCCTCTTATTCCCCCGACATACCAGACATACTTAAGTATGACTGTTTTGTGATAAGTCCAATTATGATTATTATAAAGTAGATGGTATGTTAGCCAGCATACATCTTCTACGGAGGGAGCTATCCAGTAAGGTGTCGAAAGCTACTGCACAGAGGCGGTGGAGGGGCCTGTGCCTATGCCGTAATAAAATCAGTACGATAGAATGAAGAGTGATGATATTAATAACTACAAAACTACCTATCTGAACTTCTTATAGTTGTTTCATGCTTATAATATTATTTTAGTACATAAATACTTCGAAACATTAGATTTATTATTAAATTAATACGAGGAATGGAAGGAATTAAGTTAACTTTAGCATTAGTTCGTTTGTCTTTAGCACCTAAAAGAACCTAGGTACTACCACAACACAACGTAGGAGTCCTACTACTATCTAGACGATCATTGGCCACACTCATCATTAATTCTACATTCGGTAGTCTTAGAAACATAGGTATAGTAAATTAATAGGAAGGTTAATTTTATAGGTTAGGTAATTAGAAATTATAGGTAGTCGAAAAAAAAAAAAATAGTCGGGTTTTTACATAACTATTGAATTGTGAAATAGGGATAATGTTTGCTCGCTGGATGCGGCATCAATTATAATTTCATTAAAATAGGGTATAAGTAAGGTTATTAACATAGTGATTTGTATCCGATTATTGAAATTGTATGACCCAAACAAAGTAGAGCTGAAGAAAAATAAATAAATTAAATAAATAACGCTGGACAATTCACACAGCATCATCTAGCTTCAAACCAAGCACTTAGGGAGGGGTACTAACAAGATAACTGTTATACTAAATACTTTATTACATTGCATTACGTTGCATATATGGATAGATTTTATTCTATGTTGAAAATTAATGTCCTTGAAATTCGGCCACAACGGCAGTCTCAACGCAGAATACCTATGTGCGAAGAGAGGACACTACGGTTCTTATTAGGGAATGCTAGTCCGGCTGTGGATCAGCATTGACTTTGATGAATGAGGTCGAAACAAATTCAGTGCGAGTACAAACTGTAATTCAAAAATGCAAACAAACTTTATTGTTCAGTCAACGCTCCTGAAGAATGACTTGCTGACGCCATATCTAGGTATTTGTTGTTACGCATTTCAAACGTGATCCTGAATATTCATGAAATGAACTGTCATCATGAAAAACACATTAAAATTTATTTTACCTAAAACAAGATGGCTGTTAAAATGGAATGCCTCGATTGTTTCTGAATAGAAAAATCGAAAATTAACTATTGAGAAAAATAACATAGGAACCTACAAACTTCGCAGTTCATTTTCACCAATTTATTATACTTTACCTATTTCAATTTCGTGCCACACCTACCACTCTATATTATGCATCGAGTTACGTATTGAGCCGCCTCAAAATCATAACACCAACAACTTTTTCAGAAAACAAAGACGCAAAAACAAAAGTTAGTATCCATGTCGCATCCTCGGTTCTTATTCCGATTCCGAAGGTTTCGAATTGTTCTTGTATAAATTTAAAATTACTTGAAGGCGTACTTTACATGCTGTAAATGCTGGGTTTCCGATTTTCAGCGGAACAGCGGAATGAAAGAGAGAATGAACCATACAAATTTGCACACGAATGGGGACTTAAGCAAAATATTTCATACGGTATAAACCTACCCGGTTATATTTGTTTACGGCGAAATCACGTAAGAAAAGCTGACATCTGAGCGGAAAATTACATAGTGTGTGTAATTCGATTTGGTTTAGAGGATTTTCAATATATTCATGGCATTTTATCCTATATCTTAAGTTTTATTTTAATACTATTTAATATTTTTAAACTACTTTCAATCTTTAACAATATTTAATTAATAATCTTATAAACGAAGACAACATAATTTTTTATCAGAAAAAACACCTTCGGTATTCAATGCCTAGGGTAATTTAGAATTAATACTTATTGTTAACCTGCTTTTCGTGAATTCGTTCTTGAGCGAAAAAGTATAAATTTAATTAAAAATCAGATAGTCTAGACAAAGTATCTTGAGGAACTTGTAAATATGGTTTGCTTGTTTTAAGACTTCTGAAAGTTAGTAAATAAAACAAATAATAAAAATCGTTTATTTCAGACCGTGTTGTGGTCCTTATAAAGCAGTTACAAGAGTTTATTTTTAACACATTGATAAAAACTTTGTTTATAAGGGCAGGTGTGCACTCAGTGCCAAGTGTAGGTTGCAAGTACTAAACGCACCCCTACCCAATGCCGCAGGAATCGGCCATTCAGGTCTTCAGCCTGTTGCGGCTAGTGCGCAGGCGACACAGCACGGCGACGCAGCGAGCTCATATCACAGCTGGGAAGCTGTCTACGCTCGCGTCAGCAAACATGCCCGACGCACTACACCAGCGCGGCAGCCGCAACAACGCCCGGAAATAATAAGCCAGAAGATGTTGTTCATTCAAACACATTTTTATGCTAAGCGTCCTTTTTTGCAACCGCCAGTAACTTGAATGCGAATTTTCAGTGAGCGCTCGGGCTTAATTTGGCAAAAAAATGTGTGCGTTCATTTTTAAAACGCCTCCAATGAGACGAGAATATCTAAAATAGATGGCAGCAACCACAATAAAACATAAACCAAGGTAAAATAACTAACTCTAACGTTACTGAATAAAGATTGAAAATAAAGTGCAAGGATTCAAACCAGAAATTCCCGGATTGATCATCTTCCACCATGCTTACAACGATAAATACCTATTAAATGTTACAAATTACTTAAATTACGCAAACGCACACTGGTAGGTAAAATAGAAACCAACCATTACTCCCATAATGTATTCAAAACGGTAGATCCAAATAAGCGAATAACGTCCTTATTGCCATTACAGTCCAAAATAGATACCTAAATAAAGCGTAATGGTTATTTTCGTTCCCCCTATATTCGTAATGTTGGTGGTACCTAGGGTAAAGTCTGTAGAGACGCCCCAGGACGACGTACCAGCTTCAAAAAACCATACATGAAAAAAAATTAAGTATTGATCGGTGGGGTAGTTAGTGTTTTCTGAACGATAAAATCGATATAGAACGAAATAGATTAGTGCTGTTACATATAAAAGGAGTTCTGTTTATGTCTTGTTAAATGACACAAACCAAACATACTAAACCATTACATAATGTAGATAAAAAGTAGGCAAGACACTATTTACGCCTTTAAGTACCTAAAGGTAACTTAATACTAAACCCTTGACGAAATCTGAACTAACGCTCGCTAGTGAATTAACTTTCTGTTTGAGTTAGAAGGATAATTTATGCGCCAAGAAAGCTTGTATCAAAACGAACATTAATTTTCAACGTAAAGAAATATGTGCCAGTGAAAGCTGTCACAAATTTTATTTTTGTAAGTAGGTACACATTATTATAAAAAAAAGTCCCAGTCCGCATTTCTGTGTAGAACAGATCCTTTTGTATCCAATGCTCACCCACGGCCTTTAATTCTTTAATGCTACCAAGTAGTACACGTGCCTTATGTAATTTAAAAATTCAGTTGTATTTATGTAGCCGTAAAATGCTCTGGATTCAAAGGAAAACGGGTCACACTTTGATTAAATCCTGGAAGGATATACGCTATTTTACAATTATTATCAAAATCTACAACGTTAGGGAATAAATTTTCTGAGGGAAGGATAGGTCCGAGTAAGGGTGTTCTAAGGCTGTTTCCCAGTGGAAGCCGCTTTGAGTTGCAGAAACTCTGTGTGTTCTAATATAAACCGCTAACAGGAAGACCAATCCAGATCTAGCCAAGAAAATACCTTTGTACAACACCTGCTCAGAAAGTTGTTTATTAATTTTCAAAACATAAGGTAGAAAGTATGTCATTGCAGGCGTCCTAAATAAAATGCGGGACGGAGAGAAAAGTGTATGGAAATCCATTTGTATATGTCCATATGCTTATTACATAATAGGTCAAACGACAAAAAGTTTTTACTCCGAATCCGCCATATGATATTATAGGTCTCTTCCGTATTCGGAACAATAATTCCAAAAAAGAAACATGTGAAAATCGAAAAAAAAAATACAAAATACAACAAAATTTCTCAACCTCTTTCAAATGCCCTCAAGCCTTTCTCACACTTACTAAAAATTGATTTCCCATTCCCGGTCTCTAAATAAGCCTTCTCAAACACGACTTCATTTGCACGTAATGACTGAACCTGAGCTTACTGGTCCCTACAGCCCTTTAATCTTTACCTGGAAAATTACTTTTTATGACAGTTTTTCAGAGAAAAGTTTTACCATTCCGATAATACCGACATAAATCTGATTGTAAAATAAAGAATTTATGGTGGATGCATAAATTCTTTATTTTACAATCAGATTTCGACGTTCGGAATTACAATGGCCATTTCGATGTGAATGAAACAGATGCAAAAGCTACGAGTATTTGAGTTGTAAGTGAATTTTTTAGCAAAAGCAGACGATGTCTTCATGGGCAAATTCTTTTACAAATGTAGAATTTAAAAAAAAAAATTCTCTTTTGTTTTCAGTTATAATGTTTTTATGTATTTCCGCATTTAGAGTTGGTCTAATGCGTAAGTGTATGCCTACATACGCTCGTCCTATCAAACATCCAAAACATTATCCTTTAATGCTATGAACCTTTCAGACTATGACATCGTTTATATTAAGTGTATTCATGCTTCTTTGAGTCGCAAAAAGTTCAGCAGAAGTCGAGACGTAAGACAAAATTGTTCAAACTCGCGTGTATTTTCTTTTGAACAATGCCAACAACCGTAAAGTTCGTACCTTAAGAAGCGAAGCATATAATTTTCCATATCTTAAAGGTAAATTAAAATGTATTGCAAGCTATTTTGAAGATTAAGATCTTGTTGAATGATATTTTCATTAAAACCTTGAAGTCTAATGAAAGATGAAGTTTAAAATAATAACATCGAACTTAAATTTCGTAAAAACCAGTGCCTATAATTTAATTTTCCTCAAGGAATCCAAGTTTCAAGGATATTCGAGATGGATTCGACACTTCTGCTCAATTTAATTTATCACGCTGCTGGTGAACGCAAAAGCAATGAAAATTACTTGTGTGGTAATTTTGCTATGAATTCAAATTTCATTAGAATTTACACTAGGCTTTCTCGCTCTATAAACTATAGGTATTGGTTTAGTTATCGCACCATTGACATACTTTGCTTTATTCGGGACTGGAATTCGCTTTGGAATTTATTTGATTTATACCAGGCGTATAATATATCTGCGTGCCAATTTGTCTAAGTGATTCTTCACATCTACGCGAATCCCGTTCCAATTGGTTTTTATCATATCATGAAAGGTTTTTTCTACTTTTGGCGAGTTTTTATCTTCTTAGTATCGTGATATTGTGGTATTGTATTGTGAATCCATCACTACTTATATTATAAGCTAACTCTGTCTATTTCTCACGTCTCAACGGCTGAATGGATCATGATAAAATTCGACAAGGAGATAGGTAGTATAGGACACTTGAGAAGGACACAATGCTACCACATATCTCATCTGATATTAATGAAATAAATTATCTTTGAATTCTTTTATACTGAGTTCTTAGCAGGTACTTAGTTACCAAACTACTTACTAAAGTGCTATTTAAGATTGATGACAAAATAAATTGACCGTCTAGTATTATTATAAACTAAACGTACCCGCGACTTCGTTCGCGATTGCCTTACCTGTCGACTAATTAAGTTCACATTTAACCATAGTCTCTCATATTATGAAACGCCGCCGTCCAAAAAATCGTGTAGGGTCTACGGGGGATAGCAAAAATATTTTTCTGCGGTCCAGTTAGTTTAAGTGGACCACAATAATTAATTAATTTAATTGTGCACGAAGTTTGGTTGGAGTAAGACAAACCAAACTTCGCTGGACCAGCTAAACCACCATATATCATGTAAGGCAGGAACCTAACTTATTTTTCCAAGACCCACCACCTTAGTAGGTAGGAACCTAACTAATGGGTGCGTCTTGGAAAAATAAATAGATAGGAACTTACCTACCCTTTATCTACAAATTTTTTTCTTCAATCTACAGATTATTTCATCAATCTACTGATTTTCTACTCGACTTTCTACTGATTTAGTCATATTAGATCTTGCATCTCTGTTTCTAACAGAAAGAATGCATGAAATCGGACGACGCGTAGACCCGTCGTGATGCGCGGTTAAAGAAATCTACTTTTTCCTCTCTCCCAGGGGAACCTTACTGAATTCCAGGATAAAATGTATTCCATGTCCTTTCTTGTAGTATGAACTCAAAACGTGCCAAGTTACATTCCAACTTATTACCTATGTAGTTTCGGCGTGATGAGCGGTGAAGGAATTGAACTTTCATCCCCTCTGCCAGGGCAACCTGAATTCCGGGATAAAATGTATCTTTCCTCATAGTACGAACTAAAATCACGCCGAGTTGCATTCGAATTCATTAAGTAGTTCCGTCGTGATGCGCGGTTAAAGAATTTTACTTTCATCCTCTCTCCCAGGGGAACCTTACTGAATTCCAGGATAAAATGTATCCCATGTCCTTCCTTGAACTCAAATCGTACCAATTCAGTCCAACTCATTCAGTAGTTTCGGCGTGAACGTGATGCGCAGTGAAGGAATTTTACTTTCATCCCTTCTCCCAGGGGAACCTTACTAAATTCTGGGATAAAATGTATCTTTCCTCGTAGTATGAACTCAAATTATGCCGAGTTCCATTCGAATTCATTAAGTTGTTACGTCGTGATAGGCGGTTAAAGAATTTTACTTCCATCCTCTCTCCCAGGGGAAAATTACTGAATTCCGGGATGAAATGTATCCCATGTCCTTCCTTGTAGTATGAAATCAAATCTTGCTAGGTTTCATTCCAACTAATTTAGCACTTTCGGTGTCATGCGCGGTGAAGAAATTTTACTTTTATCCCCTCTCCCAGGGGAACCTGACTGAATTCCGGGATAAAAAGTATCCTATGTCCTTCCTTGTGGTATGACCTAAAATCGTACCGAGTTTTATTTCAATACCTTAAGTAGTTCCGTCGTGATGCGCAGTTAAAGAATTTTACTTTCATCCCCTCTCCCAGGGAAACCTGACTGAATTCCGGGATAAAAAGTATCCTATGTCCTTCCTCGTAGTATGACCTAAAATCGTGCCGAGTTTCATTTCAATACCTTCAGTAGTTTCGGCGTGATGCGCGTTTAACAAACAGACAGACAGACAGACAGAAAGACAGACAGACAGACAGACAGACAGACAGACAGACAGACATGAATGAAAAAAAATTGCAGTTTTGGCTTCAGTATCGATAATAGAGTGCCCTCCAAAAAAAATTTTCAAAATATCTTCAATGTACAGAATTGGACCTGTTACAGTTTTATTATAAGTATAGATAGATAATATCAGTTTGACTTTCAAGTAACCAAACTAAGCTTTAAAAGTTATTGAGTTTATCTTTGTTACAGTAACTTTCTAATGAATTCATTCATTAATGAATATAAATCACACAAGACTTCTTCTTTCTTTGCGAAAACATGCAATAGTCATTTAACCCTTAGAGGCGCATCTGTTGCAGTATGCAGTTTTGCGTGTGAATTTATACGCAAACGAGTCTAAAGGACATCTCTTGATTATAGCTTGTTGTGAAGCTCAGTTGTTCATAGCTGGCGTGACCGTCTTTTGTTTTTATTTTGTCAGAATCCGATATCAGTAATCCTTCCAATTATAAAACAAAAGACATATGCAGAATAACTGAGTTACTGAAAACGTCAACCAAATTCGGTTAGAAACAGGAGACGCAATGACCAGTATGTATATTAATGTAACCATCGGGCACGCTTTTGGTCCCTCTCAGTCTGTATCTCAGTTATTTTAAGTCAGTTATTTCTTCTTATTTGCTTCTTATTTGATGCTGTTATTTGATTGTAATTTTCTTTGTTAAAATTATTTTTTTAAATAATTCTGTAGGTTTATAATATAATTATTTAGTCTAGAACATAATAATAGGTTCAAAAGAATTCCTACTCTATTTATAATAAATATAAATAAATTATTATTAACGCATTTACTCAAAGTAGTGCTTGCTTGCTTTTGTATGTGCGTACACAACATATATTGGCCTCGTACGAAGTCTATTTGCGAGTGAAGTCTACCAGTTTAAATATATTACCTAGCATACAAAATGAGCACAGAATAAACTCCTATAGATAAAGGATTAGGAACAATGTCCAGTGCGGTAGCGCAATTTCACATTAAACGTTACGTATCCGCAATAAATAGAACATTTCCATGCATATGTGTCCCGTCGGGCCGGCATACAATACTCTCTTTAATGTATGTATTGCCAATTTATATTTTATTGCATTAATCCTGCGGAGTTTTGTGGAATATTAAAAGGATTATAAATTATTTTATAATATTTGGATTGTAAGAGAGCTGAGGTTTTTTTTATCTGGCCGAGCCAGCCGAGACAGTAAAATAAATAAATATTGATGGACTATCCACACAGCATCATTTAGCCCCAAACTAGGCAGAGCTGGTGTTATGGGTACTAGATGACTACTTTAATACAATACATTACATACATACATTTTTTTTTTAATTATGCATCGAAATACCTAGAAAACCCTGAACCAATATTTGCAGATTGTACAAATATTCGTCCCAAAGCGGGAATTGAACCCGCAACCTTCTGCGTGGCAGGCGGACCTTCGCTCGCTGCGCCACATCGTTCATCAAGAGTTCGTTGGGCTGGCCGTAGCGGTCCCGGGGTAAAAATTTACTCCTCCAAGTCAGTCCGTTTATGTCGTAAGAGCCGACTTATGGAACCTACTAGAAAAAAGACAGGCTTCCTTATATGGATTTTTAGCTACTCCACTGCGATAACCAGGCCAAGCGTGGTAATTATGGCAAAATATTTAGGGAGGCACGTTCAGCAGTGGACGTAGAGAACTGAAGCGGCCCGCTTGCTTGAAGTAAGTTGTACGATCATACCGCTCTTTGCCGCACGTACGTGGAAGTCGCCGAGTGGACAGCAGATTTGAGGCGGAGGCTTGCAGGAACTAGCGAGGTGGCGGTACTTTAGGTACATGTTTACGTTCTCCTAAAGCCTCATAAGCTTCTAACCACATCATTCAAACTAGACAGAAGGGCATCCGTTCCTTTTTAAAAAAAAACTCACCTCACAATCACCTCGGAATTACCCCATCACATATTTTTTTTCCATGCCGTGTTGTAAACTTGAAAGCATTATTCTTACTCCTCGTACATAGTACGATCAGTACCTACGTGTGTACATACGTTCGTTAGTGTTGGTAATTCAGAAAATTAAAGTATCAACCCTGCGGTGGCGAGAGCTACAGGCATTACCGTAGTGCGGTCAAGTGTTATTCCTCGGCTGTATCACATTTGTTTGATGAATGAGAGAGATCGTAAAGAAGAGCTACGCAATTTTGTAGCCCAAGCTGAACACCGTAATTGGTTTAAAACATTTTTAGGTGATAGGGAAGAAGAGTTGCGTAGCTTATGTAATAACTAGCTGTACCCGCGACTTCGTTCGCGATTGCCTCACCTGCCGACTAATTAAGTTCACATTTAACCATGGTCTCTCATAATTTGAAACACTGCCGTGCAAAAAATCGTGTAGTGTCTACGGGGGATAGCATGTTATCATCTTCAATCCCATTCTTTATCCACACGACTTTTAGCTACGACTCGGCCAGCGTCAGTGTTAAGAAGTGTCATACTCGTTTCACTTCTTACTGATGGTTCCGTTCAGCTGGGGCCCTATTCTGCTATACTAATCGCTTCACTATGACAGGGGTATTGACACAGAATGACACGTTTGGGTATTCCACCTCAGATGAAAGAAATTATGATGAATGCAGATGGAGAGACGTGCGTCAAGTTTGAAACTATTCATTTATCTCGCACGCACTATCTGGAGTTTTATAAATCTAAGGATTCTACGTGATGATTCTGCGACGATTCCATTGTCATACTGAAGCAATTGTATTGCAGAATTGGGCTCCTGATAAATGGATCAGGAGCCCAATTCTGCAATACAATTGCTGACACAATTGACTGGACCACCGTAATTTTTTTTTCGTTAGTAGGTAGGTACAGTTGGCTGTGTACCACAGTAAAAATATTTTTCTGTGGTCTAGTTAGTTTAATTGGACCACTTACTGCAACCAAACTTCGGTAGTACAGTTAACTGGACCAGCTAAACCACCATATATCATGTAAGGTAGGAACCTAACTTATTTTTCCAAGACGCCTTAGTAGGTAGGAACCTAACTAATGGGTGCGTCTTGGAAAAATACATAGATAGGAACTTACCTACCCCTCTATCTACTAATTTTTATATATATATATATTTTTTCTTCTAACTACAGATTATTTCATCAATCTACTGATTTTCTACTCGACTTTCTACTGATTTAGTCAAATTCGATCTTGCAACACTGTTTCTAACAAAAAGAATGCATGAAATCGGGCGACGCGTAGACCCGTCGTGATGCGCGGTTAAAGAATTCTACTATTTCCTCTCTCCCAGGGGAACCTTACTGAATTCCAGGATAAAATGTATTCCATGTCCTTCCTTGTAATATGAACTCAAAACGTGCCAAGTTTAATTCCAACTCATTACCTATGTAGTTTCGGCGTGATGCGCGGTGAAGGAATTTGACTTTCATCCCCTCTGCCAGGGGAACCTTACTGAATTCCAGGATAAAATGTATCCCATGTCCTTCCCTGAACTCAAATAGTACCAATTCAGTCCAACTCATTCAGTAGTTTCGGCGTGATGCGCGGTGAAGGAATTTTACTTTCATCCATTCTCCCAGGGGAACCTTACTAAATTCTGGGATAAAATATATCTTTCCTCGTAGTATGAAATCAAATTATGCCGAGTTCCATTCGAATTCATTCAGTTGTTCCATCGTGATGCGCAGTTAAAGAATTTTACTTTCATCCTCTCTCCCAGGGGAACATGACTGAATTCCGGGATGAAATGTATCCCATGTCCTTGCTTGTAGTATGAAATCAAATCGTGCAAGGTTTCATTCCAACTCATTCAGCACTTTCGGCGTCATGCGCGGTGAAGAAATTTTACTTTCATCCCCTCTCCCAGGGAAACCTGACTGAATTCCGGGATAAAAAGTATCCTATGTCCTTCCTCGTAGTATGACCTAAAATCGTGCCGAGTTTCATTTCAATACCTTCAGTAGTTTCGACGTGATGCGCGTTTAAGAAACAGACAGACAGACAGACAGACAGACAGACAGACAGACGGACAGACAGACAGACATGAATGAAAAAAATTACAGTTTTGGCTTCAGTATCGATAATAGAGTGCCCTCCAAAAAAAATTTTCAAAATATCTTCAATGTACAGAATTGGACCTGTTACAGTTTTATTATAAGTATATATATAGATAATAACCTTCTTCAATACATAAGTTTAGTTTCAAATGCTTCCTGGATAAAAAAAATATCTAAGGCATCTATAACCTATCCAATATAAAGTACCCTTTGGACAGCCGAATCAGCCACTCTCAATATTTCAAACTCCAAACTGAGTGCCTTTCAGTAGTTGGTACTGTCGAAGACACAAGTTGCTCAGCCAGTTTCGACAAACATACATGTTCTCCAAAGACACGTGTTGCTCAGCTACATATGACAAACATTCAGGGTCTCCCGACCGTTTTGTTTTAATTAAAACATGATCTGCATTTAATGCTGTGAAGTATTCCGTACACCCGCGGGATCCGCAGCCGGAAACTATTGCTGTTTGCTGTAGTAGCACGATAATGGTGCTCAATCATTACTAAGATTGCGAATAATATGTTTGAGGATGAAGGGTGTAATCCCTCCTGTTTTGATAACGCTTATTATACTAATTGCTTACTTCTGATTATTACATCACATGATTTTGCGTGTAATTTGTTTAAGGCCGCAGTGATTAGAGATATTGAAAGTAATCTAATTACTTTGTATTATCTTTTCCTTGTTATCCTAGTCTTTCAATGTCTCTGTTACAATATCTTTACTAGAAACCAAAATACCCAATTGCTCATGAATTATTTTCTTCCGATTCCCAGATAATAATAATAATAATAATATGCTTTTATTTCAGACACTTGATCCATATACAATTAAATTTATAGAATAAAATAGTCAGGTAAGTACACAACACAATTATAACAAATAAAAATAAAAATTACTTAATGTACCTACCTATGAGTTCAGGATGCTAGTTCCATCCACCGTTTGTATACATCTGTTTGTATCAATCGATCTGCCAGACTAGATATAATACTATTTTTACACCTGTCAACCCTGGATAAGAACTTCGCGATACGGGTTCTTTGGATAGCCTCAAAGGAGCTTACTCTTGCCTCAAAGAACATCCCAGAGGCGCTGCAACACCATGCTAGTCCAAAGAACTGTCTGAAGATGTTATTGTAAGCAACCCCGATGCCTCCAAGCGCTTTTTTGGTGTAGTGTGTCCAGAGTTGACAAGTGTAAAAAGACTGACAGAACGATCTGAATAGCGTCAGTTTTACATCTTTTGCTGACTGAGCAAATTTCCTTATAATCATATTTCCGACTGTACAAAGCGCTCTACGCTGTCGCTCGATATCCTCGTCGTCTTTAAGGCTCGACGTCACAATATGACCAAGGTACTTGAAACTCTCTACGACCTGAATCGGCTGTCCATTGAGAGAGACACTCGGAATACAGTCTGGTCCCTTCCCCGACCTAAACACTACCATCTGTGTTTTCTTGGTGTTGTACACTAAACAATGTTCTTTGGCATAGCGTTCACAGATGCCAACTAACTTTGCTAGACCTTTAATAGAGGGGCTGAGCAACACCATATCATCTGCGTAACTCAGATTATTGACATATCTGTCGTCTAATCTGAGTCCAACCGGTGTGTTGCTCAGCTTCACTATAAGATCATTAATATAGGCATTAAATAGGTCGGGGGAAGTGACCCCTCCCTGTCTCACTCCACAGGGTAATTTGAAACTGTCAGATAGTTCGCGGTCCCATCTGACGTTATTAGTCTGGTTCTGATACCAGAACCGGAGAAGTCCAATAACACTGTTCGGTACACACGACCTATCGAGCTTCTCCCACAGTACCTCGTGGCTAAGAGTATCGAATGCCCGGCTTAGATCCAGAAAGCATGCGTAGACGCTGGTGTTGCCTGCTCTATAGTAATTGACTACCTGTTTCAAGGAAAAGATAGCCATATCCGTTGAAACATGCGATCTGAATCCAAACTGGGCATCATCAATCTCTAGATTCGGCGAAAGTCTCTCATGCATAATCCTCTCAAGATAAGTCTGACAAGCAGTAAGGCTTTAAGGATCCTGACCTTAGTTTGACTCTTTGATTTATTTTGTGTCTCCTGCTTTATGGGCCTGATTGGTACCTAAAAATGCCTCTTTTAACAAAGAAAATTACAATCAAATAACAAAAACAAATTATAACTAGTATTTACAATTAAAAGAATTGAGCTAACTGCAGACTGTTGTAAACTTTCCACAGGTAGCTCAACTGATACATATCAATACCAGTCGGAAGCGTACCCAAGATGCTGGCTGCATTGCCTCACGCACTGTATGGCAATGCTGATGCGCTGCGCCAGATACACACCGGCTCTCGGTTTACGCGTCGCTTCGACCTGAACCAGTACCTAACTTGTTTCAAATGTATTTATTGTAAATTTTAATGAATGTATAGCGGGGTTTAGCTGTGTATTGAAATATCACTGCAAAATCGCTAAAAGCAAGAAAAACAAAATTAGCGATTTCATTAACATTGTAATAGTTATACCGTATCTTCCAAAAACACCGCTCGTAAACGGTCGTAAAATCACCATAAAAAAGCTGTTTGTTTCTCCGTGGCATGCCAGAATGGTGCCCAATTATCGCAGCAATGATGACTCCATTACCAGAACTGTATCTATCGTGGTACATAAGTATAATGGATTTTGGCTTTAAAACAATCAGCTACCCAAAAGCAACTATGCTTAAATTGGCAGAGTAGTTTTATGTTATAATCTATTCACTGCAAATCATGTGCCGCACCCGCAGGGGCTCGCCGCTACAACCAGTCCAAACACGCCCTCATACGCTAAACAAATCCATGTACACTGAAAATGTTAAATCCGTATGAAGAAATTACTTCAATGATGTAGCAAGTTCTATGACGTAGCATGTTCTACAACGTAGACAGCTCTACGACGTAGCAAGGTCTACGACGTAGTAGATTAACAACACCTATTGCTACTTTTTTGAACTTTCTTTAAATGAATATACGAAGAATAAGAATTTATGTCAACAAGTTGACAAAATACTCTGGCCGCCAACATATTATCACACCGAAATGTCGCACCAACAACCTTCCGTACGCCGGGCTCTGTAGACTTTATTCACCTTTTGTTCCAATTGATTTTCTTTGTGAGATTCAAATTCGTTACCTACTTTTCCATGTAATGTGATATGTACTTGTACCTGAATAATATACATATGTCAATTGAAGGAGACTTCAATAGAATAGTGCGGAAGAGGCGCTTAATACATATTTTCCGCCTTTTCCGCAAAATAACACCCAAGTTCACTCGAGCTTGGGTTTTAAGACAGGTTTGGTTCTTGTTTTAGTTGCATCTCTACAAGCCTCAAACTTGCATAAGTGACTCTGAGAATCTCAAGCATTTGAGATAATTCGGTCGCTATGCATCAAATACCAAGGTAGATTAATATGGCATATTATTGTACCAAACCTTGAATGCCTTAGGAAAATGAATTTTCCCTAACAAAATATTCACATTTTTTCCAAAAATAATAAGCCATCTATGGAAATTACAGTTGGTGTTTAGCCACTCTCCGTCCATACATACATTAAATAAATACATTACGAGAACACGTACGCAATTTGTCGGCGACAGTACTGCACATTTTCACGAGATTCTCTGAGCTTAGTGAATGACATATTTATTTACTCGTGAACAACTTAACGCAGCCTACCTTTAAATAACTGGGGCGTCTCGGGAGCACCCTGTAGACTAAAGTTTAATTATTTACAAACACCGACTTTATTCCATTTTTCGTTTTAATCTCCTACAAGACACTTTTCGGGGAATATTTCTACAGGATATTGGCATCTAAAGGGAGATCGTTTAAGAATAACAAGACCAAAACAACACGATTTTAGAATATTCGAAGAAATAATTATACCTAGAATATACTATTCGCTAACGTTTGTGTTAGGTATCCACGTAATTTTGAAACCAAAAAGACCTTTTTGTTAATTTATCAAGTCGTTAAGTTTAACTTTAATGAAACGATGTTCATAACACGAAACGAAATTTCATGAAAAGCTAGCTATATTTGAAATTTCACACATTTACAAACTAATTTCATCTCGCCACTCACGCAACTAATATCCAGAGTAAAACAACATGCAAAGTTAAACTCAGTTAGCTAAATAACTAAATCTTAATTACTAGAACCTAACATTGCCCTGCAGCCCGCACACAGCAAAACAAGTTCAAAACAGAAATTAAGTCAATTTCTTGCACCAAAAGGCGTCGACACGATAAATGTGTCGCTGGCAAATGCGGACTCGCTTCAGTACTTTCTACTAGGACTTTCGCTTTTATGAATTACTGAAAAGCGTTGTTTAGTTAATAGCTGAACGATAACGTAGTCAAGAATATTTATTACAAAATGTCCGCATATCTTATCATGAGATAGGTACACATTATCGGACATTGTTGTTCGAACATGACGACCTCCGTGGCGCAGCGGGCGAAGGTCCGCCTGCGGCGCACGAGGTTGCGGGTTCGATTCCCGCCTCGGAACAAATTTGTGTATGATCTGCAGAAATTTGTTCCGTTGGTCTGGGTGTTTTCTTTGTATAATAAAAAATATCTATCTATGTAGTGTATTGTATTAAGTATGTCACTACCCATAACACAAGCTCTGCTTAGCTTGGGGCTAGATAATGCTGTGTGAATTGTCCAGCATTATTTAAATTTTTTTTCTTTATTGGCTAAAACTGACTAGTCCCAAAATTCCAAAGAAAAGCCATTTTCTCAATTATCGAATTTTGCTTGATAATATGAAATTTAATCTTTCGCGAATAATCTTACTCGCCATAATTCTATCCATATAATTTTTCCGTGAGCACCTACTGCTGGGTATAGGCCTCCTCGAAATATAACGTAAATTTTCGCCGTGAAATAGTTATTAATAATAATAATAAATTATAATGCTGAACAATCCACACAGCATCATCTAGCCCCAAGCCACAGATATTATAATACTATACTAGCCCAAGCTAAGAAAAGCTTGTGTTTAGGGTACAAGATAAGTGACATACTTAATACATTATCATTACATAGTTTTCATTATCATATATTATACAGTTGGTACCTATTTCCTTTTTATAAATTAGAAAACCAGAACCGTTTTCACAATTTTTACAAAACTGGTAGAGTTTAGTGAGTTTAAATTTTGATTGTTTAAATTCGACATACATTTCGTCTAAAATATTTCAATGATTCCGTCCTTTATAACACGGTACCGCACTTCCACAAACTCATTTCCTCAAGTGGGAACGAGCTAGTGAGCATTCTAGTTTCTGTCTTCAAGCACATACGTTTGATATGAGGTAGTACGGAGACGTACTCAACTTCCGTGACACAGAAAGTGTGTTAGTGAAACATCTCCACGTGTGTAACAGGAACCTCTTCTACATGTGACAAGCTTTTTGGGAAATGTGAATTAAAATCAGCTTCTTCGTAATAAGAAAGTTTTGAGTATTTTTCAACACGGATTGTTTTGGCCTCGCCTTGATCCTTAAATGTTTTAGAGCCCCTTTGATCTTTGAAGGTCCTTGAATTGTCCTGTGATTTGACATCAATAAAATCACAACAATAATTTTTGACAAGTTTTACATGCTTTGCTGAAAAGAATATGTCTCTAGAGAGATAGATAGAGATAGATGAGAAACATTTATTGACAAACACAACTTTGATACAGCACAGAACAGAAATAGTAGGTACAAAACATAAAACAATAAATGAATACAGTTATACATAAATAGAAGGAGTAGGTATGTACCTACCCACCCACTTACATAAAGGGCTAAAATTAACTGAACTAAAGAAAGAAAGACACAACAGGAAAAGTACAGATTAATTGAAAAGTTAATAAAGCAAATAGCAGAGGTAATTAGATATTCACTATGTAGGTAGGTAGGTACCAGCCTTCCAGGCACAACATTTATTTAGCAGGTACAGCCATATTAAGAGGTACCTAAGTACTTAGCGATGAGTAGGTGAGCTACCGGTGTGTGCTCCGCGCTGTAGCGCTGCGCAGGTCAAAGGGTTCCACCTCAGCTAATGCTATCTTACATATTGCAAGGTAGCGCTGGTTTTCTGATGGAACCAATTTGAGGTGACCTCAAGACTAACCACTGGTAAAACAATAGTGTCTTAATCTATAAATAATAACAAAAAGAAAAACAAGCAATCATATAAAATTATAGAATATTTTGAAAATTTAAATAATATTCACTAACTAAACAAAATATTTGTGAACGCAGCGTAAGAAGCCGCCGCCGTGGCAGTGAGTAGTAATTAATAATTGGCATTGACTTTTTCATCCAATTGACATTCCTTTGGAACTGACAAGACATAAACAAAACAGTCTATTAGTAGAAGTTGAAGTAGAAAATATTCACAAGCAAAATGAAGGTATTCATGTCGGATTTTACTTTACAAAATATTTACGCCTGCCTTGAATCTCGTTATGTGCAGCCAATGAATAAGAGTAACCGTGAGGAAGCCTCCGCTCGTGTGTTACGCAGTCCTTTAAAAGCCGATGGATAAATGGAAGCTGACCACTTCAATAAGTAAATAGAAGGTGAACGAAGAACTAAGTGTGGAAAAGACTCTAACACATTTACTTCTTTCCTTCCATTGAAAAATCTCTCTTTTCATAATATTATTTCCTAGCTATTTGTTCAAATCTTGCATAATACCTCATCTTACTTTAGTTTATTCTGCATTACTCACTAGCATGTTATTATACATTCCTTTCCCAAGTTTCAAAGCTTCTAACTTGCCAAGTACGAGTTCCATTTGCTTCAGTTTAAGTTACCAGTATACCACAGATGATTAAGGAACAACCTTTCAGTTAGAAAATAAGAGTAGCTTTCTTCCCTTATGATAATTCATCAGGGCTGTGACGCAGTCAAATTTTATAAGGTGATTAACTTAGCCTAGCTTAGTTCAGTTTGGTTGATTCTGGTTTAATAGATAAGTCGAGGTAGAGATAGCAAGCGATTTAGAAAAGAAGACCACCTGGTGGTTTTCGTAATGAAGTAATAGCATTACAGCTTTACTTCCCCGTCCAAAGTCCAGATGAAGGTCAGATAAGGTGGAAAGATATTCAAGCTGTCAAGCTTGTTAAGCTAAGACCCCATGTGAGATTACTAGAGTAGAAAGAAGTACCTAGGTGTAGAAAATGTTCTCATGTAGTTTTTTTACAATTATTCTTCCTTAATAATCAAGCAATAAGAGCTCAATTAAAATCACATTACTATGCACAGTGTGCAAAGTGACAGACGCAGAAGTTTGCAAAGGCCCGACAAAGGTCACAAGGAAAGTTTTGAAGCAAAGTTATTAAAACTATTAAAACTCGACGAGCACTTTTACAAGTTCTATAGAATTTGGACTTTATTTATCGACACTGAGCCGCATTTTTATCAAGAATACAGGAGTATCTGACTCGCTGACAAACAAAATTCAAAGTAGAAGTTGAAAGTTTAAGTAAAAAATACTCTATATTCAGTAACTGGAAGTTGGATATAAATAAACACTTTGCTAGTATCAAAGAAAGTGTTTTGTTTTCCACGTGTACAAAATTTTTTGAAAAAAATAGTGGTACCTACTTTAAGGTGAAGCTAAAAAGTGATTATTAAATATGAATATGTTTTTTTTAGATTAAAGAAAAACATTTTATGGTAATTGGTTTTGTTATGGATCATTTTAGCCTAGATTGTTTGCAACAGTCTACTGTTAGCTCAATTGTAAATACTAGTTCTAATTTGTTTCCATTATTTGATTGTTATTTTCTCTCTATTATAGAAAATACACTAGATTATTGTTGATGTAACAAGGATTCATCCCCAAGCAATGAAAATATAAATACGTGACATTGCTCGTTACTGGAGGTGTTAATTTTGCCTAATGGTTTCGGCGATAATTGTGCTGAGGTTTTGCATACTTTAAGAACTACGCGAAACTACGAAACTGGTCCCAAATGACAGATGTTCAACATCATGGCCTAGGGTCGTCGGCGGCATTAAAGAAAAAGGTATTTATAGTTTATCTTGTGCACGAGCCATACAGATTTAGCTAACTACAAAGAATACGGAAAATGTTAATAGCACGTTTCTACGTGATCATGTGTTTTACTTAGTTCTAGCTCAAACAACGATTAAGCATTTTCTTACAATAAGTCAACAAGTTTGGTTGTATTCTTCTCTCCGGAGATCATCAACCCTTGTCAACCCGAAGTTCTTTTCTCCGGAGATCAACCCTTGTCAACCCGAAGCTATGGGGAAGCAGCTCATTTTTATAGATCATAGCTACTTCTAGCTAATATCAGCTTACATAGCTTACTGTTGACCACACTGCTCCAACATCTTGTAAAATGGGTATGAAAGAAGCCTACGTAACTAGGCTAGGTTTTATCTAAATGCATTAAAAAATAATTTATATAATTTTGTTCATGGTTAGATATTAATTTGGTTTTAATTAATATCTAACCATGAACAAATTATCTTATTTGAAAGTGAATTCACACTGATCTGTTCACTTAGAAAATCTTTGAGCCATAGTGTCAGCTTTTTTTAAACTACTTTGTCGTTTAGTCACCAATTTCACTTTCTATGCCCTTTCATAGCTTTACGTATGAAGAGGGAAGTTGACACTAGCCCTTGTTCTAATATGAACTAGAAAAATAATCATTGTATCTACAAGTGAAGCTGGCCCACATCTGTTTGCAGAATTTAATCATGGTTTGATTCGCTTAGTGCGGTTCATCACGCATTAGCGGCCAGTTCCGCGCCCTATTGATTGTTAATTAACTATACAATTGTTGGTAATGATCTTAATTAGGTATCTGCCAATATAGTACCTACCTATTCTACAATTATATTTTTTTATGTGTTTCATTAAATTATTACTAAGTAAAATACACAGTCAAGCAGAATAGAAACGACCAGTCGACCACAGATTTTTATTTTTGTATGTAATTTAGTTTAGATAATTAATTTAATTAATTATGTAGGTAATTCCAGAGTCAGGTAGTTTATGTTTTATAAAAAAGGTATTTTAGTTTTTGTGTGTTCCCAATGAAGCTTTAAAATCGTTACAGGCATCTAAGTCGCCTCTATGAGTTCTAAGCTCTACGATATTACACGCATAGATTGTATATCCTGATAAGCTCATGTGACGATGTAGGAAACTGTGTTCCGGCTTGTTAGTATGCAGAAATGTTATAACGACTCGGTACGTGCTCTATTCTATGCTCTGAATATTCTAGCCATAAAAGTAAATTTCGAGTTATAGCTTCGAACTTGTATCGTATTGAAAAATTTTAGCAATCAACGATAATGGTATGATATGATAACAGTGAACGAATCTGAATCGTCATACTCAAAACTGTTACGCTATCCTCGGCTCCAGTCCTCGACTTAGGCTTACCCCGCACAGTGGAATCTCACCGCGCGATTTTTTTTGCGCATTATAATCCGCGTACTGAATCTTAAACTACACGGTTTTTTTTCCGCAAGTGCTTGCAGCTTCATACAATCACCATATGTTGCAGAATACTGCGGGAATAATCGCGTGGCGAAATTTCGCTGTGCGGGTAAACCTGAAAGTTTATATTAGATAGATGGATGAGCCCCTTCTTCTTGACTGACCAAAGTAAAGAACAATGGACAGTAAAGTCTAATGTACTAATTCCATAATACAATTATAGAAAACCAATGAAAAAGTGTTTCTTCTTTCTATTAAGGGCGGTATGGCGCTCATTAGGGTAGGCCTATGCCCAGCGGCTGATGATGATGATCATTGAAACTTCGCCGGTGAAACGCCAATTTAGCTTTGCATATGAAACAGATATTTCAATCGAATGCGAGATGAAATGAATGCGCAATCAAATTTGCCCTTTTATAATCTTTTTTTCCATTTGTTGTGATCAGTATTCGAGCAGTGCGCATCAGCATTGCCATACAGCGGGGCAATGCAGCCAGCATCTTGGAGACGCTTTTGGCTGGTATTGATATGGATCAGTTGAGCTACCTGTAGATTGTTTGCAACAGTCTGCAGTTAGCTCGATTGTAAGTACTAGTTCTAATTTATTTATATTATTGGAACTATTAAGTTAAATTTAATAATTTACGTACTTCCTATAAATTAATTTTAAAAGAATAAACGTACTTACCTCAAAATCACCAATACCATTCCAGTCTTCAATAATAGGAATAGGAAATTTACTTGAAATAAATGTAACGAGATAAGCATAAAAAATTTATGAGTCATATTCAGCGAATTTGAACCGGAGTCTCTATGTCGTTCGTTCATACGATTTTATTGAATTTAATTTATTTGCTAACCCTGGTTTTATTCTATTTGAATAACTCGTTCGTAATAACTTTTATGATGGAAAAGTAACTTGGCGATATTTTTCGAAAGAGTTAAGTTTGTATTGACAAAAAATCGTAAATAGGTTCAAAGAACTGTTCCTCTTGAACTCGCCTTTGTGATGCTCGCTCAGCTGATAGAGACATCAAAGTTTCAGTGTTTAAATAGGTTGCGCTGAACCAGAAACGGGCTCCAATCTCGGTAAATAAATATTAAACTGTTTTAGGTCTGAGATTAGCCAAAACGAAGATGCTTAAATCATGTACCTACGGACCTTTTTCGACCGGTATTTTTCCCTTCTATTTCATTCGTAGTGTTGTATCCGTCCTTGATTTCAAACCTTCTATCCACCATGGCTTCATATCAACTTAGATAAAATAATAGATAATAAATGTCTGTAAGAGATGTGATCAAACATGCAGCGCTTTCATGGAGGATGATTATTATTAAGGTCAACTGGAGTGGTTGCTTAATGCACTCAAATTTGGCTGCGGCAACCTCGGACTGGCTATTTCTGAAGACTTGCTATCAGGACATGGACGAAATATTATGAAATTGATTATTTAAATTTAAGGGTATTTTGGATTAAAGAATTAAAAAATATTCTGCTTCGCCATCGCTCACTTTAAGGTCTGCTAGAAATCTAAAAAAAATATAAACCCACAATTTTTTACTATTTTTCTTTCTTGCCCAAAATAGGTTAATATGTTATTTAATCATAATTTAAATAACATATTAAAAAATCGAAACCATTACCATTTCAGTCAACCGATAAGTCTGTGCTCACGCTGGTATTGACATAATTTGCAATTTCCTTTGATCATTGAAGAGTTCTTACATTTATTGACTTTAGCTTGTTTACCCTTGTATCAGAAGTGTGATCAAAGGAACTATGAGAAAATGAATTCGTAGAATATTTCACAATTTTTTTGTTTAAAATTCATGATCTTTTCATGAATTTAAACAAAAAAATCATTTTGTTATATCAAAACAATAATAATATTGTAAGAATACACGTAAAAAACACGCATATGAAGAAAAAATGTCTTTATATTTTTCAAATAGGAAAAAACGTTCGTAATTCAAAAAATTGTAGAACCAACGTTGACCCCCCTCAATGTCCCACTATCTTTTGGCTCAGTAAAACCTTTCATGTATTGTATGATGAGAATACTTTCCAACTCGCAACACATTTAAGTTTTAGGCTGTTTTCATTTAAAACGAAACAATTTGGTTCGTTATCAATTTATTTTATCAGAAAGCCGCAAGGAAACATGACGTTGAAAAGAGTTACAAGCGTTTGGCTGACGAGCGGGATAGGCGGACAACTATTACTTTTTATATTTTATTCTTATTTTTTTGAGAGTAGAGAATAATCAAAGGAGGTTCTATTTCAATGGGTATACATAGCTCAGCTTACTTAAATACCTACTAAATTGCATGTCTGATGTTAGTTTAGTATCTGTGGCTTACATAAAACAGATTGTAACGCAATCTGTTTCCGCCAAAGCCACAGAATAAACAGTAGGTTCACCGAACATAGTCTGATGATTGATTTGCTGCTCCATAATTATCGGACAAAATTGATAATTCGCGTCTCATGTACCTAATGATGTGTTTATACGACAACTCGACTCTGTAGGTACTCTGCAGGGTAGGTACAGTCAGTAGTGAAAGTACTTTCTATAAGTAGTTGGCATTTTTGAAGAAATGTCCATAAATGTTGTATGGGTATACATATAATAAAACAAGGAAATCGCTCGGAATACGGATAATCTTTACAAATAGGCATGCCTTGCGGGCAAACTGGGCACAGTGGAACTTTGTTAAGTAGTGGGAAATATATAATATAAGAAATTGAACGTCGAGAGAACTAATTGTAACATTATAGAATATAATGTTACAATTAGTAATAGAGCAGGGCAGTGCAGTAAACGTCGCTTCCTATTGGTATTGATTTGGATTAGTTGAGCTGCGGCTACAGTTACACTCGTTCAATCGGAGTGCACTTGACAGCTCGCTGCGCTAAATGGGAAAGCACGGTAGGTTATTTTATTGGTTAGTTTATCTATTAGTTAGAAGAAGAATGTTGCATATAAATTGTAAACTAAGTTAGTCAGTGACATTTTAGCTTTGATTAGGTTTGATCTATACGTTTCTAATTAATTGAACAGAACTTCCGTAGTAATGCTAAAGTTCCTCAGCCTATTCATCCAACTGATCTATATCTTTGACCCTCCGAAGCTAACTATTCCTTATTAATTCAATAAACTATAACTTCAAGTACCTACTTAATTGAAACAAAATGTCGTTTTTCAGGAATAATTGAATGTATGGATTTTTATGAATTTATGGTTTTACGGAAAAGGTAAAGAGAAAGTTTAATTAGTTATCTGCGATTTTGGGAGAAAAATAAAAACAAACTACTTATACACGTATGTTTTACTCTCAAGTTTTACTTTCAAAATGTATTGTGTCGTTTCTAATATATTTATTTATAAATGTAGTTAATAAGAGAATTTTAAATATATGACGGCGCGATTGCCTTTTAATTTTGAGATGCATTGCGTCCTGTCTTATTGCACATTCCATGCATTGCACAATCGCAAAAATACTAAGTACCTAGTAGGTAACCTCAGAATATTCAAACACAAACAAAATTTAAGCCGGTCTCAAGTCGCGATTTTTCGATAGATTTCACTAAAAATTTATGGAGTATTCTGGAGACAGTGGGTCCTTTTATATATTAAAAATAGGAACTACCAACCAAAGTTAGGAACTACACCAATGACTTGCCTTTCAGCCAACGGTGCTCCTACTATAATGACATTACTCTCTTTTACCATCGTACGTTCGTACCTAATGTTAATGACATGGGTAGTATAATAGGAAGTGCGTGAGCGTGCGGAAATCCTTGTAATAAAGTTGTAGCGCATTTGCCCGTTACGTTACGTCACATTGCGGATGATTGCGATAGGGCTATCAATAAGGAAGTGGTTTTGGGAGAGTTATGCGGTGTTCGAAGAAAAGTATTTCAAGAAAATTGAGTGGTCTGGGTGTTTTATTTTAAAGTGAAGTTATTTAAGCCATTGGTGCAAACTTGAAGGACGCTAAGAACGAGTAATATGCATGGACATCAAGTATATGCTTATTTATTGAAATGAAGGGCACCTGTGTCTAGCCTCATGTGCTTATAACTTCCTAAGACATCCTTCAAACTGAATCGCTGGCTGCTTCGTGGAATAGGTGTTTTAATTTTATGTGTACCTACGCTACCCCTAGTACAAATTTAACATCACCGAGATATATATCTTTCTCGTTCGAAGAAAATTTATGGTTTGACGTACGAATTAATTTGATAAAATGAGCCTTGAAAAACTTGCTGAGGGAAGGTGTAAAGTCGAACGCTACCTATGCACAGTTTTTATATCTCGTCTCGATCATAAAATGTTTTTTTTAATACATTATATCTCAAAGATTTGCGATAGTGGGTATACGTTTCTTTCTTGTATTTGTTGTTTTTTAGATAATGGTCTTTTGTTGGCTTAACCGTCTCGTAACATAAAAAGAGAACATAACAACAAAGAACAAAGTAACTTTGGCCCTGAACTTGCCCTGAATGATCTGTAGGTAAGTAACGCCAAGTTCATAAACTCCTAAAGGCGTTAGCGAAGGGAGCTGTCAAAATATTTCAGCTCTCGCATCTACAATCTTGTGAGTCAATTTAGAGAGAGAACCCTTGTTATTTTTTGGTATGTTGTTTATTTTCTGATGTTTTACTTTATCCATATTTAAACACCTTGGACCATATTTCCTTTTTATCAAGATGTAAAATATCTTTCGAATACGTTCCAGCACAAGCCACAACACTTGAGAAATCTACTTGTAGGATATCACAAGTTGCAATTTACACCGAACTCAATTTATAGGGGTTTTATTGAATACTACAGGAAAACAATAATTTCTAAGGACTCGGGAATGGCGTGTGGGAAGCTGCCTTATCGTCAGGGTGCTAAATAATACTTCTATGGTCGTAAAAAGGAAGTGACCGTATTTTTAGGGTTCCGTAGCTCAAAAGGAAAAAAGGAACCCTTATACAATCACTTTGTTGTCCGTCTGTCTGTGTGTCTGTCCGTCTGTCAACCCTCTTTTCTCAAGAACGCGTAAGGGTATCGAGTTGAAATTAACATCAAATACTTAAACCTGTTATATCTTGAAGCTTCGATTTAAATTAAACTTCTAGGTCAACGCAATCGTTACAAAGTTACAGCGGAAATATTTTGAAACATCCAAGGGAATCACATGCACACAAAACCTTTAGGGTACTTCCCGTAGACCTAGAATCATGAAATTTGGCGAGAAGCAAGGTATTATAGCACAAATAAAGCAAAAATCGGTAAACCGAAAGTTTGTAGTTTATGTTTTAAAATAATTATTTTTTTAATCTCGCTAGGGACCTGTGGCCTACGGCAGGAATCCTAACAGTGGATATCTACTCGAAATGAAACCGCAGACTTCACATAAATGTTGTATTAACTTTAAGAATGATTTAGCGCGGGAAATAGTGGACAAGGCGGTATAGGTCCGGCGCAGAACGAGCGATAGCGGCCACTACTAGGTCGCGGCGCGACTGAGCTCCGTCTTGCCTCCGCCCCCCGCGCCTCTCGCTCCTCCGGACTGGCGGTTGCCTGCGGCCGCGCGTGCGGCGAAGTTGTATGCGCCACATCACCCCCTTTGGAGAAACAATGTCAGGAGATCTGAAAGAAATCAGGAAATTTAACTCGACGGCCCGAACGTGTAGTGCGGGGTCCGGGGGCGTCTTTCTGTATGCGACTAGGTGTCGCCTCCTTTAAATTTTCTGCCAACGTATAGGCTGGCTTAGCTCTGTCTATTGAAATAGTAACAGGTCCTCGTTTAGGTAGATCTACAGTTATTGTTTTATCTGTTCTGCTAATGACTTTGTGTGGGCCCGTGTAAGGAAGTTCTAACGATCCTCGTAATGCATCTTTGCGTAAAAATATGTGTGAGCATTCGTTGAGATCTTCGTGCACGAACACTGACTTATTTCCATGTCTTGAAATTGGACTAGGCTTTAATCGCGTCATATGTTCTTTGAGTAGCGTGACGAAATTTGCTTCTGTGGTGTGTGTGTTTGCATGAGTGTTAAAAAACTCACCAGGTATCTTGACCGTCTCACCGTACACCATTTCAGCTGCCGAACTCTGTATGTCCGGTTTCCATGCCGCCCGCATGCCAAGAAGTACCAATGGCAGGGCATCTGTCCATCTTTCACCTTCGTGCGCCATGATCGCTGCCTTCAACGTTCTGTGCATACGCTCAATCATTCCGTTGGATGCTGGATGATAGGCGGTAGTGTGACGCAACTGGACTCCACACAAATCTGTCAAAGATTTAAAAAGGCGGGAATTAAATTGACGGCCTTGGTCTGTCGTCACCGATTGTGGGCAGCCAAATCTTGCTATCCAGTTCTCAAAGAATGCTCTTGCGACCGTTTCCGCTGTAATATCCTGCAAGGGCGTGACTTCCGGCCAGCGAGTGAATCTATCTATAGCTGTCAAACAGTACCGGAAATCTGAAGACGATGGTAGGGGGCCAATCAGGTCGATGTGTACAAAACAAAATCGGGCAGCTGGTAGCTTGAAATTACTGAGAGGTGCAGAGGTGTGTCTGTGCACCTTGCTTCGTTGACAGGCTTCGCACGTTTTGGTCCAAAGTCGACAGTCTTTGCGAACTGAGGGCCATACAAATCTCTCAGTGACGAGTTTGGTCGATGCAGCTGCTCCGGGATGGCTTAAACCATGTAGTGATTTGAATATCTGCTGGCGCATCTCCAATGGCACAAAAGGACGAGGCGTCGGCAGTGCGGTGTCGCAGTATAATATCAAATTTGTACCTGGGATCGGGACTTTGCTTAGCTTTAGCGATGTCGTAGCACTCTGAAGTACCTCCTGCAGGTCAGCGTCCGTCTGCTGGGCTTGTGCGAGGCTCTCGAACTCAGGTGGCTTCGTTATGCTTTCCAGTCGTGACATGAAATCAGCTGAAACATTATTTTTGCCTTCGATAAACCTTATATCTGTGGTAAATTGTGAAACAAAATCTAAATGATTAAATTGCCTTGGCGAGCACTGTCGATCTGTGTGATTAAAGGCAAAAGTCAGCGGCTTGTGATCTGTATATATTACAAAATGTCTTCCTTCAATCATAAAGCGAAAATGCTTGACGCTTTCGTAGATTGCGAGTAGCTCCCTATCGTAGGCACTGTATTTCGTCTGTGCCTTGCTCAGTTTCTTGGAAAAGAATGCGAGCGGCTGCCACTCGTCGTCCACCAGCTGTTGTAACACCGAGCCCACGGCAGTGTTCGATGCGTCGGTAACGAGCGCGAGCGGTGCTTCGTGCTGAGGATGAATAAGCAGTGTCGCGCGAGCTATGCTATTCTTACATTTGTCAAAGGCTGCTCGAAGGTCCGGCGTCCAAGTAAGAGGCTGTGTTCCCTTGACCTTGGGTCCAGATATCATGCCGTGCAGTGGCGCTTGGTCAGCAGCTGCATTTGGTATAAAGCGTCTATAAAAGTTTAACATACCGAGAAATCGTCTCAGGCCGTTCACCGTCGTCGGAGGCGGGAAATCCTGTATCACCTTGATCTTGGTGTCTATAGGACGTGTTCCCTGCTCTGTTAAGGTGTATCCAAGGAAATCTACCTCTGCCGCACCTAGGATGCATTTGGACTCGTTGAGGAGCAGACCATAATCCTCGAGCCTCTGAAAAACTTGTCGTAGATGGTCCAGGTGCTCATCTCGGCTTCTGGAAAAGACTAAAATATCGTCGATATAGGCGTAAGTAAAATCAAGTCCTCGTAGCACCTCGTCTACAAAGCGCTGGAAGGTCTGTGCTGCATTGCGAAGGCCAAATCCCATGTATTTTTGCTCATATAATCCGAACGGCGTCGTTATGGCTGATTTCGGTATGTCATCCTCGAAAATTGGAATTTGGTTATATGCCTTGACTAAATCTAACTTACTAAATATTTTAGCGCCTGCCAGTCGATTGCTGTAATCTTCCAGGTGACGAATCGGGTATCTGTCAGGAATCGTGCGTGCATTAAGAGCGCGGTAATCGCCACAAGGCCTCCAGCCATTGTCTTTCTTCGGCACCAGGTGCAGAGCGGAAGCCCAAGGAGAATCTGACGGCCGAACCGTGCCGTCTCGCAGCATACTCTCGAACTCCTCCTTCGCAATCTTCAGACGATCTGGAGCTAAACGTCTGGGCTTACTGTATACAGGCGGTCCCGGTGTCGTTCTTATGTAGTGGACTGTTGAGTGCTTGACCTTGCGGAAGACGCCCGAAGGCTTCACGAGGTTCGGGTACTGAGCTAATAATTGGTGATACTCACTGTTACCGGATACAGCTTTGATGCTGAAAAGCTGGCAACTCTTGAGCGAACCCTGGGCAGAAAGATTTGTGACGCTGTCTAATAGTCGCTGGTTCCTGCAATCGACAAGAAGACCATAATGAGATAAGAAGTCAGCGCCGATGATAGGCTTATCCACTGCTGCCACAACAAAATTCCATGAAAAGTCTCTTCTTAGTCCAAAATCCAGGTGCATGTTCTGCGTGCCAAAAGTGTTGATGATCGTGCCATTCGCAGCCGTGAGGTCAAATCCCGTGGATTCACGAAACTGGCGAAGGAAACGTCGTGGCAGGACGCAGAGGTCGGAACCGGTATCGATTAGGTATTGGATTTTAGTTTTCCTATCTGTTAAAAATAAGCGACTATTCATAGCGTAGCAATCACTCGTCGCGTCTACTGATTGCCGCGAGAGTTTCCCTGACTATTAGCCTTCTCCTTATTTTTATTCTCGTTGTAATTACACGGTTCTCTGCATTTACGCGCCTTTTCTTTATAAATATCATGATACCAGCACATACCTGGAGTCCGGCTTGCACTCTGACCTCTACTCCTCGATCGACTTGCGTAACCACGTTGGCGGGAGCGTCCTCGCCGACCGTTGAAATCCAGTTGCGCAAGTTGAGCCGTTATTTCACTTTGAATTTTAGTCGTGATGACGTTTTCCATCCGCTTCAACATTTCGTCAAAATGGCCGTTCGACGTACTTGCTACTTGAGTCATGGGTATCGACGTAACGTCACAAATTTTATCCGCTAACTCAGCGATCTCGTCCAACGTTGTATTTTTCTGCGACGCTATAATGGCTTGTACGTGTGCGGGCAAGCGATTCGCCCACAGGCTTTGTAGAAAATCATCGGGCACGCCGTCACTCGCCAAGGTTCTCAGGTGCCGTAGAAACTGGGAGGGCTTTCTGTCCCCTAGTTCCTCGTGGGTCAAAAGCTGGCGTATCTGCTGATCGCGGGATGTCGATAAACGTCTGATAAGCTCCTTTTTCAACTTGTCGTATTTTTCAGTTTTCGGTGGATTTATAATTATGTCCCGTACTTCGCGTGCGATCTTGTGATCCAATTGCTGAACAACCATGTAAAACTTCGTAGAATCGGCGGCAGTACCTGACACAGCAAACTGGGCTTCGACCTGGGCAAACCAAATTTCCGGGTCTTCGGGCCAAAATGGCGGTAAACGCACCGTGACGCGTTCGACCGACATACCGGGCCCCGCGCGCTGGTCCGCCGTTCCCTGAGTGTTTCCAGTATCTTCCATAGCGGTGGGCTTGCGTCTTCGTCAATCACGTCGGGGTCACCAGTTTATGTGGCCTACGGCAGGAATCCTAACAGTGGATATCTACTCGAAATGAAACCGCAGACTTCACATAAATGTTGTATTAACTTTAAGAATGATTTAGCGCGGGAAATAGTGGACAAGGCGGTATAGGTCCGGCGCAGAACGAGCGATAGCGGCCACTACTAGGTCGCGGCGCGACTGAGCTCCGTCTTGCCTCCGCCCCCCGCGCCTCTCGCTCCTCCGGACTGGCGGTTGCCTGCGGCCGCGCGTGCGGCGAAGTTGTATGCGCCACAGACCAAAACCTATAGGGTATTTCCCGTTGACCTAGAATCATGGAAAAATTCACACAAATAATGGAAAAATTCGAAAACCGTAAATTTGTCATTCACAAAAAAAATTATCGCTATGGACCAAAACCTATAGGGTACTTCCCGTTGACCTAGAATCATAAAATTAAGCTAGAAGCAAGATCTTATAGCATAAATAAGGGAAAAAATCCAAAAACTGGAAATTTATAGTTTTTTTAGTATTTTAATTAACAAAGAAATAATTTTTGGACTATATAATATGATATGAACCAAAATATACAGGGCACCTACTCCTCGGTGACCTAGAATCATGATATGTGACAAGAAAAAAGGACTGACGGGACCCTTGACGTTTTCTTATTTTTGGGTTCATGTCACTTTCAATGTTAAAGAGTTATATCGTGAAGGACGAACGATTTTTGATTCTTTAGTGGTTTTCGCAGAGTATATTTTGTAATAATACAGCACTGGGTGGATCCTAAAACAAAATCACAGTTCTTGAGTTGATTATTTCACGTCATAACCGTGAGTTTAATGTCTTTTGAGACAGGTTATCTTGGTTTCAGATTTAGATTCAGATGAAAATCAAAACCTTATTTGCGGTTATGATTGAGCTGCATCAGTTTTCATGCATTACTTGTAACGTCACGAGAAGCTGTTATTTGTTGGTATTTAAGATGAAATAGGCCTTCTTAAAAGTCATTTTGATTTTGGTAACAGTAACATCCTAAATAATTACTATGAAGCTTTAGTCGGTAAATGAATTTCTTCACTTTACAAAGTAGAATTAGTGAGAATTCCGGTGTTACGTTTTCTATTTGGCTTAAGTTCAATCTAATCATAATCAACCTTCATACTCGTCAATTTCGTAACATTAAGACCTTAAGATTGTAGAAAATTCATACTACCCAGGTGGTACTCATACATTTCGCAGCATATTTCACCCGATACGACAGTAAGGGTTAGGTTCGGTATAAGAAATAAAAAACTGTAAACCATACGTGCTCTGAAAAAATCCAAGCACTCGAAGCGACAACTCGGACCGCTATAAATCCTGTACGCAACGAAGTCATAAAAAAAGGATCAAGTGGAACGCGTCAGTAATATGGGTTAGTGTGCTCACGCTCCGCCGGTTTCGGATCTTTAGTTACAGGGTGTGCAAGCTTTTAGACGGCGATAATCCGTGAACATCTCGGGACTTCCGATACAGGGTCCGACAACTGACTTTATGGTAACAAATCAATTTTGTTTTTAGCAATGTCTCAGGCCACTGCCGCTGTCTGTGTCTGTGTTGCCGCTGCCTCCGCCACGAAAGTTAACAAAAGTTGTATGTACAAAACACAAAACTTCACCTCCAGCGTTGTATGAATTTGTAAAACTACTCGACAGTAAAATCGGATAATGATGCGACTGAAAGCGATAGCAGTGTCACCATAGCGAAGCTCTAAGCAGCCTAGAGAGTACCTATACATGTCCTCGATTATCTCTTTATAGGTATCTCATAGAAAAATCAATCAGTTATACACTTTTTTATAAAAGGACTGCGAAACTCCTCTCAACAAAACAATCAGATAAAAACTCTATCTAAAAGGGTTCGTTCCCATTTCAAAGGCATTTGGCTGTAGATTCTACAAGTCGTCCTGTAGCATTATTATTTATTACTATTTACCTAGATTCCTAGATTTGGCCGGAAGCCAGACAGCCACTGAGTGCGAGATTTGAAGTTACGTATCCCACAAATATTAATGATGTTCAAAAGCTTCCGTGATAGTTAATTTTTGTATGCGGTCCTAATTAAACTGGAAGGAATTGAAACAAAAATTTAAAACACCCCCCCTCCCATAGCGTTTGTAGATATGCATCTATTTTTTTTAATATAAAGCAGTCTGTAGGTAGAACCCTGTGCTACCTATGGACCTGAATAGATATTTTTTTATGTTTATAAGCCTATGCTATATGTTTAGTTTGTTTAACAAACAATATCTTGTTTCAGGTAAGGACACAGACCGGTTAAATCAACAAAGTGGGTCCATTTGCAGGTGACCACCTGGAAATATTATAAATTAGACAAGAAAATTCAAAGTTTAATACGATAATTTTTCTATTTGAGACTAATAAAACACGCTTGCACACACACAGACACACACACACACACCAAATTGTTTACCATTTTTACGACATTAATAAAAACTCGCCCTGAAATTGACCTGAAAAGCAATAAAAATTACAATTCTTTGTCCCAAACAGATGTAAATGGCGATTTTATTCAAAACAGTATCACTAGAGTCAAATCAATTGTCCCGGGGTCGCCCTGACCCAACAGACAGGTTGAACCGCATCTGTCCATCGGATAACGCATTTTCCGCTGGATTTTTCCCTCGAAATTGCAGCTCCATCACCTCTAGACGTTTGATAAGTATAGGCACGGTCGAAAATAAGCTTGGCTGGGCTTGGTTTCATTCAAATTTTGATAAGTCTTTATAATTTAAACTAAAATATTTATGAGTGTAGCATCTTAGAAGAGTATTGCTTACGAACATCATTATGAATCATTTTCCAGTAGAGAGAGCTTCTTGAGGAGTGGTTTGTCGTTTCTTGTCCTAAATTACTTGACTTCTCCGACTTTTTTTCAAAAATGTTAATCATTCTCAATGAATGTAGTGCTCAGTAAACTCTCATTACAAAAAGATAAAACAACTTTATCAGTACTATCAAACTCGAAAATACATTAGTTTTATTCCTAATCGGGTTACAGATCAAATTATAATTTAACTAAGCGTGCCTAGTTGACGTAGTTTTTCATTCCACATAGCTAAGCTTGGAGTCCGCACACATTGATGAAAAGCTATGCGATCGATGTATGCGTCCTAGGCTAAACTTAAGTTAACTTAGCTTTCGGTCTGTAACCCGCTGTATGTGGTGCTAGATTTAACAGTTTGTAACATTCAATATTCATTCTATTATTGCATTCTATAGGCGTACAGAAGTGTTTAATATTTTATAACTTTGTATCACTGTAGACTCCCTTTTTATAATTAAGTATCAATATTAAGTTTACGTTTAGTAAACATGTCAGCGTCTTGACATGAACACAAATGGAATTTAAGGAACGCACGTTTCTAGCAGCAGACCTCGTTTGTAGAAAGTGGTTACCGCAGTTGAAGTCTTGTTTACCACGTGTATTACATGCAAAGCAAATATGGTTGCACAAATGCTTTTTAAATATTTGTTTGCTGTCATTTCTAGTATCGGTTTCTGCATGAAAAAATCTGCCTACCTTACACTGACGCCATAGGAGCGCCAATAGAGTCATTGTAGGTCTGTTTTATTTTTCCGTATGCCTTTTGTGTGACTGTCCTAAGTAAGTTTGGCCGGAAATTCTATGATTATAACTCACAAAAGTTTTTGTTCACGGTTAAAGTATTTTTTTTCCGTAGGTGAAATAGGTTCAGTCAACATCGTTATTTATTGTGTAGCGGCCAAAAGGCGTTACCGTTCTTGTGAAATCGTTGAACCTACTTTGCGAAACCACCTTTCATACACATTTTCATTTAGGTAGGTCCCTACGAGAGTTTTTGAAAGTCTATGTTCACTACTTGAAAATTAATATAACTGATGGCTTCATCATCAACGAGATATCACGACAGTGTTCTTAATACCTAAGAAAACAAATCATTTACCATAAGAGCACCCCGATCCACAGAGCTTTGAAAGAATAAGGTAATCATGCATTATTCAGCTCCATAAAGACAAGAATTATCGCAGATTACGTTAATTAACCTTCAGAGTCGAGCAGGCAAGCTAGTCGAAAATAATGAGGTATTCGAGGAAAATTTGTCGAGAGACAGAAAGCCTTCTGTTCTTTAGTCTTTTATTAATTGACTTGAAACGTCTCGGATCGCTCCAATAAAAAAACATTGTAAATGACTCCTTGTAGGATTTCAGTGTAGAAAAAATAAATGATTTGTGTCCGTCTGTCGAGGAGGGGTGCCAGTCTGGCAGAGAGCGCGTGCATCCCAAAATGCTTGACAAAACGTGAAAGCACACAATTAATTATATGTTTATTATTCTGTGCGTGAAAGAGTGGCGTTTTAGCGTTATTATGGTGGCAAATGAATTTATACATTTAGTAGGTAGCAATTTTGCTACTGGTTTTTAATCAAAATTTAGGCTTCATTTTGTGTACATTTGCAATGCAACTTTCTGCAACAATCAATCACCCTCAATAACAGTGATGAAAGTTTAACCTCTCAACGCTCCCTGGTCTGTTTTAATATCTAATTCGTTAAATTGAACTGTCAACCAATCAACACGTCAAAACGATTAGCCAATTTGATAAAAACCGTATCATTTTGTACTTTGCATTGAAATATTCTCAAAAATTGATAAAATTTACCGAGTCAAAACGAATGTGAAATGCCATTTTATCACTTACAAAACCAAGATTTTAATCAAAGATCGCCTACAAAGATATTTTTCAAAGTCCCTCCAATTATCAAGCTTTTTATTGCACCACGCTAATTTACAATGGATTCCTTACCTACCATTGGGAGGAGGAAAACAAATTGTCAGTCGAGTGGTGGAACACTAATTAACTTTGTTTCATTAGAATGTGGCTCGAGTCCTCGATGTTAAACCGATTATTTTGAATTAACCGGTAAAAACGAGCGGGTTCAGTAACTTTAAAGTCAAGTTAGTGAAACAGTTAGCCACAGCTAATGAACTTAACAGCAATGTGTAAGTAATAAGATGTGATGTGATTGAAATGTGATTGATGATGATGATAAGTGTATCGTCAAATATCCTGATATTGAGAATACTAGTAACTCGAGTTCTTACGTAGGTAAACGAATAGCAAATTCAGGCACCTTGGCAACAATAATCCGGTTCAGGTTTTTCAACAACTAATAGATAAAAAAGTAGGTTTTTTTATATAAATTAAACAGTTGAGCTATCTGCAGACTGTTTCATACCATCTGCAGTTGTCTCAGATGCCCCGTGAAATGTAGACTGTAAACTTCTACGTGGAACTTTTGAATGTACCACTAAACTTTTCTAAGCTGAATCGGTTTGAACCTAAAACTGAACGAAAGCATATTTACGTTGGTGAGCTTTTGTGTTAGGTTTATAAAACGAACGTGGCTCGCATTCCATAAACGCTTTAGCATCACTAAACTATTTCTAATACTACAACCAGAAAGCTATTGTACATAGTAATCAAAAATAGCTGCTTGGCCATTCCTTACTGACAAATATTTATATGAAAGAGAAATTTCCTAACAAGTTTTCCGAGAATTTGAGATCACAAAAAAAATATTAAGATAAAACTCAATAAATATCCTGACGGTCGTTAAATCTCCAGTCACAGATAAACTATCAAACGAGTTAATTGCTGCAATATAAAACTTTAACCGTAATGTAAATTGAACTGTATTTAATTTCATGAAATCGATAATTGTCTTGTTTTCGGGTAATTTCTGGTGTTTCAAAACGTTTCAACTAAATGGGATTAGACGATAAACCGAATTATTTCCCAGGGGAGATTTTGATGGCGGCTTTCTTACAAATCTAGAAACTTCCGTGCTGTTTGGAGGCGCAGCGGACAAACATCCCCTTCAGACGGAGAAAGCAACTACTGAAAATATTTTGTTAATGGTTTTTTTTGTAGCACTTTTTAGATTTATGTCAGCATATTCTAGAATGGCGAATACTTCTGCTTGGAAGAAGGAGACTTGATTACCTAGAAAAAATGTTTTTCGCTTAATAGGCTACCAGAGAATTTCGAGCTTATTTTGTGAAATGCTGTGAGAAATGTGAAATGTCCGACTAGCTTTCATACACGCTCAAATTTCCAGCTCTACCAGTCCATTCTTCTTTAGAGCGTTACAGCCTTACAAATAAATACATCCCTAACAAATAGGTACTTCTCCGAATAGAAAACTCGTTCATCCGTTTTATAGAAACTGGAACTTTCGAGTTTTTCGAACAATTAAAACTGAACGTGCTCTTAAATTGTAGTCTTGTTTCCGCTCGTGTTCCCGAGGACTTTTCTTGAGCTGCAATCTTTAGATGCAGCGTTTGAGACAAATTATTGTTTTGTGATTTACTTTTGAACTATGAGGTCCTCAAAACATTGTGTTTGTTTCCTAAGGTTTTGAAATAAATTGTGAATACTTACATAACTACGGAACACATTTAAAGTCTTTATCGTTATCTCTGAATAATTATATTTCATAGTTCCATTAGTAGAAGATTATAATTTTACACAGGTAGTTACTTGTTCCATTCGGTAGCTCGCACGTTTCAGAGAATCGATTTAAATCGATGCACAACACTAAAACACCTTCCCAACCCTACCACGCTACCAGAACGCCATTCTTTTTCCGTGCGCGGTAGCTTAAGCACACTAAAAATTAATTTAACAATAAAATTTGTGAATCTACGAAAAATTACAAGAGGAAAAGGGAAGACCAAGCAATTCAGCGGTATCAAGCAGAAATCAAAAAGCTTGAACAAAAACAAGCGACTCGAGGTCAATTATTGAATTCTCGAAAAATGAAGGTAACTTCTATTTTGAATTCATTACTAGAGGTTGCAAATCTTTACAATTCAACCAAACCATACCATCTAAAAGTCTGCCTGGAGGGTTTACTGTAGGTACTCCACGAAGGCTAGACAGGATGAGTTAAAAGCCTGGGGGTTTGACTGTAGGTCACTCACGAAGGTTATAAAACAAGTACCTACCTAGAATAATCTAGATGTTGTATCCTTTACAATTCAATCATACCATACCATCTTAAAGTCTGCCTGGAGGATTTACTGCAGGTACTTCACGAAGGCCAGACAGGATGAGCTAAAAACCTGGGGGTTTGACTGTAGGTCACTCACGAAGGTTATAATAAAGCAAATAAACATCTACTTTGCATATCAATGGTTTGTACATCACTAGAACTCATATCTCATAAAAATATAAAGATGATTAGGTACCAATTAAAACCAAGCGGTTTGTCAGTAGGTCATTCACAGAGACCATAAAGCAAGTAGGAAGTCATCTACTTAGCATACCATTGGATTTAACATGCCTAGAACCAAAAATTTCATACCTATCAATGTTGTTTCGACGACAAAAAATTGACAGTAAAATACCTGGAGGTTCGACTGTAGGTCATCACGAAGGTCATCAAGCATGTAAGTAGTCAACTAAACTACTCCGCATATCATTGGGTTCAATATTCATAAAATCAACATTTCCTAAGATTGAGCCGATAAAATATTTTGCACTACCCGCAAATATATTTAAAGTGGAATTGGGTTTTCCTTTACGGAATTCGAAGCCATAATAATTAATGAACCCCTATTTGCTAATATCTGTGTAGATAAAGAAGCCGGTATAGAATAATAATAATATATTAAAGGTATTGTATCCCCGATAACAAAAAAATCTAGACACCATCGAAACTGATACTGGGATATTGACGGATACCATGTCAAAATTGGTAATCCTCTCTTGATATTATGTCGTGCATGTGGTCGTGCACTAGGTGACTCAACTGAAGAGATTCCAGTTGTTTACCACCGTAAATTCTCACCAGAATATGCACTCAGATCTCGCAAAACCGAACATTCAATCGAGACGAAAACACGCAATAGGCCAATATCTAGATAAATCGTCCCTGAACATCATTCAAGACGAAACTCGAGATGACACCCGTTTTGGCTCTAATTTGTCAGATAAAATCAAAACTGCTAAAACAATTTAAAAAAAAAAGGGGGTCGTCAAAACCCACCCCGCAAGCTTCAAACGGGATGCCCTCCACGTTAACCCGCGGTGAACAAGGGGGGGGGGAGGGACAGGTACATGGCGCATCGCCAGGCACAGAGAAACTCAAGCGCCGTCAGCTGTGTCCCTAGCGTCGGCGCAACACAACCGACAGAATACGAACCGACGGACGTCCTCCACTGCAACAGTAGATCAGGTACTTACCTACGTGACGGCATTGTTACAAATGTTTTTTATCTATTACCAAAAGACCAATATGAACGGTTACCGATTTTCTCTCTGACTCAGTGATACATGCCTAAAAATACCCTAGCTCAAGTTGATAAGTCTAACACTTAACATAAAAATAAAGGATTTAGTACATTTTAGTGCAATATCATAGTGTAAAATGAATACTGCTAGCTAATTTATGGTACATTGCAATCATAATAACCAACATTGTTGACACCTAACAGTACCCATATGTTTATTTAAAATCATTTGATGTATCCTAAGGAACACAATCAAAATAAAAAATTATGCGACCACTTGTAATAACCAAAACAAGACTATCTCAAAGTCGTGTACAACAATTGATCACAAGGCCATACTTATTGACATGTACAATTCATCAAAATTATTAAAGATAACTATTTAGTTAACGCATTCACTGCCCAGCCTCAGAGGAGCGACCCGCAAAAGGGCGCGCCGCCTTGCCGCCGCCCGCGCCGCACGGCGCCATCGGTCTCATAACGGCGGCGATGGAGGCGAACATGTGTCTCATGGGCCATTTAATAAATGACGCATTCACTGCCCAGTCTCAGGTGCGATCCGCAGGGGTGCTTTACGGCGATGATGGAGATGGACATGTGTTTCGTGGGCCATATAAGTGTTAGTTATATCGCATTCACTCTCCAGCCTCGATGATGCGACGCACAGGCGCAGGGGCGCGCAGCAGCCGCCTTGCGGCGCGATGGAGATGGTCATGTGAGTCGTGGGCCATGAAAGTGTTAAGGTTTCGACTCGAATCTACAGTTCAGTCTCATATTTAAATGATAGTAACCAACTATGAAAAATGCTTTAGTAACATTATTGAAACAATAAAACGATCTCGAAATGGTTTCGTATTTAATTATAAACAAAATACAATTGAACCTAAACAGACATGCAAGCTGAAAGTTTTAAGGCTTCATATTTAATACATCATCAGATATTTTGAGTTTAGCCTTACCTGAAGAAAAACGTGAACCATAAAGTTGTCACAAAAATAGTTGAAATTACCACGATTTGAGTTTTGCACAAAGTTTACACAAAGGTTTTGAAGACAGAAAATATTTCGCGCTGCTTAATAATAATTATGGCCTGATACAAAATAATAATAATAATCAACTGATAACAGACAAAAAATCGATATATACTGGCGACAGGATAGATGATATTAAAAAGACTAAGAAATCCTTAATTTCTAATACCATTTCTATGACCCATAAAATGTTTACTGACTATCGTCCTGGATTGGATGCTGCTTGCAATGGCATGGGCGCAAATGGTCACTGGAAATAATGTGGCCTACAATTTCACATTAATAATTTCATTTAATTGAAACAAGCGTTTTTTACCCTGAGAGTTTGCTCACAATAAATCTAATTGCGCAAAACTGATGCTTACAGTTAAGACGACGGCAATAAGCTATATAATAGGAATGGGAAAAATTAACCCAGAAGTGAATTAGAACTAAACTCACATGTCTGTATTAACTTTGGTATATAGTTCACTCAGTAGGTACATCACTTTAGTCTACCTTACATTGATCGTTGCGCATCTCGCTCCAACGCCAAATGTGACACTTTTGTAAATGGAACCCCGATTCGGTTTTCACGTTTACTGAATTTCGTCTTTGTCAATTATTTTAAAGTGTTTTCCAAAATTAATAACGAACAATCAACAGGAATAATTGTATTCCCTAACTAGCCTTCCTAGGCTCAGTTCTCTCTACTGAATCGTTTGATGGTATCCAAAATCACAGATAATAATTATAAAATTTTGCGCTTTAACTAAAGGGTGCTCCTGCCGATAGACCTTACCCTTTGAGGGCTGCGATCGTCACCGGAAGCGTTTTCACTGCGACCAGTTTTTCAGCAATCACTATAATTGTATTAATAATATTAAGATGTCATGATTGCTTCCTTTTCTAAAGGACCTTAAAACACTATTTATAAGCTATGGTGGAATTATTTTTAGCAAAATACAAAAAATAGAAGTATATTAAAATTTAACAGAACAATTTCAAAAGGGTGATTCATAATATAGTTCACTTAGTATTAGTCAAGTCACCGATCGGCGCCTTTTAGGCCACAAAATTGGTTCTGACGAACACAAATATTATCTCGCCTCCTGAAAGGAGCTTATACGCGTAAGCAGCGGCCGAGTGTACCTAAATACAATTTTGTAAGGAACCAAAAAGTTCTAGATTTCATTTACAATTGGTACCCTAACATTGATATTCTTTAGATCAATTAACTAAAATACTAGCGTTATTAAATTGTTATATACCTGTATATATCAGCATTATTATAAACCTATGCAGCAGCTTGCGAGCAACCAAATATGATTATACCATATTTTACAAAATAAATAATGTTAACTAGATTATAATTATGTCTGCCCCGAGTAACTTATGAAGTAAAATTAATAGTAATTTATTGATCACCGATTAACGTCCGCATAAGCGAGCATCGTCGCAAACTATGGCTCGGTAGATTAAGGATGTTACGAGAGCAAGCGGAATCGGCGTTGCAAATTTCGGCGCACATTGCAGCGACATGCTGCAACGTCGAACGCAAACGCTGCTGGTCCACCGAGGATCTACGGAAGGCACTGAGCTGGCTAGAGATAGAGCTCGCAAGCCTTTGCCCAAATTATAATCATCCAATTTCATCGGAATTTTTTTATTAGGTCGATATACAGTGGCAATAGAGACTTCATTATTACTTTATGCTTAAGAAGTTATGATTGCATTGACTGATAAAAAGTTAAGTACTTACATTATTATTTTTCTTTTATATTTTGTGTCATAGATATCGACATACTCGTACGATCATAATCTGAAAACACCTATTTGTTTTATCTTTATAAAATCTGCTATACCTAAATAAAGCAGAAAAGATTACTGTTCTGAAATACCAAAACTTAAGTAGATAGTTAAGACTCTAAACATCTACCTGTGTAAAATTATAATCTTCTACTAATGGAACTATGAAATATAATAGGTGATTAAAAGAACTTAACAAGTGAAGTTCAATCTCTATTATATGAATAAGTCCATTAGTAGAAGATACAAGAACCCACCCACCACATCCCAGCTCAAGTTTTGGTTGCTATCCTCTAAAAAGAATGGCGTTCTGGTAGCGTGGTAGGGTTGGGAAGGTGTTTTAGTGTTGTGCATCGATTTAAATCGATTCTCTGAAACGTGCGAGCTACCGAATGGAACAAGTAACTACCTGTGTAAAATTATAATCTTCTACTAATGGACTTATTCATATAATAGAGATTGAACTTCACTTGTTAAGTTCTTTTAATCACCTATTTATTATCATTCAGAGACGTTCTATGACTCAGCCAACATGCAAACCTAGTTTCATACCAAAGTTATGAATAACACAAGCAAATTAAAATGATATCCTCGAGAAACCATTTGCAGTTTGAAAAAAGTTAAATCACGGAGCTCTGTGATTATAATACAAGAACAAAATTAAAAAGTTTAAAACCCTCCCGGTAGATTTTCGGGAGACATGGCTCGAAAATCGGATGAACCGATTTTCGTTAAGTTTTTTTGCGTGTGTTTGGGAGCTACGATACCACAGACAGATACACAGATACACAGACGGACACGTTAAACTTATAACACCCCTCTCTTTTTGCGTCGGGGGTTAAAGTTAACCTAAGGCGTACGTTTTGTCTATCTGCCTAACATTAAAAATGCTTAAGCACGCTCACATCCCACAGATCACTGTTATACTCATTTATATAGGTTTCATACCGAAGTACAGTCAGCCACATAATTATCAGCGCACTCCATCACAAGTGCATTTTAATTACGGCGTGCGTGGCTCTAACGTTTTCAATGCGACAATGACATACGGAGGCCCTTTTCACCGTGGGTTTTACGAGTAGCTTAGGAATAGCACAGTTATATTAGTACTGACAAAAGAACATGAGAAAAATTACTTGGATTCGTCATCAAATATGTTAAAGAATGATTTTGGTCAAATTTTTAGCCAAAAAAAATACCCGTTGAGTGATTTTGGCAAGTTTTCTTGCCAACCACGTTTCGTACCAAAAAATCAAAAATAATTGTAAATCTTTAGCATAAAGCCGTCTGTCATGCTAAATGAGTGCATTCCACCTAAAATTATCTATGACATCTGACATTGACATCCTTTGTCCATCCAAAAGAAGTTGAGTGAGTCACTGTTTTTTCCCGACCACCGACCCGACCCTTTTTTGCCCAAGTTTTTGCTACCTGGTTTTTTGTTTTAATTTTTATTGGCAATTCCTAGGAATGTTAATGGTAGTGTAATATATCATTGGAAAGGGAAATAAACAGAAAATACTTCAGACGAATTCATTTATTACCGTTTGGTATAAAAATCTAAGCAAAACAGACATGAATTGTGACAAACTGACCCCGTCGAAGTCGTGGTTCATGCTTTTCAAAATTAATTATTTTTCATTCAAAATTAATGAAATCTCTCTATGTTTTTTTGTTTTTAGACTCTATAAATGTAAGGGTTTGCAATAATCTATTTATTTCTATGGTAAACCATTGCAAACATTAGATTTTGGACTCCGAATCCCCAAGCGTCAAAAGCGCGAGTTCAAGAAAAATCATACATTGTAGAATTACGATTATAATAAAATTTTGCTACTAGACAGCCTACCTAGTTTATATTATTTAGATAGGCTATACTACGAACTATCTACAGAGACCAGAAAATGTAGATAGATCATAATAAAATTTGAACTACAGGCTCTAAACCAAAACATGCCGCTCATTTCAGCCGACGTAATTTTTACTCGATGGTCTTCAAAATATCCCAACTCGATCATAGATAAGAATTACGGTACTGGCAAGCTTCATTCAACTTCTTTTCATAGAGCACAAATACTCCACGAGTCCCATTGTAAACAACGGGCTAGTAGCCACTTATCGACAGTGCGGAGCGCACGCGGAGCGCTCGCTCGGTTTCGCGCCAAAACGCGCACCGCTATAGTATAAGTACGCGGCCATCTTGGATACCTTTCGAGCGGATATATGAAATTGAGTCCTCAAACTTCAATGAAATCGAAATTGAGTCCTCAAACTGCATGCATATGCTGGATGCGTCAACCAAAAGACTGCTTTGGCGCTAATTGAGGAGGCCTTTGTGCAGCTGTAGACTAAAATAGATTGATCGTGATGATGATGCAGCCACCACAACATACTCTTACCGTCGAAGAAAAGCTCCAAGTCTTTCCTTCTCCTTTCGTGGGAAAAACCTATCATAATCATTTCGGAAAAACCTACTGAAATCATTTAGTTTAATTTCTACAACGTAACACCAAACTATATATTTAAGTGGTGTGACGTAACTATTTGCTTTTATCCTGTGCCAGCGGGCTGTACAATGAGAGCGCGCTCTCATTGTACAGCCCGCTGGCACAGGATTTCACACTTTTCTCAGCTCACGTGCTCTGATCCCGCTCGAGCGGGATCAGAGCACGTGAGCTGAGAAAAGATACGTATTTGTTGGAAAATAAAACAAAACGAGTGCAGTGGAGTGAATTTAATTTGATTTATTCCACATGTTGATTCAGTCAACAAAACCTCTTTCGACTTGGTGATTTGAATTCAAAACAATAGACTTCGTTTGACGTTGTTTAAGAAGTAATAAAAAAACTTGACTACAAAAAAGGATCAATACTTTCTCTAAAGGTTTTCAAAGAATATAAATTTATTAGAAAATGTTCCGCATCTAGTGATGTTATAATGTTAACGACGAAATAGTCTTATTATTATCTTTTATTTTCAAAGAAAAGAGACTACCAAATTACCAAAAAGAAGTAAGGCCTAGTAAGTTTTGCCAAAATCAGATTGCAAACAGTTTATTTTAAAACTTAATATCTGATATAGCTAACGGCCTCATAATAAATAACATAATAATTAGGTGGATCATTTTTGTTTCATCAATAAGCTTTGAATTAAACTAACTTACGTAGAAAAAAATTAACAAAGCTGAATACACAGTAGCTTATTTTAAGCTTAAATTCAAAAAGTTAAGTTTCCTTTCATTTCCATAGAGAATCTCTTGAATGAATTACCTATAGGGTAAACCCAGGATAGAAGCCACACTTTTTGAAAAAGCCTTGTAGTTTTAAAATTCTTAATTTGACGTGAGTAATTTTTATGAATATAGATAGTTTAATCTATTATCTCACATCTATAACGGTTGCTAGTGACCTAAATATCACTAAGTAGGCAGGAATTGAGTTTTTGCAAACCCATTTTTTGGGGATAGATGCCTACCCTATATGGATAGATGCCACAACATGAAAATGCTATGGAGGATAGATGCCCTATAGAATGAATAAAAGTAAAATACAATTTTAAATCATTTATTTGAGCATTCCTATACAATAATAATTGAGCGTGTGAATTTGTCTAACAAAACATAACAATAAAGAAAATCAACAGTAAGAAAATTAAGAAAATGAACATTAAGAAAACCAACATTTACGAAAGAAGAAAACCAACATTTTTGTGCTTTCGTGGCATGGTTCCCCTACAAACATTAGGTATTGAACACAAATAGGTATGTACAAAATGTTTCCGACGTAAAATATAACAAAATTATGTTTTCCAACAAACACTGACTATGTTTAGAGTTCTGTTCTGGGGGATAGATGCCTTTAAGGGCAACTATCCCCCAGATAAATTGAGGCAACTATACTTTTTGATACGGATAGATGCCTTTCATAAGTAGAACTAAACTAAATACAATAGAGAGGGTATTGACATTTAGGTGTGTACTCAATGTACCAATGTATCAACGTTAGTAAAATTGAATAAAATTTATGACTACATAAAAAGTTATGCAACACTGAATACTCAAGTTTAAAACTTTGACCAGTAAGCCTGCGTTCGCCGCGGAGATAATCGCACGCACAAGAAAAATACGTCCTCTCTGCTCAACCGCCTGCGGGGAACTGAGGGGTGTGGCACGTCCGCGCCTTATTTAAACTATTAATTCGTAGTTGCGATTTCGGGAAGTTATGTTTTTTGAAACCGAGGCATCTATCCCACTGAGGCATGTATCCTGGGTTTACCCTACACATTGAAGGTAATTGAATTAGCTAGCAGACTACTTTCAGTGAAATGAAATGCGCTGACTAAAGGAATTTCCCGAGTCAGCTGAGCACCGATCGCTCACTGAACAGGAATTGGTAATACTGGTTTAACCTTGATGGAATACCTTTTATCAGAAGCTGATTTATAAACTTAAAACAGTACTTATCTATCTACGCAGGTGAACGTTGACTTAATTGAAAAACTTAAGTATTTATAAGGAATCCATACTTGACATTTTTGAATTAAAGATCTTTGAGAAGCTCCGTCGTGAGGAGAAAACAATGACTTCAGCGTCAGGTTTTGGGGTTCAGAATTTTACCTAGGTACCTAGGTACGCAAAGTAGCACATAGATAAAACATTTATGTCTGTGAGTGAGATTGACCTAAGTTTAGGGAACTGTCTGGAAATAGCAAGATCCTCCTCTTCGTAACTTGGCAAACGTAGAAGCAGTGATTAAAATAACACGACCAATTAAGCTCACTTATTATAATAATAATAATAATGTCCTTCTAGCCGAATTTCGACCACGGCGGCCAGTCTCATCGGAGACTAGCCAGATGCGTAAGCTTGCTTAATTAGATTACAAAGATCAGTTGTTGATCATTGTGTTGAAAGTTGGGTTAATATATTAGGAAACGCTACAACAAACAAACAAACAAACAATGTAATGCTTAGCTGCTCGTAAAATTGATAGGTACCTTTTACAACGAGAGTGATCGCTCAAAAAGGAGATATGGTAAAATATACTTATTTTATTAAGGCCCTCCTCGCAGCATTTGGTAGTTAAGAAAAACTGGGCTTCCCTTGTGTTCCGTCTAATTTGCTCCCACACCACACCACACACAACACCAGTGGGCAATAAAAAAGAAAAAATGTACAGTCAACGTCATGTTTACGGGCATCGTTTGGCAATAAACCGGTAAACACGGAGGCTGCATATATTTTGCTAGCCTCGCATTTACATGGACACTGCCTAATGGCCACGCAAAATTTATATAGGTATCGTTCAAAATTTCACACATTCGCGGAATTTATTTCATTTGCACAGGGAAGTTACGCACTTGAATGGGTGATACTTGTATTTGGCGTATGGTATAGCTAACATACAATATGGTATCAGTGGCTGTTGCCCTACAAAATAATTGAAGCACCTCTCATCCCGCATCCACCTATGTTCCACTTACCAGTGACAAATCAATGTGGATTGGGCCTAACGATAGCGGCTATTTTAGGGCAATGTTGATAAAACGTGATCACGATCCATCCTCGGCATTATTTATAAACGGATAGCGATGCAGGATTACTTATTTTGAAATGATGTCAACAACTGGCCAAGGCGTAAGAATCGACCCCTCGAACTTAGCCTGTGGATGACACAAGATTACTTCTCGAACCCTCTAGAAGAAGGGCAGCACCTTTCTTATGTGTTTTACTCAACAACTTCACTGCAATCACCAATCGACCTGCCATGTGTTTATTGCTGTCTTAATAAAAATAAATACTATATTTATTACATAAGGCTCTATAACAACATTTTATGTAATCTAAACATTGCTTAAGCCTATCTAGGACTAAGCATAAAGCTATAGATAGATAGAAAAAACCTTAAAAGATAAAAATACTTTTTATTATACACAAATACAGGAAACAATACAGAGAAATGCTTTAAAAAGCTACGTTAGATGAAAAGGTTAAGGTATCGTTTCCATCACTCGTATCATATCGTAGTCCGATTGCGATAGTGGCGGTCGTCAATCAGCAGGCTCACGAGAGCCGCTGGCACGCGCTGAATTTGATTGTTGCAGGAAACAAAGTTCTAGCTCTGATTTAGGACTAGACTAGCTTGCTTGCACTAACTTAATGAAAGTCATGGGATTTGTGACAGTACCTGTAGGTACTGTCACAAATAGGTTATGGTAAATAGGTATGTAATAAAATAGGTGTGTCTCATAATGTATTAAGTACGAGACACACACGGACAAACAAATTTCACGTGAGAGCTAAACGCTGTTCTATCATTTCTATACTAATATTATTAAGAGGAAAGATATGATTGTTTGCTTGTATTGAATAGGCTCCGAAACTACTGGACCGATTTGAATAATTATTTTACCATTAGAAGCCCACATTATTCCTGATGAACATAGGCTACTTTACCACGGGAAAATGCTTCATTGCTACGGGAAAACGGGTAATAGGACAACGGGTAGTAAGAATGCAGCTAGTCTTTGAATATTATATATATTACCTAAGTATATCATTTTATTCATGTTATGGTTACGTACCTACTTCGTTTCTGAGCCTCACATTGTCATTGAAAACTAGCGAGAATCATCTTCTAAAGTTGTCAAAATTATAGGGACTTTTAACGCCCTAATTTTATTTAAATGCACCCCCTATCTCCCGTAAGGTTTAAATACATTCTTGCCGATTTTTCTTCACGACGAGAACAAATATTCTGGTAATCTTCCTTCATCAACATTGTCAGTCTATTTGCGCCCTGCTGTGACGCTATGGCCAATACATCTAAAATAACAGAAAGGAAACTGCCCTACGGTTTATTTTTTGTATAAGAAAACAGAAACAGTAGATGCAAATTCAAGAATGCTTTTATTGTGAGGGCTGAGTCACAACGGTCATTTGTTTTGGTTTGTTTTGACAGTTGATACATGTATACGTTTGCCAAAGCCCTTCATGTCTTGGCCAACATTGAAATTAGAAGGGAAATAATGTTAATAATGTACATTTTTAGTCTAATTAGAGGCTTGGTACACAACCCTCTGGTTTTAATGAACATAGGATTGCACGTACCGAACAAGTATGTGTATGCACGTCGAAGACCTAGACTACTTGCGATTCCGAAGGCAAGAACTAACCTCCTGAGCCAGTCCCCGCTCACACGGGCCCTTCGGGCTATTAATTGTTTATGTGCAGATGAGGATGTTGATTTATTCTCTATGTCCTTGCCAAAATTCAGGGATGCGGTTTTAATTTTTTTGGATAGGACGCATAGGAATATTTAAAATAGAATTATGTAATAGTTAGTAGCTTGTTGGTGTAATTTTACTTATGTGTGTTTTTCTCAATGTATCTCTTTTATATTTCTTTGTCGATTTGGTGCTTCACTGTAATGACAATGTAAATAATTACTTAATAAATAAATAAATAAAAATAAATAAATAAAATAAATAAACATGTAGATAATGAAATAAACGGGCTGAAGTCACAATAATTTGTAAAGTGTGGGTGGGTGTATATTGAATTCACGACAAAAATAGCATAATTAAAGTTTGTGAAAATTGACATTGTTCAGCAAATGGTAGAAACCTATTTTTTCATATGTTTTATCTTGTACCTATGTCTACTCTCCACATAAGGGCAGGGGACCTACACAGTTTGTTTGAACTCTTATTTTCCAACATCGTATCAAGTGGTTGTTCTTGGTTGTATTGTACCTAATGTTGTGCGGTCGAATCTTATTGAACAGCATAATACTAATCATTCGTTGTAATTAATTCAAATGCTTAATCATTAATTATAATTGTGTAGGACTAAGGTTTAAGTAAAGTAGAAACCAGTACTTAATAACTACGTTGGAAACTCCAGGGGCAAACACCGATGTCTCACCGATAAATATATTGAAGTTGAGATGTCTCGTGATAAAAGGATGAAGGAATCAGTCAAACCTCACGAGAACCTGATGTTTCAGTGATAATGTTAGCCCTGTTACTAATTACACGTTTTCATACCAAATTAACAAGTTGTCTTTCTGCTTGTAACTTTACCGTGCTCGAGTAATACGGAAAACAATAGACAAGATTGGCTCGGCTGTCAAGGGTGTGCGTGAGAAAAATACACGCGCAAACCTCTATCTACATGCGGAAATGATTCGATAGATAGGTACTGAAAATTGGAATGCTACGTTCTGAGTACGGATACTACGATGACGTATCGTTTTGTCGGGTTAGTCCCTGAGGGCCCCGATCCCGCAGGGACCTGGTCTTTAGAGACCAATTTCGATCAATTTTATGAGACATTCTTTTGGTATTTTTTCCATTGTTTTCAACTTGTACTGTTATTACTATCAGACTGAAACCTGGTGGTTCTGTCAAGATTTGACGACCTCTGTGGCGCAGCGGGCGAAGGTCCGCCTGTGACGCAGGAGGTTGCGGGTTCGATTCCCGCCTCGAGATAAATGTTTGTACGATCCGATGGATGTTCGGGATGATTCTATGTATAATTAAAATTATCTATCAATGAAATGTATTGTATTAAGTATATCAGTTGTCTACTATCCATAACACTGCTACCATTTGTATCTCGGGCTCTTCGGCCACTGAACCACAAAAGTTTATCAAAAGCTCGTCAGAACTGCTTCTAGAATTGCTACTACGTGGAAAAGACCAAACTCAGCATGCACGAGTTGTTTTAACTAACTGCCAGTCGCTTTCATAAATTTCGTAGTTCGGTAGCTTGAAGGTATAAAACATTACAGCATCGTCACATAATGTGTCACTTAACGCGTTCACTGAAACAATTTTTTTTCTGAAGGCCCTACTTCCTCTAAATTGATGGCTTCACCATAACAATGGTATAGTCTCAAAATTACACATTTTGGCATTTTACTTGTGATGAAAAAATAACAGATGGAGGGTCGTTGGTCAAATGTGTCAAGGTTGAAATTATTCTATCAATCTCTCCGTGCGAATAGCACCGCACATACTATCTAGAGTTTCTTTCATCAATGAATGATTCTGCGACGACACCATTGTCATAGTAATGCGATTGGTTAGCAGGATTCGACCCCTGATTAAATATTAATTTGAGCGTGGTGGATCGGGCGCATCAATATCCGAGGTGTGATGTATATCGCCCTCGATCCGTTGTGCATGTGCTTAAAACCACCACATTATGGTGCTTAATTAAACTTTTGGCGCGATGCAGCGCTATTATCTGTTTCAACGACTGTTAATTATTTGGAATCATAATTAGTGAATTTTATAAATTTAATTCTCGCCATTATCGTATGATTACCGGCCACTAAATTCAATTCAATAGATTGATAAATTCGCAACGGAGAGTCCTAAACTTTAATTCCAAATAGCATGGATCGCAATTGTAACAGTAACTATTCAATGCATAAATTACAATGTAGGTTCAATAGGTCTCTACTCGAAATCGTCTCAGAGGATTTTGCCACGTAACAGGTTTGCAGTGATTCAGATAGAAAGTTTTGCCCCTTATGGAAGATCTTCAAGGGGGAAAACTGAAATATTTTTTTTCGATTCCAGTTAACCCCAATATGGGTAATCTTCAAGGGGGAAATAAATTGTTTAAGTCCAGTTTTCCCCTTCGGTTTCAGGCGAGGAAACTTATAAATTACCTACCTACCAATAAATTAGCTAGGCACCAATATGTTTATGGATTTGGAAATAGAAAGAATGATAAGTCTATCATGAATTTTAATGAATTCAAAATCCATAGTTTAATTAGGAGGTTGAAATCCAATTGAAATTTTTCAAAATGATTACCTATTTTAATAATGATTACCCGATCTAAGCTTTATTTTGGCGAGTTAATATCCATGAACCAGAATTTGACAGAAAAGTTTAAAACAAGACAAGTGGTTAACCACAGAAGGTAAGTTAAGTTAATCGTCCAAAAACCGTAAAACAACCCAAAAACACTTCAATCACATTATATACATCGTAAATAATGGCTATTATTTGCAGGAATACATTTGAACGTGGTGCAATGGCTTAAAAAAATTAACAACCGAACATTCGACATAGTGGTTGCACTGGTGGCTATAGTTTCACGATTTAAGCCCCGCTGCAGTCCTATTAAATAATAGTGTGGGCCAACACATTGGTTCCTTTCACAAGATACTAGTGAAATGATCGAAAATGGAACTACGTTCGCTCGTGTCAGTTGGTATTGGTTGTTTTCATGATAGCTACGGGTTATTTTTATTTGTGACTTGCAATGTGATCAAAGCAATTATAAATACGTTTTTTTCCCAGATATTTTTGGTAAAACTATTACAGTGAGAAAAGACTCTAGGTGGGATCGTCTCTGCCACATGTATTTAACTTCCACTCTCCCCTATCAGCCGTGATTTTAAAGGCATAAATAATTTTATCCATATCAACATCATTTACTTTCTCTGGAAATAACACTAAACGTATTTTCAACTAAGTACGTACCTAGGTACAGTAAAAGATAACTCAATTTACTTCACAAACCTTCTGTTGAAAACCGGAACATAATCGTCCGTAGTGTAGTGCTCGAGATCAGGCTTTCAGATAACTGTGACGGAGGCTTTGTTTCATTGAGAAATGCGCAAGCGCCCAACAGCAAGGTTTATCTCTTGGCACTACGTTTTCACTGGTTACGGCTACATGGTTGGAAATTCCTTGACAATTCCGTATAGCAGCCATTGTCACTTTTCTAAGTAGCAGCGATAAAAACGCACGATAAGAACTTGGTCATCATTATATTTATTTCAGCGAGCCGTGTTTCCATTTATTCAATTCAATTCAATTCAATTTATTTATTTCGGTTATTCACCATAAATGTTAGTACAACAACCTATATATATATACCTATATATTATTGCGGAATCCTATGGCTTTTGATAATACGAACTCGAAATCCAGTACCCACGAAAAAGTCGGATGGTCCTCGTTAGACTCACTAACTAGATCCACGATGAATCAATTGAGATTTTTCTATATATTCAGTCAGTTAATCCTCAACGTGTACTAAACGTTGCCATAGCTAGACTAGCTCTAAAATGGTCTTAATAGCAAAAAAACCAAATTAATGTTAGTTTCAACATCTGTTGCAGTGCGGAATTGATCAATTTGTTTACTTTCATTAAACTCATAAATACACAATTCACAAAATACAGTATTATTTCACACCATTAGCCAGATTTTCGCTCAAAAATTATTGCAAAAAACTCCAAAACGTTTGATATTTCGACACCAATTCATCCACGTTTAATCCGATCGGATCCGATGGAGCACAGTGCGACAGTCAAAAGGGGTTTATTTTTATCTGCCGCGAGAATTCATTTATATTGGAATACATTCGAAATAAATTGTTGGTAATGTAGGAGTATCTATTCACTTTGTCTTGCTCGTACGTAATAACAGGTCAACACACAAGGTATCGACATGACTTTGGAATTCTACCTAATCGGCATCGGGAAGCTATTATTAGGGTTCCGTACCTACATCAAAAGAAAAAATGGAACCCTTATCATTTCGTTGTATGTCTGACTATCAAGGACCTTTTCTCAAGAGCTGGTGTCAAGAAATATACCTCGTAGCTATGAAAAAATCATACTCTACTTAGTCGTAACGCGATCAAAAAATATTACGCATATTTTGACAGTCGCGAGGGAATCAGTATAAAATTTGTAAAAAAATCTGATATCCTAAATACATTACAAAAAAATAAATTATCTACAAGTTTGTACTTTTATGGAACTTTTGGCACGCAAGTCACACTTGCTCTAGACGGGTCTTGTTTAATCCATGATCTGATAAATCCATCAAAACACAATCTGTCGCAGCAGCGGTTGAATAATACTCACCTCGCGTGTCTGAGACTGATAATTAGATTTGAGAATTCGTAAATATTTGACTGACACGTTCATTTGGAGTTGGATAGAGATTTTTATTAGGAGTACGATAAACAATATACCTACTCCTATATCCATAAATTGTGGCAGGTAAAGCTTAAGGCTTTGTAGGCATGTTCCAATGGATGCCTCTATTTTTGACGTGACAACGTCTTATAATTCGATAGAGCCGGCTGCACGCACGAAAAAACATGACTCATGCGGCGTTACCTCGCTCTGGGGCGTTCCATGTAAGGCTTGAAGTGCAAGCGAGAGCGCGGAACGAGCGACAAAGAAGCACAATCGGCCTTTGCGTTCGGCAGCGTTCGACATCCGTCTCTCTCCTACTTGAGTGAGCGATGCGTCTGCGTGGACAGCTGCTATACTATAGTACATTTACATGTTTTTATCGAGTATCAAGTGCAGTAAAAAGTGAATGTGGTGTCAATTGTTTATAGCAACGATAATTACAGCGATAAAGGTAATGATTCTTTCGATATTAATTATATATTCAGTGATATATTATCGAATATTCGTGCTTTCATCATTAAAATGAATAGCATCGGTCCGCTAGTGCAGCGATTGTAGGTTAAGCTATAATTGACAAAATTAAAACAATAAGTTAACAGAACTATTTCACGATGAGTAAAAAATCGATGGCTTTACTATTCAATCGAAATAATTATCGAGCGTAGCTATGATTTAAAAAAATTAAAACATAAATATTAAATCTTCCACATATCACAACAACGTGTCTGAAATGACAGGTTTGACCAGCCATCCGTCAAAGGGAACATTATCTCCTATATCAAACACATTGAGGCGGGCTCTTTAAAAACTAGATTTACGAAAATTTTAATGTTTCCAAATTTTAATTTTAAATGTAAGATTAATAAACAATAATTTAATCTTTGTTTATTCTTATAATGAATTATTTAAAGTTATTATAGATAAAAGATAAAAGCATTTATTGTTGTAAGACTAGGTGTAACATTAGGTATATTAACATTGGTATTAGGTCAAATTTAAAAAGTATCTCTAGTCTGCCGGTTAGGCTTACAACAGAGGTACATAAAAAATAGTGAATTTAACAACGGGTTACAGCACAGATTATTATATAAATTAATAAAAAAAAAGGAATTGTGAATTAGGTATATAAACATAATGTCCAACTTTAAAAGTATTATAATTTATCATTAAGGAAATCGTCAATTGTATAATAAGCCTTTTCTTCGAGTAGTTTATTTAATTTGCCTCTAAATACGTTCAAATTACATTCGGAGCGAATTGACAAAGGGATCTTATTGTAAGTTATAGGAGCCATGCAAGTAAGGCGGTCTTACATGGGTGGTGGTGCAGTGTACCCCCGCGACGAGTGCCAGCTGGGTACGGGTCAAATCGTTCCATATTAGTCCGAACAAAATTAGCCACTTCATATATATACAGAGAAGGTAGAGTAAGTATTTTCCAATGCTTAAAAACCTCCTTGCACGTGTCGGTCTGTCTTAGACCAAACATTGCTCTAATGCAACGTTTTTGGGAAATGAACACTTTTTCCTTATTAGTGGAGTTACCCCAAAATAAAACTCCGAACCGTAATAGCGCTGCAGTGTGCCCATAGTAGGCTGCAAGTAATGCTGAGGTGTTTTACTTTTTTATAACAAATTAAAATTAAATTTGCAAAAATAATTAAGTAACTAAATGGAAAAAATTTAATTATATTATTAAAATAATAAAATGAAAATTTAAATTTTAACAATTGAGTAGAAATTTAAACAAAAAATTTTATTCAAGTATTTTGTTGTATTTTTATTTTTTAAATTTAAAATGATTTTCTGAATGAAGTTTTTTATGGATTTGTTTTAAATTGTTACGAACGACGATTTATTTTTCAGAACCGCTTACAATCCCACCATGGAAAAAAATCCCGACGAACCAGAGGATGTCACGAATAAGCCACTACCTTCGATGAGTGAACCCACGGAGGTTCAAGATGCTGTAGCATCTACTTTAGCAACGCCATTCGCGCAGCCAATAATTACTCCTTCAAAATCGAAAACAATTGCTCAACGCACATTTATACTTGTAAAAACTATTAAATTGTAAAAAAAATTGACATAATTGTATTTATGCGTACAAATAAATCTAACTTGATCAATTTCATTGTGATTTCCAATTACATCCTTCTCTATATACATACAAATCTATTAAACAAATGAAATTAAAATTTTCTTTTGAAAATGCTACCATTCCATCAGTATTTTCTTAAGTCATTGTCACGTTCAACTATCGTCAGTAAACCGACTTTACAGACAACCAATTTTTTCTTTTCATTTTGTTGCATTAATGTTGCTTTAATAATTCATTTTTGGATTAATTTTATTTTTCTTCGTGGTGTGCAAATTGTTGTTTTTATTGTTTATTTTTGCCGTATTTTTGCATTATACCAACCTAATAACAATTTTTGTTTATTTTTCATAATTTTCGAAATTTGTATATTCGAGTCAAGCCTGATTTACGCTTTGTTAAGTAGTAACAAGTGCGAGTGTGAAGTGTAAGTATTATGTGATCAGTAAAATCAGCTGAACGAATTTTATTAATCAATGATTACTTGCAGTTGTCACTCGCACTTATCACTAACACTTGTCATTCGGTCTTGTCACTTATCAAAATGTTACTGACCCATTTTATACTTTTAAGATGAAAGTTACTTTATGCAACTTGCGTCCATCTTGGAGCTTTTGATTAAATATGCGCCATAGAAAGGTAAAAACATCCTTTTGTTGTCATCCTTCCTACTCCTTCTTGCCAGATCATTTATTCAATTAAAACTCTGGGATAAAAGATTAGAAACAAATTCTCCTTTTCATCCTTATCCATTGAGCCGAGGACATTATTCTTAAATGGTTAAAGTTCCGAGACCCACAAAGTCCAACTTGCTTCATTAGTGCGCGAAATCGAAAAACAAATACATACCTTTTGAATAAACCAACAAAGTTTTATCTGGAACCAGAGGGGATGGACTGAGGACTGGTGGGATGGGGATCAACTACTTTTCATATTAACATCAGATCAGCACTCAGTCACCCACTATTGGGTCTTGTAAGCCTTTTCAAATTATTGATAGACGCTGCATAAAGCCGCCTAGCTATCCAAAAGTTCGTATAAAAAACCGAAATTATAAAAATAATATTGCTCTTTAACCAAATGCATAGAAAATTACCTTTAAAAATACAAGAATACGCAAGACGATTTTGAAAATGTTTTTGTGATACTTTTAATAATAAACAAGTAAGTGTTGGGTACAGCTGTGGTGATTATGTGATTGTGGTGATTGTACGATCTGCAAATATTTGTTGGGTGTTCTGGATGTTTTTGTATAAAAAATAAAAATATATATCCATGTAGTGTATTGTATTATGTATATCAATTATCTAGTACCCATAACACAAGCTCTGCTTAGCTTGGGGCTAGATAATGCTGTGTGAATTGTCTAGCATATTTTTTTTTCTTCAAGTAATTGATCGAAGAACCCAAATAGACCTCTGAAGTAGAGACCTGAATCTAACCCTGATTTGTTTCCTTTTGTCTTTTAATCTACGGATTAGGATGGAAAAACTAGGTACTGTTAGATCGTGACGGAACACAAACATTTGCAGGGGCCGCCGAGGGAATCAGCTTTTTTTTACTTTCACGAAAGGGTTGAAAACACAAGAGTTTTGTTTAGTACCCCAATTTATGAGCGGCGGTCACGGGGCTAACAATGTGCAATAAAAACGGCTCAGTTAATGTTAAGTAACCAACTCAGGGGAAAAACCGCATGTTTCCGACTTATTGGGGATTATTCAGCAGCTTTCCACTTTTATAGGCACGTACCTATTACTGTTGCCATAGACTAAGGGTTTAATTCCACTATCACTGATATACCAGGTTTATGGGTACAGTCGCCCACTGAACATTGTCAGCTAATATAAAATAACCGCTTATAACTTGATCGAACGCGATATCAACTCAACATTAGTTAGATAGGATCTGCATATCCTATTATCAAACGCACAAAATAATGAATAGGACGAAATGTAGAGCTCGAGGCTAAACAAATATAGGTTAAACAGTCTAGCAACCAACTTAAAAAAGCAACATTAGCTAACACAGTACAATAATTAGTAAAATAAAGTAAATAATTTTAACTCGCAAGTACAAACCGAATATTAGTGTAGTGCATAACTGCACCCGTGTTTGTTTACCATATATAAACTTGCATCACTGAGCCATTGTTTTTATTTATATAAATCCTACGGATACAACAGAATTCTAAGGATTTTAAAAATATGATTTTTCTAAAGTAAAGCCTTACGTGCTGCAAAATGACCGGTCATTGTCTCTTTTGGGAAAGTCTAAATCTAGCAGTAGACATATTTTGACTGAAATAATGATGATGATGAAACAAATGCCACAACAAATCCGAAGGTACATTGAGTAACGGATACGGATACCAAACATGAGTGACCTCAGCCAGCCCCAGATTAAAGGGTTTCGGCAAATCTCACACCTGCCCTCGACTAATGGAGCGCACTCATGGGACTCCCTAATGTCGGTTGGAGGACGTATGATATAACTGTTTAGTTAATCGGCTGTGATTTTAACTCTACCGAAGAACATGGCTCTACTTAATTATAAACAAAAAATATAATATACTACCCATACGCTCTGCTTGCAAGTTAATGTCCAGCATTTTATATTTTTATGGTTTCACACAAAATGTTGAGATGGCTCTCCGAAGAAATTAGCTCTACCAGTGTCAAACAAAATTGTTGACGTCATAAAAAATCTTTAAATAATTTTGATAGAAGGCAGTAAATTCATGATCGGAAAAATTGTGGGAATTTTACAGAATCGTTATAATAAAAATTAAATGTACAAAATTACAAATATGAGTCGAAATACCTATCCCATTAAATGAATGGGGATAAATAAAAAAAAATGATTTTTAAATAAGCCACCTTGTCTTTAGTTAAACTTTAACAATTCAATTTTCAGATGTATTATATTTATTGGAGCGTTAGTATACGAATTTTTTCATGTATCAATAAGTTTGCTGTGTTTCTCACAATCGATTGCTTACCTACTCATCATTAATTCTCTCGGATCAATGCAAAACAAATACAGTACAATCGTGTTAGCACTGATCTAGGCACCTCGTCTATACATTGTGTCTATACAAAAAAAAAACAGTTTCTCCGAACAAAATGTATGGAAAGAAAGATAAACTTTTATAGTTTTCGTAAATTATGCTAAGCTCATACTAAGGCTGATTCTGATTATGATTCTGTTCTATGATATCTGTCAACTGCCAGGCAGAAGCAAGTTATTTAAAATCGAGTTTTTGAGTTTGACAATCGTACTATACTAAAGTCGAACGTGTGCTAAGGTTTGCCCGTAATTCGAATCCCACGGAGATTATTCAGCTCAAATTGATAAGGGAAGTTAACGCGCCAAACACACGTGGATTTTGTACGATTAGGTAACCTACACCGTTTAGATAGCTTTAGATATGGAGGTGAGAATATATCCTTATTAAGTTTTAGCCGTTTGAAACTATAAAATTACGTTTAATATTTTATCCCAGTGAAAATTATGTTAACAAACTAAACTTATAGTTGACTTAGTGACGTATTATAGGATTGTCACGAAAAGGAAGTATATTTGCTTGTGGAACCCGCAAGTCGGCCGTGATTGCATTACATAATAGCATAAGTTTTTGCACCTGTGTTCCATTAAAGTGACAAACTTTTCATAGGTATAAAAATGAACAGAGCACGTGGTTTGATTTGAACCAAATTACCCACGTTACGGAACCAACCGTTACAAACGTTAAGTCGCGAAGAAAATTAAAAAGTTCTTTTGCCTACAAAACACTGTGACCAGAATAGCTCATAGGCTACTAATGTTCTACCAAAGTCCATGTTCCAATAAGACATAAATATAAGTAGGTAGAGTAAGGACGGGAGCACACTGGTCTCACAGTCACGTCGGCAATCTAGCAAGACCTAGATTATTGCGGCGCGGCGGTCGCGTGTCTCCCGATGTCGAGTCTCAGGAGCATGTGCACTGCTATTGCATACGGGCGTGAGTGAACGAAAGTGTCCGGTGTTCGGAAAATCAAAAATCAGTATTGTTTTGCGTTAAGCGTATGAATTTAATTTGAACCATGTCTTTTGTGTCACAAAAACTTGCTTATACAGGAAATCACATTTCAAAGGTTTTCTGCTTGTGATCCTATAATTACAAGCAGTCACAAGCAGGTTAGCTCTGAATTATAAATTGAGAGTTTACAAGGCAAGAAATTCCTCAACGTCATAATGAATACTTAGGTAATAGAAATATAACAAAAACCTGCGAGGGTTTTTGTAAAAAAAAACAGCTCTCGAGTTGAAGCGATAGCTAAGCATCATTCTGATTATTGCTCAAAGTTGACAGATTTTATAAATAGTAGAGATAGATGTACAGGACGTCCCATGGCCATGCCACATAAAGGCAAAGTATCTTAAATATTGTAGACAGAAAATTTTACTGAAAGATGATTTAATATTTATTTTACAAACAATTTAAACTGCTTTGTAAAATATAAAATTTCGTGGTCTTCCTTTTATCCAAGATGGTATGTTATATGAAAAACTTTCCCTCCATGTGATGTGGCCGTGGGACGCCCCGTATAGAAAATATCTTTATTGTACCATCTTAAACTTATAAACATGCTACTCATATAAATACTAGAGATTTTTAAAATAAGGTTTTCATTATCTTAGACGCAAAAAGTCGGTATGTAGTCCCGTTCCCGTAATGTTCAATCGCAAAAGATACAAAGTTCCTTTCAAAACTGAACAGAATTCTCAATGGGAATTGTTCTCAAACTAAACCCTAGCAATACCAGCAAGTTTGTCTTACAACACAAATTGCGTGGAGGCGTCATGAATAGCAATAGAGCGTGATAAAGTGTGGAGCACGGTCGAATGTATCATTCAATTTAGGAGAACACTCGGTTTAAATGTATGAAGAACTGATAACATCGCTGGCAAGATGTATTCTGGGGGATATGTATCATGTTTCGTTCGAAGTAGTGTATAATAAAGTAGACTGTCTGTATCCTTTACGTGTTTGATGGATTTTTACCACTATTTATTGATTTCCACATTGTAACGGCACGTTTTGGGAGGAAGTGGGAGCGGGAGCGCGTTTTGACAGTTTGCAGTGGATCGTTTGTCCGCCACTCGCATGCCGCGTGTGATAAGTATTTCCTTCGAAAGCTGACAAAAACCGCTGCCTTAACTTAGCTGCCAACGAAAGCACAGCTCTTGAGAAGATTTAACTTCAAAGCACATACTAATTATTTTTGATAGTTAAAAAATATAGGTTCTCTATAATGGCATTTACAAATGCTTTGATCTTCAAAAGCATTTCTATACCACACGAAAATATAAAACGAAAGATTCACAAGTAATGGATGTCGTAAACAATCCATTACTTTCGTAATGGATTGTTTACTTTACAGACTTTCGTCTGACGTGATAAGTCAATCCGTGGCTTTCTAGTGGAAATCCGTTCGTGATTGGCGAACCACATAAAAGTTGACTCTTCGGATTCCGTAAATGCATTGGTGCAGTAAACCAGCGAGTGACACATCACGGCTTATAGCAGGAATCCGGGAACTTATTGCGTTCATAAATTGGCAAAGGATATAGTGAATTTTGCCGTCACAAACGTTTCATTTCATGTATTGTGTTGGAACTTATAACGTGATAAAAGGGCAATGGTTATCGTGAAATTAGAGCATTAAGACACAGTCAATTCTCTCACATTACATTCCTTAATTGTTAAATATCCCTGAAACGCAGTTTTTAGCTGAAACCTGGACTTATTGTGTTCATCAAACCGAAATAACTGCCGTGAGGTTGAGTGTCTTATGTTTTGTCTAAATTTTATTTCGTTCGGTGCGTCTAGCTTTAATGGAAAAAATGTTGATAGAGTATTTTAAAAGAAAATGTGATGCCACCATCCATACCCATCACCATTCCATTTAGACAATCGCATTCTAGGACAGTGGGTTATTCTTTAAAGAGCTTTCGGCTAATGTATTAGGGTCGTGTGCAAGCTCACTAGCAGAATTAAAGATAATGTTTGCATATGATTTCGTTTGTCTGGCTCAGGACAACTCTATCTAGTCTAGGATATCGTAAATTGGAATCTAAGCTTCGCTTTAGATATTCCCAACCAATCAGCGTTTGTTTTGGCCTAGCCATTCTACAAACAGGCTGATTGTACAATCTGGCGGCGACACATCTGCAAATTCAAAAACTACACGTTTTCAGAAGGATGCGGGAGAATTAGACGTTGCGGATTTTTATCAATTTCATTATGTTTTCTAAGAAAATCGGATAAATTGCACGCGGCGGAAAAAATACAAAAATTATTTCGCTTTTGCTGCAAAACTAAAACACACGCAGCCGCCGCCAGACGCCACCACTTACTTGCAGATGTTTTATTTAATAAAAGTATCTAAGTAGGTAAAGATAGTAGTATAGTTTACAAAATTGTAGGCACATTTTTATATTCTCTATCATCATAAAGACTTTGTTCAAGACTACGTAACGCTTAGTCTAAGTTTTAACGTCAGAACTTTGCTCATAAAGCAGCCTTATAAGATTATTAGTTTATGCATTAGTGCATCGAACGTGATATTCCTGTAAGAATTGTGGAGAGCCCTTACTTTGGTCATAGATTCTGAAAAGACAAGACCTCTTATTCCATCGCAGAGCATATGGTTTAAGCATGAGATTAGATCGTCATTTAAAATAATTGTTTTGGAAAAATATTATACAAACCTCTTCCACAGGCGTCTACTGCTGAACGCGCTCCAGACAACAATGTGTCTTTTTATCTTGAGAAACGAAGGAATTTAAAATTTTACTTGTCTAAGTGTTAATTTTGTAAGCCTAAAGAAATAAAGTTGTTGATTTCTGACTTCTGACACTTACTGACTTATATTTTCAATTTCGAAAAATCATTTTATTAGTTCGTACCAACTTCAATGTTCATACATATGTATTTCATATTACTTAAAGGAACGCCCGTATAATACATATTGTACGGAGACGGGGCACATCTTACGCATCTGTCGTCATTGGACATATATTTAATCTTCAAGTGATTTATGGAATGTTCCAGAATAATTACCGTAATTGTCAACCTTAGCCCCCAGGCATAAGGTTGGGATTCCTGTAGTTGTATCTATGATTAATTATTATGGGGACATCGAGGATTCCACTTGATTAGTTACGTAGCGTGCAGATGGATTATTTCAGAAGTGGCTTGATAAGGACACGTTTGTGTAGCGTTATCTATTATTGAATTCGTCTATGGTACCTTTATTCGATTTTCATTGAAAATTTGCTTTTCGGATTATTGTAACATAATAGTTCATACCTACTTATTAGATAATCTCGTGTCGAATGGCGATGAAGACAGCAGAGAATAATAATGCGTGCAAAATATGTCTGGATCCTTCTCTTCTTCTTAATGCAACGACTACAGAGTTGACAGAGTGACCGTGGTCGTATGACACGCCGCACAATCTGGTGCCATTCCTCTTGGAAAGTTGCCTTCCTGGTACAGTCCTGTAGGTATCCGTCTAGTGCTTTGATTTGGTCCAACCAGCGCATAAGTGATCCGCAGCGTGCTCTTCTACCGTCAACTTTCCCTTGTATCAACCACAAGGTATTCCATAGATAGTTTGGTGCCACTATTGAACTTGCCTTCCCCAAATGAGTTGGGCTTAATCACCACGCTTTGCAGGCGAGATGTTGAACGCAGTGGAGGTGCTAAAATACACGGAAGGAAACTGCGGCCCTTCCCCTGGTAGGTTCCCTTAGTCAGCTCTTACGACGTCCACGGGCTGTATAGGAGGGGTCGATTCTTACGCCGGGCAGCCACGGCACCTGGATGGTCTGTTTCCTTACGTTATATTGTTTATTGTTTGAATTAATAAATTCTCTAGCAAAGTCGTTTTCTCAGTAGAACCCTACTTAGTCTAGTATTTCAGACAGAAAATCAACTAAAATAGTTTCCTTTTCGAAAATTACACAGATTAAATGTGCCATGAATTCCGAAAAATAAAGGCATAATGCCTCATAGCGATCTCGGGAAGAAAATGAGAACGCATAAGAACAAAGCCTTTCTTCTGTAAATGCAATTAGAATACGTTGCTGCAGTAAAATGTGACGCTTATAACAGAATATCTTTATGCAAGTGGAATAATGTTCGCATCTTTATTTTTTCATCTGTGGGTAGGTTATTTTCTTAGTCAACCTAGTTAGGGCTTGAAACAGATTCAAAAGAGATCGAATTTTGCTACGGATAAATTATATTTCTTTTATTTATGTCCTGGCACTGGCACTGATGGTAACTATAGTCTCACTACGACTTTTCCCTACATTTTCTTAAAATGCCGATAATGGGTGCAACCCTAATGATAAGGGTTGTATTTTAAGTTCGATAAATGATTATCTACTGAATAATTCATTTTGGTCATTGCAAGACTTCTAAGTTCTTTCTAAACTTGGTAAGTATATAATTTGTTTTCCAACAATGCACTCAAGTCTGTGGTCACTTAAGCAAGCCACTTATGGAGGTGAAATCTCATTTCGGTAGTGCTATTATACTTTTAAACAAGAATTCAATTATACATATTATATTTTCAGCTCGCAGCACTTTTCGTGCCCTGTTGTTGCCAAATCATCCATTGCTTGTTTTACTCAGGGCAATGTAATGAACGACCTTAATACTGCGTGATGTGAGCTGCACTGATCTTGTGATCTTTATGGCGTCTCAGATTACGCTGGCTCTGGCACCGACAATTTGATTAGGTGTGCTAAGTTTTATATTACTACCAATTAGTTAGGAAAACTTCTAACTATTTTGACATTTTACAAAAAATTTAGAGAGAGAGAGACAACAAATAAAAAAGTACAATAACTGATTGTCAACCAAAAACCTTTGAAAGAGGTCGGGTGAAACTGTATATATACCGAAAAGCATTGAAATCTACTGTACTTATAAATATCGCAGTCTTTCGTAGCAAACGTCGTAGCTGCTATCGGCGTAGCAACATCTACGGCGTAGCAACGTCTACGGTGTAGCCCCTTACTACGACATAGCAAGCTTCAAAGACTTACTTTGTGCGGCACAAAATACTACTTTTAAACGTGTTTTTGTTGTCTTCACATTATCGGTGTGCTTAATAGCTAGGTAATATAATGAAAAGTATCGCAATGTGTACGCTATAGAGCGTAACAACAAGTGGTGAAGAAGTGGCGGGAGCATGTTCAGCAGTTTACGTATGTGTGCTGACGAGAATCATACCTACTCTGAATTAGTAATAGTGAACCACTAGTCTGATGGTTAGCAGCGCGTGACCAAACTACATAGATAAAAATAAGTGGCGACAATTTTTTGGCCCCGCGCGCGACGCTATGAAGTGATTTGTCCAACTAAGGTAACAGGATAAAACCGTAGTCAAGAAGTAATTATTATGTTGGTACTAAATTTACTGAAATAAAAACCTGTATGAGTCAGTCTAGCTTGTAGCAAATTATTAAAATACAAACAAAAGTATTTCATGAATACGTTCACAACAAATCAACTTGACTGTATGTATTAATTAACGATAGGGAAAAACGCTCTTGATCATTTGACACTGCATTTGTCTTCGAAATAAGCTAAAAATTAGTTTTGAGAATCATATGAATGAATAAACTTGTTTCTTACATAAATGCAATCAAAACGCTGTTAAATCTAACCATCTGTATGTATTACGTACGAAACGTAGAACTTGCGTCGCCTCGCAAGCGCCGTTCATAATTAAAACAGCCATTTTGATGGGATAAGCCTAAATCCAGTGATTTGGAACCTCTGATTTGTTTGCTAAATCCTGTCAGGATTTAAATAGGTTAGCTAGGCTTAAATAGTTTAGTAATAAATAAATGATACTCAGGTAACTTTACTATTAAGCTGTATAGTTTAGTGGGTTCTAGTTTTGTCAAGAGGCTTATAATATTCGAGAAAAGCGTGTCAGTTAGAAAGCTATTATGAATTGCATTATGAACCTCAACAAAGTGTTTAACAAGTTGTGACTCACAAAGCTGTTCTCACCAGCTCATACATACATTAAATGCCCTACAAGGTGTACCATATGAAGATACTCCATGTATTTTATATTTTGAGACGTAAAGAGATGGTCTAGTTATTTTTAACTTAAAGCAACTACGTTGAACAATGGTATTGTGAATAAGTTGCGTGGGACTTGCATCGTTTATAATTCTGAAGTAAACTTAGGAAACTGATTTTATTTTGCTTAGTTAATATAAATTATGTTTTCGATAGTGACCTACTTTTAGATACTTACCTATTTGATCATTTTGTACACCACATTCGCCCTAGATCACCTCACACCGTATACGTAAATTTATGTATGTGGTTAACTGCGGGATGACGAGGCAGTAAGCCGGAAGTGCCGCAACGAGCTTCCGGGTGGGTTGCCCACTTCAGCGCATTTTTTCTGATAAAAGGTTCCAAGTTGTGCGACGGGTGGCATAATAAATAGTTTTTATGGATCTATTCCTCGTATTTAATAACGGGGTTAGCTGCGGAATCGGCGAACCCTTTAATATGCTAAAAGTCATATCGGGTATTTATCGCCTACTTTTTAACCGACTTCAATAAATGATTGTTCTCAATTCGGCTGCATATATTTTACTAGCTTCTGCCCGCGGACGCGTTGTTGATCTGGAAACGTTTAAAGTTTATTTCTATCCCATGGCAACTGCGTATGGGATAAAAAGCCTTTGTTTGATTTCAGGCTTAGAGCTACATCTATGCAAAATTTCCGCCCAATCGGTTCAGTCGTTATGGCGTGAAGAGGTAAAAAACATCCATCCAAAAATCTAAACTTTCGCATTTATAATATTAGTGTGATGTGATGCTGTATGTTTGTATGAAGTAACAAACATAGATTTTGATGGATCATATCAAAGAGAGTTTTGCGCGGGATTGTTACAAAATATTGTTTTATCCTAATATTACATATGCAATGGAATTCAGCAAAGTAACGCCTGAATCTATTATTTATAATAAATGAATCAGTTTTATTCATCCATATCCACAGGAAATAACTAATCGTTCAATATGAAAGAACTGATTGTAACTCCGATAGGTTATCTAATACCAATTAAGCTAATCTCAATAGTAGTTCAAACATTTCAGTTAGTAAATTATGGATAACAGGATAAATTGAAAGCTATCGCTTTGTGGAACCAACCATTGTTTCAACTACTTACTTCAGCACAATGTGTTCGTAATTTGTGGAAAATTTATGGAACACGGATCAATGAAAAGCGTGAAATTGGATTCGACAATTCATTAAAACCAGATTTTGGTGTTGTAATATAGGCGTGATGATTTCTAAAAGCTTTTTTTTTTCTGAAAAATCTTGTTATAAATTTTTTGGATGCGAAAGAAATGAATGGTGTATAAAATTAATCAAATTTATTTTGTAAAGGTGCATCCAAACTTTCAGGCTGTTTGTACGTGACTTAAGACCCATTTGAATGTTTCAGATAGTTTTATTTTTTACTCTAACTTAAAATAATTGAAGTGAAGAGTTTTAAAATATTTGACTTTGATAACTATCTCCCTATTAATGACACTTGGCCGCTATACGAGCTAGAACATTATATATATATCTTACTTAGCGCGGTAGAATTCAAAAGTAACTTTTAGCATGTAAATGCTACATTCAAACCGTTAATCACCAAATGCAGCGAGCAACACTCGCTGAAGCACGTCGTTCGAGCTCGGCTATCACAGTGTTTAACTTTATGGTAGCGGTTTCACAATGAATAGCTGTAATCTCTGCATCGCTCGTGAGTGTACACTATCTTGCAGGGACGGTCTGTATCGACCACAGCGAGGCTGATCAGCAGTCGTCGCCGGACGGAATTATAGGGCATTAAATATATTTCGGTAGTAGATTATAAAAATGAGACTTATTTTGTTTAACGAAAATATACTGTGTTAGTTAAATTTTTCATTATTATTAGTATTAGCAATATGTTTTCATTTCAATTGAAATGGTAGGTAACTCGATTTCCCAAGAAACAAATAAAAGAGCATCTACAAAATATTTTTTACTGTCGAGACGGAAATGAGATGAGAAATAAGGATATTTATAAAGAAACATTTCATAGAAATCCGTGGTCTTCACTTGTTCGATGGAATTTGTACGTAATTTTAAAACAAAAACGGTTAGGTTACGTAAAAAACGTAACCAGTAGAATAGTGATTTTAACCCAATCCTGTGCCAAAGTGTGAATTTCCGCGCGCAGAAATTTGCAGAAACAACATTCTGAATTCTAAATAATGGCAGTAACAATTCTTGAAATAACTTTTAACGTAACTAAGCATTACGCTTGGCTTTCAATTTCTTGCATTCACTTACAAAGGATATCAAAACTAAAAAACTTGCAGATTTGGGTCTTATGTTTGCCTAATAGAGCATATATCTACGTTTATACAAACGATCGACGACTTAGTTAAAGACGCGTAAAATTTGTGGATGCGTAAAGCTCAGCACTAGTCAAAGATCACCAGCCCGATAAAATAGCGTACTCCAAGTTCACAAGTAAAGCCAGCATCTTGCACTACCATTAGTGATCCAGGAATGTTCTCTTTGTGTTTTGAAGAGAATTCCTGTGGGTCCCGTGTGCCCACGGTGTGGTGCACAAAGGCTATCTTTGAATGGGTTCAATCATCAGACGTTATGTTGGAACTTTTATTAAAACTCTCCCCTGAGGAGAGTAGGCGTGAGCAGGATTTCTGATGGGAGGCATAATTATTTATACATGACTAATTGGTATTTTGTGGTCAAAGCTTTTGAAAGAGAACACAATGATTTTTTGAGAGGATTAGGACCATAACTAAATATTACCACTGGTGAAAATGTCGATATGAATTTTTATTGTTAACCTTCTTACAAACGTCATTGCCACGATAAAATCGAATTGCGATAGGTTATATTTTCAGGTATTTCTTGGAGTTCTAGGAGTTGGTACTTACCTTGTCCTTTTGCTGATGGTTTGACCTGGTGGCTAATAAAAGGCCTGGTGGTAAGTTCTCACACTCAGGGCAATTTTAAGATATCAAATAATTACCCACAAAAATTCGACACCGACGGGACTTCAACCCGCATCCTTCCCTCACGTTACTGAAATGTGCTAACCAACTACACCACGAGGCCAAGTGATGTAGGAATCGAAAAACATTGGGACTTACTTCGGACTTAGCGGTACCGTTAGCTTCACCTACAGGAGAATCATTGAAGTTTATCCAATCCTGTTCAAAGACTAAAGTTACATTTAGTTCGTTTGACGAGATTAGCACATTCCCGGTTAGCACGTTCCCGTACTGAGGGAAGGATGCAGGTTCAAGTCTCACAGGAGCCGAACATTTTAGAAATTAATTGATCTCTTAAATACATTTAATGTTTTATCGAAAATTTAAAAACTTACTATTTATTGCTTCTTTGCCACAACAACGTGCCTCTATGTAATGGCACCGCCGCCCGCGACGTTGCGTAACCACAGCTTTGCCCGGAGCCTATCCATTTTTATTATGATCTAAGTAGCCCTCGTTGTGGATAATCCAGGATTATACCCCTGCCTCGATTTGTAATCCTTTCCAAAACAAGGAAAGGATCCAAGGAAAGTTCCGGATTTTTATTTAAAACCTTTTTATGGGTGCGGTGGTTATTGTTTATTCAAATACTCAAATACTACGCTAAAATCACAAGATATAAAAACATGCAAATGATTCCGTTTAAAGCAATCTATGTATTTTGTTAATATTATAATATTTTTAAATTATATCAACTGATAAGTTCAGAAAAAGGAACCGTAATTTCTTGTTCTGGATCAAAATAGTTCTCACACTCGGTACGATGCACTGAATCTCAAAAACGTTTCTATGTGCTCACTTAATATAGTGCACATAATTAATATTATACCTCAAGCAGTTAACATCTCTTCCAAGGTACCTTCACAAAATAACTGTATGTATTAGGTAAAAGTGTGCTGTCGAGTGGACAGTTCACAAGCTAACCCGATCGCGTCCGTTCCCATCTCGTCCACGGGGATCCAACCTACCCATTACTTGAACAAGGGAATCCTGAGGGATCCCATACAGCTGAATCAAAATTTCACTCCCTACTTTGCATTCATTAAAGCTGAGATGAATTTTTCGCTTCGGGCAAGCAACGTGTAAAACATGAAATCAATTTGCTTTCGATATACAGTTTGATAGATGTTGATGTATCGGAAAAACTTAACTTCTTATTTTCCGTAACCGCTAAGTACCATAAGTACTAAGTACCATGTTACTGTGTAATTTGCTTTAGGTAGCTTTCTTAAACCTGTCAATATGCATTGTCTTGTCTCTAAGAATTAAATCTTCAACATCTATTAGTAATAAGTTTGTCATGCAAAACATTAAATCTAGAAACAACAAACTTTACGCCTACAAAGTTTCGAAACAATTCTGTCCTCAGATATCTAGTTTGTATTTCAAAAGCTAATTTGTCATATTTAAGCCAATGATAAAATATTGAATGGGGTGTCTACAATTAATTGTACAATCTTGGGGCTCGAGTCCCGAAATTTTACAGAAACAAATTGAAGCGTATTGTTGGGTATTTTAAACATTGAATTCATAAAGAGATTAAACAATAAGAAACAAATTATGCGTCAAAACATTGATTTGGTTAACGTTGATAGAATACATAATTTCTAAAATCATTGAGTTACAATTAGCTATGGTGGTTTTGCAATCAAATCTCTGTATCTGAATTAGCATCAAGTAGGTGTTTCTATTAGACAATGTCGTAATTACACTGTAAATATTATGGGATTGCCTAATTTTGAATTAACATACAAATAAAAGCCTTAAACCGTTTTGTAATACGATTTGCACAACGTGTTACGCGGATATAACGTAGGTAAAGTTATGAAACAAATTATGTGTGTAGATAGCATAAGGAATGGGGTATTTAAAATTTGATGAATGGTAGAATGGTCGCATTATTTAAATGTATTATTTGAATTGATGGTAGTTCGACAAAATTTATAATGTAGAAGGCACTGGATAGCACACCTAACTCAAAAACCGTGGAGTACTTGTCTTTCAGTTTCATTACCTCAAGGAGTCTCAAAAAGAGTCAATTTTTCTTAAATAAAATTATTGAGTAAAACGAAGATCCTGTGTGTTCTGGTAGGTACGTACTAAATGTGAATGAATGAATGAATGAATGAATGAACACTTTATTGTACTCTTAAAAATAACATTCATTAAATCTAAATAAATAAAAAATAAATAAAAATAGTACAAAAGGCGGCCTTATCGCTGAGAGCGATTACTCCCAGACAACCTTGGGATGAAGAGAAAGATATAAGAATAGAAAAAGGGGGAAAATGCACAGAAAGGAAATAACAGAACTTATATATCTAGTACATACATATTTACAATACAAAATAATCTAATCTACTTACAAAGAAAATAATAAACGAATACAGTAGGTCCACTGGAAATAAAAGTTGCAATAACATCTTATGTTACAGAAGAAGCAGAGAATGAAATGAGTCTAGACTGCTGTAGGAAATGAGACTTCAGTTTGGTTTTGAAGGAGGTGATGGAAGGAGCAAGCCTGATATCGACTGGCAGTTTGTTCCAAAGACGAACTGCCTGTACACTAAAAGAATTGCCATAGAAGGATTGGGAATGAGTGGGAAACTTGAGGAGTAAGTTATCTGATGACCTGAGATTGTGGGAGTTAGAAGAATGAAGGAACTCAAACCGTTCTTTAAGATACGCTGGAGAAAGAGGATTAAAGAGAATAGAGAAGAGAAGAGAAAGAACGTGCATGTCCCGGCGAAGTCGGATAGGGAGCCACTTGAGCATGGTGCGAAAAGGAGAGACGTGGTCATATTTGCGTAAACCAAAAAGGAACCTAATGCAAAAGTTTTGGAGACGCTCAAGTTTGTCCAACTGCTCCTCAGCAAGGTCTAAATAGCAGACGTCGGCATAGTCCAGAACAGGGAGAAGAAGAGATTGGGCTAAAGCAATTTTGTGAATGTGGAACAAGGATACACTTCCACTTGGGCCTGGTTTCACAAAGCGGTAGGTAGGCATAAAAAAGTTTAACTAAGGCGAGTTCACAGTTCTCGTACATTTGTTTATACAAACGGAAGTGTAAGTTCAGCTTGAACTGAGTTCAAAGATGATTTAAGATTTATTTAATCACCTTATACTTACAACGGTGTTAACTAGAAGTGTAGACTCCCACTAGGGAGTATTGACCACGATGAGTTCAGTGAAATCAGGCCTCACACGATCAGCATTTGAATGACCCATACTGACTGCCCTACCCGATTCCACTCTACCCGACCATCCTGATTAATTAACGTTTGGTTTCCAAATGTTTGCCTTCCTCTAAGAGCTGATCCAGTTCTCTCATTTATCAACAAAACCTATGGCATTTTGTTTTCATGAAAAAAGACGTCGCGTGAAACGGCCAATGAAACAGTTTATTCATTTCGACGAATATAATATATCGTAAAATGCTAATAAAATATTGTTTGTCAATCTCAGTAACAAGTATGCTGAATGGGTTTCTTTTATTCATTCTTTATTGTGTACCTAACTAGGCCTTTGAAATGTGTTTATTTGAGAGAGGCTCGTGTTGATCCAAAGGTCAAATAAGACTAGTTTTTGTAGACTCCGTATGTTAGGTAGGTAAATAATGTATGTATTAAGCAAGATATTTTTGAATAAAATGCTATAAAAATTAAAAAAAATAGAAAAACAAAGAAGACCCAGCACATTTATAGATATCGAAATAAATTATAAATATGAAAGTTGGATGTTTATATGTTCGTTACTTCTTCACGCCAAAAATACTGAACGGATCAGGTTTAAGTTTTGCATACATGTAGTTCTAGACCTGGATTAACATTATAGGCTAACTTCTGTACAGAGAGCGGTTACATCCGATGAACGGCCAGACCCCTAGAGATTTCATCGATCTACTGCGGCATTTTGCCTTGACTTCTGATGCGCTGATTAAATAAAGCTGTAGCACTTACTTGAATAATATAAATAAATAAAAAATAAAATATCAACGTATATTTTATATATACGTTGATATCAACGTATATTTTATATATAGTTGATCTATAAGCTAGCTCTGTTTAGGTAGGTGCTTAATGCAGGTAAATCCAGATATCTACAAATAGAATAATGACATAAAGTTATGTATTCTACATAATTTTTGCATCCTAGTCTACAAAAACAATGAAATATTTGCTTACATAATTTTGAGTTGAGTAAAATTAAGTTGGTGAACCTGCCTGTTCAATGATTTTGCAGACACACAATAAAATTAGAGCAAAAAAAAAGTGTTCAAAGAAAAACAGTAACTAATTAGATTATCAGCCCAAATGGTTCAAACGAAAGTTATTTTTATAAGGGTCATGCGAATAAAAGCAAAGTATCCATTCATATGAAATCATATTGACTCTTAAATCAAAACACTTTATTTTATTTTCTCACTTCACGTCTCACTTTGGGGCGAATGGAACATAAAATATTTATGTCACATCTTGTTTAAAATATGGTCAATAAAACTGGGTTCAGAACTATTCGGATCAAGGCAACCGAATATCATTTAGAATGTTTGAATCAACTCTGGTACCGTTATCTTACAAAAAATAAATGACAGTGAAATTATGGAGTAGATATGCTTGTTATTGAAACAAATGAAGACTTTTACGTTTTAAGTTTAAAAACAAATAACAAAAATTATTCTCGTGATGATTTCAATAAGTTTAATTGTAATAAGTCGTTTTAAATCCAAGTAAATAATATAGCAGTCTTATTGAGTAGGTAGCTAGTAGGTAAAATATTTTATTCAATAAACAAAGCCATTAAAACTGATTCCGCAGTAACCAGTATCATGAAGCGAGTGCCGCATTCTGACATTCAGGCATTAGATGTGAATCTCATTATTATGTCACATTACACATACGCAGTGTGATGTGGCATATACTGAAATTCACGATGATGAACATTGTTTATGCTATTCATGACACGCATGAGATAATGTTCCATGTGAGGTTTTGCTGCTATTTATAGCTATGCTTTCAGGCGTTATAATGTGATGTTTCACATTTTATTACATATTTGTGTTTTTATTCTCATTCCCGTTTTGTGAACATAATTTGAATGGATACGTTGTTTTTAATAATCAACCACTAGCTTTTGTCCGCGGCTCCACAAGAGTTTTTCCGGAATAAAAACGGTACCTATCGCTCAATTTCCGTAATAAGAAGTTCATACTTCTTGACTTATTAAAAGTATCTGTAAAACATTATCATTTAAATTGATGGAAATGTTAAGGCAAAAGGCTCTTGTTATGTTATGACATAGAAATCATTATGGACGACATTGAATTTATAACATGAATCTTTTTTTTTATTATTTTTTCTTTCTATGACATAACCCGAAGCTAGATAGATAATCACTGCTGCGTATAAAATTATGTAGGTAATTGTTCTTACTTTTTTAATGCCAAAAGTATAGTTAGCACCAAAAGCCACCTTCTATCCCTACTAAAATCTAGACCCAGACTCAGTGAGTTGTAAGTAGTTAGAGTAGCTAAACCAAACAAAAAACGTGTCGCGACTTGATGACAGCGCGCTCGACCCCGCCCACAAGTATTCGCTGCAGCGCTCATAGATTTTTTCACCGCAGAAGGGACACTTCAGACTAGTTCAGACAGCTATTGTGCATACAAAACTGAATTTTAATGCAGTAACTATTTTTATTATAGTTTAAAACATTAAAATATTTACAGTAAATTAAAATGAATCGTTGAGCGTTTAAATCATTGTTTTTAAAATAAATTGGTATTTTATCCAACAAGTAGGTACATACGTACCTACATAGATACTTGCACTAACTAGACCCACTTTATCACATCTGTCCCAAGTCGGGAATCGAACCCACCTCCTGCGTCCCAGGCGGACCTTCGCCCACCACGCCACAGAGGTCCCCAATCGATCTATTACAAATTTATAAACCTTAAGATATTTCAATGTCGATTCAGGCGCTGAATATCCAATTAATCGGAAGACCACCGCCGACTGTCGTGTCGCTTATGCTGACAGAAAATTAAGCTTTAATCAGATTTTTATGTGGGCCGAATTTCCGCGGGACGAATATGGCATAAATCGATAATTCATCATTCATTCAAGAATATTACTCTAATGTTTTTGTTTTTAAAGTGCGTAAGCCCTCGCACTCAGGGTTATAAATAAGAAACCAAATAATGTTCCAATTTTTTTTATCATTTATTGAATAAACAATAAAACACCCATTCTTATACACTCACATTTGCTCACTGGCACGATTACCTTCATTCAAAGCTTTGTAGCTAAAAGAAAAAGCACAAACGAAATACAATTGATACAGCATTTTTAAAGTCAGTCACTCATTCCAACTCATTCTAGCCAAGCTTTGTATTCCGTTGTACAAATCGCGTAATAATTTAACATACCGGAATTAATTGAATCTCTTTGTCGAAACAACCGAAAGCTTTCACTGAAGAGGGACACAGAATAAACATAGTCTGAAATTGTCAAGAACCTACCTACAAAAGGATCATCGAAATTAAGAGTTGTAGGTTTATTGACTGTTACTGTGATGTTGATGACAACCAGTATCAATCTGCGCTACTGCATTTAGATCCACCTGACATGCCGGTCCCTAAACATTGACCTCTCAACGCCAACTGTTGCTATGATTTTGCTAAATTAAATTTGTACCTACAGATATTATACGAGTGCATGCTATTTTTGTTTGACATGAAAACTAGAGTGACGTCTTGTATAAAAATGCCTGGTATGGTTTTTGTCTCATTATCAAAATTCCCCACAGGCTTAAATTTAGTTCCAAACTCAGCAAAGCTTGAATATTAGGAGCCTTAACAATTAAATAGGCGACCAGATCACACAATCAAATTAATTTTAACAATAATTTTTATTTGCAACTGTAACATACTAAATTATAAGTCTAAATAAAAAATACGGTTATATAAACATAGTTAAATGAAAGCCTTTAAAAATGCGCCGTCACAAAAAAACATTCCCTGTTAGTGATACTTTTTACGGACAAATCTGGAACATCAATTAGAGAGTGGTCTGACAAATTAGTCGTGGAGAGATGGGACAATGCTCTGAAATGGACCTGCGTTCTGATATACTATTTTGGGAGTTCTTTTTTTGTTTGTGCTCTTCCAATCATAACGGATGAATTTACGTTGGTAACTTTGATTGGAATTAACTAGTTCTGAATTCGGAAATCAGGTTTTAAATTTGAAATAAGATTTTTTACTCGTATCTACATTTACAGGCGTATGGTAAACTCCAACCAGTGAAGAATGAAAAGCTTTTTTTACCATTAACACAAATATACCTTTTAGGAAGCCTCCTCAAAAAGACCTGATACGATAAAATAAGTCAATTGGTAAGCCATAATGCCACATACAGACACAACAAAGACATAATACAAAGACGATTCGAATCCTTCCAACCAATAACATCGTAGCATCACATAAGCCATACTTTATCGGACATTCCGCACCCACTCCATCTATATCTGATTACGTAATAAAAAATTATATTATTCGCGGAATAACTTCGATATTCTGCTTCGATGGGCTACCTATATTCGGAATGTTTATCTGGAATCCCATGGTTAGCTGGGAAGCGGACACAGTGGCGGGTCTTGTGTTTTATTTTAAGGGTCTGGCGACGGATGAATTTCCTATACAAACGTAATACCAAAATGATTTGTAATTTGAGCATATTTTCGCCATGGTCTGCTATTATTTGTATTAAAATAGTATTTATCTAGGTTCCTGACACATTTTTTTTTTCAAAATACTTTTCTGAAATGAAATTAAACCGAATCGCAATTTTACATTACAGAATGAATGTATTCTTAGTTTTTGTGTAGATAAGTATTTTGAAAAAAGATTGTGGCAGGAACCTAAATAAAAAAAAAAAAATAATAATAATAATACTGGACAATTCACACAGCATTATCTAGCCCCAAGCTAAGCAGAGCTTGTATTATGGGTACTGGATAACTGATATACTTAATACAATATACTACATAGATAGATATTTTTATTATACATAGAAAACACCCAGACCAACGAAACAAATTTCTACAGATCGTACACAAATTTGATCCGAGGCGGGAATCGAACCCGCAACCTCCTGCGTCGCAGGCGGACCTTCGCCCGCTGCGCCACGGAGGTCGTAATAAATACTATTCTAATACAAATAATAGCAAACCATGGTGAAAATCTTCTCAAACCACAAATCATTTTGGTACTACATTTGTATGGGAAATTTATCCGTCGCCGGACCCTTAAGCTTTGTGCGTGCCTTTGTGACAGTTCATTGGTCGAGTAGCGTGGCTAGACTTTTCGGAAAAATGAGAGACACAAAATTGGACAAGATGAACCAATGTCACTTACTAAACCAAGAAAGTATAACATGTTTACTCGTATATTTTTTTGTTTCAGGCTAACGATGCATCGGCTACTCAGCATCACACTCATCACCATAGCCGTCGACTACGTGCGCTCCGAAGACAGGGAGCACCAGGGCCCCCAGCCCTGCGGGGGCCGCCTTCGGGGTCCCGTCGGGGTCATCCAGACCCCCAACTTCCCCAACGCCTTCCCTGTCCCCATAAAGTGCAAGTGGATCATAGAACACGACAATATAGTGAACGGGACCATATCGATATATTTCACCCAACAGTATACCACCAGTGGGCTAACCTTCACCGAGTACATGTACTATGATGAATCGTACAAGTTGGAGGAGAGACGGGCTCTAACTGTCACAGAGGAGAACATAACGAGGATAAAATGGCTTCAGGTAAGTTTAGGTCATATATTTACATTTCCACATCTTATTTATTCATACGCTGGAAGTTTCAACGGTGTCGTAATTTAAGATAATGTGGGAAAACAGGGTGACATAAACAATAAAGTGGATGATGTTGTATTTGTATGAAATATTGTGATAAATAAGCTGTTTGTGTGTGCAAATGGAAATAGAATCCATTAGCAATAATGGATATTGTATTTAATATTGAACAGTCGATATAAATGGGTGTTTTCTATTAAATAAGCTGAGTTATTAATGTTTTTTTTTGTATTAACCGAAACCAATAGTGATTGCCAAATACGGTTCAAGTTCCCAACATAAAAATCAAAAGTTATTATGTTTCTGGTAGTCCAAAAGTTATTGAGTTTTTTTTTCTAATTAGAACTACTTTTGATGACTATCCAACAACTACTATTGCTGATTGATATTTTAATAAAAATATTCCAAGCCTATTCAACTTATTTAGCTAAGGATCGGTTCTTTGTTTTTCTGTTACAACGAGCAATTACAACGAGAAAAAGCCTAAATATCGCAAAGGTTCCATATTTGGACAGTTACGCAAGTGCTTTGGCCAAAGAACTCAAGCTTAGAGGTATCTTGTACCTTGCAATAATTTTTTTAGGTCATGTTTCTACTAATCTATGTCTACTAGTTGTCTCATTATATATTACAATATTTTTAAATATTACAAAAGCTTTTTAAAATCAATCTTTTATTTCATCATGAACAAATGTGCTTGGGAAGACAAATCCAACAAACCCAAACTCGATGGGGTTAAGTGGTTTCGTTTAGAAGTTCCTGTGGCCACCTTCTGTCTCCATCATCAGACCAGCTCGATGGTACCATCAAATTGCAAACTTACATAAATATGCCAAATTTCAGCTCAATCGGTTGAGGATTATTGGTTTAAATTCAGTTCCAAATTTTGCCCCACACATATGTATAACATTATGTGATACATATGTATGTAAGTATACTCGTAACATTGTGTATATTAACAAGGCAAGTTAAATAAAAGCTTGTTAAAATACAACTTTGTAAATAATTAGCTAAATTTTGACATAATTCATTCACCCTGGTGTGGTTGAGAAAGGTCAGAATGACATGATTTTGCTAGTTATTTTTAGACAAAATATGGTAGCGAGATCGCCGACAAACCAAAGACTGTAATGCAATTAAATCTCCAACACTCGGCGACGGAATTTCCACCACTTTCCAGATAGTAGGACGATATCGTCCGCATGGCTAAAGGCGAAGGATGAGACTAGCATAGGACTAATTAGCTAGCGTGCAAAAGACCCTGCATTAGGTCAACGAGCTGAGATGATGATGAACGTCTAAAGAATTAAATAGAACCAAATTTAAGCCAGCGTGTTGGTGTAATGGCTAAACCTTGAACGTTTGTACGTCTTTTAGCTATTAAACTTTTTCCGTTGGTTGGGACCCAACAGACTTTAACCCCAGTAAAAGTCTGATAGTTCTTAGTTTTTTATTTTCATTTCCGCTCGTGTAATAGAGTTATGGTTTAGCATTAGTTGGTTTTGCTGTTATATTAAATCTTTCCATGTATAAATATCACGTGCAGTGGAAAAAATGGAATAACTTTATAAGAAACAGAAGAAGTTAAATTTTAGTACTTACACATACAAATAATACATACATGAAATACTACAGACGGAAATTAAAGACAAAGAAACAAAAGCAACTCGCTTATATTTACTGCTGGAAACCGAAGCGGAAAATAAAGCAGTGAAATAATTGCAAGTTGCAGGCGATTGTACTCGTGTTCGGGCTCTTGCATACGACGCGATGCTGTTATTTTATTGCTGTAATAATATGTATTAACAAAATATTTTAACTAAATATTTTAAGGCTCTTACATACAGGGCGGCGCGGCTACGACCATCTAAAATAAATCAAGCGGTGCGGTTGGTCAGCTCTTTAATTTTAGCTAATCACGTTAAATTAAAAATTAATAACTTATGAAACATAAGAACTTAATTAAAATTAATTTCATATGTTTTCTTGTAGCTACGAAACAAAATAATATTCATGGTATTTTGATGTTGTCGGATTTTATTTTGATTTAGTCGGATTTTGTGTGCGAAATTTCTCTCGGTTAAAAAACAAAGAAATATCACTGTGTCAATCTAAATCTGAGATCTCTGAGAATCTGAGAAGTTCACTCGAGGTATTATTATTATCATGATTACGAGATGTAATCATCAGACGAACCACGTACCTATACCGCTGCTTGCCTACTATACCTACGACGAATGTAAACCGACGCATGTCTGTTTGCACACTGAGCCGGAACACCGCGAAAATACGGTTCGGATACAAATGCATTCGGAAATACTGACCATGTGCACTTGTGCAGCCCCCAGTTACGTATTCTGTGTAAAGCCATTGAAAAACACCGACGCGTAAAACGGGCGGTTGGAGCTTGAATCAAATATTTACCAGTGGCAATGCCTAGTTACTAGGTGGGGATGAAAAGCTGGGTTATTATTGATACTGAAACAGATAAAAGCTTTTTATTATTGGGGGTATCTACTGACGATATTTCCTTCTCTGAGCCAACCCATCTTATCTTCAATAATGTCACAATTACTATTCAAACAAGACAGCTCTCCCTTTGCGGTAGAAGAAACCTTGTTTTAGATATTATATTAGTTTAACTTTGATAGCTTGTGTAGTTTCTATGCATATATAGGTTTATCGCAAGCTCTGCTCCTACTAGTTCTATGCGATGTGTATTTTTCATTGTTGCTTAGCCTGGCTATGCTCCGTCCGCTCGACATTTTATGCTACGCTGCTATCCGGTGGTGACAGGGGTCTCCCTGCTGCCAGTTTGGGTCTAACCGACAGCACGAAGTTTAATACAATTTAAACACAACCATCTCCTTAGACCAACCGTGATCTTATTTTGTCCCCTAGTATGACAGAATAAAGTGTCGGTCGGCAATAATCCATTTAATACAGCTCTTTGCATTTCTATTTCCAATGTTAATTTAAACCAGCTGTTGTCTCTTAGCTGTACGTCATGGGCTATACGCGATGACAGTGTGCCATTCGGGATAGAGTCACCCGCGCGACATTTGGATGCAATCTGGAAACGGTTGGTTTATTGGATGGACATTTTGGCTGAGAGGCTTTGAATGGAACACACTCGACGGATTGATAAAATGAATATTTTTTGTGATCCTGCTCCAATGCATGGAAGCAAGATTTTTTTAGGGATATTAGTTTTCACTTCTACTAGTTCAAAATGTTTTTATTTGCAATGGAGTTATGGTATTATATATTTTTTTAATAATTGATGAACAAATCTCTAAATTTTGTAAAATTTAAATAATGCTGTAAAAATTTTAAATGACATAGGTGGGTTCAGTTATTATAAAAGATTTCAATATTATAGTCGTACATTCCATTAGAATTTTTCGCCGGTCTCCGATACCGCGGCCGACGTGACTTGAATCATAATCAGCACTTCAATATAATTTATTGATAAGTGCATGCACATTTACAGCTCTATTGTTGGGGACTCTAGGTAGGTTTGCCTTTCTCTTTTGGGGCTTTGTACATACATTTCGATGGGAAACCACAAGAAAGTTGTGTAGTTCAACCACGATATAATAGTACGGACAATATTTTCCGTCAGTCACAGCAAAAATGAAAAAGACAGAAAGAAGATACCTTATCATGAAAATACAAATGCATACAAAACTTCAACGAGTAAGTAAGAAGAATATGAAATATCCTCACTTACGCTCAGAGCACAATATTACGACGGATATAACTCGTACATACTTACCTCACACCATTTCCGATACTTACTGATAAAAAAGTTAATCCAGCAGGTATACCTAACATGCCGTACGGTTCACATGTTATTAATTCCCAGGAATTTCTCTAACATTTTAAATTACGAACAAATATCCCAGCAAGCTGCTCAAAAATTGAATTTCAAAAAGCAAAACCAGTCTAAATGTTCAGACAGCCAATAAAAAAACTATTTAAAAATCAAGTTCCGAATCGTGTTTGAATTTATTCTTGAAATACCATTTCATAGGTAAACTAATTATTTTAGAGTAGGAGGCACACAGAAGTAAGTCTTCAACATTTTTAATGGGTATCACAACAGAATAGGTAATTTGACAAGATACGATGTAATGTTATTAATGCAAGGAACAGCGTAAAAAAACAAGGAGTTGAAATATCGTTACAACATAGAAATCATTTAATGGTTGTTTTATGTGCATCACTCATTAGGAAACACGTCCACTGCTCAATATTCCTCCTCCAAAGAAGGGGGTTTTGCCATAATCACCACGCTTTCAGGCGGATTGGTGATCTCAGAGTAATATGTAAAAAAAATAAAGAAAGTGGCTGGCCCTTCCTCAGCTGGTTGATTCCGATGTATTTGTGAGTATATCACTCATATGATTTTGTCCGCTCATGGGCTGCATTTTGTTGACAAATAAAATCAAAATGCACGAACTAGCGGAGCGAATGAGGTACCTATGAATATATCTGAATCGACCTGCTGGTTGCCATATTCGGCTCTTACGAAATCCACAGACTGAGTTAGAAGGTTCGATTCTTTCGCTGCGACTGCCATGGCCAACAGACACTCGTTTGAGTGTCTAGCAATGTTTTTAACAGGCTCGTTTCAGGCGTTAGGCATTGAAAATTGGCGAAAAAACGTTCTCTAATTCTTGATCTAACCTGTTTTATTAATAACGCAACTGTGATTGCGTTTACAGCTGTTTTATATTTATGCGCCGTGTGTTTAGTACCGCATCGTAAAAACAATGGTTGCCACGTAAGGATGTGCAACCAATACTTCTAGAAACTTTGCAAATTAGTACAGAAAGCTCCATTGAATAAACTCGAAGTCTTACTTCGTTTCGTAGGTACATTGTTGTTTTGTAAAAAAATATAGAGGAACATAATATTGATATTATTATGCGTTTTCGTAAGCGCAATTTGAAAACTTGAAATAATTTTCCATAAAAGCATTATGGAATTTTATAGGTAACTTCGATACTGACGACCAATGTGGCGCGGCGGAAGGACCGCCTGCGACGCGGAGGTTGCGGGTTCGATTCCCGCCCTGGGACAAATGCTTGTACGATCTGCAAAGATTTGTTCCGGTTGTTCTGGGTATTTTCTATGTATACTAAAAATATCTATCTATGTAATGTATTGTATTATGTATATCAGTCATCTAGTACCCATAACACAAGCTCTGCTTAGCTTGGGGCTAGATGATGCTGTGTGGATTGTCCAGCATTATTTATTTATTTATTAGTTCACAAAACAGAGTAAGATCCATAAGAAAATACAGTAGGTAGATACATTGTTGTTACGAACTAGATTTTACCCAAATATGCAAACATAACTAGCGATAAAAATGTTGCAAGCTAAAGTTTAAAATTTACCGAAAAATCTCGAAAAGTTCTATAACTAAATTTGTAACTAAGAAAAATAAAATAAACCGTGACCTATGAGACAAAATAGATGAAAAAAATTATATAAACATAAATTAACATTGTTATTGAACACTATATAGCAACCTGATGACGCATTGCTTAAATTTGTAAAAATTGGTATCGAAAATGTCCACGATTCGTTATAAAGACGACACGCTCTAAATAATGGGGCATTGTACGACGTGTCATTTCTTAACGTGCTAAGTGAAAATGTAGCGGGATTTCGGGATCTGTAGTATGTGTTGATGCAGAGGGAGGATAAGAGCATGGGGCAATCTACAACGGAATGAAGAATTTTGTGAAGGTAAACCAGATCGACAACTTTTCTACGGGAGGATAGAGCAGTGACTTTAAATTTTTTTAAAATTTTCTCATGTACTTGCATAAGTAAAGTTTTAATGTCTTCTATAATTTAGAGGTAGATTTCCTTAGGCCTTAGAATTCCACGTTCATCAATTTTGACATATTTGTAGAAATTGACGAGTTTGGCGTACATTTTTTTAATTCATCCGAATATAACCATGTAATTTGATTAGATAAATTTACACATTTTTTTGCGGCTACTTATACATAGAAATGTCTAGGTAGCCATTTATAAATAATTTTTGTCGCGATATTATCGGACAAATAGTCCGACTGAGTTCAAACCAGTCAAGCTCTGCATATTATATATTATATTCATACATTTACCAAAAAGCGTTTTAAAAGGCTCGCGTAATAAAACATCTGCTTCCAGATAAGCCTGGCTGATCCTTAACACTCGGGCAGCGCCTTATCTTTATTAAATATGGAATCCGAGGCCACCTTCCTACCCATGGCCGTTGTGGAACTCGTAATGTAACGAGCAATCACAGAGTACGGAAAGCACTTGACTAGACGAACACAACTTTGATAAGGGTATTTTTTATAACAAGATACAAACCTAAAACAAAGAACAATCTACTATTAGCACGTAATACCTTAACACATTTAAACTAACTAAGAATATAATGTTTTTTGACCAATTTGACACTTAACTCTTTACTGCATACCTCATATCATAAATATTATTAGGTTTCAAAAAAAGGAAATCTAAATAAATTCAAGGAAAATTATTACGAAAAATGTAATTTAAACATAAAATTTTCTGCATGTAAATTACTCTACCAAAGCTGCTTTCAAGTTAAAAATGTAACTGTTTCGAAATAACATCGGTAGTACGAAAATATGACTCTAAAAATACTGTTCTTTGTTCTGTGGTGGCATATACAATAAATTTAAATTATTATTCCTATCTGACAGCAGATTATAACCCTTTTGCATACTCTAGCTTCTGTTATTTTACGAGTTTAAACACACATAAAGAGTATTTTCGTAATGTTTTTCACATTGTATTTAAAATTATGTTTTAGAACATAATGTAAATGGTTTCCACATTGTATTTTAAATTATGTTTGTAACATATTGAAAACATTGCAACATCGTAGGAATACAACCTAACTACTTACACTATTAGTATTAAGCTTTACGGTTTCCATTTTGTCTGAGGAGAGCACGAACAAACACGTATTAGTGAAGTATGACGAGTCAAAGATGTAGTGGTGGCGTCGAAACCGTAAGTTAATAACCTCCAAAAAAACAGCTGACCTTGAATATTACAGCCTGAAAGGTCAATCCTCGTGGGTAAGATAAGATTTGTTCAAAGTTCGACACGATTAAAATTGGAAACATCTACACTTTCCCGCTTTTCATGGTCGCTACGTGTTAGGCTGCGATGCAGCTGAGACATTATATTAAATTCAAGGAGGCTTTTTAGCGACGTCTGGAAACTTTCCCCTTCTTTTTATTTTTTCTGTTCGAAAAGAGTTTTTTGACGCTCGATGAAGGATGTTCACTGAGACAATGAACTATCTAACGTGTTTTGGATTTTGATCTGTATCTTTATTATATATAAAGCAACAATCGAAATCGAGAAAATCGTCGGCATCACTTTTACCAAAACACTAGCTTCTAGTAGTTGTAGCAAAAGCAAACAAAGGATTGCTAAAGAAATAGGTTGCGACCACTCACATACCTTCATAAATACCTACAACATGTACCTACTTTATTTACATAATGTTAACACTGCAGGTCCCACAAATTCTATATTCCAATCCTAATCATTTCGAGTCAGACATGATTTTGAGATTACCGGTGACGCAAGTTATCAGGGCCTCAATTCCACTAATTTCAAAACAAAATCTTCAGTTGCACCGTTTGATTAAGATCGGCCTTGTCGATTGTCGATCACTTTGATTTATTTGGTATTCTACTAACATTTCACGACAATCCCTCCGATGCATTATAGCGTCATTATTGCAGTGTGGCCATATAAATCATCAAATAAATCTCTGGACAGACCAAAATAATTTTGAAACTCTTCACTCATAATTATAAGAGGTTTTAGGTATCTCTAATATTTTAAATGATTACTATACTGGCCTAAAAGTCTATTTACATCGTTCTCCAATACTTAAAACGCAATAAAATCACAATTTTAATAAAACATTGTGTGTGGTAGGCCTTAAATTACAGAGACAAAAGAGTTTAACACGTTCTGCGCCCTGTCGATCAACGGTGTCCGTCTTCAGTAATTTTTCACGGAGCCATATGAAAAACATTTTCCAAAATTTTATCGATCTTTTGTTGTAGTTGTAATGATAGATACGGTAAAATTAGTGAACGTCACGGCCTCTGTGGACGTAAAAGTGGTTTTCCGTTGCGGGGGGGCCACGAGGCCACAAAGTTGCCCAAACCGCGGGTCTTACTACAACTCAACTCGCGCGCAAAAAAAAATTTTAAACTGTTCAAAACAATGAAAAAAATCTGCTACATTAAAAAAAATTGGTTGCCTGTAAAGTCGGTATACGGGCGAAAGTTTTACGTGACAACGACTTTGAGTGGTAAAATAATTATGTCTGTCTCTCTCGCTCTTAGGCGGGCTAACCATGCCCGAGTGGAAGGGACGCGTGCCTCTCACTCGCTCTCATTGTGAGCGCATAACGTGAGCGGAGCGTAACGCAGTTTCTTGAAGTGTCACCCGGCAAACCAATTTATAAGACGTTGTCACGTCAATAATTCAACTATTGAATGTATTTTATTGACAAAAATTCAATTTCACTAAAGCTTAGGTACTTTCGATTTATGGGTTTTATAGGTAATTTTAGCTCAGATAAATATCTTTCAAGGACTAGTAATGGTAGGTAAGAACCATATTGCATGGCGATAGAGGGCCAGGCGGCTTTCATATAAACTAGTACGCTGGTAATATCCGCCGGCCTGCTAGGACAGATCTAAAATTCTTCTGATGTCTGGGCGTCACGGCTCGAATGGAAAATTAATTTGTGGGGTCACTGTGGGCGTCGCGGCTCGAACGGAAAATCTTAGTTTTTCCTTTGGCATAGAACGTGTTAAGTTGGAGTCAGAGTGTAGGTTTGACAGTTAAGATTAAAACAAATTTTCGTATTCCACTGTGCAATTGCTGTCCAATCGCTGGGGACACTGAGCAATTATAGGTATTCTACTAATTTTCTGACAGCTCTTCCAAATGTAATTTAGTCTATGGTTGGTGATTGACGTGTCATTGAGCAAACATAGCTTTTGTGTTGATTTTGTAGTGATTCTTGTTCAATTCGAAAGCCGACAAAGTGACAAAAATGTTTTTTTTGTAAGAAAAAATGCATTGTGCGCCTACAAATATTAATGACCGATCATCGCTTTGTCGAGCGCCAAAACCGCCGAAGCTAAGCTCTCCTGCGAGATACGCTGGACCCCTTGCAGGATCTTGCCGAAAGCGGTTTTTATAAATTCACTTATAAAAACCTATCCTTGGTAAGGGGGCAAAACTAGTAGCGGAAGCGCTCACTCCTCGTAAGGAACGCCGCCGCCGCCGTAGTGATGACAAAGGTTAGTAAAAAAATATTTGTTGATGATATTCCCTCTTCCTAAGTTTTTTTATATTGATGGTAACTAGATAGTACCTACCTACAAATAAAAACTATTTATTTTGCAGATATTGATGCACTGGCTTTTCTCGCCACATGATCCTACCAAACGTTGGTTGGCAAGAGTGCTATAGAGCACTCTTGCCAACCAACGTTTGGTAGGATCAATGTCTCACAGAAGAAGAATAGCCAGGGATTGAGCGGAGTGTAAACGACTGGAACTAGCCTTTTCCAGAAACACACGGTACCTACTGAGGGACATCCTGTAAAAGCTGAAGGAGGCCTTGTGTTAACCAACACGTTGCACCAAGATTTGTAGATAAATTACCCATGTTAAATATTGTGTACAAAACTATGGTTATGTAAGTAGGTACTTACTGATTAAATTAATAAACCGTTTAAGATTTTTAGCTGTGTCTTTGTTGTACTTTTGTAGATTTTATGTTACGGTACCAACAGTTTATACATGAGCCCTTGTGGGGCATACCTCAACCTCAACATTCTCCACTGCTGGACGCAGGCCTCCCCCACATAGGCGTCATATTGGTTTTTATCTCATGGGAGGTAGTGCCCATAATCCCCACGCTGGGCATGCGGGTTGAGGATCACAGTTCGGTGGTGGAAGTACTGCAGGAGGTGCTGCTAACCAACACCGGTGGATTTTTCTTATTCGCCTCTTACGACACCTGAGGAAAGAGTTGGGGTGGTGCAAATTCTAAGCCGATACCACACAGCGTAGCCGGCACCACACAGCGTGGGGCACAACAATATTCAACTTCACTGTAAAAGGCAGCTTATTATAGACTATTTTTATTTTAATAACAATATTCAAAGTCTTTGTAAAACGGCAGCTAAATAAATGCTCTTTTACTGTATATCTTTCTGCTATAATTCACTTTTAGTACAACTAAATCCTCATAACAATATACATTAAAAATCTTCTTTCACAAAATAACTACTACATCTTAGGTAAAACTAGCTTCTTCATCTTCGAAGTACTCGCCTTTCTTCAAATATCGAGTTTCTGTTGATGAATGTTTTTCCAGACTCTTGAATCTTAGCGGCCTCATGCTGCCGCTGTAGTACTGAAGAGTTTGTAAACTTGTATTAGTAAACATCTTTTAAATATCATCATCTTAGAAGTCTACTGTTACATACATATGTCAACTTTTCGTGAGCTTTCTTAGAACTGCAAAAAGGAACGGTAGATTTAATTGGTGCTTACAAAATGATAGCTTTGTGAAGGTACATAAAAAGTTTGTTGAAGTTCTTACCAGTCTCGAATCTTGCTTGGCCCTTACTTCTTGGGAAGATATGGCCTTTTGTGGGCATATGCGATGCAAAATGCTGGCAGACTTTTTGAATGATTTCATTATTCTTAGCCGAGCGTCAATGCTTTGTGGCACTCAAGGTATATTATAGAGGGCCTTAACTTGTTGAGTAACAGCTATGTCTAATATTATTTATATGCTTTTCAATCGCAATTCCGGTAAGAAAATATTTATTTAGAAAACGTTGATTCGACTTTGACAGCATAAACTTATTGACGTCTTGTCTGTGTCGTGTAAGGCCCATAGAGCTAGATAATTAGTCCATAAGTAAGCGCTGCCACGCACGAATGTTTTTGAATTTGTGATTTGCTTGTGTTTTAAGTGTTTGGCAGCGATGTAAATAGACTTTTACGCCATTACAACAATAATTTTAAATATAAGATACCTAGAACCCCTTAATTATGAGTGCAGAATTCAAAAAATATTTCGTCCGCCCGGCGTTCGTTCATAGACTTATTTTATGTTGCATATGGCCACACATAACGTACCACTGATATCAATACTGAATAATAATATAATTTTCTTACTGATATAAATCGTAGAATTGTTAGTAGAATACCAAATTAATGACAGTCAAGATAGCGATCTTAATTGACAGACACCGCTGTAACATTTTTCTTTGAAAAAGTAGAAATTGAGCCCACTAGTAGAATTTCTTTGTTTGCTTTCTGTCCCTAACGATTGGAGAGCCAATGCTGAGTAAAATACGTAAACTTGTATTAATCATAACCGTCAAAGCTACGACAGACACGTGAAAAAGATTGTGCCATTTGGTATTCTACTAAAATACCAAAGTTATCAATTGCGGCAATTGAAGTCGCGAAACCATAATATTTTGACACAATTGTATTAATAGAATTGGGCCCCAGATTTCATAATAAAGCAATTTGCTCCAATTTTATCCGATATCCAATAATCTCACACTCAACTCACCTTCACCTCAGTTTAATTATATGCCAGTGTAAATTAACATAATCATGCGTTTATTCACCTAACAACTTCGGCAAGCCGCCTCGGATGGGAAATTCGAAAAGTTAATTTGGCACGCGTAAGAAAATGTCAAATTTTCGCAAACAGAGACGCACTGGGTTGATTAAACGTATCGAGGTTTGTGATACACAAGGAAAAACCATTTCTATCCCTATGTAAAAAACCTAACTCAACATCCTGCTACTAAGAGCTTTTTATTATGACAAGGTACGAAATCATCGAGACGCACCGGCTTACTCTTTGCCAGGCATTATTTCGTATTACTGTATAGTTATTCTGTAACTTTTGTTACAGTGAGTTAATTACAAGTACCTTGGTATTATTATTTTAAAATACTTTCCAAATTCAGCCCTGTACGTCCATACTCCAAATACTTCTAATTATATTGAACACGGCTTTCAGCGCCTTCAGTGTTTACCGCAATGCTTAATGTCAATATGTGTTTGTCAAGGAACTTCCCTTAAAAGAGAACCCGTATAAGGACAAAAGTATCGTGGATTGCTAGGGGTTCTTTGTTTATATATATTAAAGAAATCCTGTTTGACAACCTCAGTGGCGCAGCGGGCGAGAGTCCGCCTGCGACGCAAGAGGTTGCGGGTTCGATTCCCGCCTCAGAACAAATTTGTGTACGATCTGCAGAAATTTGTTCTGTTGGTCTGGGTGTTTTCTATGTATATTAAAAAAAATATCTATATATGTATATATAATAAATTTATTAAATGTCAGATTATCTTAAAACGTTCTACATATTATGTATGAATATACAATTTATAAATTAGTCATTAAATAACCCGCCCCTGACCATTCCCGGTGCAAATGTGCCCATAATGCTTGCAGCATTACCTCGCTGAATAGCGATGGCAATCCTTTGCGCCAAGAAAGACCCGGAGCGGGAGTCTCCTGTCACTTCCTTAATTCTACGGCCTAATTCTCCCACTAAACACTTCGCATCCACACTCCAACTGCCCAAGGTTTCCACTGCTATAGGTGCAAAATGGTAAAGCTGCTCCAAGGATGCGTACTTATGCCTTTTTTTTGAGCAGGCGTCTTCGGCAGCGGCTGATGCAGAGAGCATGGTGCGACTTAGGTGACTGGCGGCGACAGTGCTGACGCAAGTTGCGTCCCAAATCAGGCACTTCCCATTTTTCCATGGCACCAAAGTCAGCCCATCTGGCCTCTTCCCATCAGCCCTGCTGAGACCTGGGGGCTCAAGCACGCAGGGGACATTCGCCGATATACAAGCTCTACGAACTAAGTCGTTCAGTGCATGGTGACGCGGAAACCTCCCAGTGCACCGCCGGCAGCTCAGAGCGTGATAGCCATCGGCTTCCACCATGGAACCGCAGGTGCATATATGAGGTTCACACACCTTACAGCCCAGGCGGAGAGCCACCGCCACACGCAAAGAGTCATCAATGTATATATTGTATTAAATATATCAGTTATCTAGTACCCATAACACAAGCTTTGAGTAGCTTACTTTGGGGCTAGATGGTGCTGTGTGGATTGTCCAGTAATATTTATTTATTATTTATTTATTTATAAAGGATTGTTTTCTCTAAGCTTCAGTTACATGCCTAATGGCCTAATGAATGCGAGTCTTGCCTCATTAAGGATTGTCAAGTTTATTTTGTTGTTATTTAAGTTATTTGAATAAATATGAATTTCGAGATCAAATACTGATTGATATTGCAAAATCTTCACAAGCTTTTATTCAGTAGGCTTTTCCGTCAATCGTATTGTTACTTGGCAATCTCTCAACCTTTTATCCGTAGGTCGAACACAGGCCTTGGGCATAAATTATGTTAATCTACAATCCTCAGACGGAATACACAATCAAAAGCACGCACTGAAATAATAGAGCTCAACAAACGTTCTCTCATTATTCAGTCTAGGATCAAAATGGTTTCACATCAAACATATCCGAGGCCGGCCGATTAATCGTGCGGGAAATAGACAGAATACGGAACCCTGAAAGAACACAGTAACACCTCGCCCGTATCAGTCAGTAGCTATTAGTTATTGAGCTCTAGAGACGAATTTTCAACTTACTGTCTGTCTGGAAGAAAAGTAGCTGCTGATGAATAGTAAATATTATAAAAAACTTGTTTCTGGAAACGTTCAAAAGTTATTTCTATCCCATGGGAACTGATTTATGAGATAAAAAATAGTTTTTGTCTTATTCTAAGTCTAGAGACCTATGTCTATGCAAATTATTTAAATTTCAGCCTGATGTGTTCAGTAGTTTTGGCGTGAAGAAGTTACAAATATCCATTCAACCAAACTTTCGCATCTATTATATTTGTGCAACTACATAACGTGTCAACAACGTCTACGTTGAGCTCAGGCCAAACAACAAATACCTACCTTACGACTTCATTCTTCAATGTAGATTTTAATAGAATTCACTGACACATTTATTAAATTTTTAGGGTAACGGTCATCAGTTCTCCAAGAATCACATTAAATAGGGCTTCGAATTGCCAAAGTACACTTGACACACATTACAAGGAGAAATTCCTTAGGAACCCTTCAACTTTGGTTCACAAATGTCATTCAATTTCACATTCGGACCTTCATTACCCTAAACCCTAAACTATAAAGGGAAAAACCTTTTCCGGGAAATGGTAATTTTATAAACTTTTACGATTATTGCAAATAAAGCTGTTAAAGTGTATACGTTAATGATTATCGATCGTGGAGCGGAGACTTTATTTCGGATCGGCTATCGAATGGTAACGATACCCTAAAGAGGCGAACAGTGGATTTAAATTTGTGATTTTTGAAGAACTTGTTCTGCTTGATGCTATACCTACCGGAATTTTAATGCAAACACATTAACAATAGTGGACTTAGCGATGACGGGCCAAGCGGAAATGTGACACTCATTGGAGAGACTCCACACTACGGCCGAAAATAAGCTTTCACAACATTTATAACTCGATCATTACTCCTAAAATCAGATCAAGCGTTGATCTGTAAGCTTCGCGATGACGCACCTATAACGAGTATGGTAAATTGTCAAAAGTCATCGAAAAATGTTTGCTGGTGAGAGATAGTCCCTAACCTACCTAGTCTCCCCAAACTCTTTGTCTTCAGGTCAACAAAATGACTAGCAAAAGCGTCTAAAAGAAATAAATCTCCACATTTCTCGCAGGACTGCATATTTCAATAATCGAAATGACAAAGAGCGCCATTCTTCAACGCCCTGCTCTCTAGAGAGACTGGAGCACTAGTTTTATGTTCACTTTCATAATACTGACATCTGGAATGCCGTTAGGAATTCTAACTTTCTTCTACTGTATTTGAAATTTCGTGCCGTATTTGAAACTCGAACTTGAACTTCAACGTTGAAAAAGAGTGTAGCATCATCTTCATATCAGCTCACGTCAGCCACTGCTGGACAAATGCCTCCTCCATTATAAGACCACAAAAAGCGATCCTGAGCCGCCTCGATCGATTGATTCCCTACGACCGCTACATTGACGTCGGTCCACCGACTAGATATACAGGTTTGAAAAACTTTTTCAGGCACCAGTGTCTCATAACTGTGAGAAATTTAATGACTTATGTGAGGAACGTTTGTTTTGCAATTTGTTTTCAAAGGCGTAGTGCTCACCTTATGGTTTAGTTGTTATAACTCATTCAAATTAATGGAAATTACAGAGTAAGTAAGCACAATTTTGCTAGTCTGAACTGAACCTGCATACAGATAACAGAGGAGTTGGCATTATTAGTAAAAGTACTGTTGGATTAACTTTAGTAGGTACTTAGTCATAATAAGAAGCGCAAACAGAACACGCACGTTCTTCTAGTAAGTTATCTTTAAAGCGACATGATACTTAAATAAATATCTTAGTGTAAACGACTGTGCCAATACAATTATTTAGAAATCACACTTTATTTTATTAGTTATTATTAATTCACCACACGTTTGGTGTAAGCGTATCAGTAACTTCACTTTATTTTTGTACTCACTACATTTTTTCTTCTAGTCGCATTGCAGTGAAAACCTGTGCTAATTAAGCAACTACTTACGACTTCATTTTAACAGCATCGATGTGTGTAGTATTATTGTTCGAATTCGAAAGTAAGAATATTTATGGTCCATATTGGTTATTTTGAAAGTTGAACTAGAGAGTACCTACATACCCACTAAAAAACTCACTCAAGACTCCGCAATATCAACTTGTTCGGGTATCTTTCGTTTGAATATATTTATCTACTTACTGAATGGGATAATACCGAGTGGTAGTCAACGAGTACATCAATTTCAAAAGTACAGAGTAGACCTGCTGTTCACCAAGTAGTAATATTTCTTTAGCATTAATATACTTCCAAGAGCGCGCACAAATCAAATTGGGAACAAATTGGTCTGACCTGACGATAGCAGACGACTTGATTAAAAATAAAACTTCGGTATAGCATCATCTTACTAAGAGAACACAGATGCACATATCGTACTAAAATTTTAAATGTGAATGTTTGGATCGGAAATGCACTTTAAATTGCACGCCCACACCAACCGGACCGGATCGAATGGAATCGCTAGAATTGATAGATGTAGTCTAGTTTCTAGAAGATCGACAACTCAAAATCAAAATCAAAATCAAAAACTCTTTATTTCCATAAATACAATAAATGTACACTTAGAAAAGGTCATATTATAAACGTAAACGCTAATCTTCTAATCTTTTATCCAGTACAAAGCATGTAAGGCCGCAAGCTGAAGTATGTAGTTTCACAAGTTTTCAATTAGTTGGTAGAAAATAAGACTTCATTTAAATCAGCCTGCAACTTAAACTTAACAACAAAAAAATTCTACATACCTAAAGAAACTTAGAAGGATCGAGAACTGCATGTTTTGAATTGCTTGAACAGTTTTAAGTAGAACTTCAGAGAGGTAAATACGACATCATTGTCCATTCATGGCCCTTATTACGATGCAACGATTTTTCTTCAAACGGAACGAGAAAAACGAATCTCGTGCATAAATCTCTATACAATGTTAGTAGATGAACGTGACGGTTCTCGAAAATCAAAGTCTCAGAGTCGGGTCCCTGTGCCCAGTCACGAGGTAAATGAAGCGACAACCATTTACATCGTCCATTTACTCCCCAGAGCCGGTATAATTAAATAAATTAGATCGTTTCTCCATCGAGCTGTTGTAATAAAAGAATACACTTTATGTGACATTCAATAACGTTTTCTGTGATATGAGTACAAGAGGCCTATAATCATCAGTGGGTATTACCGGCTGGTTAAGTGGAGGCTCTACCTATCGTTTGTCTAAGGTGCCCATTTAACCGATTGCTGTCGTTATTGTAATTGCTTTCACTTTGAACTGTCTTCCATAAAGTTTCTTGTCGAATCGAACGTTAATTAGCAGCGAACTAAGGAGATAGGGAAGTATAGAAGCAGTACTTATCTCGAGTTAAATTAAGATAAGTGAATGTACCTAAGTACCCAGACTATCCATTAAGGGTTTACATGGTAAAAAATCAAAATAGTACCTATTGTATAATTTTTGTTTCTGTTTAGATCTCAGTGTTTTCTTTACTCCCATCAAACAAAGTAAAAGTAAAAAATCACTAAGCCGACCATCAAGTATGTACTTACTTACATACCGATCGACTTGTTAAAGTTTGACGGCAAAATGTATGTATATTCATCGTAATTGCTCCAGTTTCACTCACAAAAGAGATCAAAAGCGAGGAGTAACGAAAAGTTTCACATTAAAAATACTGCACTAGCTTTTGCTTCTGATATGGCTCGCGAGATATTACGCCTAAGATAATTATAATAAATCAAATTTTCATTTTCTCAAGTTTACATGGTGAAGCTTACGATGATTGTACTGAAAAGGAATACCTATTGAATTCGATTGTGGGAAGTGTTTGTGTAACGGACCCTGCCTGAGTGTCTGTATGCACACCAGATTTTATTATGCACTTATGGCATCTTTAGCTTACCTATTTGTTTGTAGCTTATTACTCAGTGACCTTATCGAATGACACAGTTCATGGATCGATACTGTATAGAGCAGTTTGTTTTATTTAAGAGGTTAGGCTCAGTTCTTACCCATGTAAAAGGAGTGCCCCAGTCAGTTTAGCTGAGCCTCAGGTAGATTACTGGCCTGTGGTCTGGTTATAAGACCTTTTGATTTGTTCACAATCATTCGAATGCCTGTGTCTCTCAGTTTATGGGCTTTACCGAGGGCAGTGTTACATCGATATGATGTGTGTGTATTTATATTTTTGATTATCAGGTGGCCACCTGCACTGCTACATAATGCACCGCTACGTGGGCTACATATGTGTTACATTCTACAAGAAATAGAACAAATCAATTTAGATAATGCTCATAATTGGATATTCAATAACATCTTAAAGTAAAGTATCAATCCATCTCTGTAACTTAGAACTCTGAATGGCTTTACTCTGCTGTGAGAAAGGCTTATTCTTTCTTTATAGTGATCTGTTCGTTGAGTAAGACTTTTAGATAACCTAAACTTTAATTGAATAGCATAAGCTTCACGAAATCTCTAACTTGAAGGGCAAATTAATATAAAAATGTAAACAAACTGATCGACAGGAATTTAGTATTGTTTAATACATATAACACACACACAAATACATTAGAATACAGTAATCAGGTAGTAAAATAGTCAGAACTTAATTCCTAGGATGCACATAGAAATATTACAGTGAAAAGATCAAACATTTATAAGTTTTGATTGGTTTTGCCACCCATGTGCTGTAACGGAGAGCTTTGTTATGTGTCTGTGTAAGCACTATACCAAAGCTATCAGTTAATAAGCTCCCATCTATAACATCGCCTCCAGGCCTGTCGGGGCAGAAGGCCCTCGCCAAACCTGTACTCAAAACCAAAAGAAGATGAATTTATGAAAGAGACGAAACACAGTCGCTCTATTAACTCAGTAGAGTTTTACGGGGAAATGGCCTCAAAAATGGGCGGGATTTTCCTGAGGAAAACACAATAATAAACAGAAAATAATACGATTGATTTTAGCAACAGTGGGGTCAGGTTTTATAGATTACATGGGCCTCTCGAACTCGCAGTATATTATATATTCAAGAATCACCAATATCAATCGTATAGGTACAACAATTATACAATAAACTTAGCTTTTGTACTCGAATCAGGAACACACGTTCACCACAGATTCTAACTCTAATACTAACACCACTCTCTTAAATAACTGACATAATCTTAAGGCAACACTGACGTTAGATCTCTAGATAGGATTTCAATCACACTATTCCGAAAGCTATCACTGAAGCTTAACGACCTCAGAACCGCGCTGGGATATCAAGACCTCTATCTCGCTAAGGTATCGCCCGTCCGTTACTGCACTGTCTCGAGCTCCGTCACCTCCGGGGTATTTACGCAGATCTCCACGCGTCCCACCCTGCGCGAGCGCCACCCCCGCTACCTTTGTTTCGGCGCGGGCGCATCCTGGCATTTCCAAGAAAGACGCTATTGTGCCGCGTCTCCATTGGCCTATCATCAGCCTTCGGGACCTTAGAAGGCGTATTTGTTACCTCCCATTTTGAATGGTTCAGCGTTCTGCCACGAGATGTCGTTACACGTCGCAAAGTCCGTATCACTTAAAATAATAAAAATAAAAGAGATGTTAATTTTAGTTTATCGCTTAACACAGAGTCGAAACTTAACCTTTGAATAGCATACATTTGTATTTCACCAATAGTATGGCATGTGATTATTTACACTATAAAATAGAAGTCTTAGTCTATTCATATTTATTTATTTTCAACGTGGCGCCTTCGTGGAAAATAAATAACATTTCATGCGTTTATAAGCCTTATATTATATCATTCCACTAAAGTTATCATTCATTAAAACTAACTTAGCATAAAACAATAATCCAACTTTCACATTAGAGCGTTGTTGTTTTTTATTGAAACCCAAACACGTGTTGTGCCAATGCGCAGAACCTCGCAGACGCAAACAATGCTTGGTGTATCTGTTTGATATTTTATGGCCCACAAAAAGTAAGATCCTTTTCTCTAGTCAATATTCTATGGACTTATTTTATGGGTTCCAGCTGCACTGCTCTGTATGAGTCTTTTGTTTTAACTTATGGCCTGTAGAATTGATACGTATTGCCCAAATGTAAGTTTCTCTAAAATGCTTTGTTCCTAATAGCTTTTTGCATTCATTGTTGACGCGGGAGAAATTATTTATTACCAACTTCCTAACGCTCGGGGTTTCTGGATAAGATAAACAAAAAAAAAAATAAGGGTCGCATTGTTACCTACTGTGCCGATAGCATGTACCATCACATTCCACCCTCTGAAAATTAAACACGCAGAGAACTCGAGTGCTGAAGTTTTCATAAGACCATTCACGCATCTTACTCTATATCCAAACTCATCAATACAATGAATTTTGTTTGTGTTTATCTAGTTATTTTATTCTATTTTGTATTTGTATTTCAAATAAATCCATCAATATAACGCCTATGGTCGGACAATTGCGATAAGACCTAGGTCCACCCTCAGACTTGACATACACTATAACTTCCACGTTATCATCATCATCCAATTTCATCTACAAAAGATGATATTTTCTTCAACTATAACTAACCACCCCCAAATTTTCGGTATCCTAAAGCTATACTTAACTAACTAACCTATATGCCTAAACACCTACCTAAAACGACTAACTACCTAAGTTCCTACCTAACCAGTTATCAATCTTCATAATTATCTTAATACATTTATAAAATATTGATAGCAATAAAATTGCATCTCATCTTACCACCTTCGTTGGATACTTTACTGAATCCCATATATCCCACAATATTGTATTTGAAATTTATTATTTATTACTATATATTAATTTGACACCGTTTCTGATATTTGACTGAACGATTCTATTTATTATGTCATAAGCGAGTAGTGATGACTTTTATTATAATTTCCATCGCTTGCTTGCACATGAATTTCAACGCTATTATGACCTTTAGACACAATGTTTGCCATGTGTGTACAATCGTACACTATATACCAGTTGCCAATGTCGATCTATAATCGATCCATCCCTCATTGATGCGATAAGTGTATAGTTTGTAACACTTCGCATAATACTACCATAACAATAATCAATTTGTTCTCAAACACTAGCTAGGCCTTTGTGTGATTAATGTACAATCAATTAATTTGGGTTCTATTCAATTGAATGTTATAAATCCTCTGTTCCTGTTTTACTTGTTTAGAATACAATTAGAATGCGAGTTTTACATCAAACTCTACAATACCAAAACTCTTTATAACCATTATGTGATTTTTTGTCACACCTTTGAATTGAATTGGGCTCAATCTCAATTTTATCGTCAATTATTAGTATTCTGACTAATTTTAACCTACTGAAATAATTATGCTCTTTCTCGTGCCTCTAAGTAAAACTTACATTCTTACTTACTCGTTTGTAATGTACCTGTCATTAGAAAAATTTAAGTAATGAGATCAATTCATCAAGTTTATTTCTCTCTTAATCAATAATGTAGCCCTTCTACGATGGGTCCATTAGCATTGAGCTTTATTTGTAAACCATTAATATAACTCTTGTTATTGTCAGTCACTTTATGGACGTTGCTAATTACTTTATAGTTTTCGTTATGTGTGGGTATGTTCATTTATTATAACCAGTATTACAGCATCTTAATATAATGCGAGTATCAGATTTTAATTGAGTTTTGTCTGTTCAACGCATCATTTTTCCAAATTGCACGCTTATTACCTCAACGCAACTTATCTAGTCTCTCAACTTCCTTTAATTGCTTCAAATATATTTTAAATGTTCTAGAGACGGCTGTTAGCTTTTCTAGGTTATTCTAGAACCTCTAAAGCTTGGTTCAGGTATTATTTTATGAAGACTAGGTACATAGGCTTTCATATCTTGATGAAGAAGATTATATTTACAAGTTCTTTACATATATTTATCATAAAACGATCTTAATTTATTCTATATATAACCGGTGTCTCACTCCCAATCTTATAAGCGGAACATTATGATATATTACTATCGAATGTAACAATAATAACTTTTTAAATCTATTTTTTTTATTCATAGCGTCCTTTCACTCAATCACGCTTTCATTGCTCTTATTTATCACGTATACTAACTTATAATCAGGCGTTGTCTCTAGTTGTAACTTCTAATGGAGTAGTTATAATAATTATCAATTTATCAGTTTATCTATATTCAAACAAACTTTTGTACTGTGACAGAAGTCAAATATGTTTAAAACAATCCTTTACCAATTATGTTAATAAGAATAAAAATGTTTATAGAAAACATCTTTTCCGCAAGAGACTCGAACTCTTGTCTTTTACTTCCTTATTAAACCTTCATCAATCAAATTATCTATATTAATACAGCCTTTTGTATTATGGTAGGAGTCGAACCAATACCTTTCTTTTATATTAATTATCATTTGGATTGTCTTTTTCAATCGAACCAGTGGTTGTTTTTTTTTTTTTTGTTTTTAACATAAGTATTCTTTTTCAATTTCGTTCTAAATAAATATTAGTATAGAAACTTATTTTCTACAAGAGGATTGAACTCTTGTCTCCTTCCTTATTTAATATTTACCAATCTAATTTTATGTAAAAACACAGCCTTTCGTATTATGGTAGGAGTTGAACCAATACCTTTCTTTTATATTAATTATCATTTGGATTGTTTTCTTCAATCGAACCAGTGGTTTTTTTTTCTTAACAATAAAGCTTCTTTTTCAAATTCGATGGAAATAAATATTATTATCGAAACTTATTTTCTACAAGAGGATTGAACTCTTGTGTCCTTCCTTATTTAATATTTACCAATCCAATGTTGTGTATAAATACAGCCTTTTGTATTATGGTAGGAGTCGAACCAATACCTTCCTTTAATATTACATAATAATAATTATCTTTTCGGATTGTCTTTTACAATCGGACGGGTGGTTCTTAAGCATAAAGCTGACTTTTATCAATTTCGTTTATGAGAATAAATATTATTATAGAAACTTCTTTTCTGCAAGAGGATTGAACTCTTGTCTCCTACATCTTAATTTAATATTCACCAATCCATTTATTTGTATAAATCCAGCCTTTTGTATTATGGTAGGAGTCGAACCAATACCATCCTTTTACATTAATTATATTGTCAGATTGCCCTTTTCAATCGGACCAATAGTTTTCTAACAACTAGGCGGACCTTATCAATTATATTAATTCAACTTAGCAGTTACACACTACACTTACAAGTAAGCTGGGACACTCTTACAGGAATGTTGGGAGTCTAACCCGCTGCGTAATTTTTTAAACTGCCATCAATTATCTTAATTAAACTTTTAGCCGAGTGTTGGGAGTCGAACCCACCGCATTCAGTCTCTCAGACTGGCCACTCACTTTGTCAAACCATCTCAGTCCAATTTTATTAAAATAACCACTAGCATAGTCTAGATCTAAAGAGTACTTGAAAAGATCGCCTCATAAAAGGAGTCCAAGCTGCTAGGTATTATAAATTTGTGCATTTGTTTCATCATCACTTTATCAGCCTTTCCAGGTAGGTACTTATGGTAATGTTTAAACTATTGTTTTGTAATGCCGACCTAAGACTCATTTATTTTTGCAATTGTCTCATCCTTCTTGCTCTACTAACACCTGGCGTAAACTATCGGCTTTGTACAAAGTCATTTATGGTAGTTATCCCACGAATCAGTTCCGTAAACCGTTTTTGAGCAACTGAGTTTTCCTTTCACTCATTACATTCATGACCTATTGCGAGTTCTAGTACCTAGAATTTTATCCTTAAAACCATTATCAGTCCCACATTATTATCACTGCTAGAATTAGTTTCATACAGTTGTAACCATTCTCAAATTAGGCATTATTTTCACAATCTCATCTTAATCACTGCTTAATAATCTGAGCCGTGCTCGATCACTACTAGATAAACTAGGTTTGTTAATATTTTAGCTAGCTAGGTAGCCTGGTAATAGGTATGTGAACTCATGATTAACTGCGATCATGATTCCAGGCAGATAAAATAACTTATATGTACTTTGTGCTTTTGCCTTTATAAAAATTTAATTTGCTGGCTCATAAAAGGTGTACCGTTATTATCGCAGGTAACACAATGCATGGGTCTCTATGCATTAGATTCTTACAATTCACACTTTAGTACTTTTCTTGAAATATATTGCCCTAGGTAGTTTATTTAGTATTCTGAATCAAAGAAATTCAATCGTTTATGATTGATTAGTAGGTACTCATACATTCACTCAGCCTCTCAAACTATCAATCTAGCACGTAGAGATTTCATTAGTTCTTTATTCTTCTCTCTTAATTCACTTAACTGGACTTAACTAAATACTTTAATCTAACGCCTATACCTGAGCCAAAACCTATACCTAACGCCGACGTCTTCAGCTTCGCTTATCCCTTTGATACGCTGCAACTGCTTCATATTAGTTTGCGCACTATTTTTAATATACAAATAATCAATCAAGATCAGTGCCTTCTTTTCATAACGATAAATTACTCTGAGTGGGTTAGATTCGTAAATTTTCCTTTTTTTTTCCAAAATTTATTTGATTTTTTTATCATAATAGAACAATACGTTTGTTGTTGTGATTTTTATTTTGTTTATTTATGTGCATCTTTATTATCTCTCTGAGACCTAGACCTTTTTTGTAGTGCTACTTTTTTCACGTCTGCTTGGCACGCTTAAATAACACCATAACCATCATGCACTGTAAGCCTTAAATGTATCAACAAGTACTAAATTTCCGTGACCTTTTAGTCTTTTTTGAATAAATGCGTTATTGTTTTGCCCAACAAGTAAAAATAACGAAATGCTGTCTTTTCAACTAAAGGTCAACAGTCATAAAAATCAATTTTGAATCAAGCTATGTTTAAATGGTTTAGCGGCAAGCTCTTTGCTTTGCTTTTTAGCTAAACTTAGCATTTTATTATGCTTCCAACAAATGATTGTCAGTTGTAAGAAATCTGGGTTTGTGATCGTCAAAATTAAGTCTACGTTGTGTTTTTAAATTAGTTTTTAAATTACCAGATTCTATCTAGCAGCGAGGCTACCGCTTCGCACTTCACTAGATCCTTGCTCACGAGCACCAAATGTAACGGACCCTGCCTGAGTGTCTGTATGCACACCAGATTTTATTATGCACTTATGGCATCTTTAGCTTACCTATTTGTTTGTAGCTTATTACTCAGTGACCTTATCGAATGACACAGTTCATGGATCAATACTGTATAGAGCAGTTTGTTTTATTTAAGAGGTTAGGCTCAGTTCTTACCCATGTAAAAGGAGTGCCCCAGTCAGTTTAGCTGAGCCTCAGGTAGATTACTGGCCTGTGGTCTGGTTATAAGACCTTTTGATTTGTTCACAATCATTCGAATGCCTGTGTCTCTCAGTTTATGGGCTTTACCGAGGGCAGTGTTACATCGATATGATGTGTGTGTATTTATATTTTTGATTATCAGGTGGCCACCTGCACTGCTACATAATGCACCGCTACGTGGGCTACATATGTGTTACATTCTACAAGAAATAGAACAAATCAATTTAGATAATGCTCATAATTGGATATTCAATAACATCTTAAAGTAAAGTATCAATCCATCTCTGTAACTTAGAACTCTGAATGGCTTTACTCTGCTGTGAGAAAGGCTTATTCTTTCTTTATAGTGATCTGTTCGTTGAGTAAGACTTTTAGATAACCTAAACTTTAATTGAATAGCATAAGCTTCACGAAATCTCTAACTTGAAGGGCAAATTAATATAAAAATGTAAACAAACTGATCGACAGGAATTTAGTATTGTTTAATACATATAACACACACACAAATACATTAGAATACAGTAATCAGGTAGTAAAATAGTCAGAACTTAATTCCTAGGATGCACATAGAAATATTACAGTGAAAAGATCAAACATTTATAAGTTTTGATTGGTTTTGCCACCCATGTGCTGTAACGGAGAGCTTTGTTATGTGTCTGTGTAAGCACTATACCAAAGCTATCAGTTAATAAGCTCCCATCTATAACATCGCCTCCAGGCCTGTCGGGGCAGAAGGCCCTCGCCAAACCTGTACTCAAAACCAAAAGAAGATGAATTTATGAAAGAGACGAAACACAGTCGCTCTATTAACTCAGTAGAGTTTTACGGGGAAATGGCCTCAAAAATGGGCGGGATTTTCCTGAGGAAAACACAATAATAAACAGAAAATAATACGATTGATTTTAGCAACAGTGGGGTCAGGTTTTATAGATTACATGGGCCTCTCGAACTCGCAGTATATTATATATTCAAGAATCACCAATATCAATCGTATAGGTACAACAATTATACAATAAACTTAGCTTTTGTACTCGAATCAGGAACACACGTTCACCACAGATTCTAACTCTAATACTAACACCACTCTCTTAAATAACTGACATAATCTTAAGGCAACACTGACGTTAGATCTCTAGATAGGATTTCAATCACACTATTCCGAAAGCTATCACTGAAGCTTAACGACCTCAGAACCGCGCTGGGATATCAAGACCTCTATCTCGCTAAGGTATCGCCCGTCCGTTACTGCACTGTCTCGAGCTCCGTCACCTCCGGGGTATTTACGCAGATCTCCACGCGTCCCACCCTGCGCGAGCGCCACCCCCGCTACCTTTGTTTCGGCGCGGGCGCATCCTGGCATTTCCAAGAAAGACGCTATTGTGCCGCGTCTCCATTGGCCTATCATCAGCCTTCGGGACCTTAGAAGGCGTATTTGTTACCTCCCATTTTGAATGGTTCAGCGTTCTGCCACGAGATGTCGTTACACGTCGCAAAGTCCGTATCACTTAAAATAATAAAAATAAAAGAGATGTTAATTTTAGTTTATCGCTTAACACAGAGTCGAAACTTAACCTTTGAATAGCATACATTTGTATTTCACCAATAGTATGGCATGTGATTATTTACACTATAAAATAGAAGTCTTAGTCTATTCATATTTATTTATTTTCAACGTGGCGCCTTCGTGGAAAATAAATAACATTTCATGCGTTTATAAGCCTTATATTATATCATTCCACTAAAGTTATCATTCATTAAAACTAACTTAGCATAAAACAATAATCCAACTTTCACATTAGAGCGTTGTTGTTTTTTATTGAAACCCAAACACGTGTTGTGCCAATGCGCAGAACCTCGCAGACGCAAACAATGCTTGGTGTATCTGTTTGATATTTTATGGCCCACAAAAAGTAAGATCCTTTTCTCTAGTCAATATTCTATGGACTTATTTTATGGGTTCCAGCTGCACTGCTCTGTATGAGTCTTTTGTTTTAACTTATGGCCTGTAGAATTGATACGTATTGCCCAAATGTAAGTTTCTCTAAAATGCTTTGTTCCTAATAGCTTTTTGCATTCATTGTTGACGCGGGAGAAATTATTTATTACCAACTTCCTAACGCTCGGGGTTTCTGGATAAGATAAACAAAAAAAAAAAATAAGGGTCGCATTGTTACCTACTGTGCCGATAGCATGTACCATCACATTTGGTGTGAATTTCAGTTTTCGTGAGATAAAATAAGTTTGATTTCCGTCTCGTAAGAACTGACTTATTTAATAACTAGTTTCTGCCCTCCGCTTCGCACGCGTTGTTTCTATGGAAACATTTAATAAGTCCCACAGAAACACATTTATGGGATAAAAAGTAGCCTATGTCCTATTTCACGCACAGAAATATTTTTATGCAAAATTTCAGCACGATCTGTTTAGTAGTTTTGGCGTGAAGATGTAACAAACATCCATCCATACATCTAAACATCCAAACTTTCGCATTGATAATATTAGTGTGATAGTGTGATAACATAATTACTTACTTCAAATTCATCCTAAATTAAATTAAAAATGTAATTCCATCTAATTCACTATTCACAGGTATTTGTCATGTTTATTTGTTAGCCGCGTTATAAAGAAAAAACATTTTTGAATTATTTCATTATCGAACGGAAACACTGCTCTTTAATTTCCGGGATCAAAGTAGAAGTATTTATTAAATGTTTCCGTCCCGCTACAACACGGTTTAAGCTCACGGTTTAACTCTAACTCGTTCAACCTAAAGTTTGTTTCAATCAGCCATAAATCACAATCGGGCCACAAACAATAAAGTTTACCTGAATCGAGCATTTGAGATGTATTGAGAAGGATTAGCCACTAACTTGGTGGATGGCGGATCACCTGGTTCCGGAGAAGAGAGATTATCTTCGTAATCCATATTCAATAAACTTTGATAGACTTTAGATACAAATTCATCACCTGATTAGCACATTACATGGAAGGTAGAATAGGGATGAGTAGAGCGAGCAAACATTTTTGTGCCTTTTGTACATATCGTTACGGGTTTTTTGACATTCTTTTGCAAAACAGTAAATAGTCAAGTTTTTATGGGACTGTTTGTGCCTAAAAAACAAATAAATAACAAAACTGTTACGACACTTCGCACAAACCTAGATAAGTTGAAAAAAACTAAGCAATCTGACTGCTCTACTCCCCAAGTTCCGGGAACTTTCTGTTGCTAACTTACCCCAATTTTCTATAAATAATGGCACAATTTTCGGCCGCTTTCATTCGGGTTTCCGAGCAATATTTTTCTTTTTCACTCTTTGCTGTCTTCTGCTTGTGTACGATAGTTCTTTAATATATTTCTTTTGACCTTACAAGTTTTTATACTTCGTTGACCTTCATCGGTTATTCAATATTAGGAAACTTTTGCTCTCCATAGATTATTTATTCTTATGAGTACCTACTAGAGTACTTACTTACAAATCCACATTCTTTAAGAATGAACTGCAGAAATCAATTCGTTCATTCAACAAGCGATCAGTCAATGCTATTCACTTAAACTCCCCAAACTATTAATTTCAAGATGGTAGCCCTGACAAAAATTAAAAGGAACACACTTCAATACGGTCATCGCTGAACATGCCACTCCAAACGACAGGGTTTTGAATCACCACGCTTGACAGACGGGTTAGTGAAGGCAGTGGAGGTATTAAAACTACTCAGAAGGAAGATAATACCGTTCCTCTGGTACCTACTGCTACTTTGATTTATCCATCTAGTAAATATGCGAAGATTTTTACTGAGTGAAACTTCCGCAGGATTGTAGTAGATATTCTGTGCCAATTTCCTGGTGTAGCGAGCAGTCGGCGTCGAGGTAACCGAGTTATCCGTGATTCTGTTAAATTCCATTTTCGCTTTTTACGCATTGTTTATTGTTATGCTGTTTGTTTCCTAAGCTTATGATTTTGCACCGAAATAGGCCGCACTAAAGTTTGAGGACGACTGGTCATTCATAAATATATGAACTTCGATTCAGGCTCATGAAGAATTTTAAAGAAGTTTTCATATCTGCGCAATTTAATTTTAAATTTCTAATTTCGACAGAAAAAACGCTTCTCAACTGTTTTAATACCATTCTTAGATTGCAATACATACTTTTGTTTTATAAAAATTTTAACTGGTTTTTAATGTTTGTTCAATCACTAATTAATTAATCAGCAACGAACATGCGGTTTTTAGAATGGAGAAAAATAAAGAATGAACTAGGAATACATTGAGTGAATGAGGCTGTTTGAATTCAGAAACACTAACTCCGCTATTTTGTAATAGTTCCCATGAATTACCATTAAATAACATTCAAACGTTTCCATAGAAACAACGCGTGCTAAGCTGCAGGCAGAAACTATAACCTAGTTATAAAATAGATGAAATTGCTTTGTGGTTTTGCTGTAGTTGTAAACGTTATGACAACGAATTCTGCGAATTGCTCGTAGCACTTAGTCTACGCCGTAGCAGGTCTACGCCGTAGAGGGCTACACCACCACCAAGAAATTGTTTGACAGACTACTGCAAAACTAAGTGCAACATTTTAGATGTAAAAACCCTACAAGTAAGAAAATAGAACGGTAAATCGGAAACAATCAGCAGCTGCATTCGCTATTGAATAAGGCAGCATTGACACGGGTATTCGCGAGCTCGTGTCGCGTTTGTCAAATATTGTCTAAACAAGCTTTATTGTAGGTCGCATGCGTTAGCTATAAACTAGTCTGAGGGGCAATAGGCCATTATGATACCTCATATGTATGTAGGCATTTAATGTCATATTTGGCTATTCTATCTTAGACAAATGTTGTCTAAGTCGTTCATGCAAAACTTCTAAGACCCTATAAAAAAGGCCTACTGTCAATATAAGATATGAGTTTAAATTCCGGCTCAATATTACATTTTGAATTATTGAGTCCAATCATTATATATCTATAATGTACATATCAAGTCAACATGGAAAAAATATTGAACATTTGCCCCTGATCTACACAGAGTGTGTGTCAAATCCGAGCCCGTTCAGATACAATGGAGGATTTGGCGAATTGAATCACGGACGGACGCAGACGTGTCGTTTGTTTTTTATGTTAAGTAATTGTTAATAACGGTATTTTTTAAACTGGTTTGATGTAGATATCCGTGATCGCCGCATTAGTTTGTAATATATGTTCAAAGAGAAGTGTCCTTTAAAAATGTAGTTGAAAAATTGTTCGTTCAGACTGAGAGGGTGCTTTGGCATGGGCCTGTCAAATTAAAAATGGCATAGATAGACCGTGTGAAGTTTGACACGACATCCTTCCCTCTTCGCAAAAGATCCCTGCCATCTAAATCTGTATCTCCGAGATTAATAAGAAATGTTTTTATGTTACCTAAGACTTCGAAATAAACATTTTATTTTATTTATTGGGTTCCGCTCGCAAGATGGGTTGACCATAACATCAGAAATGCAGGGCCTACGTGGATCCAGGAAACACTAAACCAAAAAGGCTGGTGAAAGGAAAAGCAGGCCAATATCCAACAGTTAGCTATACCTATAAGGTTAAAATGATGATGATGATCTTTAAGTTCTAAGGTCAATAGAGATTTTATTTTTTGGAAAACACCTCCTAATTTCACTTGTTCGCTCTCACCCTAAAACTGATAAGTTGGTTTAGTCCGTTTTCGCAATTGTAGTTTCACAATATACATTGCCCTTTAAAAGATACATTTATCTTGTGTAGCCTAGTTGTGGGCACAGCGAGTTTATCCTTATTTCTAGTATTTATATTATATATGTCGCTATTTTTGGGGAATAGATTGATATTTCTATGAGTGTACAACAAGTTTTCATAAATATATTGACATGGTACTGTCATTATGTTTATTTCTTTGAATTTGAGGTGTTAGGAGGGTCTATGTTTTGCTCAATGTATGTTTTGTCGATTTCTCCGTCATGGACCGATTGGTCCATAATCGTAACAAACAACTTTTTCATTCATCACAAGACGAACATAAATTATGTTTCTGTATGAAAACAACAAGTGGGTTTCTTTTTTAAGGAGTCAGTGGTCAGTAGTTGCTATACAATATTACTTAAAGGGTTTTGGTGGTCCTTTCTGATTCATAAATATATTGAGGTGTACTTTACCAGCCATAAAGTGACCTTATTATTATTTGTCTTATTCATAAAAGTTCTGTAGTCTCTCGAGAGCGGTGGTTTTGTTCATGTGAAATATCAAAACAATGGAAATTTAATAGGAGCATTAACAATCTAAATTGAATTTAAAATAAGACCTATTTAACGCGAAATTAAATTTAAACATATTTTACAATGCAAGCTGGTAAAATATGAATTAAGGAATTAGTGAAAATCAGCACGTAAAATAACTAGCGCGTATCAAATAATTAGCCACTAATAGGCATCCTGTAACTCAATAAAGTTTGCGTATTGCGAACTTACGAATACAAAAACAGCTAGGTACAATACCAAATCGATTGATACAAATTAATTTTGGGGCTTTCATACATTTAAATGAGCAGAGGTAGGCATCTGTTTCATTTTGTAACTAAAAACACTAAGGTTGGCGGCACTCTACGAAATCAGTGCCAACTGCGCAAAACCGCACAAAAATGAATCCAATCAAAAACTGAACCGTTTGAATTCAGATGAACGGACAGTATTGGAAGAACACAATCACAAAGAATACGAGAACTGTCGAGTCCGGGGCATTCATCACCGGGTATTGGAAAGAGCTTGCGTGGAAGTGAATGATGATAATTGCTGAATTTACAGGTGGCGTAGAGGTTATCTATGACGACCTCCGTGGCGCAGCGGGCGAAGGTCCGCCTGCGACGCAGGAGGTTGGGGGTTCGATTCCCGCCTCGGAACAAATTTGTGTACGATCTGCAGAAATTTGTTCCGTTGGTCTGGGTGTATGTATAATAAAAAATATCTATCTATGTAGTGTATTGTATTAAGTATATCAGTTATCTAGTACCCATAACACAAGCTCTGCTTAGCTTGGGGCTAGATAATGCTGTGTGAATTGTCCAGCATTATTTATTTATTTTATTTATTTATCTAAGGCTCAGGGGAAATGCCACTAATGGTAGGTAACGTGTCAATTTGTCACTTGGGACTAGCGATAAGATTATTTTTTCTTGTTTGTTTTGACTGCACTCAGTCAAAACAAACAAGAAAAAATAATCTTATATATAATCTTACCATACCACTGTATGGTGTAGTCTCAGTAGTCCGGTTACAATTAACTCAACCGGACTATATACAAAGATACATGTCAAAAGTATTGGGTTGAGACACCTGTGGCTAATTTACCTCAGATTTTTGCCACGATTAGATCAGAGCTTTATTAGCTCGCTACGTTGGCAATCAGGGTTCTTCACTCTTTGTCGTTAATAAATAATTTAAGAAGAATATTAAAACACAGTGTTATGGGTTATTAAATTTGAACACCTCTACTGCGTTCACCAACCCAAATGGGTTGGTAGCAGGTGCTAAGCGTGGTGATTATGGCACAACCCCCTTGTTTGGGGAGGCATGTTCAGCAGTGGACATATGTGTGGTGCTGACGACTAAAACAGACTTTAACCCTGAATATACGAGTGCTATCAGTGCACTTAAATCTTTTTATTTATTTATTTATTAAATACAGGCACAACAAACAACTATATTTTAAACTTAGGTATAAGAATTACATAGTAGATTTTATAAAAATATAGCCCACTACGTTGTACTCAGATAAGATAATAAGCTTATCAATACTTATCGCTAAAGATTGCTGACTCTACAGTACTACAACTAATTATTTAAAAAAAAAAAACTAAGCATTATTATACAAGGTAATTAAAACAACAACAATTAAAACAAGAAAGGTCAAGGCAAATAGAATAGAATTAGGTACTACAGCTAATTTATACAAAACTAAACTTAATTTTACTAGATATTAAAACTATACAGAAATGACACCATAATTAAAGCAAAAAAGTAATGGCAAATAAAAAGAGTATCAGGGAAATAACTTTTTAAGGACCTGAGACTTAAACGTACCTGTACTATTCGCGAATATTTCAATGTTTACAAAATTTACATTGTAGGACTCTATCATACGGCGTATAGGCATACGAAGACCGGCGTTGGTGCGACAGGTGTTTAGGTAAAATAGTTTACCTGCCTGAAGTTCTCGCTTGTGCACGGTACGAGGCACATGGTATCCCAGGCCAGAAGTTAGGTCAATGCAGTCGAAATTATTATTTACAATTTTATAAAGTGTTATGGCTTCAAGGTATTTTCGCCGAGATTCAAGAGAGAGCATATTGTATTTCTCCAAGAGTTGATCATAAAAAAGATAACGTCTTTGACATCTATAATTTGTTGTCCGTAGAAATTTTTGCTGAACCCTTTCAATTGCCTCTATGTATTTGTAGTAAAAAATCTTGCGTTTATTGCTAGAGTAGGTTTTAGGGGAAACATGAAACAATTTTACAGAGGAAAACAGTGGTCCATCTGACGCGTCTAATCAATATAAATGAAAGACAAACCAAGAATAGCTCAAGCAAAAAGAAAACGAGAGTAACACCGGTGGAAGGGCCGTATATCACTGGCTAATTGGAGAGGCCGAGCGCGAAAGTGAATAATATATCCATAATAATAATCCCTTGGCCGGGGATATTATGATAACAACTAACTTAACTAACAGCATGTTGTTTGTACGGTGATCTCAGAAGAACCTAAATTATACGAATCATTTCTATATAAGCAATCAGAGAGTTTGGAAGGCAATTGGTAGTGCCTGTACGGACGAAAAACGGGCAGCCCGTGTTGCGGGACGAGTCTTTTGTTGTATTGGCAGATATTGCTCGCCTCACGATGTATCGCCAAACGCTTTACGCCTCTATTAAATAAAATGAAAAACTACTCATTTACGTTCTCAGAAAATTTATTTTTATTAAAGATGTTGAGATACCCAGAATTCAAAAGACCCCATTCTAGAGGAAAAGAATTTACGACCAGCAAATATTCTGAATAGAAATCTTCTCATTAAAAATAGTATATTTCATTACAAGTGCGGAAAGGCTGTCATTGCAAAGAGCTCTGACAAATGTCTACCCGAGCCGAGGCGCAGCCGAAGGCGAGGGTTGACAGTCAGAACAAGTTGCAATGACGGTTCGGCACGTGTACTGAACGACTTTTTTTAATACAGCTGCGAAAAAATGAAGCAATTAAATTACCGTAGAATATAAGCAGAGTTTTTTTTTTCTTCACCCATTCTGGTAGGCAAAGGGAACTATGCCCATACAGCCAAGTCTTCAGTAGATTTTTTTATTGATATGAAATGAAAATGAAATTTAATGAGATGAAATGAAATTAAACCTAACCTAACTCATTCAATCAAATCATTAAATCTGATATTGAAACAAATTAGTAGCTTCTTTTTAGAAATATACGTATTTGCATGAATCATAAAAACTTCTATGATTTTTTTTTTGTAAAAACTTCATGGTTGGTTTTTCTTTTAATAGACATTATTTTGACAGTTGGGAAAGAGAACGCACGAGTTCGGGAAAGGTAAAAAAAAGCTCGAGTATGTAAATAGCCCACATCCCGAACGCTATACGTCCCTGCAATACGCCACATTTTGAACAAGTGTATTAAAAATATATTTAAGCAGTGAGAATTTTAGGTATGTAATAAAGGCGTAGTAAAAATTGGTTGTTTTCGAACCTATTTTAATGACTAAGAGATCCCGTGAGTACTGAGATCTAGGCCTAACTTGACAACTAAAACCCGTTAGGTTCTCCCCTTTACAAAGAAAATTACAATCAAGTAGAAACAAATTACAACTAGTATTTTTTAAACAATTAAGCTAACTGCAAAAAGATCAAAACAATCTACAGGTAGCTTTTAAACATTATGGTAAAATATCTATTTATAATAAAGATGTAGATCAGTTGAGCTACCTGTAGATTGTTTGCAACAGTCTGCGTTTTGCTCAATTGTTTCAATTGTAAATACTATTTGTTTTTTTATTTGTTTGTTATATTCTTTGTTTTAGATTTAATTAGAAAAACCAGGTATGTTAGCTTTAAATTAGCCAGGTGTGTTAATTTGACCGTTATCTGTATGGAGAGATAGGTAGGTTTTGCTTAAATATTCCCTCCGACAAAGATAGCTCAATAACTACGTTTAAAGTTTACTTCCAAAGTATTGCATCCATAATCAAAACTTATAAGTGATCTTCCTCTGAAATTCAAAGCAGTATCTACGAATCAATACGTAAATCGTATTCAATCATGGAACCCTAGAAAACATCCAAAGATCGCTATGGTTTAAAATCGCAAACCCTAAACAACTATGAAGATAAAGATTCTCCAAGATAACTGAATTCCTCTATAATGAAGGATACAAATAGGTTTTCTATAAACGATCTTCAAACGGATTCTTCGCGTTAAAATCGTAAACAAAATCGACGAAAATTAAACTACAGTGTACAAAACATCGACCGCGACCCGAGTTGACAAGGGTTCCGGCAATATTTATTGTCCTCGCAACATGCTTTGAGTGAGAACTATCTTCGAGTGTGTTGGGGCAGTCGCTTGAATGTTTCAGAAATGAAACATTTATTTTACTTATTTACATGAAAAAGTAAAGGATTGCGCTGAAAATACGACCCGAATAGCCAATCAATCAAAATTACGATGTCGCTTGTTTTAGTAACGTTTGCGGTATTTTTTTAATGAAATAATGTCCAAAACCTGAGAATATTCAAGAAAATTAATTTTCACAAACAGTATCAAACTAATGAAACACAGACACAGAATCAAAACACCTGCATAACATTGTCTGACCCGCTACGGAAATCAAACCACCAACCGTCGGCTTAGTATTCCGGTTCACGGCACCATATAAATCGAAGTGATAATGCTATTCACATAAAATATTCACTAAAAACAATGAAACACAGATAAAACCCTTCTAATGACTTCATAATCAACAACGTAAGTGCTTTTAGTTCGAACCACCCTATTAATTTGTGGATTTAAAATGGCTACGATTACGTTCAACATGTGCACTTCCTCAGAACAAACAGTGCTAAGCACCACTAAACTCATCCGAACTAAATAACGGCCGACTCGAGATATAATGGCATTGTTAGTTTACAACTAACCTACACCTAGTTAACGTGCTGGTTATTGTGGTACCTGAGTTATTTTTGGTTTGACAACTTTTTTTGTAGTAACCTAGGCGAAATAATTTTGTGTTGTGACTATGCATGATTGTTTGTTGTAGCCATTTCGGAATTTTTACATATCTTGTATCATGTTAGGGATACCATTAATGGTTTACCATGAACATCATCAGGACCTACATGGAAGTAAGAGGGCTTTAAAAAAAATTAAAAAAAATTACATACTACCGGTATTTCGTTACTGTTGATACAACACATTATGTCATAAAGCTAATGTTGGGTATAGTTTTTGTAAAAAAATTACAACTATCTGGGTGACTGTGCTAAGGAAAACCGGAATTAACTGAACTCTATTAGATATTCAAGTTTTACTAACGCATGTACGGCATATTTGTCTTGCTTTGAGTGTAAATAGGTACGTTCAGCCACATCGTGGCCAACCTCGGAAAAAGTAGCCAGAAGGACTAGATTATTTTACGCCTGACTGCAGCCAAAGATCTAAGGGAGGGCATTTTCCTCTCCGGTGGGATGACATGGACTGAAATTAATAAAAATAAGTAATCTTTTCATCAAGGGAGGCCTTTTCGATCATTAATTTCTAACGATACTAACTAGTTTATAATTTAACACACAAAAGTTTAACAGTTTCACGGTAACATAACACTGAACGCACATGTGGCGAAGTTTCGCTGACCATCTCATAAATTATTAAAGTACTTTCATGAACTGGGAAACCCAAGCACCCACTTTATAATTTTAAAAAGGAATGAGATCACCTGCTAGAAAGAGTTCCAATAAATCGCTATAAAGCTTTATTGGTTTGTGAAATTGTACTTTGTGCTGCTTTTGCCAAGTATAGCGGAGATGTGCTAAAATGTGCGTCACTTGACTTCATGTTTCAAGTAGGTTCTTTCATTAGACGAAACTAATAAGTTTCGTTTAAAACGTCCAAACAACGTTTTAAGTTTTGCAGTCATATTTGTTATGGAATTCAGGAACGTCACATTATTTACAAAAAAATTTTTTGAGATATAATTATTCTATAATAATATTGAGTAGATATGTACATCTTTTGTCCACTGCAGAACGGGCCTTCCCCAAACAGTACACAGCTTAGAAATATTATACCTAAACCACTTTGAGTAATGATTTGAACAAAGATCTAATAAAACGAAAATATAAAGTGCCTCTTTTCCAGAAAAAAACAATGATCAAGCAATTCACTATCAAGTAATCAAAAGGGTATTTGAAGAGGGCCGGCACTAATGAATTCGGATGTAGTGAGTCTCAGTTTCATTGTTCTGAGAGCCCTGAATTATTAGGTTTTAGTTCAGAGGAATTATTTAGAAATGACAAACTGACTTGGAGCTTGATAGTAGCGAACAAGATAATTTTACAGAAATGGTAAAATCCCCGGTACGAAGATTTTATTTTGAGCCTAAGATTTGAACACCTGCACCGTTTTTATTTAACACTAGCTGTACCCGCGACTTCGTTCGCGATTGCCTTACCTGCCAACTAATTAAGTTCACATTTAACAATATTCTCTCATATTATGAAACGCCGCCGTCCAAAAAATCGTGTAGGGTCTACGGGGGATAGCATATTGTCATCTTCAATCCCATTCTTTATCCACACGACTTTTAGCTACGACTCGGCCAGCGTCAGTGTTAAGAAGTGTCCTACTCGTTTGACTTACTTACAGCTGGGGCCCTATTCTGCTATACTAATCGCTTCACTATGACAGGGCACATCATTATCGTCACAGAATGACACTTTTTGGTATTCCACCTTGGATGAAAGAAATTATGATGAATGCAGATGGAGAGACGCGCGTCAAGTTTGAAACTACATATTAATTTATCTCGCGCGCACTATCTGGAATTTTATTAATCTAAGGATTCTACGTGATGATTCTGCGACGATTCCATTGTCATACTGAAGCAATTGGTTTGCAGAATTGGGCTCCTGATCCATTTGACTGGACCACCGTAATTTTTTTTCGTTAGTAGGTAGGTACAGTTGGCTGTGTACCACAATAAAAAATATTTTTCTGCGGTCCAGTTAGTTTAAGTGGACCACAATAATTAATTAATTTAATTGTACACGAAGTTTGGTTGGAGTAAGACTCCAACCAAACTTCGCTGGACCAGCTAAACCACCATATACCATGTAAGGCAGGAACCTAACTTATTTTTCCAAGACCCACCAGTTTAGTACCTTAGTACCTTAGTAGGTAGGAACCTAACTAATGGGTGCGTCTTGGAAAAATAAATAGATAGGAACTTACCTACCCTTTATCTACTAATTTTTTTCTTCAATCTACAGATTATTTCATCAATCTACTGATTTTCTACTCGACTTTCTACTGATTTAGTCATATTCGATCTTGCATCTCTGTTTCTAACAAAAAGAATGCATGAAATCGGACGACGCGTAGACCCGTCGTGATGCGCGGTTAAAGAATTCTACTTTTTCCTCTCTCCCAGGGGAACCTTACTGAATTACAGGATAAAATGTATTCCATGTCCTTTCTTGTAGTATGAACTCAAAACGTGCCAAGTTACATTCCAACTCATTACCTATGTAGTTTCGGCGTGATGAGCGTTGAAGGAATTTAACTTTCATCCCCTCTGCCAGGGCAACCTTACTGAATTCCGGGATAAAATGTATCTTTCCTCATAGTACGAACTAAAATCACGCCGAGTTGCATTCGAATTCATTAAGTAGTTCCGTCGTGATGCGCGGTTAAAGAATTTTACTTTCATCCTCTCTCCCAGGGGAACCTTACTGAATTCCAGGATAAAATGTATCCTATGTCCTTCCTTGAACTCAAATCGTACCAATTCAGTCCAACTCATTCAGTAGTTTCGGCGTGAACGTGATGCGCGGTGAAGAAATTTTACTTTTATCCCCTCTCCCAGGGGAACCTGACTGAATTCCGGGATAAAAAGTATCCTATGTCCTTTCTCGTGGTATGATCTAAAATCGTACCGAGTTTTATTTCAATACCTTAAGTAGTTCCGTCGTGATGCGCAGTTAAAGAATTTTACTTTCATCCCCTCTCCCAGGGAAACCTGACTGAATTCCGGGATAAAAAGTATCCTATGTCCTTCCTCGTAGTATGACCTAAGATCGTGCCGAGTTTCATTTCAATACCTTCAGTAGTTTCGGCGTGATGCGCGTTTAACAAACAGACAGACAGACAGACAGACAGACAGACAGACAGACAGACAGACAGACAGACAGACATGAATGAAAAAAATTGCAGTTTTGGCTTCAGTATCGATAATAGAGTGCCCTCCAAAAAAAATTTCAAAATATCTTCAATGTACAGAATTGGACCTGTTACAGTTTTATTATAAGTATAGATAGAGAGAATATTAATGGTGGTTCATTATATACAAATAAGAATTTCCGAAAACACCTAGAGGTAATATTTATTACTTTATAACCTAAAGTGCGATACACCCAGCCACGGCTAATCAGCCACGACCACGGCCGTCACGCTAACGATGCTGACAACCGACAAATTTCAGACGTCATAACATAACTTACTGGCCGCCACAACGGCGCTGCCCGCGTTTGTAATTTACTTTATTAGTCCACACTCGGAAGCTTTCTGTAGCGGTATAAACGGATCCGCTTACCCGCATGAGCTAAATTAATTTTCAATTTAGTAGGCTAACTTAACGACCTCCGTGGCGCAGCGGGCGAAGGTCCGCCTGCGACGCAGGAGTTTGCGGGTTCGATTCCCGCCTCGGAACAAATTTGTGTACGATCTGCAGAAATTTGTTCCGTTGGTTTGGGTGTTTTCTATGTATAATAAAAAACATCTATCTATGTAGTGTATTGTATTAAGTATATATCAGTTATCTAGTACCCATAACACAAGCTCTGCTTAGCTTGGGGCTAGATAATGCTGTGTGAATTGTCCAGCATTATTTATTTATTTATTTATTTATTTATTTATAACTAAAGCCCGTAGATTTGCTCGATAACCTAAATGAAGTAAGCAAAACGTATCAAGCTAAACGTAGGAAGAAGTTTGTAAAGTCCTAAAACGACGGAATATTTTTTCCGTCTCTCAGGAATTAAACATCAATACATACAAACGGTACACGGCAAGTTAAATAAAAGCTTCTAAAAGAGAAGAGCTCTTCAAACTTCGGATCATCCGATTCAAAAGTAGTACCCCGAGGCCCGGAACAATGCGTCAACGTACACAATAAAAAGAAATCGGCGATAGACCAGTCTTTGATGAGTCTGCAACTAAACTCCCAGTACAGCATTTACCGTTTTCTCGTTTTTCCGTCCTCTGAACTCTAATTTGAAGGATGCTAAAGTTCAAAATTGTGCGGGATGGTATATATTGCTCAGTATCTTTGTCTGTGTTATTTACTTTCGTCGCGCACATAAAGTAGGTTTACTGCCGTCTAGCCTTATCAATTGCGATCTCTGATTAAAACGAATTTACTGACTTTTGGATTGAATTTTTTCTTTTCCACAAATAATCGTGCGTGGTATTTTGTAAAGCATCAACGAACAGCAATATTCTCCAGAGCTATTCGATTTGATTGAGTCGAGGAATGTTTCACGCATTCGAGCCTGATGTGTGGAATTACAATATAAACTCGCTCAAGGAATGCTCTGATACCGGCACAGCAATATCGATACGTTACGTCGGTCGGAGCCATACTGGGCTCCGACCGACGTAACGTATCGAGATAAGGAATTGTTGAAAGGGCATTCTACTTTCCATGTTTAGAACAATCAGAGCTATATTCACTTACTTTAAACCAATAGATGCATTACAATAGAAAACGAATTGAGAATGCAGAAACACTTCAAACTGAACTTACCAACATTAAACGTATAAGATCTACACTATGCAGTTTTTTTTTTTTTTTTTTTTTTTTTATTTATAGGTTCACAAAACTGGTTTTTACACAGAACAGAAGGCAACAAGGTTTAACTTATTCATTATTTAAACTAGAATGAGTGTAAAACCTACTCGTTGTGAACACAGCTTACTTAGTAATTAGTTGTATCAATAGGTTCTTATTAATGGAAAAAAAAAGAGTAGATAGGTGTACAAATAAAAGGTTAACAAAACAAAAATAGTATGTTGCTTACAGGCTAGGGAGCCTCTTAAGAATTGAGGCTGATGCATAAAATATGTCTACATTTTGACAGGTTGTATTGTAGGAAGAACACATGCGATTAATTGGAGAATATTGGCTATACTTGGAGTGGCACTGAGGAATGTTAAACGTTTTTCGGTTACAGAGACGACTAGAAGAACGAGGAACAGCTAGCTGAACTTTGTTTACGAGTTGAGGGCTGTCAATTCTACCACTAACAATTTTGTGCAGGCACACAATGTCAGCAACGTACCTCCTATGTTCTAACGTAGGCATTTTAAAGTGACGAAGTCTACAATGGTAGGAATCTAGGAGACGACAGAGATTATTCGCATAAGACAGGTGGTAAAGAAATTGCTTTTGAAGTCTTTCAAGGCGATTAGAGTGGACAGCGTAGTAAGGGTTCCAGACAGGGCTGCAGTACTCGAGCAGGCTACGAACATAGCTATTGAAGAGAATGACTGACACATCGGGGTCTTGAAAGAATTTTGTTTGCCGGATGACAAATCCAGCGAAGCGCGATCCTTTTTTGGTGATGTGATCAATATGTTCCCGAAAGTCAAGCTTCTTGTCCATAATGACACCGAGATCAGTCATGCTCGACACCTCTGCTATCGTTGTGCTACCAATTGAGTAGGATGCTGGTGTAGAATATTTTTTCCTGGAAAATTTGATATGATAGCATTTGGAGGTATTGAGTAACATTTTATTTAGTTGACACCAGTCGCTTATTGAATTGAGATCAGTTTGGAGAGTTGTTATATCATCTTGTGAGTTAATAGTTCTATAAAGCTTAAGGTCATCAGCAAAGAGCTGGTAACCTGATTTTATATTACTGCAAAGATCATTCACGAATACAAGAAAGAATAGCGGACCGAGATGCGAGCCCTGGGGCACACCCGACGGTACGACTCTAGCAGAGGATTTGTAGCCCCGCACAGTCACCAACTGAGAACGGTTGCGAAGGTAAGATTCGCACCAACGAAGTAAAGATCCACAGATACCAGCGTGTCCTAGCTTCCGAACAAGTAATCCGTGATCAACGAGGTCAAATGCTTTTGAGAAGTCGGTGTAAATCGCGTGCACTTCTTTACGGTCTTCGAATGCCTGCGTAATGTCACTGACATAGGTAAGCAGATTTGAGACGGTAGATCGCCCTGGAAGAAAGCCATGCTGCTGCGGGATAAATAGCGGTTTCAAATGGAAGGAGATTATTTTCTGGACCAACGACTCAAAAAGTTTCCCAAACGCCGAAAGGATGGATATTGGCCTATAGTTTGTGATATCGCCTAGGTCACCTTTTTTGTGAATTGGAGTAACGTGTGCGAGCTTCCATTTGGAGGGAAAGAAACCAGAGTTTAGTGATTTGTTGAACAGTATGTATAGGGGAGTGACCAACTGTGAGGCACAAGATTTGAGAAACAAAGGAGGGATAGAGTCTGGACCAGGTCCCTTATTGGTGTCGAGCTGCTGTAGTGATGACTCTATGTCAGTTTCAGAGATTTGGCATGAGCCAAGTGATGTAAGTGGACCAATGAGGTGGTCATAGTATTGCGTTTGAGAACTATCATTGTGATAGATGGAATTGAAATAATCTGAGAATAGCTCAGATATGTCTTTGCCACCCTGTACCTTTCTCTTATCAAAAAACATTTCGTCTGGGATGTCATTACAGTTTGACCTAAGAGATTTAATGAATGTCCAGAAATACTTCGGGTTATTTTTAATATTACTTTTTGCATCTGATTTTATTTTGTTTAAGCATTCAGTCATTAATTTAGCGCAGCGTTCACGTAGTAGCCGGTAGGTCAGTTGATCTCTGGGGTTAGCATGCAGTTTGAACTTACGGTGATACTTGGCCTTTTCTTTGAGAGCTTGCCTTAGACCTCGGCTGAACCAGAATGGATATTCGTTTTGACCTTTTCTTCTTAGTGGAGTGTTTTTTGTTATTATTGGAGTGATTAAATTGTAAAATACATCAACAGCTTCATCTGTAGTGTAGCTGACTTTTAAATGTTCATGCCAATTAACTTGGTTTAGTTCTTCTTTAATTTGGTCGAAATTGGCTTTTGAATAATTAAGGACTGTCGATTTCATTGTCTTAGGAGGTTTTGTTTTAATAATTTTCAATTTGATATCCAAAGCTGGATGATGATTATCAAGACTAACAATTGGAGAAAAGCTATTTGAAACTCAGTCTCCGCCGACGCGCGATTGCGATAGGTTGTGCGTGGTTATCCTGCTAACAGATCCGAATCTACCCGCGATGGTTCTACAAAAATGTGTGAAATGCAAGAAAAATATTACGAAAAAAGCAACTGGGCTCCAGTGTAGCCGATGTGACAAGATAGTTCACGCTGATCCGGATTGTTCCAAGCTATCTAACAAACAGCTGAACACTTTTAGAAATACTCCAGGCTTTGAGTGGAGCTGCGAAGAATGTCTGAAGAACGCCTCCCGTAGGTCATCGTTTCTTATTGCAGATGACGACGATGAGGATGACTCCGACGCAGGTACTGTCGTAAACACACAAAGCCTTGACACAAATAAATTGTTAAAGGATATCAGCCGAGAAATGAAAAAAACATTTCGGGAGGAAATACGCAACCTTGAAGCGTCACTCAGCTTCATGAGTGAGCAAATAACAACGATGGAAAAGTCTCTGACTAACCAAGACAATAAGATAAAACATCTTGAGAACAAAAATCAAGACCTACAAAACCAAAATAAAAATCTACACCTAAGAATGTCGGCGCTTGAACAAGGAATGAACGATCTACAGCAGAAGAGCCTAACGACTTCTCTCGAAGTAGCTGGTCTGCCGGAAATTGACACTAGTGGAGTTGAAGGGGTCATAGATACAGTAATATCCAAACTTCATATGGATAAAACTAAGATAACATCAATTCGACGCCTACATGGAACCAAAGAGAAGCCGGGTGCAATCCTCGTGGAGCTAAGCTCCAACGCGGCCCGTTGTCAATGGATAGCTGCTGGGAAGGAGAAGAAGCTGACCGTAGGACTTGTTCTTCCTGACGGACCCAAGGAAAAAGCCAACGATCGCATTTTTATTCGAGAAGCCCTTACAAAAAATGTGAAAACCCTTTTATACAACGCTAAAGCCAAACTTGGCCCAACATTCCAGTTTGTATGGTGCAAAGATGGCCGAGTATGTGCAAGAAAAACTAGCAATAGCAAGATATTCTCCATTCGATCCATGGAAGACATCAACCTCATCCTAAAACAGTCGAAGGAAACGTCGCCGACGATCACTTTTTCTACGCCCACATAAATACCTAGCTTTAGTTAGTTCTAAGTAAGTCGAACATAGTTTTCTTTTATACCTAATTGCTTTTTCGAAAATATGAACACAAAAGTGAATGAAATATTTAATTGTAGCTCTTGTAACAACTTTTTTCAATATCTCCCGGCAAAAAGTCATCTAAATTTGTCATGTATTCATATCAACATAAGGTCAATAATCAAAAATTTTACTAAACTTCTGCAAGAAATTCATAGCTGTAATTTTCCTTTAGATGTAATAGTTGTTACCGAGGCAGGTATTTCAGAAAATATTTCTAACCTCTTTAACATTCCTGGCTATAATATGTACACGCAACTACGCTGCGAGAAAAAAGGAGGAGGAATTATAGTTTACATAAAAAATCATTTAAAATTTACAATAACACAAAAACAAACATTTACATTTGAAAGCCTTTCCGGCACATTAAAAATTAGCCCTAACCAAGATGTAGTTGTGTGTGCTATTTATAGACCACCCTCCACGGTGAAAAACATGTTTGTTATGGAATTAGGTAAGTACATCTCACAGTTTGACTCAAAACCAAACCTTCTCATGATAGGCGACTGCAACATCGATCTAACATCCATTTCATCATACAAAGATAGCTATCTAGAAACACTGAGCGAGCGCGGATTGATGTGTGGAATCTCAGACTACACCAGAATTGAACCGAGGTTAAATAAAAATACTAACACTCTCACTACCACTAAATCATGCATTGATCACGCGTTCGTCCGATTCCCCACAACACATCCGTACTCGGCGGTGCTAGATACCGTACTGGCCGATCACCGAGCGATTGTTATCGCATGCATCAGTTATGCACCTCCGACGCGCATACAAGGTGTAACGAAACATGTTATTGATTACGAAATTTTGCACAAAGAATTAAAAAGTATTAACTGGCTAGATACCATGGACATGAATAACCCTAACGATATTTTTAACTTTATTCGAAACTCTTTTCATAACGCTAACAAATTAGCATCTTCCACTAAAAAAATATACTCGAACAGAAAACTAAATCAAACAAGAGTGCCCTGGATCGACAAAAACGTTACTCGACTATGCGAAAAACGCAATAAACTATACAGGGATTGTAAAAATAACCCAAATGATCCGCAACTGAGACTAGCTTATAACAAAACTCGCAATAAAATACATAAAGTACTAGAAGTTAAAAGAAATAAACACTACATCACGGAAATAAATAATAATTTTAACAATACAAAGAAAGTTTACAAAATCTTAAACCAAATGTTGGGTCGCGTATCACTGTCTATCGACGATGCAATTTTAAAAGCGTTTGATTCCCAATGCCTCACCGCTAAATCAATAGCTGACAATTTTGCCCATGGTTTCGACAAGGCAGTCAAAGACATTATACCAAAATGTGGTATAAAATTAATAAACCATCCCTACCGCAACCCAACTAACTGTAGCTATCTATTTAAAAAAGCTACGAGCGACGATGTTAACAAGATTATTAAGAAATTAAATGTAAGGAAGGCTCCTGGACATGATAATGTAAGAGTATCGGACATCAAAATAACGGGGAATGATGTAGCTACTGCTATAGCAAATTTAATTAACTGTAGTGTTAAATCAGGCATATATCCCGATGAATTAAAAGTAGGATGCGTCAGACCAGTCTATAAAAAAGGGAAGCATGACGACTACAGTAACTACCGCCCAATAACGCTGCTCTCTTCTATTGATAAAATTGTTGAAAAATATATCAGTGAACAGATTCATGGGTTCTATAAGAAACATGAAGTTTTGTACCGGAACCAGTTTGGGTTTCAACCAGGAAAGGGGACAAATGACCTCCTAACTACTTTCACAGACCAAGTTAACGACAACCTAAATAACAAAAAACACGTGCTGGTCTTGTTAATTGACTTTTCCCGTGCGTTTGATACCCTAGAACACGCACAGCTAATAAAGAAGCTTGATAACTGCGGAATCAGAGGCCCCCTATTAGAATGGTGTGAAAATTACCTAAACAACCGTAAATATACTGTAAAAATTGATAATATGCATAGCGACTACGTTACAGTAACGGAGGGTACCGCACAAGGGTCCGTTCTAGGACCACTTCACTTCTTGTCGTATGTCAACGAAATGAGCAATTGCATTAGGCATACCACATGCTACCAGTTTGCCGATGATACTTGCCTCGTAGCAGTTGATGATGACCCTAAAAAAGCACGTGACCTCCTACAAATCGATTTTAACAACATAACTAAATGGTGTCACGATGCAGGATTAGTATTAAACGCAAATAAAACTAAAATGTTAGTAGTTAAGTCTCCTTACATAAAAAAGCACCCACTTAACAATTTAGTTGCTCACAACCACAGCTGTCTGCATGCCACGGCAAACTATAATTGCAAATGTCCTACGATAGACATCGTCAGTAGTGAAACGTACCTCGGCATACTTATAGATAGCAAATTCACATGGTCGAATCATATTGAGCGTGTCTGCAATAAACTACGACACTTTCTAGCGAACATGACAATACTCAAGGACCGTATACCCTATAAGGTCAAACTTATGCTTTATAACTCGCTAGCGGAATCATACATTCAATATGGACTAACTAGCTATGGTCGTACTTACACTACTTACCTCAATCAAATATATAATCTTCAATTGAGAATTTTAAAAAAAGTTGTCTCCAATAACGTTAAACAACAATTTATTGATAATGAACTAGGTATCTTTGAACATTGTAAAGTATTGCCCGTCCATACTCAATTTAAATATATGATACTTCGAAATTATTTCTTTGACGAAACCATTCAACAAGTTGTTAGTCACCCTATACATACACGAGCGGTTACTAAAAACCGGCTAGTCACTTCGCGCGCCAATAATGCGTACGGCGAGCGGACAGCCCGTTACCTGGTACCGCGACTAATAAATGAACTTCCCACTGAACTACTTGAAACAATAACACCTAAAAATATAAAATGTAAACTCAGATTGTACTTCTTATCAAACCTACATCTGTATCAAAGAGCTTGATCCCAGTTACTCAACCTAATTCCAAATTATGAAACTATTTTCTTCCAGTATAAATATATTGTATTTTTTACATGTAGTTTCTGCCTATTTTTTATAACTCTTAACACTTAGTACGTTATGTTAGTACATAACGTACTAAGTGTTAGTATAACGTACTAGTATAACTTAGAAATTAAGGTCTTATTTTTTGTCAAACCTATCGGTAGTAACTCGGCTGCGACTCGTTAATGACACTCCCTTACAAACCTCTGTGGTTTTCTTAGTGTCATTATTATAAGTTTTTCAATGTAACATTAGTTTAAGTTGGTAAATAAATAAATACAAAATACAAACTGTTACTGAGTTGGTAGAGTTGGTAAGTATTAAATCTAGGAGGCGTCCATTTTTATTTTGAATAGAGTTCATTTGGTGCAGTCCGTTAAAAGATAGAGTATCAATTAGCAAATTCTCAGTTTGATTTGAGGTACTGCTAGGAAGCATAGAGTTTGAGTTGGGGTCATGGTGCTGCCACTGTAGAAAGGGAAAATTGAAATCGCCAGCGAGCAGTAGTATAGATTTTTTTGGCATTTTATGTTGAACTACATCTGTAATGTTGGAGAGCATGGTTTCAAGTCGGCTAAGTATTACAGGGGGTGCTAGGTAGAGATTACATAAACAAATATTCTGTATACATGGGCCTTGTTTGAGTTTCATAGTAACCCACAAATCCTCTTGTGTGGATTCCCATTTAAATTTTCGTGTTGGTGAATGTTTTTTTAATATAGCTATAAGGACTCCGCCTCCTTCCTGTTTGCAGCTGTAGCTAGAACTGCGGTCACGCCTGAATACTGTGTATCTGCTATCAAATAGTTCGCGGTCATAAATTGAGTCGTTCAACCAGGTCTCTGTAAGCAGAATAACATCCAACTCTTGCTTTAGGGCATTAGTCAATACAGTATTTGTTTTGGTCCTGAGACCCCTAACATTCTGGTACAAGATTTTAAGATTACATAGTGATGCAACATTACAAGTTAAAACCATAGAAAATTAAGAATACTTAAGCCTAATTAAATTTAAGAGTTAGAAGTGAGTACAAAATAATAATAATAATTAAGAATGGTTCAAGGAAGTCTAAAGAACCAAGAAACAGAAATTACAGAGAGTTCAAAACTTCGATGGTAGTTACTACAAAACTCTTAGAGTTAGCGTTCTTCCGCATATGAATCTTGCCACCGCGGACCCAGACAAACTCGAACCCTTTTTCTTTGGCAGCCTTGCGTGCGGCTGCGTGAAGCAGCTTGTTTGCGGGTGATAGGTGCTCACACACATAAACAGGTCTTCTCTCGCCAGCGAGGCCTAGATGTGCCGAATTTAGCTTGTCACTGTTGCTTCGGGTTTTGTTGTAGGTTTTTACTGCGCCTAAAACTATGTCGCGAACCAATGGACTGGAAAGTTTGACGATTATGGAGCGAGGTCTGGTAGATTCTTGGTTGATTTTTGGTATACGATGGTAGTTTAGTATTTCGTGATCAGCCAGATCGCAGCCGACGGTTGATGCCAATTGCTTTACGACCGACTTCAAGCTTTCGCCTCTATGTTCTGGTACGCACTGGATCTCCAGATTACTTTCGCGACACTGTTGTTCGTACCGATTCAGTCTTAAGCTCAAGTTGGAAACCTCCATATGCAGTGTTTTGTTTTCAGCATGCAGGCTATTGACTATACTTGACTTGCTATCAAGTTCCTCTTTGATACTATCGTATTTCGCCGAGATGATATTCACGCACTCTGTCAGTTCCAGTATTTTGTTGCGGGTGTCAGCGCTCTCTGCAGTGAAATCTCTTCTGATATCAACGAGGAGCCGGGACAAGGAGTCCTCCAATTTTTTATCGAAGTAATGTTTGAAATCGTCAATGTTATTGATTGCGGATGACTCGGGAACCGGGGTTGCCGCGTCGGTTCTTCTACATTCGGTACACCTCCACGACGCTTTGTATGTTTTCGACTCCTTGTTAAAATTCTCGAGAGCAATTCCCACGCATTGATAGTGAAAAGTAGATTTGCATTTAGTACAGCTTTTACAATCGCTGGCTTTTATTGGTTTCTCACACTTACTGCAAATGCTCATTTTAACAATTTCAGCCGAATGTGGCCAAGTTGAACCGAGTTGGTAACACTTTTAGCTTGTCAATCAAGACAAGTTGACAAGTTGATTTTCGACTTTGAAGTTGCCAGTTTCACAATGACGCTGTCAAAATGAAGTATGCAGTCGTCGATCGGGACTTTGTGGGTAGAAAATATTATGCGTATGCCTTCAGCGAAGAAATATCGATGTGTACGGTAGAAAAATAGAATTTTCCTGGTCCTGTTTCTTCAATATCCGATTGAAATCAGCCTTGAAAACAATATCACGGGTTCTTTGGGGTATTAATTTCACTATTAGTACACTGTCGCTACAATTACTACTGTTTTTCCAATAAATTAGGTAAAATGATACGGAGCTCGACACGTAAGGTTGGCGGGGTTGCCAACGACAGTTATATAAAAACACGCTCTAAGATGGGTAAGCTCAAATAATAGATTCAGGCGTTACTTTGCGGAAATCCATTGTATAATATTAGGATAAAACAATATTTAGTAACAATTCCGCGTAAAAACTCCTCCGACAAGATCCAACAAAATGTGATTTGCGTGTACCGCCCGCCCTCCCACAAATTGTTCCCACTTGCAATCAGAGAAAGTAAACAACAGACTTATAAAATTGCCCAGTAGATTACCCTCGAACTCCAAGAACAAACACAACTTAATTTGCGAAAGAAAAGACCAGACCAACCACACAATGAGAAACTCATCAAAAGTAAGTCGTCAACTAGTTTCGTCTCTCCACGAGACATCATCAGGACACCACAACAATACTCGACTTTGACACAGAGACCGCCAAGCAACAACGACAGAGTGCCATCAGAGATATTGCCTCTCTGAGTTCCCTGAGTAAAGGACTTAACGCAGTGTAAGCTCCTAAAACTTGGGTCACAAAATAGACCGGGATATCATGAGATGATCATAACGAAGGTACATCAGGAAACTAACGTCGTAAAACAAAAGCAGAGAATCATATCCACTTCCGTATCTTATCTAAGGACGTGCAGACATTCTAGATTATAGTGCAAGCAGGGCAGTTGACGATCGACCACATATTTGCTCGATTTGTACAGTCAGTTTAAAAACTTACAGCGGTATTGAACAGAAAGAGTAAGAAAAAGATAAAAGTGGTAGTAAATTATAACCATACATTGATAGATTGGACATCAGGGTTTTTCTAGAGTCACTCCTAGAGCCTTATTCGCCTCTGGTGCAGGTCAATGTTGACCGAGTCCAATAAAGATTTTTTGATCACAGAATCACTTCTGTGATCAAAAAATTTGATCGTTCGATTAGCCATGAGTCAGCCAACGTGACTGGAACTCTATAAATAATTACTGCGAAAAGAAAAACTTTATTTGGCAGCGTTTTGGTTGCGGTTTGGTTAAAAATTTTATGAGTTAAATTTCACTGGGTAGTTTTACGAAGGCTAGAAAGGCCCAATTTCTTCTAGATAGACTGTATTTTATAATCCACAGCACAGACATTAGAGTTATTGGCTCATGCTGAGTGTCCTTCAAGTAGTTGAGGATGCGCCAACATTCTCAACTACTGCGGAGTTTTGATTGAATTGCAGTCCACGTCAGCGAATACTTTATCAGGATTTTTCCCGCAAACATCCAGTTATGGCCTCCTTTTGGCTCGTCTCTCTCTATCTTGTTTCTAGCTGTCTGCGTATTTGTTCTTGTGATAGGAGTGGATTATTTTATTACTGACATTAACTTGCACATAAATGGCCTGATACAAGTCGGGAAGAGAGTTAAAATCGGGAAGAGGTTTAACATACCTTGATCGTGTGGGTTAGGCTATTTATTTAAATATGGTATCTAGGGCAAGTCTTTTTTTGGTAAATCGAAAGCAATGTGCACGTTTATTTAATCAGTTTTAACTTTGGGAATGATTTTGTTTTTCTAACTTTTCCATGATTATGCTTATTGAATACAAATTACATTACTAGGTAATTTCATATTCGAATGATTTCAAATTCGGATGATTGCATGAGAGAACGTTACCGTACTGAGTGAGGTTATGTATATATATCCACCATGCTTTAACTGCAATACCGACGCTGATATTATTATCACAACAGCTAAATTGGTACCCAGATATAATGTAAAGCTTCGTCCAAACCTTTTTTTACTTCTTTAATAATACCCGCTAGGCATACTAGTGGCAGCAGTAAAAAGTCCATTCGTAAAGTGAATGAAACTTTATCTGCCCACAGTTTGGTTTTGGTGGTCATCCGTATTACAAACAGTGTACACTGTTTGTTATAGGATTTTCTCTATTTGATAGTTTAAACTGGAAAGTTTTATGTATAAATACTTATCGATCGTCGTAACTTTCGTGAAGCATTGCTTACCTTCGTTATTTAACTATCAGCTCTTTTTTCTTGTAAATAATATCAACAATAGATAAAACATAGGTAAAACGTTAGTTTTGAGTAATACATATTGTCCCATTCACTGTTTAGTTCAAACAAGACAGAGTTTCTGAACTAAACCAGTTAAACTAAAAAGCCTTTAAACTTTGCTAAACGAGAAACGAGCGTGTCGCGTCCGCAAAACATTATTGAAGCGAGTTGAGGGAATTCAGCACAGAATACACAGAATGCTAATTCTACAACAAATACCTAGGTGCCTATTTCACTCAGAAGTTTGTCAGTTGATACTGTCAAAAAAGTGTTTTTAGAAACGTAGAGAACTCGTACCTAACTTAACTCACATCTACACACCACTGCAGTTTAGGTATTATTTGATACTAGTTTCTGCCTGCGGTTTCGCATGCGTTGTTTCTATGGACACGTTTTATGGTTATGTCTATCGCATATGGGAACTGATTTAAGGGATAAAATATGTTTTACTCCAGGCCTAAAACTACCTAAATGCAATTTCAGTCCGATCCGTTCAGTAGTACTAGCGTGACGATTATAATATTAGTATGAGTGTGATTATCTGGCCTAACGCAGCATAGCATCAATGATGACTAGGTCCTTTTGACCTTTTTGCATTATGACTATTATTAGTCTTCATTATTATTCTCTGGAGGAGGTTTTTCCTTTGGATGATGATAACGACCGTATTTTGGAACTCGACCTTACACGTATGTTAGCGTTCATTTCCTGTTACACTGGCTTGATGACAATAGCCCCGAATACAGTTAGACCATAAAGCATGCACTATCGCCCGGAGACTAATCAGATTGATATAACGGGACGCGGAACCAACGAGCCGAGAGACACAAATGGCTGCAATAATTACAATGTGGTGAGTGCCTGCTGTCGACAGTCATGGCCTACGCTTCTTGCTGTTTATTTATGTGCCTTTTCCCCGGTAATAGGGTCGCTATTAACCTCATTATGAAATGGTTGTGGTAATCTTTATAAGTAAGGACAATTTTATTATTATGTCATTTTAAATAGCACACAAATAGGGTTATTGTCTTCTTTGCAAAAAGGTTGAACATTTGACATGAAAACCTTGAATCTCAATTATTCGAGTCCCGCTGGAATCAAAAATTTTGATGAAAATAGACTTAAGTTTACAGAACAAACTTATTTAAAGCCTTACAGCGTGTTAGCAAGGATAGTCTGGTAAATAAAAGTAAAAACAAAGCAACACTCAATATATTAAAATGTAGTCAATTGGTGGTCACTATTTTTAGTCAACTGCTCTCGGTCCAACTAATCTAACTTACCCAGCACTGGTCAAACCGCGGAACTGAACAAATAAATTGTTAAAGTTATACAGCCCACCCATTCCTCTCTTGAATAATTTTCTCATTTATTCATGTTGCGTACTTTATAACAATGAGCGTTCAACCACTGGATGTTACGGCTGTTTAAATGCAAAATTAAAAGAATGGCATGGCACTATGAAGTACGACTCACACTGCCCAGCCCTAGAGACGCGTCTCGCTAGTGTTAATATAGGGACATAATGGAACAATTAGTTGTGTCGGCAAAGTAAACAATGGGTTACATAACATCCTACAGGAGTTTAAACTATATTTGTGAGACTAAAATAATAAAACTAAACAGACATACTACAAAAAACACAAGACACTATCAAGACGACGAAAATCATATACCTACCTATATAAGTAAATGTAAACAAAACAGTTCTTCAAGATATCACGTCAATGTCAAACTGACAAGTTCAATGTTGCCTTGTATGATGGGCGTCATGGGCACACAAAGTGTTAAAAAATGTGTTAGTTGTACTACACAACTGAAACCACTTTTATAATACTAAATACAAGAACATTTGCATTCTTTCATATTTTCATCCGTTCTGCCAACATAATATTAGCATGATGATAAAGTCAAATTGTTCTTTTGTCTTCGAGTTACAGAAACTGTTTATAAAATGAAAAGCAGAGCGAGATACCTCAGTGCTATTGTGTAGTTAAATGTCTTGGTTGAGACTTGCGACAGGTAAATGTACTTTGTTAAGATTTTGGTATTCAGGTGAATCTGTTTTAAGTAAGAAATTGTTTGTTTTAATGCACGTAGTGACAAAGATGTTTATGTTGCTTCGTGCAGAAAGATTCTGGCCACATTCATAGACTGTTATCTAAATAGGTTAGCATGTATGTAACAATCCGACAGCAGTTAGAAAATAACTTTCGGAATACCTATCAATTAGACAAGTTTAGACGGATATTAAATAAATAATTAATAAATAATAAATGAATAATTGGTAACTGGCTGAGAACCTGTAATGGACCGGTTCCCTAAATAAATAAAATGTCAAAAAAAATTCAGACGATCAGTTTTAAGGACACACGATAACTTTGGACCAATCCGACGCTGGATCACACTAAAGGTTCACAGGACGGTTTTATACATGCTAAAACAAACCTTATTATTGACATAGTTCAGCTCAACCTATAGCCGTGTGTTTATGTAAATGCGGGACCGTGGCATTATGCATAATGACCGGCTAATCACCTGGGGAGGTTCGGATGTTCTGCTAAACGCGCTTGTATCATCACAACGGCCTTTGTACTGCAAGCGATCGGCTTTGGCAGGAGACTTTATACGGTATTACTATGACGATCGGCTGTAGTGGCTGAAGGGACGTCAAAACGCAGAACGTTGCGGGTTTGGTTCCCGGCGCCGCGCAGGACCATGTAGTTAGTACTTACCTACATCAAAAAAAATACTAATTTCCCGTCTTCCTTTAAGTATACAGGGGTAGCCTCTCTCTTTGATACTATTTACAGCTTTGAAGCAATATTTTTTTCTTTCTATTGACGCAAGTCCGAAAAAAAACTATACACTGCTAAGAAGTAACCTCTTTACACCCTTACTTTAATTATTATTTATCTAGTCCCTAAAAGAAATGTTTCAATAACCACCTTCCATTAAAAATTAAAATTTTTGGCTCGGATCATCATCTTGACTGAAAAATAACCAAGAATCTTTTCTATAAAAACATATAGAAAATCCCTGCCTTAGAAAGTATTAACAGCATTATTATTAAAAAACGCTATCGTATGGTCTTCTTGTAAAACACCTTCAAGCCAGAAGCCGTCGTTCCTTAAATTGTAAATTGGTTTCTCAGCCGTTGGGAAATACCTTCACTATTATATAATTTTGCAATGGCCTGTGGCCTGTCGCCCTGTAACTTAATTCCCTTTGAATTAATTCATGGATAATTAAAAAGCAAGTTAGTTTTTGTAATAAAATGAACATTTATTTTTCAATCCATTTGACACAATATTTTTTTTCTTTTGTTTCAGGTAATTAAAATTATTTCTAAGTGAGAAGTTACCGAATCCACAATAACAAAGGTAAACCTAATGTCACATTAATTTATATAAAGTAGTAAAACATCCGCAGCATTGTTTATATTCAGAATACGTTCATTTTATTCTAATAGTTGTTAACTAATTGCAAACCGTCGCATAAGTACTCCACACCGACCCACGTATACAACTTACGACAACTCTAATAGAACGTCAAGTAGTAATATTCACTAGGATTTTGCTATTTGGGCCCTTATTCCTGAATAATCGGTAACCTATGCGTGCGAGTTTTAATTTTTTAACCCCAACGACGGAAAGGAGAACGTGTTGTTGTGAAAGGTATAAGCAAACTAACGTTCTCGAAAACAGATTTTGATCCTTTTTATGATTAAAATTGGTGCAACCATTGTAATGGTAATAAGGTATGAAGTGAAACGGCTTTAAACTTGATTTTTTGTGTAAATACATTCGTTGGTGTAGGTGTAGCTGCGTAGACACTCTACGCTTTTCGTAGAAGCTATGTAGCAGTGCTACGTAAGTCGTAGCAGCGCTCTCGGTTCTACGGTGTTCGTATTTTTAAAGAAGCTGTACATAGGTACAAAAATAACTACGGTCCTTTTATGAAAATATTTAGTTGTGTAGATTTCCTACACTTTTCATAGAGATGTTCATATCAATAGATACCTAGTTGGTTCCATTTGCCCACATGCAACGAGATGTAAAAAAATATTTAAAAAGTCTCCTGCTTTGTTTGGCTTATTAGCCGATCAAATAGCAATCTATTTCACAAATAGGTACTTTGAAATAGTAATCATTCCACATACTTTTGAGATATTTTTGATCCTAATTAACGATCTAACGGTAGCCTCTACACAAGCAGAATATGTCATGTATGCGGACGATGGATGTTTAATAATATCTGCGGAATCCCACAGCCTGCTTAACGCAAAGGTGAATCACGTGATCGAAAAAGTAGCTGGATGGTTTTCCGCGAATGGAATGGCACTAAACATAGAAAAAACAAATATTGTCCACTTCTATTTAGGCGCAGACAAAAACAAAGGCCAACTCCATGTAGTTTGCAATGGACTTAAAGTGCCCATCGTCGACTCTGTTAAATACCTGGGTTTCACTCTAGATCAAAAACTAACTTGGGAACCCCATATAGATATAACTTGTAAAAAGCTATCTTCTGCGTGCTTTGCACTGTCCCGCCTGAGTGGAAGCCTCGATCTGCACAATAAGCAAATGGCGTATCACGGATATGTTCATTCTGTATTGACGTACGGAGTAGAATTTTTTGGTCAAGCGGCGGAACGCATAAGACCGTTTCGTCTACAGAAACGCGCGATCAGAATCCTGTGTGGTGTAGAATGGGACCATCCTGCTCGGGAACTATTTAAGGAAACTAAAATACTAACGTTACCAAGCGAGTTTATTCTCCAAGCGGCCAAATTTGTCAGAAGTCACCTTAAGGAGTTCCCGACGTGGGCTGAAGCCCACAACTACCACACTAGGAATCGTCACCGACTCATGCTACCCAAAATAAGATTAGCTAAAGCAAAACACAAAATTGACTATATAGGAGTGAAAATCTACAATAATCTGCCGGACTCTATAACTAGTGCCGCGTCGACTGCAATATTTACAAATAAACTAAGGAGAATCCTAGTGGACAGGGCATACTACAATTTAGAAGAGTTCTTCGTTGATAAATTTGCTGACGCCGATGTCGTAGATCCACACTTATAATATTGAAATACTCTTGGTAAGATTACCAAAGACAATTATTTATTTGTTTGTTTACATTATTTTGTACCTAGCTATACTATTTTGACATGTAAGAAAATTTCTTATAAATAAATAACTGAAACTGAAACTGAAACATACAATACAGTGTCATATATTTTCGACTCCATATCGCATTCAATATAGTATTGTGATTGCTTTGCAAACACGATCTTCCAGCCAGTAAAATATTATTAAGATCTTCTCGAAACAAAGAACTACGATATTAAATCCCGCAGTGAACATGAACACGCTATTACGTTGGTAAAACGATAACATGGCCTTTATTATTAGGGTAATATGCATAATGTTCTTGTTTTCGGATATTTTCTAAAGGTGCACGCCTAGTATGAGTTTACAAAATACTAAAAAGGAAAAATATTCGAGAACGTGATAGTCAAATTTGGCTCTCGTACTGCCGAAATGCAACAAATCATTCAAAAGTATAACTGAGTTCGTATGGAACTACATACTATTAATGGATTGCAGAGACCGTAAGGGCGCTGCAAGGAGTTAAAAGTACCTCATTTGTTGCAAATCGACATTGAAAAAAAATTCAAATATAAGACTTCATTTAATGCCATCTGACTGGACGCACCACTGTGGTCTCATCTTATATCATACAATTAATTCTAAGAATCGATTCATCGGGTCCTTAACGTTGATGTTTTATTACAGAAAAGAGATTTTTGACGCAAGTCTCTCTTAGACAGACGCGGCCACCACCGCAGGTCGCCTGTCGAGAAGAGGCTTATTGAAAGTAATAAATGGTGATATACACAAAGAGTACAACAATACTTTAACCTGGAAGGGTACTTATAATCTCTCTCTTTCAAATCTTTGAAACAGTCATTAAGGCTGAAGGAGTCGCTCATCTCTTCATACAAACGTGGAAGGGTAACTACAACGCTGTTTGATATTGACCATCCAAAACTAAGGATAAGGCATGACGAGATAAATTGATATTATTTATCTCGTCATTATCTATGTCGGCATGCACCCGAAACCGTAAAAAAAATAATTTAAAAAATACAAGCTTCTAAATACTCTACTACTATACTCTCAATAGTTTTTCTATAATAATCATTGTGCTAAAAGTCTTTTCCCATTTTTTTTACCCGACCGTTTTACGAATAAATTTATTTGCCTTTCATCAAGCGCGCGAGAGTGTCTATGATGTCAGATGAGATGGCATACATTTAGGCCGCACCCGCTGATGAGTAGGATCGGACGACTCGTGCAGCCTTAACTCACGCAAACCAAGTCGCGGTCGTATTAAAGTGCAGTAAATAAGCTTATCCTGGATCACGTGTGAGTGTTCCATTGGAATAGAATTTTAATGGATCATAAATTACAATCATTATCTAGTTTGACGCATGGCCGGGCTTTCCACTCAGTGCCTAATGGCACTATTCCGATCGTATTTTTCAACGGCTTTAGAGATCACAATCACGGGCTAGTGTGGGGCGCGAGGTCGGAGGTATTTTGGTAGAAATTGAGTTGTTTCTTATTCTACTGAGTTTGTACAATACCAAACGGGAAAAGTTTTTGAGAACATGATTGTTGACTACCGCTGACTTGTTAAAGTCCTTCTGCCAAAATGCAACAAACCACTCAAAGCCATTCCAAAAACCAGGTTCGACTTCGTATGAAACTATTACCTTTATACCATTAAAAGAAGTTCCTCTCAGTATCCGTCGGGGGCACTGCTAGGTGTCAAATGTATGAAAGGAAACGTGTTTCAGGAAACTATGCAAAACTCATACTACCAGAGTATTAGATACCAGAGACTTCAGTAAGGTCTCTGGTACCCTACTGCCCTATAACACAAAGCCAGCGAATGAGATGGTGCTGTGTGAAATGTCCAGCAATATTCATTATCTTATTTTATTTCCCGCAACCTCAGACTTATTTCTACAAAATGTCAACCAAGTTTTTATAGATTGATTTAAACCTGATTTTAATATATTCTACAGTGAAAATGATTGATTGAAATGATTAAAATAAAATGTAAAAAGTTTTCCATTTTCAATTCGTTTCTCAGGGAACATCCATTATTTATTCACAACTTTTAATTAAAATAATTTCAAGCTGCCTTCGTGGTAAAATACTATCTGTATATTTCAATCGTTACATTTAGGGACGACGTAATTGTCGGTGCGGTCTGGCTGATTTATTTACACTTTCAACCGAGCTTTGAGATATTAAGATTTTTGCGATAAAGTCTTTCATCCATAATTTCAGTTAAGCTGCCTCTAGATTTTTCTGCAACAGTCCAGTACCCCAACAATTTCAACTGTAAATACCTACTAGTTTTAATGTGTTTCTATTATTTAGCTGCTATTTTCTTTGTTATTTTGTTTCATAAGTTCACATTTATAGGTTCGCCTGAAGATTAGTGTATAGCAAAGCAAAACCTCGTTGTTCGGCGCACACGCTAGATGGACGCTCTACGATGCTTTGCCCCGCGCCTCTCCTTCTTTGCTTCAAATAAATAAATCGTGCTAAGTAGGAAACAAAATTTTGTACAAAGATATTTAAAAAATAAAATACATTTCTTAACTGACCACACATGATATAAAAAAATGTTAATGATGTAAACAATATCTCAGCCGAAGGATGTCCACCCAAACTCATAGATTTGGGGTGATGGTTGCCATAATGATGTGTAAGAAGTGCAAAATTTTAAAAAAGAGTCGTTGTCTAGTTAAAGTCTAAACTAGATCTAAAAATGCTTTTGTAACCTTTTCGGTGTTTTTATTTTATTTAACGACATGTAACGATACGGTAGACAAATCCGAGCTATAGGTATCTTTTGATAGGCGCTTCAATCACACCGGGACAGATTGAATGTCGGGCCCCCACTGCGCCGTTGTTGTGAGTGAAAAACTACTGACCACGCGCTGCACACATGCGGCTTCGACAGCCAGAAGGCTCACTCAGAGCAATCGACAAAACGCGTCTCATATTCGCTCAGATAACCCTTTGTGGAGGTGTTATTTATCATTTTCTTGCATCTCAGTGTGGTTCAGCTTGACGACTCAACAAGTATGTGCAGACACGGCAGAATCTGTTCAAATGTAAGCCTCGGAGATTAACAGCACATTCCTTTTTCACGTACCTAAACTACACGTACCTTACCAGACTTTCACATCGCGCAGATGGTCATTATCGTGATATATTATCATCAGAAGAAAATACTGCTGACTGTTGAGGTTGATGTTTTTTATAAGCGTTCGATGAGTGAACCTTCTGAAAGACGTTGCAATTGTTATTTTTTGTCTGTGATGCACCATAGCATGCCTTCCGGGATTAAAAGCTAATAATGAGATTGATCTTTATGCATATTGCGAAGTTTTGAATAAATCTCAGGTGAAGCCAGCTTGAACGGCTAGAAAAGTTCTTACATTTTCGAAGGGGAAAGGCAATTGAATTCCTTGAATTTTCTGGGTTTTGATTAATCAAGTGAAAGTATGTTTCGACAAAGATTATTAGTTCTCTCCAATTATAAATTTTTTGCTGTTTAGATACCAACATATTTTTAGAGACAGAAATAGTTTCGAACTATTTTGATACGGTGTCTTGTATTTCTGTCTGTAAAAAATATGTTAGTTTCAAAAAAGACACCACATCAAAATAGTTTGAAACTTTATGAAACACCATTACCATCATAATTTTGGTATATAACAATTTATCGAGTTGCAATCTTAGAGCTTTTTTTTTTATTTACTTACACTGTTTCCGTAACAGGTCAGTTAACTACTCGACTATACTCACTAAGAAAAAGATAATATACCTACCTACAATACTGAATTCAATTTGATCGATTGCAGAACTCTATTAGCGTTAATTATCCTTCAAAGCACTCAGTTACTGTATTACAGCATGTATTGAATATAATTCTGCGCCGAAATACAATTTTCGAACTGAGTAAACACGCATGAAACACAACAAAGCGATCCTGATTACTATTAGTGGTATACGAGTGGTACAGTCAGCGTTAATTTTACGAAAGTTTTGTATCCTAAACTTGTGGCAGATTTCATAGAAATCAAAACGAGTAAGTTATAAACTTTGTCAAGACAAGCGAAAGTGGTCCAGCGATATCTACACTGCTCAGAAAATGTTATACAGAGAGGGAATAATCTAGGTGTTGCAGATATTAACTGAGTACAAATTCTGTGTTCAACAACAAAACCTGCCAGAAGGTAATATTGTTGTAAAATGAGTAATTACATTATACTTACTTGATATTTTTTTGGCTACCAGGATTTTAAAAAATTATATCTAAGGCCTTATTTATTGCTAGACTATGTTGCTGACTCTACTAACATTATATTGCAAAAGGCAGCCGGGTTCACGACCGTGGGGCTAAAGTGTTAAGAGTTTAGTTTAGAATTTAACTTAATATCTATTTTCTACATACTCATTCAGGAGTTTGTAGCTCGTCCTACTAAGTACGAGGTACCAACTTGAAGAATTTGTATCTTAAGATAATGTGGTAAAGTTCAATTTCGGACGGTGCCCTTGGTATCATACAGGGGCTTCAAATTTCATTGTTCCCGGTAGCTCGTTATCCCTGTTAATTAACGTTTTGCCGACATTGTATGAAAATTATTGCAAACTCTATAAATCAGGGTGCCCACGATATTAAAACAACGATAGCAGGCTGACACTCAATTAATAACCAATAAAATACCAAATTTTCAGCTTTATACAGTGTCCCATAAGCATATAGGTATACATTTCAATTTGGTAATTCGTATCTTATCTTAACGTTGTATGTTTATAAATCATATTATTTTCAGTGGAAATGTTTTATTCTAAAATTAATTTACAGATAGTAGATGGCCTGATTTAAAAATGGTTGTTACAAAATGGTACTGGATTCAATTTACAATAAGTTGAATCTCTGGAATAAAACACATACATAACAATTGTAATTTCCTTCTAAATAAAGGTAGACAGAATAGATAGACCTCGGGCGAGCCCCAAAATTATCTAGTTTCGCTTTTCTTGCAATAAAGAAACGAGGCTCTACGAAGGTAGGCAAATCCTCTAATTATTTTGTGTTTTAATTGGATGGCATCAAATAAACACAGGCTGCTTTTTTACTTTTCAGTAAAGTAACGGAACCTTGGCAGAAACGGGCTACTCGAACTCACGCTTCCATTTTTAAGCTACGTTTCATTTTAAAACTTTTAAATCCATCATGGTTATTAACACTAAAGTCATAAATAACGGGATATTTACGTTTCATTTGTTTAAATTATTTTTAAGTATATTTTTTAAATTACATATCTCTATGCCTACTTTAGCCCTATAGAGCTAATTCCAATTACAACCGCTTTTCATCATGTTTTTTTCGGAGTAGAATATGCTAGTGTAAAGTTTGTAATTTTTGCGAATTCATAAACATGCAATGTAGGTAAACCTCACATTGAGAAGGCAAGGTGATGCTTGTTACCTCCTTAAGTCAAATAATGAACGGATTGCGCTGAAATTTGCACATTTATCCCGAAGAAAACGAAGCCGCGAGCAAAACAATTAAAAGAAAAAATAATAAAAACACTGGATAACTAACTTTTAACCAAGTTAATCTTCTTTAACTTGAATCCCGTGGACATTTATTTTGTTCAATCAAACGTTCTTTCGCATTTTGTGTTAGCTATTGTTTTTCAATATCCCTTCTCGCAAACTAATCAAATTCATTGTTCTTCCTGAACAACCTAGACTTGTCCGACTTGATACTTTTACAAAGTTGCCAAGAAGTTGATTAAACAGAGAGTTTATAGTGGCTTTAAGGTTCAAAATTACACTTGTTGTAAGACTTACGGACTGGTCAATGGGAGTGAGAATATTCTGATATTGATCGTGACGCAAACTTCTTGATCTTTGACAACGGGAGATTCATGCGGTTACATAAAGGGTTCTCAGTTCGCATGTGGTCTGTGGACGGGAAGCACGAGAAGTCCACAGGCCTTAAAAGGTATGTGCGCCCATACATTTTCTAGGACTGTGAATCCGCTAAGGCTCATAAGGACATGCCGAGAACCTCTGGAACAAAGGGCAGCCTTATTTCTACGAGAACTATTTTCGAGGCAACCTTGGAAGAAGCTCATAAGCATCATCATCGCATTTAATCATTTGTTTCTATTCTTTGATTCTAATTTTCTTTGTTTAATAAAGAATAGTTCCACACATTTATGCTAAGTAGTTCTATGTATTTGTAGCTGGTTTATTGTATATCATGAACTATATCGAATAATTGAGTAATGATGCCTATTGAAGCGTGTTACAATAAACTTGTGTGTAGCGATTATGTCTCACACAGTACAATACACCATTTTGGAGGTATTGTGTTCGATAACAACATAATATGTACATGTACGTTAATGTACATGTATGTTGTTATAACCGTTTGATTGATTTGTGTTTGAGCAGTACTAGAGCTTTGTATTACGTTACAAGCAATTGCGTAAGAAAGGTTTAATGATTATACCAAAATTAACGTTTATGAAACTTTCATAGTTCAATTATGTTGGCCAAGTCATAACGAGCCTTAACGCGCTTAGGCGTTTCCAGGGTGTCAAATCATGTATGTACTTACTTATTGTAGGTACTCCATACATTCAGAAGATCAACTTGATACTGGGCAGCCAGCTGCCAACAATGAATCAACAAACAGCGGCACAGAGTTTCCTAAATCTACCTCCATTCTGTTAAATCCGGTCAATCCTTTCTCTAGCCTCCTAGAGGTATCTATGTATCTCCGGATCTCCGTTGTTTTGCATTCTGAAAGTTTAAAAACTAGATCCTGCTAAAGTCCTTTTCGGACATTCTATGAGAAGGCTTTGTAGGTGGTAGAACGGGTAATGAAATAGCTGGCTCAAATCCAAGAATAGTAATGTATTGAATTTAAAATGAAGGTGAAGCGCAAACAGACAGGAGACTGGAGTTCCGATTTTACAATTGGGAAAAGGCGCAAAACTGATTGACACTAGCTGGTCGAGAATCAAACGTATTATTTAAGAAGCTATTGCACCTATTCGTAAATTTTTTAACGCTGGTGGATGACGAGCAAATCAAAAAACAATTGAATGATGTCGATATCAACATTTTGGCTATTTCTATTTCTTGGGCCATGAGAGTTCAATTTCAAATTTGAAAAAGGAAGGTAAAAAATTAAGCTGAATATTGACCGATTAAGATTTAAACAGGTATTCAATATCTTTGTATAATTATGTGCGAGATTAAAATGAGATGGAACCTTTTTAGAGTAAATAACTACACTACGCCACATTTCTCATACAACACGCGCGGTGTCAAAATAGAATGGAACCTTATCAAACTAAACAGGTGAAAAAGGTCTCGAGATGCTTCGAGAAATTGATTTCCGGTGGCGGCCGTCTACTCGACTAGGCAGCTAATATCGCCGCCCCTGATTTCCTACCGCTTTGAAACCTATAGTTCGAAATGGTTCCACCCCATTGTGATCACGCGCGAAATATGATCGCTAATGAGCTAATATAGCTCCTTGAATCTTTGCTCTTCGCAGTTCAATCAGCTCAGCTTTGCTACTGTTACTTTGCACCAAAGCAACCGCCGGTCGTCGTAGTCTGGTACAGTTAAGATTTACGACTGTTCAAGTTCGGACACCGATTAACTCTTCCACCCGAATGGTCGGGAACGATTATAGCTTGGGACATAAGTTCGTTTATTGGTCTTTCATTATGAACATTGCAATTTATTCAATTTAATTCATCGTATGAAAATGGAACATATGCATTAAAAGTTAGAACAGGCCTTCAGGTTTCAGGCTCATAGAACTCGTTCCAAAACATCATTTTTACCAAACACTAGAAAAAGTAAAAAACTTAAAGTAGAGAGCTTGAGCAGCCAATACCAACTTCAAATGGTTGTGATGATCATGGTAATTAGGGTTTTGAAGATCGAAGATCGGTTTCAAAACCCTTATGGTCTCGCTTTGTCTGTCCTTTTTTCCCTCCTTAATAACTCAAAAACTACTGCAGCTATCAACTTGAAATTTAAAAGAATAATACATTTCGTGCGCCTGTACAGATTTCGAGAAAAAAAAATGAAAATAAATGAAAAATGAAAATGAATATTTTCCATACAAATTGTGATGCCGAAATTTTAAAAGATACCTACAGAGTCATATGGGGTATCAAATGAAAGGTATCATTTTGTACGTTTCAGAACAGTTTTTGAAATTTTTGTAGGTTTCATACTTTTTAAAATATTTCGAAAAAAGTCGAAAAAATACCCATTCCCCCCCCCCTATCTCCGAAGATTGCAGAGTGATCCATGTAAAATGTATGGAGCGTTTATAGACATGGATCTATATTTTACAGGAAAAATATAGAGAAGTTTGAAAAAAGAACACTTTTTGAAAAATGGTCAAAAAGGGGGGGAATAATTTTCAAAAGGGGGGGCTACCTCACCGAGTGGGGTATCAAATGAAAGGTATTGGTTTGTAGGTTTCAAAACAGTTTTTTGAATTTCTGTAGGTTTCATACTTTTTGAAATATTTTGAAAAAAGTCGAAAAAATACCCATTCCCCCCCCCCTATCTCCGAAGTTTGCTGAGCGATCCGTTTAAAATGTAGGGAGCGTTTGTAGATATGGATCTATATTTTACAGGAAAAATATAGAGAAGTCTGTAAAAAGAACACTTTTTGAAAAATGGTCAAAAAATAATAATTTTCAAAAGGGGGGCTACCCCGCCGAGTGGGAAATCAAATGAAAGGTATCGGTTTGGACATTTCAAAACAGTTTTTAAAATTTCTGTAGCTTTCATACTTTTTGAAATATTTCGTAAAAAGTCGAAAAATTTACCATTACCCACCTTAACCGAACCACCCATTAATCCGAAGCATGCAGAGAGATCTATCTGAAATGTAGGTTGGTACCTACTATTCTTAGGTATTCGTTAAATTGCGAAGTCTCTAACCGGTACTTTTGGTACATATTTATTGACAAACGTTCAAAACCCTCGGCGCGCGAGTTACACTCGCACTTGACGGATCTTGTTTTTGCCCGGGGCTTCGCACGGTTTGTTTCATTAGAAAGTGTAAGTATGGATTATTTATATCCTTCGGGGACTGATATAGCAGATGAAAAGGAGCCAAGTCCAAATCTACATATATTTAAAATTTCAGCCCGAATCGTTCAATATCATCGGCAGGTGATTTCAACTCGGACTTAATCGACTTTTGGACACATTGAAAGGCTGCCCTCAGCATAAAGTATTGCAAACCCTCGAACGCAAGAGCGTTCGAGGGTTTGCAATACTTTATGCTTGAATTGTTTGAATATAAGAATATTCATCAATTCTCAGAGGATGTCTAGAATCTTCGAATGACATTTATGCTATCGGATTGCCTTGCTGGCCATTATTACCTCACCAGCATAAATCTTGCACGGGATCTTAGTTCTTATGAGTTACGATCAAGAGTTAGAGTCCTCTGACTGAGTGGGTTTCGCTTTATGTATGCAAAGATGTTATCTTGGTAAATGGACTCCTCAATCGTGATCGTGGAGATGCGGAAGCGTTTCTGAACCGTTTAGTGGGGTAATGGAAATATTGTGAAGAACAGCTGAGCTTCCTGTTTTTTTCTATTTATTAACCCTTTGATCATAATCACAATCGAATTCGTTGCATAATCGTTTGATTTTAGAGTAAATCATTGAATACATCTTGGGTAGAACGTAATAGCAAAGAAAGAATACCTACACGTTGGTTTTACAAAAGAAACCCTACAGTCCTAACCCAGAATAAGGGGAAGTTTATGACTTCATCACTCGCTCTAGTCACAGATTAGGTAATGTAACCACGTAACTCTAGTTTAGAGTTTCCGTAAGCATTATACTATCTGTCGTACAAGTAAATTCACAGAACGGTTAGTTAGCTAACTTTGTAACAAGCGCTGGATATTAGAGATAACTTGTCTACTTAGAACAGACATACGGTGAACTAATCCTGACGCTAGTCAGCTTAGGAGACTGTAGACAAGTGACTTTGGTGGCGACTTAAAGTCGCAACTCATTGAACTTTCTTCTGAGTCAAACATAAGGCTTCACAGCGAGAAGTTATCTTCCACTTATAGGTAGGCACCTACGGCATACCGGGCATGGCTGGGTAATATAGGAATTGAATAGCCTTACCCTTCATGGTAGTGTATATTTTAGACTTGCCTATAGAGAAGAAGACTAGAAAAAACTGTTACTTGCCATTTTTTTTGGTTTTTAGTTACTTACTTACCAACAACCATAAAATTAATCACTATTTTAGTGCGCAACTGTAATCACATCTTTGTTAAAGGATAAGAAACGTTTACAGAACCTTTTGTTATTCTTCGACAGTCTTCCGCCAAAATACAAGGGGATTTGTCCGGGAGGCAGCAGATATTAAATTATATAGGACAGGAAATGAAGAGCTCATAAAAGTTTATTAATAAATTGGGTTTTTTCATAACATTGTTATTTGTTCGTGTATTTCTGAAGAGAATTCTTTGAGAAGTCGCGATATTAGGACTTAAGTAGGTGCTAACCTATTTGCTTGCGTCTAAGTCTATTTAAATTCGTAGTAGTACATAGGGCGAATGATTTATTTTTAAGGGTAAAGTAAAAAAAAATATCAAAACTATACCCAACCGAAATAAAGCAGGCATCAAATTCGAAAGGGTAGTAACAGTGAAAAACCAAAAAAGGGAATGTCTAAAGAAATGTTACCTACCACTAAACCAACAATGTCCAGAGTACGGGCGTAGGCCCTTGAAGCGGTAGCATAGCATTATCTACTTAAACCAATAATAACAAATACCTTTCCCTATTCAAACACTCAAAACACAAGGCTTTAATCATTATGAATTTACATTTTATTTTCTTATCCCTTAGCGATTTCAAATAAACTATTCAACTGTCAATGTTTTCGAACAACAATATCTTGCTGCTTCTGCTTGTTTCTTGCCAGATGTGAAGCTAGACGATTCGCGGATCATATTGAACATGAAATCCTATCTCTCTGCCGATACATGACTTTCAAATGCGGCTACATTTGTTCAATTTAGTTTTCTGTCGACGGCGGGCAAAGACGTGCTTCGACGGTTCTTATCTTTCAAGTTAACGTTTAGAGTGTGAAGCTGTAAAGTAAGTAAGTCTCAGTATAGCTATTACAATAAGACGAAATAGAGAGTTGAATCAATTGTTTGAAGAGTTTGACTTTTTTTGAGAAAGCTAAAAAAATGTTTGTAGGAAAATAGTTTTTGCGTTCCATAGAAAATTTTCAGAGACCCGCTCCCGCTCCCGCTACCACATTCCACCGAAAATTAACTACCTAAATAAAATAAAGTAAAATAAAATAAAATAAAGTCCTTACGATACATTTAGTAAACCTATTTTGGTTCTGTGTTAAACTGAACTGTGCATCCAGGATATTGCTCAAGAGATGGTGACTAGGAAAAGATACCAGTTTACATATAAGGCTGCGTTGGCTTGACTCTGACCTCAAAAACATATTCTTAAATAACTGAGAAACAACAAAAGCAAATGTATTAATATGTTAAAGTAGAGTAGAGTCAAGTATCCTTAAGATCCACGAGAACCTTAAGGATTCAAAACTGTGAACAGAAGAAAATATGCGTAAAATATACAACGGAAAATAAATGGCAAAGCAAAATGGGCACAAAATTATATCTCTCATTTGCATAAGTATAGAGTGGGTGGTGTCCCCAGTTATCTTCTGATGATATTTTCTCTCGTTTTTATTTACGAGGTTATTATGAGTGAGAGGGGGACGGCAATAATACGTTGCACATGGCGGATTTTGGCTGTTATGCTAATTCTTCTTGTCGCTGAAGAGTATTTCATATTTGAATGAAGTCACAATTTATTAGAAATGGGCCAGTGCTTAAACTGATTTGAATGAGGGATAGTTATTAAGTCAAATGACACGCCTCAAGCGGTTCGTAATATAGTTTTTTTTTACTAAATTTTGGAAATATTATAAAAGAGGAGACTTTTTATTCAGCACAAGCAGTGATGATGGCCCTTTATAATACTGTGGATATACGCTGTCTTGCTTCTAACAAATTGGTTTCTAGAATTATGAAAACAAAGTCGCTGACATTGTTACTAAAATATCGCATATGTACATAAACGTAAATACTGTATTCCCCAATCCAATCTTGGTCAGATTGGGCAGTCAGACAATGTCCGAGGTAATAACACTACGTCGCTCCATCCGATAATGTCTTCAGATGCATCGACTCGTGTAACTATGGTCAAACTTCACTTAAGGTAAGTTTGTTTAACCTTCAATTTGATCACCAAACAGGTGCCTGCTGCTTATCATTTAAAAAGAAAAAATTTAGGCTCTAAATAGAGACAGCACATTCAAAGCCAAAAGAATCTATCCAAAAGAAATAATGAAGCTATTAGTTATAGTTATATATTGTGGTAAAAAAATGTAGGCCATCATCTAAAGGTCTTTTCTTTCAAGCGTAGGTCGCAATAAGAACCACCCTCAATAACCGTGTGCAAAAGGTTAGGGGGTTAAAGTTGGGCGTATGTCCTGTTTGCCGCTTTTTTACGGCCTGAGAAGACGGTCATGATTTTTGGGTTTGTTTAGATGTTCCTCTGTTAAATGAAGGTCTGTATTTTTTATAGGAAAGTTTATTTTTGCGGGCATATTTTAGCCAACGTCACAGATCGGTTTGTTTTGTAGAGCAGTGAATGAAATATATAATAAGGAACGAGTGGGTGCTTAGTAGCGTCTAATACTTGTAGCATTATTACAGCCAAAGTATATATAAGTACAATCAGAGAATAGAAACAAAAAAGAACTAGTATTTACAATTGAAACAATTGAGCTAATTGCAGACTGTTGCAAATAATCTACGGGTAGCTCAATTAATCCAAATCAATACCGGTCGGAAGCGTTCCCAAGACGCTGGGGCGCCGCATACCTATCAGAATACTAGCTGCTGCCCGCGGCTTCGCCTGCGTAGTTCCCGTTCCCGTGGTAATTCCGGGATAAAAATAGCCTATGTCCGTCTCCTGGTTCTAAGCTGCCTCCCCACCAATTTTCAGCCAAATCGGTTCAGCCGTTCTTGAGTTATAAATGGTGTAACTAACACGACTTTCTTTTATATATATAGATTTATTTTGTTTTATTGTAGACTGTAGAGCAATGCCTGAAGTTTATCAAGAAAAAAATAAGTACCTGGTAGAGTCCATACGATAGTCTACTTATATAGTATTTTTAGATATTCTGTGACTCTACTAAACACTTAATTACTCGTACCAGTCAGAACCAAGTCTAATCCTACAAAATGGCCGACAGATCATCCGAATATTACTTTTTGTAAATGTTGACACTGAAGATTTAGTGTGATGAAACCCAAACAAACCAAACAAATACCAAAGTAAAGCTAGTTTCCAACAACACGGCAAACTTTAATGTTTCCTATTTGCCTCTGTACTTTTCTATTACATTATGCCTTGGAAAAATGAGAGCAGGAAGTGGAACGGAGACCATCCTTCTTCGAGTCTGTTAGTCAGATTGTACACTGCTGTATGACGCAGTCATATATTTTGTGCAAACCTCTTTGGACTAAGTATTAGCTTAGCTGGATTTATTAAAATTATTTGTGTTCCAATTTTCTTGCTATCCTTGTCCTATGAAAGTTTTTATTAAAATATTAAAGTGCTTTATTTCCGTTAACTCCTAGACACGACATAACATCACATCACGTATTGATCTATCAAAAGGGTCCGTTTCACATACAATAGATATGTTTTATTGAAATAGTGTATACATTTTCTCATTGATCCGATGTATCAGATAACCCTCTGTAATATCAGAATTGCTAACAAAATAGAACCATTGAAATAAGAAAATGTGGTAAAAATATAACTAAATAATTGCAAAAATACACAGGGGAATTGAAAAACCTGTCTTTTTATTGAAGTCTATTGAAAACACGGCAGTTCAATTTTATAGGTAAACCTAACAAAATTTAAGGAGTTTTGTCAGAGCGAAACAGAAATCATTTAAATAAGTAGATATACTCCTTCCACATTCCAATTATAAACATGCAAAAATATTAGCTGTCAAAAATGGATTATGAATTTCAATGGTTCTTATTTAATCTCGTCGAATCGTGGAATGCTTTGTGATTGAGATTTCAATGGAACCGATTATTCCGAGGTAAGTACTTTTTTTTGTTAAAATTGAGGAAATTTTAGACCAACTGTAGGTACCTATTTACAAATAAATTTTTGTACGACTTGCCAAAAATGGAGTGTTTTGTTTTCAGGGTCCATATAATATGTAGTGTGTAAGATGTTTATAAAATTAGAGTAACGTGTGAATTAATGCTTGTTTATTAAAAGGTACGTGTTGAAGATATGCCAATTTTAACTGCATCAAAACTTTTTCATAATATACTAACTTTTTGTCTTCGAATAACGAAACCTTCATTTAATTTCTGCAAGCAGCAAACGATGTCTCTGCCCACTAGACTGTGGTTCACACATCATTGGACAATCATTTCAGTAGCGTTTAGGCATTTATAGGTAGGTACGTTTATAGCAATAGCACTATGAATAAATACCAAGACCTTGTTTTTTTTTGTTAGATAATACTTCTGCTCTTTTGTTTGCAGAAAACTTTAACAGTTCCGCATAATAAATTAAAATGAGTGCATTGAAAGCAAGCCAGCCCAGCTTTAGTAAATATTATCCATTACTTATTGTTTAAAAACTTGTGTATCTCGTGTTTAAGTTTTCCGTTTAAAATTCAACGTCTGCATTCTCCTAAGGGGGTAAAGCAATAACTAGAGGAGGAAAGGGGATGAGAAAAGTTACGTTATACTGAAAACAGAACACACAAGCTAAATAAGGTATAGGTTTGGGTTCACAGTATAAAATAGATAGAGAAATAAATATATGTCTACTGTAAACGTTACCTCAACCTCAACCGCTTGTATTGGTCCACTACTGGACGCAGGCCTCCCCCTGATAAGCACCTTACCACATGCCCAAAATCCCCACGCTGGGCATGCGGCTTGGGGATCGCAGTTCGGTGGTAGAATTGTTCTGCATGGGGCCACTGGCTGCCCGCCCCCGGTGAATATCCCTTAGTCGCCTCTTACGACACCCGCGGGAAGAGTTGAGGTGGTGCAAATTCTAAGCCCGCACCACACAGTCACAAACGTTAGCTTTCGTAACATTTGTCAGCGAATTGGTACTTTATTCAAAAATAATTCTTTAGGCGCAAAAATCGTCTCAGCAAATAATTTATGCTTTCGTAAAAAACTTTCTGAATGTTCTGATTCAGTATCGTCAACTTTTTACATGACTACCTAAAACGGTTATTCTTTTTCTACTAATTTATAAAGATAATTATAAATACGTACGACATACGCATGACGAGACAAAAAAGATTTAACGCATTGATTCAATTACAGGAAAAACTCATTATTTTAAGAACGTACGTTCACCGCGCTGTGGCTTTTACTAAAAGCTTTACGACTTATTGCCCAACTACTTATCTACTCTACCTACATGCTATGAAAAACAAATCAATTACTATAACGGTTTCGACTGTAAAATATATTTCAGTTCCCTTCCCCTACAATACACACAGCATGTGACCACAAAAGTTGATGTTTGTAGAAAGCTAACCTGCATTTTACGTTACAAAAATAAACGTGTGAAATTGCTGTGAGAGCTCCCGAACGTAAAATTCCGACTTATATTTTACAATAAACTGTCATGGGTTGCAAAACGCGGGAGCCGCGAAGTTCGGGGTGCAAAATGTTTAACTTTTCTAAACTTTATTACTTTTATTTTTGTTCTAAGAAATTAAATAACATCGCAAAAATTTACGACTTCGGCGGGACTCGAACCCGCATCCTTCCGTAAGTACCGGAATGTGCTAACCAACTACACCCCGAGGTCGAGTGACGCTGGAGTCGAAAATCTTTGCGACTTTCTACGGACTGTAGCGCCGTTAGCTCCACCTACAGGGGAAACATTAAAGTTTATCCATTCCTGTTCAAAGACTAAAGTTACGTTTAGTTCGTTTGACGAGAGGTGTCGCGTTGCTCAAATTCTAAAGTTTTGTTTTTATAGTGCGTAAGCCTCACACTCTGGCAAATTTCTAAGAAATTAAATAACATCGCAAAAATTTACGACTTCGGCGGGACTCGAACCCACATCCTTCCGTAAGTACCGGAATGTGCTAACCAACTAACTACACCACGAGGTCGAGGTTTTATTTTTGTTCTTCACACACATCCGTCTATTCCGACAACTGTGGAAGTAAGCGTCATAAATATTATAAAAATCATGGGTTTAGTTTAGGCAATCACCAAACAAATATGTATTTGTGAACGAACATTGGCGCAGCGGGTGAAAGTCTGCTTGTGACGCAAGCACTGACAAAATTACTCTACGATTATGCAGATCCTTGTGTCGCGTCTTGGTGATTTCTTTGTAAAAATATTGATCTATATAGTATTATTTATTTATGTATTACGGGATAACTGATCAAGTACCCATAACACAAGCTCTGCTTACTTTGGAGCTAGAGGATGCTGTGTGGATTGGCCAGCATCATAAATTTATTTCTGACTGTTCTCGCATTACATATACTCGAATAATTCATTCAATTATTCAATTGAGCATCATTGAAATAAACCGAGACATGTTTTTGTAAAGCTCATTATCGAATGTCATATTGAGTGGTAGGTACTGTTAAGTGGACGAAATCATTTATAAACTTTATCAGAGTATTTTTTGTCAGGCAGAAACCTTGTTTGTAAAGCTTTGGCAGCAGGTGGCGAGTGTAATCGATTTCACGTGAATTGAGTTCCAACTTTGCGAAACACTTCTCAATTCCCCTGCAGTGTCACATGTTTGCTTAAGCGGTACGGAATGTTCTCGAGAAAAGCTTTTTGAAACTTGCATTCAGAGTCCAATGTCATTAAAACTAGCGTCTGCCCGAGGTTTAGCGTGTGGTTTATGGAAAAAGTTGCCTCTCTATTATTTATTACACATACAGAATTGTATGAATGCAAAAGTTTCACACAAGTCCGTTGAGTCGTTTTGGCGCTGTCATGACAAACACACATATTTCTGATCAGGACGAACATCCGCGTATATAATATTAGTATATAAAAATGTTTGCTCACAGTTAGCGATCCTGAAATTAATAATGCTAACTCGGATTTATTTCTACAACATGTTGGTATATTGGTACGTCGAAATACCCGAACGAAGTCAAACGGGCTATTTGTAAATATATAACCTCCTCTGAAATTTCCCCATCAAAAAACAAAAATACAATTACCACCGCGTCTCTTACCACCGGACGCTAGAACTTTGTTATTTTGTCCCATAAATTGTTGTTGGAAGACATAAATATCTTGCTAAGTTCGCGGACTCTACATAATTTATTATGCCAGTTTAAATATAATCATGGGTGTTTATTTGAGAGGAGGCCCTTAGGTCAGGCGAGCCTTGGAGCTGTACTCTTGAGTTTTAAACTAGCACCTTCTTTGTTACATTTGGTTTGTGGTCATGTCAGATATTCAAAAGAAAACTGAATTTAAAAATCGTTATTTGTAAACCCACGCAACATAAACCCGTAGTATAAGTAGGTACTAGTATTATCTAGTACTCTAGGTAGGCAGGTTATACGGATTTAGACGACGGAGGACAAAATAATAAAACGGTCAATCATATGAAGTCATTTGATTGCTTTTATACACTTGCGAGCTTTAAAATGGAATCGATTCATCGCGAGTTTATCAAAACAATTTTTTTACAATTTATGTACAATGAACTATAGATTGTGGTATATCATTTGAAAGGTAATTTTGTTCAAGAAAGTTTGAAGTTTGTTTCAAGAAGATTTAAAATTAATTAAATTGGCTACCTAAATTTTGAGAATTATTGCAATAGATCGAAGTTGCATCTATCGGCTTCTATCGGCGCCGGAGCTGGATTAGCTGGATTTCTCCCTCGTATCAGCTGTTTTAGCTCGTCCCACATATGCCAGATTGGGTTCAAGTCAGAAATAAGGGCTGGCCAGTCTAGACGACGTCTGTCGGTACTGTCTAGTCACTGCTGCGGTGTGGCAGCGGACATTATCGTGCATTAAATCAAAATTTATCGTCGCCAATAAATCCTGCGTAAGAGAAAACATAACTTAACTCATAGTTCACTGCAAAGAAATTGTAAAAATTAGTCTTGAACAACCCTTGAAGCGATTCCAGTTTAAAGCTCGCAAGTGTAGTTTACATTACATCGTCTTTTCCTAATAATATCTCTAGCATAGGTCTCATACTGCGCGATGGCTATAACCGTGATGAAAAAAAACATAACGTGACCCTCTGCAAGCTACTTCGGCGAACACAGTCGTTTATTCCTTAGTAAACTATAGTCTCGCAATTCCTAGACCTAAATATCCATTCGAGTTGAAGGAAAATCCCTTAGCTAAATGAATACATGATTCTCCAGTAATTACCGTGTTTCTGTAGTCTAGAAGCTTCTACGGTTTAAGGTGCATAAGTGAAGGGATAGTGTGAAATATTAAGAGAGCCGGGTACGGGTAAATGAGATCCTAAATAGGTTCACCTCGGGGGCCACATCATTTATACACGCTTACAAATCTTTGGGTGGGGCATTTCATTAAATATGTGAATGTGATATTAGTTATTACTCGCTTCTTCATTGATTATTATAACCAGACATACTTATATTTATATTATGAATGCATAATGGCAGGACCGAACATTTACTTTGACAGCGTTCTGCCCTATTCGGGTGATGCGTGGATTATATCTAACTTTTGACTGGCCAAAGGAACGATATCGGAAGACTGAAGACCAAAATAATTTAACCTATTTATAAAGAAATGGCTATTAGTTACACATAGTTCAACTCAAAAATATCCTTTAATTTATCATGTCTATTGTGCTCCTAGACCTTTTAATCCCTAGACGAGCCTTGTTAATAGGACCGGGATCATTTTCCTTTGATCGTGTCATTCTTCGGGAAGTCGGAGCAGTGGGCGTTTATACGACTTGTTTACTTGGACAAATATCTACTTCTTTCTCGCTCATTGATTTTTTTTAAGGAAAAGAGAAACTTTTCCCATCCGTTCCTATTATTATCTCGATTATTAGAATTAAGGAAAAGTTAGTTAACAACTTATTTTTATTAAGGCACCTTTGTCGAAAGATCACATAGGAAAACCTGTACAAACATACAACATGTTTTTACAATGCACACGTAGGTGCCCACTGACTGAGCGCTTTCGATGAAGTTTACGATGCGATGTGTCGACGGCGACGGCGTACTGTGAATGAAGAAACGATCTGATATTCGATTACAAGGCCTAGGTCGGCAGCGAAAGTAAACCCTGAGGACAATGCGATATAAATAATTTGAAGTAATATGTGATATAAATAATTTGAACGATATCTTGACGTCTCTTGTCTAAATTCTTGGCATGCCAGTCAAGGTTTTACACCGCTCAAAATATGCAAAGCCACTGGTATTATATTAGTTACATTCTGTAGTTACTTACATGCATAGCATGGCTGTGTTAGTGGAGCATGCATAAAATATGAGGATAAAGATGCTCGCATAAAATGGACTCCGCTGTGTCTCAAGCTCTACTTATCTAAGAATGAACTTCCATGAAGTTTTTTTTTTTCTTGCCTACTTGGTGAGTGCAAGAAAAAAAAACTACACTAAGGTTGTATTTATTCCAATTTGTCTTTTGCTACGCCTTAGCAAAGTAGTGTTATTCTTATATCAAGGGGGCTTTTGGGGCGCGATGTCCTTTTTACCTTCTTTTCGTCGAAGATCAAGCGTACCAGCTATATTATGTAGGTTACTCTCAGGGGTTCAATATCTTTAAATTTTCGGATGAATAAATGTAGCATCAACCAAAACAATAAAGGAACGTTTTTTATTCTAAAAAGGTTTACCTTATGAGGTTGCATGAAAACTTGTAGGTGCGGACTCCGAAAGTACATATGTTAAGGTGGTTCGTTTTACGAGTAGCGGGGAATTCTCTTATTTTCCAGTTGTACGAATTTTTTGCGTTTTTCAAAAGTATCCATCAATAATATAGTTAATATAGCTTTGCCACAGAACTCTTTATGAATTCATGCTTGAACAAACTTCAATTCAATTTATTCTCCTTATGGAGCATCGCGACATTGTATGAAAACCACTCAAATCGTGAATCCTTAAAAATTAACATATATACCTTACTATTTTTTTATTGGAATTTATAAAAAAACAACAGAAATTAACTATTGAGTTTTTGTAACATTCTAATCTATACTTATAATAAAACTGTAAGAGGTCCAATTCTGTACATTGAAGATATTTTGAAAATTTTTTTTGGAGGACACTCTATTATCGATACTGAAGCCAAAACTGTAATTTTTTTCATTCATGTCTGTCTGTCTGTCTGTCTGTCTGTCTGTCTGTCTGTCTGTCTGTCTGTTTCTTAAACGCGCATCACGTCGAAACTACTGAAGGTATTGAAATGAAACTCGGCACGATTTTAGGTCATACTACGAGGAAGGACATAGGATACTTTTTATCCCGGAATTCAGTCAGGTTTCCCTGGGAGAGGGGATGAAAGTAAAATTTCTTCACCGCGCATGACGCCGAAAGTACTGAATGAGTTGGAATGAAACCTTGCACGATTTGATTCCATACTACAAGGAAGGACATGGGATACATTTCATCCCGGAATTCAGTCATGTTCCCCTGGGAGAGAGGATGAAAGTAAAATTCTTTAACTGCGCATCACGATGGAACAACTGAATGAATTCGAATGGAACTCGGCATAATTTGATTTCATTCTACGAGGAAAGATACATTTTATCCCAGAATTTAGTAAGGTTCCCCTGGGAGAAGGGATGAAAGTAGAATTCCTTCACCGCGCATCACGCCGAAACTACTGAATGAGTTGGACTGAATTGGTACTATTTGAGTTCAAGGAAGGACATGGGATACATTTTATCCTGGAATTCAGTAAGGTTCCCCTGGGAGAGAGGAAAAAGTAGAATTCTTTAACCGCGCATCACGACGGGTCTACGCGTCGTCCGATTTCATGCATTCTTTTTGTTAGAAACAGTGTTGCAAGATCGAATTTGACTAAATCAGTAGAAAGTCGAGTAGAAAATCAGTAGATTGATGAAATAATCTGTAGTTAGAAGAAAAAAATTAGTAGATAGAGGGTAGGTAAGTTCCTATCTATGTATTTTTCCAAGACGCACCCATTAGTTAGGTTCCTACCTACTAAGGCGTCTTGGAAAAATAAGTTAGGTTCCTACCTTACATGATATATGGTGGTTTAGCTGGTCCAGTTAACTGTACTTCCGAAGTTTGGTTGCAGTAAGTGGTCCAATTAAACTAACTAGACCACAGAAAAATATTTTTACTGTGGTACACAGCCAACTGTACCTACCTAATAACGAAAAAAAAATTACGGTGGTCCAGTCAAATGGATCAGGAGCCCAATTCTGCAATACAATTGCTTCAGTATGACAATGGAATCGTCGCAGAATCATCACGTAGAATCCTTAGATTTATAAAACTCCAGATAGTGCGTGCGAGATAAATTAATAGTTTCAAACTTGACGCACGTCTCTCCATCTGCATTCATCATAATTTCTTTCATCAGAGGTGGAATACCCAAACGTGTCATTCTGTGTCGATACCCCTGTCATAGTGAAGCGATTAGTATAGCAGAATAGGGCCCCAGCTGAACGGAACCATCAGTAAGAAGTGAAACGTATGACACTTCTTAACACTGACGCTGGCCGAGTCGTAGCTAAATGTCGTGTTTATAAAGAATGGAATTGAAGATGACAACATGCTATCCCCCGTAGACACTACACGATTTTTTGCACGGCGGCGTTTCATAATATGAGAGACTATGGTTAAATGTGAACTTAATTAGTCGGCAGGTGAGGCAATCGCGAACGAAGTCGCGGGTACAGCTAGTTTGATATATTTATATCTGTTAGTAAGTTTTACAGTCGAAAAACAAATATCAAACTTGCTAACACTTTGATGGCCCACGACGCACATGCAGGTCCTGCGGCGGCGGTGACGTGCCCCTGTGTGTCGCACCGCCAAGGCTGAGTAGTGAATGCGTTAACCCCGTTCACCAAAAAAGAGCCCATTGAACAAAAAGTCAAGACAATTGACGACCTCCGTGGCGCAGCGGGCGACGGTCCGCCTGCGACGCAGGAGGTTGCGGGTTCGATTGCCGCCTCGGAACAAATTTGTGTACGATCTGCAGAAATTTGTTCCGTTGATCTGGGTGTTTTTTATGAATAATAAAAATATATATGTCTTTATAGTGTTAAGTATATCAGTTATCTAGAACTAGTAGTAGTAGTCTACCCATAACACAAGTTCTGCTTAGCTTGCGCTAGATAATGCTGTGTGAATTGTCCAGTATTATTATTATTAGTATTATTATTATTCTCGCCTGATTAATGCCTTCTCGATCAAACTACCTAATTGCTTGTTACAAACGTGTTTGCTTTCTATTTTAAAACTGTTCCAATGATTCTGTTCTAGTTTATGAGATTACGAACTCCTTTTTCGTTTTCAAATCTCGTTTTTAACCGATTTTGAAAAAGAGGATGTTAGCAGCGTCTTTTGACTTTATGGTTGTATGTTGGATGTTTGTATGTTTTTGTATGTTCACCGATTTCTTCGTCATCTTTTGATGATTCTTTCGTTTTTGTATAGGTAATGATCACGAGATGGTGCCGTAACAGTTGTGTTTCCAAGAGATACGATTCCGTTAAACTTAAAAATCAGTATTTAAGGACTTTTAAGACGCTCAAAAGTGTTTTTAATAGGTACTTACTTGCATTTGAAGAAGAACAAAGCGCTTCTTAAATGATTTAAAAGAAGAGGGGCTTAAACTTAGTAACTGTACTACCCAACTCGTTCTATCCATTTTGGTTCCATATTTCAATGCCTCGTTAGAAGTATTCAAAAATTCAAAGCCGAGAAAATCCCTAACAAGATCTACAAATTCCAAGTCCGTGTCGTCGCTTATCCGCGACACTAAGTGTATAGAAAGTTTATCTGTCCTCCGAGGATGGAGCTGCAACATGCATTATTCACCTGGACCCCATCTGGGCCTTATTCTGTCCTATTCTCGCTTGCAGAGTAGATACATGTTCCTTCCTTATTCCACGCCTGTGCTCTCGCGATTTGAATTTGACATTCGAATGAGGATGTAGTTTTTAATACTTTTAGTTCTCTATTCAAAAGAGAGACTTGAAATTGACATTTGAATAAACATTTCATTGTTTATGGCCAGCCTGAGGATTTGTCATTTTGAAATTTCGATTCGATAAGTGGATTTGAACCATTTTGAACATTCAATTAAGCATTCGATTAAGACGAAACTATATTTTTGAGGTTTAGGTAATTGATACTAAGTGATGCTGCTTTTATTTTAGGTTCCCATATTTTCAATATGTTTTTAATCGTGGCGTGCGCAGTACCTACAGGAAGATTTATAACAGGCCACGAACAAAGTGTAAGTTATAGCAACTTATATTCAGGATTCCGACTGATTTTATAACACGTCTTACGCACACTTTCTGAATTTGCGAGGATTCCAAATTCGGATTCAAGTTCAACCTGTGAACATGTTTTATAATTTCACGTAGATTTTACTTAATTTAAAATGTAAGAGGCATCTCTTTTCTTTTCGAATGGGCTCCACTTTGCCATTGTATTGACCGCAGACGGCTGAGACAAGTACGTGCGCTGAGGGCGAACAATTTTTATTGTCTCTAGAACTTTTGACTTCTGGTGACTTGACTTCTTATAATATTGGCAATTTGTGTAAGGTTCACCACTTTTCATTGTGAGCACCTGAACACGTACCTACCTACCCAGTGAGTTTGTTTCTGTTATTCTCTCAGTTTGTCTGAATGCGGCATATTTGTAAGTATGTCCCTACCTGCCTTATTATATGAGCGTAACAGATTAATATGGAAAGTTGTGTTATATAAATGTAATACGTATGTCTAAAATAGTTTTAGCAATTTAGATTATCTATTTCATTGTTATTTCTACGTGATAAAATCATTACCGTATAACCTTGATAAGCATCGATAATTCTTTAGGGTTAATAACTTATTTTTGTGACATATAAATATGTAGAATATTATTTATTCAATTTTTGGTATCATTATTTTGTTCTGAAAATATTGTTTAGTAATAATAAAATTATAAATTGTTGTAACGACTCTTCGCGCCAAAGCGGTTTGAGCTAACGCCCACCGCAGGGTTTTTTACGATTTCTTGGTCTTTAAATACGATCCAAAAGCAAGGCAGTGCCCACTTTTGGACCGGCAGCCTACCCAGACAGAACTAAAAGCTAAGTATTGTTCATGTTTCTTGTGACTACCAATTTATGTAATATAACCTTAAAATGTTCTTGAGTAAAGTTTCTTTCTTTTCATAATTTTGTGTCCTAACCAGATTGTTTTATTGATTATAAGAGTATTCATGTTCCAAGTTGTGCTTCTTTTATTTAATACCCACAATAGCAACCCCATTAGGATTTCTAGTAACATTTGTAGTAACTTTGTTGAAAAGAGATATCCAGGTAGGTAGTTAAAATTAGATTTGTCCTGGATATTATTCATGTTTCTAACTAGTAGAGTCTTCCAAATCTATCATCAGAAGTGGGATAATGTACATTATGTGCCTTACTAATATAATTTATTTTTTCAGATGGATGTGTCTATATTGCAAGACCTCCTTCGAGCCATCAAAGATGCTGTTTCCGGCGGCGGCCGAAAAGATGATGACGTTGCCCTGCCGATTTTCGACCCGACCACGTGTGACCTGGGCGCCGAGGCATGGTGCAACAACATCGAGGCTCTCGCGAAAGAATTTGGCTGGAGCAGCATCGCAACCGCCGCTAAGGCAGGTAAGGCTCTCAAAGGGTCCGCTCAGTTGTGGTTTGAGACATGGGACCCTGCAGAGGGCCGTTCATGGCAAACTCTGCGCACCGAGTTGTCCGCTTTGTACCCCGAGAAAAAGAATCTTGCAGAGAAACTACAAAAAGCAGTTTTGTACACCTCCGATTCTGCAGATTCATATTGCGAATATGCTAGGGAAAAGATTAGGTTATTACGTAATACGAAAATAGCATTTAGCGAGTCGCAATTAGTCGAATTAGTATGTGGCAGTATAACTGATATAAATGTAAAAATGGCATCATTTAACAACAGTGTAAAAACTACTTCTGAATTGATTGCCCTTTTCACGTCGTACGTAAAAACTAAAAAACGTCCTTTGGAGCAAAGCGGTAGGGATTCTAGGGACTCTTCAGGACCCAAACGTGTTAAAAATGATACACGCCCAAATGATGTTAAGTGTTTTAACTGTGGCAAATTAGGTCATACTCGGCTACAATGCCGTTTTAATAATGCTGAGGGTAGTGCTCAAGCGAACAACTCACTATCGCGAGAGCAGAAACCCGTCGAGTTTAAAAAATACTGCACTTACTGCAAAAAAGCCGGACACACGGATTCCATTTGTAGATACAAACCTCAAAGTGCTAATAAAACTGGCACAACCGAAAAAGAGATTAATTTTTTAGAAAAACCGACCTCGAACTAACTAAAGTTTGCATTAACGACGTTTACATAGACTGTCTTATTGACACTGGTGCCAATTGTAGCATAATTAAGGAGTCTATAGCAAAACGTCTTAGTTGCGACATTACACCGCATTCTTTTCGCGTGACTGGGATAGGAGAGGGTAGTTTGCAGGGTTTTGCTAAAATTAAAGTACCAGTTCGATTTCAAGGTTTATGTATTCATTTATGTATTTTTATTGTTAGGGATACTGATTGCAATTATGATCTGATTATAGGCAGAGACTGTGTTCGCTACCCTGATATAGAAATAGTAACAGATTGTCAAGGTTCACGTCTTGTACGAAAATATTCGCCTAAATCGAGCCTGGAAATAAATTATTTGGGCATTGAGGGTGTTTCCGATCCGTTTTCTGAACTTTCAACAGCTATAGCTCATTTAGATACAGATCTGCAAGGTAAAATTGAAGCCATTTTTCAAAAATATAATTCTGTTTTAAAACCTGTTGGTAATGTACGAACCGGTGAGTTAACCATTAAATTAAAAAAAGAAGGGGTAGTTTATTATAGACCTTACCGACTAGCCCCAATAGAAAGAGAAAAAGTTAAATTAATAATACAAGACTTGTTAGACAAGAAAATCATTGAGGAAAGTCGTTCACCTTTTGCTAGCCCCGTGATTTTAGTAAAAAAAGGTGACGGCACTGATAGAATGTGCATTGATTACAGGGCCTTAAATAAGCTAGTAGAAAAAGATAGATACCCTCTCCCTCTTATAGAGGATCAAATTGATAAGCTAGGAAATTCTAGGTATTATATTTCTATAGATATGAAAAATGGCTTCCATCAAATCCCTGTTTCAAAAGATTCGAGAAAATATTTAGCTTTTGTTACCCCCGATTCTCAGTATCAGTGGATTAAAATGCCTTTTGGAATTTGCACAGGACCTTCAGTGTTTCAGAGAGCTATTTCCCGGGCTGTTGAACATCTAAAATTTTTACTTGTTTATATGGACGACATTTTAATTCCATTCAATACAATAGAACAAGGTCTTGACTATTTAGAACAAACAATCTCGACACTTTCCTTAACTGGGTTTACAATAAACCTAAAAAAAATGTAAATTCTTTGTAGATAATATTGAGTACCTAGGTAGACACATATCTTGTGAGGGTGTGCGACCAAGTGATTCGAAGATCGTAGCACTAGCCAATTCTCCTATACCCAACAATGTTAAGCAAGTTCGACAATTTATGGGTCTATCTAGTTATTTTCGCAAGTTTGTGCCCGATTTTGCCTCAAAAACTGCTTGTATTAGTAGGTTAACCAAAATAAATCAAAAATGGCAGTGGGGCCCCGAACAAAATGCGGCCCGAAAATATGTAATAGATCATTTAATTTCGAAACCATTACTAACCATTTTTGACCCTGAACTTCCAACTGAGCTACACACCGATGCTAGCTCTATCGGCTACGGAGCTATATTATTACAAAGGGTTGGTGGAGTGGCTTATTTTAGCAAACGAACAAGTCCAGCAGAGTCTAGGTATAGTTCTTATGATCTTGAAACTTTAGCTATATATAATGCTCTAAAACACTTTAGGGTTTATCTTCTTGGTATTAACTTTACAATCATCACTGATTGCAACGCGGTTAAATCAACTATGTCCAAGAAAGATTTGTCCCCAAAAGTAGCTCGTTGGTGGACATTTATGCAAGACTTTCAGTTTGAAATTAGGTATAAGAAAGGAAAATTTATAAGTCATGTTGATTTTTTAAGCCGCAATCCGGTCCAATGCCCAGCCAGGTCTAGGAATTTAGTCCATGAGATAAATTTTATAGATGTGTCCGACGACCCAACGTAGTTAAAATTAGATTTGTCCTGGATATTATTCATGTTTCTAACTAGTAGAGTCTTCCAAATCTATCAAGCGCCTTCGTATTAAATGTAACAATCGACAAACAAGATACTTACGTGATGTTTTATGACGTAAAAGTCACGCTACAATATTTTGGACAAAAATATTTCATAAATAACAAAGTAGGTTTTTAGGAAATAACGTGTTTATTACCTTTTTCACAAATACCTTCTTTACAGATGTTGTTTGATGTCAAAATAACAACATTGTAATGAATAAATGAATACGACAAAGTTGATGTTTCTGCGCTGTAAAATGGTTAAAAAGTTAGGTTGAAAAATTTTGCTTCATAGTGCAAATCTTTATTTTATTAAATTTGAATGTACTTGGAATTGTAGAAAGATACCTACTTGGAATGTTAACATTTTGAATGATTCGGTAGAAACCTACTTGGAGTAGGTAATCAATTCCTTTCACAACTCTGAACCGAGCAGCTCTGAATCCAGGGGTTTTATCGCAGATGATAATAACATAATTAAATGAAATAACCGGAGTTACACCTTTTAGCTTCTCTGATTTAGCACTTAAAATTAATGATGCTCAAGATGAAGAATCTTTCGGCGGAATGGTTAAATAATTCACAGAGATTTAAAAGTTTGATTTATTTCAGCGGATTTACTTAAATTACGCTGAACAAAGAGGCTTTTCATGAATATTGTATAAATTGAGCACCTTGCCCGCTGCTGGTTATTTTGGAAACCATTCCATGCTTTCCTGAAAATGAACGACAACGTACTGCGGAGCCGACGAAGGAACATCACAGGCGCAGCCGTTGCATTGCATTTTTGATAATTCCATTCAATGTTAATTATATTGAAAATGAGATTTATATACAGATTATTTAAGCACTCTGAAGCTTTTTTCCATGTTTCAGATACCTACTTCTACATTGAAGTTGAAGTTATAATTATAACGTCCTTTTCATTAAATTAATATTTACAACGTTTAGACATTAATGCCTAAATTTTCCTCCGGAGTTCTTATCCAAACTCCCATATTACGTGTAAAATACAAATGATTCGCAAACAAAATTTGAACGAGAATAATCGCAGAGATATGCCGGAAGATGTTTTAAGCAGTAGACTAAAGTTTATTCGCGATGTGGAGCTGTTTGGGACTTTATACTGGACTGGGGTGTAATGAGGTCTGGTTGAACGTGGCTGGAGTCTGTAACAAATGAAAAATGTTTATATTTTTTCTTTATACTACACCGACGACGCAAGTGTGCTTCTTCGCTCAACCAATCTAATAGGTAAGTACCTAATCATGTATTCATTTTCCTGTCCAGACATGCATTTTCCGACGTGATTTGGATGGTGCATGGTAAATTTTGCGGCGAAAATCGTTACACCTACATTTGAGTGATTCGACTGAAATCCCGATTAATCGGCACTTGCACCGGCCCTGGAAATGCCCTGGCCGTTTGAATACCCCGCCGAGGAATAAGCATTTATGCAACTCGAAAAACTTCATAGTTGACTATTGTTCCGCGCCCCCCACTAAACTGAACAATGCACGTGCAGCTTTATTTGCGGGATGCTCATTTAAATTGTTCTAAATTTCTTAAACTATAAAACAAATCGCAACGTGCGCCTCGCGGTGTTGCAAACATATTTGAATTATTTGATCAAAAGTTCATGTTTTAATACCTAAGCTGTCATGGTACCCTCACACTTCAAAAAAAAACGTCGAGTAAATAAGAGCTGTGAAACTCTTCAAATCCAGGTTTTTTAGTTAGCTTTCCAAGCAATAGCCTAAGTCGATACTGTTGCCTTGAATTTTGGTTTAACCAAGTCAGAATTTGACCTTTCGAACAACGTAAGCTATTGTAGGTATAACAAGACTAACCTCAAACTCAACCGCTTCATTACATCAGTATAGACTAGACATCTTCCACTCAGATGCTCTCAGCGTCGTAATCCAGTGTACCGCCATCTCAGGTCATAAGAGCCCGCTCCAGCTCCATTATGCAGTACCATTGTCTATTGCTTTCTCTATGGGGCTGTAGGGTAAATATATTGAAGTGTTTGGATGAGCTAGAAAATGTGATAGAAGCTTAGCTTTTACAATTAGCTCGTTAAGTAAGTTTTTAAGTGTAAAATAAATTATATCTCTCTCTTATTGTTGTCATGGCTAGCCAGCTACTGAAGGCTTTCCCCGACGATCTGATCGAACTCAACTTTAAAGACACATCGCCATTTTGAGAGCCTATTTATACAGTCGCTGATCAATAAAGTTCAAAGGATTTCAATGATAACGCTCCGCAAAGCAAAAAAGCACCGGAACAAATTAGAGGAGCCAGTATCATTGACCGACGGCATTAACATAGGTATGTAACACAGTATGTATCATTTGATCATCTCACACGCGTTAGATGCGATAAGCGATTATAACTCGATCGATTCGTGTGATAACGGGGTTAGAAGAGGTAATATAATTTGCAGAGCGTCCTCCGTACTTCCTGGATCAAACAGTTCACAATCGTAGCTTCTCATTAAAAAGTAAAAGGACGCTACGGATTCAGACAATGGTGTTTCGAGCCAAAATACATTAAAATTTCCCGGATATTTCAACGGGATGGCGGGATTTTTCCATTTAACCTTGTAATTAGATATTTAAGAATTAACCTTGAAAACATTGGAGATCAATCGATGAGGTATTTTTGTGGCTTGCCATTATGAAAAAAAAAAGATCGAATCAAAACGATTATTGGGAAGAATTTATGTGTGTTCGAAGTTAAGTTATTAAACAGCATCTAGAATTTGCTAGACAGAGCAATTTGAACCAATCGCCTTAGCATAAGGTTCAAATTCCAGATAGCTCGAAATGTTTGCTCGAGGCTTGCAATTCGACGGCGAGTGTTCCTAGGTTGGGCTTGCTGTTCGATTCCAATTGAAACCCTACTTCTTGAGCAACAAATTGACGTTTCGAATTCTACACTGAGGTACGTTTAGGAACCACGTAGGAAACTGTTTGTAGCTGGCTTTTGTTTAACTTAATGTAGGCCGGAGGGCGTCTACTTACCTATAAACACATCTTATACATTTTTGAAAATTTTTACGTATCGAATTTTTGTTAACTAAAAGCACCAAAGGAAGTAATTTGATCTGTGAACTGACACACTCATTTTACAAACAAAAATGTCTTATCCAGATACCTAACCTTGATGAGAATCACAAACTTGAAAATTGAGTCGGTAGGTCTGGTATGTGAGCGACGAAGGGCGAATAAAAAAAAGACGGGTTGCACTCCGGGAGTGCCGGCAGAAGTGAAAAATTGATTATTAACGTTGAGCATGTTTGATATTTTGGAATGGTTAGGGAATAATTTTGCACCAATTGCTTTATCAGTATAAAAGTACTATCATTTATGTGGTAGAATAAAATATTCATTTATTGCGCTATCGTACACAAACATGACAATTTATATTACATTAAAAATTTAACACTTTAAAACTATTACAATTATTTTACATTAAAAAGTTTATCTCTCCGAAAAATCAACTTTCATCCATAATTTCAACGACTTTTTCACAATCATCATTACCAGAACTATCATCGCCAATCTCTAAAACTGATACGATAGGTTTATGGTAGCTGAAGTAAGAAACGAACAGTTTTGATTCGAAACTATTTAAATGTCTAATAAAGACCGCATCAATAGTAGTTTTACGCTGTAACATACACGAACATTCGCGCAAGCGCCCTGCGCTGCCTAAACGAAACAGTAGGCCCAGGCATACATTTTCGCCGCGCCGCGCGCCGTAGAGAGGGGATAGCTGTCTACTCTCCATCCGTCTTACGCTTTTTCGATCAGGTCACAGAAAAAGTGCTCAACGCCGCTAAAGAAGTTTTCACTTCAAAAATGAGGCCACCTAAAAAAATAGCTTTTAACATCAAGCGTGCCTTTATTTCTTCGTATGGCACTGCAACCAGTATATTGCATAAGCCAGTAGTTTGTTTCACTATCCCTTTTTTCGCCGCTCACAAACCTTTTAGGCTAACGCATGGGAGGTGACTAGATATCTTGCGAGGATTAATAACGGTAAAAATTACATTATTATGAATATTTCGCTCACACTAGCTGGCTCTCGGCAGTAATAATTCACCACACTCACGATACATTAAGGCAGTGTTTACCATAGTGTAGCTCCGCTGAATATTAGATGCGCAGTGCCCCCGAATTATTCCCAAATTGCTAGCCCGAGGGTCAATGTGTGCCGAAACTACATTATATCGTTGTCAAAAGAGGACTAGCTAGGATTGGTCAAGGAGATCTATATTTTCAACAGTAAAATAATCCCCATAAAAATATTTATAAGAATCTGTCAACTTAGAACAGTTGCTAAGCAGAGTTTTTTCGCACTCTGGCTTTTATGAACAGAAAAAACAAAATATACTTTTTATAACAACGAAAATTTATCAAACAAATTAAAACTAGTATTTACAATCAAACATTTACATTGCTTCTGTTTCGTTTTATTTTGGGAAAGCCCGATCTCAGTTTAATGTTATAAATTTATCTAAATAACGTCAATTTTTATTTACCTTTTATCTACTACGGTGATCAGGTCCGGTGCTGCGAAATCTAACCGACTATTTACAATGTTGTTATGCTATCAGGAGGGTATCACAATATTGGCGCACAACGTGGGGCTAGTTATGTGATTACAAATGAAGGACCAAACTATTCAAATAAAATTGTTAGTCAAACCAGTTGAGCCAATTTCAGGTAAAATTATAAAATCCCTCTCCTAATTCAAGCCTTTGATATCGAGCGACTATTTGCACATATTATAGCAAGTTTTTTTTGGCGGCCCACTTTCGGCAGGCAATGTATTGTCTTACAATTGTTCCAAGTAAACGTTTGCCCTTTCCTTGCTCCGGCCAAGTAAAAGAGATAATTTCTTGGTGCCGAGCTACCTACACTCTTACACGGTTAGTTTACCTTAAATATTTACAGGGCAACTCCTCAGCTTCTTGTATTTCGTAATAAGGATGCTATCAAAGAAAATCTCTGCTTTTCATGTTAAAATTGTAAGATGCCATACTTAAGCTTGTTTTAATAGGTAATGTTTCGTAAAGGCCTTCCTATTCATTGTACCTACATTCCTGCAAATAAATGATTTATGATTTATGATTTATGAAAGGGTTCAATTATTTAAACGACTACCAACTACGTTATAACGGGTCAACGTACATAAGTAGGTACCTATTAAATGCTTGTGAAGTTGTGATGTGTCTGCTTAGGTTTCGCGATCATCAGATCATGTGTCTGTCTGCTTGCACTTCAAAAAATTATAATTATTTAAATTATTCCAAAAAAATAAGATTCCATTCGATCAGAATGAAAATCGATTGAATCGAAAATCGATTGAATTAGGAATCGCAATTACCAAAAGGTTTAAAGAAAATAAGCTGTAAAAGGCTCTTAAGTTAGTAACACGATTGGCCTCAATGCTCAAAAGAAGCAGGTATGCCTATATTCTCGGGCCATTTACATACACCCGCTATCGAGAAACGCTTTAATCAGCAATGATACTTGAATCGGTTATCTTGATTCTCAACTTATCTCACTATTTCTCTCCGACTTCAAGCTAAGGCGGATATATAAGTTGTTTTAAGAACCCAGTTCTACATTTTATCTGGAACTCAAACACGAACCAAATAAATTGGAACTTGAGCGCACGCTTTTAGTTTTGAGTTGGGTTTGCAGTTATGAAATTAATTAGTTTGCCTTCAATGGAATGATTTAGTTAGAGTGTTAATTTGTTGTTACGTAAATTTTCATTAGGAAAATGGTGGTATTGATATGAAAATTAAACTAGAACCAACTTATCTACCTTTTAATACCTTAGGTACTTATTTCTTTTTAATTATGACCTAAATGCCTTCTGATTAGAACATGGATGACTAAGGAATATAAAAAATTACATTTTAATATTTTTAAACGTACATAAGTACGTACTATGTCGTCGACCCACCTTGCTACCGGGCGTCCAACGTTTCTTTTACGACATAGTACGCGTCGGAGGGCGTCAATGGAGGCGGTTAGCACAGGATCGTGGTGGATGGCACAAACTTCGGGAGGCCTATACCCAGCAGTGGGTAAAATCCGGCTGTGGATGATGATGATGATGACATAAGTACGTAAGGTTCGTACTACAAAATAACTTCAAAGCAGTTGAAAGGGAATTATAACAGTATTCACAGTCTTGCATGCGTTCCTCCAGCTCACTGCATACAAAGTGTGCAAAGTAACTTCATAATGAGGGAGCATAATGCATTAGGGACGAACGAAGACTACTGTAGACGTACGGAAGACGTTTTAACTCTTCATTGTATGTATAAGTTATGATGACGTGTGAAACTTAACTCAAGCGAGAGGGCGGACTGCAAACTCAGAAGGAGAACGTGTTATTTTAGCTCACACAAAAGGTAATGTGAGCTCAACTTCCCTGGGATACAACAAATCTGTATAGTTCGAAATGCTGTTTCGGATCTTCGCCGCCGAAAGTCAATATCCAGTAGTAAACTTCTCGCGGCTGAAATGATAATGATTAATAATTGGAATTGAGAAAATTAGCCGTTTTGCCTTTTTACAAATGTTATCGTCTAAATTACAGACAATCGTAGTCTTTAATTTGGAATGTCTTGTAGGTATAATTTTTACATTTTGCTTAGACTAAAGCTATGCGGGGTTTCATCCCTTGCTTGATCAATCGATCAGTACCGGGTTTAGCCAGTTTGATTCAAATGAATGAAATAGGTACTTCACTAGGTAGAGATTGTTTCGGTATGTGTCTTTGTGAATTATGGAACAATTTTGCCTTTAAATGTTCATATTAAGAAGAATTAAAATAAATCGGAATCCAATGAAATGAAAGGATTGGTGTCTCCAATCCTTTTAAAAAGCTATTGGCGGCTCAAATTCCAGTGTCATTTCTATTTACAGGCCACACAAATAGGCCATATGCGACTATATCAAGGCGAAGCGGATGCTGGCATGACAGGTCTAGTTATAAGATAACTGCAATGGACTGGCTTGACACTCGGCCAAACGGCATTTTATACCATCAGCCTTTCAAGAGCTAAAGACGAAACTAAGAATAAGTTTCTACAATTTCTTATCTTACATTTTTGCTTCTTAACAGTTAGAAAAGTTGCCAAAAATATGTACCGACTGCTGTCTTGCAAAATAGTAAGCGGATGATTAGTTTCACCCACGAAAAAAAATCACCATAAACATGAGCCTACTAAAACCAGATAGCTAGCCATAATCACCAGGCTTGGCAGGCAGATAAGCGATTAGATAACAGTTAAAACATCAATTTACTTAGAATACTTTCCAATTCAAAAGCTTTTTCGACTTACAACAAACAAGCAAAGACTTTAAAATTAACTCTAAACGATCAGATCGGTAATGGACCATGAACATTATCATCCGAGTCCATTAAGCGCAATATCCGAAATCAAGACCGCCACAGTCGGGAGCGCTCTGGCGCGAAATCGCGACGACATTTTGCATTTAAAGCACCTAAAATGAAAGATCGCAGAAAATGGGACGAGATACGTGGATGTCGAAACATGGTGGAACCATGACTGTGTGAGTGTCATATTCATATTTTAGTAACTTCAGTAAACGAAAACAGATAGGTGTGGAAACAGGCGTTTATATTTTCTTTGATATGACGTTGATTTTCCTTCATATCCCTTCAAAAAAAAACATAAAAATATCCTAGACAAAATGTAAGCTTTTAAGTTTTAAGAATGTAAAGTGAAGCATACGTTTAAATTGTTGTGTGACTATCCCCGTCTCAAGTGACGAATTTTTGACACATTTTCATTGAAAACTGTCAAAAAATCGTCATTTGAGACGTGCTTAAACCTGAGATGCGTTTGAGTATTCGGGGGTATGTTAGGTATCAATGTATTTTCCTTTTAATTTTATCGTAGCCATTTCCAGGTCTACTATTTCATCGTTAGCGGTCAGAGCTGAAATAATGCCGTTCTACGTGGGTTTTTTCTCTCGTATAATATTAATGTATGCGGCTACTAACGAGCACTTTGAGTCTCAACACGTATTAAAACACTTGTGCAATGTGCATGCTCTACAGTCTACACTTCATTTTTGCGGTTTAGTTGGTTGTCTAGTTTTGTCTTGCAGGCCATCGTGTTTTTGTTCTGCCTTCCACATGTTGTTGCGTCCCACAAAAAAAGGGTTCACATTGTGATAGGTAGCTACCTACTTACTTAGGGAAACAACATAATTACCTACCTATTAAGCCAATGTGATGACAACAATAAATTTATTGAGTAGGCAGTGGCGTATTTACCCTAGGGCCACCTGGGGCAAGGCCCAATTGCCCAGGGCGCCAAGCTGTGCAGATGGGTGGCCCCGCGTCAGGTAGGTTTTTTTGCTTTCTTGAACCATTAAAAAAATAAGTTTTTGGCTTTTCATTCGAATAACAACGAAATAGCTTTCTATGATATTAGGTACGGAACCCTACGTATGCGAGTCGACTCGCACTTGGCCGGTTTTATTAGGTATACTTTCCAACAGGGCCCAAAATATGTATTTGTGTGCCCCGGGGCCCCGGCATGGTCTAAGACGGTCCTGCTCACAGCTTCTCACACTTGAGTAAATTCATGCAAAATGGCCGCCACAAAGAAAGGGCAAAGAACCTTTTAGCTTGCTGCTGAAGGAGAACAATAAAAATATTTATCAAAACATTTTCATGGATGAAGTGAATGGAGCTTTTTAACGCCTAAATTCAAATGGGCTCACCGACACACTGTTACTTATTAAGAAACATTAATTCAGCGTAATTCACTCAATCATTCTACAGATATAAGACCCAACTTAAAGTAGGTAGGTACTGGCACAAACCTTATTTGCGAGAGTATTTACAAAGCTTTGCTTTCGCTAACTGCTGGTTATGCAGATACAGTAACTGAAACTGAAACCAGATGCAACATGCTCGATGCTCGAATACACGCCGTTAATTGGCTATAATCCAATCTGTCATCGTTCAGTTAAAGCCTCCTACCACCCTTCAGGCTGTTTCGTAATCAGTGTGAGAGCTCGCCACCTCATTAAAAGCATGAAGTTGAAACAGAAAACGATTTCATACAAATAAAAGGCCACATACCACCGAACCTATATTTATTAGATAACCGATTCAAAACTAAGCTTAATACTTTTCGAAAGGTTCTGTACTGTATGCCCTTAATGAATTGAAGCATTCTGAATTGAAGAATTTTACATTGGACCATTATATGGTCGAATTACCTAGACGACAATGAGGCCATGACTAGGTTAAATGTGCTTAAGATCACTGATAATACGGAACGATGGAAGAGGCAATACGATAATACCACCAACAGCTGCCTAATGTCAACCATAATCGTTTTACCGAATGTCTCTTCAATCAAACTCCATTGGTAAACTCCTCCGTGACATCGCTAATTGAGTCAAATTAAACTCACGTGAGCTTGAGTAAACAAGGATAAATTACATTGTAAGGGTGTGTCCTCGAAAGAACATATGTATTTAAGGTAGGTATATACGTAGTGACAAAGGCATTAATTAATTTGTGTGCAGTAGAAGGCATGGTGAGATGAATAAGGGCTTCTCCAAGAACTGCTGTTGCATGTGGTGATGGTGAACATAAGGCTGTTAATGGCTATAGTGTCCTGTGTTGTTACAGATGCCATGTGTGGCATACATAACTGAGTGAAACTATTTTATTGTGAGGAAGGGCATTTCAAGGTAAAATCGCCTACCTAAATAAATAAAAAATACTAGGTATAACTTTTTCACCCGGTATAATAAGTAAGTAAGTATACGATCACGCAACCACAGTCAACAGATTGCAATTTGCATCTTGACAACTTCCAGCACAAGCATCTAACTTAATGTCACCTCCAATGTTCAAAAAGCACACACAATGGCCAAAGTTTGCCAATGGCTTGTATAAATTATACACGGGTGATATAGGACCATAATGTAGGAATTTATAGCACTTTTATCGAAGTTTGTCTCATAACTTCCAAATCCGGCCCTGAGGTTGCATTGTAATGTACTTAATGTTCATTTTATGTAGACGTAGGGAGATTTGCAAAGAGACAGGTGCAATGAGGTCTAATTGAAATTCAATCTGACCTCTTTGCAGAATGCAAGAAAAAAGAGCTCATGTGCGCGTATCGCTGTTCTGTTCACTTCTAAATTTGAATCTGAGTTAGCGTCATGTTTTTTTTTTTTGCTAATTATTTTAATATTGTTTTTATGTCGATTGTAAAATAAACTAGATAAGTAGAAAACAATTAAGTATTTTAGCTGTGTAGTTAATAAGAATTTTTGGGTGAAGTGTCCGAAAATGGACGTGATGGAGGAAGAATAAATAGTGGTGCCTTGTACTAGCCGCCTGCATGGTTTCGCACCCGCCGCGGCCGGGCCTCCCATAGAGTATAATGTTCCTTGGGCCGGGCAAAAAAGTGCATTGATAGCAGAGGGGTGAGTCTATTTGACATTAGTAACGAGATGTGATCGTGTCGTCTCCCTTGTCCATACAATTTGGTACAGCGCCTCTATCGTGCGGACATGGAACTACGCAAATCCCAAACTACGACACGTGGAGACGTCTCGATAACGTCAGACATTACTAACGTCAAATAGTAAAAGATAACCCCTCTGATTGATACGTACCTATTGAAAATGTTGAAATTAATGACGGTGATGGATTTTTCTTTGTTTAGAATAAAAATAAAACTGTGAAATCACATGTACCAAATGTAACTGTACGAGCAGCGGTACCAGGACGATCAACTATTTTGAGGTAAGTAGGTATACGTTGCATCTTTTTAATTGCTACCACAACATATCGGGGTGTTATAATAGTGCACATTGTGTCTGCACAAACACAGGTACACTCTTTCTTCCGTCACTCTCATACTTTATGATTAATAACTAATTGTTGAATGTACTAACAGGGCTGTTGTGGAAGTAGAATTTTTGGCTACAAGCTCTTTAATAAAATAATCTATGATAGAAATAAGTGGAAAAAAATAATATTATCTATTCCAAACACAATTATAACTCATAATTCTATTATTTTTCATAACTTACATTCGCGAGCCTCGTCGAAATAAACAATTTTCGAAAAGGTTTCATTTTTCGTTCGCAGATTCGGTATTGCGACGGAAATTACTGACTCGCAATAAATTGCAGCGAACATAATCCTGCACTTATGCGCTATTTTTTACTGTGTGTGAATGTTTCAAACAGCTTATGTAATTTTTTCATTCTGCGTAACCACTTTGCAATGTGACTCAGTATTACCTACCTATCGGATCAATTCGCCTCCTTGTTTCACTTTTTAGTATAAATAAGTATTATACAAATCTTTGAAAAGGCACACAAGTCAATTTTTAACCCTCTCTTAGTCACAAATTCGTCATTTAGGGAAATGAAATGCCAAAGAGTTATTTAGCTGAAAGATACAAGAAGAGTGCCAACGAAATGGGTCCCGCTGCAGCAATATTAAAGGTCTCACAAACGCAAACGTTTCAAATTTTCCTAATCTTAATTTCTAACTTGAAAACCGCAGATATTACATACAACTGTTTATACTTATTGCTAAAATTGCGTTTTGTGTATCTCTCCCAAATATTTGGCTTAGTCTGGGACATAGTTGGATTATTGTACCTACCTCTATAATTACGCCTGAGTCGCATATCTGTGTCTCGCATCCTGCGCCATTGAAGGAGATCATAGGTAGGTTTCGTATAGCTGTATCAAACCTAAATTCGAGGGTCACCGGAAGGGAAAAAGGATCAAGAGATCGTGTGATTAAACTCATCGACTCGTAATGCCGTAAAAATAAAAATTAGAAAGTCTCTGCACTGCTCGTCAAAAGAAATTAACGAGTAGAAAATCCTTTATTAAATTTGTTGTTTCCTGTAAGGTCGTAGTTGCATAAATTTTTTCTTCAGTGTAGAATATGAAGCGAACAAGCAACGGACGAAAGAGATGGTAGTATTCTGCTTTTCTGTGTCATGCATTGAATACTGGATGAAACATGCCTCGAGCGCCCTGCGCATGACGTAAATGTATTGAACAAACATAAGGCATTGTAACTATTTTGGAGCCTCGGGCGGTTCAATCAATCGAATATCTGCTGCAATGTGAATCACCAATATTGTAGGTTCATTATCATTACATTACAATACCTTACCTATCGTGCATGGCAATGCATGCGATTGGTAGGTATGGCATGAACGGAATGGTGGACGCCAATATTATTTATTTATTCAATTGCAAAAAACTGCTTGTTCTAAGATCAAATTACACTTTCAATTTTCTGACTACAGAAAATTGAAAGTGTAATTTGATCTTACGACTACGTAAAACTTTACTTTGTACTTTTTTACGACTACGTAAAAGGGCAATGTAATGAATAATAGACCGATGGTAGACGGACAGGGTTAATTAAACAGCATACTGTTTGGATTAAGACACAATTTCACCAAAATCACCTATGTTTTTCCTATAAATGTCAAAGAATATCAAAAAGGCAATGAGATTTTACCAATAGAGACGTCATACTCATTAGAAAGAAATAAAAACATGGCGATATTTTACTATAGCTACCTGCATAGGACTATGGAACTTTATTTGTATCACTGAGTACGTTAAAAGATAACAGAAATATATAGGACCCCGTTGTCAGAAAGAGATGAACATACTGTTCACACTTTACACGAGCGGCCAGCGGGCTGACGGCCAATGACAGCCTATGACGTCATCGGCTAGCAGCTAAGGAACGAACTAGGGGAAACGGGGGTAACGAGGCACCACTAAGAAAATAAACAGTAAATTTTAAATAAAAATGTTTATTTACGAATTATAGTATTACATTCCTAGTATAGGTACATTTATGTGAGCACACTAGAAAAAATACTTTTACTTAACTTAAGTGCCTTCTAATCGCTACATAGTATAAAACAAAGTCGCTTCCTGTCGGTGTCTGTCTGTCTGTCTGTGTCTATGTATGCTTAGATCTTTAAAACGATGCAACGGATTTTGATGCGGTTTTTTTTAATAGATAGAGTGATTCAAGAAGAAGGTTTATATGTATCATACATGCATAATATAGTAGAGGAACACTGATAATTTTAGATGTTTCTTATGTGATGTCGTAAATAAATACTTTTTTGCGCTTACATTGCAAACGCTGGCTGAACCCTACGAGATAGATCAAAATAATGTACTACAGTATTGTACACCTTAAAAAGGTCTATAAAAAGTCCGGGTGGTATATATCTATCTCTTAGGGATAACCCACAATAACCAGTTTATATCCTTTACTTTTTACGAGAAATAATTGCTTATTTACGAAGCTATTTTAACATTGTGCATTTAATATAGATTCATTTGGCCCTTTACAGCATGTAATTAAAGTAAATGAATATTTTCGAAGATATCATAGAATTAAAATGCAGGGACATGGCGGTTGCAGCGGTACCGGCAGGGAGGCCGATTGTGTAGTATATTTAGTATCAGCTTTGCACCCGTGCGAAGCCGGGGCGGGTCGCTAGTTACTATGATAATAATTTAATAAAGTTTGGTTTGATAGATGGATGGATGTTTGTTACTTATTCACGTCAAAATTACTGAACGGATCGGGCTGAAATTTTACCTGTCTAATCAAACATAGGAACACACAACCGAATATAAAAGTAGTTTTTTTTTTCTATTTTACCTTAATTACCGGCACTGCATTCTTTATCAGTTTGTGATTTTTTTTGTGATGTACTTGTCAGTATCTACAAAGTGTTTGAAGCATATTGTGGAGTATGCCGTTGGCATCCATTCATCGTCTCGTCTTTGGGTTCTAACGACTCGTACCCATTTCTCCCTAATTAATTCGTCTTTAGGAAATCTAAAACAAAAAAGAAGCAAATGTTGAAAGTCAAATCCATCTCTTTATTATCCTACTACGAAAAATAATTGGAAAGTAGTGGTGAAAAATAATATTGTTGCATTGCGTGATCATATTACCCATATCACCCTAACCTCCCTTAGCGTCGGTCGAACCGACAACACCGCACGCCATTATCTCGTTCTCTCTGTCACTCATGAATGCAACGCACTACGTCTTGTCTCGTTCGTGTAAATGGCAAAGCGGCAACACCGCGGCAGTGATTTTTTAATATAAAATTAATGATTTTCCATTTTAATTATACTAAACAGTACTTACAAATGGAAAGATACATCCTGCCTGTTTTTTACAGCTGTCCCAGTATAATTTTTGCACTTTCGAAACACAAAATGTGGCATTTTCGTTTGTTTTACTTTTCTCTAAAATCCCGCAACGTACGTTCGTATCGGGGCGTGACGCAGAGCGGACTGAGTTCAGTCAAGTGAATTCACCTGGTTTTGTCTTGCCGCGCAGACCTCGGTAAAACGCATCTACCTCAGTTTATATATAATATCATTGCAAAAAGGTACAAAAATTGTAAAAATATGGAACGTAAGTTTTTAAAACGTTATTTCGCATGCTTGGGGGAAAGATCGTTCATTACAGCACGGTCTACACATCATCTTGTTCTATTATTCCCTGCGCAAATAACTCGTCTCTAACATGCCGTCCAGTTCCACGGGATAACTTTGAAAGGATTTTCGCAATACTTTATTTCGGCGAAGTTTTTCCAATCTGTACTTGGCAAAAGGAATAAACCACAATTTTGTTGTTGAATAAGTGCCAAATGCTGCTTGGTCCTTGGTGGCGGTAAACGCCACTCTTCAGAATGTTTTCATAAATAATTCTATGAAGCTTTTCATTGAGTTGTTAGACAAATTTTCGCTATATTAGAACACTCAAGCGAATAAATCTGGTGCTTACAGAAAATATGACTTTAATCAATTATTGATGACCCAGTCACAGGCATACCAATTCAATTAAAAGTACTGTCGGCCACCAAATTAATAACTATGTAGGAAGATTCCATATGAATGACCGGGTTAGCTACAAACCTATGTAGATTTTGGCCTCCACTATGAGTTTTGATCCTAACTTTTTATTATGGTCAAATATAAAAAAAACTTTTTCCGGGTTTCCTATAACGAACAAATCTAATGTGTCACACATTCCAATTCAATCTAAACCAGAATATTAAACGCATATTAATTCTTCCCCTTGGCTCTAGCAATTACACAAACTTAATTACAAAATTTATTTTGAAAGGGAATTCATTATTTATTTTTCTTTGTTCTAGGTCACAAGTCCGGTCCTCGTAGTAGAACTCACCCTGAACCACCTAGAAGGCACACAGCTGAGAGCCCTAGGCCTCCTGAACGTGTTCGGGTTCAACGTGACGTACGCAGTGCGCGCGCCCGCGGATCCGCCCGGACCCACCTCGTGCAGCGCCATCGAGTGCCGGCTGCTGGGACATTGTAATGCTAGGCAGGACTTTCAGTGAGTATAAGTAAGAAAATTTAGCCCGCTTTTTTGTGCGTTTTTGGGATAGATATAGCCTTTATATTTAATTAATTTAGCTGTCCAACTACGACTAGGTAGAGTACAAATATCCATCCATCCAAATAGGTAGGTAAGTATTCAAACTTTCGCTTTTATGATTTTCGTGGAAAGTGATACTCGGCAACCGAGGTTTTGTTTGAAATAAGTTTAGGGTCATAATAATGAGGATTAATGTTTTTAAATTTAATAGTAATTAAATAGGTGTTGAAAAGCATTGATATTAAAAGTTTTAGCATTCTGATTTCTGATAAAAACTTTAATATTTGAATCAATTGTTTTCATAGTAAAAGTTAAATTCAAAAGCACACACAACAAACAACTGTTACAAAACAATTATTAAAATTTTGCTTATAAAATTCTTACAGCATAAAACCGCTAACAGAAGGGTAATTTGAATAATTGAATAAAGCTCGACTGTGAAATAACTTCAACGTAATGCATTTCACGAGTAATTTAATATTAAATTTCAGAATCAAAATTTCAGAATGTTCGTGGAACTTATCAGCAATATCTTGGAAACTCATAAGAGCAGTCAAAAGAGCTCGAAAATTCAATTGAATTTTTGCAGATTGGTCAGGAAAACTGATGATAAGGGTAGTGAGCCATTGGCTTGCAAAATTATTGTACCGCCCAAAAGATTACGTGTCGGATTATATCGAAAAGATTTTGCATTTGGAAAGGCCAACTAACCATCCCTACCTACCGATATCCCTTCCTTGTTCTTGGTTTTCTAATGGTAGCAAAAGAATTTTGAATATTCATTTCATTAATACAAAATAACGACATACGTTGTGGCTACATCTTTGTACTATTTTGAAGACCTACAGGGAAGCTAATAAATTAACAATATATATTGCAAAATTTTGCAGTTGTTTTCTAGAAAATTATACCTATACAGAAAAAAAATCAGTTCTAGATTTCAGAGGTAGATAGCATTATTGTTAGTATAAAAGTGTTCTATAAACGCTGATTACAGCAGCTTTTTGAAAGTAAACTTCACAATACTCTTGAGTATTGCCGCTTGTGAATTTTTTTATATCCTCATTTGAACCATGTTTTCTGCTGCCAAAATCTGTCTAAATCTCGGGCCAAATAAACTCAATAAAAGCACTTGCTGAGAAACGCGTCGTTTCTTGGCTGCAGATCGGTGACATAGATTACCTACATTATGCGGAAAGAAATAGGGCACATTTTGAGACTGGTCAAAGGCAGCAGTAAGAAATACTTCAGAGGAAAATCAAGAAGTGTTTTATTTTGAACTCTGCAACTTTTGAACATAAATTTAAATTTTAACTGAGTTCAAAACAAAACACAATAGAAACAAAAGACGGCTAGCTTTTCTGAGATTTTCAAACAACTGACAGAGATTTGAGATAGTATACTTCCTATTTAAATGAAATGTTACTGAACCTTTTGTAAACCAAATCGTATTTTTATTTACAGAAAGTTCTTCTGCTCCTGTTTCGAGGGGTACTCCGGGGCTGACTGCGGCATCGGCCCCCTCTGTCCGAGGACCTCCAACATGTGCAAAAACGGCGGCACTTGCAGGTAACCTTTATTGAGCAACCTTTCATATTCGATATTAGGGTAGAAAGTGATTGATTTTTAGGGTCGCGGATATAAATTTTTGTCATGACATCAGCGTAATATGGTGGCTTCGTTGGCATGGTACTTAAATACAGCTTTAAACAAGCATAATATTAAAACTACAACATAAGAAGCATCGCGTACGTATTATTATACCATACAACATTATTGCATAACAATTGTAGGTACCTAATTGAAGGATAGGTATCTTCATCCGCCACTAAGGGGTCTGTTTCCAACATTGTGCAATTTCCTCAGCAGCGAACCCTGAGGTCTACAGCAGAATTCCATTCAATATTTGTCGAGAACTTTCTCTCGTTACAACTTAAACGCACATTATTCCGGAGCGGTTCCGACCCACTTGAGTTACGTTTTGTATTGTTGGCTGTCTCTTTGAGGTTTCCTCTAGGGATGAAGCTGAACTTAAAGCCGGCTATTCTGAATTCTTCTTTGTCGCGCAATCTGAAATGTATTTATTAATATCTGTAGAAATACTTGTTTGGAGCGTACAGTTTGTGTTTCAAGCTAGTTTAACAATTGATGGTCAAGGTTAAGACCAAGAAGTCGTGGATGTCTAAAAGCGATGGGTCGATGTCATTTTCAAATACGCACAAAGAAAACTAAACGATGCCTCAGACAGACACATTTATTAAACACAAATAAAACTTATAAAACCCCTCTTTCTTGCGGGCTGTAATTGCGTGCAACGAAGGTTGTAACAAGTTTCAAAAATGTTCCATTCCAAACTGATTTTTTTAACATTTTGAAACCGCAGACGAATCCTGAATAGTACGAAAAACCGGCTTTCAAAACCAGTTTTGAACGGTCTCTAAAGATGTCGTTCTTCCATTCTGTTAAATTATTCAAATTTTACGGCACAGAAGAAAATTTTCGCGACTGCAATTTCTTGAATTTTTTATATTTAAAGCAAACCTTTTGACTCGTTGATTTAATGCAATGATTTTTTTATCTATGTAGGTACGCCGTCATTTTATAAAAAGAATAATTATGATTTATTTCAAGTTCGTAACTTCTGATTTAGCTTAGCGAGAATCAGAATCAAAAAGGTTAATTTTTTCGGGCCCTCAAAAGGGGTTATAACCAAAACGAATACTTTCAAAACCATCGAACTTTCGAACACAAATATTCGCATAATTTTAAATACATAGAAAATTACAATAAATAATAGAAATGAATTAGAACTGGTTTTTACAATTGAAATAATTGAGCGAACTGCAGACTGTTGCAAACAATCTACAGGTAGCTGAACTGATACAATCAATACCAGTCGGAAGCGTCCCCGAGACGCTGGCTGCATTGCCCCGCTGTATGTCAATGCTGATGCGCTGCGCCAGATACTTACCAGATACTCGGGTCATGCGTCGCTTCAACCAGACGCTCAGATATTTTTTTTTAATTCCGAAGAGCCTCGGTACCGAGGCTCTTCCGTGGGGTCTCCGAGACCTAGAGTCTCGACTCTACTCTAAGTTGAACAAATGTGTAGGCTCAGTCGAGACCTGTATATCTGACCTATGAGATGGCGGACTACCGAGCGTCTTTAGCTGGTGTCACGGAACGTGTAGACATGATGGAGAAAAGGTTTGAGGATCTCGAGCGTCGGAGTGAGCGACCTCCTCCTCAGGTCGTTCACCTCCAAACTAAGGTGTCGCTACTGGAACAGGAGCTAAATGAGCGGGACCAAGAGGCTCTCCTGGCAGATCTTGAAATCGGTCACCTGCCCGAGGAGAAGGGGGAGAGCGTGGTGCATGCCGTAACCGTGCTAGCCTCAAAGCTGGGCGTAGCCCTTGAGCCGCGCGATGTGGTTTTCGCGGAGCGCGTTGGCGTGGCGCAGGGCGCCGGAGCGGGGGGCGAGAAGCCACGCGCGCGCCGCATCGTTGTGCGTCTAGCAAGGCGCGACCTGCGCGACCAGCTGATCCAGGGAGCGCGAGTGCGACGCGCGCTGACCGCTGCCGATGCTGGGCTGACCACCGCTGAAACGAGAGGACGCATCTTCCTAAATGAGCGGCTCACTCGCACCAACAGGCAACTGTTCCATCGGGTGCGTGAAGAGTGCCGTAAACTTCAATGGCGGTACTCCTGGACAAAGCGAGGCCGGATCTACGCCAGGGAGGCTGATGGGAAACCAGCCTTCCCAATCAGAATAGCGGCAGATATCGAAAGGGTTTTTGGGTTGCCGACTGTTCGCTAGTGGCTACTGGAAAACCAAACTAATGTTAGTTATTATTATTATTGGCTTCACCTCTCTTTATTTTTCAAAATTAGTTACTTTGAGTTTAAATGCACCTCGCACAACTGCCCTCAGCGTGGCTAAAATGTGTTGCCTTTACAAATATCAACTTTTCATCATTTATGTATTTTTGTCGACTATATACTGTAACTGGCCTGACACATTTTTGATACACATGGGGAGAAATTATAAACTAGGACATCCTGTTTGTGGCTTCTATTTATCATATATATCATACACACTATATTACAATATTACACAACAGTCATTTTTAACATTATTTCTTACCTATTATACATTCTTATTCGTTTCTTTAATTATATACATATGCCCTTTTCAATACATAGACATAATCAGTAAACCGCATACTATTATAAAAATAATCATAATATACATCGGTAATATATTTCAGATATCATTGCAAATGTATAAAACTCTTTGATAAGTTTTTTAAAGTTGGTCTTTTCAATGCGGGCTCATTAAACACAGGGCAAGACGAGTTTTGTGTGGCGGTGGACGAACTAAAGCCTGATATTTTAGCCATTAATGAAACTTGGTTAGGAGAAGGGGAAGAGGACAAGGCCCCACGGGTAACTGGATACCGTCTACGTTTCTGCCCCAGACCGGCTCATATTAGAGGGGGTCGTGGTGGAGGTGTTGGGTTCTACATTAGGAAAGGTATTGTTGCGCGCTCCTGTCCCCACCCCACCGCGCCCTCAGTTGAGCAGATGTGGATTCGAGTCAAAGTAAAGGGACGAGAACTAGTAATAGGCACTGCTTATAGACCCCCCTGGCAGGACCCTAATCAGGTACTTGAAGCCCTCACCGAATCAATCACTTCTTTTTCTGGGTACGATTATTTAGTATTGGTTGGAGACTTTAATTTGGATATTCTAACCCCTGATTCATGGAAAACTAAGCTTCTTATGCAATTTCTGTACAGTCTAAATCTCACGCAGACAGTCTCAGAACCCACACATTTTACAAGTCACAGTGCCACCCTCATTGATATTGTATGCACTGATGCTCGGGTCCGTAACACTGTTGTTAAATATTCTCCGGACCTCGGACACCATGCTATGTTGCAGGTAGAGTTGGACATAAAAAAGGAAAAACCTATTCCACGAATAGTTAGTTACAGGCCAATTAGGAACATCATATTGGAGCACTTTGCAAGTGATCTTAAAAGCATAAACTGGAATTATTTCATGGAAACAACTGATGTTAATATACTGGTATCAGCCTTTACTGACATCATCTTGAAACTTTTCGATTTACATGCTCCTCTAAAGACCACAAAATTTAAAGACCCTCCTCGACCCTGGCTTACTGATACGGTCAAATCTATGATGAGGATTAGAGATGACTATCATAAAAAATATAAGGCCCTTAAATTACATTCTCATTGGATTTGTTATAAGGAGATGAAACACTTGGTAATTGCAGCTATTAACAGCGAAAAAAAGGCATATTTCAAGGAACATATTAACAATAATGTGAAGAACCCGAAAAGACTTTGGAATAATTTAAAAAATACAATACTACCTAATAAAAAAGCATCAGAGCTCCCACCAATATTTGATAATCCGGACCTAATAAACTCCCATTTCCTTAATGTGCCTGGTGAAAAACAGGTCTCTATATCTCAGCTCTCATTCTATGAACACCACAGACACTGTTCTGGTAAGGTATTTTCTCTGAGCCCTGTAAGTGAGAATATTGTTATGACAATTATTCGCGGGCTAAAATCGAATGCAATGGGAGTGGATGGTATCTCTATTGAAATGATATTTTTGACCCTTCCTGAATCTTTAGAGGCAATCACCTCAATCATAAACAAATCCATACTAAGTGGGACATTCCCAGAACAGTGGAAGGTTGCTTTGGTTAAGCCCATTCCGAAAAATAACAACCCAATATCATGCAATGATCTAAGACCCATTAGTCTTCTACCTTGTTTATCCAAGGTATTAGAAAAGGTAGTTAGCCTGCAGCTAACCAAATACTTAGAGGACAACGACATACTACCAAAAGCTCAGTCAGGTTTCCGCAAGGGCCACAGCACGTCTACGGCCCTGCTTGGCGTGGTGGATAGCCTACTTACTGGTCAGGACTGTGGTATGATCAACATACTTGTACTCTTGGACTTCTCCCGCGCATTTGATTCCATAAATACCTCCCTACTCATTTCCAAGCTCTCATACTATGGTTTTGATGCGCAAACTGTTAAATGGTTCCATAGTTACTTGGATAACAGATATCAGTTTGTCCAACTCTCAAATGGTACCAGGCCTTGTTCTACATTACAACCAGTGCCGCAAGGTGTTCCACAAGGCTCTATTCTAGGACCAATCCTATTCATCTTATACAGTTCTGATATTGTTAGAGCAATAAGCCACTGTAATTTTCATCTGTATGCTGATGATTTGCAGTTGTACATATCGACCCACCCGTCTAATCTCGACAGCGCCATTGGTAAGATTAATTCTGACTTAAGCCAAATTTGCAACTGGTCTAGGGACAATTCTTTAGTTATTAACCCCAAGAAATCTAAGTACATGTTCATAGGGACAAGACAGAAATTGCAAAACCTGCAAAATTATACAGCAAACATTTTAGTTGATGGTGTCTTGGTGGAAAATGTATCAGAGGCAAAAAATCTGGGATTAATCATGGACAGTTACCTACATTTTGAAAAACATGTATCTGAGAGTGTACGTAATTGTTTTTATCGTCTGAAGCTCCTGTATAAAATCCGCTCATACTTAAGTGAATCAGTAAGAGTAACACTGTGTGAATCACTTGTTCTATCAAAACTGAACTACTGCGACACTGTTTATGGGCCTTGTCTCCTAAGTAGAACGTCTAAACTCATCCAACGTGTACAAAATGCTTGTGCACGCTTTTGTTTTTATGTTCCCCCACGCTCACACATAACACCAATTTTGAACTCGTCAAACCTACTTAAGATGGAAGCTCGTAGAAAGCTTCATCTTGCATCTCTTCTCTTCAGTGTAATTGCTAATCGGTGTCCTAAGTACTTGTTCGAAAAACTCACACGGGCCCGTGGCAATTCTAAATATCCCAGCAGAACATGTACTCCCTTCTTTGAAACACCGCAGCACAAGTCAACAGCATTTCGAGGCTCTTTCAAATTTGCAGCTTCCAAGTGCTGGAACATTATTCCCCCTCCAGTGCGTGCTGTGAAAAATGTTCACATATTTAAGAGAGTGCTTAAAGAGCAATTGCTCAGTGCTCAAATAAACAGCCAGTGACCAGTTCATCTAGCGTCAACACAAACAGTTACTTAAATTAATCAAATAATAAATGAATTAATCCCTATTTTATTTTTAATTTCAATGTTTCATGTATATTTTACACTATTATTATTGTTATCACTTATTATTACTTATAACTAACTGTTCCTAATTTCTTTAATTAACTGTTCCAAATTTCTTTAAATAATAGCAATTTATTTTACAATTTACTAACCTGTTTGTTATGCATATCTTGCCCAGGAGGAATTGTGACAATAAGCAGCACAGCTGTCCTCATCCTCGAACATGCACTTTCTCTTGTTTGTTTTCTTTTTCTTCTTTTATCACCTGGCCCCCTCCACCCTCCCGATGTATGCGTGCCCTAAAAGAATATCATTAAATTATAAACTAACTAGTATAATCTGGCTAGGTTATTTAATGCAATATAGCTGAAATTAAATTGATAGGTACTAAGTAGATTCACTTACCTTTATCACTTCACACGACCAGAGTGAGGTAGGGGTTGGCTAGTGTGCAGAGTAGGAATGATCCCGAGGCACTTCTGGGATCGTTATCGCTTTGTTGATGTCTTGTTCAGTCCACTGCCCACTCAAACTCATCAATTATTCATTATTTTTTATTTTGTTTGTCCTTTTGCGTGTGAAAACCATGTATTCTATGTATTAACACTATACCGTATAAACATAAAACGTAGGATTAGAAGCCACAAGTGTGAAATCGAATCTTGTTACTTAACTACTATCAATTCAATAAGTATTTACTTTTTAACTCAACTTTCGCGAGGAGTAATATCCAGCCGGAAGATTAGAAATTGAGAATGTCAACTTCAACTTCTTGTTTTATGGCTTTGTATCTGGTTTGATAAATTTCTGTACAAAGCTCTCTAATTTTTTTGTTATTTTTGTTTTTGTTTGTTGTTCCTTTCTTATTTATAATATTTTACATGTAGGTATGTTCTTTTTTTATTGTGTATCTTATTTCTATAGGCTTATTATAATTTATTTAATCCTTTTTTCTTCCTTTCTTTGTTTCGTATTTTGTTTGTAACCTGTGTACCTACTCTTTGTATTCCTTCTGTTTCTTTGTATTGCTGCCACACCAGGACCTGTCTGAAAACCAGCGCCGCTACTAGCTTCGGCTTGTAGCGGCACAATGCTGAGACAGGTACCTTTTTGGCCCGTATATAACACACTTTTTAATTTGTATCTGTTTTCTTCTTTCTTTGTTTTTCTGTGTTCTTTGTACGTACTTATTTAAGATTGTAATGTGTCGTGTTATGTATTGTCCAAATAAATGTATTTTCTTTCTTTCTTTCTTTCTTTACCTAGGGTCTCGACTCCAAGGGGAACAAATGTGTAGGTTCTGTCGAGACCTGCGAATTTGCGCCTCTTGAGATCCTTGTGTAAATAAATTAATTAAAATTAAAAATATTAGTATATTGGTCATAAAAATATTAGTATATTGGTGGAAAATACATACAATTCAAAATTAAATGAAACTCAAATGTACGTAGTTAGGTGCTTTATTACTAACACTCGACACTAGCAGGTAGAGCCAGTACGTTTATTTTTATTACTTAAGTCACAGATATTATAATACTATACTAACTTATGTAGAAAAGAAACCTTTCGTAGCGGAAAACTACATATCCATAATATTTCAAGAGAAAATTAAGTTTGCTTTGGAAAATGATTTATAACCCACAGTATTTGTTGGCTCTATGCTCTCATGAATGAAATATTGCTAGAGTTATTTATTGCCTTTTAGAGTTCCGTAATCCGCTGTGGGTTGATTGTGCTCCCGTCAATCCGTGTTTTATTAAAAATATTTTATTGTAAATTTATGAAGCCCTTTAATTATTAGTAAAACTATCAAATAGCGTTTAATTTATTAACAAAGATAACATCGTCCTTAAGCCGCTACCCGGACCCAAATCAGCGCCCCCACCTATTATATCTTATTATTCTGTTCAACGTAGGAATTTCAAAAATTGATTGGCCAATTTGTGATACCTATCATAAGCTTCATAAGACTTTTAAAGAGGCATTAAAAATAAGCTTATGATTGGTACCACAAACTGGCCAATCGAAATATGAAAATTCCTTCGTTGAACAGAATAATTAGACAAAAGAGGTGAGGGCACTGATTTGGGTCAGGGTAGCGCCTTAAGTACTTTTTTTTAGATGTGAATTGTAATTTTTTTTTATGTCAATTTTGTAAGAAGAAACTAGTAGTAGAGTATTATTTATAAAACTATGGCTTCGCACTCGCTTTTTAAGAAGCCTATGTCTGTCCCTGGGATATTGTGATCCGTTCAGCCGTTCCTTAGTAAGGTTTTTGATACACTCAGGGTAATTTCTAAGAAATCAAATAATATCAAAAAATATCCCAAAAAGCTAGAATCCGAAGGATGTCCCAGAATGTTTTGACTCCTACGTCACTTGACCTCGTGGTGTAGTTTTTTAGTACATTACCGTACTGAGGGACGGATAGGGGTTCAAGCCCCGTCGCGGTCAAAACTTTTTTGGGATATTGTTTGAAATCTTTAACTTTCGCTTTTATAGTAAAAGTGAGTATGGTTATCCAAAACACCATTAAAAGTTGGACCTATCATAATCGAAGGACACGGTCTTGTCGAATTTGTTTCGTTAGTTTCGTTCCACAAAACAAGTAATATGATAGATTGGATTTTGTACGTATTTCCCGTACTAAGCAACATGGTGTCTCACTCAATATGCGTGCGTATTCGCAGCCTGTTCTGACAAAAATAAGCAACTAAAACATATAACCCAATTTATATCGTTATTTAGGCCAACATCAACAAGTGACTTGAAGAAAGTGTTTGTTTTACGGCCTTGTAAGAGTTGTTGGCACAACAAACATACCGAGGGTAGGTAGGTAACCCCTTTTTTACGCAAAATACCCCAAATTTCTTACGATGACATCTACATGGACAAAAAAGGGTTTTACAATTTCCAGAGACAGACAGCATAAAGACGCTGAAATTATTTCATCATAGCTTTTTGTACAGCTAAGTATGAAAACCCAAATTAAATGGAAATGAGTCGTTTAGTGCCTGTCAATATATTTTCGGTCAAACATGAGGAGTTTTGTTTTGTTACTACGGTATCATTGATAGGTACTTTTAATTATTGAATGTATTTGGAACAAATGGAACGCCTTAATTCATTATTAATTGAATCCAATTCTCAAACGATTGTGCGACTGCTGGCTGCTGTGCATACAAACGGGTTTCCATAGGTACTTCTATGAAAACCTGTTTGTATGCATTTAAAAATCCAAACGGGTTTTCATAAAACCCGTTTCTATGAAAACCCGTTTGGATTGATAAATCCAAATTATATGCATCTCGCTTCTCGTACCTACATTCCAAGCCGTTTGTGATCATTCCTGTAGATACGTTTCTAATCCATTACTGTTTGATACCTAGAGCTGCTAGCTACAAAGACGGGAGACATTGTTTTTAAGCCTTTGCTTGGATGCTTTAGACTGCATAGCCTGACTTAGCTACGATTTTTGCTGACCAAAATATTGATCTATCAATTTAAAAATTTTAATTTTTTTTTTTTTTTTTATAATAGTACCTATATTTCCTAAGTTTTTTTATTTACAATAACGAAAACATGTTCACTATACAATATAAGTTGTGGGTTAAAAAGATTTCGACTTAATTGAATAGAAAATCTCTTTCCCCCTAATCAAATTATCATTATTGAGAATATTAATTAATTAGCATCTGTTGAAGCTGGTAGGCTCTCCGGTTTAGTTAGCATATTAAAGCTCATACCAACATACACCAAAAAAGCCCACCGAGAAAATTACAAAGACTTTCTATCGACCGATTCTCGAAATAAAACGTAAAATGTATAAAAGCAATTCTCCAAGTAGGTTTATTGTGTCGATGCTTCTCGTTACACTATAGTGAAACTCGCAGCTCGGGATCAGACACCAGTTTTCAGGCTGACAACAAAACCTTTACCGGTAGGTATTACTTTTGGAACGTGCTCTACTGCATAAAAGCGTTCTTAGAAGGTGACAGATTCACGTGTCAAGAATTCCTAAGAAATGCACTCCTGTATGGATTTTGGATTTCAATTTTATTTCTGTATTATTTGTAGTGTTCGTGGTCGTATAGGTACTATAATAGAATAGCAAAGGAAACCTACAAATCAAACAAAGTAGAATCTAGAACACAAAAATTTTAAAATCGCATTATCATTTGGTAATTATTATAAATTCTTCAATTATTCACTCTACACTAAAGTTCAAGTTTTATTTATACTGCCTGCTTTATCTTGCCTTTTAGATACATTTAGAAGTTTTACTTTAGCATACATCTCTGTTTTGTGCCACTGTACAATGTCTTTCTTTACCCGTGTGGAAGTAAAACAAATGTTTTCACAGACAGATGGGGCCGGTCGCGGTTAGCTGTATATGCGCTCCCGGCTACACCGGCGACCTCTGTGAATCGCAGATTGCTTCTCCAGGTATGTACAGTACACTGCCAATCTCTGAGTATGTACCTGCCACCCTATACAGGGTAAATCTTGAACGATCAAACGAACTGTTCGATAGGAAGGTTTCTGGAGGCTTCTATGTGAATCGAATGGACGATGTAGGTGATTTGTATTATATAATAGTACTTAGTTAGACTTTAATAATACCGAGCTATCTACCATCGTTTGTGGTGTTGTGTTTTTATATTTCGGCACAGTTGAATACGATATGATCACAGACTAACAGAAATCACTTTTTTTTTTAGTTTAACGACGAGTAACATAAGTATACAGTTTAAATTTGTACAAATGAAACTAGCAAAGCAATTAACTTCGCAACGATGCTCATATTTCTAGTTCCAACAGGTGCCGGTGGTAATTTAGAGAACTTGAAGCATGTTTCTGCAATTTATTAAACACTTATGAGTCTACGGATGTCCGTGTAAAATGATCTATTGTTAGAAACCATTACGATGTTTGTACGATGGATTGTAATAAGTATTGACAAAACCCAGTACCCTACATATAGCTTGAATTGTGGTTAGTTTCACAAGCTGTGCTTATTTTTCAGAGTGTGGCTTAGAAGAATGCTCAGAAGGATGCAAAGACGGGACCACTTGTGACTGCAACCCGAAAGATACAGATTTTTGTAAGTAATACTTGCAATCACGACAGCAACTCATACGGAATCAATAAAAATTGAGTTAAAATTTTAGTACTGAATAAGACGAATAACCGTTAATATTTTTCAGCTACCATCCGTTTTGAGACGAGACTACAAGTGGTAGACCAGCCAAGTATCAACATATCTCAAGAGGTGGTAAATCAGGTTAGTTCATCATCATCATCAGTCATTTCCTCGAGAAAAGATAGCAGACAAACTGAGTTACTATCGCATTTTCGCACCAACTAGTATAAGGTTCGTTACAGCTGCATAAATCAGTCTCGCGCCCGCTGCGCTACATCGCGGACGTGTGTAGAGAGTCGGTCGTGCGCATCTAAGACCGTAAATATGGCGTCGAGCACGGTTAAGTGCGCCAGTTGTAATATTGTGATTGATGAAGTGTTGGCATATATAACTAATAAAATGGATGTCATGGACCAAGAAAGTCTGATGCGTATATGTGGATCTGCTTTCCAAACAGAAGAAATAGAGAAAGCAAAAAATTTGCTCTTTGATTCCATAACAACGGACATGAGAAATATAAAAAGAAAGAAAAAGAGTGAAGGCAAAATACAAAGAGATCTGGAAGACATTATAACTGTTCTCAAAAGTCTGCATCCCGAAAAGATACCCATTTTTGTTGCGAGAGATCTTGGTAAACTACCCCCGGTGACTTTCGATCATCTTGATGTCACGTCGCTACTGAGAGATATAACTTTCTTAAAAACTCAAGTGGAGAGTATTAAGAATACCTACGCGACTACCTCGCAACTGGAAGATTTGGAGGCTAAAATGTATTCAAGTAAATATGATTCTATCGTGAATACACCGATTCAAAAGCGGTACGATCATTTTGTGAATACCCGCACGCGAGGCGCAAATCTTTTAAACAGTGGACCGATGGCTATCGCCTCTCTGACCCAACAAACCAGTCCATTGTCACCGCCCCCTGCAGCGCGGCTCTTTGACCCCGCCCCCACTAGCGCGCGCGCAGAGCGCTCGCCTACTATGCCACGGCCGGTGCGCATCAGTACGGCTCCTGCCGCGGCGGAGAGCGCATACCTCTCTAATTCACCGCCGCCGCCTGTTCATGCGCCTGCGCCGATACCAGACACGCACGTAGAGCATGGGCATGGGTCTTTACCGCAGCTTATTCAACCAGGTAGCGTCAACCATCCGACTGAAAGTCCAACTGTCTTAGGTCAAAACGAGATTAAAAATACATCAACATCTCAACCAGTAATAACTCGTTATGCGGATGTAGGCAGGAAGAAAGGCCTATGGTTTGCTACTCCAGAGAAAGACAATGAATGGAAACTTGTTCAGAGAAAGCGTCTTCGCAATAAATTTACGATGAACAGAGGCAAAGCTGAGTATGTAGAAAGTACTAAATTTAAAGCGGCTGAAACCAAAGTTCCTCTTCTTATCACCAACGTAGACGAGGGCGTGTCTGAGGCGGACATAGCAGAGTACATTCTCACTAAAACCCGAGAGAATGTTAAGCCCATTAAACTGAAGATGGCTCGAAGGCGAAATTATAACGCCTTTAAAATTTTTGTGAGCAAGAGCAGCCTCTCCACTTTTCTGGATAGCTATTTATGGCCACAAGGAGTTTCTTTCAGGCGTTTCATTAACCTGAGAGAGCACTATGGAACTGAGTTTGAGAGGCAACCTCCTGAAAACCAAAATGGTTAGTACACCCTACAGAAAACTACTCTCTTTCAACTGTAAGTCACTGAAGCGGTCTCTTGAAGGTGTCAGAAGTCTCTGTAAGATGGCAGATATTGTGGCGCTCCAAGAAACTTGGTTGTTGCCTCATGACTTGACGATGCTAGCTACAATTGACGACGACTTCGGAAGCACGGGAACCTCTGCGGTCGACACTTCGGCAGGCCTACTGCGAGGAAGGCCCCACGGAGGGGTCGCCTTACTGTGGAGGAAAAGCGTCTTCAGCTCGGTAAAAGTGTTGCAGTGCGATGACGTGCGTATAGCGGGCATTAAGGTTAGCTTATGTGATAAATCTATGTTGATATTCAGTATTTATATGCCTACTGACTGTGCGGAGAATTTGCCTGAGTTCACGCAATGTTTGGGCACAATAAACTCGATTATTGAGGACAGCATAGACATTGACGCGGTTTATATGCTAGGAGACTATAATGCGCATCCGAGTGAGAGATTTTGTGGTGAACTTTTAGAGTTTTGTGCGGATCAAGACTGGACGTGTGTTGATATGGACATCTTAGGTGCGGATTCTGGTACTTTTACCTTCGTGAGTGAAGCGCACGGATGTGCACGGTGGTTAGATCACTGCTTAGTCACTAGATCTGCTTTATCGACAGTAAAACGTGTGTGGGTAGAGCACGATGTGCAGTGGTCTGACCATTACCCTTTGATTGTTGAATGTGACCTAGGTAGAGTAATTTCTAGAATTGACTCAGATTTGAATTTAGTGCACAATTTGGCTACCTGGGGCGATCGTACAAGTAGCCAGATTGAGCAATATCAACAGCTTTGTCATTCTAAGTTAAGAGAAATTAATTTTCCAGTACAGTTCGCCCATTGTTGTGACGGAACATGTGTTGACGAGGGACATAAAGTAATGATAAGTAATATGTTTGACAACATTGTAAATATACTAACAGAAGCCGCACAAACTACCTATACACGAGCTAAGTCGCGGAGGCGAAAGGGTTACATTGCTGGGTGGAATAAACACGTAGCATGTCACCACAGAAAGGCCAGGCTTAAGTTTATGGTGTGGGTTGAGTGCGGTAAACCAAAACGTGGTCCAATCTATGTTGATATGTGCGAAAGCAGGTCGATATTTAAATCCAAGTTGAAGTGGTGTCAAGACCAACAAGAGCAAATAAAGATGAATGCTCTTGCTAGTCAACATAACGCCAGAGACTTGAGCATTTTTGGAAGAACACAAATAAAATGAATGCTAAGCCTGGCCTCCCTGTGACAGTAAATGAAGCAGGTAACTCGAGCTCTATCGCCGATCTCTTCAGGGAGCATTTTAAGGTACCCAAGCCGGTCTCATCTGTGTGTGAGCAGGTCAAGGCTGAGGTTGTCATGCCAAGGAGATCGGTAAGTTTTACAGCGAGAGATGTACGGAAAGTCATTCAGACCATGCAAAGGGGTAAGTCTCCTGGGCATGACGGCCTCAGTATTGAACATCTGAGGTTTGCGGGCGTTCACCTTCCAAATGTGCTCTCCATGCTCTTTAACTTATGCCTAAGCCATGGCTACTTACCTGATACGTTGACCAAAACCATTGTTGTACCTATTGTGAAATGTAAAACGGGGGATGTGTCAGATAAGAACAACTACCGGCCCATCTCACTAGCAACCATCATCGCAAAGGTGCTTGACAGCTTGCTTAATAACATTCTCTTGCAACATGTCAAGCTTCACGATGCTCAGTTTGGTTTTAAGGCCGGGCTATCTACAGAGAGTGCGATTTTATCTCTTAAGCAAGCTGTCAGGTACTATACGGAGAGGAAGACCCCTGTTTATGCTTGTTTCCTGGATTTGTCCAAGGCCTTTGATACAGTTCTGTATCACAGGCTTTGGGAAAAACTGGTAAGCGAGGGTGTACCGGGTGAAGTAGTTTCCGTCATGAAGTATTGGTACAAATGTCAAAAAAACCAGGTGAGATGGGCGGGCGCTCTATCTGAGGAGTATGCCTTGGAGTGCGGAGTTCGGCAGGGTGGAAGTACTTCGGGGCTTTTATTTAATTTGTATATTAATGAACTTATCGTTGAGCTCAGCAATACCCATACAGGCTGTTTTGTTGATAATGTTTGTGTGAACAACATAAGTTACGCTGACGATATGGTGTTGCTGGGTCCATCGGTAGGTTCTATTCAAAAGCTTGTTAACATTTGTGAGGGCTACGCGGCTGAACATGGACTCACATACAACTCCAAAAAGAGTGAAATCCTTGTATTTAAGAGTGGAAATGTAAGGCCAGCCTATGTTCCGCCCGTAGTTCTCAATGGTGCGGCTCTGAAGGTAGTTAGTACGTTTAGATATTTAGGACATGTCGTCAACGACTCCTTATGTGATGATGCGGATGTTGAGAGGGAGCGTAGAGCTTTGGCTGTACGGGGGAACATGATCGCGCGTAGGTTCGCACGCTGCTCGAGAGAAGTGAAAGTGACGCTATTTAAGGCATACTGCCAGTCGTTCTACTCGAGCAGCCTCTGGCTGAAATGTTCCCGCCGCGCAGCCAGCGCTCTACGCGTTCAATATAACAACATTTTCAGGATGCTGATGCGGCTGCCTCGCTTTTGCAGCGCATCTGGTATGTTCGCGGAGGCGCGAACGGACGACTTTTACGCGATTATTCGCAAAAAAGTCGCTTCCCTATCTCAGCGAGCGCGAGCCAGCAGCAACAGCATCCTGCAAATGATTATGTCCCGTCTGGACTGTCCCATCCAAAATAAATGGATGAGGATAATGATGGGGAGTAACTCCATTTAAAATTTAATTTAGGTTAGTAAGTAGGTAGTTATGTTATGTAATTTTTATGTAATTGTAATGTAATCATGAACTATATATTGTTTTTATATCTAATTTAATCATTATTATTAATTAAGTTAAGATTTTATTGTGAATTTTTTATGTTGTGTCTATGGATGGTTACTACCTATCTGAAATAAATGAGTTAATAATAAATGTTAACAGGAAAAGAACTTTAACGTCTTGTGATAGAGGTCCATTTTCATTGGTACTGGAGTTATTTGATGTGGATCAAAAACGATGAACGCAAGCTATGGTAGATTCTGAAATCAGCTGAGTGGAAAGGGAATATCACGAACTGACAGTTACCTTCCTGAACGTTTCAGATAACGAGCTATCTGAAGGCATCGAACATCACTTTGGAGGATGAAATTGAGTTTGTAAACATGAGGTGAGGTCATTTTTACTGCTTTTTTATTTGAAATGAATATTGAATTTAGGTTAAGTTAATTTTTCGTTTCGAAGATGATTTTTTTGCACGACTACCGAGATTTAAAGATAACTCATGCAAATATTGTCTATTTCAGCATTATAATTGTTACAGTTACTGTCACGCAATTCCTTCTGAACAAACTCATTGTTAACTAACTGTGATCCATAGCGAGTTAAACCATAAGTTAATAAATTTACACGTGGTCTATGTACTTGTACCACGGATTTGTAAATTTACCCGTGGCTTAAAACATGTAACTGGTACAGTAAATTTATTTTATCATTTAACTTTTCAGTTCATTAGAATCAAACAACGCTCGCACGGTGTGGGTGCGCGTGTGGGGCTCGCGCAAGGAGGCTGAGCTGCTGAAGGCGGCGCTGGCGAGACTGGCCTCGAGCAGGTCGAGGACCGACAGGCTCAGGCTGCTGCCGGACACGACGCACTTCGAGATGCACTCTGCACTTAGTCTACATGTAAGTAGGTACATATAAAGATATGCTCTCTGTGACCTACCGTCCTAGCGCGGCCAAAGGCCTCTTATTTTAAAAGCTTTTATGTATTCTTTCCTAACTTCATGGCTGTTTCAGACGTGATAAGCTACAGTATTTTTATTCTCTTATATAAATTGTTTTAGTCAAACCTCTGACTGATGCATCTTTCAATTTTTTAGTTTAGTTTTTAATTAAGTTATAAGTATGAAGTTAATTTTGTAAAAAAAGGAGACTGACATATTCAAACCCATGACTAAAATACATAATAGGAGTGGGTGATCGAATCCGAAACTATGAGTTAGAGAAAAGTCGTGAAAGGAGTCATGACCATGGTCCAAGAAAACAAAGTCTGACACTCTAACAGCGGGTTTCTCGAACGCAGATCATCTTCATATTTGACTAATCAATGATCAAATCTCTTGTCAAGTGTCATTTGGGTTGCTAGAACGTTGATTACGTACTTCGATTTTGAACAGAGATTAGTTGACCCGTCTGTCAAATCATTGATCAAAATCTCTTGTAAAACATCAAAATGGGTTTCTGGAACGCTAATTAAGCATTTTTGTTTGGTCAAGTGCTTGTCAAATCAACGATCAACTAATCGGTGATTTTGCTCTAATTAGCTGAAATAATAACAACAATTTACTGTGTTTTGTTAAGTTCTAAAGCAGGTACACCTAAAAAACCAACAGGTTAGTACTCCAGAAGTGGTTTTATTGCAATAAACAATACATAAGATCGTTTTATCACAATAAAATATACTTGTAAAATAAAATAACCTCTAATATTGCAGGATGTCGCTTTCGGATTTAACAGTGAGCAGCAGCAGTGAATCTGATGAGGAAAATACGCCTGGACCATCAAGGACGTTCAGGGCAAGAGTAGAGCCATTTGAAGAATTTACAGAAGCAGAATTCAAGATACGATATAGAGTCTCAAAGCCTGTGATTTTGTATTTGGTGACACTAATTGGGGACTCTATAAAGACACTTACATTTCGGAGTCAATCAATAAGTGCCCTACAACAGATCCTGCTAACAATAAGTTTCTATGCAACAGGTGCTTTTCAAATAATAGTGGCTGACCGGATCTGTATTCATAAGACAACAGCTTGCCGAATAATCAAGAAAGTGTCAAAGGCTATTGCCCAGTTAAGACCACAATTTGTGAAAATGCCTGGCACTGAAGAAGAACGAAATAAGGTGAAAAGTGATTTTTACAAGATTTGTCTATTCCCAAATGTGATTGGGGCAATAGACTGCACTCATGTAAAAGTATCATCTCCTGGTGGACCTCAAGCAGAACTGTACCGAAATAGAAAAGGGTATTTTTCTCTTAATGTCCAAGCAATCTGTGATGCAAATTTAAAAATCATGGATGTGATTTGTAGGTGGCCGGGATCTGTTCATGATACCACAATATTAAATGATTCACATGTAAGAGCTGACTTTGAATCAGGGGTGTATGGTAGTGACTACCTTTTGGGGGATAGTGGGTATCCATGCCGGCACTATTTACTTACTCCCTTTTCAAATCCTTCAACTCCCAGCGAAGAAGCTTTCAATAGAGCACAAATAAGCACAAGAAACCCAATAGAGAGATGTTTTGGTGTTCTCAAAAGACGTTTTCCATGCCTATCTATGGGGCTGAGAGTTAAATTAGAGACAACGATGTGTATTATAGTGTCCTATTGCATTCTTCACAACATAGCGATTGATAACAATGACTACATTGATGATGGACTTGATGAAGATTGTAATCTGCCAGAAGTTAGCGAGGCCAATTCTAGTGAGAACACATCGGTTCGGACAGCCCTATTGTTGACACATTTTTGGGCATTAGCTGTAGGTAACGTTCAAAGGTGATTTCTATCCCACGAGAACTGATTTATGGGATTAAAAGTAGCCTATGTTTGATTCCATCCAGGATTAGACTTACCTGTATGCAAAGTTTCAGCTATATCCGTTCAGTAGTTTTGGCATGAAGAGGTAACAAACATCCATCTTTACATTCATCTAAACTTTCGCAATTATAATATTAGAATGAAGCTTAATATATCCATTTTGATTTAATACAAGATGGGACACTTGGGGAGGTTCAAATTGTTAAGATTTGTATTATTTTCTTAGTGGAAAGTGCCTAACACAGAGCCACTCTTTTTGGTAGTAAACTGCATTTGTGCATTTTTTTTCTATTATTGACTTGTACCTATGAGTAAAAATAAAAACTTAGTACCCATCAATTTGTAATAATACTTGTTTTCTTTACCTATACACAAAGATTTCTACAGGAAGTATAGAAATAAAAGTGATGAAGAACTGTTCACAAAGTTTCCATGCTTGGCAGGGTTGAGAAATGATTGGAATTCTTTTTATCATCTGGATTCACATGACAGTTGTGATTGTGAGGTCTCCTATTATTTTTATATTCGAGACGCATAAGGAACGGGGGCAAAATGCCACCCTAAGCAAGTCATCATATCAGCCTGTGATCATCCACTGCTGGGTATAGGCCTCCTAACCGCTTCAGCTTATTACATAAACAATATATTACTCACAAATATCGGATTTATCAATGGAGAGGTCAAAAGTCATTGGTCAAATAACAATTGGAAAACGGTTCTTACTTGTCAACTAAAGCCGTCAGAGTTATTTTTTCTCTTTCGGTATAGTTTTTTCCTCTGCTGATAGCTTTTTCCGTCATAATTTTCTGCTTATTTTTCTTTACATACAAAAATATTTTTCAAATATCAAATAACCATAGGACACTTTTCAAGTTTATGAGTGAATGATTGAACTGAAGGAATGATTTAATTGTGTGTGACCATATGAAAATATAAACAGATTTGACAATCGTAACATGATCAGTGATTAGTAAATTTTTGTATAATCAGCGTTCGTGCAACCCGATTTGATTTGACCAGTCTGTCAAGTTAATTGCATTGTCAACTGATTTCCGATTTGAACAGCGTTCGAGAAACCGGCTGTTACAGTGACACAAATTCTACGTCATCGGCGGATATTGCAGTTCTCAAACTTTTATGTTTGGGGAAAAAGTAGATCTATTCATCAGCCAAACTCGATGGAGAATGTTTGTAAGCAAACCGCCCTAAACGTAAAGTTCACTCTGGTACTGCGTCTTTTTAATTGCTTATAAAAAGACGCAGTACCAGAGTGAATTTTAGATTGTGGGCGGTTACTAACTTGTCGATTTGAGATGCTTCCTTCAGTAAATATGGTCATGACTTCGATTTATAAAAAAAATAAAAATGCATAGTTATAAAATACTAATATAAACACAGGAAGTGAATCACAAACTAGCCATTTCAAACGATCAATGGCATTATTGTCGCCGCTCGAGTACCGTAAGAGGTGACCAGTTCTTGGGCGCTATAAGAACTTAGACATATTTCTGTAAATACAGTGAAACTAAAAATAAAGCCTTAATTAATACAAAGAAGTATACATCAAAAGGTATCAAAACAAAACTTTCAATCGGATAATTAAACTTCGTAAAACAAAACAAACAAAGTATCCTGAAAAGTTTAGATCCCATTCAGTAAAGCGCAAGAATAATCACATTTTAACAAATTAAACTTCTCTCTGATTATATTTCTGGGTTGAATGGAAAAATGAGGCAATTCCTTACCCAGCGCTGCAAAGTTTCAGACTCTTGATTGAGACTGTTAAACGCGCGAAGTGATTACTTATAGGGGCGCACATTCCAGATAATGAAATAACTTTTTTGCCTGAGCACCTTCGTAAATCTTAATTAAGTTCGTAAATTGCCGTAATTTAGTAATAACTTCACTATTTCTTATCGATGCCCTGCTTTTTGGTGCAGGTTAATATTTTTGCAGATCATGTCAATTCGAAAACGGACGAGAGACGAAAAAATTATGAACTAACTCAGTCAAAAACAAAAATTGTTTCGAATTTCTGACATTTTGCTCCGATGATAACAGCGTCATTAAATATGTATTTTCTCCTCGTATTTATTTGCTTTTGTGTAACACGTTTGTTTATGAAAAATGTCTTGAATTCTAGGACCGAGTATAGTTCATACTTGGGCTGATAGTTCATCTCTACCGTTCCTATAACTTGATTTATAGCTCTGCCGTTAAAGTACAACAACTGTGGCCTCTGAACTCTGAAGGAATTCGTCTGGTTAATAGCAAAATTAGGAAAGTAATCTTTTAGTACTTCACGAGTTTTTAAAGATGCTATCGTGTTGTGACGTAATTTGGTTTGGGGTTGTAACATTTGATTAGAGTTTGAGGGCGCTGTTTTTTTAAAGCAATTGGTTTAAGCTATTTAGTACTTAGGTACATTCTACATTTTTTTGGTGTTTTTAGTTTAAACTTTATACTGCATGGACACGTATGAAGGTACAATATTTCTGGGCATAGGGATGGAAATTATAAGTTTCGGTTTCAGTCGTTAATGTCTCTCTGACGTTAATGCCTATCTCTCTAGTTTAGACGTACTTCATCGCAGTAAAAGACTACGCCGCCTTCTAGATATGTGAGTAACGTAACGCAATATTCATAGGTTTTTCTATACAGCCAATAAAATTTAATACATAGTTCCAACCTCTAGTGAATAAAAGACGCAATAAAAATTATATCTAACGATATACAATAAAAGTTATTTATTAGTTATGAGATAGGTACCTAGTTTCTTACTGACGTGAATGAGATATTTTATGGCCAGGTAGTAATAATAATTATGGTTCTTTTCTTCTGGCAAATTACGAATCCATTTTGCTTTTGTTTTCTTTACCCTTTGGGCCTAATTTTTCGTCCTAACATCGAGGGATAAACCCAGTCCACGCACCATGTTTATGTAAGATAGAATTATACCTACTCCTCAAAAGAAAATTATGGCTCACTGAGGAACACTGAATAAAAACTATCCTTACGCGCAGAGCTCGAGTACCTACGTTGTCGAATCAATTTTAAAATAAATTAACGATGTCACATACTAAGGGTATATGACATCGATAAATTATATAGTAAATTAGTCTCGTCATCGCCATAGAATAAATTTGTCCATAGATGTTGGTCAAACACTTGGTATTCCTTCGTAAGCATAATCTGTAAGTTTCAAACACCACACCGAATAGTTAAGTGCTCCTCCACGCAAAAATGATTGCGATTTGCTTCCTCTCCGCTCAACTCTGCATATAATCTATATATATAAAAGAAAGTCGTGTTAGTTACACTATTTATAACTCAAGAACGGCTGAACCGATTTGGCTGAAAATTGGTGGGGAGGCAGCTTAGAACCAGGAGATGGACATAGGCTATGTTTTATCCCGGAATTACCACGGGAACGGAAACTACGCAAGCGAAGCCGCGGGCAGCAGCTAGTATTTAAATATTTGAACGATATCTCGCTATCGAAATTCTTTTTCGGCCAATAATTTACGGAAAATGTTTAAAGGAAGGTATTTTTAATACCAAAACTATTTCAGGGTAAAAATGTAGAACAAAGCGTTTCCGCCGCGGTGGTGGCGCAGACTAAGTCGATTCGGGGCTTTGAATTTTTAACCAATTTTATTCATATTTTGCTCAACTTTCGTATTTCCGTCTGACAGCTGAAATAAACCCCTTTGTAGGTGAAACGCGGGCAGTTTAATGGTAAAGAATAAACAAACAATTATATAAAAAAGAAACATTTGTTTATGGGACAAGGGTAAACGATTGATGTATTGGTAGGTTATTTGATAAAGGAATATAATTTATTTGTTCCTAATTGCCTAGACATCTGTATTATTAGAGTTCTTAGTTTTTTAGGGTTTTGATCATCGAAGATCGGTTTGTGGTCTCGCTTTGTCTGTCCTTTTTTCCCTCCTTAATAACTCAAAAACTAGGTACTGCAGCTATCAACTTGAAATTTAAAACAATAATACATTTCGTGCGCCTGTACAGATTTTGAGAAAAATAAATGAAAAATGAAAATGAATATTTTCCATACAAATTGTGATGCCGAAATTTTTGTAGGTTTCATACTTTTTAAAATATTTCGAAAAAAGTCGAAAAAATACCCATTCCCCCCCCCCCCTATCTCCGAAGATTGCAGAGCGATCCATGTAAAATGTATGGAGCGTTTATAGACATGGATCTATATTTTACAGGAAAAATATAGAGAAGTTTGAAAAAAGAACCCTTTTTGAAAAATGGTCAAAATGGGGGGGAATAATTTTCAAAAGGGGGGGCTACCTTACCGAGTGGGGTATCAAATGAAAGGTATTTGTTTGTACGTTTCAAACCAGTTTTTCAAATTTCTGTAGGTTTCATACTTTTTGAAATATTTTGAAAAAAGTCGAAAAAATACCCATTCCCCCCCCCCCTATCTCCGAAGTTTGCAGAGCGATCCGTTTAAAATGTATGGAGCGTTTGTAGATATGGATCTATATTTTACAGGAAAAATATAGAGAAGTCTGTAAAAAGAACACTTTTTGAAAAATGGTCAAAAAGGATAATTTACAAAAGGGGGGCTACCCCACCGAGTGGGGTATCAAATGAAAGGTATCGGTTTGGACATTTCAAACCAGTTTTTCAAATTTCTGTAACTTTCATTCTTTTTGAAATATTTCGAAAAAAGTCGAAAAATTTACCAATACCCACCTTAATCGAACCACCCATTTAACCGAAGCATGCAGAGAGATCCATCTGAAATGTAACCTACTATTCTTAGGCATTCGTTAAATTGCGTGTGTGAAAGTCTCTAACCGGTACTTTTGGTACATATTTGTTGACAAACGTTCAAAACCCTCGGCGCGCGAGTTACACTCGCACTTGACGGATCTTGTTTTATTATCTTGTCCTTTTAGCATGTACAAGCTTTTATATACTTACTATAAACTGAGTAATGACGTTAGAACTTGATAGTAAAAAATATATAATAGACAATTTCAGCTAATCGGTTGAAGATATCTGATTCAAAATTAATTTTTCGAGTTATTCTCAGCAAGCCCTTTCATTTTTGATACCCATATTGTAGGAGTTCATTAAAAATAACTAGTCCGCCATCTTCGGTGTTCTGCCATGTTGGATTTAGAATGACGTCACACAGCTAACTACTAGGTACTATATCTATCATCCAAACTAAACGTGTACCTATTCAAAATTTAAGCTCAATCGGTTGAAGATTGAGTTGCTAGATTCCACCCGTACAAACACAGATAAGTAATTATATTGCAAGTTTAATAAGAGCTTTTAAAAACCAGCGCCGCAGCTCCAATAACGTCCTCTGTGAAACTTTAATTATTTGAAACTAGCTGCTGCCCGCGGCTTCGCTTGCGTAGTTCCCGTTCCCGTGGTAATTCCGGGATAAAACATAGCCTATGTCCGTCTCCTGGTTCTAAGCTGCCTCCCTACCAATTTTCAGCCAAATCGGTTCAGCCGTTCTTGAGTTATAAATAGTGTAACTAACACGACTTTCTTTTATATATATATAGATGTGAATTTTCTAGCGCTAGCGTCCGTCTGTTGGCGGTGTGCCAATAGTTTTTCCTAGGGTTATTATTACCTACCGGATTTCTGATAGCACTACTTAGTACCTGCAATAGAACTTTGTTTCCGTAGCGTCGTGGTATTTTTCCAAAATCCGTACTGGCGTTCCTACTCGATTACACACTCTTTAGCGGTACCTAGGTATTCAAATGATCTTGCCGGTAACAGGACTTGAGTACTTGAGTTTAACTAATTTTATGTAAGTTTAAGAAAAGTAAAGCCAGCTTTTTTTACGTTTCCGTGCCTCATCTACTTTTTCTATAAGTTTAACCAACATTAGGTTGGAAGTGAAAGAAGAAATCACAATGACACTTTATTTCCGAGTACTAAGATTTAATATTGATTTAATATAGGGATTGTAAAAGTCTTTGTTTAAAACTGTCTGAAGGCAAAACATAAATTCTCTTATTTTTTGTTTCTTTTAGGAAAAAAAGGCAAAACCAATCCAAAGAATTGTAACTGCAGTGCGTCTTAGTTATATCAAGAGACAGCTAGACTGAATAATACAATATCAGCTGAATAAGTAATGGAGAATCTGCACCTAGCAGGAAATGTATAAGTTGGCACCTCGGCACCTAAGTGTGCTTAGGTAGGTACGTGATAACGTGTACGATGAAGGAAATCCTTGATTACATTACCCCGCAGCCGCACTGAGCACGAACGAACCAAGTCGATAGAACACGGAGGCCATAGTTCTTATCTAGATAAGGGAAGTCACGAACCCAATAATTAGGATTGACGCATGTTTATGGTTCAGCGATCGGATCAGACTATGTTCTATCACAAAAACGTTTTTGTTACTTACGTTTATCTTCGTAATACTACGAATTGGGCTCATCCAATCTTGGCAGTGATCAGAACGTCTAGTTTAATAATAGCATTCAATTAATGTTGTATAGGTGGAGAATTTTTATTTACGGTAAAAACTAAAAACCTATGATTAGTTATAGGCGATGATAACTAACTAAATAAAAAAATCATCCCTACTTACCTAGTCTTGCAAGATACAATTAAAATTTACATTGCAATAATTTTTCGAAGTGTCAAGACAGGAAATAAGCCAACAAATTTTTAAACAAATATCTACCTATATTATTTTTCCTTTACATATTTTAGCACCATAGTACTTAAATATAACTAGGGATCCCATAATACCCGCTGAATTTTAATTGCATGTAGCTTCCACCTGCAATAAAAAATCTTTATGCTCAAGTTTTTAGCGTGGTTCAGCTCAGTTTACTACGTGCCTTGTTTACAGGCAAAAGGGGAAAATTACCTACTCACCGTATTAACTGCGGATCTCATATAATAAACTTTTATTTTTGCTTTATCGACATCAATGTACCAGCTTATTTAAAAAGTAGATAGGCACTGTGTTAAATCTTGTACAAATGGTATGGAACCTTTCAATTCTTGTAAGAGACCGACTCGCACTTATCCGGTTTTTTAGTATTTCCTGTGAAGTGGCTGGCACGTTGTTTGAGCTTGACTTGTGGAATAAGAATAACAACTCTACTTGAAGTGAGGGCCAATGGAGAACTCCTTTAGTTAAATAGTTTTTTAGCTTTTACAATGTTTCTTTGAAGAGGTTAGTAGAAAATGTGTTTCCGAGAACTTGAAACAATAGAAACAGAAGTGCTCGTGGTGGCTAACAATATTTTTATTTCATAGCAATGCATTTATTGCTTTTGATCTTCTGTGAATTCAGAATTTCTTGATATTAGCTTTGGCTGTTTTAGATCGGTTATTTGCGTAAATCATTTATATTCGTAAGTATCTACCTAAATCCAAACACGCAAACTGAACTGAACCACACATCAAAATCTAATACCTAGAAAGGCGATGAACATGGCGGCCTTGCAGAGTAAACTATAAATTTCATACAAGATGATATGATATAATGTAATTCAGGAAGATATTACCTGCTATCTATTACTGAACCTTGTAACTTGGGGTGATTAAAACAATAAGTTAGTCTAAAGAGACACATTAGTGGGCGGTTAGCAAGCATCGGTTACATTTGTCGTGACATAACGCGCTGATGAGTTTAAGTTTACACACAACAATGACAGTCACACAGACAGCAATTTAATAGCAATGTTTTAAAACTTTAACCTTGTTAAAAATTAAATGAGATAAAAATAATTTTGAAAGACTAGCCTACGACTTTGACGTGGTGCCCGGATTAAACGTAACTCGGGGGATAAGGCTGCTTTCTATTATTATTTACCTCACCTCATCAGCATACATACGTTCACTGCAGAACGTGCCTCCCCCTAACGAGGGGGGTTTAGCCGTCATCACCACGCTCGGCAGGCGGATCGCAGTAGAGGTGTTAAAAATATACAGAAGGAATCGCTGCCCTTCCTCTGGTATGTTCCCTTAGTCGCCCATGACGAGTAGTACGGCACCCACGGGCTGCGATGGACGGGTCGATTCTTACACCACGACTGCCACGGTTATCATTTTAAAGCAAAAGAACTTTCATTTGGGCCTATAGTTTCGGAGTACATCCTTCACAAAGTTCAAACTGAATGATTTTCGTAAATAAAACAACAAGTTAGCCAGCTTCAAGCTCAACAGACCCACTAAAACCATAGGCGTCTGCTACGCAGTAATGTGCAATTTCTTCAGCTTTTTAGTCATTGTTCAGTTCTATTTGAATATCAAAGAGACTCGTTCCAACATACGATACTGCTATTATGTATTCTCATGCTCACATCATTTTGTGTTTTATTCATGCTGTTGAGTCGCTTTAGAATGTTTGGTGAAATGCTATCATCTTAAAATGTAAGTAAAGTAAATGTCAGATCGCTTTTGTTTCTGTATTTCAACAAACCAAAGTCATTGGCTACGCATGCCGTTTCGTAGATCTGCTACGGCGGCGTAGCAAAGTTCGTAGATCGTGACATGATCGACGAGACGCAACAAATCAAATTTTTTTTTCGATTTGTAGCGTTTCAAGGGTGCGTTTTCGGTAGAAAGCTATAGCGGCAAAGGGTTTTACTAGACAACTTGCTTCTGCCAGTACTTCCACTCACGCTATTCAAGGATAGGATAGGTAGGTTAAGCTAAGCTGCTTCTTATCCATGAATAGCGCCGGATTATGTTTTAAATATAAGGCAAAGTTAAACCAGATCTGTTCAAATGTTAATAGAGATCTTTTAAATTAACAAGCATGTTCAATATTTCACAAACTTTCGCCTTTCTATTACGAGTAGATCTACTGTGTGGGATAACTATTACTTTAAGAAGCTGTTAATAATCCGCTACTGGTGTCCACACAATTGCAGCCTTACTAATTCTCAAGCGAAGGAAATGATTTTGTGATTGAATTCCTAGCGTAGCAAATACGAACGGAAATAAAAGAAAAATATTGTTATTGATTTGCTAGAGGTAGAGAGTAAGTTTGAGTATTGGATTACGAAAGTATATTTGACTTTGAAGCGCATAGCATATTGGCTTACATGAAATACCATATTCTTCCATTTGGAATGAAACAGTAACGTACCGTTCCGTAGGTACCCAAAGAGTGCCAACGGGGCCCTATTACTATGCGTCATGTAACATCTCTCTGTTCTGTGTTTGTATGTCTGTCGCAGTGGGATAAACGTACAACGAAAACATAGTTAAAAAGAGATGTTATATGATATGGATATGATCGGAACCCCATGAGCATCATGGGCGATGAAAAAGTTGATGATATTATGTAAATGTAGACTTTTCTAATTCACAGACTTTGATCGTAAACCAGCGTTCGGAAGTATGGGAGGGGTCGGAGTTCATCCTCAGCTGTATGGCCTACGGGTCCCCCAACATCGCCTTCACCTGGTACAAAGACGGGGTCAAGGTCCACTTTAATGGGACCACGAGGTTAGTTTCTACTTTGAGTAAGGGATTATAAATAGTATTGTGTTAATTTCTAGAACAAAATTCTAAATTAACTTAATGTGTCAAATGTTGGGAATGTAGGTACATTTTGGATTAGCTAGAGCAAAATAACCTCAATGATGTATTCACCCATTCCCTGCTTAGCCTTAGCGGTGCAACCAACCTTAGCCCGTCGCTAGCGGGTGAACATCTTAATGTCCGTCATGGGCACTGAAAGTTACTACCTATACAGGGTGTGGCGTAAAGAGTGGTCAATACTTACGAAAATGTCCAATAACTCAAAACCCGTGAGACTTTTAAGGGTTCAATTTTTTTTTTATCTGACCAGTTCTGATGCCCTCTACCCGTAGATAAAAGTTTGACCATTCTTTACGACACATCCTGTATGTACCTACTTCTCTTTGTTCTTACATAACATACTTATGATTTGCAAAATTCATAATTATTGTAATTTTATCTCTCAATCATATAAAATGTAAGCTCTTGCTTATTTTCCTAAGGGGGCTTTCTTGTTATAATTACAAGACTATGTTTTAATTTCCGCCGTACACGTAGGTGTACGGCAAACAATTGTATTAGTGCTTAGCTAGTGAAGGGACAATTTATATAAAAACTTAAATTTTCATTTTTGTAACGGTCAACAGAAGATGTACCCTAACCCGAAAAGACTTGGTTAATGTCTAAAAAATATATTATTTGTTTTTTGTTTTTTGTTTTTTTTTTATTGATAATGGTCAAGCGTTTGGCCACCAACTCACTTAAAGTAAGCGAAGATGTGGCCTAAGATGGAGCACGCTTTCCCAGAAGGAATTTGTTGAAAATAGGTGCCCTAGTTCTTTAACGGTTCAAGATAAATATCAAGGGTTTTTGAAAAAACGCTTATATTTTTGTTCGGCTCCTTCCCATTTGACATCATTTCCATCTCGTAACCTTTCTTGCTTAGGAGTACTTGGCAAGACGAAACAACCCCAACCCTCGACTTTGTCACAACACTATTGCGAGTATTTCCAACTTACTCGCGATAAGTGCAAACAGCTGGTACTAATCCTTTTTATACAATGAAACATGTGATATATGTTTAGAAGTGCCACACATAAAGAAGACATTTTTATACGATCGAAAGAAATGAATTGTACAACTTCATTTGCAATCGCGGGCTTCTACATGCGTTTAATCGTATAAAGTCGCTGGATTATCAACGTAAGTGCCTGGAGGTAAAGTTCATGCCTGTTTCGAGTTTCGATTCCTAGAGTTCTTCATGCAGCAATACGTGGTATTGTGCCGGATAATTTGTCCTCTTCACAAACAAGTTATCAGCAGCAGCAAGCTTTTCGTTAGCTTGTGTGCTTTGAGTTTGTTCACTCCAGAGCAAAGAACATACAAATAAACTTAGATGAATTGAGCTGAAAGCTTTAGTTAGGAATAAAATCCTGGTATCTTTCTGAATTCAACTGTGGACTTTTCCAGGGAAGTGAATGTTTCGGGAAACGGGAACCCTGCAATAAAAACTTCTTGTATATTATACTATTAAACCAGGTTTCCCTGACGCCGTTTGAAGGCACTGCTATGTAATCTCACAGGTGTTCTTTCCAAAAACAAATAATAGGATCGAACTCGGTGAATAAATATCAACGTCTCTTCTCTTTATAATATTTACGACCAGTTTAGTACAGCACAGGGTAGATGAGGCTGGAAAAACAAAAACAGGCCTACACCCAGCACTGAGTGATCCCGGGCTATAATGATTATAATAAGACGCTTAAATCTAAACGAGTTTTTAATGAATATCATCCATTATCCATTTATCCATATACTCGCGACTAAAACTCCGTCCTAAATAGAAACAATCTGATTCACGGAAGCTACAGTGAACGTAGATGTCGGTCTTTTCAATAGATTCAATTTAAATTTTAATCTTTCAGAGACATCTGGACCCGTACCGTCTCCGAGGACGCTCTCCAGCGCCGCATGTCCGTACTCGGCGTGTCGGAGGCCAAGGCCCTCGATGGCGGCAAGTGGTCCTGCGCTGCTTCTGACGCGGGGCGGAGACGATGCCGGGCGCTGAGGCTGGCGGTGCTGAAGCCACCGGCCATCCGGCTGGTGCCTTCTACCTTGACTGTTGAAAAGGTGCTCCGCAAAAAAATAGCCGACGATGGTGTCGGCATTTGCTAATTACACTGTACCCAGATGGCTCGGTTATTCAAAGCATCATTATCGTCTTTTGTTTTCACTTGACTTACCAAAGTAATGAAAATGGGTTAGCATCCATTCGAACCGCGAGGTTTTTAGACTGCGGGCCGAAGGGGTTTTAGGTACCGTTTATAGAGTCCAAAATAGATTAAAGTCTACCCATGAGCTGATCATAAGAATCTAATGATTCTTATTATGATCAGCTAAAATTTCACAAAGGCTTTTACTAGGGACCCATTATTAAGGCTCCCTAGTAAAAGCCTTAGTTAAATTTTCCTCTCTATAGCAATCTTTACAGGGAGACAACGTCAGCATAAACTGCTTAGCCGGCGCCGGCAGAGCCCACGGGGTGCTCGGGTTCAGCTGGGCGCGGGAGAGGACGCTACTGCCGCTGGTGCCGGGGAGGGAGGTCTGGGAGGACCTGTATCCCGCTGGCAGTGTGCTTAAGCTTTTTAATGTGCAGGTAAGCTGGCTTTCCTTAGGTAGACTGGTCTTTAGGCTTGCTCAATGGCGTGATAAAGACAAAATAAAGAATTTTAATAACATTATTAGTATATACGACGCTACTTTCGACATCTTTCCGAGGACTGTTGTGTACTGAACTCACACTTTGATAATCATCCTAAAGGTAAATATTATGACTAGCACAGACCCGTGGTGGATGGTGCAAACATCGAAAGTTTTTAGTAAAATCTGACTGCGGATGACCGCAGTCAGATTTTACTAACAACTGATGAAATGCTATATTTTGACATTTTTAGGGAGATTTCTTGACAACCCCGTTTTTTCAAGTCCATAATTACAGAAAATACAAAGACAGTTAATTAAATCTTCTCAAACAGAAATCAGGAGAATTCCGATGTCAAGTGTCCTCCATCGCTGGCACCAACGCGAAAGCAGTGACCATGTGACCAGTGGGCACTCGGCGCTACTGACGAGGCCTGCGCTCCCGACGCTTCTCACGGGCTGAACTCACGGGCTGAAGTGGAAGAAGACTGCTCCAGGAGCCTACGCGTCCGCCACTTGCCCGCCGGGGCATACGGGTGAAACAACAAGGTACCTATCATTATATCTGTCCAAAGTAATGATCCTCTTTGCGAGCTTTGCTTGTGTTAGTGGAGTGTAGCCTATTTAGCTGATCAATATCGTTTTACTTTTCCAGATTTTGTGAACCCAAGACAGTGCAACGTGCCGTGAAATGGATGTTACCTGATTTCTCCGGTTGCGTCGCTGACTCCTTGAAAGATATTTACGATCAGGTAACAAACATCAACTTTTTCTTTATTTCTTCTTTACACATCTTTTGCTGTAACTCTAGACCTCGACAAATACATCCTTTCCTCTGTACAAACCACCAATCAAAACAAAATAGCTGTTGTTCTATCAATGCCACACTTTAAATGTTTTTTTTTGTCCAGTTCACAAAGATATCCTTCGGCTACTCCTGGGACAACGTTTCAGACGTCACTCGACAATACGGCGCAGTGCTCCGGTCATTGCCCTCGCATCCCGGAGAAAGCACACAACCTCTCTACCATTCGAGAGAAATGCTGTATTACTTGTTATCTTCTGCTGGACAGCCGAAAGATAGGCTGGAGAGCGCTGACCATCTGTTGAAGATATACGATACCCTGTTGAGGCATCCGGATGCGTTTTTAGATGAAGAGGTAAGAACATTAATATAGGATCATACCTTCTCGATTTCTTGAGGTAGGTACATAATCCTTATAATTATCAGAAACTTTGTTAATCTCTTCCAGAAAATATACGACCTCCAAAATGCAATAGCCGATACAGCAGGCATGAAAGAAAACTTCGAACACCACTACCACGAATTCACCATCAAAACAAAAAGCCCTAGAGACGAAGCAGCGCACTTCGAACTACAGTCTTACTCTGGAATGGAGAAATGGAACTTGGCTTCAGCTGGAGTGGAGCTGGTGGCGAGGACAGGATTGGCCTTGGTCGTTGCGGTGTTGTATCATAATCTGGGGTCTAGGTTGCCGTCGTTGAGAAGATCTGTTGAGTTCAAGTAAGTTGTCGTTGTCTTACTTAACCTGAAGAGTGCCTTAGGAGTTGCAAAAGCCAGCAGACAAATGGCATTTGGAAGGATGAATCGGAATGATTTTTTAGGTTAATATAAAATTAAAATTACAGAATTTGGTTGCTTATTTTAAAATTATTTATCGTATAGTTTTGTAAATAGAGCCAGTTCTTATCACCAAATTAGTTGTTTTTTCACCGTTTATTTAACATTTAATAAAATAATAATAAATAATGCTGGACAATTCACACAGTATTATCTAGCCCCAAGCTAAGCAGAGCTTGTGTTATGGGTGCTAGATAACTGATATACTTAATACAATACACTACATAGATAGATATTTTTATTATACATAGAAAACACCCAGACCAACGGAACAAATTTCTGCAGATCATACACAAATTTGTTTCGAGGCGGGAATCGAACCCGCAACCTCCTGCGTCGCAGGCGGACATTCGCCCGCTGCGCCACGGAGGTCGTCAAATTTACCCACATCTTCCATTGTATTATGTTTGTATTTTGGTTTTGACGCGTTTTTATCAATCTCTTTTAGCAATATGTCTTTCAGGACCGGGCGGGAGATGGAATACCTGATCGCGTCACAACAAGTGCAGTTGACTGTCAGTGGATCTGGAGTTGACAACACGCTGCAGCATGGCGTGACGCTTGTGTTCACGCATGTCAAGAACTATAGTGCTATTGGTGAGTGATCAGCACAAATTCTAAAAGACTTTATAAATATAAATAAGAGGGACTTTACCTGCAGAACCCTTGCATAGGTTTGGACGCTATAAAAGATTTTACAGCCATTCAAATGTTAAAACTCAACCCAACAATAGATATAAATTGTCAGGCAGGACATGACAGGATGACAGAGAGTACCTTCTTTTACAAACCAGTGCAAACGAACCAAACAGACAAACAAAAGACTTCTTCCATACCTAGACTTCCCAACTTGATCCCCAGCATCTAAACTGGCGTGTGGTCTCCGAACATCTTCCGAGCCGAGATCGTGGAGCACTAAGGCGTGCGAGGTGCGCGTGTCGGAGCTCACGCATGTCAGCTGCCGGTGCCGCGGACTGGGCACCATAGCTCTCTTCACCATCGCACGGTCTACTCTGGTAAGTAGACCAAAGTCACTTGAGTATAGGTACTCTAGCTAAACGCGAGAAATCCCTGCAGAGTCACCGCAAGAAACGATGAAAATGGACAGAACATAAGGGCAGCTGATGACAAGGAATGGATCACTGCGAGAAATCTTGTATCCAGTCATGGAGTTAATGAAGAGTGATTCCTATGGATTGTAGTGGGGGTGGCACTAACACACAGGGGCTATGCCCAGCAGTGGCTAAAATCCGGCTACAAGATGATTATGATAAAGCCTATGGGTCGGTAGGTCTATTTCTTACAGATAAGGTTAATGGGTAAAGTTAAGTCACTACATACTAATTTGATAAACTTTCCTTACAAATGGTTGTAACATTTCCAATAACTTTGCATTCAGACCGACGCAGAAAAAGACCTCCGCGGCATAGTCAAGATTACAGCCAGTCTCGGCGGAGCGATGTGCCTGGCTGCAGTCGTTCTTCAGCTCTTGGCGCTGGTGTCAGGCAGGCGCGCCAAGCTGCCAGTGCTGCTGAAAGCTGCTACTGCCGGAACACACTCTGCGGCGATGCTGACCCTGCTGGAGTGTGATACCAGACAGGTACCTACGTATGTTAATTGTTTTATCGCTTCATTGTTGCAGACTTGTTTTTATTAGGCGAGGCGTAAAGATAGGACGCCTCAATGAGTTTCAGGTGCATAATACATAGGCAGGTTTCATGTGCATGATACAAAATATAGGAAGGTACTACTAACTGTGTTTTCAATTTAAAACGATTGAAAAAATTGAGTTTAATGTTGTTCGTTCCACTAGCTAGTATCGCAATAAATTCTTAGAAAATTGGTAGCTCTCAAATAGATAACTCTGAATTCCAGACTTTGGAGAAACTTTGCAATGGTAGTCTGATTGAACTGGGTGTTTTGTTTGTCTTTTCAAAACAAACCTACAATTCCCTATGTGCATAACCCTAATAAACTCAGTTGGAAAACACGGAACATAGATTGCCGTTTCGTTGATTTCGTTTGCCATCATAAAAGTGCTTACCCTACCTCAATGTTACCTCGCGTTCAATTTTTCGCTTTACCTATTTGTGTAGGTGATAAAAGGTGTAACTATTGGTGAGTTATCATTGCAATTTCTAGAAGACTTTATAAATATTAATAAGAGGGACTTTGTGATATATTCAGTGAAGCGCGGTCCATTCAGTTTCATACTTACGCATGCCCACTTTCACTTCACTAATTATGTTCAGCCTAGTTCAGGCTCCATTGTTACACATATTTTTTTTTAAATATGTTTGTTTTTTTGGATTTTGATTAACCAAACCTAACCATAAATTATATGGTCACTCTGACTAACCTCTGCCTTCCCCTGACAGGAGCAAGCCTGCCCCGGGCCGCTGGGCTGGGTGTGCGCCGCGTGCTGGTGCGCCGGCTGCGCCGCGCTCTGCGCCCAGCCGCTCATTCTGCAGGCGGAGTTGGCGGGCAGGGCGCAGAGAGCGCCGTCTGTGGGGCTGCTAGCAGGTGAAGAACTAGATAGATAGATAGATAGATGAATAAACAAATCACTAACAAATGTGTAGATGATAGTGAAACTGGCGGCCTTATACCAGCTTACGATTCTGACTGAGTATGACGAACGCGTAAAATAAGTAAAACGTATGTAAAAAAAACATGGTGCACTCGCATTCGAACAGCACTAGACATGGGAGCTTGGTAAAAGCCTCCCGCTTGCCAATGCAGTGGCAGTAAGTGAGCCCAGGTTAGTATGATGATGATGATGATGATGTTTAGTACAACTGTCCAGCCAGACCGTTAAACCAGGGTCGAAGGACCAAATTAATTAATCAAATAAAGACCAAATTAACTGTGCCTTTAATATCTGGTTCAAAAGGCCAAAACCTTAAACCAAATAATGTATTTACAGTTCTCGTTCTAGGCGTTTGCTCACTCGCTTGGCTGACAGCACGGCTATGGGGCGGCGCCCCGCTACAACTTGGGACCGCCGCGGCCGTCGTGTTCGCTGGCGGCTGTGCGCTGTTAAATTCACTTTGTCTGGCGCTGACATTGTGCTCTGCGCTGCGGTTGCGGACGATCACGCATAAAGTACTAGCGGAGAGGAGGAACTTTTTGGAAGACAGGTTAGTTTTACAGCGTTGCAACGGGGGTCTGCCGTAAGCTTGGACGGCTTTGCCTTGTTAGCATTACTGGGTCTTACGTTGCGCTGCACTGAGGTAGCGGACGTTATTGTATAAGTTTCCCGCGAAGAGGAAAACATTTTGAAAAGTTCGTTTCAAAATAAGGGCAGTACCGAAGATGGGCCATGCTCGTTGGAGGTCCTCCTAGTATTGTGCCTCGCCCTCTTTGGCAATACCTGGAGCAAAGGAAGCAAAGCTAGAACGGTTCTAGCTTTGCTTTGCTTTCCACCAAACAGTAAAATGTTTGGCACAGCTTACAGTATACCTACTGTAGTAACAGTAAACTGAAAATCGCCTTGAATGGAAGGGAAGAAGCGAAGGGAAAAACGAGAACGTAGTAGCGGCACAGTAACGGTTTAAAATATTGACTCCTATAGCTTCGAGACCCAGTGTTTCGGTTCCCAATTTAGAAGAAGTCGCCATTTTGGTTTGTCCTTTGCAGTTTTTCACCAGTTCTCAGGTCACTCACTGGACTAAGGCCTAGTGATCTGAAAACTGTTCACCTTTTTGCTATACTGTTCCAGAGGTCGAGTGGTGAGACACACGCTAGTCCTGCTACTGACGACGTCGGCGGCGCAGGCGGCCGGCGTGGCGTACGCGCAGCCTGGCGAGAGGCAGCTCAGGCACGTCGCAGCGCTGTCGGCCGCTGCTTTAGCTAATGTAAGATCATAAACTCCATGTTACAACCCTAGAGGATCAAATATTGTGGCTTAAATTTGCATCAAATTGTACCGCACCCCTGTCTGTTGACGCTTATGCTTACGCTGTTACAACACAGGAAGTTTCAGTTTTACAGTATGGAACAAAGTAAAATGGTGAGGTTCTTTAAAAAGCATCAAATCGACCCTGATTGTTTAGTCAGTTCATCTTCAAGTAAAAGAAAACATAATCCTTCTAATCTGCATCCCAAGATCAAACAAATCGATCTCCTGATTTCCTACTTCCAACCAAGCTATGTCACCTTTCAGGGAGTAGCAATGCTGGTGTGCTACGTGATCCGCGACGAGGAGTGTCTGCAATCAGCGCGGCGCGTGCTCAGCCTGCCCTCCAGCAGACACTGGCAGGAGTCGCCGGCTGGGAATACTTCTCTTAGTTGTAAGTACCTTACATAAATCTAGAGTTACTTTGTGCGTTTGTCATTTTTGATCTTGAATAACATTGAAAGGCAATCCTTGCAATGACGTGCCTGGGATGACTGGTTCCTGATTTTCACCTAAAGGTCTCAACACAATTGCCGACGCGGTCAGAAATAGAAAAAGCTTTGTCCTTTTAGGGCTTACCATGTAACAAGTCGTGTCGTCGTCCCTCAAATCTTCAGGAAACCTGCTTCTATTTGTAAGATTTTATTTTTTATTATGTTTGCTTTGGAGTTACAAATAAACGTTTCCATTTCTATAGATAGAACATTTCCGGATCGGCTTAGGTACGTCTATTCCGCGTTGATAAATGTGGTGAGACCCTCCATAACTTCCAAGTCTGATCCCTAACCGATCATGCTTCTCAGTGTACATAAAGCAAGGCGGCGAGGTGGAGAGCCGAGGCGCGGCGGGCATGAACGAGAGCTGCTCGTCCCCCGTGTCTCCCATCGCCTCGTACTGGCGCGCGCCGGGGCTGGGGACTCCTGCTAGGATTAACAGGTGATTACAACTAGCATACTTGCTTAGCTAGAACTCTTGTTTTCGTGTAAAATGTGGGTCTCTACGATTAAGGGTTAGCGAGCAGAAGTATGTCTTAGCTTCAAACAAGAAGTCTTTTAGGTAGAGTTCAGTCAGTTCTTCGCTTGCCTCGTAAATCGCAACGCTTTTCACGACATAAAGGCCTGCCATAATATTTTTACAAAAAGGTACCCCTCCCACCTATGGCAAGAGTTTTACTAACCTGACTTTGCTAGAGGATAGGAATTATACTTACTTCGAAATCACCGAAAATTAATACAATTTTAAGAAAGTAGAAATTGTTAGTAAACCACCAATGAAACTTACAAATAGGTACGTTGTGCAACCTCTTTCCACTCGTGACTGGTGTTCATGATTACAAGAAAATAAATTGATTTCCCAATAATATCCTAATCGTTTCCATCTATTTCAGAAGACTGTCAAACCCCGATAGTGTAGCGGACATCGTCCGCTGCGTGGAATACAAAGAGTCCATCATCAGCCCGCACCGCTACGAGCACCGCGTCCCGCACGCGACCTGCGACCTCATCCCCCGCACCCCGCGCCAGCCGGAGTACTTAGCCAGGGTCTGTCTGGAGCTAGGCGTCCTCAACATCCCCCCGCCTGAAACAAACACCCCTCTCCTAACTTGCTCAGTAGACTTCGAACCCTACGACAAACACTTCGACACATCTAAAGAAAACTGCACGATATGCGTCCAATCGAACCCTGACGTGTCTAGAATACAAGCCCCTCCTGTCAAATCCTGTCTTAAAAAAAGTAAATCAGAGTGTTCGTCCACCTCGCTCCCGTCCTCTGAAGTGAAAGAAGACACAAAATCGGATATAGAACAAGTGAACAGGGAGTGGAACAAAACGTACGATTCACCGGACACGGATCGAATGCTCAACAAAATATCCAACGACCTGGATTTTCTATTAAATAGGACTTTGGACTCAAGTAATAGACACGACCAAATAGAAGAGGCACCTACTTAGGTACCTTGTGAAATTATTATGTTAATAAATACCATGGCGCTTATTGTACATAAATATTTGATAACGAATTTGTATCCAGATGTTTTAATTTGTAAATAACCTAGTCATAAGACAATTTTCTGCAACTTTTACCACAAAATATTAGTAGATATATTTTGTGATAAAAATTAATCTACGATGTAAATTCAAAACAAATTGCAATAGTAGGGCAATAACTATAGTAGTCTAAAATAAACTGATTGTGACATGAAATACAAAATGAAAGTACTTACCTACATTAGCTAGTGAATATTGTGGATCACAAGGACAATTTGATGTCGCGAAATGTTGTAGCTGGTTGTCTCCCATAAAACTGGTTCAATGTTCACTAGCCAATAAACTAACGTCTAAATAAAGCGTAACAAATTAAAAATAAGTTATCAGTTATCTAGTAACCATAACACAAGCTCTGCTTAGCTTGGGGCTAGATAATGTTGTGTGAATTGTCCAGCATTATTATTATTATATTCGAAGCGACGCGTGACCCGAGAGATGGTGAGTATCTGGCGCAGCGCATCAGTATTGCCATACGGGGCAATGTATCCAGCGTCTTAGGGACGCTTCTGACTGGTATTGATAGGAATCAGTGGAGCGACCTGTACATTGTTTGCAACAGTCTGCAGTTAGCTCAACTGTTTCAATTGGAAAGTTATGATAGCTATTAAACGAATAAAACTCGTTATGATTATTATTAGTATTATAAAGTTTTTGTTTTTATAGTGCGTACGCCTCACACTCTGGCTAATTTCTAAGAAATTAAATAATATCGCAAAAATTAACTAACGGCGCTACAGCCCGTAGAAAGTCGCAAAGATTTTCGAATACAGCGTCACTTGAACTCGTGATGTAGTTAGTTAGCACATTCCGGTACTGACGGAAGGATGCGGGTTCAAGTCCCGCCGAAGTCGAAAATATTTGGGATATTATTTAATTTCTTAGATATCAGTATTATGTTTTGACATAAACGAATACGTAACAAAAATTATAAAAAAAACTAGGTAAAACTAGGTCTTTATCTATTTTTTTAATAATATTTTTTTGTAAATCCAACTAAGTACATTCACAAGTACCCACATCACAAATCAGTTAAAAAATAATTGTACATACCTTGACTGTAAATACATAATAACGTAAGAATACTGTACGAATTATATTTTATATTAAATCGAGTAAGTATAATATATTTTTATTTACAATACATTTTTACTATAGAATCTTGTATATTATTAAAACTCCAGTAGAACGGGTAATAAAATATTTAATAAAGCTCCACTAGCATAAATAAACAAAAATAATAATTTACAAAAGTAAAAGCTGAATTCGCAACATAAAATGATTGTTCGCAATATAACTATCTAGATATGTACATATATCTACTTAGTCCATTTCACACAAGGTGACGGCCAAGATGCGATGAACAGACGACGACTTCAAAAACCCATATACACACAAATCAACAGAAATAATTTTATTCCAAAAGCTAAATCACCATGACAACAGAACCCGACGTTCATACATAAAGAACGTAATAAAAACGGCTAGTCCGCTTGTGAAATAAAAGAAGAACCACCTTTTTTTACACTACTTTTGTTTTCTAATCAATCTATTTCCTTATCCAATTTTGTTCGTACTCCCTTGTTTATGCTTCGTTAACCCCGGTTTGTCTTAATAAACTTGGACAAGAAACATTTTTTTTCGGAGTTCATTGGCTAATTTAGTGGTTTAGCGGTTTCTGTTGCTTTGTGTGTACACGGGGTTTTAGAGTCTTCAACAGTTCAACGTTTTTTGACGGTGACTGTACCTTCAGTTGCCGACAGCCGACGATACGTGGTATTCACCCGAAATCATTTGCAAAAACAAGTGTTGCTGTACATCGTAAGAGCCAGCGATTATTTAGTCGCCTCGTGTACAAATGGGCTTACTAAAACATACTTTCGACTTTATTACTATAACAGCTAAACACGATATCACATACAGATTATTAATGTATTATTCCTATGCTGATTTTTACTCGTAGAAAGTTTGTCAACATACCCCTTTTCAATATTGCAAATTACTGCATACTACAAAATGTGCTCACATTTCACCTGACAAAATGGCCTGACCATTAGCTAAACAGGTAAAGCATGCCACGTTAACTTTGTTATTTTACAACTTAGGAGAGGAATTTGTAACTGACTTTACTTTTACACATAAGGCACCTTACGCATAAACTACGTTATGCATAGGTATGTACATGTCATGTCATGAGTCGTTTGTGTGTGATACAAGCTAATAACCTACACACAAATCGATAAATACGTCTGATTGAAAGACATGGTAAAGTTGCAAGTGTGAGATATACCCGTAAGCACTACCTATACTTTTCAAAGCGACCGTGGTCACGGGGCGACGGGGTCACGGCTGCTGTGACGCGGTAGAAACGTAGGAGAAATAATAAAATCGCGATCAATACCCTATAAAATCATTAATTATGTTAACAAATCGCGAATGTTTAAAAGTTTCATACTTTTCAAAGTCGATGCAACAAAAATAATTTATATTGAAAAGGTGTTGTCGAAGAAACTTAAACATAGCACCAGTAGTTCAATAAATACAGCTATTTTATATTGTAGTTTCAAAACCCTCCTTGCATCTGATTTATATTCGAACATGCCAAGTCAAATCAAATCAAGTTATGAGATACATTTCCATTCTGACTTACCTATTAAAATCTCTCTACTTTAAGCAATAGTGTGGCAAAACTAGTGTATTTCTATCTTAATGATGTATGAAGAGAACATAAGAAGTTAATAAACGACTCTTATCTAAAAAATACTCTAGTAAAAGCCAGAAAATACAAATAGCAAAATTATGAGTTTGCCGCGCGAGCAGGACGAGCCTAGGGTAGCCGAGGTTTATAAATAGGGAAGAATTTGCATTATAAACTTATTATATGATAACGATGATGTCTTTGATGCATCACTCGATATTGCTGGCGATTTTGTTGGCCAAGTAAACTAACTTGAGACGAAAATGTACTAGGAATTTTAAGAAACTACAACATAAAAAGCTGCAAGTTTTCTTATTTATAAATAAAATAAACTCGGCTGGCTAAAACGTCATTTTATGCAAATACAAAGATTAAGTTTATCACTAATGTAGTTACTTATAAACGTGCAATATATTTAAAGGTGCCAACCAACAGCTGCATTAACAGTCCTATTAAACATTTATCTAAAAGGCACATTTACAATTAAGTTACTTTTTTTACAATTTAGTGTGCTACTTTTGGTCCGGAAGAGACCCAAAAAAGTTAAAATGAATATAATGTGCATTTAATTTACCCTACAATAAACGTATCAAATTTGCGACATTTAACTCATTCTATCAAATTTGTAGATCTTAATGTAATATAGATAAATATTATAACATTTTCATTTTTATATGATAAAATGGGTTAGGTAAATTAGTTTCCAGTTTAGTTTAAAAAATACATAACAATTTGAATAAGGGACCTTTTTGATTAGCCTAAACAAAATTTATTTACATTACATAAAGTTACTTAGAATAAGTTATTTTTGTGACTACAATGTACTTTAAAACTGGCGAGAGTGTTACAATTTTTGACATTACAGTTCATATTTACCACAGCGAAATCATAAAATCTTCTATCGCTTTAACATTTTAGAATGCACAAATAAACTTTCTAATCATCATCACCATCATCATCCACACCTGACTTCACCGACTGGCCGATCGGCCTCCAAACTCTTCTCTCCTTCACTCCGCAGTCCTGCGCCAATCACATCCAGGTGTCCCCGCAAATATTTTCTAATAGTATCTATTATTTACTTTATTATTTAGTTTTGAATTTAACGTATTGCGTTGAATTTTATATACACGTTCTTTAATCATAATAGACTCGTACATTATTTATTATACATTTGTAAGCTCAACAACTTAATACATTAGTGCCATAATAACGTTCAGATAAATGTAAATTATTCTAACAGACTGCGTTGCTTAGATTATCAGCGTATTTTGAAGTATAAATGTTATACTATAGTATACCATAAATATTATATAAACTATATAAATAGGTACGTATAATGTTTTAAACAACAGTTGCTAAGAAATACTTGACAAAAATAACTTCAAATGGACAAAGTCAGTATGGAGACTTATAACATTTACTTTTAGACTTATACACGACGATTTGAGTAAACACTTTTTTTGCTAATTTCAGTTAGGTTTGTTAGCATATTGATTCTATATATATTTATATCTACTAGGTACATCTATAGGAATAAAGATTTCATTTCATTATTGTTTATCAAGGTATTTTGGTTTACAAAACATCGGTTTCTCAAGCGATAGATAGAAGCTAATCAGGTAGTTTTACGTTACACTTTAACTTACTGGCATAGTGTTAGCTTAACACTTAGAAACGGACAATATTATTTCGTAACACTTGTAACTAGGGTCCATTCTAGAAGATCACTCACCGGTGTCCGATTCCTGGAACGTCAAATTCGCGATCGATATCAAGTCGATCGAAGTTATTGACGATCGGTGTGGCTTCAACACAACGCGAGGCGTTTATTGAAGGCGCGCATATCTGGAAAACAATAAAACATAAATTAATCAAAAAACTAGTTCGAAAGCTGTTAAAAATCTAGGTTTCGTGCAAGATAAGAATCGAGATCTTTTCAAAATGTCAGACAGAAATATCTATACACAAGACTTGCTAGAATGGCCATAAAATCATGGACATCATCGAGAAGTCTCTTGACAGTCTTGACGTCAGTGGCACAGCGGGCGAAGGTCCGCCTGCGACGCAGGAGGTTGCGGGTACGATTCCCGCCTAAGGACAAATGTTTTTTCAATCTGCAGATATTTCTTATCCGGGTGTTCTGGGTCTTTTCTATATACAACAAAAATATATGTATATCTATGTATGTATGTATGTATATGTATTTCAGTTGTACCCATAACACAAACTCTTCTTACTTTCGGGCTGGATGACGCTGTGTGGCTGGCTTGTCCAGCATATTTATTATTTCTTTGTGTCTTATTGTCAGAAGGTAAATTTCGAATAATGACGTTCCATCGATCTCTCCAGGCGGCGTAGCGACACATCTCCCTGAGTGACAGTGGAGACTGGGCAGTATAATGACGTAACCATTTGTCCTCTCTAAGCGATGTAGCGACGTCTCAGTCCGCCGTGCCCGCGGCAGAGTGGGCACTGGGCAGAGTAATGACGTCACTAATCTCACCTGCGCTGTCTCGGCCGCTACAACTGAAACAGGTAGTCATGCGTTCTCTCCAAGCGATGTAGCGACGTCTCAGTCCGTCGTCCCTGCGGTAGAGTGGGCACTGGGCAGAGTAATGACGTCACTAACCTCACCTGCGCTGTCTCGGCCGCTAAACTGAAACAGGTAGTCATGCGTCCTCTCCAAGCGATGTAGCGACGTCTCAGTCCGTCGTCCCTGCGGCAGAGTGGGCACTGGGCAGAGTAATGACGTCACTAACCTCACCTGCGCTGTCTCGGCCGCTAAACTGAAACAGGTAGTCGTGCGTCCTCGCCAAGCGATGTAGCGACGTCTCAGTCCGTCGCCCCCGCGGCAGAGTGGGCACTGGGCAGAGTAATGACGTCACTAATCTCACCTGCGCTATCTTGGCCGCTACAACTGAAACAGGTAGTCATGCGTTCTCTCCAAGCGATGTAGCGACGTCTCAGTCCGTCGTCCCTGCGGCAGAGTGGGCACTGGGCAGAGTAATGACGTCACTAACCTCACCTGCGCTGTCTCGGCCGCTAAACTGAAACAGGTAGTCGTGCGTCCTCGCCAAGCGATGTAGCGACGTCTCAGTCCGTCGCCCCCGCGGCAGAGTGGGCACTGGGCAGAGTAATGACGTCACCAATCTCACCTGCGCTGTCTCGGCCGCTACAACTGAAACAGGTCGTCGTGCGCCCTCTCTAGGCGACGTAGTGACGTGTCAACCCGTCGTCCCTGCGTCAGAGTGGGCGGCGGCGGCAGCGGAGGTGGTATTATCTCGTTGTATGTCGATGTCGATGCACCCATCGATGCTGATTGGCGTAGGCGTGCTGTCGGCCTGTGTCGGACGTAGGCGTCCTCTAGGTCTTTCACGAATCTGGAATTGAGAAAAATAGGCATAAGCAGATAAATAAAAAGAAGTTTCATGGCATAGAATTAAGCACATTTTAAATGCGATATGATTATGTCTGTGTGTTTATTACATTTTCACGGCTTTTAGAGTAGGTTAATGAATTTAAAGAAGCCTTTTTATCATCAAGTCTACGCGGATGAAATGGCAAGCGTAAGCTAGTTCAACATAGTTATATTAAAGTGTACCAAATAACACTAAGTACACATATCGCGGCGACTGAACCAAAGTCCTTGAAAACACAAAAAACTTCCATAGCGGTCAAGTACGATCTAACGATAGGGCACATAAGGACATATCAAATATACGCTCAGTAGATAGGGTTCTGACCGTGTTTATAGGTCGCGCGATCCGGTCGCAACTAAATGGTTGATAACAGGATTAGAATGGCGTTAAATGGCGTTTGTCAAAGAGCACACTCAGAGCCTGAAGAGTTAAGAGTTAAAAATAGCATATTAGGTAGGTAACATTTTCGTCTAAAGTCTTGTGCTGCTATGAGAAAATATAAAAATTAATAATTTAAATACTTTAAGGTGTGGTCTCGATTTGCTTTTGCCGACGACGCTCCGTCTGCGTTTTCCGGGGGGAAGCAGAAGTGGTAGCTTATTTACTTTTCCAGGTCTAGAAATACCTCTATGCATAATTTCAGCTCGATCCGTACCGTAGTTTAGGCGTGAAGAATTAACCAACTGTAAAGGGGCGAGTCTATTTGACGTTAATAACCAGACGTGTCGTCACGTCTCCTTTTTCCATACAATTTGGTACAGCGCCTCTATCGTGCGGACAGGGAACTACGCAAATTCTACTAATATTATAAACGCGAAAGTTTGTAAGTATGTATGGATGGATGTTTGTTACTATTTCACGTAAAAACTACTGAATGGATTTTAATGAAACTTTACAATCATATAGCTTATACATCAGAATCACACATAGGCTACAATTTATAAAAATATTATGTGAATTTTCCAAAATATGGCGATAAGTGTCAAGTAAGTAGGAAAAAATCTACCATCTGCGAGCTATTCTGGCGTGCGCTGCCAAAATCGCTAGAGTTACACATATGTAATGTATGATGGAAATGTTTATCACACTAATTTTATAAATGCGAAAGTTTGGATAGATGGATGGATAGATGAATGGATGTTTGTTACGTCTTCACACCAAAACTACTGAACAGATTGAGTTGAAATGTTGCATCGGTGTAGCTCTAAGCCTGGAATCAAACAAAGGCTACGCTTTTTATCCCATAAAACAGTTCCCATGGGATAGAAATAAGCTTTGAACGTTTCCATAGAAACAACACGTGCGAAGCCACGGGCAGAAACTAGACCTATACTAAAAGGAGACGTCACGATTACGTCTCGTTACCAACGTCAAATAGACTCCTCAGACGATGTGAAGTGTTATGTAATTGTATAAAAAGAAAACCTGTAAGTTAGATGTGTTTCGAGTTAACTTGCCGATGAAATTACATGTACCTTATCACACTAATATTATAAATGCGAAAGTTTGGATGGATGGATAGATGGATGGATGGATGAATGTTTGTTACCTCTTCAAGCCAAAACTACTGAATCGGGCTGAAATTTTGCACGCAGGTAATTCTAATCCTGGAATTAAACATATAAGCTACTTTTTATCCCATATATCAGTTCCCAGGGGATAGAAATCACCTTTAAACGTTTCCATAGAAACAACGCGTGCGAAGTCGCGGGCATAACTAATTTGGTATATTTTTGGGCTTGGTGGCTATGGATTATTTGCTAATTTGGTCATCAATTGGTACTAAAAATATATTCACAAAGTTGCTATACGATTGACTATCTCTCAATTGGTAGGTATTGCACGAAACATCACAATAACCTTCGAATAACTCAAGATTTATCATTCAGATTCAAACGAGAATTATGTTTAGAAAATATTAATATCTCATGCATTAATTCATAGCCCAAACATTCAGAAATAGTTTTAACAGATATACACATTTGCCCATCTAGTTAATCTGACTGTTTTATAAACATTTATTCGGGGCTTAGAAGTATCATAGCCGAATAGAAATTACCAGGAATTTATTTATTAAACTTATAACTATAACACAAAAGTTCTGCTAACTTTAAGATGATGCTGTGTGAATTGTTCAGAATATTTTTTTACTAGCAAGTCGCACCTGCGTAGTAGATAGAACAGTATTATAAGTATTTTTGAGGAATTACTATGTAATACATTGTTTTCACAAATCTCTATTGACTATTTCACCCGATGCACGCCAGTAGAGCTCGCAGTCGCCTTATTTATTTATTAATATGGAACGCCAATAGCGTATACATAAAGCATGTTTAAAGCTAACTTATTTAGGCTGTTTTTTTTTAATTTTATTTAATTTTTTCCGATATTTTTACCAATCGTCGTCCTATTTTTTTAGCCAATTCACACAAAATCCTTGTCATTAGACTTAAAGTCTCTTGTAAATAGTTTTCGAAGATTTAGGTGTATTAATAAGGACCTAATACATATTGCATCTAAAACTTCCTCGTGAATCACTCCGTCGTCCATTGTTGAAAACCGTATCAAAATCCGTTCGGTAACGATAACCATAATATATGAAAATCCGGAATTTATCGCATTCAGACAGACAGACGCGGCGAAGGACTATGCTTTTAATAGGTAGTGATCCCTTAGGTCAAATGAGAGAGAGAGTAGAAATAAAACCGATATATGGACCGTGGTAAAAAAGGTTAAACTCTCGTTTTATACACGAAGCACGATACCGTATTAGCTTAATCTCTGACGTCATAGCTGCACCTACACGTAGTAAAAGGTCTTGACGTCGTAAACAGGTTTATAGAGCTCCAGTGCAGAAACTGTGAACTTATAAAAACTTTAGTTTTAATTCTTAAGAATAATAAATGTCTGAAGCAACACAGACCCCAGTCAAAAGCATTTAGCATTTTGATTTTGTTTACTCTTCTACGCGTTCTATTTGTTACTCTAATACTTTTGATTAAATCTATCCTTCGGAATAAACACAAGATATGAAAAGTGTAGGTTATAGTTTTCCAGGCTTTAAATACATATTCAATTCATACTAGCTTCTGCCCGCTGCTTCGCTCGCGTTTTCCACGGGATAAAAAGTAGCCCATGTCTCCGTGACATCATTTATCCCCTTGCCAATTTTCCTTTCCTTTAGCGAAATTTTATTGATATACGTTCAGCTGTTTAATCGTGAAACGGTAACACCCCGGAGAGACAGGGTTAATTACGTATTTATAATCTATATCTATACTTATAATAAAACTGTAACAGGTCCAATTCTGTACATTGAAGATATTTTGAAAATTTTTTTTGGAGGGCACTCTATTATCGATACTGAAGCCAAAACTGTAATTTTTTTCATTCATGTCTGTCTGTCTGTCTGTCTGTCTGTCTGTCTGTCTGTCTGTCTGTCTGTCTGTCTGTCTGTCTGTCTGTCTGTCTGTTTCTTAAACGCGCATCACGTCGAAACTACTGAAGGTATTGAAATGAAACTCGGAACGATTTTAGGTCATACTACGAGGAAGGACATAGGATACTTTTTATCCCGGAATTCAGTCAGGTTTCCCTGGGAGAGGGGATGAAAGTAAAATTTCTTCACCGCGCATGACGCCGAAAGTGCTGAATGAGTTGGAATGAAACCTTAAACGATTTGATTTCATACTACGAGGAAGGACATGGGATACATTTCATCCCGGAATTCAGTCATGTTCCCCTGGGAGAGAGGATGAAAGTAAAATTCTTTAACTGCGCATCACGATGGAATAACTGAATGAATTCGAATGGAACTCGGCATAATTTGATTTCATACTACGAGAAAAGATACATTTTATCCCAGAATTTAGTAAGGTTCCCCTGGGAGAGAGGATGAAAGTAAAATTCCTTCACCGCGCATCACGCCGAAACTACTGAATGAGTTGGACTGAATTGGTACTATTTGAGTTCAAGGAAGGACATGGGATACATTTTATCCTGGAATTCAGTAAGGTTCCCCTGGGAGAGAGGATGAAAGTAAAATTCTTTAACCGCGCATCACGACGGAACTACTTAATGAAATCGAATGCAACTCGGCATGATTTTAGTTCATACTATGAGGAAATATACATTTTATCCCGGAATTCAGTAAGGTTCCCCTGGCAGAGGGGATGAAAGTCAAATTCCTTCACCGCGCATCACGCCGAAACTACATAGGTAATGAGTTGGAATTAAACTTGGCACGTTTTGAGTTCATACTACAAGGAAGGACATGGAATACATTTTATCCTGGAATTCAGTAAGGTTCCCCTGGGAGAGAGGAATAAGTAGAATTCTTTAACCGCGCATCACGACGGTTCTACGCGTCGTCCGATTTCATGCATTCTTTTTGTTAGAAACAGTGTTGCAAGATCGAATTTGACTAAATCAGTAGAAAGTCAAGTAGAAAATCAGTAGATTGATGAAATAATCTGGAGTTAGAAGAAAAAAATTAGTAGATAGAGGGTAGGTAAGTTCCTATCTATGTATTTTTCCAAGACGCACCCATTAGTTAGGTTCCTACCTACTAAGGAGTCTTGGAAAAATAAGTTAGGTTCCTACCTTACATGATATATGGTGGTTTAGCTGGTCCAGTTAACTGTACTACCGAAGTTTGGTTGCAGTAAGTGGTCCAATTAAACTAACTAGACCACAGAAAAATATTTTTTACTGTGGTACACAGCCAACTGTACCTACCTACTAACGAAAAAAAAATTACGGTGGTCCAGTCAAATGTATCAGGAGCCCAATTCTGCAATACAATTGCTTCAGTATGACAATGGAATCGTCGCAGAATCATCACGTAGAATCTTTAGATTTATAAAACTCCAGATAGTGCGTGCGAGATAAATTAATAGTTTCAAACTTGACGCACGTCTCTCCATCTCCATTCATCATAATTTCTTTCATCTGAGGTGGAATACCCAAACGTGTCATTCTGTGTCGATACCCCTGTCATAGTGAAGCGATTAGTATAGCAGAATAGGGCCCCATCTGAACGGAACCATCAGTAAGAAGTGAAACGAGTATGACACTTCTTAACACTGACGCTGGCCGAGTCGTAGCTAAAAGTCGTGTGGATAAAGAATGGGATTGAAGGTGACAACATGCTATCCCCCGTAGACACTACACGATTTTTTGCACGGCGGCGTTTCATAATATGAGAGACTATGGTTAAATGTGTACTTAATTAGTCGGCAGGTGAGGCAATCGCGAACGAAGTCGCGGGTACAGCTAGTATTATATATAAGTATAAATTAATTTATTTGCAACCATAGCAACACGATTGAACACATAGAACACGCTTAGAACGAAGACAAAAGGTAGGAAATAAACAAAAACACAAGTAGCTGCCACAGCTGCCACGAAACATGTGTAAGGGGGTGATTCTGGAACAAATTTTGTCGTACGATTTTTTTTATTTCGTTTTATTTTAATTATTTTTAATTTACGAATGAGAAGAAGATTCTAAACATTATTATAATTCTTTTGAAAAATCAAAGGATATACTAATTTTTTGTAATAATTTCATGACAAACACTGGTTAAATAAGTAAAAAACATACGTGAAACGATTATGTTTATCTCTTTATCTGTTTATTAACAAAGAAAACAATCAAATAATAGAAACAAATTAGAACTAGAGGTATTTACAATAGAAAAAATTGAGCTAAATGATGTTGCAATCAATTTTTGTAAAGTAATTTATAATGTTAAATAATGCAAGTATAAAGGAACACAAAAAGGAAGACTTTTCTCAAAAATCGTTAATCACAAATTCTCAAAAATAAGTTAACCTCGAGGTTCAGAATGACCCCCTTCGGCTTAGTACACATGTCATGTTACGTGGCACCCTGTATAGAACGAAAGTCTAGATGCAAGTTGCCTTCATTGGCCTACATCCACTGCAGTATTTGGCACAAGCTTACGAACAAAACTTATATCAACGGAAGACCTTTCGATTTGGAAACCTTCTAAATTATACAATAGAGGATTAACTAGGCAACTGCCATTAGGAACGCCGTAGGAAATCGCGATTCTGGAGGTCTATTCGTAAAAACGAATATCGAAGTTTCAAATTCGTTCTCAAGCAATACAAACTCTGATATCACTTGCATTAAGATAGCGTTTACACGTAAACGAATCACACACTTCGATTTTCGTTTTTACGAACTTACCCCCAGACTTGATTTTACATACCGCTTATACGCCTATATACATTGCATTTTGATCTGATTTTACGTTCCGCTAATGTGATCTACGTTGCGTTTTATACTCCACTAGCTACTGCCCGCGGCTACGCACGCAATTTTTTAGTCCTGCCAAATTTCAAACAGATCCGTTAGAAGGTAACAGACAGACAGATAGACATACAGTTACTTTCACATTTATAATATAAAGTATGGATCGGAGAAATGCACCAATAGGATCGTCTGTTTCACAAAACACCACTGCAAATATCAGCCCACCCAATGGAAACTTTTTAAGCAATTAGAACTCTTAATATTCAGTCGACTGCCTTGTTGGTCTATTGGTCAGTTTGTTCAACCACTAGTTATGAGGTCCTAGGTTCAAATCCCGGGTCGGACCAATAGTTGGGGGTTTTTCTAGCACGTTAAATTTACAGTAGCAGCCCGGAGTAAGGAAGTTGGCGGTGTTACACCCCCGTGCCTCAGAATGCACGTTAAGCCGTTGGTCCTGCGCTTGATCTCTCCCCGGTCGTGTCTATCTGCCGTCCCATAGGATTATGAGAGTGTGGGAATAGAGATTGCACCTGCGTTTGCGCACACACTTGTGCACTATAATATGTCCTGCGCACCTAGCTAGGTCCGATGAGACTGGCCGCCGTCGTAAAATTCGGCAAGGAGGACATCAATATTCAGTTAAAACCGAATATAAAGACAAAGGACCCTTTTTAAATGCCTGAAACAAAGTACCTACTCCATGTTTTTTTTAGTTTTCCAATCTAATCTGTAGTCTTAGTATTGACTTTGACAGTCAATACTTAGACATGAAGTACTTTGTCATTTAGAAGAGTCTTTATATTCAGTTAGAACCGAATATAATGTCACAAATGACCCTTTAAATGCCTGTAACAACGTACTTCATGTTTTGTTCGTTTTCCAATCTAATTTGTGGTCTAAGAACTGACTGTCAAGGACGATCGACTTGATTCAAGTGCAATCCCTTTTGGATCAAGGTTCGTGTAATGAAGCACATTTACTTTAATATTTTATTTGTTTTTCATTCAACATCGGTATTGGTTTCACAATTTGATGGAGTTCAAAAACAGGTCATAAAGAATAATCATACTATCACACTAATATTATAAATGCGCAAGTTTGGATGTATGCATGGATGGATTTGTTAACTCATCACGTCAAAACTACTGAACGGATCAGACTGAGATTTTGCATATAGGTAGTTCTAGGCCTCTAATAGAACATAGGCTACTTTTAATCCCATAAACAGTTCCCTTGAGATATAAATAAGCTTTAAACGTTTCCATGGAAACAACGCGTGCGAAACCACGGGCAAAAACTAGTTCTAAATATTTTCGATTGATTTCCACCTATCGCTTCGTAGGTTAATTCTATGAAAACGTTTATAGGTTATTTCTATCCCATGAAAACTGATTTATGGGATAAAAAGTAACATGTGTTATTCCAGATAGATGTAGCGATCACACACCAATTTATATGACTTCAAACATTCGCATATTAGTAATATGTGACGAATTCTGTTTGTTACAATACCTACTTCATTCTTACGAGACGCCATTGTGTGTGAAATGAATGATAGAGTGATGAATTGAGCAGCCACAGCCGGACATCTTAATACGAACAATTAAAAGTTATATTGTTTTAAACGTAGTTGAAATAATAACCCAACATCAAGTACTGTTTCTACATGATATCTGTGTATCTGTCTGTAGCTCCCAAACGGATGAATCGATTTTCGTTTAGTTTTTTTGTGTCATAGATAATTTTATCCCGAGTATTCTTAGCCATGTTTCATGAAAATCTGCCGTGGTTTTTTTTTTTAATTTTGTTCTTGTGTCAATATTACTTCTACTAGAAATAATGGTATATTTTCAGAATAACTTATTTACTAGCATTTCTAGTTCTTAGTTGTATATGAGCTCTCACCTAGCTACCAGCTACTTACTAATTTCATGTTTTAGTTAGGGCTTCTAGTTGCATGTTTTTAATTCTGTACCTATGTATGTAACGCATATGTGGTGTGTCGTGCGGTGTTTTCTATGTATAATAAAATATCTATGTATGTAGTGTATTGTATTAAGTATATCAGTTATCTAGTACCCATAACACAAGCTCTGCTTAGCTTGGGGCTAGATAATGCTGTGTGAATTGTCCAGCATTATTTATTTATTTATATGTGGATAGCGCTGCGGGCTATATTGAAAATATAGCTCATCTTTACATAGTAAATTAGTAACACACATGTTTAATAAGTTTAGTCAGTTATTCCTATATAAATAAATGTCTAGGGGAGTGGACATTAGGTCATCGAAGTTACTATACAATTCCTTTCATGCTTACGCCTGGCCTGACGTAATCCTATGGCACCATATAACATCGCTTTGCTGTCCGTCAACGTGTCTGTCAACCCCCTTTTCTCAGAAGCGTGGAGGTATCGAGTTGAAATGTACATCAAATGCTCAAGTCCGTAACCTCTAGGAGCCTTGATATAAATCCAAATTTTTAGTCAACGCAATCCAAAGTTAAAGCCGTTTATGCCCGCATATTTTGATATTTCCAAAGGAATTACATGAACACAAAACCTATGGTATGGTACCTAGGGTACTTCCCGTTGAAACTAGATCCATGAGGTTTCTAAGAATAATTAATAATGGGATATTATTAATATATATCAAATTAAATAACCACCTATCCATTTCTACACACAAAATATAATTTGGGATATTATTAATGGGTAGTATTTTTTGCTGTGCAATCAGTAATTTTTTTATTTGCGTTTTAATACTACCCATTAATAATATCCCAATTATCCATCCATGGAATTTGGGAAAAAGCAAGGTCGTATAGCATAATTACAGGGAAAAATCTCTCGAAAAATCTCTCGAAAACTGTAAAATTGTAGATTATTCAATAAAACATAATTTTAGATTCATTATGCATGTAAGCGGCTTAACTACGAACCTAGTTTGTGTAGGAAGAACACCAACGTTTCTCCCTTAACGAGGGACTTCATCAGGGTGAGTGCAACAGAAACTAAGTTCGTAGTTAACCCGCTTACATTCATAATGAATTCGTCAAACTACGAAAGTTTTTATAGTAAAATAATTTTAGATTCTCGCCATGAACCGAAACCTAACTTCCCGTTGACCTAGAATCATGAAATTTGGCAAGAACCACTTGACGTTTTATTTGTCAGCAATATTGATAAAAAGTTGTGTGGTACACTTATTATTATTCTGTTTCATATACAATCACACTGATATTATAAATGCGAAAGTTTTATTTAATGTTTGGACGTTTGTTAGGTAGGTCATCTACACGCCAAAACTACTGAACGGATCGCGCTTATTATTTATAATTCAGTAAAGATGTAGCTGTAATATTGTGGCAAATTTTTATCACGTAAAAACTTGTGATAGACATAAATAATGGAACACGATCGAAGTTTATTTTTATTTGCAAGAGAAAACTGCATGAAGGTCATCTTGTTGTTGTTTTGTTAATTACCAGCCGCTTGCTAAAAGACCGCGTCACGAACGATTCATAAAGTGTAATTAGCATACATTCAAGCCGAATTTTCTCACTTTGAATGGCCTGAACTTAATCAACACCAGCCAGAACAAAGAAATTCAAAATGTATTTTCATAACATCATTTTACTGTTGGCTTTTGCAAACACGCTTATTTGCACACTTTGCCAGTGTGGTCTTTAAGCTAGGTGCTTAAGGTTGGTTTCTGTGTCGGATAATTGAAGGAAGTTATCCATTGTGGCGTCTAGAGTCTAGAGGACATATATTCCGCCGGTTAAAATTACTTTTGTCACGTGTGGGTGGGACTTGATACGCAAGTTCCTTAGTTAGTCCCCGAGGTAATGGTATGAAATCTACACAACTTTGGCCGTATAAAACTCTAGAATTGAGGATCAAGAATGCCATCCAAATGTCCACAAAAAGTCGTTTATGAGCTGCCGAGCTTACCGCCTACAAACCAGTTGAACCAAAAAAGTTGTAGGTTTGAGATCTGAATAGTTTAAAGATGACCAAAGCCACGAGCATCAGTTATTACTTGAGAGTAATTTGTAAGGAACCAAGGGTCGAATCGCAGGCGTGTGATAACGTTGATAACGCTGTCGTGGCCGATGACCCCTGCTGCGTCGTACGGAATGGAAGCGATAAGGGGATTCAAATTAGCAAACGACGCAGTTTTAGTCCACAGAATTTTGGCCCAAATCTTTTTGGAACGAGGACGATTTATGAAAATTTAGAGAACAAGGGAAGGATAGAAAGACGCTAGGTAGATGAAATAAAAGGAGGTCTTCTAAGTATTTCTACGATGTTGAGTAGCTTGGCTATCTTACGGAACTAATTTAACTTTTAACAGTTTTAACTGTGTAGGTTCTTCTTAGTACTAGTTAAAAGTGAAGTTATTACATTTGGTTACATCATCATAATCAGCCTATAAATTTATTACTCCACAGCTGGACATAGGCCTCCCCTAATGAGCGCCATAGCGCCCCGTCTTCAGCTTGCCGCATCCAGCATCTGACTGCAGTCTTACATGTTACATCACACCACACGTCTTAAATTCTCATCCTATGATAATGTGCCTACATAAAATGCAGAATATTTTTACGATCGTCGCTGTTCATCAAAAGTGTTATTGTTATTACAGAGATGATCTAACTACCCACACAACACACTAATCTGTGACTACGCACTATGTATAACGGTAGCACACGGTCTATCGGATAAATAAATTGGTCTACGATGTGTTGTGAATGCGATAAATACGAAGTTATTGAATGGCTACTGTTTCATACGCAGAAAACCAGCAATCTTGGCGCAAAATTAATAAGTAACGTATTTTATGGTGGCCAAGATTAAGACGTAGAACTTCGGATCGTCTTGCAGGATGAAACGACGGCTTTATCAGTCGCAGAGCGTATTTTGATGCGAAAAGCACAAGACCATCATCCATCCAAACTTTCGTATTAATAATATTAGTGTAATATTAATATAGAACACTGACGTACCTACCTACAACCTTCAGCTACGTACAAAACTCTTACGTCCATTCACGCAAGAACCAGCTGATACTTTGCGCAGCCTTTACAAAGACATCATGTGACTGTGACTGGCATAGAAAGTTCCGTTATGCAGCCTTAATAACTGTGTGTTCAGCTGCGGTCTGGCCTTGGCTGATTCAGATCAAACGTCTTGCAAAAATATTTGTCGTTTGTTTTTTTATTTTACTATAAGATTATTTGGCTCGAGAATTTCCGCTAGAAAAACGTAACAATCTTTATGGTACTTTATAGCTGTGATTCGTCACTTGGATGCGGAAATACAAGACATAGAAGGCTGGTTAGAATTAAATGAGACATAACCATGAGTGCTTGCCCTATGGGTATCACAGCCCAGAAAATGAATATCTATGGTAAGGCTTTCTACAAGCCTATGTAGTTTTACTCCTAGGTAAAGAAAAGAATTTCCAGGGATTTCACAAAGCTTGGTCAATTTGTATTGTTTGGTAATCATTATCATTATTATCACCTGTTTGAAGAAATCAATAATTAATGCAGTGCATTAGGTGGCGTCTGATGACTTAATTACCTAATTTTAATATGATTATGATATAGATCAGATAACAAACAGCATTCACAACCTAGTAGGCAATAGATTATTGGAATAACATTTTTAAGCAATATAATATACGCGTTAAATTGTTAGCACATTCAATTATGTCATATTACTTTCTTGATTATTCAAAGAATTTACTTTTTTATTTATTAGAATTCCACAAGTTCTAATAACTGGTTCATGTGTAAACAGCTGCGATGTAATAAGTTGTTATCAAATATAAAGCATGCTTGTTATCTTTGAACAGACTTTTATTGCACGTTGATAAGTAATGTTTGGTCTGGTATCTATTATCAAAAATAATTAGATGTGAGATAAATGTAAATAACCTAAATAGTGTGTGACAGAACTTAAAATGCTAAATTATTTCACACACTATTTGTGTTGTTATTTCAAACACAATTTCTATCTCATAAATAAATAAATAAATAAATAATGCTGGACAATTCACACAGCATCATCTAGCCCCAAGCTAAGCAGAGCTTGTGTTATGGGTACTAGATAACTGATATACTTAATATAATACACTACATAGATAGATATTTTTTATTATACATAGAAAACACCCAGACCAACGGAACAAATTTCTGCAGATCGTACACAAATTTGTTCCGAGGCGGGAATCGAACCCGCAACCTCCTGCGTCGCAGGCGGACCTTCGCCCGCTGCGCCACGGAGGTCGTCAAACAATCAAATATAATAAAATGCAGCAAGGTTGAGATGTTATATCACTTGATTTAAATCAGTGATTAAAATCACGATTTAAATCATATGATTTTTTTTATATAAATCATGTGATTTAAATCAATTGTTTTGTTTTTTACTCCAATGAAAACAGAAAGCAGCCAAATGTGTAGGGAGTGTCCAAATTAAGCTTAGGTGCACACACTCGCAATCCCTCCTACCCTGATTGAGGATCCAGGGAATCATCAGGATTCAAATCAATCAATCAGGAAATTAATAGTTTTTAAGAATTTTTATAGTTCCCTTCATTTATTCGTTACATAAAGTTCAAAACTTACTTCAAAATGTTGGAAAAAAAGATGTTAAAACTATGTGACGATCTCCGTGGCGCAGCGGGAGAAGGTGCGCCTGCGACGCAGGAGGTTGCGGGTTCGATTCCCGCCTCGGAACAATTTGTTCCGTTGGTCTGGGTGTTTTCTATGTATAATAAAAAATATCTATCTATGTAGTGTATTGTATTAAGTATATCAGTTATCTAGTACCCATAACACAAGCTCTGCTTAGCTTGGGGCTAGATAATGCTGTGTGAATTGTCCAGCATTTTTTATTTATTTATGTGTTTGCGTCAACTCATAGCTGTTTTAATATGCAAAAAAAATTAACTGATCATGCAAGACAGAAATATTAGTTTCAATCTTCTGCTAGTACTTTGTGTGATTAAACCTTTGAAACTACCTTACGTACCTACCAATAAAAACCTTAAAACTAGATAACCCAAAGTGATTTTCATAAAAATCTGATTTGAATAAAAAAATCTGATATAAATCAAAAAAATCCGATTTAAGTCAATTAGAATACTTAGTTATGATTTTTATCAACCCTGACAATAACTTAATTTCTTGTAGTTTCATAATAATACCACCCAATTTAAAATGAGAACGATGGCATCAGCAGATGTGTGAAAAATGTGTCGCAGATGACAACACCCTCTTCCAAAATAAAGGTGAATAGAGTTGCAAAAAATAATGAAATATAGTTACTTATTTTACCGGTTACCAATTCCTTCCTTTCTTTCTCATAAGGGAAGGTGTCTTATGCCGTAGGAAAAAATAATAGGAGACCTAAATTTATCAGATTTACAAAATATCAATTCTTCACATACCTACCTACTTATTATTTTGTTGAGAATGATGAAGCACTTTTTAGCAAATTTTTTAAATCATAAGTTTTGTTTTACACAGTCATGTTACAGTTAGTTTGTTTGTATGGATTTGGTTGATGAATGCTGAACTTACGCAGTCTTTATCAGTTCAATTAGACCAGTGGTTCCCAACCTTTTTGTGATGATGACCACTTGACCACTTTCTGGTTTGTCACGTACCACTGTTTGGAGATGAAAACTATTGCAACCACAAATTCATTGACAGGGGGAGGCCACGGAGCACCGTATCTATAAACTTTACCGGCGAAAATTGTATGTACCTTGTTAGATTTACGTAATTTGTTAGCGGTTGTGAGGAAGGTGATCTGAAAATGGCCCTGGCCAAAATCAAGCAGAAAGTACTTGTTAGCGAATTTCTTTGGATATCATCGTGTTTTCCCCTCCACTTAAATGGGAGCCAAGCTCTGCCCTCAATCGAGACCAAGGAAATGTTACCTATTTGTTCGATTTTTGTGTTACTTGTTTATGGTGGTTTGTACAGTGACCTTAAAAATGGGGACCAGATTCTGGGCTTAGTCAAGAACAGTTTATATGTATTGTTATTATGATCGTGTAATTTTTTGGTGAAGTAGTGCTGTTATCGGTGAGTGGAGCAAGCCTCAAAAAAATCATCTGTTTTGGTCAGATTTTTGTTTTAACAATTTATGGTTGGCAAACAATTACTGATTCTGACTGAAACTGACCAGGCCACACCACAGGTAAATAATTGATTGCTTTCAGCCTCATGCTTTGCGGACCAGCAGTGGTCCTCAGACCTCCGGTTGGGAACCACTGAATTAGATGGTGCGTCTTTTGACATAACCTAATATCTTAAACTAGGAGAAGCACATTCTTTTGAAAATAATTCAATGATGTTTACTCAGGCTGAGTATAGGAGTCAACTAAGTCTCCCAAGTCGGTCTCCCGCAAAACAAGCCTAGTCTAGTGCGGGGATCATATGCTCTCACATTATATCATACATGTGAGAGCATACTTGAAGTAACATTATGATATGTTTGTTATCCTAATGGCAAATAAATTATTTTGTATTTTTGTAAGTTGCCAAGAATACCCTGAATTGTCCAGAAAGTGCTACAAAACACAAAACTGGATTACTTAAACAAAAAAATTAGGAAATTTAACTATTGCTACAAAATTTCAGCAAAATTTATTATCACACTTATTTGATAACCTCTGGAAAGTTTTGAAACCGAACAAATACCTACATGCTTTATCTTAGTTCAAACATAAGTTTTGTCTTTACCTGATAATTTAGTTTACTTAAGACATTCTAGTAGGCCACAAAGTGAAGGTTTTCAACCATAAATCCTTTTTAGGTCCGACTTTCATACATCATATTATTAATATTATTATTCAAGAAGTACTCACTCACTACTCTCCTTTGTCTTCTCTACATGTTTCTTGATGTCAGCTAACGATGAGTCCAGTCTACTGAGGAACTCGTCAAAGGTTTTCTTCTCGTCAGGGCTCCCCGGGGAGAACTCCCTAGCGGAAGGCATGCCCCCAATCGAGGCCCGGTGGCTCGGCGGCGCTGGCTCCATTACACGTTCCCCATTCTCGTAAAAAGGAGAGTCTTTGGTGACAGGTATCAACAGATACTCCCTCAAAAACAAACTGTCCGTGGCGAATAATCGGTTCGCTCTCCTTATTTTCTCCATCTACGGCAATCCAAGAACACATTGTATATCAAAACAAACACAGTTTCAAGCAATAATACATGAAATATAACACTTTTATTGCGAAGTTTTACACTTACAGTTACACCATATTTAAGAGCAAGCCCTTGCAAGGTATCGCCTTTACACATCACATGCTTGATGTATTCCTCGTTCCTTTTCATGTGATTGCAAGTACTCCCGTATTTTTTCAGGGGGCGAGCTGATTCCCGAATAGAAACTCTCTCGTCAAAAAGACGTTCCTCCTCCATTTTTGACGTAACTGAATGATTGACTTGACAGTAGAAAGAAAGAAAACTACAAAATTGGCTTGACAGATCAATACAATGAAGTTGGCCACAAGAATAGAGTTGTGCGAGATGGCAAGATAAACGCACAGATAAGAAATGTCGATTAAGCTAATGTTGCCTGAGCACGACATCTATTGAACACAAAATGAACTGCAAGAACTGCTACTTAACAATAGATGGCAGCAAATTAATTGTTTCATGTCGTTCGCACACTGCGGCAGTTCATTCATTGCTTGTTTGTTTTCATTCATTCAGTCAGCTAGAAGATTGTGTTGAGGGTGGACGTGTGCATTTTTACGCTAATTTATGTTGTTGTGAAATTGAATGAAAAAATATAAAAACGAAGTGTTCTGTGAGAAAATATAATTTTTAAGCTTTATTTTTGTGTAGTGAAATTTAAACTCATTCAGATTTTCTTGTGATTTGTGTACATGTGATCGATCGTACATCCAGAGATTTTCCTTTTGTGGGTATGTATCAATGAAAAGTTGCTTATTTTCGGCTAAAATTAAATACTATCTAGGCTGTATTATGCGCTGGTTAGTGGTGATTTTCCCCAGAGCGCCACAGCGCCCCCCTAAAGCACAATAACATGGCCCTCGCCCGGGCGCAGCCCTCGTAAATTTGCAGAAGGGCTGTTGGCTGGTCGATTGTGTTTATGGTGTTTTATTATAGTGGGGTAAGAGGATATTTGCAGTGTTTCCAATGCGTTATGCATTGCAGAGCATTTCATTTAGTCTGACCGTACTTCTGGACATAAAAAGCTGATGTATTATAGCGAGGTCGCTCGTCCTGCGCAGGGTAACACCGATGGATATTCAACGTTCGTTCCGCTCCCTGTTCCAGGATTTTTATCACTTACACAGCTGTGTCGCACTGGCAGATAAATATAATATTTTATCTTATTATTTATTACTCATACGACGAATCTAGGTAGGGAGGGAACTGACGATTAAACAGAAAGTTAGGTATGACTTTAGGGTACCTACTGTTTGTGTTGAAGTAGATACACTTTGCAATGAAACGCATTGCAAAAATCGTAAATAACTTCGTCGAGCGTCAATCAAAAGTTCAGCGACCTTTATCACGCTCGTATTTATTGTAGACCTAACCTAAACCAACAGGTTTGATTCAATTAATTTTAAAGCGGAACTTTTAATCGTAATTGAAACCAAATATTTGGAGATCGAGAAATTTTCTATAAGTTGTAAACCAACATACCTACCTACCTACCTTTTCAGTAGGTACCACCTAGCTGCTTATTAAAGATAAGATACCTACCTGTCTAGCCAGCCGTTCTCGCTAATTTAGGTAGGTACCTACATAACCTACGTAAATTAGCGAGAGCGGCTGACTAGGATTTCCACCCTGTCTGTACCTACTACCTAGGTACAGAGAGGGTGTAAATTTTGTAAAAGATAATGTAGCTAGTAGGAACGGTAGGTCCTACGACCTACGGCCTAATTAGGTCAGAACATTCTAGAATTTCTACCAGCCCTCTGTTCCCACAAACGCGTTAAAGAATTACCTAGTCAAAGTCAAAGAATCGAACCGCGTTAGTCATGGAACTTGTTTCAAAACACGACAGACGTTACGGGATCAAGATGACGATGACTCATGACTCAAGCATCCGCCGTGGAAGCCCTCTTATCTGGATCCTTGTCTTCACGAGCAAGGTTAGTTCTAATGACCCAGGATTAGAAGATTCTAGATCATTCTTTTCGAGCAAGGTTGGCGTAATCAGAAGGATTAGTAAATTACTGGTAATGATGAGGATTTAGCGAACTAGTATTTAGTCAGAATAAATTAGTCGAAATTACTTAATCACTACGTGGCCCGACCAAGTGGTCATATTAGCTACCTAAGTAAACAAATGCAGTGCAAAACCCTAAGCAATTGTTTCGCTACAGGTACTACCTACTAGGTAACTGCTCGAAACATCAAACAATACTATTACGCTGAGCTTAATACATTCGCTGCCCAGGCACGACGAGGCGATGCAGATAGACGTGTGTGTTTTAGGCCATGAAAATTTCCTCGCTTCACACGAACCAATACTCATACAAACAGGTATCAATTGCGCCAGTTACTCAGTACAAATCAGGTGTCAGTTTGTCCCTAGAACTGGCTCAATGCCTTTCGAAAGACCACAGATATTATAATACTATACGAAAGACTTACACTTCGTGACGTCACACAACCGGTACTAAAAACAGTATAATGCGTCATTATTCACGGATCCGGCGTGCAACTTCCGAGAAACTGTCGTCAGTCACAGAGTCAATAGCAGTCGCTGTAATGTAGGCCTTGTGTAACTTCACAAGACACTTATGTCTTCACAGTTCATAGTAATGTTAGTCACATTTTCTGTTACAAACATCATGCACATTTCGTCACTGTAACCCGTCTACGCATTTATTTTCTTGGGCTTTATGAAAGAATAAAAACAATTATACACGCGTAATCTCTCAGCTCGGTAGATATTGAAGCTTTTTTAATTTTTCGAGACGATAGATTCGCTTCACTATTCTTAAAAAGGAGAATCTATGAAATATTGCATTCTTTCATTTAGAAAAGAAAATAAATGTGTGGGCGGAGTATACTGACGAAACGTAGAAGCATGATGTTTAACGCATTCACTGCACAGCATACACGGAGCACACTTGTGCTGTGCGGTAACGGTGTTGAACTAATGTGCGCAGAGCTTAAAACTCACGCAACTAATAACGATCATCGCGCTATTCATACAAATTGCTATTTGGATGTTCTACCAAGAAAAATCAAAGCAGCCCGGAGTCAGGAAGCTGGCAGCTGGCGGTGTTACACCCCCGTGCTTCTGAAAGCACATTAAGCCGTTGGGCCTGTCGTCGTGTCGGCTTGCCGTGCCATCCCATTATATCACATTCACTGCCCAACCCGCGCGCCGCGACACGAGGATCGAGAGGCACGTCTGCGTCTTGGTCATGAAAGTGTTAACAAAATGTGACTAACATTACCATGATCTGTGAAGACATAAGTGCCTTGTGAACGTTCTTACATTCAGTCAAAGAAAATAACTGTTTTTTGCGTCACCATTAACGGATGGGAAAGACAAACATAACATAGGTACCAGTTATTTGTCACCACACACATTTACATATATTATAAATTCGGAAGTAACTCTGTCTGTTACATTTTCACTCCTAAACGGCTGAACGGATTTTAATGAAATTTAACAGGGAGTTAAATGGTATCCCGGGGACGGATATAGGCTGCTTGACAAACGCATGCGAAGCCGCGGGCAGCAGCTACTTAGAGAAAAAATATAAAACTTAATCTTCAATTACACAATAATAATAAACTGGAAAGGAATACACATAGGAATAGGAACAAAACGGTTAAACATGACGACTTGCTTAGGTAGGTTCTTGTGTTATTATATGTACGTATTGTGTTATTATTGTTGACTTGTGTTTATTTTTTAGGTACGTATTACTAAGTTGTCTTTTATTTTAATATTAGTGTAGTGTTTAATAGACAATTTTCTTTCTTTCTTTACTTGACAATCTTGGGAAGCCCTCGGTCGGAAGAGGCGATGGAACTATCATCATTTTTGACACAGGTTTAGTGTGTTTTTGTCAAAAACCGTCGGCTTGTAAGCCGATGGTTTTTAACAGAAGTGCTCAATCAGAGTATGTTGTTTAAGGTCGTCATGCTGAAGATAACGATGTACTTTGATTGATGCCGCTGCAAATAAACCGACACATAAAACTTAGTCACATCCTGCGCAATTTGATAACTTAAAAAATAAACGCTAAACTTGCTGCAAAACAAAACCACCGTCGAATGAGTACGAAAATCTTTGCAAATATCCAGTGAAAACGGAAACTGTGTAGTTTTGTCATAAAATAGAACAAAACAAAGAAGTTATCAACGCTCCTACGATAGAAGAAAAATAAAAGCTCTCGCTCCCATATAACTTTGCTAGACACGACTAACTTTAATAAAAAAAGTTACAGTGAATGGGACGCGAAGCTCCTGCCGAGATGAGAAGTGCAAACCTGGATTTATAAGAGTACCTGATCAAAGTGATGAATCTTTTTAACCTGGCCAAAACTGAAGAAAATAATATCTATCTGTGTAATGTAATACGTATATATGGGCGGGTGCGGGGCGGCAGATTTGGCCGAAGATCTCAAGAGGCGCAAATATGCAGGTATCGCCTACAAATTTGCTTCCATTGGAGTCGAGACCCTAGGTCTGTGGGGTACCGAGGCTCTTCGGGTTTTTAAAAAATTATCTGAGCGTCTGGTCGAAGCGACGCGTGACCCGAGAGCTGGTCAGTATCTGGCACAGCGCATCAGCATTTCCATACAGCGGGGCAATGCAGCCAGCGTCTTGGGGACGCTCCCGACTGGTATTGATATGGACCAGTTGAGCTACCTGTAGATTGTTTGCAAAAGTCTGCAATGTAAATACTAGTTCTAAGTTATTTCTATTATTTGATTGTAATTTTCTATGTGAATAAAGGCTTCTGCCCTTAAAAAAAATATAAAAAAAAACTTATTATTACCTACCATACAGAAATAAATTAAAATTAGTGCCTAGGCCCAAATCAGTCAGTACCAGTTGTAGTAATTCTTAATAACAGCTTAGCATACAAAATATAACCAACGTTTCATAAACTGCAAGACGTCTCACGATTCGATCCCATGACCTTCCAATTTCCAAAATAGCATACCTCCCACTAAGCCAATACGGCTCTAATAGGTGAAAATGTAATTATGTCTGACAATGCCTATCTAAATACCGCTGATGGATAGGTTCCCCGACCTCCTGAACCCGTATAGATGATCAATCATCATTTACTCTTCATATTATATGGTCCGTAATGATTCAACCATGTGAGAAGTCACAACGTTTCATTTTAAGCTAATGGCTGTGTTTTTTTTAAAGCATTCACTGCCCAGGCTGCGCAGCGCGAACTAGTACAATTTGCGGCTAAAAAGCGGACATGAGATTTTTTTTTAATAAATGAATGTTTTTTATGCCAATCGGTGGATCTCAATAACCCTATCAGAAACTATTCTATGACATTTCGCCATATACATAATAAGTAAATAGCGAGAAAAAAAAGTTCAATAAAATTGTATGGAATCCATCAAGTTCGGTTTCTACGAAATGCTTAACGATACAGCTGTTGGACTTTTTATCCCATAAACCAGTTGCCATGGAATAGAAATAACCTTAAAACGTTTTCATAGAAACAAATCGTGCGAAGCCGCGGACAGAAACTAGTAAATTATATATTTCTTAATATTAGAACCATTCTCACATATTTTGAATGCATCCATCGCAACCAAACATACTTTAGGTAGATCAAAATCATGATTTGATGTGTTATTTATTATAATGTTCCTTGTTTCAATTGTAAATACTAGTTTTAATTTGTTTCAGTAATAAATTCTTTATTGCACACACACGTTAATCACACTAATATTATAAATGCGAAAGTTTGGATGGATGGATGGATGTTTGTTACCTCTTCAGGCCAAAACTACTAAATGGATCTGGCTGAAATTTTGCATACAGGTAATTTTAATCCTGGAATGTAACATAGGCTCTTTATCCCATAAATCAGTTCCCGTGGGATAGAAATTATCTTTAAATGTTTCCATAGAAACAACGCGTGTGAAGCCGCGGGCAGAAACTAGTTCATTCATAAAAATTAACAAATACTGGACATCTACAAAGGCGAGCTTAACCCTAAAAGAATTTTCTTACAGCAAACCTAAGTAGCCCCGACTGCCCTGTTTCTATTATATGATTCTTATTTTCTTTGTTATCCAAGGTACCTATGTGATATTGGTAACATGATTGACATTAATGAAATGAAGATACAATGTATGTATCACTGCTGCACAACTCTGTCCTTATTCCGATGAAAACTATTTCAAGAAAAAGCTAACAAAATGGACCATTACATATTTGAGCCCCTCTCGTTTTAACAACGAAATGCTTCGCCGTCGTCGCACCCTCATTGCTTATTCATTTACATAAGTGCCGAACCACCGCAATGAAATTTAAAAGCTAAACTATAACTTTATCAACATCTATTGTAGACTAACTTCTGTCCGTTGCTTTGCACTATGTACTTCACTGGGATACAATCTATCTTTTTGCTTATTTCAGCGGTTTAGGCAACAACAAGCGTAATTTTTTAAGTTTTGAGACGCGTTAAATGCGTACAGTATACAGAAATTATATGTGGCACAAACAGGACTTATAAGTCGCTTCATGACTGCTTTTACACGACTCACAACTTAAAACAAGAACAAAATTTAAAATTAAAAAAAAACCCCGACAGATTTCCATGAAACATGGCTAAGAACACTCGGGATAAAATAATCTAAGACACAAAAAAAACTAAACGAAAATCAGTTCATCATCCGTTTGGGAGCTACGATACCACAGACAGATACACGGACAGACACGTTAAACTTATAATATAACACCCCATCTCTCTTTGTTTCGTCGGGGGTTAAAAAAGGTTAAAAAAGGTTGTTATTATAAAATTAGTGCATAAGCCCTCACACTCAGGGTTAATATCTAAGAAATCAAATAATATTCAAAAAAATGTTTGACTTCGACGGGACTTAAACCCATTGTGTAGTTGGTTAGCACATTCCCGTAATGAGGGAAGGATGCGGGCTCAAGTCCCGTCGAATTCGATTTTTTTGGGATATTTAACTACGCTCGTTTGGCCTCAGCCTTAGTTGGTTACAGACAAAATGACTTATAATAGGTCTTATATATCTTTATTTACAAAATAAATACAATCAACTCATAAAAATAAATTACAACTAGTATTTACAATTGAAACTATTGAGCTAACTGCAGACTGTTGCAAACCATCTACAGGTAGCTCAGCTAATCCATATCAATACCAGTCGGAAGCGTCCCCAAGACACTGGCTCCATTGCCCCGCTGAGAGGTCTTTAAACTAAAATATACTAACACTTCCATTGCCCATAACGCACATGTCCAGTATCGCCATCGGTTCGACCCAGTGAATGCGTTAATGATGGTGATATTCCAAGTCCAAAGCATCGTTACTTGTTAAACATCGTGTCGTATCAATCGTGATAGGCTTGCGTGCTGTGTGGCCCAGGGCAAAACCATACAGATCCGGGGCAAAGCAATGCCCGGCGGTTACAAAATATCTGTCAGATAGGATCGCGGTTTTGCCCATAACGGGCTTGTACTGGCTGGTCTGCCTGCCACAATTGACCTGCCTCGTGGGCCTTCTCGCAGGTCAGTGTGCCATCTACCTCGTAATGCCATGGTGAAGGTAATGGCCAAAGGCTAGCATTGTTTGTGAATTTCTATGGCGTGACGTGATTTTTCAGAGATGAAGTTAGTAAGAGAATGTCTAAGGGCCATTCTTCACACACGTTTTTTTCGCCGGAAACATCTACAGTACTACAATATTATAAATGCGAAAGATAGTGAAATTTGAAATTTTTGTAACCTAGGATCAACCAAAACCACTGAACAGATCAAGATGAAATTTGGCATACACTTAGAACGTAGCCTAACTTAAGCAATAGGCTACTTATTCAACCTCTCTTTTCCTATATTTTTATTTGTGTATATTCTTGGTGTGCAATAGGTAAGTGGAATGTAGATATTATATCCTACCTATAATTGAGGGAACACTAACCCTTAAGTACCTCTTCTTCCTGCTTTTTTTTGTAATATAATGGTGTATCTGTTGTTGGAAGTTTAATAAAATATTAAATAAAAAAACTTAATTTCTTTCGCGTTTGCACACGCGACAAATGTCCTTAGTTCAGTTGAGCTCGATTGGATCTTTATCTCCCTAACTACCTCTATTCCAACTTTGTTACTTAGCATTTAAGCTACACACGAATCGCAAATTACAGCCAAACGTTCAATATTCATTACCGGCAGATGCGTATTATCTGTAACAGGTGTGCACGCGCCTTGCTTTTTGCCTTTTTTTTCGACGACCGTAATGCACCTTCTGATCGGGGCAAAAAAGGGTCTGGATATTTCTGGTCGTAAATCTTGTGAGAACAAAGAGTGCAGGATTTCAAATAAGTAAATTCGGGTTTTACTTGTGGAAACTGGGAGCTCTCTTTGGTGTTTAGTTAGATTACCAGAGCCAGAGAGACATCTACGCGAACCATAGCTTACAATAACGGATCCATTTATTTCGCGACTTAAATTAAGAATATCACATCACTAAGTTGCTAACACTAAGTGGCTAAGTCACTAAGTGGCTTTTAACCCCTAGAGGAGAATTCGTCCCATAATGGGACCAACTTGTTTTTCTCCCTTCAAGGTGAACTCGTCCCGTATACCTATACTACAAGACCAATTAGAACTTAATTTCCAAAAGTTTAGGGTTTATTATGGCTTGTAACTTATATGTCTGTCTATATGTCGTTCGATCGGGAGTGAAATGAACTACAATTTGAAATGTCATTGTCAATGATAACCCGTGTCAGAAAAACAAAAAAGACATTGTTTGTGAGGATTTTCGCAAAGCGCCGCCCCCCTCTGATACCTAAATGTGCGCAACTTTTTCATAAGCTAACTCTTGAGAAGTACTTATAGAAAATACTAGCTGCATTCCTACTACCCGTTGTCCTATTACCCGTTTTCTCGTAGGAATAAAGCATTTTCCCGCGGTAAAAAGTAGCCTATGTTCATCGGGAATAATGTGGGCTTATAATTGATAAAAGAATTTTTCAAATCGGTGTAGTAGTTTCGGAGCCTATTTAATACAAACAAACAATCAAATCTTTCCTCCATATAATATAATATTAGTATAGATTGAACACGCCAAATCTTTAATCCAGGTACTGACCGGTGTTACGTGATGTAATGTACCATTCGCAACGAGCATGATACGTTACGCCGTATTCTAAAATCTATCTCGTTGCTCGGTGCGAGCGCCTTTTTTCCCCGTAGCCCCGTACTGACAGACAGCACGACGAACGCTCACTGTCCTACCAACAAACGCTCACTGAACGACGGCCAGTACCTACCCGGCTTTATGATCAACAAATTTGTGTATGACGACTTTCGTTGCTGTATCTGAAAAAATTCACACAAAAATTATGTTCCATAAAAATGCTTATTTCGAAAGTTTGTCCCGGATTTACTAATAACTTGACTCTTGGGGAAGCTTCCGACTGGTACTGATATGAATCAGTTGAGCTACCTGTAGATTGTTTGCAACAGTATTCAGTTAGATCAATTGTAAATACTATTTCTAAACTCTAATTTTCTTTGTTAATAAAGTTACATTTTAATAACTCGATAAATAAAAAAATATCCACCAGAATACATCCTATCCTACTAATATTATAAAGCCGAAAATTTATTATATATGTAACAAATTATGTTACCTAAATCACAAAAAGTAGATAGAGATAGAGATAGAGAAACATTTATTGACAAACACAACTTTGATACAGCACAGAACAGAAATAGTAGGTAGTTACATAACTTAAAACGAAGTATATAATAGTATATAAGTAATGAACAAATCAAGATGAAATTTGGCGTAGCAGAGCCTAACTTAGACAATATGCTACTTACTTATTATTAGACGTGGGTCGTTACGTCATTTTCAAGAAACGTAACGAAACCAGTGACTTGATCGGCGTCACCTGTTTTAAAACTAGTGATTTTTGTAACCAGTTTCTTTTATTCTGCTACTGTGATTGTTTGTATAAATAACTCAACCACCAATACAGTTACTCGCGAAACGAAAATTATTGAAATCACATAACTGTTTGTTTGTAAACAGTTTAATCAATAACGTAGGACAAACAAATTAACTTTCCTTCATACTTTATTTATTCAGGCTTAGGACTGACTGCATTAAATGTTATTGCTTTTATAGTAATTATGATTAGTGCTAACTATAAAACTATGATTTTAATACAATTTTGTTTACTTTAATTATAGATAAAAATTACAGTTTATTTACACTATTTGGCTTTTTAAATTTTTTTACATTTTTCAGTTTCATAACTGTCATTTGTTTATTTCACTTATTTTACACCATAAAATAGTTTTGTTTGGAAATATACAATTTTTAATGTTATACAGTTTTTTTCAGTTTTTTTTGCGGTAGCGCAGTGCGAAAGAAATAAAACGCACAGGGCAGAGTACAGTAACGCATTCCAAAAATCACTACTTTGTCATTTGACTCGAAACTAGTTATTCGGTTACATGCTGCGTAGCTAGTTACTGTAACTAGTGACGTGAAATAACGCCCACGTCTACTTATTATACCGAAAATACGCGTGCGAAGCCGCGGGCAGAAACTGGTAGTTGATATATGATGGATATATTTTTCTTATTCATCAATATTAATAAAAGCCCTGCAGGAAAAAAAAATTACAAATAACTACCATTTAGGGCCGAAGTAAAGGTCGTCCGCAATTATTGCAAATCGCTGTTCCGCAAGCTTGGAAACAAAAAAGACAAGATCCTTGCACCTGTCAGATATTGTGATTACAATCGCATGGTTTCGCGAACGTGGAACGGGTGTTATTTTAACTACCTGTTTAAACTTTCGATACGTCAAAACACTCGCGTTCCTTATACTCAAAATTTCTTTATTTTAAACTTGTTTCTTCTCGCGGCTTCGCACGCATATTTTCATTATAATAAGTAGCCTATAATCTAAGTTAGGCTTTGCTCTAAACGTACGACAAATTTCATCTTGATCTGTTCAGTAGTTTTGGAGATCCTAGGTAACAAAAATTCAGATTTTACAAACTTTCGGCTTTTTTATACAGGGTGTCCAGGCGAAGTAGGGGGGTGTGATGTGGCAATAATTTAGCAAAGGTGCGGTGTGTGGACGCGGGGGGGCGGCGTAGTGACGCGTGCAAAATTTATCTGCAATGGATACGTACTTGGGAGCGCATCGCGCTTTCTGCGTGCGCGTATACTACCAAAACTTAAATTCCATCGTTACTGCTCAGCGTTTATAGCGAACAGACTATGGAACACCCAGTGCTCCATCCGAAAACAGCATCAGACGATGGACAGAAATGTTCGGGAATACTGGTTCAACGGTTCAAATTCCAAACAGAAGCTGTTTGCGTACAGTTAGAGACAAAGAAACCATTCAAGAAGTTAGACAATCAGAGCGTCAAATCCGTCACTTTCATTAAGAAAACGATCGCAACAACTTCAAATAAAAAAATCGAGTTTACATATGATTTTAAAGAAGGAATTGCATCTCAAAGCTTATAAATCCAATTAGTGCAAGAGTTGAAGGAAACGGACTTAAAACAAGTTGATTTGCGAAAGACGGAACTGTTCCCAAATAAGGTCATTTCTCGAAGAGGGAGCATTAACTGCCCTCCCAGGAATCCAAATTTAAGTCCTACGGATACTTGAAAAGTCTATTACAATAAACCCACAACTTTGGCGCAATTGAAGCAGAATATCGTAGAAGAAATGGCGGTGATTTCGAGAACAGTGTGTCAGCGAAAAAAACAATTTTCGCGCAAGATTAGAGTGCTTGCAGCGTGAGGGACGACATTTAGATAACGTGTTCTTTGCTTAATAATTTGCCATTTAATAATCTTCAATAAAAATATTAATAGTTATGTAAGATCATTTTTTTATTTTAGTTTCTGACCTCCCCCCCCCCCTCCCTACCTCGCCTGGACACCCTGTATTAGTAGGAAGACCTACGTATAATCAAATAAGTGCGTCTAAGTACTTCCTTCAATGTTCCTACATCAAAGCTTCTTTAAAAACGGTAGCTCAAATAGAACTCATCTTGTTATTGTAAACAATCGATTCACGCACCTGGGTCATTTTGTAAAGACGAAATGTAACGAATGCTGTTTTTGTGCGCGAACCATGCGAAATCGTGGTGACATCTAGCATTGATTTTAGGTCGTTGTAGATCTGGAAAATAGTACCAAAAAATTCTGAACCAATTTTATAAAGACTTAGTGATGGAATTATAGCATATTCTAGACTCCTCGACAGCCTATAATGGTCCACTGCTGAACACAGGCCTCCCCTTGAAAAGCGCCTTATTGACTTTTATCTCATGGGGGGGTAATGCCCATAATCCCCACGCTTGGCATGCGGGCTGGGGAGCGCAGTTCGGTGGTAGAATTGATCTGCAGGGAGCGCTGCTGCCCGCCCCCGGTGGATATCCCTCTTACGACACCCGCGGGAAGAGATGGGTTGGTGCAAATTCTAAGCCGGCACCACACAGCTAATATTGCTGATATTCTATTTATTTCTATGTAGTTTGTTTTAAGTTGATTTCATGTTATTTAATTTGTTTTAATTTAATATGATTTAAATAATTAAATCATATTAAGTAAGTAAGTATACATAAGTAGAAACTTGCACAACGATTTTTCAATGTCTAATTTTGATTAACTTTTACGTATATCTATTGTGACAATTCACTAATCATAATTAAGTCAGTTATTTATCGTTGTACAAGTGGGGCTTAATTTGATCGAATTCAAATTAAATTAAGTGTGTGAGGTAGACTTAGGCCGGCTTGCATAAGGATATTTAACCTTAATAATTTATGATTAGTGAGTTGTCAAATCGTAGAAATACGTCAAAGTTAATCAAAATTGGACATTTCAAAATCGTTGTGCAAGTGGGGCTAAGTCCCACTAGCTAGGGCTAAGTCCCAAATTAACTTTGACGTATTTGTATGGTTTGACAACTCACAAATCATATTTTAGCCAGTTAATTATCGTTATGCAGGTGGGGCTTACAATACTATCATTTACTATAAGAGATCTTTCTGATACTAACAAATTATGGATCAAAGTTATCTGAAATGAATTACCTAGGTAATTTTAATTTAATAGTAGTAGAAATCGTGGCCAACATTCAAAAGAGCACATAATTCACGGACACTTGGGCTCGTTTTATTTGTCCTAGCTGATGTTCACAGCGTTTAGCTCTTAATGGCCACGCTGGTATCATTAGCTGTGCGTTGAGCATGTCTCGCCTACTGGCACGCATACAAGGTAGTGGTGGTCCGTCCAACCACAGCACTAAAGATTTACTGGCTGGTGCTGCTGGCTGGCACGTGGTTAGTGTTGCGCCAAGTACCTAGTACCGAAAATCTATAATATTGTTGGTATTTTACTTTAAAGGCGGATAGTACGAGTTTTCCAGTTCAGTTCACCTATTAAAAACCATAGGAACACACATTGGAACACTTGGTAACGTCAAATTTACAGTTAAAAAAACATTTTAAAGCAGAGATTATTTAAATAAACGTACAAAATAAATATACAAATACAATTGCAAAACAGGATTTTCAGCTGTATAGAGGCCTTGTCAGAAAATCTTTATTTAATGCTCGCAGCTTTAGTAAACTTCCGACAAGGCCGTTTGGTATTCACGATATAAATACCAACGGCTCCGTCGGAAGATCAGCCAGCATCGTTGGTAACGTGTTTACAACCAAACCCAACCCAAGCTGTGACTGAGACCGGTTTGCAAAAATAAGTCGCAGAACTTTTATTTTAAAGCTGTTTGTTCTAGTTTTTGTTTCAATTAGAAATAATTAACTTTACTCGCAAAGAAAATTACAATCAAATTTTAGTAGTAAATTAACTTGTATTTACAATGGAAACAATTTAGCTAACTGCAGGCTGTTGCAAACAGTCTACAGGTAGCTCAACTGATCCATATCAATAGCAGACGGAAGCGTCCCGAAGACGCTGCTGGCAGCATTGCCCCGCGCTTACAATCTGTCTAGATTGGTTACAAAACTTACAAACTAACGGTCATGTTACCTAGAACTAGAACGGGCTGACCGAAACAAACCGACCGTGTATCTGAGTAAACTTCAAATGGATAAAAATAAAATCGGATGTCCCGTCGTTGTATGTTATTTATCGTACGACTCTAGAATAAATAAATACATCGAATCTAAAATAGGACACGACGACAATAATTTCCTTTTAAATAACAAAATGGTGGGCATTTCTAGAGTTATTAAAAGCTGAGTTTACTACTTTGATGAATTAAATATGATGTGGTATTACACGAAAGGAAATTAATGACTAGGTTTGTTAAAAATAAATGGTACTTGGTCTATTTAAAATGTTGGTTGTTAAAAATAAGTTTTTTAAGACAGATGAGAACCTCATCGTCATCTTAGTGAGTTTTACATCCGCAGAGGCTGGGCAGTGAATTCGAAATTCTGCCAGCATTCTGGGCGATTGCCATGCCATCTGGTGACGGCTTGGATTTTTATTAAACTGGTAAACAGAAAACTCAATGTATGTCAAAACTCAATGAAAAGCGCTGCGTGATAAATATAAAAAGGAAGGACAAAATAAGAATCTCACAAATGAGAAAGAGTACATAACTAAATGACATAGTGAAAGAAAGATTTTTATGTATATATTAATCTACTACACAACACAATGTGAATCGTACTTAATTGAGAGGATTTCTATAGCTCCAACCCAGAAACATTAATTATACTATACATATACCAGCTGCTCCCCGCAGCTTCGCACGCGTTCTTTAAGTAGTCTATGTCTGTCACCGGGATACTAAATACCTGCCTGCCAAATTTCACTAAAATCGGTTCAGCCGTTTGGGCGTGAAAAGGTAACAGATAGACAGAGCTTCTTTCGAGTTTATAATATTAGTATGGATGTACTCGATAAGAAAAAAAAATGTACTTCATAATCTATGGGCCAGAAGTTTTATTATGTGTAAAAAAACGGCTGAAAATTTTCATCAGTCTTTCAACCTGTTTTTAAACTAAAAGAGAGAGAAAGTAACTCTGTCTCTCTGTCAGTTAACTTTTCACGGCTAAACGGCTAAATATGGTAGGTAGATCCCCGGACGGAAAAAATAGGCTACTTTTTATCCCGGAGAAGAGCGGGCGAAGCCGCGGGCAGAAGCTTATATTCAATAAATAAATAATGCTGGACAATTCACACAGCATTATCTAGCCCCAAGCTAAGAAGAGCTTGTGTTATGGGTACTAGATAACTGATATACTTAAGGGTCCGGCGACGCATGAATTTCCCATACAAACGTAGTACCAAAATGATTTGTTATTTGAGTATATTTTCACCTACCATATTACCTTTCTGAAATGAAATTAAACCGAATAGCATATTTACATTAAAAAATTAATGTTTTCTTCGTATTTGTGTCGATAAGTATTTTGAAAAAAGCTTGTGACAGGAACCTAAATAAATACTGTTCTAATACAAATAATAGCAAACGATGATGAAAATATTCTCAAATAACAAATCATTTTGGTACTACGTTTGTATGGGAAATTCATCCGTCGCCGGACCCTTAATACAATACACTACATAGATAGATATTTTTTGATTATACATAGAAAACATCCAGAACACCCTGAACAAATATCTGAATATCATACAAACATTTGTCCCAAGGCGGGAATCGAGCCCGCAACCTCCTTAGTCGCAGGCGGACTTTCGCCCGCTGCGCCACAGAGATCGTCAAATCAGTAAATAATAACTTCCAATTACTCCTGCTCTGCATTCCATGCATTTAGTAATGCTATATAAAGTAACTGACTACCTTATCATCGGTTAGGTCAGTCACGGTTAGGTATTTCCTTGTGTCAACCAGAATAACTCAGTTCATAAGGGCTATGTAGCAAATACTACCTATTAAGGCCATATGATAATTATATTATGTCGTTCATAGCTGTGTGGTGCCGGCTTAGAATTTGCACCACCCCAACTCTACCCGCGGGTGTCGTAAGACGCGACTAAGGGATATCCACCGGGAGCGGGCAGCAGCGCCCCCAGCAGAAAAATTCTACCACCGAACTGCGATCCCCAACCCGCATGCCCAGCGTGGGGATTATGGGCATTACTCCCCATGTGATAAAGGCTAATAAGGCGCTTATCAGGGGGAGGGCTGCGTCCAGTAGTGGACCAATACAGGCTGTTGAGGGATAATACGTTAATAACATAGATTATCCTGGATTTTTTTATTAAAGATCCTGTGGGTTTTTAGGAAGCTTTTTGACGTGTCGGTGTCGTGATCATTATATGATCCTTCTGTTCCTTTTGAGGCACGGAAAATAATTAAAGAAATGCAAACTTATAATAACCATACATTAATGTATAATGTATGGTTATTATAAGTATTGCTTTAATTATTAGGTATTAGGGTTCCGTGCCTCAAAAGGAAAAAAGGATCATATAATGATCAGTGCCTCGGAAAGCACGTTAAGCCGTTGGTCCTGCGCCTAACCTCTCCCCGATCGTGTCGATCTGTCGTCCCATCGGATTATGAGAGTAAGGGAACAGAGAGGGCACCTGTGTTTGCGCACACACTTGTGCACTATAATATGTCCTGCGTATCTGGCTAGTCTCCGAGAGACTGGCCGCCGTAGTCGAAAATCGGCTAGGAGGACATTATTATTACTATAATACAAACAAACAAACAATCAAATCTTTCCTCTTTATAATATTAGTATAGATGTTATTGTTTGTTTTTATTACTCAACAGTATTTTATTGTTGTTTATTTTTACTGGTGTATTGAATAATTGCTGGAGACTATGTGTGTCTGAACTTGCAAAAAAAGACGTTTATCTATAAATAAAACCACGGCCCGTCGTTTGTTTTTGCATCAAGCATAAGTAGGAATGTTCAATCAGTAACCTATCCATAAATATTGTTCAATAATCATAAATTACCAGCAATCCGTTCGGTTGGAAACTTTCATCTTTATAACAGGATTTTTTGTAGGGCATTCGAGTTAGTTCACTTGTAACAAGAATCTTTGCTTCCCTTTGAGTTATTTCTATAGCCTTTAAACGAAACAAAGGAATATTATGTTACATTGAATCAGAGCTTTGTAATAAAATAACATAATGACATGTTTTAGTGTCGTAACAAACATCTTTTATATAGATTCGTTAAACCTTTCTGAATTATTACCATGTAGCGGAAATCCAGGAACCAATCACATAATTTATTGAAATTAATATTAGTTTAAGCAATGTACTGAAGGTGTAATATTAAGTTAAAGCGTAACTCCTACAGTATTATGTTCAAAGTAGACATGGAACGAGTATTGATTCGCCGAGTACTCGGCCACCGAATACTCGGCCTGGATTGGGCCGAGTACTCGGCTTTTAAGAAAACTTACGTTTTTGGTACTACAAGTATTGCTCCAAGTAGATTTTTATCGTCACCCGCCAGCTCAGTTTACAGTGAACGGCTTTTTTCAGAGGCGGGCTTAATATATGAAGCAAAAAGAAGCAAACTAGACCCAAATAGAGCCGAAAAACTAATGTTTTTACATGACAATCTTCCTAATAATTTTCTTAACTTAATAATTTCTATTAAAGATTCTGATGTACGTTTTCAATACTTCTGCTGTTCTCATGTTCCTGATGTTTTAATTTAATGTTTCTAATAATAATGATAAAAACTTGCTTTTTGTCTTCATATTTGCCTGCAATTTAATTAAGGCCGAGTATTCGGTACTCGGCCGTTAATACTCGGTGCTCGGCCGAATCTTAAAAAAGGACGAATCCGCCGAGTACCGAATCCAAACCGAGTACTCGTTCCATGTCTAGTTCAAAGCTGTTAAGTAATCATTGTAAGGGGCTGGTTTCCACCAAATCGCAGCGGAGAGCTGTAAAATTATTCCAATGACATCCCCATGTCATTGGTTCATATTACCACAGCCTACCTATTTGCATACAGTCGTTCGACGAAGGCATTTTGACGTGGTTTTGACAGGGCAATCGTGCGGGGGCAAGCGAAGGGACGGGGGAGGGACGCTCCCGAGTTGCATACATCATCCGCCTTAGTAAATCGGGAGCGTTGCTTCTCTCCGACCTGTCCCTTGGGCCCCGCACGATTGCCCTGTCAAAACGCCTTCGTCGAACGACTGTATGCATATTGGTAGGTAGGCTGTGATATTACTTTACTCTTTACATTGGTCCCATGTCATTCAGAAAAACTTCTCGCTTTATTAGACAACCGGTCAAGTTATCAATCAAATCAAATCAAAAACTCTTTATTTCCATAAATACAATAAATGTACATTAGAAAATGTCACATGTCATTATAAAACTAAACACTGACACGTAAATAAAGTGACATTTTTCATTTCTGTCGCTTCGGTATGTAAACTAAAGTAAAGAAGCGACAAAGAAACCTTTAGCCTGTTAGTTGTTATTTTTCGAGTTGGAGCAAAACTCGTCCCAAGCTTTTTTATCCTCTCTAGATTATCTGATATTTTTTATTAAGCCTTTTTACAAAGGATTTGTTTGACAATTTGTTTGAATTTATTTATTGATAATTTTTGCTAAATAAATGATATGAAGTCTGCGACGATATTTATATTACAACAGAATTGAGCCCATGAGGTCTATTAAAAAAAACACATGACGTTCTTGTCTAGTTCTATTGTTTTATTTTATCGGTTTTTAATTCTATTAGTAGTATATTTTATTTGAAACATCTCCGCTCCGCAGTGTTGGATACCGGCCCTTATTTATAGAAGCCTTAGTGTCCAGATATAGTTATAATTAATGCTGAATAAGTAAAGCTGAACTTGTAATTAAAGCTACCAACTAGCTAGGGATTCCGATCCGAAAACATGTGGTTAGGTCATCGATGTGAGTAAAATTCGGGAGATAGGGTACTAGTTTCTCGAAAGTGGAACGCTTAAATTAGGTCCAATTAGTTAGGTCCACCCACCTCAGTCAATCCAACCGGCGGTGCCGCCCGCCCGCGGTCGCACTTCGGTCAAAATACGATTTTCCATGTTTGTTGTTCATGAGGTTGGTATATTGCAAAAGATCTGAATTAGCGTGTCTTTGCGTTTAGTTGTAATACACATAGGCCATTTGATGAGTTAGCGCTGGGAAAACGTACCACATTTATATAATTTTACTTAAATGTAGGTATGGCTTTAGGTAATATTTTTCAATCTAATCTATAATCTCCATAAAATGGATGTCACAACTGCTAAGGTGCCAAGCTATTTTATGGACCCTTAAAACGATAAGCCCTTTTACGATTGTTTCTCAACAATCGAGAAAGTTGTACTCAGAAACAATTCCCGGGAATTAGTACAGGTGCCTGGGAACTTTCGGATGTTTGTGCATTCAACCATAAACTCAGATTGGGCGTAAATTAACCCATAAACTTTATTTTTACGCATCCCTGGAATAAGTCGCATTTACACCGAAAACAGAAACGCATAAACAGTTTATTAATGTTTGTTTTGCGCTGCGCATTTTAAGGAACTCTTGTCTATATCTATTGTCTACCTATGTAAACAAGTGGATATAGGTACTAGAGGTCTTTTTGTCGAGTTTACGCAAAGCAAAACGAAATAATAGATCATGCGTAAAAATATTAGCAACTCCAAGATTGTAACTCTTACGGGTATCTAATCTACCCGTAAGAGTACAATCTTGGAGTCTTCAATCCAGGGTAAATAAGTTCCTTCTGGAAAGCGTGCTCCATGTTAGGCCACATCTTCACTTACTTTTAGTGAGTTGGTGCCCAAACGCTTCAATAAAAAGAAGTTTTCATAATCTCGAAGACGTGGTGAATTTTAAGCCTCCACTACACAGCCGCGATTCCCCCCCTCCCCCGCCGTAATACTCTTCTCCGGCTACCGCCGCCCGCCCGCCCGCGCAAAATTGCAAAGCGCAGCTTCAAATTCGCAGCTGTGAAGTGGAGGCTTTATTTTGTTCATTTATCGCTACGCTACCCTCAGTTTATCTATCTATACTTATAATAAAACTGTAACAGGTCCAATTCTGTACATTGAAGATATTTTGAAAATTTTTTTTGGAGGGCACTCTATTATAGATACTGAAGCCAAAACTGCAATTTTTTTCATTCATGTCTGTCTGTCTGTCTGTCTGTCTGTCTGTTTGTTAAACGCGCATCACGCCGAAACTACTGAAGGTATTGAAATGAAACTCGGCACGATTTTAGGTCATACTACGAGGAAGGACATAGGATACTTTTTATCCCGGAATTCAGTCAGGTTTCCCTGGGAGAGGGGATGAAAGTAAAATTCTTTAACTGCGCATCACGACGGAACTACTAATGGTATTGAAATAAAATTCGGTACGATTTTAGGTCATACCACGAGAAAGGACATAGGATACTTTTTATCCCGGAATTCAGTCAGATTCCCCTGGGAGAGGGGATAAAAGTAAAATTTCGTCACCGCGCATCACGTTCACGCCGAAACTACTGAATGAGTTGGACTGAATTGGTACGATTTGAGTTCAAGGAAGGACATGGGATACATTTTATCCTGGAATTCAGTAAGGTTCCCCTGGGAGAGAGGATGAAAGTAAAATTCTTTAACCGCGCATCACGATGGAACTACTTAATGAATTCGAATGCAACTCGGCGTGATTTTAGTTCGTACTTATGAGGAAAGATACATTTTATCCCCGAATTCAGTAAGGTTGCCCTGGCAGAGGGGATGAAAGTTAAATTCCTTCACCGCTCATCACGCCGAAACTACATAGGTAATGAGTTGGAATGTTACTTGGCACGTTTTGAGTTCATACTACGAGAAAGGACATGGAATACATTTTATCCTGGAATTCAGTAAGGTTCCCCTGGGAGAGAGGAAAAAGTAGAATTCTTTAACCGCGCATCACGACGGGTCTACGCGTCGTCCGATTTCATGCATTCTTTTTGTTAGAAACAGAGATGCAAGATCGAATATGACTAAATCAGTAGAAAGTCGAGTAGAAAATCAGTAGATTGATGAAATAATCTGTAGATTGAAGAAAAAAATTAGTAGATAAAGGGTAGGTAAGTTCCTATCTATTTATTTTTCCAAGACGCACCCATTAGTTAGGTTCCTACCTACTAAGGTGGTGGGTCTTGGAAAAATAAGTTAGGTTCCTGCCTTACATGATATATGGTGGTTTAGCTGGTCCAGCGAAGTTTGGTTGGAGTCTTACTCCAACCAAACTTCGTGTACAATTAAATTAATTAATTATTGTGGTCCACTTAAACTAACTGGACCGCAGAAAAATATTTTTTATTGTGGTACACAGCCAACTGTACCTACCTACTAACGAAAAAAAATTACGGTGGTCCAGTCAAATGGATCAGGAGCCCAATTCTGCAAAACAATTGCTTCAGTATGACAATGGAATCGTCGCAGAATCATCACGTAGAATCCTTAGATTAATAAAATTCCAGATAGTGCACGCGAGATAAATTAATATGTAGTTTCAAACTTGACGCGCATCTCTCCATCTGCATTCATCATAATTTCTTTCATCCAAGTTGGAATACCAAAAAGTGTCATTCTGTGACGATAGCCCTGTCATAGTGAAGCGATTCGTATAGGTAGCAGAATAGGGCCCCAGCTGTGAGTAAGTCAAACGAGTAGGACACTTCTTAACACTGACGCTGGCCGAGTCGTAGCTAAAAGTCGTGTGGATAAAGAATGGGATTGAAGATGACAATATGCTATCCCCCGTAGACCCTACACGATTTTTTGGACGACGGCGTTTCATAATATGAGAGACTATGGTTAAATGTGAACTTAATTAGTCGGCAGGTAAGGCAATCGCGAACGAAGTCGCGGGTACAGCTAGTATATAATATCATTGTACGCTACTGTAAAGATAACATGCTTTCTTTCTAAAAGCGAAGCCAAAGATCGATGACTCATAAATAGGTAATTTCATCTTGTCTAAATGATGAATATCAAACCGAGTACCTACGTGATCAGGTTAATGACCCCATGACCGAATATCGTAACCCCCTCGACGCCCGCGCCGCACGTGTCCAGTGTTTGCACAGATAAATAATTAAACTACGAGTAGGTTGGAGGTATAACTCGTGTGGATAAAGAATGGGATTGAGAGTGACAGCGCTTATTCAATCTTATTTTAAGATCTAAGCGCGTTATTCCGCTTTCATCGTTTTCATTCCCATTCTTTATCTACACGACTTCTACCAAGTAACTTTGCTCTCATAAAATATTTAGGTACTTTACCATAGGCGAAATACACCATTTATATAGGTCAATCTTTCCTCATTATAACATTAGTATATAGATAGTTATTAGTCTTTGTGAAATTTTTATTTATCCCTTTGTTGACGTAAATATGTCCTTTGTTGACATAAAATACATACCTATTACATTACATTATAGAGCCCAGTATAGGTATTTTAGAAGTAAGTAAATGAAGTATTAGGGATCACATGTTTTATATAGTATAATGGTAAACCCAATGATAGCTTAATTATTCTATTATATTACATTACAGAAACATTATAATATTGCTAAAATTTTCCTCGAAGATAATGTCTGGTCTGAAGTTAAGGACATGCTATTTTTATTTATTATTGCTTGTTATATAACCAAGGTATTTATTTTTATTTACTACTTGTTTATGCCCGCGGCTTTGCACGCAATGTTTCTATGGAAAAGTTTAAAGGTTATTTCTATCCCATGGGAACTGATTTATTGATTGGTATTGATATGGATCAGTTGAGCTACCTGTAGATTGTTTGCAAAAGTTAGCTCAATTGTTTCAATTGTAGATACTAGTCCTAATTTATTTCTATTACCTGATTGTTATTTTCTTTGTCAATAAACTGATTTATGGGATAAAACGTAGCCCATGTTGTATTCTAGGCCTAGAACTACATCTTTTCAAAATTTCAACCTGATCCGTTCAGTAGTTTTGGCGTGAAGAAGTAACGAACATCCATCCATCCGTCTAAACAACCAAACATTTGCGTTTATAATATTAGTGTGACCTAAATTTTATATCTGAAACTAGACGCCAAACGTGTGATATTTTTTCTGTTTTAGTATGTTTACAAACATTTCACATCGTTTGGGGCTGGGGTGTAGTCATGTCCGTCCCATCCGTGTTGTAAGTGGGACGAGTTAGCGATAACTAGCGTGAACATTGAACGATTCGTACTCAACCAATTATAGGTTCTCAAGGTACTGGTACCTTGCACTATTAAACCTTGAGCTTTAATAGTGTCAAGGCTTAGTAATGGTGATAGGTATAGTTTCTATCAAAACAGTCCATGTGCAAATCTATAAATAAATAAATAAATAATACTGGACAATTCACACCGCATTATTTAGCCCCAAGCTAAGCAGAGCTTGCGTTATGGGTACTAGATAACTGATTTACTTAATAGGTACAATACACTACATAGAGGTCACAATTTATTTATCAGAAATCATAGAAAATTTCAGTAACAGAATAAAACAATTACAACTAATATATACATTTACATCTATTTCTTAAAAATCTAAGCCGTCACCAGAAGGCAGAGTTCTCAGAATGCTGGCAGCATTGCCACGTTGAATGGCAATGCTAATTCGTTGACCGAAATAAAAGCCATCCGATCACCTGTGGACTCTATAAGAAGTTTGCTAAGATCTTTATACATATTTTATCTACATAGATAGATATTTTTTTATTATACATAGAAAACGTCCAGAACACCCTAAACAAATCAGCAATAGCAGCTGTTTGCAGATCTGCAGATCTTGCAAACATTTGTCCCGAGGCGGGAATCGAACCCGCAACCTCCTACGTCGCAGGCGGACCTGCGCCCGCTGCGCCACTGAGGTCGTCATCTATGAAGATTTGTTTGAGATAACTGCAGTCTTACACGGGTATCATGCTTCATTTGTACGTTAGTCTTTAACTAGGCTATACTTCTATGACATAGATCTAAGTAAAATCTGTAGATATGGTACTACGTTCTCCCAGCGCACAACAGTATCTCTCAACAACAGACCTATGGTACAACTACACGCAAACACTCACAGATACATTTCCAGTGTTATGCAATAATTATAATGAACAAACACGAGGGCATTGCTGTAGTCTTTTCGTTAATAAATCACACTAAAGTATGTCGTAGTAAGCACGCGTAACACGAACGCCGCCGATCCGACTATGACTGAAGTGGGTGGACCGAATTGCACCTAATTTGAGCCTTCCGCTTTCGAGAAGCTCATCTCCTCTTTTTATTTAGATCGATGTTCTAATGGTCTTCAAGCATTCTAATTAAGTACCCTGACTCTAAAGGCCCATTGAAGTTTTTGCGTTCAAGCATTTGTTCAAGTACTTTTCAAGATCAAAAGGTACACCAAAACCCCTGAAAGATTCAGAACTCGGATTACTTCAATAAACAAAACCACTTCCAAAACAAAGCGGTCCGAATGCTGTCCCATTTCAGTTTGCCCGTTCAACACCACTGAAGTCTGAAGGACTGTGTTATGTAAACGGATTCGAGCACTCCTCTCGCTCGATGGGATCCTGGTACCTTTTTGTGCGACACTCGTGTCTGGCCACGCAATAATCGCTCTTATGGCGTTGATTTGTTCATTTAATTTAGTACTGGTGTTGTATGGATCAGTTGAGCTACCTGTAGATTATTTGTAACAGTCTGCAGTTAGCTCAATTGTTTCAATTGTAAATAATAGTTGTAATTAATTTTTATTAGTTGATTACAATTTTCTTTGTGAATAATAGTACATTAAGGTACTAGTGTGTAACATTGGTGATTACCGCGATTGTTTCTGATGAGGCGTAAATTGAATGAGTTTTGTTTGAATGAAATTTAATTGAAGATTGTTTTCATTCAGTCAGCAACCTAACTATTTTAGTCAATGTTGTCTCTAGAAGTTGTTAGATAATGGTTTGTTTGTATAAATTCACCATCAAAATAAAGTGAAAAGAGTGAAATCTGTGAAATATATTGCCGTTCCAGTTTTAATATCTCGTTTATTATGCACACAGACCTCGATAATTATGCATGTAGGCAAATGATCTACCGCATAGCTAATATGAATTTACATTGGAATCTTGGGAGTTTTTGTCGTAATCAATGTAATCAAACCAGTCACTGCGTCCAGCGTCTGTTATCTGTGTGGTCTTATAGTCAAGAATATCTTTACTTGCCATCCATACTTTTAAAGGCTGCATTTTCAGTTGAAAAGGGTGGAATTTTAGAGAGTTAATTTTAACTTAGTTAAAATTAACAAAGAATTAGAAAAAAGGAGGTGGTTCAATGTTAGGTTGTACACAGTCAAATAATAGAAATAAATTAGAACTAGTATTTACAATTGAGCTAACTGCAGACTGTTGCAAACAATTTACAGGTAGCTCAACTGATCCATATCAATACCAGTCGGAAGCGTCAAGACCCTGGCTGCATTGCCCCGCTGTATGGCAATGCAGTGTTGCGCCAGATACCTACTGACCAGGCTCTCGGGTCATGCGTCGATTCTACCAGACGCTCAGAATAATTTTATAAAACCTGAATAGCCTATTGTGTTCTAAGGTAAAAAGGGTCTTTCGCGGAAGAATAAAGGTTGTGGTAGTATGTCATCTTAACCTATGCAGGGTCTATGCCACATAATTTCAAACTAAAAGCGCCATGTTTTCAGTTAGGTCGAACATTTATTTACGTTGAAAACCATTATTTCCAACGGATAGGTATCAAACAATTATTTGCTTATCACTGCAAAGCGTTCGACCGTATTATCTATCAGTTTGCGGCGCGGTCAGGCGGTGTCTGGTACTCGTATCTGACTGCGAGAACCGATACCACTGCCAACTTCCAGTCGTCGCGCCACATTCGTTCAAGCAACGACTGTGCAAATCGAAAAACAAAAGAACAATGACTTTGCGCGCGACGCTGTCCGCGTGCGTGTTCGCCGTCGCCACCGTCGCCGCTGGCCTACACCCGCTTTCTGACGCCTTCATCGAACGCATTAACTCCAAACAACCAACATGGAAAGCCGGCAGAAACTTTCCCCACGACACTCCCATGACGAACATCCACAAACTTATGGGCGTTCTCCCGCACGGCAGGACAAACTTATCGAAACTCCCGAACGTCGAGCACGACGCCGACCTAATCGCCAGCCTGCCGGACAATTTCGACCCTCGGAATAAGTGGCCGGACTGTCCGACTCTAAATGAGGTAAGAGATCAAGGATGCTGCGGAAGTTGCTGGGCGTTCGGTGCCGTGGAAGCGATGACCGACCGAGTTTGCACCTACTCAAATGCCACGAAGCATTTTCACTTTTCCGCTGAGGACTTAATGAGTTGCTGCCCAATTTGCGGACTCGGCTGCAGCGGAGGTATCCCTACGCTAGCCTGGGAGTACTGGAAGCATTTCGGGCTAGTTTCGGGCGGAAACTACAACTCTAGTCAAGGTTGCAGACCGTACGTGATTCCTCCTTGCGAGCACCATCCCGGGAACAGAATGCCGTGCAGCGACGCCACGAAGACTCCTAAATGTATGAAATCGTGCGAAGACGGCTACAACGTGGACTACAAGAAGGACAAGAAATACGGGAAGCACGTTTTCTCAGTGCGTGGCGGAGAAGATCATATCCGCGCGGAACTCTTCACGAACGGTCCAGTTGAGGCGGCGTTCATTGTTTACGCGGACTTTCTGGCTTACAAGAGCGGAGTATACAAGCACGTCCAGGGCGGTGTGGTCGGTCTCCACGCGGTCAAGATTCTCGGCTGGGGAGTTGAGAACGGTACCAAGTACTGGCTGATTACTAATTCCTGGAACACGGACTGGGGTGACAATGGCTTCTTCAAGTTTCTGCGAGGGGAGAACCACTGTGGTATTGAAAGCTTAATTGTCGCTGGTGAGCCGATGTTAAGTGACTAATGTGACTACTGATTGTGATGAAGATAGATACATAAACCCCGATAAAAGGTAGTTACATCACTGGAGAGAGTTATCTTTCTAAGGGCTGGTAGTTTTAACGCATTCACTGCCCAGTCTTGGCCGCACCGCCGCCAGGTGGCGCTCACCGACATGTGTGTCTTGGGCCAAAGTGTTAACATGAAAATAAATTCAGTAATATAATTTTATGTAATAAAATTTAACATTTGCCTCTACTCATAGCTGAAAAAGGGCTTCATATCATAGGCAGGTAGGTAGGTATTTAGCATATACTATCCGTTGTGCGCGACTTCGTCCACGTGAAGTAGTGTTTGAGATGGTCTACAAAATAAGAAAACCGAAAAATTTTACGTTTCTAGACAAATATCATATTAAAATCAAAAATTCTGTTATATCCGTAAAAATGTTAAATTTTTAAAATAAAAATAGACAAGGATGTAAAGATAAGTGATAGTATTTCTGATTTCTGTCGCGTTTGAATTTTCCGTCGCTTTACAAATCAAGATAAAATATGTTGCCAACGTGTCTAGCTGTTGCCCACAATTTGACGAAGTCGGAAACTAAATAATTTGATTGTTTATTTATTTTATTTATTAATGGCCCATAGCTTAGCTTCACCATACTGTAGCGCTGGTATTCTGCTAAGGGCTGCATTTAGGTCACGGATACCTTGGTAATACAAATTAAAAAAAGATAAAAAATAATACTTATAAGTATAACAGAATAAATTAAATTAACCAAACACGAAACATACGCACCTAAAACTCCGGTTAAATTTAAAATAATTTAGAATAAAAAGGAAGGATGATTGTTTGATTATATCTCTGTAACGATTCTCTGTCAATACCGAATACCTTAACTGACCCGACATTACTACCACAGAAGCTGAAGTTGCGTGCAAGGTCTCGCACGGCGGCGTCCGGTAATGACACGCGACTGACTCACTGTACTACCATTACTACTGTGCAACTGCTATAGTAAAGATAAAGCAGCTACTGTGCCATTGCAGACCCAAGATAATCGTTACATCGAATACTTCGTATGATACCGTTTATTGGCTTTTTATACTTCGCGGTCGAGTGAAGCAGCAGATTAAGTCTGGAGGTACCTACAAAAGAAATGCTCACGCTCACGTAAACTAAAACTCTATAATTTCTATTCAACATTTCCGTATTTATGTTTTAATTTTATGTAAATTCTAATTTAAAAATTTTAAAATTTATTATAATATGTGATGAGTCATCACATATTATAATAAATTCTAAAATGAATTCACACTCATCACTGATGAGGACCAATATTTTTAATAACTTAATTCATTGACTTTATTTATTATTAGCTTCGGCCCGCGGTTTCGCACGCGTATTTACATTATGATAAGTAGCCTATTGATGATAGGTAATCCAATTGTATTTCGAGAAATAATAGATTTTTATTTATATAATTATTATTTATTTATTTATAAGTAGCCTATTATCTAAGTTAGGCTTTGCTCTTAACGTACGCCAAATTTCATATTGTTTAGTAGTTTTGGAGATCCTAGGTAACATAAATTCAGATTTCACAAACTTTCGGCTTTATAATATTAGTAGGATGCTGGATTGACACCTATTTATGAACTACTCCTATGCGAGATGTCAGATCTTACCTAATCCAGGAGCATTAAGAGGCTCCAAGAGGATTATGTAGTCATTAGTATGCCAACGTAAGACATAATATGCCTTAGCCAGTCCAGCTCTCTGATAATAACGGAGAAGTAGGACCAAAATATTTTCAAACGGGAATTAATCCTAAAATAACAAACCGGAAACACTTTAGTTATGTTCTTGATTGGTCAGTTAAGGCCTGTTCAATCTATTCGAATGACGATTGATATGTATGAATTGTATGATACATGAAGGGCTAATATTTTGAATTGGTTTTAGACGCTTTTTGTTTGTCATCAATTACAATGGTTTTCACGCACCGTCTTGGTCTGGTTTATCTTTTAAGTATTTCTAAGACTTGACTGTGATCTTCAAAAAGTAATCGGGCAATTACATTTTATTAGACGTTTTTACCATAGATCTATGTAAAATTTTTATAGATCTATGGTTTCAACAGAAGTTATCACTACATTTTGCGTAGAATCACCACCAGGACTGGCTACACCCGTCTAAGGGCATTGACCATGCTGGGAGAGAAGCTCATAGTTTTGCACTGTCATTTAACCTCTCTCAGCTGGTTAGTGATGCAACAAGGGTACCTGATATTAGTGGCCAAGCTGCAAATTGCCTAGACCTTCTTTTGACAACGGATCCGGACAGATACAATGTGTCGGTATCATCACCCCTTGGTAGTTCCGACCATTGCCTTGTTAAGTCCGTGTCATCCCACTCTCCGCCCGTTACCAGCCTTGAAGGCAGCCGGCGAGTGTGGAGGTACAGGTCAGCAAATTGGGACGAAATGCGCCACTTTTTTGCATCATTTCCCTGGCAACCTTTGTGTTTTTCTTCTAGTGACTCTTCATCTTGTGCGAATGCCATGTTGATGTGATACGTCAGGGTATGGAGTTCTACATACCTTATTCCGACAAACCGCTGTCAACTAGAGTAGACTCCTGGTTCGATGTTGATTGCCGTCGTGCGGACGCGCTAAAGCACGAAGCCTATCTAGCCTGGGTTTCTGCTCGCAAGAACAAGACTGCTGATTTAGAGTCTAAGAAGAAGGCCTACAACAGCGCTGCCAAAACATGCAAAAAGGTTTTGAAGAGGGCAAGGTTCAACCACATCAGCATGATTGGAACTAAGCTAGCTACACACCCACCTGGGAGTAAAGCTTTTTGGTCCTTGGCCAAATCGGTTGAATCTAACTTCTGTCGCCCTTCTTTACCTCCGATGCAGAAACCCGACGGGTCGCTGGCCCACACCGCAGAAGAGAAAGCAAACTTGTTTGCTACTCTCTTTGCGGAGTCTTCACGTCTAGATACTACTAATGAGATACCCCCAACCATTCCCACCTGCGGTTCAGTGATGCCTGAAGTTCGCATCAAGCAGAAGGAGGTACTCAAAGTATTGCTCTCACTAGACGTGAATAAAGCCAGTGGTCCTGATGGGATCTCGGCGATAGTGCTTAAGAGGTGCGCGCCTGAGCTGTCTCCGATTCTCACACGACTGTTTCGCCTGTCTCTTGACGCTGGTAAGGTGCCATCATCGTGGAAGCTTGCTAACGTTCAACCTGTTCCCAAGAAAGGTAGTAGGACTGACCCCACCAACTACCGGCCAATCTCTATTACCTCCATCCTCTGTAAGACCATGGAGCGTGTGCTCAACTTCAAACTCCTAGCATACCTAGAAAATAATGACCTCCTAAGTGATCGACAATACGGCTTTCGCCGAAAACGATCCACAGGTGATCTTCTAGCGTATGCTACTCATATCTGGAGTGAAGCCATGGAAAAACACGGCGAAGCTCTTGCGGTCTCTCTGGACATTTCCAAGGCTTTTGATAGAGTTTGGCATAAAGGTCTCATAAGCAAGCTTTCTTCATACGGTCTAGCGTCCAATCTAATCAAGTGGATCTCTGATTTCTTGAGGGAAAGATCGATTCGAGTAGTCGTAAATGGCTGCTCCTCCGATCTATTCGCTATCAATGCTGGGGTACCTCAAGGGTCTGTTCTATCAGCAACCTTATTCTTGTTGCACATTAACGACTTGCTAAAACCCGGTATCTTTGGGTACGCTGATGATAGCACAGTTGCTGATAGATACTTTGCCAGTCCACGTGATAGTGCGGATAAAATCCAAAAACTCCGCAATGAGATGGTAGAACGTTTGAACAGCAAACTGAGGTTAGTGTCTGAATGGGGTGACGCAAACCTTGTGCGGTTCAACGCATCCAAAACACAGGCGTGTGTGTTCTCGGCAAAGAAAACACAATTTAATCCTGTGCCCACTTTTTGTGATGCTGCGCTTCAGATCACTGACAGTCTGAACCTACTGGGCGTAGAGCTTAGCTCGAATTTAAATTTTGGCTCCCATATCGAGTCGAAGGCCAAATTTGCTGCTATGAAGCTAAGCATCCTGGCTAAGGTTCGGCGGTACTTCACACCGGGACAGCTTCTCAATCTATATAAAGCACAGGTCCGAACTTGCATGGAGTACTGCTGCCACCTTTGGGATGGCTCGGCTAAATACCAGCTTGAGGCCCTCGACTCGATTGAAAGACGCGCTGTTAGACTTATCGGCGACGATTCTCTTGCAGAGGCCAATCTTCAAAGCCTCGATCACAGACGGCGCGTCGCCAGACTGTCGGTGTTCTACAAGTACCACTTTGGTGATTGTGCGCAGGCATTGCACGACCTTATCCCATCTTCTCCCTTCTACCATAGGACCAGCAGACGCACAGAAAAATACCACCCGTACCTGGTCGACATACCACAGTGTCGAACCAAAAAATTCTCCTCTACTTTTTTAATATGCACCGCCAAAGAGTGGAATGAGCTTCCTGCGTCTGTTTTCCCGTTAGAGTATAATCTTGGAGTCTTCAAGTCTAGGGTGAATAAGTTCCTTCTGGGAAAGCGTGCTCCATCTTAGGCCACATCTTCACTTACTTTAAGTGAGTTGGTGGCCAAACGCTTGACCATTTTCAATAAAAAAAAAAAAAAAAAAAAAAAAGAATTTAACCGACGAAACCGCTTACGGTCCGATTTTCTTTAGGTGAACACCAGCCTTACAAATCTACTTATGTATCTACCTTCATATTTGATTTATCTACCTTGAAGTTTGATTTACTATAGTTTTGTTACAAAACGAAGTAAATTGGGTTGTTATTTTGTAAATGGTTAACAGTCACGTATTTAGGGAGAGGGTGCGGGTGGATTTATCCCTAATTTTTGTATCATAAATTCAATAATACGCCTCGCCCAGACAGGTTAACTTAGAATATCTCTTTAGCTCATTTAATACAGTGTTTTATTTTAAAACTAGCTTGTGACATTAATCGCGTTTTATCCGGATAAAACGTAGATAAAATAGAGCACCTGTCGTCTAGAATCGGGCCAGTAGGTCCGGAGAGTAATCAAATATCACCCGAATATCATTACACCAAAAACCATTTTGGATAAATTGCAAACTTCTTTATGACAGTAGTGTAACAAAGCTTTAAAACATATTCTAAGTAAAAACTGCGATGACCTCGATTACGTTAAAATCATAACACAAGTACCTACCAACCTAACCCATATGATGGGTGTGTATTACTTACTATACGTACAAAAGAGTTCGTGTAAACGGGAAAAGTAAGCGGTTGCGTGATGACACGAATGCAAATACCTCGCCTCCATCAGAGTTGCCCGCCCTAATCACGATTGCAGGCAGATAGCGTATCTATAGACACCTTGTGTCTATGGTAAACAATGTACAGGGCTGCTACGCTAGCTTCCTAGGCAAAAACCTCGCATCTATCAGACTTGCCCGCCCTAATCACGATTGCAGGCAGATAGCGTATCTTATCTATAGACACCTTGTGTCTATGGTAAACAATGTACAGGGCTGGTACGATAGCTTCCTAGGCAAAAACCTCGCATCTATCAGACTTGCCCGCCCTAATCACGATTGCCGGCAGATAGCGTATCTATAGACACCTTGTGTCTATGGTAAACAATGTACAGGGCTGCTACGCTAGCTTCCTAGGCAAAAACCTCGCATCTATCAGACTTGCCCGCCCTAATCACGATTGCCGGCAGATAGCGTATCTATAGACACCTTGTGTCTATGGTAAACAATGTACAGGGCTGCTACGCTAGCTTCCTAGGCAAAAACCTCGTCTCCATCCGACTTGCCCACCCTAATCACGATTGTTCGCAGATCGCGTATATAGAGATACCTTGCGTCTGCCTCTTGGTAAACATGGTACAGGGTTGACATCATAGCTTTCTAACCTATCGTTGATTTGGGCCTACCTGAAAAATAGCTTAACTTAATTTCTTCTTATTTATCACCCCGCAACCCGCCCATCGCTTCTTCTGCACATCCTCGGTCACATAATACACGACGACGTAATGGATGCAGCTAGCACATGACCGTGGTGAATGGCACATCTTTTGGAGACCTATACGCAGCAGTGTGTAAAATCTGACTGCATATTTGCTGATATATAACCAGACTAAAAAAATATGGTGAGATTGCCTCAGTTTTGGATATGGCGCACGTCCAACAATGAATGATTCACGGCTATTTAGAATATCAGATTTATTTTTTGGTATTGCTTATGCGCTAAACAAATCAACCAGATTGATTCTTGACTGATTCACAAAACACTTGGCCCTCCCAGCCCTATTGGTCAATGTGATTCTCACATACATTCACATAACGGCAATACAATGTGTTACATCTCACAAGTACTTATTGTAGAGCCTCATTCATTGATCTCGCCTGTACTATAGCGAGTGGATGTGAAAACTGGTAATGGTCTATTAGATGTGTGTATGAATACCGTCTGTTCTCTTACAATACAATAAAGTGACTGGATATGCTTCCATTTAGAGTTTAAGTCCGTGGCGTTGAAAAGGATACCTATGAGAAGTTATTTTTTAGGTTACCGTAAATCCGATGTACATCGGTTCCTTGGTGTCTGTCTGTTTGTCACTACTTACTTTCACCCAATCAAAAGTGCTAGGTTTTTAGCATTTGGTTGTCCAAGTCATTGGTGTCAGGTGTTATTAAGATAAGTGTCCCATCAGCCCGATTTTAGTGGTACCTAATGGGCAATTAGATTTGTGTATGAAAGCTGTCTGTTCTCTTACAATACAATATAAGATGGCTGGATATGCCTCCATTTAGAGTTTAAGTCCGTTGCGTTGAAAAGGATCGCTGTGTGGTGCCGGCTTAGAATTTGCACCACCCCAACTCTTCCCGCGGGTGTCGTAAGAGGTGACTAAGGGATATCCAACGGGAGCGGCAGCAGCGCCCCCTGCCAAACAAACTGCGATCCCCAACCCGCAAGCTCAGCGTAGGGATTATGGGCGCGACCCCCCATGAGATAACAGCCAATAAGGCGCCTATCAGGGGGAGCCCTGCGTCCAGCAGTGGACCAACAGAGGCTGTTGAGGTTGAAAAGGATATAAAATAAAAAAAATAATGCTGGACAATTCACACAGCATTATTTCGCCCCAAGCTAAGCAGAGTTTGTGTTATGGGTGCTAGATAACTGATATACTTAATACAACTACATAGATAGATATTTTTTATCAAACATAGAAAACACCCAGACCAACGGAACAAATTTCTGCAGATCGTACACAAATTTGTTCCGTGGCGGGAATCGAACCCAAAACCTCCTGTGTCGCAGGCGGACCTTCGCCCGCTGCGCCACGGAGGTCGTCTACTCAATTATTTTTTAGGTTACCATAAATCCGATGTACTTATCAGCGGTTCCATGTTGTATGTCTGTTTGTCACTACTTACTTTCACCCAATCAAAAGTGCTAGGTTTCTAACAATAAGGTGTCCAAATCATTAGGTGTCAGATGTTAATAAGATAGGTGTCGCGTTTGTTATCTAGTACCCATAAAACAAGCTCCGCCTACTTTGGTGCTAGATGATGCTGTGTAGATTGTCGAACATTATCATTATTCGTCAATTTTTGTGGACTTCTGACAATTGACGATCTCGGTGACGCAGGAGGTTGCGGGTTCGATTTCCGCTTCGGGACAAATGTTTGTACGATCTGCAGACACTTGTCCAGGGCGTTCTGGATGTTTTCTATGTATAAATAAAAAATATTTATCAATGTAGTTTAATCTATGAAGTATATCAGTTATCTAGTACCCATAACACAAGCTCTGCTTAGCTTCTTGGTGCTAGATAATGCTGTGTAAATTGTCCAGCATTATTTATTTATTTAATTCTGGACTTACTTAACCATTCTAGATTCTTGGTCAAAGCTAGCTCGGAAATAAACATTGTTTTAGTAAGTACTCTACCTACATCGCAAAATAAAATAAATTATCAATACCTATACTATCTCAATTCCACAATAAAACCTAGTTTTAAAATTATATAACCTGCCAGGCTTGGCGCAACGGTTTCCGATCGATATCTGTTTGAAGTAAATTCCCAGTTTTGTGGAGCACTTCTGTTTGTTCCTCGTTATTGTTTGCGTGTCTGCAAAGCTGAGGAATATGGCTTATATCAAACGGTTGTTGACCTCTGTCTGATACTAATTTAGTTGGATTTGTTCCAAGAAAGTCCATATTTTAGACGTCTCAGTAGTCGGTCTCAACTTCATCAAGGGTATGAAAAAGCTGCAGTAGTTTGGTAACTTGGTAGAAGTGTCACATCATATACATGTAATGTACGAAATCTTTTATCAAATTATAAATAAATAAATTAAATAATGTTGGACAATTCACACAGCATAATCTGACCTAACATTCACCGAAGAAACATTACCTAATCTGAGCCCAAACTAAGCAGAGCGTGTGTTATATTTATATATATTACTAGCTTCTGCCCGCGACTTCGCACGTGTATTTTCGGTATTTTAAGTAGCCTATTGTTTAAGTAAGGCTACGATGCCAAATTTCATCTTGATCTGTTCTGTAGTTTTGGAGATCTTAGGAAACAAAATTTCAAATATCGCAAACTTTCGCATTTAGGTATAATATTAGTAGGATAGGATTTGTAGGATAACGACTTATTTTAATTTCATGAAAGGGTTTTTTTCAACAGCAGAAAATGTCACCCATTATTATCATCATCAGGTCATATTATTGAATGTGTGAAATTGTTTCTTCGAAAGTCTGGTCACTTAGTTGACTTTTAAATTAGGTAAGCGCTTAAAATACGCATAAACCTACGCATAAACTCCATAGTAGAAAAATCCGTTTCATTCAACCCAGGATATTTTAAAAGTTAGGGGTTCCTTGCACAGCCATCACTTAAAGTATGTTAAACTATAATGGCTTATATTATAGTATATTATACAATAATAGCTTATGGTACAGTGCGGTATTTTACCTCGCGTGCTAAGAATGCAGCTCAGAACGACCCTAGGTATCAGGCGGAAATTGCTCATTGCTTGCTTTTAATGACTATTGCCCAATGAAAGCTTAATGAGAGCGCGTGGGGGATCCTGCTGATTATTTTAGTTTAGAAGAATGACTTGGGTAGGAAAAAAGTGATTGAGCATAGATAGGCCAAGTTGGTACAAAAATTTATGGGCGACGGGTTGTCTGGTATACTTATTCTTTCTGACAGATATAGACGTCGGATGGCTATTACCTCCTAAGACATCAATATAATATTATAAAGAGGAAAGATTTGTTTCTTTGTATTGAATAGTCTCCAAAACTACTGGACCGATTTGAAAAATTATTTTACCATTAGAAGCCGACATTATTCCTGATGAACCTAGGCTAATTTTTACCGCGGGAAAATGCTTCATTCCTACGGGAAAACGGGTAATAGGACAACGGGTAGTAAGAATGCAGCTAGTTTGTATATATTTTATTAGTTATCCATACTTAACTATCTATCACATGAAATGATTTTTTTTAACTTATATGAACAATACACCTCCCATGGAGTTTTAGATGGTTGAATAATAAAAACAGTCGCATGTGTTTTTATTATGTTATTGAGGTGACATGTTGTTTTAATGCCTTTAAAAATGAATTTACTACGAGTATATTCACACCAAATTATGGGCCCAGTCCCATGTACTAATTATATATACTAACATACTATGTACTAACTATACATTTAGGTAACTATGACACAGAATAAGGCCATAATGCGTTTATCAAAGGAGGCCTGCGTTCAGCAGTGGACCGGTATAGGCTGTAGATGTGAAGTGTGAAACTTTTGATGTATGAGAAACTGATAACACCTAAGTTTAAGCTTAACTTAATGGTTAACTCAATAACCATTGTTATTGTGTTTTTCTTTTTCAATAAATGTTTTCATTTCTTTTCATATGGATGATGAACTTAACACTCACGAATACGTTTGGACTTGTCCGCATTAGCTAGTACAGAAAAAGAACAAAATTAAAAATTTTAAAAACCCCCCGACAGATTTTCATGAAACATGGCTAAGAACACTCGGGATAAAATTATCTATGACACAAAAAAAATTAAACGAAAATCGGTTCATCTGTTTGGGAGCTACGATACCACAGACAGATACACAGATACGCAGACAGACACGTGAAACTTATAACACCCCTCTCTTTTTGCGTTGGGGTTTAATAAAATATTAGGCAGTGAAAAGATATGTGATTAAAATATATGTCAGTGATTATATACATGTGAATTGAAAATGCACGTGTGGTGAATGTGCTTGTTTTCTATAGTAAGTCTACATTTTCGTAATCGTTTTTGATGTTATAATACGGAAACAAATAATAATCACACTAATATTAAAAATGCGAAAGTTTGGATGGATGGATGGATGTTTGTTACCTCTTTACGCCAAAACTACTCAACGGATCGGGCTGAAATTACAGCATACAGGTAATTCTAATCCTGGAATCAAACAAAGGCTACTTTTTATCCCATGAATCAGTTCCCGTGGGATAGAAATCACCTTTAAACGTTTCCATAGAAACAACGCGTACGAAGCCGCGGGCATTAACTAGTATTTCCAAAAAACAAACCATAATTACTCGGTAAATAAATGTAGTACTTACCTAGTTATGATAAATTGTTGATAGTACCTTGCAAAGTTGGCGTACTTCGTCACTTCCGATCGGTTAAATTAACATATTTATAGTCCAACCACGTAAACCGTACGAAGTTCAGAATCCTCTATTAACGTTTCACCAGAATAAGAATAATATACGAAGAAGACTTAAAATCATCCGTAGTGCTTTTGAAACAACACATGAAGAAATTTTTATCAGATTTAACGCATTCAATGCCCAGCCTCCACCACGCGCTAGTGCAGACGGACATCTGCGTCTTGCCTGGGTCATGAAAGTATTAGTTTAAGGTTTTTGTTATTATAATGCGTAAGTTCTCACACTCGGGGTAATTTAAAAATTAAATAGGTAATTTAACTTTTTTTTCGATCGTCACTTGACCACGTAGCGCAATTGGCAGTGCGTCCCGTACTGAGGGAAGGTGGCGGGTTCAAGTCCAGTCCAAAACAATTGTTTTATAGTGGATTTCATGTTATTTAGTGGTATATCCTTCCCTCCCACCCGTCTTGGTAATGTAGTGTATTGTATTAAGTATAGGTATCAGTTATCTAGTACCCATAACTCAAGCTTTGCTTAGCTTGGGGCTAGATAACACTGTGTGAATTGACCAGCATTATTATTATTATTATTTGGGGTGAAAGTAGTGAAATTATAATAAACGTTTGTACTAGGGATTCCAAAATCGGGTCGTTTTCGAGGAACCGGGAATCCCGGGAAATTTCAAAGTCGGAACCGGGAATTCCCGGGAAATTTCGAAAAAATATTTTTACTACCGAAATAAGATGATTTAATATACTTCACGTCCTTTTTAGGCATTTCGCTGATATCAGGTACCTATGCGGTATTAGGTATGTTACTTAAAGCTGTATTTCTTTTGAGATGTTAATAAAATGAATAAAAAAATCTTAGGTCTATGTCTTTTGTCCCGACAATAAGCCTGAAGACTTTTCGTTCTATAGAGTCGTGAATGAACCCAGCATAACACATTAATTTGCTGTCATGTTGCGCAGCAAAGTGCTTTGCTGATACTCCATGAGGCCGGACTTGAGCTATCCTTGTGTGAAATATCGCCTGATCTCGTATAGTATGAGACGCTTAGCTTCGTGGCCACCGTTTTAGCTTTGATTCGTTTCTTCATTTTAATCCAATAAAACATACTTACACAGACTGTACAGAAGTTCAGAGTTGTTGTAAGAGTGACACCGAGGAGCTCCCGTTGTTTTTCGAGTCCTCTAAGCGAAAACATCAATCTAAAAATACCTTATTACGTACCCAGATAATAAACAATATAATGTTCTTCTATCCAAATACTACGCCACGGTGGCCAGGCTCAACGGACACAAATATAAAATTGGACTAAGTGTTCTTTGTTAGCCCACGGTATTAAAAAAATAAATTAAATTGGATTGTGACTTCCATTCGTGTCGGTCGTCAATATTGATGACTGTTCGTCTAATCAATTGGCGATCAACGTCGTCGGGGTACTTCAGAGGTCTCTTTCTACTATGCATTTATTTCTGCCAGCCGTAAACGGTCGATTCGTTGTGTTCGAAGAAGTGTACGAATACATTTGCATTCTCTACCTGATACCAGATGCTGGTATCTGGTATTTTTACCTAATAATACCCACGCAGGCGAGATCATCGCGCTTTACAGGTTCAGAAGTCAGAGCCGATCAGAATAACATGCACAAAAAGGATAATAAATTGCAGCAATGCACTTGACTCTGGTACTTTTTCTTTGCCAAGCTCAAGTCCAGCTTCATGGAGTATTGCTGTCATGTTGCTCAGCAAGGTACTTTGCTGAGCAAGATGGCAGCAATCTACTATGTAGAGCTGGCTTCAGTCACGGCTCTATAGCAAGAAAAGCCTTAAGGCTTGTTGTCGAACGAGGGGACAATAGACATGGACCTAAAAATTATATTTATTACAGATCAAAATTAATATAGCCATAACTAACATTTCTTATACCAGGTTTGATAAAAATCATGGTTAAAAAAGAAAATACGATTAATTTGATTTAAATCGGAATTATTTAATTTAATATTTTTTTTCTATCATAATCGCTTTGGTCTATACAGTTTTAAGGTTTTTATAGGTTGCTTGGTTAGATTCACTCAAAACTCGGTATAAATAAACTATAAAGTATATAATGAATTACACTCGGTATAAATAAACTATAAAGTATATTTAAATAACTGAAGGCGAAGCCGCGGGGCGCAGCTAATAATATTAAAATATATTATAAATATGAAAGTTTTTACCGTTCCTTCTTCACGCCAAAACGACTCAACAGATAGGGCTGAAATTTTCCACGTTTCCAAACAAAAACAGATATGACTTGCCGCAAATACGTTGGCTAAGCATTTTTTTTTCGACGACTCGCATTATTTGAACTTTATGGAATTATTAATTTCGGAGAATTTCCTGAATCATCAAACAATAAAGCAGGTACATTGTGCATGTGTACACGGAAGCTCAATTTTGGGCACTCTCATACATTTTTGACTGCTCTCTGTTTTCATTGCAGGGAAAATAACAATTAATTTATATCAAGTGATACAAATCATCTCAACCCTGCCTAATACCGCGTAGGTTAGGTACCTGATAATGTGAAATGCTATAAGAGGAAGTGAAATATGTTGAGTTGCGTTATTTCGGTAATGCTATAAAAGTTAAAATATTTTTCCCGAAATTCCCGAAATTTCCCGGGAAATGATTTTGGATTTCCCGGTTCTTAAATCAGCCAAAAATTTCGGGAATTCCCGGGAATTTCGGGAACGGGAATTCCCGGGACCAATCCCTAGTTTGTACCCCGAAGTACAGGTAGGTAGTGCAAACAAAGACCCTTGGTTGGCAGGTCATTGTCGGGACAAAGCTGTTCTCCAGCTGAGTCTACAAATCTATGATAATCTACGCCGGGTACTGTCCGGTGTTACGGGGCGTAGGGGCGTAATGTAACGTGTTACACAACGAGCGTTTGAACAGTCTGTACGGGAAAGAAGGCGCTCGCAACAAAACGGATTTTAGCACAAGACACGGCGGCGTAACTTATCATATCAATCATGCTCCCAGCGAATGGTGCATGACACCCCGTAGCACCGGTCACGGCCGGGATGAAGATGTGGTAAGAGTAGTTAATCTATTGGCATTACAGCTCAAACGTTAGCAGTTGAAACGTTAGGGTGCGGGTTCACAGGCGAGCATCGGACAATCCACTTCCAAGTACGCCCACTGATCGGCTTTCCGTCCTTCGCACTAAACGGAAAAGTTGTTTAAGAATCCTCGCCGGCATTGCCGACAGCCCGTTCCGTGCTGTGCGGATCTTTTATGGCAATCCATTGATGAGGCCCTATAGTGCCCTAAGTGCGGATTGTCCGATGCCGGCCTGTGAACGCGCACCTTAACGTTTCAACTGCTAACGCTTGAGCCGTAGTGCCAATAAGTAACTACACTTACTACACCGTGATCGCGGCCCAGTACTCGGCTTACGAAATATTTTCAGTGGGCGCAATGAACTCTCAAAATCTATCGAACAATTCAATATAGGTACCTACATTGTCCGCTTTTTCCGGTGCCGTATGCTAAAAAGGGAATCGCATTTTAATATTTTTGCCTAATAAATTACATAATAACTGTGTATTTAACGAACTTTTAATAGATGCAGTGACTCACCGTGCATAAATATTATGCATACGGAATATTGAGTGCAAACTTCCCGTTATGAGTCCTAAAATATTCCTGCGGTAAACCAAATATACTGCAGAATTTACTGTAAATAGGTAATTTTGTTGGTTTTGTACACTATTTACTTAAGCAGTATCGAATAAGGTTATGTATCCTGAAATAAGTTTATTTTTCCGGTCTCGCTTTGACCTGGATTCATTCCGATTGAATTATTTCGCGCTGATGGAAAATTGAAATATTCTCGGCGCCGATTTCGATATCAAATTAATGAGATTTTTCGGTTTATCCTAGTTAATAATACGGTTCAATTTGTAAACCCATCATCCAAGGGTTATCTGTTGGGAATCTTCAGAAACTTTTTAACCCCGACGCCAAAAGAGAGGGGTGTTATAAGTTTCACGTGTCTGTCTGTGTATCTGTCTGTGTTTTCGTAGCTCCCAAACGGATGAACCGATTTTCGTTTAGTTTTTTTGTGTCATAGGTAATTTTATCCCGAGTGTTCTTAGCCAATTTTCATGAAATCCTGTCGGAGGGTTTTTATAATTTTTAATTTTGTTATTGTTTTGATAGTCATTTTTAGCGTAAAAATATAACGTAACATCGAATCATGCAAGTATTAGAAATGAAGGGATTATTTAATTTCATACACTCATTATCTCCCTTATAGAGGCAGATTAAATATACCTCTATAAATATATTGCGAAAACGGGGGCAAAGTATGCTGCAAGTTCGCCGATATCCCTTAAATTTACACCGTTTTTTTTTTTCTTTTGCGACCTCACGATCATTTTCTATACACTATCTAAAGAATATTCAAAATTGGTCCATTGACAGAGAAATCGACGAACATACATAAAAAACATTGTATTGTGTATTTGCCATGATTTTAGTTTTGAGCTTTCCAATATTTCGGCACAGTTTCATGAGCCTTTTTCGCGGAATAAATTATTCCGTTGTAAATTACTTAAACTATGGTTTTGAAAGTTTTATTGTATTGTGTATTTTTTTAATGTATGTTCGTCGATTTCTCCGTAAATTGTGAACCGATTTAAAACTCTTTCGTTATTGTATAAAAAAATATCCCGAGGTGGTACCATAAACCTTTTTATCCCGAGGGATTAGTATTTGTCCCGCAAAACCCCAATTTAAATTAAGGGATTCAAAGTCGGTTTTTAGTTTTTTCAAAACTATCAAATTAGGTACCTATTCTTTTTTTTAAATTCAAACAAATTGTCAAACATATCCTTTGTAAAAAGGCTTACTACAAAATATCAGATAATCGAGAGGATAAAAAAGCTTGGGACGAGTTTTACTCGAGCTCGAAAACTAACACCCTAACAAGGTAAAGGTTTCTTGTTCGCTTCTTTACTTTACCTTAAGATGGACAAAAAATCAAAGCGATAACTTATTTCCTAGTTTCACTTATGTAATTTGAATTTCTGTGACGTGTCCAAGAGTCCTATACGGTCCGGAAATAAAGCACATTGGTATCACACTAATATTTTGAATGTGAAAGTTTGGATGGATGGATGGATGTTTGTTACCTCTTCACGCCAAAACTACTGAACGGATCAGGCTGAAATTTTGCATACAGGCAATTCTAATCCTGGAATCAAACATAGGCTACTTTTAATCCCACAAATTAGTTCCCATGGGATGGGAATCACCTTTAAACGTTTCCATAGAAACAACGCGTGCGAAGCCGCGGGCAGAAACTTGTTTGATATATAAATAATCAAATTATTATGTCCTTATTTCCTTATGACGCAGGAGGTTGCGGGTTCGATTACTGCCTCGGAACAAATTTGTGTACGATCTGCAGAAATTTGTTCCGTTTGTCTGGGTGTTTTCTATGTATAATAAAAATATCTATCTATGTAGTGTATTGTATTAAGTATATCAGTTATCTAGTACCCATAACACAAGCTCTGCTTAGCTTGGGGCTAGATAATGCTGTGTGAATTGTCAAGCATTATTTATTTATTTATTTGGTAATCACATGAAACTTACGTCTTTATAATTTGTTTCAGATCGTACAATGAGGAGGCCGTGACGAATATCAAATAACAGAGGCATCGACCGCAGGTGTGTATTGTAACAAGGGTGGACGGACACCTGTCTTGGACATTATCACAAATAAACCTGTCAATTGACACGTAGGACGGCTTTCACCACCTCCGAATAAGGTTTAACTAAAGTTAACTTACAGCCGCAAAAAGCTGCAGGAGAAAAAAGTCAGTCCCTGGAGAAGCTTTTCCAACTTTTTATTGATGACCCTTTATAGCCATACGGGGTTATTTAGCCATGTGGTTTTGCTATCATGCTGAGACTGAGACGTCCACCATTTTCCCGTCAAAAGTAGTTTTTTTTTATACAGGGTCACTAATATAATCTTCTTGTTTCTCGTTTTTCCTTTTACAAGCACTGATTATAATATGTCTAGCAGAAGCTGTGTAAAAAGGTCCAGAACTAAAAAAAAACTTCATCTAAAGATATGTAATGTAAATAATGTACTGTGTTTCATACACAATTTAATTTTTATAAATAGTAATTTTATCAAAAAACTAAAAAGGCTACTAAAAAGGCGTCCGTAGCCTGTTGAGTTATTTATTAATTTGGTCTTGTACTTTAGTTAGGTTCTAAACAGTGTTTATAATCTACGCATGTAAAACTTTTATGGTAAATAAAGAACTTTGAAAAACAAAAACAAACATACACAATTTAAGAGAACTGTGAATTATCAATAAATAAATAATAAATAATACTGGACAATCCACATAGCATCATCTAGCCCCAAGCTAAGCAATATATCAGTCAGTGTGTTATGGGTACTAGATGACTGATATACTTACCTACACAATACATTACATAGTTAGATATTTTTTATTATACATAGAAAATACACAGAACACCCGGAACAAATATTTTTATATCCTACAAACATTTGTCCCAAGGTGGGAATCGAATTCGCAACCAAAGTGCTCAGCCACTTTACTTCAGAGTCATGTCATACATAATACATACAACAATAGATACCCAGTAGAAATTGGATCAATGGTTTGGCAGTAGCTATAGCTACAATACAAAGCTAGAATGGAGATGTCCCTCCCTTTCAAATCTACCCTTTGAACAACTCTAACTTCAATGGAATATGACAGCGACTGTGCGTTGATATTGACACACGATAAAGGTATTCGTCAGCCTATATTTTGTTAGAAGGAATATCGACTCTAGCAGTGTGTTCTTTGGGTTCAATTCTATATTATTTTGCCAGTATCCGCGATAAGTGCTTCATCTCAAAATCTGCGATAGGTACCTTCATGAAGATAATCGTAGGAAGATTAATTCTTTGTACTCGCAGGCCACACAAATAACAATATTTGTTGTCTGGTTGAAAAACGGCCTTTTAGCTACGAGCAATCCTTTGTAATATTATATTAAGCGGGTTGATAAATTAGAAAATTAAACAAAACCAAAAAAGTCTCTTCCAGTCACCTGATTTTTTTTAGAGGAAAGATAAATTCATTCACAAAGAAAGTTACAGTGAAATAATAGAAATAAATTAGAACTAGTTATTTACAATTGAAACAAATTATTTTTTTAAAGTAAAGAATTCTCTATACATTTCTTCAATATCTTAAATTTTTAGGAGACCCTGTATACTCAATCCTAAGACTCAATCGCATAACCGCATTGTTCAGTGATTGCAATCAACTAGGTAATGATGCACGCACCATAAGGACTAAAGGCGCATACACACTCCATACGCGTAACAATAGACAATAGTCATTGTCATTCCGGAAAGTGGACGCTGCGGAAGTGTAAACGTGTGCTACTGTGTTTATGGAATACTAGTTTATGCCCGCGACTTCGCACGGTTTGTTTCTATGGAAACGTTTAAAGGTGATTTCTATCCCATGGGAACTGATTTATGGCACAAAAATCCTATGTTTGATTCTAGGATTAGATTTACCTGTATGCAAAATTTCAGCCCGATCCGTTCAGTAGTTTTTGTGTAAAAAGGTAACAAACATCCATCCATCCATCCAAACTTTCGCATTTATAATATAAGAGTGAAGAAGTGACTAGTGATGAACTTTGGGCCTTTAGATTCCGTATAATATTATTCAATCACATCACAATAATATTATAAAGGCAAAAGTTTGGATGGATGGATGGATTGGTGGATGTTACTTACTTCTACACGCCAAAACTACTGAACGTATCGGCCTGAAATATTACATAGATATAGTTATAGACCTGGAATAAAACATAGGCTAAGTTTTATCCCTTTAATCAGTTCCTATGGGATAGAAATAAAATTTAAACGTTTAAAAACAACGCGTGCGAAGACGCGGGCAGAAACGCTTCCCACTTATCTCATTGTATAGTTACTAAGTACATAGTCTTCGCCCCGTTATGTGAAATTCCCATATTTTGTCTGTGTCTCACTAATCATTATTATTGTGGTTTACTCATTTATTTTCCTCCTTCAGAATGAAATCCGCCAAAAATAGCTATGACATTTTTCCAAACAGGAAAATCATTTGGCTGAGGATAAAAGTGAAACTATAAAAGGAATCATGAAATAATAAACTTTTATATATATACATTTCATTTAAGTATATCAAACAGACAAGGCGCATACCCGACCCATATCAGCGCCACCCCACCTATTTCCTCTTATTATTTATGTTAAACGAAGGAATTTTCAAAAATCTATTTTGCCGTTTGTGATACTTATCATAAGCTTATTTTTAATGCCACTGTAAAAGTTTTATTTTGTATGTAGGCAGAGATGCGAAGTTGCCTTATTACAAGCAATCAAATGAATGCCGAAACGCAGACGTTTTTATTCTATAGATGTCTATAAAACTTAACATAAAAAGACCCAAATTGTTTTCCGTATCAGACAGCTGTGGCGGCAACATACAAGTCACATAAATTTGCATATAAAATACATGGAACCTTAGCTCAGTGCGTGACTCGCCAGGCTACGGTCTTTCGGCTTCCATCGAAGATGGGATACTTCGCTTCGACGGTTCCTTGCTTGTTGTGTACCTGAATCGGCTAACAGAACTAACTAGCATTATTTAATTATTTAACTAAACTAAATAGGCTATTTATCTCTCACCCAGTAGACTACGTGAGACAAAGAGAAATCCGTTGCTGTTAAATTCTATCGTCGCATTTTTTATAAATCCATCAGGTTGAATTCCAGCTCAAGTACCTAATAGATTTAAAAAAACTGAGTTTTTTCGCTTTTTTCTTAAACCGACACCCTAAACAACCTTTATCTATTTCTCATTGTTTCGGAACTGGTCATACAATCCCATCTTAGAAAGCTACCTATTAAAAACTGAAAAACCCGAGAGACCATACTGAATGAATGGATCTTAACCCCCTAACACTAACAATAGAGGCTTTTCAGTCATCCTAAAAGTTAAAAACTGGTTAAAACCCCCAATGGAGAACATCAAGAACCCTCGACATGGTAAGTAATACGCCAAACAGCATGCCCGGGTTCAGTAACCGTAAAACTGCCTAGAAGAGCTCGCTCCCGGCTCCTAGAGCACTCCAGAGCGCCCCAGATTCCACCTACTCCTATTCAAAGACTCCTATTAACTGGCTATCTATTCTGCATCAGTTTTTCTCATGTAAACAATGCTAATTTCTATTTTGATTTATCTGTCTTGCATGACGTCCTTATCAGGAAACTGAATTTCTACGTTTTCTACCCGTGGGAAATATTTCCAGATCGTAAAATCTTTGATGAAAATGCCTTCTTTGAGGCAAAGAAACCTGTCACAATACAAAACCTACGTTAAACATTTTCACCATCAACATCCAATCGCCTGATTTCTCCTTTCTTTGATATAAATCTGAATATTTCAGAATATGAAGTATTGCGTTGAGATTTCGTATCTCACCCAGACAAAAGCCTTTTTCAATGAATATTGGGAATCGTTGATGGTAGACAATTTTGTTCAGGTATAAAAGATATTGCATCGTCAATAAAGTGCATTTTGTCAGGACAACACACGTGTTCTGGCCGTTCTAGGCCCTAATTCCATTAAATTAATCCCGTCACCATAATGTTATCGTCTCATGTACCTCCAGTACAGACAGACCAAGCAAACATAAGCGAGCGAATGCAAACATATTACGTACCTAGTACCGACAGCCGCCGGAGCACAGCCAAAGGCGAACGAAGGCCCTTGTTTGGGTTCACTGGCTTTCGCCATGACGACCACACTGATTCGTTCGCGTTCGTTCTTTAGCCTTCGCTCGCTTTCGTTCGCTTGTCTGTACCCGGCTTCAGGATGACACATTTTAGCATTTTACCTTTTATAGAAGCAACTACAGAGAGGGACGCGTGTCCTGAAGGCTTAAAACCATTGTACCTATCAATCTCTCCGTGCAAATAGCACCGCACGCACGATCTACAATTTTTTTCATCTATGGACTATTCCTCGACGATACCACTGTCAGTAAAGCGTAAAGTAGAAAAGTAAAGCGATTGGTTAGCAGATTTCAGCCCGCAAGTAATTTAACAATTGCTTTACAAACCGAAACAATCGTTGTCGAATGTTATTAGGTCGCCCAGTCCACTCCGGCTTTGTTATACCGGGCTCCTGGGAGCATTCATGACCTGATTATGTTGTGGGAGCTACAACATTGTTTGTTAATTAGTATAACAAAGTCTAGAGATGTTATTAACAGACTAGTTTTAGTCAGTGGCTTCGCACACGTTGCTTTTATAAAAAGGTTTTTCTGTCCCATGGGAACTGATTTATCGGATAAAAAGAATGCAAAATTTCAGCTCAATATGTTCAGTTCCGGCGTGAAGAAGTAACAAACATCCATCTATCCATTAATCCAAACATTCGCATTTATCATATTAGTGTGAACTTTTCAGAGCGTTCTCTTCTATCTTCGTTCTTTCCTTTAGTTCAAACCGTTTGTAAATTACGGCATGCTTAAATTTCAAGTTTACATTGTGTTACGCTGCGTTTGCCAGAACACATCTTTCTTAAGAGAAGTCAAATAAAACAGCATACAATTTTGTTTCATAAATCTCTATCCAAAAGTTATATTCATATTCAACGACAGGTACAATACAAACCTAAATAAATGTTTTATAAAAGTTTCGTAAATGGTAAGAGCTGTTTTACAAACCTTTTTGCAACAGACTGCGGCACGCCACAGTAGGCTGAACTGGGACACGCTTTGATAGCGGCATGTTAGGCCTTGCAGTACGTCTCACAAAGACTCGAAAACAACCCCTATGAATCCACCTCGACGTATTAGGAATTTGTGAAAATGTTTCGCTACCTGATGTTCCCTACGTGATAAATTCAAAGAAATAAACATAATGACAGTAGCATGTTAATATATTTATGAAAACTTGTGGTACACTCATCGAAACATAAATCGGTTCCCTAAAAATAGTGATAAACATAATTTTAATACCAGAAATAAACATAAACTTGCTGTGCCCACAACTAGGCTACACAGAGTTAATGTATCTTTTAAAGGGCAATGTATACGCTCCTACAACAAAACTCCTAGTGAGTTGCAAAAATTATCAATAGTAAATGAATTCAAACAAATTGTCAAAACCTTGCTGTGCAAAAAGGCTTACTATAAAATATCAGATTATCTAGAGGATAAGAAAGCTTGGGACGGGTTTTGCTCCAACTCGCAAAATAACAACTAACAGGTTGAAGGTTTCTTCGTCACTTCTTTACTTTATTCTACATACCGAAGCGACAGAAATCAAAAATATCACTTTATATCCGTGTCAGTGTGTAGTTTTATAATTTGACCTTTTCGTAGTGTACATTTATTGTATTTATGGAAATAAAGAGTTTTGATTTTGTTACTTAAAGTCCATGTCCCTATTTCCATTCTCATCTCATCTCGACACCCTATTGGTCCACTGCTGGACGCAGGCCTCCCCCTGATAAGTGCCTTATTGACTTCTATTACATAGGGGTAGTGCCCATAATCCCCACGCTGGGCATGCCGGTTGAGGATCGCAGTTTGGTAGTGGAATTGTTTTGCAGGGAGCGCTGCTGCCCGCCCCCGGTGTTTATCCCTTAGTCGCCTCTTACTACACCCGCGGGAAGAGTTGGGGTGGTGCAAATTCTAAGCTGGCACCACATAGTTCAGCAGTATTTCCATTAGATTTAATGAAATTTCTTTGATCCAGGAGGCCTACTCGGAAAAGGAAAATTGAAGGTTTGTTTTCGTTATCGTGCAAAACCAACTCTTATGTCGCTTGCTTATAATTAGCGTTGCACGAAAACAAATCAGAAACTGCGATTACGTTATTAAGAGATGTTTTGAAGACCATCTGCTTCAAAGCATCAAATCAATATAATCGAATAGGCGGTAAGAATAATCCTGTCACTTACAATATAAGACGACGTTATTGGCGGAGTCGGCGAAGGTCCGCCTGTGACGCAAGAGGTTGCGAGTTCGATTCCCGCCTCGAGACAAATGTTTGTACGATCTGTAGATATTTGATCCGAGCGTTCTGGGAGTTTTCTATGTAAAAAAATATATATCTATGCACCCGGTATAATTTATATAGTATCCATAACAGAAGCTCAGCTTAGCTTGGTGCTAAATGATGCTGTGTGAATTATCCAGCATTTTTTATTTATTTACATAACAGTACCTATATTGACGACCTCCGTGGCGCAGTGGTCGAAGGTCCGCCTGCGACGCAGGAGGTTGCGGGTCGATCCCCGCCTCGGAACAAATTTGTGTACGATCTACAGAAATTTGTTGCGTTGGTCTGGGTGTTTTCTATGTATAATAAAATTTATATCTATGTACTGTATTGTATTAAGTATATCAGTTATCTAGTACCCATAACACAAGCTCTGCTTAGCTTGGGGCTAGATGATGCTGTGTCCAGCATTATTTATTTATTTATATCGATTTGTGGTTTTAAACCGAACAAACAACGTAGGGACCTATTTCAGATATTACCCAACTATTGTTCAACTCCAATCTACTGGTTACAATGTTCGCAAACTAACCCCAATTATAACAATATGTATAATATACCTACCTCCAAACCTGTTTGTATATTAATAATTTGTTGTCTGCTTCGAATTTCACACCCACAACTATGTAATTTGCACGTCAGCGCTTCACGATATGAGGTGTGGTGGTACAGGGTGCGTGTTTGTCAGACTCTAGCCATCGTCGGGTAGAGACATTGTGAATGGAACCTAGCCAACCATCCACGACACTGGATAATGTGGGTATTATTATGAAACAGGGTTTTGGTTCCGGAGAAGTGACAGACTAACGATATATCGTGTTTTTGAAGGAATATCTTCGTCTAGTAGCATAGCAAGCAACAAGCAGTATATGGTATACCTACCTACCTCTAAACCTGTTTGTATATTATAATTTGTTGTCTGCTTCGAATTTCACACCCTGTCCTATGTAATTTGCACGTCAGCGCTTCACGATATGAGGTGTGGTGGTACAGGGTGCGTGTTTGTCAGACTCTAGCCATCGTCGGGTAGAGACATTGTGAATGGAACCTAGCCAACCCATCCACGAGGATCGTGTAGTATAATATGAAACAGGGTATGGGTTCGGGAGAAGTGACAGACTTAATTTTTAACCCCCGACGCAAAAAGAGAGGGGTGTTGATTAAAGTGTCTGTCTGTGTATCTGTCTTTGGTATCGTAGCTCCCAAACGGATGAATCGATTTTCGTATAGTTTTTTTTGTGTCATAGATAATTTTATCCCGAGTGTTCTTAGTCATGTTTCATGAAAATCTGTCGGGGGGTTTTTTTATTATGTTCTTGTTGAAGGAATCTCTTCGTCTAGAGGCAAGCAACAAGAAGATGCCAAAAGTACTCGGTGCTAACTGCTAACCATATCATGAAGACAGTTCATTCCTCCGTGGCGCAGCGGGCGAAGGTCCGCCTGCGACGCTGGAGGTTGCGGGTTCGATTCCCGCCTCGGAACAAATTTGTGTACGATCTGCAGAAATTTGTTCCGTTGGTCTGGGAGTTTTCTATCTATAACAAAAATATCTATCTATGTAGTGTATTGTATTAAGTATATCAGTTATCTAGTACCCATAACACAAGCTCTGCTTAGCTTGGGGCTAGATAACGCTGTGTGAATTGTCCAGCATTATTTATTTTATTTTATTATATTCCTTCTTAATCCATTTACTAGTATCTACGTTAAGATTTCGAAAACGGCTGTTCAGTTGTGTAAAGTGGTCCCTTTGTTATTTTACCATCTTGATGTAATTAACGTTTCAATAGCACTAATCATCACATACGCATAAAGCATCATTTTTAACCGACTTCGAAAAACGGAAGAGGTTCTACGTTCGGCTGTATGTTATTTTTGGTATGTTTGTCGAATTCTCCGTCATTTATGGACTGATTTGGATGATATACTTTTGATGTTGTCTAGATAATACCGAGGTCCCGGGGGTTTATTCTCGTGGATTAGTATATGTCCCGCAAAACTTAAGAAACCGTGTAAAATTAAGGGACTCGAAGACTATTTTTAGTTTTTTCAAAACAATCAAATCATAATTCAATATTAATTACAACCATAAACTAATCTCATAATACGTAGAACCCAAAATGAAGGTTCCAGTTAAATTACGATAATTACAAACTAGCATGTCATGTCTACTGACCTATTTAAATTATTTGGAAATGACATCACTCTGTAACAATGTGTGTGGTCAGCAAGAACTCAGGGCTTGTTATAGTTTCCAGCCGCAGGTTTCGTGCCTTGGGGACATGTGACGCGTTTTGTTTTGACTAACTTTTGTTGAATTTTTCAACTGTAAGTTATAATTAACATGGTTCTTACCTACTGAAAGCTTTCGAATAATTTATACCATTTGATAATATTTCTTCTAATTTATTATGGTTAGGAATATTTTGAGGACTAAGGTTGCAACACTTTTTGTAATGTTGACCTCCGTGGCGCAGCGGGCGAAGGTCCGCCTGCGACGCTGGAGGTTGCGGGTTCGATTCCCGCCTCGGAACAAATTTGTGTACGATCTGCAGAAATTTGTTTCGTTGGTCTGGGTGTTTTCTATGTATTATAAAAAATATCTATCTGTTTAGTGTATTGTATTAAGTATATTATCAGTTATCTAGTACCCATAACACAAGCTCTGCTTAGCTTGGGGCTAGATAATGCTGTGTGAATTGTCCAGTATTATTATTTATTATTATTATTATTATTAATGGCACGACTCGATCGAGAAAACAGTTTTTGGCATGTTAAAGTTTCGAGGCTTTTGATTTTGTATTTCGGTAATAAAACCAGTTGTGATATCTACAAAGAAGTTTAATTAGTGATTCTACCTCAAGTTTACACTACTCATGACTACCAAGAGACTTGAAGAGACTCTCTTCCCAGCTAGTTATCCCATTATGGTGGTGGGGTCAGCTCTCCTAATTGATTTCTTCCACTTCGCTCTATCCTCGAGGTCGTCTTCGGAAGCTGGACACTCTCATGTCCTTTCACAGTACATCCATCCATGGTATCCTACCAAGAGACTACCTCTTTAATAAAAGGCCAGGGTACTGGACCTGAAGTCTTGCTCAGTTTGCAAAGAGAAAGAGATGGCCTCTATTTTAACGCAGAAAGACAGATGTTAGCCATTTAGCGCTCTGACCGAGAAGTACAAGCTTGAAAAGAACTTGTTTGTGTTGAAGCTAGAATCTAAAATGTTTTTTTTCCTGGGCCAGAAAGACTATGTATTTTGGCATACTAACACTTCCGTTGCCCATGATGCACATGCCGATCTACAGATCCACGTAGCGCTGGCGCGCCCCTGCAGGTTGCACCGCCGAGGCTGGGCAGTGAAAGCGTTAAGGGATCCGTAGAGACTTCACATTCACATATCAGAAAAATGCACGTATGACTATGTATCAGTAATAATAATCACACTATAATATAATTGCGAAAGTTTGAGTGTTTGTTACCTCTTCACGTCAAAACTACTGAACGGATCGGGCTGAAATTTTGCAAACAGGTAGTTCCAGACTCGCGCGGCGCATCTGTTGCAGTATGCAGTTTTGCGTATGAATTCATACGCAAACGAGTCTAAAGGTTTAATATAATAATACTTTTGTAGCATAAATCGGTTCCCAAGGGATAGAAATAACCTTTAAGAGTTTCCATAGAAACAACGCACCGCACGAAGCCCCAGCAGAAACTAGTAAGAATTAAAGTTCCTCGCTTTAGTCGGATCCTGCATTGACTAGGAATCTATATAAAGTGCATTCGGAATAACTCGAATGTGTAATTGGGTTTCTAGGCCAGAACTGGGAGTGGTTGTGACCTGGTTCGATGCGGGAAAGGGGTGAATAACTGCTCACATTCTAGGGTAGAGATCTACTTTATTGACATTTTGTTGGGAAGCTTTGTGTGCATCTTATAACCGAATACTCAAACATAACTCATATTTAAGGCGTTAAACCGACTCAAATTAGTACCACCACCTATTTTATCTTATTATTATGTTAAACGAAGGAATACCACCCGTACCTAGTCGACATACCACAGTGTCGAACCAAAAAATTCTGCTCTACTTTTTTAATAAGCACGGCCAAAGAGTGGAATGAGCTTCCTGCGTCTGTTTTCCCGTTAGAGTATAATCTTGGAGTCTTTAAATCCAGGGTAAATAAGTTCCTTCTGGGAAAGCGTGCTCCATCTTAGGCCACATGTTCACTTACTTAAAGTGAGTTGGTGGCCAAACGCTTGACCATTATCAATAAAAAAAGGAATTAACATAATAATAAGATCAAATAGGTGGTGGTGCTGATTTGGGTCTGGTTAGCGCCTTAAGCTCAAGTTAAGTGATGAATTTTTGTCATTTTTAGGGTTTTGAAGATCGAAGATCGGTTTCAAAACCCTTCTGGTGTCGCTTTGTCTGTCCTTTTTTCCCTCCTTAATAACTCAAAAACTACTGCAGCTATCAACTTGAAATTTAAAATAATAATACATTTCGTGCGCCTGTACAGATTTAGAGAAAAATAAATGAAAATAAATGAAATATGAAAACGAATATTTTCCATACAAATTGTGATGCCGAAATTTTAAAAGATACCTACAGAGTCATATGGGGTATCAAATGAAAGGTATCATTTTGTACATTTCAAAATTGAATTTGAAATTTTTGTAGGTTTCATACTTTTTAAAATATTTCGAAAAAAGTCGAAAAAATACCCATTCCCCCCCCCCTATCTCCGAAGATTGCAGAGCGATGCATGTAAAATGTATGAAGCGTTTATAGACATGGATCTATATTTTACAGGAAAAATATAGAGAAGTTTGAAAAAAGAACACTTTTTGAAAAATGGTCCAAAAGGGGGGGAATAATTTTCAAAAGAGGAAGCTACCTCACCGAGTGGGGTATCAAATGAAAGGTATCGGTTTGTACGTTTCAGAACAGTTTTTGAAATTTCTGTAGGTTTCATACTTTTTGAAATATTTTGAAAATAGTCAAAAAAATACCCATTCCCCCCCCCCCTATCTCCGAAGTTTGCCGAGCGATCCATTTAAAATGTATTAAGCGTTTGTAGATATAGATCTATATTTTACAGGAAAAATATAGAGAAGTATGTAAAAAGAACACTTTTTGAAAAATGGTCAAAAAGGAATAATTTTCAAAAGGGGGGCTACCCCACCGAGTGGGGTATCAAATGAAAGGTATCGGTTTGGACATTTCAAACCAGTTATTCAAATTTCTGTAGCTTTCATACTTTTTGAAATATTTCGAAAAAAGTCGAAAAATTTACCATTACCCACCTTAGCCGAAGCATGCAGAGAGATCCATCTGAAATGTAGGTTGGTACCTACTATTCTTAGGTATTCGTTAAATTGCGAAGTCTCTAACCGGTACTTTTGGTACATATTTGTTGACAAACGTTCAAAACCCTCGGCGCGCGAGTTACACTCGCACTTGACGGATCTTGTTTGATTTAAAACTGTCAAAAACCCTCTACTTGAGACGCGCTTACTCATTTTGAATTTCGTTTGAGTATTCGAGGGTTAAAGCCACATAGGGGTTGGACTTTCATCCGGTTGATTGTTTGGGTTGTTGATTATTGTCAGTTTATTTATTCACAAAACCCAGTGAAGTTCTTATGGTTACGCATTTTCTCTTCCCTTCCTATCAAATGTACGAAATGTGAAAAACCACGGCGATTGATAGAGCAGCTAAAGAATTTTCTTAATTTTCTTATCCAAGAAAATTCTGAAATTTCTTTAGCTGCTTTGTCAACCGCAGTGGTTTTTAAATTTTCTTGGATGAGTAAATTAACAGGAAATTACTTTTTAACCCTGGCTCACTAACCTTAATTTCGAGTAACGTTATCACTAACCATTCGTAAATTTTACGACGACTTAAAACATCAATATTTTGTTATTCAGTTTTTATTCATGAGACAAAACAACCATAATTAGAACGTTTAGCCTTCTCTGAGTAAAACTTAAGGGTCTATTTCGGAAATAACTTATAAGAATAGTAAGTAGACCCAGAAACAATATGCTCCCTGCAAATCGCTTGTTTGCTGCCTTACAGAAATTCAAGGTCTTATGATTTTTTTTGTAGGATATTAGCTGCAAGTTTTAAAAGTTCTGGGAACACCTTGAATGGCTTACCTGAAAACCATAAATATTCATGATTTCACCGATGATTTGGCTTCATATTTGTGTGCAAAGTTACAGTCTGAATTTTTTATAACTCGTTATCTCTCGATTCAACATATGTGCATCCGCAATAAGTGACTCCAGGTCTCTAATAATACAATTTAGGAAGGTATTAGAAACGGGTAGGGTGGCAAAGGTCGGGAACATACCGAAACACTAAATGCTCCAGGTACGCCTCGTGATTTTTACGAATGGTTAGTGATCTAGGGTTAAATTTTTCTTACTTTTTTCTATATATCTCATAAAGCATCCCAGCGAATTCTTTACTTTAAAAACTTTTCTTATTAAGAGTCGATTACTCAAACAACAGATAGTAAAATAAACGGTAACCATCAAATTCAATATTTATCTAGCCTTATCAATGTCTGTGGGTGTTCGAGATATCGTCTGGTCTGCTTTAAAAGGCGATTAAAGATGCACTTACTTACTTGTTTCGTAATAGTGTAAGCATCGCCTCTCCAGTGCTCCGCCGGATTTATCGCCTATAAACGTTACTCCTGATTACAGAACTATAAATTACGGCTCTGGGTCGGTATGCGAGTTTAGTTTGCTTGGAACTTTATCGGTGACTAGCTTCCGCCCGCGGCTTCGCACGCGTTGTTTCTATGGAAACGTTAAAGGTTATTTCTATCCAATGGGAACTGATTTATGGTATAAAACGTCGGCTGCCTAGAACTACATCTATGAAAAATATTAGCCCGATCAGTTCAGTTGTTGGGGTGTGAAGAAGTAACAAACATCCATCCATCCATCCATCTATCTAATTCCGATTTTAATGATTCTTTTGCAGTTGTATAGAGCATAATACCGCGGTGGTTCCATAAAAAAATATTCCCGTGGAATAAGCATTTGCTAAACTTAAAAAACAGTTTCCGTGGGGTACCGAGGCTCTTCGGGTTTTTAAAAAATTATCTGAGAGTCTGGTCGAAGCGTGACTCGAGATCTGGTCAGTATCTGGCGCAGCGCATCAGCATTGCCATACAGCGGAGCAATGCAGCCAGCTGCAGCGTCTTGGGGACGCTTCCGACTAGTATTGATATGGATCAGTTGAGCTACCTGTAGATTGTTTGCAACAGTCTGCAGTTAGCTCAATTGTTTCACTTGTAAATACTAGTTCTAATTTATTTCTATTATTTTTCGAAATTTATCGATTCGAAGTCTATTTTTAGTTTTTTTTAAACAATCAAATGATGTTCCTTAAGTGTAGAAGGAGTATACGCACGACCACAAGAAATCCTCAAACCTGAGCGAGGTAACTCTGTGAACCCTGTGCAGATCCCAGGAAGATTCTGCGCTTTAAGTTTTTTGTTATGCTAGTAAATCAATTATACCGTATTTATCATCACAACCGAGACAAAAAAAAACTACAAATTATAAGTAGTATTTAAACAAATAGTATATCAATTTCCTAAAAATCTAAGCCATTAAAAGAAGGCACCCAGAATGCTGGCAAAATTGCACCTGTGGAGTCTTTATGAAGTTTGGTAAAATCTGGTTATACAAAGTTATAGAATGTAATATTTTGGAGACAAAATTGCTTGATTTTAATTATATCGGTTTTTTTCTCCAAATGCGGAAAGGGAAAATGTAATATTTTGGAGACAAAATTGCTTGATTTTAATTATATCGGTTTTTTTCTCCAAATGCGGAAAGGATATCTCGGTAGTTTTATGTTGATTGTTTGTGGTGTATAATGTTAAGCTGAAATTTGGAATTAGATAAAATTTACTATTTTATATCCTAGTACCTTCAAGCGAGTATGATCTTTAAGGTTTGTCTCCACATTGAACCAAATTCATTAGCGGCCATATCACTGTTTAAAATTTTTGTGCATCAGTGACTCCCCTTGAATGTACCTACAACTTGACTGATTGATTAGTGATTACTTTAATTTTGGCGTCTGTTTTCTTTTGATGGTTATTAAAGTTTAGATTATGATAGGACATACTTTAAAGGAAAAGTCCTTTTCACTAAATATGATCTAAATAAAAAGGTATGTCTCCAATTATGACTGCAACTGTACAATAATCACTCACACATGCAGAATACGAAAATCTTTTGTCTCCATGAATCATCGTAAAAAAACAAAAGCACCAACAGTGGAATAAAACCTCAGATTACCACAGTTGTGTTTGTCGACCGTAATGCAGAGTCCAGACGCAAGAAGACATTGAAAACGTGGAAATGTCTAGCAGTGGTGCGCTTAGTCATGAGAAGTAGCGCAATCTTACCATTATTTTGAAATATATGAGAGTGAGGGAATAGAGAGTGCATCTGTGTTTGCGCCCACACTTGTGCACGCATATATCCTGCGCACCTGGCTAGTCTTCGTTGAGACTGGCGGCCGTGGCCGCTCTTCGGTTAGGAGGGCATCGACATCATTTTGAAATTGTTTTTTTTAAGTAACCGTTGTACCGTTGCACCTGCCGTCTACTTATGTTATTTGACTTGATGATTTAGTGTCAGGTTTCAAATCTATTGCAGGTGTTGTATGACATAATTACAAATATCTAACTAAGGAAAAGTACTTCATAATTTATTTTATAGTAAAGTTACCATCATCTCATTTTACGCCATTGAAACTCAGGATATTAAAGCAATTAGGCTTTCAGCGCTAAAATATCAAAAATGATGGATAATAGAGCGCTCACATTTATTTTCAATCCTGGCATATTTCGTTCTGTTAGCTACACACTTATAAACTAAATTTTTATATTTTGACGCATCTATTGTAATTTTATTTTGAACTGACTCTATATTGACATATTTTACAAGTGTGATATACATTCTTTTAAATTTGATTTATGAATTATTTATTATTTATGAAGTAGCTATTTTCTCCATAAAATTGTTGTAAGCCTGACCATGGCAGACTAGAGATACAAATAGAATATGATATAAAACCATACCTAGTTATAAAACAGTAAATTCAGCTGTCGTAAATTTTTGCTCAATGTGGGCACCACTTCTCTGTACTAGAGCTTCAAGCTGCAGCGGGAGCAAAATGACTGCGTCTAGCCGAGCCACTGTCTTATGCTATACGCTATAGTCATCGCTCGCCCGTCTGTGAGCGCTGCGATGCTTTGAGCTTTGTCTGCGGAATGGAACAATGCTGGGCCGACTCGACCGCTTTTATAGCTGCTGGATGGTTTTACAAAGATTTTTATGATTATTGGAGTGAGGAAAAACACAGTGTTCGATAAAAATCTAAAATTATGAGATAAATCGCTAAACCGTGGTGGTTTATTGGGGTTTGTCAAGATTCGTTTCTGTAAATTTATTATTGTTAACCAACTTCGAAAAAAGGAGGTTCTATGTTCCGCTATATGTATGTCTGCTTTTATATTTATTCCTGAGGGGTTTGTTTTTGCATCAAACTTAAAAAAACAGTGTAAAATTCAGGAATTTGAAGTCGAATTTTAGTTTTTTCAAATCAATCAAATTATCAAGATACATCTTGATATTTTTAGATCGTAAATTTCTCTTTATATAAATTTGCTATTTCACTATTTGAATGTGTTTCTTTATAAAAAGCCCACAATATAAGAACTGGTTGGACATCGGTTAGGGCCGGTTCTGCAGCAACATCAGCGGAGCTCAAACGGCGAAAATACGCTAACCTTGACCTTGAAGGTTACCTATTTGAGCCGTTTGTGGTTGAGACCCTTGGTCCTTGGGGTTCTGGGGCATACGCAATCTATAAAGATCTTACCAAACTTCTTATAGAGTCCACAGGTGATCGGAATGCTGGCTTCTATTTCGGTCAACGAATTAGCATTGCCATTCAACCTGGCAATACTGCCAGCATTCTGGGCACTCTGCCTTCTGGTAACGACTTACATTTTTAAGAAATAGATACAAGTGTATATACCAGTTGTAATTGTGTAATTTTCTGTTCCATAACTATATTTTTTAAAACAGTGTGCATGATAAAAAATATCTTAATTCAAAGAAAACACCAACTTTCAGACCAAGTCTATTAACCAGCTATTCCAAGTATGCAAGTCACGGGTTAAATGCTTTATTCAATCTGCGAACGCCAACGCAATTGTTTCCACAACAATAAAACCCACTAACTAGCCATACAATTCTAAATCTTATCACCTTGCATTAGTGCTCTCGGATGTTCACTACGTCCAGAGAATTTCGCTAAGGACATCAGGATATAAGGCGTTGGATTTTTACATGCGTGATCTAGTTTTATTTGCGTCGGAATTGGGTTAATCTAATCTGCAATTGCTGGACAAATAGGTCTACAGTCATCTGTTTAAGGAATTTGAACAAACATTACTATAGGTAACCACACAACTGGCGGATTGCTGTAGAACCATGCCACAGTAACAAACGCCAAAAGTGGTGTTTGTTACTGTGTTTGGCGTTTGTTTTCTCATTGTGACAAGGATCTACTGAGATCCGCCAGTTGTGTTGTCTACCTATAGCTTCTGCCTAAAATTCCGAATGTATTCGTGAGTGTATAAGTGTAAAGTTTCAGCCCATTCATCCATACATCAAAACTTTCGCTTTTATAATATTTCTGAGATGAGATCTTGCAGTTCTTTGCGGAAAATTTGATTAAAACAATTCGCTTCGCGGGGGTGGGATGCCTACCAGGTCCGATTAAAGCCGGCTTTTGACTATGGGATATATATTACATCCCGAGATATAATATTTTATCGCTCACCATACATTTTGTATGGCACCGTTTACACTGTGCTATAATATATATTACATCCCAAACTATAAATATTTTTTCGACCGAGTGAGCGATATTTGAAGGTCATTTGAAGGTGTATATTTTACCTCACGTCCCCGGACACCGCGCCTCCCCCGCTTCGCCCTCCGTTTGAATGTTGGCGTTCGTGTGCAGACGTGTAAACTGATCATTGTGTGCTCCAAAATATATATCTTACAGTGTGAATAGCAATCGCGGGATGTAATATATAGCACAAGATGTAATTTATATTATATCCCATAGTCAAAAGCCGGCTTAACTCAGTGTCGAATTGCTTTAGTCAAATCGTTACTAGTCGAAATGTTTTTAGTTGAATTGTTTTTAGTCGAATTGAATTATATGAATTGTTTTAACGTTGTTTGTGAGGTACTGATTTTCCGAGGTAACGTAACGACCCATCGACGAAACGTAACGTCTCGTGTCGAAGTAGAGACATTGAGGTATTGAACATCGAGCTATCGTCTTTCGAACTAGAGTACGAAACCCGTCCAAATAGCACCGCACCGCACGCACTATCTGGAGTTTCTTTAATCTAAGGATTCTACGTGACGACTCTGCGACAAGCCACTGTCATAGTGTAGCGGTTAGCAGAATTGGGCCCTGTGCGTATTATTGTGTCACAATATAACCCCCAAAACAGTATCGGCTGGTCATGCGGATATGTAATGTGTGTAATTAAGTTTTCTCATAGCGCCATAGACAAAAAGCGCATCAAAACCACACCTATAAAACTGTCCAACCACAAAATTGATGAAATCCGAATAAAGCACATATCACATTAACAGAACATCCGTTCCCGTTAAGCACTTAAACGTGACGAAACGTAATCCTAGAGTTAAAACTTAAATTATGGGTTGTAGGGGTGTGGTAGCCACAACCACTCGATTAGATTTTAATAGCCCAATAGTGAGCCCTTGTATACAGGGTGATCCGTGAGCCCATCATAAATCAACTTCTTGAATTTATTATTTGTAAATCGATAAGATCTTTATTGCACCTTCAAAATGTATAAAACAAACAGCAACTACTAATTCAATCTAGTTTGGCACAATCGGCGGTCTTATCGCTGAAAGTTATCTCTTCCAGGCAACCTTTGGATGTACAGTATTGGTTAGTATAAACCTGTTGTATTGCGATCATAAAATAAAAAGAGACTGAAAGTTATTAACTACTAGTTTCTGCCTGCGGCTTCGCACGCGTTGTTTCTATGGAAACGTTTTCTATCGCATGGGAACTGATTTATGGGATGAAAAGCCTATGTTTTATTCCAGACCTAGAACTACGTCTATTCAAAATTTCAGCCTGATCCGTTCAGTAGTTTTGGCGTGAAGAGGTAACAAACATCCATCCATCCATCCAAACTTTCGCATTTATAATATTAGTGTGATGTTGCTACGGAACTTTCAGAAATCGCTTTATTATGTTTATTTTAAGCAATAACATAAAATAGTTACAGCAAAATAGCACTTACGCCGGCCTTTTGCCTTTGGCTCTTGTAATACTAAAACATTACTAACAGGGATAATGAAAATTGCCTGTACTACCCTGTTTCATGTGAAACGACTATAACAGAGGCTCCAGTTTTACAAGCTATTAACTTACACGCCTGTATTCACCTGCAGTGTAGGCTTACACCTCGTATACGTTAAGGTGGGTACTGACCGGCGTTACGGGGCGTACGCAGTACGCTGCGGGATGCGGTATGCTGTGTCGGATACATAATCGTATGAAAAGAACAAAATTAAAAAAACCCTCCCGACGGATTTTCTTGTAACATGGCTAAGAACACTCGGGATAAAATTATCTATGACACAAAAAAACTGAACGAAAATCGGTTCACCCGTTTGGGAGCTACGATACCACAGACAGATACACAGATAAACAGACACGTTAAACTTATAAGTTATAACACCCGTCTCTTTTTGCGTCGGGGGTTAAAAAATATGTATCTCCCGAAGCGGGAATCCAACCCGCAACCACCTGCGTTTCAGACGGAACTTCGCCCGCCGCGCTGCAGAGGTAGTTGAAGACCAAAAACTAGCATAAAGCACAAATATGTAACTTTAAGATAGTTTACGCCTAGCGAAAGCTGAATAATATATACAATCTAAATACATAATTGAGGAATAAAAAAACGAAGAACATTGTTTTAATAAAACCGCAGTTTTCTCAATTCTGTTATTATGTACCTTTACTATAGTCAAATATATTATGTAGAGGATTTTTATTACACTAAGCTTTCATATTTCTATTTCTTTGAGTTATGTATTTTGGTAGGAACTTATTTAAGTCATCACCATATTTTAAAAGACTTGTAAAGGCTGTTTAAACGGAAGAGACTATTTGTGAATATAAAACATTATAACTGTTGGTCTTTAAATAAATAAATAAATATCAATACCACAGTATTTTACGAATATAATCGGGTCTATCTTCTAATATGTACCGGTAGCGTTCGCGTGCGCGGCTTGTAATCCATCTCCTGTTATCTAATAACCGTAAAAACTCGCGCGTGCCACTGCACCGACTTTATACAGGTGGGTTCAGGAATCGGACTATTAAAAGATGGGAAGTGACTTTTTTATCTGACTGTGATGTGAAGTGACTTACACTGACTTTGTATAAAAAAAACTCTTGTTCCGAATATCGGTTTGGATATTCTTTATTTCCTCAAAGAACATAAATACAGTTGACTTATATGAGAAAATAAAACATATACCTACGTATAAAAATTATTTCATTAAATAAATAAATAATGCTGGACAATCCACACAGCACCATCTAGCCCCAAAGTAAGCTAGCAAGCTACTTAAAGCTTGTGTTATGGGTACTAGCTAGATAACTGATATATTTAATACATTATATACTTACATAGATAGTTTTTTTTTATTATACATAGAAAACATCTTGGTCTGGGTGACGGAACAAATTTCTGCAGATCGTTCACAAATTTGTTCCCAGGCGGGAATCGAACCCGCAACCTCTTGCGTCGCAGGCGGACTCTCGCCCGCTGCACCACTGAGATCATCTAATTCATTAATTGTATTTTTCTTTTTTATTATTAACTGTTGTATCATTATATAAGTTCTGGTTATTTTTACAGACAGTGAAAACTGTCTTTTGTTACCTAAACATAAGCTTTTTGTTTCCCAAATAAATAAAATTAAATTAAATGTTTCATGAAAATCTGTCAGGGGTTTTTAATTTTTAAAAGACCTAAGATGATTCATTAAGATTATTTTTAATTTTGTTCTTGTTAGTATCCATAGTAAATATAAATACCCAGAACACGCGGAACAAATATTTGCAGATCGTACAAACATTTGTCCCAAGGCGGGAATCGAACCCGCAACCTCCTGCGTCACAGGCGGACCTTCGCCCGCCACATCGGTCGTCGTGTTGTCTTCCAATAAATAGAGAGCTGGTATGTTCAATCAAATAGTGCTAATTCCGAGTGTCATTCCAATTCCTGTCGCGAAGTAAATACTCCACAGAAAATGTAAGAGTATGTATGTACTACTAGTTCCATTTGCCCGAATGTAGAAAGGATTTCCGAAACTAAAAGTTTTACCGCGAAAGCTTGAAAAACCGTGAAAGAAAGACTTAGGAATATTCTACTTCTACGGCAGAAATAATGTTGGCTTCGCTAAGTTTACCTTTAAATAATAAAAAAAAATTCTAATGACCTACTGAGAGTTGATAATCCTAAATCTAAATATAGGAATATTCTAGGCATCAGTTATTCCGTGATCATGGCGCATGAAACTGTCCCGAAGTATTGGAAAGCTCAAAACTCAAATCATGGTTAAATATCCCGTTGTAAATGACTTTAGTGTGACCATGATGACTTTAGTAACTATGATGGATTGAAAAGTTTTATTCTAGGCAAATTAGGCATAGGTACACAGCATCATCTTGCCCAAAGTAAGCTTTTGTGAAAAACTCAAACTCAGTTCTAGAATCGAAGATATTTTTGGTAACCAAGGGGTTTCAAAACCAAATAAATACTGGTGGAAAATATTTTACGACGCGCGGGTGTAATAGGGGCAAATCGTTAAAATTTGAATCAATTTTTGGTTTGCATTGGTTTTGGTGGCAATCCAGCCGATCGATTTTTGGTTTGCATTGACGAACTTAAATGTGCACTTTTTTCGGTTTGCGTGTGCAATTGTGCGTTGTTAAAGTTTTTGGTTGTAGTTGTAATCTTGTTGTTGTCTGTTATAGTTATACATAAGTTTTTGTTAAGTCATTCGTTCAATTATTAATCTGACCCACCCAATTCTCTCCCGTAAGTAGGTACATTTATACGTACAATTCTTAATCAGACCCACCCACCTTCTCTTCCATCAAAATTTCATCAAACCTGTTGACCAGATAATAACCAAACCAAACCCAAACACGACCCAGTTCAATAGAACAGAATTCGCAATCCGAAAGCCAATATTCAGTCAATCCCAGGCCTTAATTAACGGTCGGGAATTCTCCCTGGAGCATTTATCGTTTCGCACTTCAGTGCAATATTACGGCAAGCTTGGCTGCCTACTTGCGCAAGTTTACCTTACTAGGTCAGATAGGCAATAGAAAGACCTAGCATCTATTCAGCATTATTTATTATTTATTTACATTTATATATTAAACAGAGATAATGTACTGATACAAATACCCTCACGGGAATTCTCCCTGGAGCGTTTATCATTTCGCACTTCAGCGCGATAATTGCGATATTACGGCAAGCTTTACAGCCTAGCTTACCTTACCTTAGTAGGTCAGCTTTAGAAAGAATATAATTTTTTGAAGTCAAAAAAAATATACCTAGTTAAAAACTAAAACCGGACTACGTAAAAGTCTTACACAATTTTGTCGATTGTCTTTATCATTATCTTCTGATACTTTTGTCGATTGTCGGAGGTCTTTGTTTCTACTTGTACAGTTGTACCGCTCCTCCGTTGGTAGTCGGGTAAAAAACCCTCACCTTACCTACTCATAATAATAAAAAAGTTTCAGTGCTACAAATACTAAAACTTTCATAAAGTTTCATTGTGGTGGCGCCTGAGAGAAAAGTTTTGGGTTGCGCGATCGCTATTTAACTAAACTCTTTCGTTTAAAAAAGGTTAGCTTGGTTTTACAGAAGGAGGTCACGAGGCTTATTGTATGTTCGAAATTCAAATCTGTATGAACACAGACAATGCGAGAATCTGACATACTCGAACCTAATTTGACGCGCGTCATAAAATAAAATCCGCTTCAAGGCTCCAGGTTTTGTTAGGAATTATTTTTACACGATAAGTTTACACATAGTTTGTATTGGTTTTATTTACGATGAGAATACTAAAGCAGTTTATCCACCTGAGCGATACGAAACACCCAAGTTTTTCGACCAAAAACTCGATTGGGTGTGAAGATCAGCTCAAGTTAAAATACGTACCTAAAGAAAAAGCTACATGTGAGTAAAACAAACTTTACAATCTTCAACTTACCCGTCTTTTTGCCCTTTAGAATTTCCGTAGGTTAGGTACCTAGCTGTAGGGTGAGAAGGCGCATTGAACTAACGCATCAGCAAGCCTAGATATCGTGGATGGCATTTCTTGCGTCGACATTTTGGAGTAAACAACCAAGTAACTCTCATTTCGTGCGTTCTTCTACCCGGCGAAAGAAATACAGAAACCTTTTGTCGCATTTCGTGCGTCGAGTACGTATGAATAGCACACAAGTAATATATACCATAGATATACATAAACAAAACAGAATTGGCAAAGGCATAAAATTTCAACTTCATTATATTCTAAAATTAAACTTCATAAAATTTTTGCTTTGCTTTAATTGGCAATACAAACCTTGGTTGGGGTGTAGTTGACGCTGCAGCTGGAAAAAAATCGTGGGGTTCGTGCGACTCTGTGACTGAAAGGGTGTGTTTATGTTTTTTTTCTTGCACCTCGTCAACTAAACTGACCCAAACCTTATGTAAGATTCTAGAACCTCTTCAAAAGCACATTACGGATATAAGCGGGTTAACTACGAACCTTCTTTTTGTTGGAAGAACACCAACGTTTCATTCCTTGAGGGACTTGTTCAAGGTTAGTGCCGTTTTAGACGCGCGCATTTCGTATTCCTCCGAGCACTATGTAAGATCGCTCTTTGAGCTCGCGCCGCGGGCGCAGGGGTCTGAGGTGGTGGGGGATGCGCTGCTCGTTGATGCTGCAGAGCGTGAGTCATTTTCTTGCACAGATCTCGCTGTGTCGGGTGTTGTATCTCACCTCACATCAACAGCCTATAATTGGTCCATTGCCTCCACCGATAAGCAGGTGTTGTAAATCCGTAACGAATCCGTCTCAAACTCTTCAAAATCATTCTAGAAATGTCTGTTGCACCGTTAGACCTGCTGACGCAAACTCGAGAAAAGACTATTGTGAAGGAACAAACTGTATAGTCATCTACCTACTGTGTAACCTAAGCTTGCAGCATTTAGCCCTCAAAGAAACAAAACAAAATTACCTCAACGCCCCAAAAGACCAAGTTCAACTAACTTTTTCAAAAGTGAACAGTGACAGTTTTGCACCTCAGCATCACCTTAATTTTTAATCTCTCACGCCTCGTCTCCAGGTCAGACTAACAGCGTGAAAAATTAAAAGGCATATTCGAAACTAGCACAGACTGGATCTAGGTAACCCGACCTTAATTGAAGCTCGCGAAGCCGGGTTCTGAGCTGGAATTGGATCCATGCCTAATTTAGAGATTTTTCGAATTATCTCTTATTTTGCTCTCGGAAATCTTTAAGGAACTTTATTTTTTAGGCTTACAAAAAAGCACTTAGATATGTTAAATTTTATACCGTGCAATATTATCAAATAAAAAAATTAGGTGTCATTTTTTTTTAGATTTTCACTTCACTTAAATTTTTGGTCTACTATTGGAAGAACGGCGAAGTTTCGGCAGAGACTCAGCAGGTTGTAACTGTGATCTCTTAATGCCCCTAACTGTAATCTACAGTAGATTTGTATCGCATATTTTATCGGGATGAAGGGGATGCCTGTTCGATTAATATCCACTACAAACTTTAAACAATTTCCCATGCCATGTAGAAACCCTGCAAAGCCATCTTTTCTAAAGTTAAAAGATCTTGTTATTTTATGAAGGAACGAGCCGTAGTTTCAGAGAATTGGCATAAATGATACGCTCCTGGAAACTCCGCAAACTCATTAAGAGAAATGAGCGACTCGGCAGCCGGAGAAATAAATGAAATGTTTTCACCCGATAAAAGTTATGTTAACTGTAGAAGTTGTTGGGAGGATTCCTTAGATGATGATAATAAGATAGATAGATAAAACATTTATTTGCTTCTGCAACACACAGTACATAGGTATGATTATAAACATTTGACAGAAAAAATAATAAATAAATAAATAAATAATAAATAATGCTGGACAATTCACACAGCATTATCTAGCCCCAAGCTAAGCAGAGCTTGTGTTATGGGTACTAGATAACTGATATACTTAATACAATACACTACATAGATAGATATTTTTTTTATTATACATAGAAAACACCCAGACCAACGGAACAAATTTCTGCAGATCGTACACAAATTTGTTCCGAGGCGGGAATCGAACCCGCAACCTTCTGCGTCGCAGGCAAAAAATAATGAGCTGATAGGGAAAAAAATTATAAAATAAGTAATAGAAGAAAATTAGTGGCACAAATAAAAAAAAATACAAATAGGTAGGTATAGTGTGTACTGCAGCCCAGCAAAAAGGCAATACTGATTTTCAGTTATACCCTCTGAGTGGACCAGAAAAACGAGGTACCAACAAGTAGGTACCTAATGATGACTAAATAATTTAAATGAAGATACCTTTGTTGCAGTGTTTGATAAATAACGTTTAGTAATTTTATTTGCCTTTGCAAATTGTATTATATATATATGGCAAACTGGCTGAGCTTCTTTAACTTATATGCTTTAGGTTGTTACGTGTGTTAAAAGGAAATGTTTTTTTTTATTTCATAGCAATATCGCTACCTCACCTCAGTAGCCTATATTGGTCCACTGCTGAACGCAGGCCTCCTACTGATAAGTTTATTGGCTTTTATCTCATGCGGGTTAGTGCCTATAATCCCCAACTGGGCATGCGGGTTGGGGGATCGCAGTTCGGTGGTAGAATTGTCCTGCGGGGGTGCTGCTGCCCGCCCCCGGTGGATATCCCTTAGTCGTCTCTACGTCTACGTCTTACGACACCTTTGGGAAGAGTTGGGTTGGTAGAAATTCTAAGCCGGCACCACACAGCATTCACATCAACATTATCACTACAATACAATCACCTCAAAATATAAATAACTACAACCTAACATTTCGGACAAGCAAATTCCTGGTTATCCCTCCCTATTATAGCTACAAGTATTGGCTTCTATCAAAACCAGTTGTCAGTTAGGCAAGGCTCCCACTAATCTGCAACATTCTCAGATTCTTTTGCATAACATAGTTTACCGATCGATTTTTAATTCGAAATCACGTCCCGGTACGCCTTTATTGCATTACATCCTCGTAAAGTCCCGAGCTAGCCTCGGGCAGTATTCCTGAACGAGGAACGTGGTAAATATTGAAGATATTATGAGCCTCGATATTGCCAAAATCTTAAGTGTAAAACCACAAAGGATGGTGCTAACATGCAAACCTATCGATCGATATTCGATGATGAATCGACCGTTACACCATCGAACATTTTAGTCTGCCAAATATCGCTTGATTTTGAGTCTGCACAGAACGTTTTGCTTTGAACCGACTCAAAGAAATTCTCTGATCAATTGATCGAACTTTAATATTTTAATTGACAGTTCCGGACAGAGCAGAAGCATTTCGACTAAAGCTTTATTTAGTTAATCGATCTTTTAGAAGAATACCACCCTTGAATACGATATGTGGTGATTCTAACCACGATGACCAGTAATTTTCTTTGTTCCATGTTCCTCAAATGTATCAATTAAGCTACGCCAATGCTTCCCTCCCACACGGGGACACCCACACCTCTCATTCTGTGGTTGTTGGTAATTCCTAGCGATTGAGCTTCTCAAACTTTTGTTTGAAAGGGGACGGCTTTAGCGATATATATCTTATTTAGAAACTCTTATTACTTCAATCTTGGACAAGAACCTCTAACTAAGAAAATGTCGCATACCGTGAAATAAACTAGGTATTTTAAAACGTCTAACAAATCATTATATTCAGCCTAAATGTGGACCAATGTGTAGATGAAGATATTAGTCCTAAAATCATAATATAAATGTTATAACAGGTAACTTCTATAATAACAGCGCAGGTTTAGGATTCCGGTGTCATTTAATATCGCCACAGATTCTCGCATAAGCATTTCAAAAGTTGTGGGAGCTTTCATTTATCCTTTGACAGTTCTCAGTTTGAGAACTGCTTTCTGAACATTTTGTACCTGTTCTCAGGTGTCGTTCTAGTTTACCGTTGGCTAGCTCTGGAGTGGGATTTTTATTTTATTCTTGTATATTATTCTGACGGTGTTTTCCTTTATGTTGTGATGTAAATTACAATGGCGCCTAGCGTGGGAGGTTGGATAGTGAATTTTATACCGCATGTAAAATAAGCGATATAATCTGATTTATAGATTCTATAAGCAGAGGCGTAGAGATTACAATCGAAAGTTATAATCTCTGTTTAACATAACTGAAAATGTAGTAGGTTTGTAAATTCGAAACTTGCGTAGTAAAATAAACCAAAGGCTGTTCGAGTTTTTAGTTGGTGATCGTATCTACATCTTAGCCTATTCTAGTCCACTGTTGGACAATGGACATCTCCTAGTAATAAACATAAAAAGTTTATCTATTCAGACATTTTTCCATACATTACACAGTAGGTTCCAATCATTACAAAAATATCAAAGAATGAGCGCCATAGCGCCCCGTCTACATGGAAATAGAAAGAATTAATTTCCCATTTGTAAGACATCTGTCTGACATGTTATTTTCTCTTCAATCAACACGTATTAATTCCTAAAAGCGGCTTAATTTAAACCGATATAAACAGAAGCTAATCCACCTCCAAGGACCTATAATACCTGACACAAGTACTACGCCCCTACTATGGTAACTAGAACTCATTGAAACTCGTTATGTAAGTCATCGAAGAGATCTAATTATGAAATAGTTGCGGCTCTAGGAAAAAAGTCTACTTGATTGCGATGCTCAAAAGCTAGGTTTTTGGACAGTATTTTTTTTTTATTAGCTTTTTGTGGCTTTCGTATCACTGCGGCCATGATAGGCCTATTGTGATCGCCACTTTTTCTGTTCCGCCTCAAAGCAGCGGCGTTCATAATTCGCCACTTTTAGACAGTATTCGAACTACTACGACAATAATCTATACTTCATGATAGTATATTTGCACATCTGTGCACTACAAATCTCCTGCGCACGTAGCTAGCTGGTCTCCGTTGTGACTGGCCGCCGAAGCCGAAAGCCGCCGTCGTCTAGGAGGACATCATCATTCTTATCCTAGCTGTGCGTGTTTTATTTCTTCTGCCCAGTGAAAGTTACGCTAATGCACATTTGTCACTACAGTAACTCCTCATTGTAGGCCAGTGGACTCATTGGGGCTTGTCACCATCATTCTTTTCAATTACTCTCCGTTACTTTATCTTTGATGGCTTAAAATCGAAAGTAAAGCGTTAAATGAAGATAAATCGACTTCGACTTTCTCGTTTTAGTTTTGTACCGTAGTAAGAGCGACACCGCAATACTTTCCGCGTTGTTTGTTTTGAAAGCAGACCGTTTAACAGATTATTCATGTCGACTGAAGTCGTCAGTCTTATGCCCTTAATTGGTGACTGTAAAAAGAGAAGCGACGACGGACTAATTCGGGATGAAAGTCTAAAATTAAACCGGTTTGTAAACAAACGGCTGTTTTTATTGCGGGCAAGTTATAAATTCAATTTATGTCGCCAGTTACGAGTACTTTTAATTCGCTGATACAGATATGCTTTGTGCGAGGTACACAAAGACATGCCTGCTTCCACGTGGCTTTTACAGGCAGACTACGTGTACAATCCTGGGATTCTTCCTTTATTTATCTCAACGGTCACACAAGGAAATACCAAGCTCTATTCTCGCTTATCATTGCGGCTTATGATTTCATAGGAAATCCGCACACCTATCGATAAAATTCCTAGCATCCACACCTGATCAAATAAACTAAGCCACAGTAGATGTCATACAACAATCATCATCATCAACCTATCCACAGCTGGACATAGGCCTCGCCTAATGAGCACCATAGCGCCCTGTCTCCAGCTAGTCGCATCCAACATCTGTCTGCAGTCCTTCGCATGTCGTTATCCCATCTGGCTGGAGGGCGTCCCACATTACGTTTGCCTATTCGCAGTCTCCACTCAAGAACACGTTTACCCCATCGGTTGTTAGTTCTTCGCAAGACATGGATGGTCCACCGCCACTTCAGCTTGTTAATTCTTTGGGATATGTCGATAACTTTGGTTACATACAACAAAGTGACTAGGAATGCACTAAATCAACTGCTTGCCGATTGTACGTGTTTTCTAATCTGACCACTTATGTCTGCTGAGCATCCTCAACCTCCACAGCCTGTATTGGTCCACTACTGGACGCAGACCTCCCCCATAAGCTCCTTATTGGCTTTTATTACATGGGGGTAATGCCCATAATCCTCACGCTGGGTATGCGGGTTGGGGATCGCAGTTCGGTGGTAGAATTGTTCTGCAGGGGGCGCTGTTGCCCGCCCCGGTGGATATCCCTTAGTCACCTCTTACGACAAACGCCGCGGGAAGAGTTGGGGTGGTGCAAATTCTAAGCCGGCACCACACAGCTGCTGAGCATGCCACCCTCAAACAAGTCACTTTCGCCATAAACACTACGCTTGGCAGGCGAATTTGTGATCGCATCGGAGTTTTTAAAATACACAGAAAGGTGCTGATACCCTGCCTCCGTGAGGTTCCCCTAATCTGCTTTTACAACATCCACGGGTTGAGTTGGAGCGGTCGGTTTTTATTTCATATATTGCATCCATTTATAGGTAGGTACATGAATATTTCACTATTCTAACACTAGTTGGTAGATCTTATAATTATGTACCGGGTCAGGATGTAGCAACTTGAGAAGATGGGTACTAAAGTTATATAAAATTATTTACTGTCACATTAATAAGTATTATCATCAAGAAAATCAATAAGTGTAAAATAAAATTTGTAAGTAGCATAACTCTGTAGTTATTAATATTAATGTCGAATGTATCTTTTAAATCGTCAGGTATCTTATTGTATTTTTCCGCTATTTTGTTTGGGCCTGTGTTTCACTACCGCCACGGCAATACATGTTTAATATTGGCTAATAATTAATTTGAGAATATAACTAATTTCTCAAAACCATTTTATTCAAACCATGTACTAAGTTTACTTCACGCACAGATAAAACTTCGTTTTCACACAAGCTTATTCTGACCACGTTCAATTCTCAACTCGGCATCGTGTCTCGATTCAGTCAACGTAATCAATTCGGTCCCGAAGTCTCTACAAAATGTTTTTGTGTATAAAACCACCGTGCCGACAGGTCCTAAATAACTTTCACATGATCCCTGGGACCATTGTCTTCCACATTAGGTAAAGGAATGTACCCTTCCCCCTTTCCCCTCTAGGTAGCTCCCTCCTCATTTTGCGGGCGCACGCTTAAGACTCGAGTTTCAAAGGAGATGAAAGTAATGAAATGTTGATATAGTCTTGTTTACTAGAGATTGTTCGCGATTATGCTCGTAAAATATCTTAGTCGAGCATAGTAAAATATCAAAGCTGTTCTCATTTCAAACAATGTAACTTTAAGCTACTTATTGGTTCAGAGATAATATCTCTCTCTCTCTCTCTCTCTCTCTCCTAGAGATATACCTTATTTATTAACAAACCCTACTAAGGTAAAAGTTAAAAGTATACCCTGGTAGAAGTTGCTGAAAGCGTTATTAACCTCATGTAGCCTTATGGTTTTTTGATATTATAGTGCGTAACCCCACAGTAAAGTAATTTCTAAGAAATCAAATAATATCGCAAAAATTTTTGACATCGACGGGACTTGAACCCGCATCCGTCCCTCAGTGTGTGGTTCGCACATTCCCGTACTGAGGGAAGGATGCGGGTTCAAGTCCCGTCGAAGTAAATTTGTTTTGCGATATTATTTGATTTCTCATGTAGTCCAATTCCAAACTTTTTCAAAGGTTCGTTTCCCCATAACATTATCGGTCCATCCTCATTATTCATCACTTACTAGAGTAATGATTGTAAACATTGTTATGCATGCATGGCTTGCATTGCTTGATGATAATTTCTTTGTTCCACCGTAAGCTATGATTTCATGCGTATAAGGGCCGCCGCCACGCTCGGTGACGACCGTGTGAACCACGCCTTTTACGACAGTATACTTCCTTTCTGCGATCGTAGCAGATATCGGGAATGCGGAAACCTAGCTCGGTAATGTTCTCCAAGTCTAAATGTAACCACCCCTTGCTTGCTCAGTTAGGTAGTAACCTAACTGAGCGATGAACGCGACGCAACACCACGCTTTTACAAGCTTTGTGTGAGGCAAATCTTGCAACTGTATTTTAGGCCAGTTATCCTTAACCGCTGAATTTGGCATAGTTATGTAAGTTCGGTGACAATGCAACATTATGGAACATCGGGCTGGTCTGATGATGCAGACAGACGGTGGCCATAGGAACTCCTAAACAAAACGACGTAACCCCGTAGAGTTTGGCTTTCTTGGATTTGTCTTCCCGACCATTTTATTCCCAGATGATTTTATAAAAGCTTGTGTATAAAAACGTTTTTTTTTTATATTAAAAAATTATTATAATATGAACTTAACGAAAAAATATGGGTGAGCGTCGCGTTCGCTGAGTTACGGGGTAAGATGTTGCAAAATAACCGCAAAAAGAGTTTATAAATATGTGCATGTGTCTTGTCTAAACTTTGCGCTGAATTCGGCGGCTAAGGGTATTGAGTCGCTCAAAGCTTTGTGTAGTCACCAATAACTAGTACTATAGGTTTAATTAGTATTCTTGACAACTAAAACGATTAGCAAGTCAGTTCACAATCTTCCTTTGAATCTACATTCAGATTAGTAATTAAAAGTCTATCCAGGCTCGTCAGAGGAATGCTAGGGCTTTTGTATTACTTTTAATTAGGTCAGGCTTCTTTTGACGGTTGGAATCAGGCCTTATATTTTTTTATCGGTATCACTTAGTCACGGAAAGAATAAAGTGCCTTTTCAAAGGTCTGGGTCGCCGTGTAGCCGGTGCCGGGTACCCGGCGGCGAATTGTATGCAAATTACGCCGGTACGTAAGAAAGCTATCGTACATGCCCATTGCCCATACTTTTCACCGCCGGGTACCCAGCGCCGACTACCCGGTAACCGGCGGACGTGTGAATAGGTACCAACGTTTTCACAAAGGCGTTCCCAAAGGCGTTTGGTACTTCCAATTATAAGGCAGCAGCGTAAGTGATCTTATTGTATCTGATTGCTGTGTAAAATTGTCCAGCAATATTAATTTATTTTATTTTTATTTACGCTTTCTCATTCAAAATGATTGGTTTTCCGATGACAATCGCAGCTAAACGAATCGTAAAAATGCGAACGAGATCGAGAAGCCGCAAAGCTTATTTGTATTGGAATTCGATTAAAGTTTGACGTCAACAATTTCATGTAGACGAAACAAATCTTTCTAAATTATAAATTAGATTGAAATCTAAGAAGGGTTCACCTGGGTGACCTCTGGTCCTCAGGGTTCAGTGCTTTCGGTCACGCCGCCCTGGCTTTCTCAGGACAATGGAGATGACACTTATTATTGCGGGTCCTATTCATTTGGCATCGTTATTATGTCGTTTAGAAATATGATCTTATTATCTCTCTTATTTGTTTTCTCGTGTGTAAAATGGTCTTGATCTCCGTCTGTCTGAGAGATAAAGAAACAGCGCAAACCTCAAAGAATTAGGTGCTCATGATTATTTTCTCAAGAAATTGCCTTCTACCTGTAAAACAGAAAGAATAATTGAAGACTTAAAAAATAAGGGCTTCATGATTGAATCGGTAGTGAATAAATTGAGCTGGAAAACAAAAGAGCCACTCAACATGTTCACGCTCTCTTTCAGTAATAATGAAAACACAAAGAAAATCTATGAAATTAAATACATTCTGGGATGTGTGGTTGAGATACAGCCTCTCCGAACCTCCAAACTGATCCCACAGTGTAAAAGATGTCAAGGGTACGGACATACACAAAAGTACTGCGCCAAGGAGCCAAGGTGTGTAAAATGCACCGGTAAACACCTTACCAAGGACTGCACAAAGCTCATTGCAGAGAAACCGAAATGTTTGCACTGTGGGGAGCCCCATCCTGCCAGCTACAGAGGCTGCATGGTCGCCAAAGAAATGCAGAAATTGCGAGAAAAAGTAATGAAGAAACCATCTTCTACGAGACAACAGCAAGCCTCGAGAGGCAGAGAGCCGCTCTTGCAGCCTAATGCTACAAGTCGCGCGTCACATGCGCTGCCACCGTCAGCCTTAAACAAAAAGATATCTTTTGCACAAGCAACTGCTGGAAAACGAGCAGAAACAATTCAACGCGCCGAGCAAAACATCGGCCAGAATGACAAACTTGACGAAATTTTAAAGTTAATGAGTGGTTTTGACGAGCGTCTAAAGAAAATAGAGAATAGCACCAAAACTGCTATCAATAAGCACTCAAAATGATTGGAAACCTTAGAATAATGGCTTGGAACTGTAATGGACTATCAAAACATCAAAATGAGCTACAAGTTGTCCTAGATATTGAAAATATAGACGTGTGTCTCGTATCCGAAACACACTTCACAATTCAATCTCAAATCCAATTTAAAGGTTACAAAATCTATCAAGCACTACACCCAGCTAATAAAGGAAGAGGCGGCAGTGCTGTCATCGTAAAGCAAAACATCAAACACCACGAGAAAAATAAATATGAAGAGCCTGATATTCAATCTGTGGCAATTTGTATCGACACAAAAAGATACAAGCTTACGGTAGCAGCAATATACTGCCCTCCGAGATACACGATCAAAAAAGAAACGTATGTTACCTTTTTTCAAACCCTAGGCAATAAATTTATTCTAGGGGGTGACTTTAACGCCAAAAACACTTACTGGGGCTCCAGACTAACCAACACAAAGGGAAGAGAGTTAATGAGCGCTGTGAGAGAAGAGAAATGTGATATAATTTCAACAGGCTCGCCCACTTATTGGCCAACTGATCCACAAAAAATTCCTGACCTCATAGATTTTTTTGTGTATAAAAGCATAAATTCAAACTATCTACGTGCGACGCAGTGTTTTGACATGAACTCCGATCACTCTGCAATCCACCTAGAATTGAGCGAAAGTGTTTTAAATATTGAAAAAAAACCAACATTAGTCAATAAAAATACAGACTGGGAGAAATTCAAAATGGATCTGGACTCTAAAATAGAGCTGAAAGTCCCACTGAAAACTCCGGAGCAACTCGACGATGATCTAGAAAAGTATGTCAAGCTCATACAACAAACGGCTTGGGAAAATACACCTACCATTAAAACTAGACGAACTAAGAATGTCTATCCCATAGAAATTAAACAACTTATAGAGGAAAAGCGTAAACAGAAAAACCATTGGCACCAGACGAGATCTCCGCAAGACAAAAATATACTTAATTTCCTTACCAAGAAACTGAAACGGCAAATCCAAAAACACAACAGTGACACAACAAACACTTACCTACAAAGCCTTACCAATGACCGTAGCTCAGATTACTCACTCTGGAAAGCTACTAAGAACATGAAACGACCTATTAACCAGATCCCACCAATAAAAAAAGGATCCGGAGAATGGGCCGTCAGCAACGAGCAAAAAGCCGTAGTGTTTGCAGAACACCTACAGAAAATCTTTAGCCCACACGAAGATCGAGAAAATTGTAACATTGACGAAGCCGAAATTTGCAATGAACATCTAGACATTAAGCTTGTTTCACCTAGAGAGGTCTGGAGTGAAATAAAACTAAAGATAAATGCTAAGAAAGCTCCTGGGTTTGATTTAATCACAGGAGCAGTTCTGCACAACCTACCAAGAAAAGCCTTGGTTAAATTGACTAATCTTATCAACGCTGCGTTCAGACTAAAATACGTACCAGATCTTTGGAAAATTGCGGAAGTAATCATGATAGCAAAACCAGGAAAACCACCACAGGAAGCAACATCCTACAGGCCAATTTCTTTGTTGCCTATAATGTCGAAGCTATTCGAAAAGCTATTTCTAAAAAGGCTTAAGCCATTACTAGAAACTAAAAAACTTATCCCAGAACATCAATTTGGATTCAGAGAACAACATTCCACGGTGGATCAAGTCCACAGAATTACAACGTTAATCGAAAAAACACTAGAAAACAAAGAAGTCTGCTCTACAATCTTCCTAGATGTCGCACAAGCCTTTGATAAAGTATGGCATGAAGGCCTAGTACTTAAGTTAAAAAGAATTCTACCCATAGAATATGTTGAAATAATCAAATCATATTTAGCAAATAGAGCCTTTAGAATAAGACAAGATGAATTCTTCTCTGAAATAAAGGAAATAAAAGCAGGGGTGCCACAAGGAAGTGTATTGGGTCCGGTCCTTTACCTCTTATACACTTATGACCTCCCAGAACCTGAAAACAGCACCATCGCAACATTTGCTGATGACACTGCTATAATAGCCACAGGAAGAACTCAAGCTGAAGCCGCCGAAAAAGTCCAAGTGGCAGTGAATAAAATACACAACTGGACAAAAACCTGGCGAATCAAACTAAATGAATCTAAATCTATTCATATCAACTTCACAAATAAAAGAGAAGACTATCATCCCGTATTCATCAACGGAGTCGTAATACCATATGCTAACACAGCGAAATATTTGGGCATGACCCTTGACGCCAAGCTACGCTGGAAAGCTCACGTCAAAAAGAAAAAAGAAGAGCTAGAGATTCGCTACAAAAAGATGTACTGGCTAATTGGAAGAAATTCTACTCTAGCAGTACAACATAAAGTTTTATTATATAAACAAGTCCTTATGCCAATTTGGACCTATGGCATACAGCTCTGGGGTTGTACCAAAAAGACAAATGTAGCCATTATACAAAGATTCCAGAATAAAGTACTCAGGGCAATCGTTAACGCTCCCTGGTATGTAAGAAATATCGATCTTCATCGGGACCTCAAGATTGAATACGTCGATAGAATAATTCAAAAATACGCAGAGGCACATGAACTGAGGCTTCATCATCATGTGAACGTCGAGGCTATCCAGCTCCTCGACAACACGGACATAGTGAGAAGGCTCAAAAGAACTAAACCTTTCGAGTTAGTGTAGTTTTAGTTATAGTGAAAGTGCATAAGTGCTAATTTTAAAGAACACATGAACCAAGTGTCTTCCCCTTAAATAGAGACAATAAGAAAAGTGCCGATGGACACGTTCTTAGTGTAATGTATGCATAAAATTAAGTTGTATAGGTGTAAGTATAGGTACCTAATGTACCTATGACGTTTTGTGGAGGGGGCGTGCCATCATTACGGATGTAAGCGGGTTAACTACGAACCTTTTTTGTGTTGGAAGAACACCAACGTCTCATCCCTTACATTCGTAATGAATTCATCGAACTACGATAGTTTTTATAGTAAAAAGGGCGTGCATTTTTAGAATGGTTTATCTCTACGAGTTTTATAGCTAACTTTTTTAGACTTGACTAGAAAATAACTGTGATCTTGTTGCCCAGAGGATTATACTTTACGACCGATGTCCGTACTCTATCACAAATACAGTAAACGTATAGCATCCATGACATGATATACGATCTTAGAGCTCCTATGCTACAATATGCTGGTGACCAAGTCTATGCATCAATGTCACAAGAACACGGCATAGTAAACACCATATCGAATGAGATATTGGTTTCGATATTAAATCGATCGTGATCTGTATTGCGTTGCTTGATAAAAAGCTTTGAATCGACCGACACGACATGACTTTATACACCAGGTTCCGTCAGGCACACAAGCCATGGCGGGCGGAATAAAAAATACAGATTTTTACAGTATCCTCATTCTTTTCGTCCACTGCTGGACATAGGCATCCCGTAATGAGCGCCATCTTAACATAACATCACAAAAAAGAAATTGGACCACAGAAACTCGTAAAACAACCTCAAAAAACTGTACAAAGATTCTGTTTATGACAACCATCAAATCTTGGTCTTGATGTTTACAAATCCTACTGCTATATAAAATTCCTGATGTCCTATCCCATAAGTAGCGGAACACTCCCTAAGGGTCTTGCAAGAGCAGGATAAAAATACAAAATTACCAATTGCTCCCGGGACATGGCACTTTTGCTTGACTCCCACGCGCACCCTCTTTCTGACCTTGTTAGTCCCTTTTTACTGGCGATCCTGGATTTTCTTATCGAGCTCGCCTACGCTCAGTTTATTCTTAGAAATGCGCTTAGTAACTAATGTCTTATAGCTGAAAATGGGTCGTTTTATAATAAGTTGGAACCAATCAAAAAGCAAGAAAACAATTCAGGCAAAAGGAAACGATACCACTGAAAACGGGCAAATTTGACAAATATCTGGTAAACTCGAAATTGGCATTTACACGTAATCTAACGTGTCGGAGCAATCTCATTAACTATTCTCCCCCAAATGTCGACAAAAGCTATCAGTTAGCGGCCCCTGATATAAAAATGTCAACTCACCATTCAATTATTTCCAGCTCTATGAGCTTAGAGGTATCGCTTGCCCCATTCATTTAAATACAGAGCCAGCGATGTCTCTAATGTAATGAGTGACATAATTGGCCTTACATTCAGACTTCTTGACAAAGTAAGTCTTGTAAGATTCGCTTTTAGATGTAATAAACTGTAAAGTGTCCCATACTAATGAATTGGGTGCTAGAGTTACCCACCATCGGCTTGCTATTTAAAATTGAACCTTCAAGCTTGGGCTTTGAAGTCCAAACGGCAGTAAATCGTAAAGCACGCGCAGATACTGTCGCAGTGCTTTAAGACCCACACGGAAGTCCACTTATAAGTTGTTGGCTTTAATTCATCCGCTTGGTATAATAGCATTAGTGGACAGACATGGCGCCTCTACGCGGTGGGCTGTGTTCAATAGAAAACACATACGATTTTAATTCAATAAACTGGACGGGTATATTGTCGGACCATAAACAGGTTGATAAATAAGTAACAACATTGTGGGTTCTCAAGTTCTCTTTGTTTCTACCGAGGGATTCCATGTGCTCGTGAGTAAGCTTTTTCGTTTGGAAATCAAAAGCGAAAAAACCTAATTGTCTAATTACAACAAATTCCACGCAAACCATTCCGATTAATTTATTCCTATTGCACGTGCGTACTTTTCATCCCATATTTTTGTATTTCTTCTCAACTTGGTAATTGCGGCAGATTTGGTTGAGGATCTCAAGAGGCGCAAATATGCAGGTCTCGACAGAGCCTACACATATGCCCCCCTTAGAGTCGAGACCCCAGGTTCGTGGGGTACCGAGGCCTTTCGGGTTTTTAAAAAAATGTCTGAGCGTCTGGTCGAAGCGTGACCCGAGAGCTGGTGAGTATTTGGCGCAGCGCATCAGCATTGCCAATATTGCCATACAGCGGGGCAATGCAGCCAGCGTCTTGGGGACGCTTCCGACTGGTATTGACAGCATTGTATTAGTTGAGCTACCTTACTATTTGCAACAGTCTGCAGTTAGCTCAATTGTAAATACTAATTCTAATTTGTTATATTATTTGATTGTTATTTCTTTGTCAATAAAGGCCACTTAAGAAAAATAATAAATTCATGTTTCCTTACCTTCAAAGCTCTACAAAATTCAAGTTTTAATTACTCGTACCTCATCCTTATTAAATTTTATCTCCATTTGTATCTAGGACAGCGATAATAACATCCTTTGTAGAATAAATAGAACAGCTAAACCTTGGCCGTATTCTTTTCATGATAAAACATAATTATATGCGAAAAAATATTCTCTCGGAATTTTGAGATAAAACTCGGTACTCGGTGCTTTGTATTCTCTAGTACCGCGTCTAGACAATATAAAGTTAGCGAAACTGCTGTCATATAGGAACACTTCCCTAAACTCAATTACAGGCTTGAATGAAGATTTCATTACAAGTTCGGATAATGTTAGGAGCTCTACTTGTTTTAGAATTACAAACAACCGTCGTAACTTTCTATGTATTCGAGCCTTAATTGAAAAATTCTACAGATGCCATGTTCGCATTGCCAACACAAATCGAGGTTTTCCTTTATGATAACAAGCTCAGATCCCATCTGATTGTGATGAAGAAATTGTTTCATATAAGGTTCCCATGAAATCATTGTCTCATGTCATGAATGTGCGCGGATCTGTGCGAATGTTACGATAGTAGAGGGAAGGGCGCGATGTGGTCGTTATCCACAAGTGACATTTCCGCCCGATAACTTGCCATTCTGAACTGTGGTAACCTCTGTTGTTTCAAGGGTAACTTTCATTCATGCTTTGTCAGGGTCAGCTTAAGATTCTACCTGTATTTGCCGACGGGTGGAATTCCTCTCATGTTTTACCATCAGGTTAATAACAATTCAGTGTTATTTCACGTACCTACGTAAGTTTCTATTTTGAGATAACCGTGTTTTCTCGTCCTCTTATCTTTTGCCTAATAGCGCTAAAAATCTGAGCGTTGAAATGACAAAAATAAAAAGAAGACACTTCTAAAAACTTTTCAGACAAAGCTATCAACAATAAAATAAAAAAATCCAACCTCAGAAATAAAATGGTTCTAAAACTTGCCGGTTTCTTTCATAATGAAATCCCAAGTTTTCTTTACAAATGTTTCAAAAGAAAAGTTCCGACTCTAAATAAATAAGGGTTATTCCAGCCATCAGCGCAAAGCAATTTTCATGGGGAATTATGAGTAATAATAACTGTTATCAATCGATCAACACGATAAAACGTATTTAGGGTGCCTTAGGGTTGTTCGTGCAAGGCAAGGATCGATATGAATTGATATTCCATCTCGGCGTTTATTGTGGAGCCATACTTTCCTGGACATTACAAGCAACAAGTGATTTTGGATCCATTGACAAAGAGAGGTTCATCAGCTGTTAGCCAGCTCATTCTTCAACCCCGCTGTGATATTGAAACTTCTACTGCTGCTGTCTCTGTGAAAAACCACGAGGAAAAGCGTTGTCATGTGTAAATTATTATTCATTTAAAATCATTAAGTACATTCCTATGTAGGGACTCATACGTACATATGTACGAAGTCAACACTCTTTACGATCTTATGTTTTGATTTTTCAGTTCAGTGCAGTAAAGTAGTCCGAAAAAGTTTGGTTTTACTCGTAAAACCAGAATACCCCTTCAGACATTCGACTTTGAGAGAACATTGCTTCCCTTGAGGGGAGTTCTGAGCTTTATTGACGTAATGATATTACGTTATTTGCGTTCATGCTTCTATGAAAACATTTCGTTGACGGCTGGGGGTGAGAAACAGAGTGTATATTTGTGGAAAGTTAAACAAACATTGAGTTTGAGTTGTTTTGTTTCGGTAGCGACAAAGCTTCTGTCTATTTGAGTATGAAGGTTGACGCTAACGAATTGTTCGTGGCGTTATGAACATGATATTGTGTAGGTGTGAGGTAGGACGACATGTCTTACGCGCTTGACTGATCTCGAATAAATAATGCCTTCAGTATCCCATTTTCAGTTGCTCGCGAGTAACAGTCAATTCGGCTCTTTTTTATAGCTTACCAAGTGACAGTAATTTTATCTGAATGTGCTCTAAAGTTCTAAGGTTTTGTGCTTGTGTTTTTGAACAACATTTTACTTCACTTCATGCTGCATTTGGTATTTATACACTCCAGTTTATATGAAGTTATCTCACTCCGCACAAAATGAAAGCTTCAAGAAGTGCATTTGCTGCACTATACAGTCCTAGGTCTTAAAACCCTTTCGACATCCTTTATTGCATTTAGTCTAGACAGCGTAGAAATAATACTGTCAGTAAGTCTAAGAACGCCTCAAGTGGCATTATAATAAAATTAGCTGCGAGTCAGCTCTACGTAATAAGATTGTGGTAGTCAAGCGAATTACGTTCCTAAATGATTTCGGCTATAAAGTGTTGTGCCGGTAGAGTAACTTGCGGCAGTTGACTGCATGGCAAAGTCATCGGTTATTCAATTTTATTCTCTCCTGTTGGCTTTTATTTACTTTTTTCATGCGTCGGCTGCCGCTCGGTGCTTTGCTTGGCTGCACAAGATCTAGAGAAGATCTTTATCATCTGTTATATCTGCGCATAATCTTAATCGATCGTTCTACTCGCGAGATTTGAAAGTCTTAATCTGTGAACCATTCGTGTAATTTAAGACTGCTTAAACCAACCGACAGAAATAAAATCACAAATAGTTTAAAACAGCAAGCCATAGGAGCATGAAAATTGCATTGCTCTCTTCATTGGTCCACAAAATGATTTCGGGGGGAGTTATTTCCGAGGTGTCAAGCGAGATGTTGTAGAAAGAGTACAGTTAGTATCCATTTGTATTTCCTAGTCTCGTCATATATTTTTTTGTTTGTTCACAGGCAAGATGGAGGAAAAGGAGAACGACACGGGTCCCGGCGTCCCCGACATGACGATGATGCCGGAGATCACGGAGGAAGCCATCAGGGACAACCTGAAGCGGAGATATATTCACGACCTGGTTTATGTATCCTTTTGCAATGGGGATAGGGTTTAGTTTAGCTTAGCGGGGTCGCTTTTTCATTATTGTTGGATTAAAGAGTAAGAAAATACGAGTAGGTAGCTTAGAAATTTCTTCGACTCTATATTTAGGTCTGTTTTATCAACTCTCTCTATTTCCTTGTTTTGAGAGTCTGACGAACAAACACTGAAACATCGACGTACAGTGACGATCATCCTTAGGTTACCCCCCTTAAGTTTGAAGTATATTTCCATTGGTACAAAAATATTTTTAAGCTAAATCTTTCGGCAAAATAAAGCCCGCTGTTTGTTTCATTGAAGATAATTTTTACACGTGCTAACAAAATTCAATAAAAAGACGACAGCCATGGGTATCAAAATAGAGGTCATAAATAAATAGAATATGAAATGTTCGACTTATATAATAGACTTACAATAGCGGAGCAAATAAATAACAAGCACCTCATAACCATCAGGGAAAATAGGACTTACGTCGTAGATACCTATAGAGATGATTGTTGGTTTATAAATAAGTAATAGGTACTTACCTTAGCTACGTGACGTTTTTTTCCTTAACGCACTTTTATAGACGTACACAGGATCCATTCTAGTCGCAGTGAATCCATACAAGGAACTGGGATGCTACTCTATGGTTAGTATCATATCTTCTATACTTTTTAAAACAAAAAATATCTAAGTTTTTTAAAGCAAAAAAGCTTGCGAAGCTCCAAAGGTGTTACTGGATAGGGTCGCATATTTCTTGATTATAGTAGGAACGTAAATCCCCGGACACCCAACTCTGAGGAGCTAATGAAGTTTTATACTAGATAGAAGAGAAAATGGGATCGCAACACGCTGTTAAGCTTAAGCCATAGCAGTGACGAAGCTAGATGAAATACCAATGGATCTAGAAACTTCCGTATCTTAAACAAGCGTATTACCTATAAAGGTGGTCTTTTAGTTCCTTACTGTCGTAGTACCTGGTATATAAATCTAATTCAAAATCAAATAACCATACAGCGGGGTAATGCAGCCAGCATCTTGGGGACGCTTCCGATTGGTATTCATATGGATCAGTTGAGCTACCTAGATGTTTGCAATAGTCTGTTTCAGTTGTGTTCTCATTTGTTTCGACTACTTGGCAATAACCATGCCGCTTTGATTCACTTGTTAGTGATAAAATGTTTGATTGCCGTCACTTCCCATTTATGCAAATGTGATAAGAACTAATTAGACGCCAAGTAAAAGTGTTCCTGCTGATTGACTACGCAATATTAACACTTCTTGCCATCTCTCGATCATCACACAATAAGTTTTCACTTTCATATAGCATTTCCTTTCCGTGACAAGAAACTGAACGTTCATTGTTCCTTTAGTTTATGTAGTAAATTCCTAAATAACCTTTTCTCTACTGAAGAATGGAAAGTAATGACATTTTAACGTAGAAACCTTTTAGCAGATGCTGGATATGGTAAGCAGAAAACAGGGCGCTATGATGCTCAAGTGCTCATTAGAGGAGGCATAATATCCAGCAGTGGATTCGCTTAGGCTGATGATGATAATGGGGAGTGTAATACAAAACCTTTGTATGTTCTCCATGCAAAGGAACAGAAACGGTCGTATGTTTTCTTTTAACTACGAATATCTGATGTGTATTTGCTGCTTTACAGGAGGAAATGCAGAACTACAGAGGCAAGGCGTTTGGTTCATTGCCGCCTCATGTGTTTGCATTAGCCGAGTCTGCTTACAGCTCTCTACGGGTAAGAGTTTGCTATAGTTATTGAAGTTAATAAATAGGTTGTCAGAAATATCCATTGTAAATACAGCATTAACGTAACGTTATTGAAAACACCGTTTAAAATTGCCAAACATTTGTCTTGTTTTAGTCTAAAACTAGGGAAATAGTCAATTAGGCAGTTTTCTGTAATAGTTACCGGTACACTTGAATCAATAACTCTTTGAGATATAACAAATCGAATAAAGAGATCATCCGTAGATACGGTGATTCAGGCGATGACTCAATTTACCAGCGTAGCAGTCATATACCTCTAATAGGTTTTCTCGGAAAAACTAAAATTAATCTTTTTGGATTGCCGGCTTATGAACCATGACTTGGGTGAAACTCTGTTTTATTTTACTAGAATAAAAAGCAAAGTAAACACATTTGTTTGATTCCTATAACACTTTACAGGTTTATATATTGTAAACCTTTTTATTGCTCGAGAGGACCTCAAGGGGTCGTGTGAAAGTTAACATGGCTTGAAAGTGTTGCAAGTTTATTTATACACACATACCTACATGCAAATTTTGGCCTTTATAAGTGTAATATATGTATAAGTGTGATTAGTCCGGCAAGATTATGAAAACATGTCGATTTGTTTCAGAACGGTGAAAAGAACCAGTCGGTAGTGATATCGGGAGAGAGTGGCGCCGGTAAAACCGAGACCACGAAGCTGATCCTACAGTACCTTTGCGCGGCTGGTGGTACTGCCTCTTGGGCGGAGCAGCAGATCTTGGAAGCTAATACTGTTTTAGAAGCTTTTGGTAAGATTTTACTATACATCTTTCAGCAATCTAAGACCAAAGTATGGCAACCGCTGGGAGGACCCTACTAGATATTGTACATCTGATGTTCAGTCAGTCAATTTGAGCGCTAGCAACTATAGGATGTTGATTTGATAATATTGTATTGGCATAATCGCTTAGTTGTAGTAAAGCTCCATTACGTCAAAGATACGCCCAAATCTCTCAATTTGAAACCCTACATAAACGAATTTCAAATCGAAAAGGAGGACTTTGAACTCGGATCTCTAAATAGTACAAAATAATCCATAATCACTTCTTCATAACTACCTTTGTCTTTGGTAGGTAACGCAAAAACAGTCCGCAATGACAACTCATCACGGTTCGGTAAATTCGTCGAGGTCCGGCTGGACCACCGAGGGGGCATCAAAGGCGCTGTTCTCAGGGACTTTCTGCTAGAACGAGCTAGAATAACGGGACCAGCGCCGAGGGAGACCAATTATCATGTGTTTTATCAGCTCGTCGAAGGTGCTAAGGTGAGCAAAGGTTGGAGGAATTCACAGGGACGTCAACTTGTATTGTCAGGTTATAATCTGTCAGACTTCACTCCGAAATCACTAAATCCACAGAACAATATATCCTAACGGAACGATATTAATTAGGTCATGACTGCTGATGCCAGATGTTCGGACGAAATCGTCGACCATCTTGCACCGATGGTTTGAGACTCGCATAAGACTGATCTGGCGTGGAAAATAGAAGGTTTATGATGATAAATACTGACTCTGTCTAACAGATATTCCCTACTTTGCAAAATCATCCTACACCAGCCTGCATCTAAATCAATGTTCACAATTTTATGTATCTTCGCCAGCACAACGCAGAGCTCAGCAACACATTACGCCTCCGAGACGACGTCCACTTCAAATACCTGAACCCAGAAGACGAAGAGGCGCGGAAAGGCAGGGGTGGTGAACAGGGGAAGCTTGAGGCGTTGCAACTAGCGCTGACGGTGTTGCAAGTGCCTCCCCACATGTGCGAGGGACTGTTCAAAGTGCTGGCTGCAGTGCTGTGGCTCGGGAATATACAGTTCCAGGTTTGTATTCTTATATAGACTTCAAACTATAGCAGGAATTTAATCGATTAAGGATTACCCGCATCTATAGCGTCAAAAAGAAATTTAAGATTTTCAACACGCACGATTATCTGCAAGCATCCGATCCGAAGGATAAAAACTCCTTCCATTCTAGTGCTGACGTCTCAAATGTGTGGGCCATTTTATCTTTATTCCTTCCATCCTTCTCTTTCTGTTTTTTGCTCGGGACAGCAAGATCGCTGAACGTGGAAGACTTACCGTACAGTGTAGACCTAATAAGTCATGAACCTCGATGATCAGTATTACGTTAACTTTTTCTTGCAGGATGTAGACGGAGAAAGGACCACACTAGCGCCAGAAGACGCGGATGCAGTGGACGCGTTGTCGAACTTGCTCGGTCTGCCGCCGGCGACAACGCACAAAGTACTGCTGGAGCGGCAGATCAACGTGCGGGGAAACGTTACGGATATACCCTTGAGGCTGCATGAGGTGAGTGAGTTAGAGCCACCAGCTAACCAGAGATGTACAGTATTTTCTAAGATTACCGTGGGTTGATGGCAACCTGTGACTTGGACACTAGCCAAAATGGAAAGGCTAACATTGAATGGTTTCAAATACTTTAATGTATAAAACCAACGGAAATTCCTATCCAAGACTGATTTTCATCATCATTATCATTACCAGCCCATATCCCTCATTATGTTCAGCATGAACTTCCTCCACTACTTGATGGTTGCGGCATGAAGTTTGCTGGTGGTATCATAGGTATAAGCACAGTGTGCGCCGCAGTGGGCCATTGGCCTTACGCCATAGACTGGAATGTATGAAGAGATGAAAGGAGCTTTCCCCAGCTCTAGTAGGATCCATCTTATATAAACTGTGCTGTTCATTGTTGTTAACACAATTTTGTGCCTAAATAATCAAAACTCCTTACTCCCCAGGCCCGTGAAAACCGGCACGCGATGGCTCGCGCCCTCTACTCCCGTACCTTCGCCTGGCTAGTCCGCCACGTGAACAGTTGTTCGGCGCCCGGCCGCGAAGCCCCCCGGGCTATGGGCGTGCTAGACATTTTCGGCTTTGAGAACTTCGCCGCTAACTCGCTGGAACAGCTGTGTATAAACTATGCTAATGAGAAGCTCCATATGTTCTTCAATAATTATGTGTTCGCGCTGGAGCAAGAGATTGTGAGTATTCTGAGAAATTTGAGCTTCTAGACCCCCCGGCCTAAAGGCGTGCTAGACATCTTCGGCTTTGAGAACTTCGCCGCTAGTCGTTCGACAGCTCTGTATTAATTATGCTAATGAGAAGCTTCATATGTTTTCGCGGTGTAAGTATTTTGCCGACTGTAAGTATATTGCGATGGACTTGCTTAGAATGTAAAATTGCAGTATTCGCTTATCAAACGACTGTCATAGCGTCAAATTTATCCAAAAATATTTTAACGTCCCTTATTGCTAATTCAGAGGACCGCTATGGCAAGATTCCATCTGCTAAGTTTTTGCAATTTTTGTTACGTTTTTGTTACCTGTTTCACCTAAATCATTTGCTATGTATTGGTTAATAAAGTAAACATATATTTACAGGTACTGGTTATCGTAAAATAAAACATGTATGATAATGTTCGTGTTTGTTCCAGTACCGGCAAGAAGGCATTGTCTACAATCAGATTCAGTTCACGGACAACGCCGCCTGTCTGGAGTTGTTGGAGAAACCTCCCCGGAGCCTGCTCAAATTGCTGAGCGAGCAGTGCCATATGCCAAAGGTAAGCAACAAACATAAACTTTTTTAAGAACTTCGATCGACAACTGAGATAGATGATTTCAAATATAATATTAGATCAGACAAATGATAGCAAAAGTTTTTCATAAAACTGAAAAGTTTTTGGGAGTTATTGTTATTCTGACTTTATTCATGACTAGCGGCAATCTTACTACCCGTTGTCCTATTACCCGTTTTCTCGTACGAATGAAGCTTCCCGCGGTAAAAAGTAGCCTATGTTCATCAGGAATAATGTGTGCTTCTAATGGTAAAAGAATTTTTCAAATCGGTCCAGTAGTTTCGGAGCCTATTCAATACAAACAAACAAACAAACAATCAAATCTTTCCTCTTTATAATATTAGTACAGATATCGATGATACTTTGCCTTGTACCAAAATGTAAATTAATGTGCTGGTTTGACTTTTAGAATTATATCTCTGATTCTAGATTAGATCTTTATCGGTAGACTAGATTTTAACAACGTACCTAATACGTGAGCGAAGCTACAGGCAGAATCTAGTTTCTAATAAGTATTATTTATTATTTTTTAGGGTTCCGACGGCGCGTACCTAACAAACATCCAAGGCGAGTTCGGAGAACACCAGAGCTTCGTAAAGGGTTCCCGCAGGAAATGGGAGGAAGAATTCGGGGTCCAACACTACGCGGGAGCGGTCTCGTACAGCGTGCAAGGCTTCGTGGATAAGAACAGAGATACGCAGCAAGATGCGTTCATAGACCACTTGAGCCGGTCGGCCAACCCGTTTGTGAGGGAGCTGGCGGATTATGTGCAGGATTTGGCGCCGCCTGGACATGTGAGTATAGATCCTAAATACTTGATTTATGCAGGTCTCAGCACATCATAATGTATGCAAATCTAAGCTCCGTCAGCTTAGATTTCTGATATAAATAAATAATGCTGGACAATTCATACAGTCCCAAGCTAAGCAGAGCTTGTGTTATGGTTACTAGATAACTGATATACTTAATACAATACACTACATAGACATATTTTATTATACATAGAAACATCCAGAACACCCGTAACAAATGCCTGCAGTTCGTACAAACGTTTGTCCTGAGGCGGGAATCGAACCCACAACCTCCTGCGTCGCAGGCGGACCTTCGCCCGCTGCGCCATAGAAGTCGTCGTTTGTTCGTCGTGATGTTTGTAACAAAGGCACCGCGTTCTTAAATTAATTAATCCGTGTATCTTCTCTTTATTAATTTTATTTTAATGTCTTTTTCAGGACATGTCGCTGTCAAGTCCTAACTCGATGAGCACAACACAGCGCGGCACGTCCAAAGGGCGGCCCACGGTCGTAGACACGTTCAGATGTCAGCTGCAGTCGCTAGTCGACATGCTGCAAGCTACTGACGTTTGGTGAGTGAGACTGCCTTTATTTTTTATTTTTTGTTGTATTGTGAAGGCATCTTAGCTCGCAGTGAGGAACTGCGTGACCCATCACATGAAAGTTAGGTACTTGTACCAGCTCCAACGTGTAAAGAAATACCGTAAAGGCGACAGTCTCCTTATCTAAATGCTTTCACTCTCGTCTAATGATAGTTAACCCAGTTACACATAATATCTTCATTGTCCCATTAGGAACACCTACACGTGTATTATCCAATGATACTTAGTACCAGTAGGAGTTTCATTTAGTTTTGACGTGTCTACTCACATATTTATTGCTGTTCTGAAGTAGGCTTTATTTTTAGGTGCTGTAAGGTACAATTTGTAATAAAATTTTATCTTCTAGGTATGTGCGCTGCATCAAGCCGAACGATATGAAGGAAGCTGGCAAGTTCAACGATCAGTTAGTGCTTGAACAACTTCGGTATCTGGGCATGAACGAAATAGGTAAGATTTGTTTTTTTAACTATCACATCACATCACACTAATATTATAAATGCGAAAGTTTGGATGGATGGATAGATGGATGGATGGATGTTTGTTACTTCTTCACGCCAACGCCACGGATCGGGCTGAAATATTGCATAAAGGTAATTCTAATCCTGGAATCAAACATAGGCTACTTTTTATTTCATAAATCAGTTCCCATGGGATAGAAATCACCTTTAAACGTTTCCATAGAAAAAACGTTTGCAAAGCCGCGAGCATTATACTAGTATTTTATATTTATTTTTATTTATTTGGGAAACATACAGTTATCATAAACTAAAAAAATACATAACATATACATTACAATAAACAGACAGTTCAGGGTTCAATAAGCAACTAAAAACAATTATCTCAAAACACTGGCTGCATTGCCCCGCTGTTGAGCTACCTGTAGATTGTTTGCAACAGTCTGCATTTAGCTCAATTGTTTCAATTGTAAATAATAGTTCTAATATATTTCTAATGTTTTATTGTAATTTTCTTTCTGAATAAAGGCTTCTGCCCTTTAAAAAAATATCTCAAATAAAGAAGAATTACTCTAAGAAAACATAAAAAAGGCAAGAAAAATTAAAATTACATGAACATAATAATAAAGGGACAAACAAATACAGAGTAACAGATAACATATTTACGGAATGTGCCTGTTATCATAAAATCGCCAGAAACTATGGGCAGTTTTTAAAGCGGATACTGACCGGTGTTACGGGCCGTAAAGTACCATTCGCAACGAGCATGAAACGTCAAAAATCTGTCTTGTTGCGCGTTGCGAGCGCCTTCTTTCCCCGTACTGACTGCACGATAGATCGCTGTGTAACACGTTACATTACGCCCTGTAAAAGCCTCCACACACAGAAACTGTGGCCGGGCCGGAGGCGAAGGCGTGCGAGTTGTATCATACGGATTTATATGAGAGACTACACACACGCCGCCCGCCGGTGTGTGTGTAGTCTCTCATATAAATTCACGCATTACAACCCGCACGCCTTCGCCTCCGGCCAGCCACGGGCAAAAGCTAGTCAATCATATTTCTAAACGTTATTTCCAGTGCGTATCCGCCGAGATGGATACCCAGTTCATCTCCCGACACCTCAATTCCAAGCACGATACCGATGTCTGCTGCCACACCCTCGGCTCGCCAGTCCTGATGTTGCGTAAGTCAAAAATGAAACCCCCAGGTTTCATTTTCGCCTCTCTCATTCGCCTTCTCTGAAACGGAAAATTTGAAGTGCAAAACTCGTATGTCGCTTGCATAAGATTAACGGTTGCACGAAAACGAATCAGAAACTTTGATTTCGTTTTTAAGGGTACGGGCTCAGGAACCACCATCACCTGACAAAATAAATAAAAATAATATCCAAAAAAAAAAGCTAACTTGACGGGACTTGATCTCGCAACCTTCCCTGGGTACAAGTCGAATTTATTTTGGGAAATTACTTATTTTTTATTACTTAATTTTTTAGGAATCTCCGTAAGAGGAGGTTACGCACTATAATAACAAAAACCTTATCACCTGACAGTTCACTTTTCCTTCACCAAAAATATATATTTTGTTTCACAGAGCAATAACGTCGATAGTGGACGCACCGGTCAACGATTGGCAGATCGGCCGGACGAAGATATTTATGCGCTCATCTGTACACGCTCCTCTTGAAGCGAAACGGACAGCGTTGATCCAGTCTTCCGCTTTGAGGATTCAGAAGGTATTTTTCTAAGCCTCTGTCTTCCCAAGTAGTAGAAGCTAGTATGGAATACTAGCTTCTACTGCGTGCCGAATCGCACGCTCTTTTTAAGTAGTCTATGTCCGTCCCCGAGATACCGTTTACCTCCCTGCCAAGTTTCATTAGGATTCGTTCAGCTATTTAAGTGTGAAAAGGTAAATATCAATGAACACACAAGCATTGTTCTGTGCGGGGATAACGACAAGCCATCAAATCAGTTAATCTGCCCACTATATCTGAAAGGCTCGCCCACAGAAATATTATTAATTCCATCGATATAAGTAAAAAAGGGAAGTTGAGTTACTAGCTTCTGGAAAGTGGAAGGCTCAAATTAGGTCCAATTAGGTCCACCAGTCATAGTCGGAGGGCGGCGTTCCTATTACGCGTGCTTGCTCCGACATACGTTCAAACGTCTGATTTATTGACTAAAAGACTACAGCAATGCTCTCGTATTTGTTCATTATAATTATTGAAGCAAGCTGGGAAATATAACTGAGCGAGTCTTTGCGTGTAGTTGTAACACAGGCCAGTTGTTGAGTAAGCGCTGGGAGAACGTACCATATCTACAGATTTTGCTTAAATCTATGATTAATTCACGTTTGTTTTTACCAGTGGTACAAAGGTAACGTGAAACGTCGCCAGTATCTCATCTGGCGAAACGCCGCCATCGTCCTACAAGCGGCGTGGCGCGGATGGAAGGAACGCGCGCATTTCTTGAGGCTGCGGCGGTCAGCGCTGACGCTGCAGAGGCATCTACGAGGCGCCTTCGCGAGGGAGGTGGCTGCGGCTTTGAGGGAGATGAAGAGGGTGAACCAGGAAATCAAGCTGAGGGAGGAAAGAAACAGGTGAGTTACACTAGACGGACTGTGAAAGGTGCAACATGAAATCGTTCGTCTAAAGTATGGTTTTCGACGTGGTTGGATGGAGCCCGCGCATGTCTTATTTTTCCACCAGAGCTAAGCTGCGTCGTCGCTCAGCTAAAACATTTGCAATGAGCATAAGTAAGGTAACATTTTTCTCACCCTCACCTCAACAGCCTGTATTGGTCTACTGCTCCCCACGCTGGGCATGCGGTTTGGGGATCGCAGTTCGGAGGTAGAATTGTTCTGCAGGGGCACTGCTGCCCGCTTCCGGTTGATATCCCTTAGTCGCCTCTTACAACACCCGCGGGAAGAGTTGGGATGGTGTAAATTCTAAGCCGCCGGCACCAGACAGCTGAAGCTGTACCTTATCGCTCAGCAAAACAAGTTGTGGCACAACCCGCACTGTTTCTATAATGTAAAATCAACTCTATCCTTATCATCCAACATTCCATTTCCATTGCAGCCTCGCCGAGAAAGCGAACCAAGAGCGCGCTGAATTAGAAACAATGGCGGACCAACTCCGCGGCCTGTCGTGCCCCGCGGCGCGAGCTGAGTCCATCAACCTGGACAATCTGTTCGACTTCCTAGCCGATGTGCCGACGCAGCGCGGCGCGCCCGACGGCGAGCCCGACGCGCACCAGCCGACTATAGCCGAGATTGGAGACTCTATGGAGAGGCTGGCCGATGACTTACATCAAGAGGTATAGAATAGAACGAGATTTATCTACCTACCTACTTGTTAAGTACAAATAAACATGAAAAAATCGGGTATGCTGTATCAGACACGCAACCTTGCTCCACGTCTTGTGCGTCAGGGTGTGCGACTCGCTCCGCTCGGCGTACTGGCACAGCATGTCAAATGTACACACAGCGTAGCGCGCGAAGCGAGCCGAGGGTCTGCGGCGAAGAAGTTACCATTTCGTTTTGTCTTATGAAGTTTTACTCCAGTCCTCCGAAGAAGTATTTTACCGGTCACGAGAAATCTATAGGAAGACAAATTATTACACAACAAGACAAGATATTATAGACTATAAGCTATTATTATTCGACATTTTAAGATTAAGTAAATTAGATTCTAATAATGAGATAACTCAACATTTAATAATTGACATGAACAAACATTATGACATTTTATTAAATAACACTAAGCGCGACTATTATAATAGTATTATTCAGACTAACACGAACCCCACAAAAGGCATGTGGAGTGTAGTAAATAAGGAGAGAGGTAAAAATAATACCCCTCGGCTAGATATAACGGAAGTGGTCACTAACTCCAACGGTGCCAGTTTTTCAAACAAAAAAGAACTTTTGAATGCCATGAACTGTCGGCTTCTGAGCGCGGCGGCAGCGTGCGGCGCGCCGCGCGCTATTCTCGCCGATGTGCACAGCACGTTATGCTCGGCGCGGGCGCCGGCGGACCGCTCGCTCCGTCTCCGCCCGTTCACAGCGGACGAAGTCTTTGTTATTATAACAAAACGGATTCCCGCTAAGCCGGCACAAGACGTGTATGGCATTTCAATGAAGTTGCTGCGCCTTGCTGTACTTATACTCGCTCCTATACTTGCCTATGCTTTTAACATCTGCATTCGACAGGGCGAGTATCCAACGTCCTTAAAACAGAGCAAAGTTTCTCCGTTGTTCAAAGGCAAAGGAAAAAAGAGCGACATGGACAGTTATCGGCCCGTGTCGATAATTCCCGCACTGGCAAAAGTTTTGGAAAACGGCCTGAGTCAACGTCTAACAGAGTTCCTGTCGTCGACAGATGCGCTGTCAGACCGACAATACGCGTACCGCGAGGGTCGGTCTACGACGTCGATGACACGGAGGGTCGTTAGCCTTGTGATCGCCGCGCGGGAGAGGAAGCAGCAGGTCGCAGTTATGTGCTGCGACCTGTCAAAAGCGTTTGATGTTGCCGACCACACTATACTCGCAGTGAAGCTGAAGCACTACGGCATAGATGGACCAGCGTATGCGCTGCTGACGGACCTCATGCGAGACAGGTCGCAGGTGGTGAAGGGAGGCGGCATCATGTCGGAACCACAGCAGTCGTACATGGGCGTGGCGCAGGGATCCTCGGTCTCGAACATCTTATTCTCAATCCTATTGAATGACTTACCGGAAGCAGTTCCTGAGGCCGAGATCCTTATGTACGCGGACGACGTGGCCGCAGTTGTCTCCGCCCCTTCAATCGACGCTCTGGAGATCCAACTCAATGCCGTGGCAGCACGACTAGCTGTGTGGTTTAGAGTAAATGGACTTGCTCTTAACTTGAAAAAAACGCATTTTATTCACTTCCGATTCTCGGGTGTACCCGTCAGGGCGCTGGCCGTGACCATAGACGACAAAGCTATCGATCAGGTTGAGTGCACAGGGTTCTTAGGATTCCAGATAGATAGGGGTCTGATGTGGGCGAAACACATCGATGTGCTGTGCGGACGGCTGGGTAGTGCGTGTTACGCGCTGAGCCGGGTGAGCCGGGTGGTGTCCGCGGACGTGGCCCGAGCATGCTACTTCGCCACTGTTCACTCGCAACTCCAGTATGGCGCCGAGCTGTGGTCGCGCGCTGCCGACTGGGAGCGCGCGTTCCGCATGCAAAAAAGGGCTATACGTGCGATGGTAGGGATACGCAGCGATGTCTCGGCCAGACCGCACTTTAAGAGCCTAGGCATCCTTACACTACCCTGCATAGCCATCTCGCAGGTAGCCCTCTATGTGAGGAGCAACTTCGACTCTTACGCAACGCACGGTGACTTCGCGTACCGCACTCGTAACCAGCACAGACTGGTGTCACTAGCGCGGTCCCTGACTAAGTCGTCGAAGCTGACTCACATTATGGGTCCGCAAGTGTACAACAGGTTACCAGACTCGATTAAGGATGCTGCGGGCATTGGTAGTTTTAAACGTCGCCTAAAACGTTGGCTTATTGAGCAATCGTTTTATAGCTATGATGAGTTCATAAGCTCAAAATGATATTTTTTATTATTAATTCTAGTGAATGTTATTATTTATTTATTATTTCTGTTAGTTGCCTTTAGTAAGTATGCTAAAGATAAGTAATTTTTTTCATGTTTTGTTTAAGTAGGTACAATTGTAGAATTGTATAACATATTTAGATAATGAACACCCTGACATGTAACATTTTCTGTTATCAATAAAAAACTATGAACTATGAACTATGAACTATGAACAAAACAACATAGGTGTAATTAGATGCTCGTTTTGGCACTGGTGAATGTGAGGCTATCTGCTGTTTTTGGAAGGTTTATCATTAGTGAATTAATTTTATGCAAAGAAACTAGCGACATCTAGTAGGTTGTGTGGTGTACTAAAGCTGAGGTGATTTGAACACCATTTATTTCAATTAAACACAACTGTAAATGAAAAAAAAATATTCATTTGCTGTAGTTTAAGAATCTATCGGTACATAATCATAAGCTTTTTTCCCAAATAAATAAAATTCATCATCTGCCTATATTAGTTCACTGCTGGACACAGGACTAATGAGCGCCAGAGCGCCCTGTCTTCAGCTTGTCGCATCCAGCATCTGCCTGCAGTCTTTCACAGATCGTCGCCCCACCTGGCCGGAGGGCGTCCTACGTTTACTGAGTCGTGGTCTCCACTCAAGAACACATTTGCCCCAGCGGTTGTCGGTTCTTCTTAAATAAAATAAAATTACATCAATCTCATTTCAGCTGGAACACGTACTGGCTACAGAAATAGACGAGCTAAGCAAAGCGCACACGGAAGCTCAACGCAAGCCAGACGGCGCAGACTCCGACTCAATCCCCCCCGCGCCGCCGTCTTCCCTGCCCCTCACATCCATCATGCAGCCTGCGATGACGTCATCCATGAACGGATCCATGACGTCATCGGTCAACGGACCTATGACGACGTCGATCAATGGGGCCATGACGACATCAATCAATGGAGCTATGAGGACTTCTATGAATGAGAACATGACGGGATCTATGAACGGAGCTATGAGGAGTTCGATGAATGAAAATATGACGAGTTCTATGAACGGTGTTATGAGGTAAGTGGAAGTACTTCTCCGCGTTTCCCCTAAACTTAACCCTTAGACTCGCCAGGCGTGCGTGTCTATAGTAGTATGGAGTTCTGCGTATGAATTCATACGCATTCCGAGTCTAGAGGAAATACCTTATAATTTCCCTATTCGTACTTATTATCCGCATTATTATTTTTGTGTCTTGTCTGAGCGTCTGGTCGAAGCGACGCGTGACCCGAGAGCTGGTGAGTATCTGGCGCAGCGCATCAGCATTGCCATACAGCGGGGCAATGCAGCCACGTCTTAGAGACGCTTCCGACTGGTAGTGATATTGATCAGTTGAGCTACCTGTAGATTGTTTACGACAGTCTGCAGTTCATTACGGATGTAACCGGGTTAACTACGACCCTTATTGTGTTGGAAGAAGCAGTGCTCGGAGAGATGCGGAACGCGCGCGTCTAGAACCGCACTCACCCTGAAGATGTCCCACGTTAAGGGATGAAACATTGGTGTTCTTCCAACACAAATAAAGTTCGTAGTTAACCCGTTTACATCCGTAATGAATTGGTCAAACTAAGATTGTTTTTATAGTAAAATAGTCTGCAGTTCCATTGTAAATACTAATTCTAGTTTGTTTCAATTACTTGATTGTAATATTCTTTGATAATAAAATTATATTTGATTTGAATTGTTATTTTCTCTAGAACGTCAATGACCGGCTCTGTAAACGGGGATCCTATGACGTCGTCTCTCATCCTGCCCCCACCGCCGCCGCCGATGCAGCCCGACTGCGATATGACGTCACCAGTGTTCCCGCCGCCCCCTATCTGTGCACTCCCCGAGCCCGCGGGGCCCCCGCCGCCTCCGCCACAGCCTAGTAAAGGTAGATATGACTTAATATCTTATATAAAAAGTCTTACGCCGCCGGTAAATTACACGATTTTAATTTATCCTATCCTATTAATATTATAAAAGTTTGCGTGAATGTTTGTTACCACGTATTTCCTATATTATGAACTTCCTTTCATATTTGACAGCAACAGTACCTACTTTTTTTCTTTTATTCGGCGAGGAAATTCGTTCCACCACTCCACACACTCGCCGACCCCATTCTTCCGTCACCTTTCGTCCCCCCGATTGGGACACAGAACAGTATCTACCTAGAGAAAAGTCAACAAATCTGGAACTGACTATCTTGAAGGAACCATTGTACCGACTGTAGTGAGAAGACCTATCGACTCCACGTCTTCAATATTATCTATTTAAAATCGCTTGTTTTCCACAGACACAACTCCACCTGAGCTGACAAATGGTGTGATACCCAACGGGAAGCTGTCCGTTGTGAACGGCAAGGAGCCGATTTACGAGTCTGTGATCCCGCGGCCCAATGCGGACGTGATCTCACCACCCGCGGACAATATTAATGCTAATGGGTAAGTCAGCTGGTCAGGTTACATGAACTATTATTTTTGTCTTATATTTCAACAGTTATTATTTGTCAACCATAGAATGATAATTTCTGAAAAATGTTGGCACCCAGAGTAGGTTTATGTTCGAAAGTCAGTTTACTTTACATACAACCTTTTTAGGCCGTAAATTACGGAAAGCTAATAAAGTCTTACACTTGGGCATTGCTTGATGAGTTCGTTACAAAAGCCTTAGGCTTCTACGGCTTTGACGACCTCCATGGCGCAGCGGGCGAAGGTCCGCCTGCGACGCAGGAGGTTGCGGGTTCGATTCCCGCCACGGAAAAAATGTGTACGATCTGCAAAAATTTGTTCCGTTGGTCTGGGTGTTTTCTATGTATAATAAAAATATCTATCTATGTAGTGTATTGTATTAAGTATATCAGTTATCAAGTACCCATAACACAAGCTTTGCTTAGCTTGGAGCTAGATAATGCTGTGTGTATTGTCCAGCATTATTTATTTATTTATGCAACCATATTGGGCTTAGCCTAGCGCGGGCGCGTTTGAGAATTACGCGTGCTAACTCGCTCAAGCCCGTCGCGCTAGGCGCCCGCCTTAGTCGCCTTGTATTAATCCAAACCGCGGTTTCATAATGTTTGATACTTCGCGCCCGCCTTAGGCCTAGCACGGGGATCGTTGTCTAGAGTAGAATAGAGAAGATTGACATTGCATTGTCATACATTGCGTAAATTATTGAAGTTGAAGGAATGAGTTTCAAACATATTACGCATTCGATGATGATGTGACGTAATTTTTGTCTATTCTACCCTAGACAACAATCCCCGTGCTAGGCCGGCTGGGTACCGTAATACCAAAAGTTAGTATGTAAGATTAAAATAAAACGACTTACGATAAACTTTGTTCGACACCAATATTTTTTGACGTGAGTAAAACCAGTTCATAAAATGTTAACAGATTTGCCCACAAACCGCCGGAAACCATTCCTGTTGAAAGACCAATGTCACCAGTAATAGTAGCCGTGAAGGAGAAAGCGGCGCCGCCTCCGCCCATACCCATGGACACCTGCATCAGTCCACCGCCCATGATGAACGGAGATATTCTTGTAAGTTGTGCTAAATGCTGCTCTATTACGAAGAATCAAAGTTCAAAAATAAATAAGCGGCGAAAGACATTGAAATTTCTAAACATGGTATTAATTCCAAGTCTTCCATGATAAAGAATAACGAGTAAGGAACGATAGTTGTTAATTTATACGAACCCTTTAACTGCATTTTGGAATATAAAGTTTGCTCGCGCCAAACTATTCAGGGGCATAACTTTGTAGGGTGCAATTTTAAGTGGCTGTTATCCAACTTTGATGATATAGCATGGATTTATGTAACTTCTGAACCTTAGGTAGCTTAAAGCGCTACCCCGACCCAAATCAGTGCCATCACCTATTTTATCTTATTATGTTCAACGAAGGAATTTTCAAAAATCGATTGGCCAGTTTGTGATATCACACTAATATTATAAATGCGAAAGTTTGGATGTATGGATGGATGGATGTTTGTTACCTCTTCACGCCAAAACTACTCAACGGATCAGGCTGAAATTTTGCAAAGTCCAATCCTGGAATCAAACATAGGCTACTTTTTATCCCATAAATCAGTTCCCATGTGATAGAAATAACCTTAAAACTTTTCCATAGAAACAACGCGTGCGAAGCCGCTGCCTGGCAGAAACTAGTCTATCATACGCTTTTTTTACTGCTTTTATAATTTTTTTAGTTAGTGTAGTGTAGGCAGAAATGCGAAGTAGGCCAAAAAGAGCAACTTGGCATCGCTGCTTAAAGTATAAAAAATAAAACTTTTACATGCATCAGGCGCTGATTTGGGTCGGGGTAGCGCCTTAAGAACAAATCGCAGTGCGCGTCGCAAGGTGTGCGTGGAACGTTAAATGACATTATACCTTCCTCTCAAACCTATTTTCCTACCCTCAAGAGTGTAAAAGTGACAACGGTTACCATCAGCCAGTCTTCCACACTAAGACCTTTCAAGCCATTCTAACTTTTATTCTCTTGCAAACAGAGTACAGATCGCAGTGCGCGTCGCAAGGAACGCGTGGAGCGTCAACTGCGGCAGATGGAGGCTGCCTCTCCCCCCGCTACCGCCGTCCCCCCCACCACGCCTCCCGCGGACGCGACCAATGACCTCGCTGAGTTCGCTAAGCTGTACTTCAATGATCATCCTAGGTCACCTGAAGGTAATGTTTAAAACCAAAGAAAAGCGATAGCTCTTGTCAATACCATAAATAAGAGTCCCACTACAAGGCTGAGGTTAATTAATAAAATTTAATTTGTCAAACTTGGCCATGTGAAGTAACCGAAAACATTCCGCGACTAAATTGACATTGGCTTTATCTCGGGCAAACAAAGAGCTCGAGTAGAAATGCAATAAAATACCGTTTGTCATCCTCACCTCAACAGCCTATACTTGTCCACTGCTGGACGCAGGCCTCCCCCTGATAAGCGCCTTTATCCCATTGGGAGGGGGTTAGGGATCGCAGTTCGGTGGTAGAATTGTTTCGCAGGGGGCGCTGCTGCTCACTCCCGGTGGAAGAATTGGCAGCACCATGCTTACTCCTAATGGCTCAGCGACCCCAGTGTACCTTATTCTCTAATAAGAGTAGTCGCCATTTTGTATGTCCCGTGTAGTTTCCCGCCCGTAAATAGCTATAGGTAAGGCTATAGAAGTAGGCTATATTTTATTTTTTATCCAGGCACTATCATGGCAACACTGACGCGTAAAAGCAAATCCATGGAGCTACTTACCAAAGAGGAGATGATCACTTACCACAAGGGCAACAATATACCCACCTCGCATCTGCAACTACACGACCCGGAGAGTGTCACCGCGGCTGTCAATATATTCCGGGTAAGTGCTTCTAGAAATCCCGTTTTACATCATGTGTTGGTAGGTTCAACAGATAGTTTTATTCACTTTTAGATATTACATTAAAGTAATTACAACTACGTATGACAAAATTCGGAAACCCCTGCGATTTTTCTTTGAAACTCGGTTAAATGAATACTACTATCATAACATTAAACAGCTGTAGGTACAAATTATCAACAATCACAATCACCTTATGAATATGAGCTTTTACACCACAGTCCATCCGTCGTCTTTAACCAATGATTCCATAGCAATTATTTAAATGTTCGATATGTAAGTAACATACAAGGTTGTAAGTGGAGTAGGTATCATCTGAAACAGCCTTGTTTTCGAATTCCAAAAAGGTCTAAGGCTGAACGAGTCTCTCATCTCTCCATACAAACGTGGAAGGGTAACTACTACGCTGTTTGATGTTGAGCATCCAAAACTAAGGATAATATCAATTTATCTCGTCATTATCTAGGTATGTCTTTAAACACCCGAAACCGTAAAAAAGTATTAATTTAAAAAATACAAGCTTCTAAACTTTCGTATTTCAGCACCGATTTTAGCCCAACTTTGGGCGAAAATAAATAACATACGTAGAAAGAAAATTCTAAAATAAATCCCGTACAGACATAGTTTAGTTATTCAAAAGTTGAAATAAATTTATTTTGAAATTATACTCTCAATAGCTTTTTTTATAATAACCCTTGTGCTAAATGGTTTTTCCCAAGTTTTTTGCCTTTCATCAAGCGCGCGAGAATGAGTTGGAACGGACGACTCGTGCAGCCTTAATTTATAAAAGTTGTATTTCTCCAGGAACTATGTCGCTACATGCGCGGCGAGCTCGGCGCCGAGAAGGAGACGCAAGTGATACAGTCTCTGATCGCCAAGGGGCTGGAGCGAGAGGAGTTGCGGGACGAAATACTAGTGCAGTGTGTGAGACAGGTAATTTTATTAGATTACTAGTTTATGCCCGCGGCTTCGCACGCGTTGTTTCTATGGAAACGTTTAAAGGTGATTTCTATCCCATGGGAACTCATTTATGGGATAAAAAGCAGCCTAGTTTGAGTCCAGGATTAGAATTACCTGGATGCTAAATTTCAGCCCGATCCGTTCAGTAGTTTTGGCGTGAAGAGGTAACAAACATCCATCCATCCATCCAAACTTTCGCATTTATAATATTAGAGTGATTATCAATTTGAAAGTTTTCAATCAGTGCGTCTTGCCCGTTATGACCTACGGAGCTGAGACGTTAGATACACTCACGGTAGGCCTGGTCCACAGTTCAAAGTCGCTCGAGCTATGGAAAGAGCTATGCTCGGAGTTTCTCTGAAGGATAGGATTCGTAACAAATACCTACATCCGACAGAGAACCAAAGTTATCGACATAGCTCAAAGAAATAGCAAGCTGAAGTGGCAGTGGGCCGGCCAACTCCCGCGAAAAACCGACAACCGCCGCCTGTAAACGTGTTCTTGGGTGAAAACCGCGACTCTGCAAACGTAGTGTAGGACGCCCTCCAGCCAGATGGGATGACGACCTGCGAAAGTTTGCAGGCAGATGCAGTATACGGCAAGCTGAAGACAGCGCGCTATGGCGCTCATGACGGGAGGCGTGTGTCTAATACAGGCTAAGTCCCGAGTTCTTTTGAACGATCAAGAATGTCAGTCCTATTTGGTTGTAGATCAATGACTGCCCAGTGGAAGAGTGGGCTGAACGCGTCTGGCTGATCCTCTGCCTCTGCGCCGTCGCCTGGCAACCGTCCCGCGGTCTTGCGCGCTACTACTGCGCCTGGCTGCGAGCGCGCGCGCGCCAGGCGTGCGCGCCGCACGCGCCGCGCGCCGCGCACTGCGCGCAGTGGTGCCTGGACAACTGCAGGGGCGCCGCGCCTAGGCATCTGCCGCCCTCTACTGTGGAGATTGCTGTGAGTTTACTTCAATACAGGGTTAAATGCCTTTCCTTCTTCCTATTTCACTTCACGGTTAGCAGACATGGGTATACCCTTCAATATTGGAGACTATAGAGTCAGCACGCTTAGTAGACGGATAGGTAAACGCAGTGAAAGTCATAATTTCTACTCTAGATAGTCTATTGCGTTACACATTGATTGTATATTCTACAAAATCACTGAAGGGAGTCCTGCTGAAACTACCTTCAAACAGTTGACAACGAAATACCTATCCAACTTGATAATAATAAAATAAGTTTACTTACACTTTTTTTCTTTTATTCACACTTTTGTTCCTCTCAGGCAATGCGACGTCTCGGCACAATAGTCTGTCGTTTCTTCTTCCTCGACGGGCGCACTAAGGCCATCGACGTCCACCCAGCGGACACGGCAGCGGCCGCCGCTGCCCGGCTAGCGGACAAACTGGGGCTATCCGCTAACGCGCGCGCTGGCTGGGCCGTGTACCAACAACGCGGGACCAAGGAGGAGCATGTGCGAGCTACGCAGTATCTGTACGATGTTATAGCGGCTTGGGAAATGTGAGTATTTTGTCTGAGTAACATGTCTATAGCGGACAAACTGGAGCTGTCTACAGGTCATGAAGAATACAATGAATTTCGTATTAAAGTGTTGCGAGAATATCTCGAATTATAGCGACATTTGTCATATTAAATTCAACGTAGCATTTATTATTTATTTACACATAAGTATCCGTTTGTCACCTTTTTACCCGTCCCTTGAGTATGTCTTAATTTGAAAAATTTCTAACGCACCATGCACATGCAGTAATTTTTCAGTTCGAACGAGATTATTTTCCGTCAAGGTAGTTAAAGCTATATTGTTTCCATGTCAAAAAACCTCTTGTATTATTCAGGCAACAAGGCCCAGGCACCGGGTCAGCGGACAACCGCTTCGTGTTCAAGCGACGCCTCTTCCGCGGCGGTCGCGAGCTGCCGCACGACCCCGTCGAGGTGGCGCTACTGTACGCGCAGGCCGTGCATAGCGTCGTCAAGGTGGGTATTAAACAGACAACAAGCGTATAAACAACAATTTAAATCACTTCAGGTTATTTTTACAGACTATGAGTGGAAACTGTCTTTAGCTTCATTTGTTCTAGTTTAAGAATTTATTGTTACCTAAACATAAGCTTTTTGTTTCCCAAATAAATAAAATTAAAATAACAAGGCATATACACCGGGTCAGTGCACAACCGATTATACGATTGTATTTGTCGAAAATATCATGATGCTAGGGTTTTTAAAATAAGCAGAACCGACGGCCTAATGATTCGGCCATCGCTCCTGCCTTAGCAATTCCAAAATCTACTCAGCCTATTCAAACCTACGAGCTCGCTTGCTAATTATAATGTTTTCAAAAGCAAGGGAATATCTGTGCTAAAGCTCTTAATTTAAAACTAACCAAATGAAATGAGAATCGTTCACAAAGGTTACAAAATTATTTTTATTCAAAGTTCACAATGGCTTCAACTTACACGTGTTGTCTGCTTCACACCTCCAACTAGAATGTCGTTCCTTGAATATTCTAGACGTTTCCCGCGCTATTTCCCCCTCCACTTCAAGCAAACTCGTTGCGAGCGTTCGAGAATGGCGGGAAAATCAAGAATACTTCAAGTTCACAATAATCAATTAAAATAACACATTGATTCCGACACAATAACTCTATCTAAATTAAATAATAATTATTTGAACATTTTTGAAGGCGATTAAAACAAAATAAATTAAACTGCTAACAAATTCAGACATTCACGACTTCCTCTAATGTTACGCAACAACCAAGGATGAATCCCATAAAGACTTCTAAATTTATTAATAATTCTCTAAAGATTTAAGAAAGCCATTTAAACTAGATAGCTTAACATTTACTTCACAATTCTTTTAAACAAGGTTCTGACGTAATGACAGTTGGTCACAAAACCTTTTAATATTACAAAATCGTTCAGATTAAATCTTAGAACTATTTCCAAATCCATTACTTATTGTTTTACGATTTTCTGGATTATTAATAATTCTCTAAAGATTTAAGAAAGCCATTTAAACTAGATAGCTTAACATTTACTTCACAATTCTTTTAAACAAGGTTCTGACGTAATGACAGATGGTCACAAAACCTTTTAATATTACAAAATCGTTCAGATTAAATCTTAGAACTATTTCCAAATCCATTACTTATTGTTTTACGATTTTCTGGAAGAAATACAGCTACCTAAATCTAGGTTTTTACAAATTCACCCGCGAACTCATTATTTATTTGAAATTGAAATCTCAATGCTTACATTCAATCTCTTACCTATTTCTAAATTCCTTATTAATTATTTAAGGAATTTTAATAGGAGAGAAATCTAACCAATTCACCTTTTTCAAAAATAAGTAGATGTAAGTACTTGGTATCAAAACATTATTGATTTATAGAAAAGTTACCTAACCAAAAATTGATGACTTAACTCGTAGTTTAAATATTATTTTATGATTTAAGATGGCAATTCGCAGATATCACTGAGGTTATCATAAAAGCGTTGTTGTTTTGAATTAAGGGTTCTTCAAACTGGTCAGCTGGAGGTTCGCTGCGGCGACACGGCCATTCTGAGATGCGTCGCGTGCTCAGCGTCGCTCCCAGGGGTTTGTTGCTGGAAAGAGATAACAAGTGTTGAGGCTAGGCACTTCCACAGTAACCTATTACCTATAGCTTCATGTTGAGTGAAAGGCTAGATACTTCCACAGTACATCTAATCTTTTTAAATTATAACACTCGACGATAGACAGAACACAACACAATTACCCAAATTTTGTAACAAAACACAACTTGCACCACTCAAGTTTTGTCTTATTAGAACAGATAAACCATATTTCTAGAAAAACATGACTCACTCCACGCAAGTTTGTTTTGATGGTAAAGTTTATCACAGTGTGATAGTGTTTGTGTGTAAAAAGAAAAAGGAAAGGATAGAGGTCCGTGAGAGGTCGATGCTGCTCAGAGCAGAGGCCCTAGGATTATGGTATAGGTTGATGCTATGCTCTAGGCGGTCTTGTACGCCGCGGTACATAGGGGACTAGGATAGGACAATTTTTGGCTTTGATGACCCCCACGTGTCATCGCAGCATCTTTTGATAGGTGGCTTTGATGACCCCCGCGTGTCATCGCAGCATCTTTTGATAGGTGGCTTTGGTGACCCCCATGAGTCACCAAAAGCATTTTGTTTTGTGATCTGATGATCATGATGATGATGATGATGATGATGATGATGATGATGATGATGATGATGATGATTTTGTGCTCTAGGTATCCTCTGATACCAAGATGCCTAGACACTTGACTCAGTGTCTGTGGTAAAACGAAGAAGTGGGTGTGTGTGAGAGTGCTTGCCTGTCGAGTTTGTATGTATGTATGGAAATGCATTATGAAAGTTTCTCACCGGGATTGAACTGTGCTGGCTTATGTTTGGGCGACACGGCTTCCTGAACACAGATGCCTGGGTATTGTCTACGCTGTAGTTGATTGGGCGCCACTTTGAGGGGTCGCCGTAGGTAGCAGTCGTACTTCAGGATTCTGTAAATTTCATAGAGAGCACCAAGCTTGAGATCAAGAAAGGTTTAGTTTAGCCTTAGAAAATAAAGGAGGGGAAGGCTTTACAAAATTACCCCAAATTTTATTTTTTACCAAAATTTTCCAACGGGGAGGCACGGTAAACAAACACATAGAGTACACAGAGGCAGGATTATGCTCACATAAAACTTGTGTTCCTACCAAACCCATACTAAAACAATGTAGTAATAGATCTTGCTGAGGGGAAGAGAGTTGTTATAGCATTTCCTTTCCATTATGTTCAAAGGGATAAGCGGATAATTTTAAATTAGTTCAAGGTCTTCCACCTAAGAACTCACGCCCAACATCCACTTTTATTTGTTGAGGTCCCATACATGTAAATAAATAAGAGGCAATTCTGGACAAACAACACAGCATCACCTAGCCCCAAAGTAAGCCAAGCTTAGTGTTATGGCTACTAGGTAATGGATATACATAAATACATTACAAAGACAATTTGTGCTGGACATCCCTTAGCCAGGTGGGATGATGACCTGTGAAAGACTGCCAGTAGATGCTAGATGCTGCAAGATTAATACAGGGCGCTATGGCGCTCATTAGGGGAGGCCTATGTTCAACAGTGGGCTAATATAGGCTGGTGATGACAATGATGTATCCATGTACGATATTCGGCAGGCAATTCATTTCCTATGAAGCGCATCAATGCTAGGTATGTTGAGTTTCTGCTGAAATGTAATCCGCTCGCCCTTCCTGCCACTCAATGTCAATTTTGGTATCATCTGTGTATGCGAGGAAGTAGCAGAATTCCGGTAGGTGCGTGTGTACGTGCGTTATTGAGACAACAGCAAGTGAGCTTACATTTTATTTGGAACAAATTATTAGTAAAACCTGCGAATTATCTACCGCGATCCATTCAGAGAGGAAGACCGTCTTCAATGATCGTTTGAAACTTAAACAAATACGTTGGAAAGTCCACATTGTAACGAAAATCCGCTTTATAATATGAGAATTCACTTACACGAGGACAATTAAAGCTCCATGAACTAGCTAGAGTAGAATTTACAGCCTTCCAACTTTTCCAAAACATTCTAATCTCTCTGACCAAAACAAGCAAATTGCGACAAGACCACTGACAATTCCCGTTTGAAAACTTGGAAACGTCAACTTCAGTTTGACAGTTATGAAAAAGTGAGTGACGCAAATTCAATACTTGAAACGTCAACTTCAGTTTGACAGTTATGAAAAAGTGAGTGACGCAAATTCAATACCGGTAGGTAGGTAGGTACCTACTAAAGTTTACGACTCTTTTTGGCCAGCTAGCCGTACCAAAAATAGCTTTTATCTATCAAGGCTAGCTAAGCTACCTACTTCATCTATAGCGCTGTCACAAGCGTATAAAAAGTCGTGACGGAGCACGGTTGTCGAGAAAATCGTAAATGCAATTCGAAACCAACATTGGTAGAATTGTGTCGAACCATGATGCAGAGCCAAAAGTTAAAGAAGAAGTAGAAGAGAAACAAAACTCCTTGAGATTTGCTTTTTCAAAGATGAAAATAATGTAGGTAGTTTGAAGCTTCTATGTTTCTTTCTAAAAAGTTTTAAAGGCTACGGTAGGTTAGCTACTTATCCCACTTATCCAATTGAAACCTACTTTAGAACTAAAACAAAATGAAACTTAGTTTTCAGAGCAAAACAACGCATTATCGTTTTGTTGAGAAAATCGCCTCTATCAGAGGCAGTAATTGTCTTACATGAACGTAATACCTACTTCGTGAAGGAATAATTACATCCAATTGAACAAATCGTTTCGATCTCATCCACGAAGCAATGGAAAAATAAAACAGAATAATAAGATGGGACAAATGTCCTGTAAACATCATAACCACAATCAACTTAAGGAATGAAGGTAAACATTTTGAAGAATAAAAACAAACTAGAATATCTACGTAAACGAGGAATTTCCTCCACAAGTGTTAGACAGATACTTACATAAATCCCTGCTAAATCATCTGCAAAAATGAAAGCAAAACTGCAGTCAGTAAAGCATATCTACACGGCTACGCTTACCTATACAAGATTGTCATACTAATGACCAAGGCTCACCAACAAGACAAGACTCAAGCTCCAACTCCCAACTACAGTAAACGTTAGCTGTGACCCACTAGGGGACCCGGAAGATTCAAGGAACCCACATGTCAAGAAATCAATTTTTGCCAAAGGAATAAACAAAGTTGGATTTTTAGACTCAAAAGCCAAAGCTTTGCAACCTAGAGGAGGTACCTGCATTTAGTTTTAGTATTGAATGGTGAAATCTTAATATTAAGTTATGTTTGTGCAAGGCAATAAAGCTCATTTTATTATAAAAATTTTTAGCTGACTACTAATGTTAGGTCGGCCAAATTGACCGTGATTCAGACCACTCTCGACTACAATACCTATTAGAAGATCGCCTACATGCATATGAATGGTGTTTTATTGGACTGTTAAAAATTCATAAATCTTTATTAATTATCGAGCTACCTCTAGATTGTTTGCAATGGACTGTAGTTAAATCAACTGTTTAAATTGTAAATACTAGTGCTACTTTATTTCCGTTTTTTATTGAAATTTTCTTTGTTTTTAAATTTTAATTCAAAATTATTATTATGCGTTTCTCATTTCCATAATCTCAGGCTAATAGTTACTTGGTCCTTTAGGAGGTCTGCGTGGGGCCGGTGCCAACAACACAGAGGCCTTTTATGAGAGTTCTCTTTCAAAAGAGTCTAAAAGCGAGAACTACACAAAGCGAGTATCATCCTAGTGTGCACAATGTGATACACCTTGATTATTACCGTTTTCTTTTCTAACCTGTGTCTAATGTGTGCCCAGGTTTTTGGTCTTACTGATATCATTGCACCACTCGCGGACTCCGACCCTACAGTCTGGGTCATACGATATAGTCCATGATGGTTTTCTTAATTTTGTCACCAGGAGATTTTAGTCGTCGAAAAACACACTTGGTAACATGGTGACCATTATGTTTATGCATTCATTAAAAATCAGGAGGTTACAATACCTATTTGGCGAGATACTACCGGGCTTGCATCAATATGCATTGTTTGTCCTGCTGGACACCGCGCCCACGTGGCGGGCATGTTCGCTGCAGTGGTTGCGCCATCATGTGTCCACGTGTTCGCGCCATTAGGTGTGCACGTGGTCGGTGGATCTGGTACTGGTGGATCCTCTTCGGGCTCGCTCATGTCGCGTCTTGTAGAATGCGACTGCTGCAGCCAGAACCTGAAAACGTGATAACGAGAGGGCAGTAACGGTAGCAGAGTCGAGGGATTGTGGAAACAATCCCACTTCTGATGTCGAAAATATCATGATACTAGGGTTTTTAAAATAAGCAGAACCGACGGCCTAATGATTCGGCCATCGCTCCTGCCTTAGCAATTCCAAAATCTACTCAGCCTATTCAAACCTACGAGCTCGCTTGCTAATTATAATGTTTTCAAAAGCAAGGGAATATCTGTGCTAAAGCTCTTAATTTAAAACTAACCAAATGAAATGAGAATCGTTCACAAAGGTTACAAAATTATTTTTATTCAAAGTTCACAATGGCTTCAACTTACACGTGTTGTCTGCTTCACACCTCCAACTAGAATGTCGTTCCTTGAATATTCTAGACGTTTCCCGCGCTATTTCCCCCTCCACTTCAAGCAAACTCGTTGCGAGCGTTCGAGAATGGCGGGAAAATCAAGAATACTTCAAGTTCACAATAATCAATTAAAATAACACATTGATTCCGACACAATAACTCTATCTAAATTAAATAATAATTATTTGAACATTTTTGAAGGCGATTAAAACAAAATAAATTAAACTGCTAACAAATTCAGACATTCACGACTTCCTCTAATGTTACGCAACAACCAAGGATGAATCCCATAAAGACTTCTAAATTTATTAATAATTCTCTAAAGATTTAAGAAAGCCATTTAAACTAGATAGCTTAACATTTACTTCACAATTCTTTTAAACAAGGTTCTGACGTAATGACAGTTGGTCACAAAACCTTTTAATATTACAAAATCGTTCAGATTAAATCTTAGAACTATTTCCAAATCCATTACTTATTGTTTTACGATTTTCTGGATTATTAATAATTCTCTAAAGATTTAAGAAAGCCATTTAAACTAGATAGCTTAACATTTACTTCACAATTCTTTTAAACAAGGTTCTGACGTAATGACAGATGGTCACAAAACCTTTTAATATTACAAAATCGTTCAGATTAAATCTTAGAACTATTTCCAAATCCATTACTTATTGTTTTACGATTTTCTGGAAGAAATACAGCTACCTAAATCTAGGTTTTTACAAATTCACCCGCGAACTCATTATTTATTTGAAATTGAAATCTCAATGCTTACATTCAATCTCTTACCTATTTCTAAATTCCTTATTAATTATTTAAGGAATTTTAATAGGAGAGAAATCTAACCAATTCACCTTTTTCAAAAATAAGTAGATGTAAGTACTTGGTATCAAAACATTATTGATTTATAGAAAAGTTACCTAACCAAAAATTGATGACTTAACTCGTAGTTTAAATATTATTTTATGATTTAAGATGGCAATTCGCAGATATCACTGAGGTTATCATAAAAGCGTTGTTGTTTTGAATTAAGGGTTCTTCAAACTGGTCAGCTGGAGGTTCGCTGCGGCGACATATTGTATTGTATTTATTTACCATTTATAACATAGGTCGTTATACAAGGCATGTCAGAAATTGTACAATTTGAAATAATAAAACATACTTAGTTCACTAAACAAAATTAAAAAGTCTTAAGTAAAAGCAAATTTCAATTAATTCCAGATCATAAAATTCAATGTCATGTTTAGGTATTATTTAAAGAAAGTGATTGAAATAAATTAGTACTCAAAAACGACTCTACCTTTGTGTAGTATTTCGCCGTGAAATAGCTGAATTACCTCTTTTTTCTCGCTAATACAGACTAATATTTAAAATAAAACCTTTCGCCAGATGGACGAGTTCCCAGTATCTGAAAAGGTGGCGCTGCAACTAGCGGGCCTGCAAGCGCAAGTGTCTCTCGGCGAGCCGTCGCCGTCGCCGCCGCCGCCGCACACGCGCGCCTACTACGCACAGCCGGAGCAGTTCCTGCCGCAGCGGATAGCGCGGGCCAGGCCCAACAACCAGTGGGTGAGTCCTGCTAGCCAGCCAAATCTTTAATAAGTTAGCATATCGGAATACTGCGAGGCGTTTTACTCGCCACACGGTGTGAATTTGCAGAATTGCGGCTCGCTTCGCTGGCCGCACTGACTTGTCGTGTTCTTACACGTTTAAGGGCGAGCAGCTCGCTTAGCTTGTTGCACAGGCATAGCAAATCGATAAACACGGAAGACCAGCGCTATGGCAGTATACATTCTAAGTAATTCTGTTACATTAAATTCATGTGTAATACGAGTGTGAGCACCAACACAAGCCTACTGTGGTTTAATGGTGCAACACACACATAACACATGTAAACACATGTTTTATTTCTTTGTAAATTAATATTATATTCTATTCTTCATCCTGCCATAGCATCTGCTGAGTGTTGGTCATTTTTGTTACCATTATCTTGTTACTTTTACATAAAATCTATGTAGTACATGCTATGTAAGGATATCACATGCGGCTCGCGTCGCTCGCTTACTGACATGATATCTATGAATTGGATAAACAAAAGGAAAAAAAATAAAAATTCATGCTTGTTTCCTCCGCAGGCCAACATCCTAGCGCAAGCTCACAGACAGTACGGCGCGGGGCGAGTGGAGCTGACTGCCAAGGCGTTGTATCTGTCCTGCGTGATGCAGTACCCCTTGTATGGAGTCACGCTGTTCCCTGTTACGTATAAGGGATATTGGGCCCATGGTAAGATTTCCTATGCAACATTAACGCATTCACTGTCCAGCCGGGCGGTGCGACCCTCAGGGGCGCTGCGCCGCTACATGGAGGTGGACGTGACCATCTGCGTCTTGTGCCATGATAGTGTTAATGATTATGATAGTGTTAATGACGTCTGTTTTATCGTCAACATACTTCATGTTGACGATTAAACCATGTCACAGTCACAAACACCAAAAGTGGCGTTTGTTACTGTGTTTGGCGTTTGCTTTCTTAATGTGACAAGGTTCATATCCTATTACATTCTGTTTTTTCTGAAGACCGGCTAAATTCAATAATGGTGATCGCAGAATAATGAATAAAACAAAGAAAAATCTATAATTTTACAGGTCCAAACGTGTTACTAGGCGTTGGCTCAGAAGGCGTAGTTCTGGTCAGGCCGGCTGACAAAGTGGTTCTGGCTGAATATCCCTACACCAATATAGCAGCGCTGCTCATGGATCCCGTCGACAATGGACTCACTATCAGCTTGACGCACCACGGACAACATGATGGGCACAGGTCAGAGAATTGTCGACTTTATTGCTTGTGACTTAGCAGTAATTTTTGGTTAACATAGTTATATATATATGTCGAATTAGAAGGTTTTATGGGTCGAAACAGGAATCGAGGTCGAACCAGGAATTAGGTCGAAACGGGAATCTGTGCCACTTCTCGTGTTAGGTCAGGATGAAACAGGAATCAGTGGGCTATCTCGGGTTTCGGACATGTTGGATTCGCATGGATGAAAATAAAGTTCTTCAAAGAGCACACGACACTTTTATTTTACAATAATAAAATTTAAGATCAAACAAATAACGATCGCAAGTCACAATGGCACTTTTATTTCATACAGTGCGGATCAGGAAATTTATAGCAATTCCAATAGAACTAGTATCCACGCTATTATTTTCCGTAGGTTAATTTCGTGGTGAGAACAGACAAGTTCCTTCGTTCCGGAGTTACCTCGACGAGGCTCAAGAGAATTCCATCCTCTCACGATGCCTCTCACAACCAAAGTCCTCCATTTTCCTTTTCCAACCCTCGTCGACCGTAACTCCCTCCGAAGAGCCATGTCCAAACGTAGTCAACTCTCACGTTTGCGTTTCCACCAATCAAATCCTTCTAGTTACGTGCTACCAGCTTATCAGAGCAAATCCTTACTGTCTGATTGGATACCTTGATCAGTCTCTTGGAAACCTCACAAAACAAAATAATAATCAGACTGCAAACTTAACAGAACTAATCTTCACAATCTGATTGGATAACTGATCAGTATAGGCAACATTACGAAACAAGATACTGAAATCTGCCAACATGTCGGAACTAATCTTTGCAATGTGATTGGTTAAACTTAGTTTGATTAGTACAGCCAATTTAACAAAACAATATACTAGAAGGTAAGACTATTGCTAGCATAAAATAATATCATCATAGTTTGGCTATGGTATCAAAGGGAATAAAGAATAACTGACCACGTACGGCGCCATCTCTTGGTAACATTTGCAAATTTAAACAAGTACAAAGAGTATGGACAGAGAATGAGGTTCTCGTTCAGAAATGTACTCTATGACCACTAAACCGTTATTGGTTGTAAATAAAATAATCTACGACTGGCGCCACCACACATCTCGATTCGACACGGCCAACTTGACATTCACACGTCCTCGTGTGTCAGATCTGTGGACAAAAACATTCGAAAAGTATTTTGCTCGGCTATCCTGCCATAAACTTACAACTATTTTCTTTAGTGAATTCTTTAATCGATTTTCAAAGGTTACAGAAAATTTTTAAAGTTATTAAACTTACGCGATCAGAACACATTATGAAAAGGAAATTTTTAAGCTCAAATTATTTTAGCATGTCATGCAGAACCAAACGAACAACAGGTTAAATTTTTCATAGTACTTATGAGATTTTTTTTTTTAATAATAATAACGAGATGACAAAATGAAAGCAAATGAAAACACAAATTTAAGTATCGTTGCCGGTCCGTCGGCTTGTCATATTTTGTCAGGTCGTTAACAGGTATCCAGTCCATCGGATTGTCATGCCCTGCCAGTCCGTCGGCAGGTAGCCAGTCCATCGGCTTGTCATGCCCTGCCAGTCCATCGGCAGGTAGCCAGTCCATCGGCTTGTCATGCACTCCTAGTTCATCGACAGGTAGCCAGTCCATCGGCTTGTCATGCCCAGCCAGTCCATCGGCTGGTCATGCCCTGTCATCGTCCACCAACAGGTAGCCAGTCCATCGGCTTGTCATGTCCCAGCCAGTCCATCGGCTGGTCATGCCCTGTCATCGCCCATCAACAGGTAGCCAGTCCATCGGCTTGTCATGCCCAGCCAGTCCATCGGCTGGTCATGCCCTGTTATCGTCAAGTTGTCATCATTTGTGATCAGTCTACAGAAGCTAACCATCACTTGTCATGCCCAGCCAGTCCATCGGCTGGTCATGCTCTGTTATCGTCAAGTTGTCATCATTTGTGATCCGTCTACAGAAGCTAACCATCACTTGTCATGCCCAGCCAGTCCATCGGCTGGTCATGCTCTGTTATCGTCAAGTTGTCATCATTTGTGATCCGTCTACAGAAGCTAACCATCTCAGCTGCGTAAGTGCTACCCCTCGCAAAGGATATCCTGCGCATAAAAAGCAGGCCACGTGCACCTCTTACATGCTCCGGCGCTACTGGAACGTTCACAAAACATACACTTAGTCCAAGGAGCAAATATGTGAACAATCGTTAAGTGCGTCATGGTCATCATCATCGTTACATAGGTCTAATTTAAATGGAACCTGTTGTTTGGGTATCTTTCTGACTCTATCATGGGAGTATTTGTACGTTCTTTTTGACATTAGTGATTTTAGGAAGTATCTATCAACGTTTAGTACTGCAATGATACTGAACGGTCATTTCAACGAGGCATTTAATTTACAATAAGGTGCAGCTGAATGTTTTGACAATCACAGAAGCTGCAAAAGTATTTGTTTGCAAAACAACGAAAAACATGATATCACTTTTGAGGAAATTGGTTCGGCACACGAAGAAATCAAATTTCTAGATTCAGTTTACCAATCTCAACCACACACAAAATTTGTTCAGTGCTGTACACGCATGCTTGACCAACTCTCGTTAAAGTCACAGTATTATGAAACCGCAGTCCAGGAAATTTGGATGCAACAGATTCCTGCATGAGAGAACATTCAGCGCCCGAATCATAGTGAAAAGGAAAGTGCTCACAAGAAATGGTTAGTTGTTCAGTGAGGTTGCCGATACTCCACATGTCTACTGAACGCTGGTTGCCGGCGCTGGTGCTCGCTGCTGCACTGGTGTTGTAGCCGGGACCGCTTGCAGCACCGTTGCTGGGAGCCATTCTTCCCAGCAGTGGAAGGAGCTTTAGTGTACTTGTTTGTATAATGGCCAGCACCACCACACCTGAAACAAGTAAGAACAGGAGCATTTGGTCGTTGACTGTTTGCCGAAGTAGAACTGGAAGAAGTGGAACGATTGCATGACCTTTTAGGATCCTTGAAGTGGCAGTCAGTACTGCGATGTCTCAACTTTCCATATGCATAGCATCGTAAATGGCCCAGAGGTCCAGCAGGTCTGGGTCGCTCGAAGTTGGATCTATCGCTCGAAGGGGCTTAAATTCCTCTTGACGTAAGAGCATGCTTGGAGTTCACGTTGCAATTCACGAGTCTTGATTACGTTGTAAATGCAGCGTTGTAACCTCGTCGTGCGGCATAGGATGCCATATTCTCGCTCTCCTTTGGTTTGCTATTGTGCATGTTGATGACAGTAGCCGCAGGTGTTTCGATCAAGGCGTGGCGTGGCCAAGAAAAGATCCTTAAAATCGCACCATGTCAAGCCAGCAAACGATATTTGGGATTGCTATTGCGAAGCGTTTCCTTTGAGAGCTTCACTAAGTGCCAGCATAAATGCACTTCCTTTGTCTTGTTCAGATAGGCATAAACCTGCGGTAGTTCACCATGCACGTGCGTCGACGTCGGGTTTACTTGGGTTAAAATCCGGTAAAATAACTTTCCGAGTACTCACGGGACGCATGATGAGAGATGTCATATTCTGGTTCTGGGCTTTCAGCAGAATGCGCAGAAGATTTTTCTCCACACGTGGTCCATCGTTTCAAGTCCGATTATCCCACTTCTGATGTCGAATTAGAAGGTTTTATGGGTCGAAACAGGAATCGAGGTCGAACCAGGAATTAGGTCGAAACGGGAATCTGTGCCACTTCTCGTGTTAGGTCAGGATGAAACAGGAATCAGTGGGCTATCTCGGGTTTCGGACATGTTGGATTCGCATGGATGAAAATAAAGTTCTTCAAAGAGCACACGACACTTTTATTTTACAATAATAAAATTTAAGATCAAACAAATAACGATCGCAAGTCACAATGGCACTTTTATTTCATACAGTGCGGATCAGGAAATTTATAGCAATTCCAATAGAACTAGTATCCACGCTATTATTTTCCGTAGGTTAATTTCGTGGTGAGAACAGACAAGTTCCTTCGTTCCGGAGTTACCTCGACGAGGCTCAAGAGAATTCCATCCTCTCACGATGCCTCTCACAACCAAAGTCCTCCATTTTCCTTTTCCAACCCTCGTCGACCGTAACTCCCTCCGAAGAGCCATGTCCAAACGTAGTCAACTCTCACGTTTGCGTTTCCACCAATCAAATCCTTCTAGTTACGTGCTACCAGCTTATCAGAGCAAATCCTTACTGTCTGATTGGATACCTTGATCAGTCTCTTGGAAACCTCACAAAACAAAATAATAATCAGACTGCAAACTTAACAGAACTAATCTTCACAATCTGATTGGATAACTGATCAGTATAGGCAACATTACGAAACAAGATACTGAAATCTGCCAACATGTCGGAACTAATCTTTGCAATGTGATTGGTTAAACTTAGTTTGATTAGTACAGCCAATTTAACAAAACAATATACTAGAAGGTAAGACTATTGCTAGCATAAAATAATATCATCATAGTTTGGCTATGGTATCAAAGGGAATAAAGAATAACTGACCACGTACGGCGCCATCTCTTGGTAACATTTGCAAATTTAAACAAGTACAAAGAGTATGGACAGAGAATGAGGTTCTCGTTCAGAAATGTACTCTATGACCACTAAACCGTTATTGGTTGTAAATAAAATAATCTACGACTGGCGCCACCACACATCTCGATTCGACATATATATAGGTTCAACATATAGTTCTTCTAGGAATTTATCTAAAATTGTTTATCCACAGATGCATAGTCCTAGAATCACCTCAGAAGAACGAAGCAGCCTGGCTAATGGCCGCCTACAGCCCCGTCCTAGCCAACGGTTTAGCGGACGAGCCGCCGCGCCGCGCCGCGCCCGCCTCCGAACGTTCTAGACTCGCGGGCGCGTTGAAGAGCGCACGACGCGCTTTGGTCGACTCGGGCATGTTGCGGCGGCCGGCTGAGGGATCTACGGGCAACTTCTTGAGGAATACGCTGAGAAGGTTGGTGGTTTATTCAGAGGGTAGTTTTACAGAGATTGATTCGGATCGTCCTATACTTGCGGGTAGGCTGACAAGTTCACGACGACGCGCAAATGTGTCTGCTCTTTTACTAAAATGAAAGAAATCAAAAAAAAAACATTTAGTTGCTGTCCCCACTGACCCACCATATTGATACCCAAGTTCAAGTTCCAGTTCCAATCAGGACCCAGTGGGAGACAAGTGTGTGTGTGATTGGAAGATTGCACTTCGTTTATAGCCAGTAGGAGCGCTTCCTAACCATTACTTATACCCCTTGGGGTTGTTTTGTAAAAAAATACGAGATTCTTTAGTTACTTTATAGTTTATTTATACCGAGTTTTGAGTGAATCGAACCAAGGAATAATAATTTGCCATAAGATGCCAAAAGATGCCAGCCTGTGAACGCGCACTCTAACGTTTCAACTGCTAATGCTTGAGCCGTAATGCCAATAGCTAACTACACTTTCTACACCGTGATCGCGGCCATGATCTTCATGTCATGAAGACTCTTCATCGACAGCATGCAGGACCGCGATCACGGTGTGGCTAACTAAAGAAATACCTTCTTGTATTTTTGTTTCTGACTGTACGTTAGTTAAATCTCATGGACCCGTTGGGAATTCATGTATGAACATTTAAAATTTTAGTTATATTTTTCATGGACCCGCTGGGACATAGAGAACAATAGAATCATGGACCTCTGGGAATAAGCCAACTTTACACCCTTTTTAACCCCATACGAGGTTAATTTTCGAAAATTAGAATAGCCTATGAGTTATTCTAGAATCTAAACTACACACCAAATTTCATCGTATCTCCGCAACGCGGAGATACGTGGTAACAAACATTCACACAAACTTTCGCACTTAAAATATTAGTAGGATAGGATAAAGGATGAAGCATGCCTTTGAACACGTCTCAATGTTCTTTTTATAGGGAATCTCTAAAAAATTATCCTCACGAGAGATCAGCTCAAATCTTAGCATTTGTCTTTCGAGCATTCGGGCAACAGACTACTAACTTGCTATGTCATTCCAGGTTGAGTAAACACCGGCTCGAGAAAGTGCGTCTGGACATGGCGGCCGAGAGCCAGGGGGAATGCTACAAGGGGTTTCCCGCGGGCTACTGGACATGGGCTCGCTCACTGCCCCACTCGCTCACTCGCCTCAACGAGGCCGAGGAGGTGGCAGCCATGCAGATATTCAAGGTATGGACCATCATTGTCCCTTTAATAACTAACTGTCCGTAACCGTACACGTAGGTTAAGGCGTATATATACCCCGATACTAGCGCCACTACATATTTTATTTTATCATTACGTTATACAAAGGAATTATCAAAAAATCGGACCGCGCGTAGACGATACCTATCACAAGCTTTGTTTTAATGTATCTGTTATAGTTTTGTATTGCATTATTAAGGCAGATACTTGTTTCAGCTTGTGATAGGTAATTGTTCTGCATTGCAGTATTCTGCGTTAAAAGCAGTGTGTTTTTACTCTTTTTTAGTCATAAGTGTTTCATGAAAATCCGTCCATTAGGTACCTAGTTTTGCGTGAGAGAGTAACAAACATCCATCCATACACACTCATAAACTATCACGTAAGATTTCGTCAGGACTACCGATGTGGCGCGGCAGGCGAGAGTCCGCCTGCGGCGCAGCAGGTTTCGAGTTCGATTCCCGCCGTGGGACAAATGTTTTTACGCTCTGCAAATATGTGGGCTGGGTATTTTATATGTATAGTAAAAAATATCTATATAGGTATGTAATGTATTCTATAAAGTATATTAGTCATCTAGTACCCATAACACAAGCTCTGCTTAGCTCGGGGCTAGCACTAAAGTAAGTTAGCCATGCGAATCTAATGCTTATTAAAGTATCGATTGTTTACAGGACATAATGAGCCACGCGGGTCTATCGACTGGCGACAGTGGCAGCAGCAGTGGCAGCGCCCACAGCAGCAGCAGCAACCTCGCCAACAACAACAGCACTGCCAGCAACGACTCGGAGACGGACGACCGTGTGGCGCTGGCCCAGGCGCTGCTGCAGCGCTGTCTGCAGAAGGACACGCTGCTCACGGAGCTCTATGTGCAGCTCATCAAGCAGGTACCACCACCAACCTCGCCAACAACAACAGCACTGCCAGCAACGACTCGGAGACGGACGACCGTGTGGCGCTGGCCCAGGCGCTGCTGCAGCGCTGTCTGCAGAAGGACACGCTGCTCACGGAGCTCTATGTGCAGCTCATCAAGCAGGTACCACCAGCAACCTCGCCAACAACAACAGCACTGCCAGCAACGACTCGGAGACGGACAACCGTGTGGCGCTGGCCCAGGCGCTGCTGCAGCGCTGTCTGCAGAAGGACACGCTGCTCACGGAGCTCTATGTGCAGCTCATCAAGCAGGTACCACCAGCAACCTCGCCAACAACAACAGCACTGCCAGCAACGACTCGGAGACGGACGACCGTGTGGCGCTGGCCCAGGCGCTGCTGCAGCGCTGTCTGCAGAAGGACACGCTGCTCACGGAGCTCTATGTGCAGCTCATCAAGCAGGTACCACCAGCAACCTCGCCAACAACAACAGCACTGCCAGCAACGACTCGGAGACGGACGACCGTGTGGCGCTGGCCCAGGCGCTGCTGCAGCGCTGTCTGCAGAAGGACACGCTGCTCACGGAGCTCTATGTGCAGCTCATCAAGCAGGTACCACCAGCAACCTCGCCAACAACAACAGCACTGCCAGCAACGACTCGGAGACGGACGACCGTGTGGCGCTGGCCCAGGCGCTGCTGCAGCGCTGTCTGCAGAAGGACACGCTGCTCACGGAGCTCTATGTGCAGCTCATCAAGCAGGTACCACCAGCAACCTCGCCAACAACAACAGCACTGCCAGCAACGACTCGGAGACGGACGACCGTGTGGCGCTGGCCCAGGCGCTGCTGCAGCGCTGTCTGCAGAAGGACACGCTGCTCACGGAGCTCTATGTGCAGCTCATCAAGCAGGTACCACCAGCAACCTCGCCAACAACAACAGCACTGCCAGCAACGACTCGGAGACGGACGAACGTTGGCGCTGGCCCAGGCGCTGCTGCAGCGCTGTTTGCAGAAGGACACGCTGCTCACGGAGCTCTATGTGCAGCTCATCAAGCAGGTACCACCAGCAACCACCAACAACCAATCTACCGCCGTTGGCTTGTCATGATTCCCTCAAACTCACCAGCTGAGTCTCTTGAAAAATGAAATTCTTACTAATTCAGACTACAGACACACCTGCAAGCCTAGCACGGGGATAGCTGTCTAGGGTAGAATAGAGAAGAATGAAATTGCATTGTCATACATTGCGTAAATTGTTGAAGTTGAAGGAATGAGTTTCAAATATATTACGCATTCGATGAGGATGTGACGTAATTTTTCTCTATTCTACCCTAGACAACAATCTCCGTGCTAGGCCTACAGACCCTGGGAAGTCTGAGAGGTCTCAAGAGTTCCTGGGGACGTCTCACTGGGTACCAGGACGTCTACTCTTTCTGGCAACCTTGTGTGTCTGCATATTCTCTTGTCAACTCTCAGTATTTAACTTCGTTGATATTCTCTCACTAACTTTCTGTATTGTTTGCTTTAGACGACAGACCACCCCGAGCCATCGTCTCGAGTGTCTGCTCGGCACTGGGCGCTACTCTGCTGCGCGGTCGGCGCGGCGCTGCCTCCCGTGAAGCCGCTGCGCCGCCTGCTGCTAGCTCACCTACGGTACCGCGGCACTGCGCTGCACACCGGCGAGGAGGGCAAATTCGCCCGCAGAGCTGAGCAGGTACTTTACTTTTAATACTGACAACTTCTTTCTTTACGCGGACTGTGTTAGGGGTCATCGTCACGCTCGGGTCGGTTACGCTGAATCGGATACATTCGGATCCAGACGGTAATTTGGAGAGTAAATTATAATTCTATGTATAATAAAAATATCTATCTATGTAGTATAATGTATTAAGTATATCAGTTATCTAGTACCCATAACACAAGCTCTGCTTAGCTTGGGGCTAGATAATGCTGTGTGAATTGTCCAGCATTATTTATTTTATTTTTATTTATTTTATTTAATAAAAAACAATTACATTATTCTTATCTTCTATTGAGTGACGTCTAACGATAGGTATATCTTACATTAGGAACCTACACTACACTTGAAAAAAAACTTAGACATAAGTTACTTTCTCCCTTTACTTTTATAGCTTTTTGCTCTTTATTTTGAAAGATAATTATATCTCTATAATCGATAGCAAAGCGTACGATTACACGAGTGTCTCTGTAGTGATCGAAATTATAGTTGAGTTTATGTTGTGTGGGACAAATCGTGATTTTTGTCACGGTAGTTACAATCTCTTGATCATGCTTTAATTCCCCCCAGGTGGCGCTAAGCATAGCCCAAGTCCCGCGGCGGTTAGCGGCGCCCTCTCGCGAGGAAGTTCTCTGCGCGGCCGCCAGGCGTCCCCTCCACGTGCGAGTGTTGTTACTGGATGGCAAACAACACGGGCTGGTGTTCGGACCCGCCGCCACTGCCGACCATCTAGTCACTATGCTGCGAGAGAAAATTGGACTCAATGATTCAGCTACAGGTACTTTTTGTCGCACTTTTTCTGATTCAGAAGTCTGAATAATCTAAGAATGAGGACAGAAAGAAAGAAAATTTATATATTGGTTCACTAGAACAGCTTGCAACTACTACTAATTGCTTAAGAATATTACAAATAAAAATTACCTAGTTCTAATAGCAGCAAGTGCAGCAGGCAGCGACCAAAAAGTCCCGTCTCAGCATAATGTTGCTCCACAAAAACTAGAGTAACGCTGGTTTTCTGACAGGACCTTTGGCAGACCACTGACAAAAAATAACTAAAAATAATTACAACCTTACAGTAGCGACAGCTTGACAGTGGGTTGAATTGTCTAAGATTACACCTTACAACTAAACACAAAAGGGTCTGCCTACTTGTTATGCTTACATGCACTATTTGTAGAGTACGGGGAAAATCGCCTAGTTTACTTTTCCTGTTACCGAGCATGTGAATTTTTACACATACTTAATTGTCGTAATAATTGACGTTTCGTTTGTTCTCATCCAGGTTACGCGTTATACGAAGTGTGTGCACACTCGGGCGGAGCGACGGGCGGCGCGGGCGCGGGCGAGCGCGCTCTGGCGGGCACGGAGCGCGTTGGCGACGTGCTCGCGAGGTGGGAGAAGGCACCAGCCACTGCTGCGGCTTGCAGGTATACAGACAATATGTCACCAGGTAGAACGTTATAATGGAGTATTATATAGGAGTGTGTGCACACTCAGTGGAGTATATACATTACGTGACTAGTATTGTACGTGCCACAGAGCAGTCTTGAGGGTATGTGGGTAACTTTGCTCGTCGCACTGGGATGGCATGTTGGTCGACAAGGCGCGGCTCGCTTCGCAAGCCACGCTGTGTAATAAAATAACACACCTGAGCAACAATTATTAGGTAAATTCTCGTTTTTGCAAGTGACACCCTACTTATTGATGCAGACTGTTGCAAACAATCTACAGGTAGCTCAACGCTGGCTGCATTGCCCCGCTGTATGGCAATGCTGATGCGTTGGATACTCATCAGCAGCTCTCGGGGCTATAATTTTGTGTAATTTTCCTTCGAGAGCCGTTTCACCTCAAAAAGCCGACGACAATTGCCAATGGGTTAATAAGACAATTACCAATAAGTTAATAATAAAGTTGCAAGAGCAAGAACAGAATGGTCGTTCCTTCACCTAACTCTTATCCTTTGTTTCGCAGGCTAGTGTTCAAGAAGCGGCTATTCCTCGGCGAGCGACCACTGCAAACGAGTTGTGCGGCTGAGATGGAGCTCCTGTACTACCAAGTGCTGCATTCGGTGCGCCACGACCGGCTACCTATTGAGACTGAAGAGGCTGTGAGTTCACTCAAACAGTTTTGTCTATGATTTGAACTCTCGAAGTCCTGACTCCAAATATCGCTAGTTATTCCGGTCCCTCGTCGTATCCACTTGACGGCACGAAGTTCTTGTAGATCTGCACGTAGGTACGCTTTAGCAGTTCAATCAACTTCTAGTGACTATAAAACTCTTCGTTTCACTATTTCAATGGTATCGCCGCAGAATCACATCGCCTCTTAGTATCCAAAACGTATTATATTGACGACTAGCTGCATTCTTACTACCCGTTGTCCTATTTATTACCCGTTTTCCCGTAGGAATGAAGCATTTCCGGCGGTAAAAAGTAGCCTATGTTCATCAGGAATAATGTGGGCTTCTAATGGTAAAAGAGTTTTTCAAATCGGTCTAGTAGTTTCGGAGCCTATTCAAAACAAACAAACAATCAAATCTTTCCTCTTTATAATATTAGTATAGATTCTGCGACGATACCTAATTGCTAAGTATACCTAATCAGGTCGCACAGGACCTGCAAGAGCGTCAGTACGACCTACGAAACTTGCATGCATAGTGCATCATCCAACTCTTAACAAATATCTTGTTTACAGGTGATGCTAGCAGCGCTCCACGCGCAGGTAGTCCACGGCGAGTGCTCGGGCGGCGCGGAGTGCGCGGCGGCGGCGGGCGCCGTGCTGCCCGCGCGCCTGGCGCTCCCCGCGCTGCCCGCGCCCGCCGTGCGCCTGCACCACCTCGCGCTGCGCGGCACGCCCCCGCACGCCGCCATGCAGCGCGCGCTCACGCTCGCCTCCTCCTGGCCTCTCACTCGCGCTACTATATTCGACGTCATGGTAAGCGCCCTCCTACCCCTCCCGCACTACCCTCGTTCGAATGGGAATCTGACGGCCTCAGTGGCGCAGCGGGCGAGAGTCCGTCTGCGACGCAAGAGGTTGCGGGTTCGATTCCCGCCTCGGAACAAATTTGTGTACGATCTGCAGAAATTTGTTCCGTTGGTCTGAGTGTTTTCTAAGTAAAATAAAAAAATATATACCTACTTATGTATAATTATGATGTATTAAATATATCAGTTATCTAGTACCCATAACACAAGCTTTGAGTAGCTTACTTTGGGGCTAGATGGTGCTGTGTGGATTGTCCAGCATTATTATTATTATATTATTATTATTATCTGAGGCCGCTAAATAGGACTTAGCGTAGTTCGCGATACTAAGTTCACAATATCACCTTGCAGCAATCGTTCACGTCGAACTGGCCGCGCGCGCTGTGGCTCGGCGTGGACGCGCGCGGGCTCACGCTGCTGCGGCGCGGGTCGCGCGCGGCGCTCGTGTCGCACGACCACGACCAGCTGCTGGCCGTGTCGCCCGCGCCGCGCGCGCTGCTGCTCGTCACGCGCTCCGACACCAAGCATGCCAAGCTGGTGCTCTCCACGGACCAGGTATGTTGTACTGCACACCTAGAGACACGAGACCACGCTGACGCTGTCTATTGAATTAAAATTTCTAGTTTGTGCTAGAGAGTAGAACAGGGTGCGGCCCGCTTCGTACGCCACGTTGTGTGAAAGAATACTTCTCGCTTTGTTCGATAAACTGTGTAAGGGATTGCGACTCCCTTCGCCGTACTAGGATGACATGTCGTTTGTGTGTTTTCGAGTCGCTTCGCTCGTCCCGCTGTGTATCACTACCTATGACTTGTATCCCTGCTAAGTTTCACCTATGATTTCACCTACGTTTTGATAAATAAATAATGCTGGACAATTGACACAGCATTATCTAGCCCCAAGCTAAGCAGAGCTTGTGTTACGGGTACTAGATAATTGATATACTTAATACAATACACTACATAGATAGATATTTTTTATTATACACAAAACACCCAGACCAACGGAACAAATTTCTGCAGATCGTACACAAATTCGTTCCGAGGCGGGAATCGAACCCGCAACCTCCTGCGTCGCAGGCGGACCTTCGCCTGCTGCGCCACGGAGGTCGTCGTATTAATACACTTACAGCAGTGTTCACCAATAGAGAATCGGAAAATTAGCTTGCTTCGTCGGTTAACGTTGACGTTTAATGTATGAAAACTTGTGTCAAAACCGCTAAAACAACTGTTTAAAATTTAACCATCTGTTTGTGAACTCGAGTCTTTAGTGCCCTACCTTAACCGGACATTTAATAATCCCTCGCATAATAACAACTCCCTTAATCCTCTCCACAGGCATATCAGATCGCGACGCTGATCAAGGACTACATCGAGGCGGTGCGCGGGCCGGTGTCCCCGGCCGTGGCGGCCGAGGCCTCGTGACACGCCGCCCCAGGCGACGCCTAGTGCCAATGCTTCCACGTCAGGGGTCGACACGCTCACTAAACCCTCTACACGTCATCAACACATGCTTACAACACTAAGGTTGACCGGACTTTGGCTACTTTTACTAGAACAACTGTAGTTTCCGCGTTACAGTCGCTAACCCCTTGTCCTATCTGAGCTATTAATACGCGGCGACGCTCAAATTCGAAAAATGTGAGCGTCGCATCCTTGCTCAGATAGCACAAATGGTTCTGCTACCGTTCGGTAGCTCAAGCAATAGAATGGACGTTTGAGTGGCAAGACACCGCTCGGTAGTTTACGCGACAGAACGGTAGCTATATCAAAGTCGACAGGTATATTTGGCATAGTGCAACCAAGGTATCTGTGAAATGGGCAAGATTGGACTAAATCGATTATGTCTTGGTGACATGTAAACCACTACAGGTTAGTAAAGTTTACATATTAGTGGAGATTTAATACGACCAGAACAATGAGACTCATAATTTGCAGATATCTAGGTGGTACTCTACCAGATTCGTCAGGCAGTTGGCACATGTGTTGATAGATAGTAGTTGAGATTTAGGCGTGAGAGATTGATTGGATAGGATGCGAGGGAACCGTGTTACGTACGTTGGAAAGGTGGTTTAATTATATCCAACCACTTTTTGCAACATGTTGATGTGTTTGACTTTCTTCATTTTTTTAACAAAATATTCAAATGTTCATTCAATTTTGCACGTTTTCATACACCAAATTGTTATTCTAAATGTCTCTATTGAGATTGGTTTGCTCATTTACGAATTTGGTGCAAACGTGTTTGGTGTTGTGATAAGTCACTTAAAACATATTTCTACAGACACGTCACGTGACATGGTTCAGAATTCTCCAAATAAATTATCATTATTTTTGGAGAATAAACTCGCTACACGGTTCGAAGTCATCTGTTGAATGAGGAAGTAAATTTTGATAGGTAGAAACAATAGGTACCTACCTTATTGCTTTAGCAGAAACGTCAATCGATAGCGTCAAGTGAACTGTTTATTTAACCGATTTTTTTTTTATTTATACAATAAATCATTATTTACTTCAAAACAAGCAAGATAGCAGGACAGTGAATGGTTATGAGTGTTGGAATGGACGATTTCAGTTGCCAGAAGACGGGGAAGCAAACAACAATAGACTCTTAATAGCTCACAATATAGCTCAGAATTTTAATCCGTAATTATAATAACTAAATTATATTCCTGTTCTATTGAGATCCTTAGGCTATGTCCCACTGGCAATGACATCTTCACATATAAGCATTACACGTTTTCTTCAATCAATTTCAGCCTAGTAAAATATATCCAGCTTAGTATTAGGTACGTAAGGTTCCCTTCTCATCAATAGTTAAATAAATAATTCTTAAACTTATTGATAGGCCAACTAAATTAGATTGTCATGATGTCAGTGCTACTATGGGACATTGCTTACATTAAATTATGCCAGTATTATACAATATACATGTTTTAAAGTATGTTACTAAAAGCCTATTTCACCATACCAGGACCTGTAACTTTGTTCTGTCACTGGGCGGTTACAGTTAGTCGGCTTAAGACTGCAGATGGTGAAATAGGCTCTAATTGAGCTAGGTAAGTGTTAAGAATTCGTGGTGTTTATTAGATAGTGATAAATTAATCTTTTTCCCCCTCTTTGATTGTTTGGTGATGTTTGGTAATTTACAAGAAGTTCAGTAAACAATAACCAATAGTTAAATATTCAAACACATTTGTAAGCTTGCTGTAAATTACCAAATTTGTACTTGATGATACCTTTTTAGAGACCATAATTAGTACTCATAATAATGGTAACAATTGTCTTGTTATGGATTCATTCTGATATTTCTAATGTACTGTGTGCATTCATATTTTATATACTGGGTTCCTAAATTTTCTTACATGCAATCATATTTATTGACAAACAGTGGCAGAAAAATTAGGAACAGTATTGTAAGTTTCTACATAATCAAAATCTATGGTTAATCTTCTTATACCTAAGTATTAATGCTGTTGTAGAATTCTCTATAGATAATATATAGAAACACAACCTAACTAATTATTTTGTGCCTTGAATAATCCTGTGTAATCTTGCTGAAAAGCCAATTAAATGTTAAAGAATCTCTTGTAAAAATCATAATTTAATGCAGAGTTTAAAATAGTTATAATGGCTATCAGCAAGCGACACGCTGAGTGAGCATTTTGTGCAAATTTATTATGACTGCAAATGATTAGTGATTGTTTAAATATTATGTATATCTTCTATTGCATATTATACCATATTGCACAATGTTATGTCTCAATATTTTATAATAAAAATATATTTGGATATTGTAGACTAAGATGTGTTAAGTATCGCACAGTTTTTACATATTGGTATTCCCTTTTGGCTGGCATACATAAATGTGATACAAATATTACATGTAACATAAACCAGAGCGGTTAAAATTTTTTTTTTTTTTGCGATGCAAGGCGCAATTGAACCATCCATTGTAAAGTTATTAGTCTACCGGATTGGAATCGAAGCGTACGCAGCGAAGGATTTGATGCTTTGTATTGATTTCTATGGTAGTTACACCGTGCACTGGATCGGCATACCTACCGATACCGAAGCCAGGCATATCGTAGATACCGACGGCGCGTACGCTGTCTACGTACGGTGGACGTCCAGCTTTAAAGCATTGCTTTATCAGGACACTTATTCGCCTTTGCCTAACTAATCAATGGCCTTGAAATGCAGGGCAACTGCATCATGCAATTTTCGTATGAAATTTCAAGTGGCATAGCGAGTATCACGGTTATTGGTATATAATCTCGGCATAACGAATAAGGGCCCCTCCAGTAGGTACCTATCGCATTTATGTATACCGCATTTTTACATTAATTGACTTGGTGCTTTTATCAGATGGCTTATCTTGGGTTTCTGATCTCATAATGAGTATTATTTATTTAGATGCCATATTTTGTGTTAGGATGCAATATTTGATTAAGTTTATTTTATTTATATTTCACCTTCTATGATTTATTCATATGTAAATAGTTTGTGAACCAAAGATTCGATTCGTCCCCTTGGATATTGACATTGATTTTTCATTTATTTTGTCTTTAAATTGTAAATATATATACTTAGAGAAATATACCCTCAATAACATGAAATTCTTGTAGGTACATAGTAATAAAGCAAATATTTAAGAGGTGGTACATTACTGGTGTAACATTATTTGGCATTTATGGAATTATGGAAAAGTATAACCTATATGGTTAATGTGTAACACTTTGACTGAATCTGGCTCTAAGGGCTTGAATCTCGCAGGCAACGTGTTAATCAGTACCTAAACCGTTTTGTGACGACGATGAGTACTTCTAATAGGAACTCCTAATATTAAGTTAGGCAATTTAGAATAATTTTATTGTTCAGTGATAAAACCTACATAATGACCACAAGAATATAGAGGTTTTGCGAATAATCAATCACATAATAAGCTGCCTAAATAGACTGAAAGTGTCCAAATATTTTTATCATTTTTGATGCATTGTTTTTGTTACATTATGTATGGAATTTTACCCCATTATTTGAATGCCAAATAAAAGATAATGAATAATATTTGTTTTAATCTCATCATCGCTTCAGCCTGTTTGCACCCAGTGGATGTAATCAAATTTAATGTAATTTGGTGTTATCAAGTCTTGTTTGGTGACCATTTCTATAAAAACTTACTATCAGGAAAACCTCTTCACATATCACATTTTAATTTTTACTTAATTAAGTATATTAATTCATTTCATGTAAAAAAAGTAAACTTAAGGATATTTAATTTATAAATTAATATTTAAATAATATATAAATTACTTTAAAAATAAAGTATAGTAGTAGTGGTCTGGGGCAGCCACAGTCTAAGAAATTTTGTTCAGCTGGAAAAAAATAAATAAAAAAAATTGGCCAAACTTGATGTAGGCTAGTATAGTATTATAATATCTGTGATGTAGGTAAAGGCTATTCAAAATGTTGGACGTAGGGAACTCTCATGCGAGCTACTGTCCAACTCGCACGTGCGCGTAGCGTAAATCGCCCTAAGTTATCTAACTCGTAAGATACGTCCATACGGTGCAAGTGTACCTACTGCAGGTCAGGTACTCTGCAGGCTGACTCGCACGCTAGCTCGCAACGTGTAAACCAGCTAGATGATTTTGTGATCATGTGAGTAGCGAGCACTGACCTCCAATAAACAAATACGACGTCGTCAGTGCTAGCGAGCAACCCGGTAATTCCTACTAGGGCGACGACGCTGCACAAGATGGACAAAAGACATGGGCAGGGGGCAGGTAGGTATGGGGTGGCGGGAAATGGGTTTAAAAAAGGGCGCATTGCGCGCCATTTTGTGAAAAGGATAGTCAGGATTTCGCTTGCATAGGAGCGGGACAGAGCATACGTTTTTTGGAACGGCGAGAAAAATTGTTAAATTTTATGTAGCTAATTTGGTTTCTTTACCACGGGGATCCCGTGAGTAGGTATTAAGATCTAGGCTTAGTTTGACAAACAAACCCGTTAGGTTCGCCCTTTAAATTAAATCTCAATCCCATTCCCTGCCCGGCCGCGGCGGGGCGGCAGTGAGAACCACGCGCAGGGGCTTCCATCTGCTACTTGCATATAAAATCTGTTACATACATGGGAACTGAATTTGCTGACTACCCGCGCGAACAAAAGCGGTACCGCCCACGGAGAAACCATTGAAGCAAGACAGATTACCTATTTATTTAGCATAGCATCTTATGGGAGAATCGATCCATAAAAGGTTGTCAAAGGTAGTTTAAGTAGGTAGCCTTCTGAAGAGGGACTAATTAACTAGCTATAAAAGCCGTCACACTCAGAAACCGTGGCCGGGCCGGAGGCGAAGGCGTGCGAGTTGTATCTTATGAATTTATATGAGAGACTACACACACGCCGCCTGGCGGTGTATGTGTAGTCATATAAATTCACGCATTACAACCCGCACGCCTTCGCCTCCGTGGAGGCTTTAAAAGCCGCTACATACATAGGTACTGAAGCCGGAGGCAGAGCGGTGGCGGACGGTAGCCGAGCCAGGCGTGGCGTTCGCGGTGAGGATGCTGCAACGCTCACACGCCACCCTCCGTCTTTCCACCGCGCCGCCGCCCGCCACGACTCCGCGCCGCGGCGCGCATGCCGACGCGACGGTTTGTGTCGCTGAGCCGGCCTGCCACGGCCGTGCACCGCATAGCCACCGCCCGCGGTGTGTGTGTAGTCTTTCATATATAAATTCAAATGATACAACTCGCACGCCTTCGCCTCCGGCCCGGCTACGGTTTCTGTGTGTGGCGGCTTTAAGAGCTTAGACCTTTTTAAGATACCTAGCCAATGTCGAGTCGAGCAGGTAGAGACTCGCTCGGGTGATTTCTTCCGGCCACGCTCGCGAACATCATCGATTATGACATGACAAAGCTTTGGATTGGACTGGAGCTGGTTTAATACTCAAAGGACTGGAGGCTTTGTCACTTTCTCTTCAATAAAACTACGTCCTCGACCATTTGTAGCTAAGGCTGGGTCACTTCGGATCAGGACCATTCCATAAGCGAGTGTGGCTTAGATGAAGGTCACGTGGATCACATTTTTTTCAGTTGCCCTATTGTTTCTCTCTCTTTATATGACTCCCTTCCCCCTGATGTTCCTCTTCCAACTTCTATGAAATGTATATTAACTCTCTGTTTTTCTCCTAAAGTTAATTATGCCATAGGTAATTTCATAAATAATAAATAATGATATAAAGTTGTAATAAGTAGAAGAAGTAGTAGTTTTTTACCTATATGTATTTATTTATTGTAAATTTGATTATCCCGCAGTTATGAGGTTTTTTTTTCCTTTTGTTTTGTAGTTTAGTGGAGTTTTTTTTTTGTCAATACTGTACAATACCTACATAGAGATGATTGTTACCTACTCACTTCATAAAGCTTGCGATGCTATCATGAGACGGACATTGGCAGAATTGTGTCAAACCAGATGCAGAAGCCATTTAACAAAAAGTTGAAGTAGTTGTCACTTTCTCATTCCCTTATACAAGACAAAAACTTTGTCTATGACCAGCCGCCATGTTGTAAATAAAAATGACATATCTTCTTTCTCTGTCTATCAAAACACATTTTGAAACTAGCGAGAAAGAGAGATACAAGTTGAATGAATGAACTTGTTAGTTGTTTGCGTCTTTCGACGTCTCGACGGTGTAGAACTTTGTGGTGTAGAAATACAAGCAACCTCATTTTGTTTGATCGTAACTATAAAACAATTGATAAAATTTTATTCGAAGAAAGAAAAATAACTTTGTACGCGCAAACAAAATAAATACTTGTAAAAGATGGCATCATCAGAAGTGTCGTTCAATCGTAAAATAATATCCGAAGATTTGTCGAATGTTGAATTCGACACAAGCGAGGATGTGGAAGTTATTCCCACTTTCGACTCAATGGGATTGCGAGACGAGTTGCTACGAGGAATATACACATACGGTAAATATATAATCTACTCTAATACGCGTTTGCCATGCCACAACGTAGGTATCCGGTCAAGAGACTTAACTTTCACCATTTCAGGATTCGAAAAGCCGTCAGCGATTCAACAGAGGAGCATCCTGCCCATAGTGAAAGGCCGAGACGTCATCGCACAGGCTCAGTCTGGTACCGGAAAGACGGCCACCTTCTCGATCTCCATATTACAGTCATTGGACACCACTTTACGCGAGACTCAAGTTCTGATTCTCTCACCGACTCGCGAATTGGCTACTCAGATCCAGAAAGTCATTCTGGCGTTGGGAGACTTCATGAATGTTCAGTGCCATGCTTGCATCGGAGGAACTAACCTTGGAGAGGATATCAGGAAGTTGGATTATGGTCAACATGTTGTGTCCGGCACACCTGGAAGAGTTTTTGGTAAGCTAAATTGTAACACACCATCCAATGCAATGTCACCTATTCAATATTTGCAACCTTAATATAATATCTAAAAATCAAAACTCTTCCAGATATGATCCGGAGACGGGTGCTGCGTACCAGATCAATAAAAATGCTAGTACTTGACGAGGCTGATGAGATGCTGAACAAAGGATTCAAGGAACAGATTTATGATGTCTATAGGTATCTGCCACCAGCAACACAAGTTTGTCTGATCTCAGCCACACTGCCCCATGAGATTCTTGAAATGACCTCAAAATTCATGACTGATCCCATAAGGATTCTAGTGAAACGGTGAGTCAAATCTTATAAAATAAATACTTAGTTCAAGCTTCAGTTATTTAGTTTTACATAAGTAATTTGAAATTGCCAATGTGTTCAAAAGTCCTGTACATTCCAAAGGTATTAAACTTGACTTCTTTATTAATGTGATATGTCTAGTATGCCACTTTTGTGCCAGTGTCTGCTTTACAGAAATTTTGTAATCATTAAATGTTATTGTGCAACCTTCAACATAGTTTTCCCTTTTTACAGTGATGAATTGACACTAGAAGGCATCAAGCAGTTCTTTGTGGCTGTGGAGCGTGAAGAGTGGAAGTTTGACACATTGTGTGACTTGTATGACACACTAACCATTACTCAGGCTGTCATCTTCTGTAACACCAAAAGGAAGGTTGATTGGTTGACACAAAAGATGCAAGAAGCAAACTTCACAGTCAGTTCCATGCATGGTGACATGCCCCAGAAAGAGAGAGACAACATCATGAAAGAGTTCCGTTCAGGACAGAGGTAATTTAATACAAGTAAACTTTTATAACCTTCAAGCATAAAGTGGCAAAGTATGGTTAACTTTTTTTGTAGTTTCTACTGTAAAACTATCATCTACCTGTTATTCATAATGATTTTTTCTGCACTGTTTGTGAAATAATCCTTTATTTTTCAGCCGTGTCCTCATCACAACAGATGTTTGGGCGAGAGGTATTGATGTGCAACAAGTCTCGCTAGTCATCAACTATGATCTACCCAACAACCGTGAGCTGTACATCCACAGAATTGGTAGATCAGGACGTTTCGGACGCAAGGGTGTTGCTATAAACTTTGTCAAATCTGATGACATCAGGATCCTTAGAGATATTGAACAGTACTACTCAACACAGATTGATGAGATGCCAATGAATGTGGCTGACCTTATCTAAACTATTAAAATGGATGTTACTCTCAATCATTAGCACATTCAGTTTTCGAATATAATACACAGGAATTTAAGTTGTGTTTTTACTCAAAATTGAACAATAACCAAACTTAGATACTGACACAATACAATGGACAGGACACCATGTATACTTGGCACTCTGCACCTGGTGAATCCCTCTGGTGGTAGGCTAATGGTCACCCTATGATCCAAATTATGTGGTATAAGTACCCTTCAAATACTCTAATGGTTTATAGATGTAATTTTACTAGGATAATGTCTTCTGAATAAAAGATTTAAAAAATACTTAATAGTTTTTTTTTACTCAAAGTTTAACTTGTATGCAACATAGTTTTATAATTATCTGCTGAAGTGATGTTCATGAAACAAGTTAAGTTTATAATAATTTATACTAAACATCAAAGATACAGAAAATTATTTGAATTATGTAAGTATTATCCTAATTTTTGTGGCCAAATAAAGTTAAGGTGGGCAAAGTTAGCTGGTCTTACAGGCTAAGTAGGAATGTAATGGGTAGAAAGTAGATTGCAAAATGAATAAATATACTAGTTTACTAAAAAATATATCACATATAAACATTATGTTTAGTTAATTTAATAACAAGTATGTTTTTCCTGATAAATTATAATTATAACTAAACAACTTGTCATCTTCCAGTCCTTATCCCACGCTAGGTGGGGTCGGCACAAAACATAACTACTTAGACTAACATAAAAGTTTTATGCCCCACTGAGTCCAGAATAGAATGATTATTTTATATTTTTAATAAGTAGGTATGTACCTAGCTAATTTGTGGCTTACAATCCAGGAGCATAAAATAAAAATCTTGCAACTCAGGTCATTCCAAAGAAATTATGTCTAATCTACTTTGTTAGTAAATTTTTGATTACGATACTCCTAAAAATAAATAATATCTGGTTCTGTTTGTTATGGTTAGCAAAATCACATAAACAGAAGCTTATTAATGTTAGATAAAGCAGGAGTCAATGCAAAAAAATTACATTAAACCTATTTTTCATATAAATAATGCTGTACATATGCCCAACAAGTAGGTAGTATAGAACTGATTTTTATTATGTATTTCTAAACAGAAATAAATTTAACATCAAACACTAACATGAATCTCATCAACATCTTTGTAATTATACCAAAGATTTATACATTGTAAGTATGCCCATGGAAAATATGTTTACAGTTCGTTGTCAGAAGCAGAAAAATGGCTCCAACGCCTGTAAATAAAGATTCCAATAGCTCCTACCAGGAGGGCTACGAGAATCTCTGTTACTTGGTCAAGGAAACCATTGCTGGGTTCTGTAGATTCTAAAACCTGGGTCTGGACCTCTCGAACTGGCTCCTCTGGTGGTTTTGGGGCTTGTTCTTCTCCTTTGAAAGCAATTTGGTTTAGAACTGTCTTCTCCTCTTCAGTGATTGGTTTAGCCGCAGTGGAGGACAGCAACGAGGCTATTTCTCCACACTGTGAACACACCCATGACCGAGACTTCTTTGCCAGTATCTTGCGCTCTTCAGGTGAATAATCAATGGAACCAATGGTGCCTTCAGCAGGTGTTGGCATAAAAGCAATCAATGCTAAAAGCGCTGTCCTTATTGACCATGATGGTTGCCATGTTTCCGGATGGTGTCCTGATATGGACAAGCAAATCTTTTTATTCACTTCGAATCTGCCATTTGGAGTAAGGAGAATGATATGGGGTGGGTGCATGGGATATTCTTTGGGCAACAGTATTCTGCCGTGATAGATACCCCCCTCGAAGTCTGTACCTTTCGGCCCCTGAACTGTGAAATGCCACTCGAACAGGTTGTCTTCTAAGGGTCTTGCGCAATATTCCTCCGTCGCTTCGGCCAATTCCAAAGCCTCTCTCATTAAGCGTTTGACACCAGGACATTTTGTGTTGTACTTTTCACTGATTTCTGCCATTATAAACAAATGGCAATACGTTTACCGAAATACGTATGACTTTTTCTACGTATTTTATCTTTTTGTGGCTCAAACAGCTAATAACACGTAAGTTTTCAATGATTTTATTAGTCACTGAAAAATGATAACACTTGGCTTGCGTTGCGAGAATTGAGTCGAGCGAGCGAGCCAGAGATATTTTAAGCAATTATAAAAGTTCCTTGAGCGAGGGAGATAGATATGTGACTTGACAACATCGTAATATTTATATCAATGTCAAATTTCAACTTCTTGTCTGATGTTTCTGCGTCTCGTTTAATCAAAATTAGGAAGTTTTAGGTACAAAAAATTTATAGCACGAAATAGTTCAAATTGAACGTGGCGTCGCTGCACCGATATTGCGTCATCCTGTTAATTGGCTGCTTGGCTATTTCTTCTTCAGTCCCGAGGCGTGGACTTCATCGGGAGGGAGTCACTCACTCCGCATGGTTGTAGGCGTTGTCCTAATAGAACGCGATTGCGCGATGCGAGCGATGCGACCATCGCGTGTTCGCGCGACGTCAAAAACTGGGTGTCCTAATAGAACGCGAATAGGCGATTACGCGAATCTCGCTCGCGCGATTTGACGACGGGAGCGAGCGTGACCGTGGACTTATGCAGTGGCATGGTCGATACCAACAACCATGATGCCCCTTAGTGCGCGAGTCCGACTCGCACTTGACGTTTTATTTATTACACATACACATATCGAATTCGCAACCTCCTGCGTGACGCAGGAGTTTGCGGATTCAATTCCCGCATTGGGACAAATGTTTGTACGATCTGAAGATATTTGTTCCGTGTGTTTTCTATGTGTAATAAAAAATACACATAAAAAACCCTTAGAAAAAACATTGATGTTTATCTATGTAGGTAGTATAATGTCCCTTTTAAGGATATCGTTATCAAGTACTTACCCCATCCTGCGTCGCATGCGGACCTTCGCCCGCTGCACCACAGACGTCGTCAAAGAGTAGGAATAGAACAAAGAACTGCGGAGGACTAGAACCACAACTACTACCTAAAGCATTTCTGTTTGAGCGTTACCGAGGTCACAATAGATGAGGTAGGTTAGCGACTTCTAGCGGATTTTTATGGATCGATTTTTTCCATTTCTAGAGGAATTTCTAATACTGGCTAGGGACTTCTAAATTTAGTTGAACGGCAACACTGGCGCGGTACCACGCCGACGTTTTCGCACGAATTTCAATTAGGAAACCTATTCAAATTCAATATGTTTGATCGCGCGTTCGTACGAACTAAGTTCGCGCGAATAGAGTTTCAAACTTGAGTCACGCGACCGCGTCGTGCGATTGTCAGTTAGGACACCTATTAGAGTTCAATATGTTTGATCGCGCGTTCGTACGAGTAAAATTCGCGCGAACTTACGAATATCGCGCAATTGCGTTCTATTAGGACAACGCCTTAGACTTTAAACACAACCCACAAAAAAATTATTTCGGAATTTGAATCACGTCGGGGTCACCAATTTTGTATTGGCTATATTTAGTCTAGCTACTGTGGGTCGGTTGAAATAAAAGAGTTTTGTTCACTATACGTATAGTATTATAATATCTGTGACTATACTGAGAGTCTATTCATTACATATTCTTTTTGGCCTTAGTGTTATATACATTTTAAGTATTTATATGGAAATTGTAACGCTGTGGTTTACCTCAATAAATATAAATAAATAAATACACTGTTATCACAAGTACCTGCATTCAATTACCTACATTTACGTTAATCTATTATCTTTAATTTAGGTTATGTGAATATCCTTAATTTAGGGCAGAGGGTTGAGAAGTGACTGCCCTAGGCAGGGTTGGTGGAGTGACTGCTCAAGGCAGGGTTGGTGGAATGGAGTGAGTGGCGATCGGCTTAGCCATTAAAAACGCCGAATCATCGAAACGCGTTTGCGCCGCGTACTATATGCTAAACTGTGTCACTACATGTTTTAGAATCTGATAGCTGAAACAGCTGAAATTTATTAGTATTTTTCGTTGCGTTAACCATGAACCTTTAACGAACAGGGACTTGAATTTGGTGGATTTGAAAACATGTGTTAAAAATTCTTACGGTAATGTTGCTGCGTAAATTGAACAGCTTTTTAATAAGTACATATTCTAGACTAGCGACCCTCCCCGGCTTCGCACGGGTGCTATGCTGATACTTAATATACTACAGTATGTCTTTATGTCTTTTCAGGGGGAGGCCTGCGTCCAACAGTGGACCAATATAGACTGTTTAGGAGGAGGATGTCTTTTTATACAACGTTAACAGCTTTTTTGTCATTAGTAATGACAAAAAAGCTGTTATTAAGTCTCTAACTAAAGTAAACATGTTTGTATTGTGTAATGTAATGACTCATTACACAATACAAACATGTTTACTTTAGTTAGAGGCACTCGCCGCCCGCGGCGGCCCCCGGCCGGTACCGCCGCAACCGCTATGTCCCTGCATTTTTAATCTGTAATATCTTCGAAAATATTCATTTAAATTACAAGCTGTTAAGTTCCATATTTATCTATATTAAATGCATAATGTATTTAAGGTACTTAATTGGATAAGGATTAATGCTGTAGGTTAAGCTTAAAATCGCTTCATAAATAAGCCATTACTTCTATTAAAAAATAAAGCATAATAAATGGTTATTGTGGGTTATTCCTAAGAGATAGACATATAAATAAAAAAAAAATGTAGACCTTTTAAAGGTGTACAATGCTTTTGTACATTATTTTGATCTATCTAGTAGGGTTCAGCCAACGTTAGCAATGGAAGTACAATTTTTTTATTTATTTACGACATCACATTAGAAACTTCTTAAATTGTCTGTGTTTCTCTACTATATTATGCATGTATTATACATTTATCTACCTCTTGTCTCTCTCTATTAAAAAAACCGCATCAAAATCCGTTGCGTAGTTTTACAGATCCAAGCATACATAGCGACAGACAGACAGCGGGAAGAGACTTTGTTTTATAATATGTAGAGAAGAGAAGTACTAAGTTTATCAGAGTCTTTGCTCAAAAGCCATGTGACATCGTATTGTTTCATGGACACCCTACACCTTGTTGCAACGTGCTAGACAACACAGATTATATATAACCAGATGTGTGGCAAGCGTGCCGATGAGCAAGACCAAAGATTGCAAGGTGGTGGGGGGAAAGTGTTGCCATGCAATTTTATTACCCCGATTTTAGGTTTCTTATTTCATGTCTCTGTTGGTGGATTGGATTTGCGATTTTCCAGTTCATAAATTTGGGTGTTCAAAGTCGGAACAGGAAATTCCACCAAACCTTGGTTTACCTTTGTAGTGAATGTTTTAAGTACTAGTGGGTTTAGGTCCTTACTTTTTGTTACAGCCAGCAGGTATTCCTCCTTCCGGTAGGTCTTATTTTTATACTTGCGCACTTACAACCTATTGATCCTGTTCTGTTAAGATTTAAAGCAAACTTTTAACTTTTTGTGTATTTGGTTGAGTTTAATCGTTCCAGTTCCAGTAAAGTTATTAGTTTTCTAGTAAATATATATATAAGTAGGTACTTAAATTAGGTACGAATGTGGGAATAGGAAAACATTTAATTTAACTAAGCCTTGAAATTAAACAACGTTTAGTTAGGAACCTATAAATTTTGTTTTGTTATGTAGGTATATTCACTTATTACGATACGAGTAGAAATAATTTTAAACACTAGAATATAGAAAAATAATATCAATAGTTTTATGTTAATAGTAATTAAATAACATTTTTATTAGGGAATTAAATTCTTACACGTTAACCAGGCTTAGCCAACAGACTTCGAAATCACATTTCTCCTAATAAATTAAATCTTACGGTTTAGATATTGCTAAGGTAACCTTTAATACGAAATTTAATGGCACTTTTAAAATTATTATGCAGCTAAAAAGAAAAAAAGTGCAAATACAACAAAATTAAATGACACTTTTACACCACAATATTACCAACATTCCTGCCTACTAATCCAAATATGTATATTCTGTTATATTTAATAAGTATGTATGATCAGTCTTTAAGACGATTATTTCAATATGTTCTTTATCAAATCACATAGTCTTTAGTTAAATAAAATTTATTATTTTTTATACTGGATTGCATTTCTTTTACATTCTCAGATTTAATTTTCTCAAATTAAATCTATATTATGGTATGTAAGAATATTGAATCATACTTATTAATTATGAATAATATACAGGTTGTAACAAAAAGTAAGCACTAAACTTTCATGGGTGGGTTCCGACTTGATTATAGAACCGAAGAAAAATTCCCGAATAGTTTCGAAAAAAAAGTAAACTAAATGTTGTGCTTGTTTTCAGGTAAAATAAACTAAAAAGGCCTACGTACCACTTTACAACTCCTTTAAAACACAAAACACCTTCGTCGTGGGTCGTTGACCGTGGAGTTCAACGACCCGCGACGTCATCGCAGCGGACAACGCCTCTTAGATGTGAAAGGTAGGTCTTACAAATGCATTTTTCCTCGGTTCTATGATAATAAGCAAATGACAACAGTCATTCATTCATTACCCAGTCTAGTGACAATTTCGTTTTAATTTATTTGTTTTAAAATTTTAATATTTTCCTGTGTTCTTTGATCGAAGCTAAAGTTTGGTCCTTACTCTTTGTTACACCCTATATAAAAGTAATACTACCCAATATTTAAATATTTTGATTGGTTATTTCTATATTTGTTTGGAAGGTAGATTATAATACAAAGTAGGTATGACAAACTTTCTCAGAGTCTTAAACAGACTTTCATTCTTTTTATATATATTACGTACCAGCCTTGAAACAGCATGAGGGAAAAAATAAGTTCGCTGTTTCATTTTTATTAATAAATTTTCATAGAAATGTTTACTACAAATTTTGGACTATATTTTGGGTCCCCAATCTTTGCAACCCGTTGCTTCTTTCCAACGCAAACGTAGATGTTTATCTGCAGGAAATCTGTAACAAATAAAAACATGACACTTAAATAATAAATGCGAAAGTTTGGATGGATGGATGAATGGATGTTTACCTCTTCACGCTACTTACTACTGAAAGGATCGGCTGAAATTTTGCATACAGGTATCTAATTCTAAAATACTTTTTATTCCATAAATCAGTTCCTATGGGATAGAAATCACACCCTTAAACGTTTCCATAGAAACAATGCGTGCGAAGCCGCGGGCATAAACTAGTCTAAAGATAATGTTTCTCGTTACGTACGTATTCAAAAATATTTCAACGCGCCATTTGGGGAATTTTATTGTCGAGTGCAGGCAACCCTAAATTTTCGCAATGTTAGGTTATATTAATTAAAATTTTCATAAAACATAACTTTTGAGCCTTGTACCTCTTAATTGTTCATGTAAATCTATGAATCTGTAAATTTTGAACCTTTTTGTAGTCAAAAGAACTTGTACTTACGAGTGGAATGATAAATTCGGCACTTTTGCTTCACTGTCACTTGTACATTCGAAAACACAGCACCGCACCATTGTTGCCTTTAGTTTTTAATGTTTTTAGGTGCGGGAATGTCCACAGGAACACTTTATTCACAATTATACTTAGAAATCAAAATTTTACAACAATTTCGATGATTCTCGTGTCGAGCTCCGTCGATGTGTAGGAAATTTGTTTAGCAACTAGAGTTGCTTTTCAATGAAAAAACCGGCACGCGAGAAAGTGATAGCAAGCCATTCGCTCTATCTCATTTCTTCTTAGGTTATAGGCATAAGTCGTTCTCTCTTTATGTGTGAATGCGATAGCATTTGCGCGTGTTCTATAGCATACTCTTTCTACGCTAGACAAGGACAAACTACTACGTCAAATTCTTCTAGTGTAAACAGGCGCAGAGCATTCTTTCGTTGTTCTTAGTGCGTTCGCAAAGATTCTATAGAATACCTATTCTAAAAATGCTCGCTCGCTCGATGTAAGCGGCGCAAGAGCGCGTGAACCAGTGGTCGCGAACCTACCGATTTTTCGGTATTTCTACCGATTTGAGCTTTATCCTACCGAAATACCGAAATGCAACGATTTTTCCACGATTTCAGAGCCGATTTTTCATATCAAGCTTATGAAAACAAAACAGCAAAATAGGCCGTCTACTAAGTCAATCACTAGTCTATTCCATGCAAAACGACTCTTTAATGACGCTAGTTGTTATGACTTGGAAATTAATTCAAAGATGACCGTGGCTATGGACAAAGAATATTGGTAGAGTTCGCGTCATGTAAAAAGAACGCTGGCGGTCAAGCTGCGCAGTAGGCGATTTATAGGCCAATTTGGTGGTATGCAGTGGGGCGCGGGGAGGGCGGGTTACGCGCCGCATGCTTGCCGGTGCGCTATTGGTTCGTCGGTTGAAATTTTCAAATTTCAAATGTTCCGCCTTGTGTCCACGTCACTTTTCTTGTCAAAATACCATCGCGCACAAAAGTTTACGAAATGGTTTTACATAGAAAAGTGAGAAAAATTTATTATGACGTATAATGTTTTATGAAGAGAGACGCAGATAATAATGCTGTTGATAATTTAAAACAATAGAAACGTTTTCACGTCACCTATGACGACTTAATGGATGGAGTTGCTACATTACATAATTTTTTTGTAATTATATTAAACATTCTAAACTGAATCGAACATGTGTTTAATTTGATCTAATATTATTTTCTAATAACCAAGGAATACCAAGCCGCGAGCAAAATATTAGTTAAAAATAGGCTTAGCAAATTGGCTTAGTACTATCGTGCGCGAGTGTACCCATGCGCGAACACACCCCTTCCACTTTCTTCCAGCGTTCTTTTTATGTGACGCGACCTTTATGATCCTAAAGACCGTAAAAATATATATTTATCCTGTACTGCGCCTAGGGCCGCTAGACGGCAGACGGCAAGATCGCCTCTAATATGGATTTTAATATTTTTGTTTATTGTTCGAGTAATGCGAAAGGGTGTTTATACGTTTATATTTTGCATCGATGAAAATTCCAACAGTACAAACCCAAAAATGTCGATTTGGGTCGGTCGGGCGAATGCATGCTTTTTTGCACCCATATCGGCACGTCAGTCGTAGGACAGGATTTAAGTGTGTTTGATATAGGAAAATTAGACTGTTAGTTTATTTTTTGATAAATATACGAATTTTATTGAATAATATTATACATTTTGTCATATAGGTACCGATTTTGGGTACAAATGTACAAATATACCGATTTTAGTTGGCAGCTCTACCGATTTCGCACTATCTATTGTCACTGTCAAACAAAATTTATTCTCTTTGAGTGTTGCGTAGAAAGAGTATGCTTTTTTTTGGTGGAATTTCCTGTTCTGAATTTGAACACCCAAATTTATGAACTGGAAAATCGCAAATCCAATCCACCAACAGAGACATGAAATAAGAAACCTAAAATCGGGGTAATAAAATTGCATGGCAACACTTTCCCCCCACCACCTTGCAATCTTTGGTCTTGCTCATCGGCACGCTTGCCAAACATCTGGTTATATTTAATCTGTGGAGTGTTGTGGATTTAGTTGGATTTTACAATTTTACCGTAAAAACTTTAGCATTTGTGGAGTTCTTTGGTAAAAAATAATTGTTAATCATGGATGGCCCTCCTGGGACGGGTCCACTTACCAGTAACAATGGATCGATGGCTCCTCCACCGCCGGGAATGCAAAGCTTTCCCCCGATGCCTCCGCCGCCCGGCGCTTTGGCGCAAGGAATGCCTATGGGACCGCCAGGCACCATGCCCCCAGTATCCTCCTCTGGAGGACCACCTAACATGCATCCAAACATGCAAAACATGCCTCCTGGACCTCCAAGCATGCAAAACATGCCTCCAGGACCCCCGAACATGCAGAACATGCCTCCAGGACCTCCTAACATGCAGAACATGCCTCCAGGACCTCCTAACATGCAGAACATGCCTCCAGGACCCCCTAACATGCAGAACATGCCTCCAGGACCCCCTAACATGCAGAACATGCCTCCAGGGCCCCCTAACATGCAGAACATGCCTCCAGGACCCCCTAACATGCAGAACATGCCTCCAGGACCCCCTAACATGCAGAACATGCCTCCAGGGCCCCCTAACATGCAGAACATGCCTCCAGGACCCCCTAACATGCAAAACATGCCTCCAGGAATGGGTCCACCTCCGGGAATGGGACCTCCTCCCGGTATGATGGGCAACATGGGCATGGGTCCGCCTGGCATGGGCCCGCCTGGGATGGGTCCGCCTGGAATGGGAATGGGACCACCTATGGGGCCACCTCGAATGCCACCTAATATGATGCGAGGTGGACCTAATATGAAGGGAAATTTCAATCAGGGCATGGACATGGGGCCTCCAGGGATGGGTCCTCCTCCAAACATGCCTCCCATGTGGGGCGAAGGGCAGGGCCCTCCAGGGTGGGGAAGGCAGCACAGTCACGACGGACCCCCGGGCTGGGACGAGCATGAGGATGAAGGTGAAGAAGTAGATGAGGAGGGAGATGAGGATCGAGGCCCCCCACCCCTACAGAACCCACCCTCAGGACTGCCCTCTCTACTGACTATGAAAATCGACACCCCTGAAGAGTTTAGGAATCTGAAGATCCTGCATGCTGGAGGAGTGGTTTTACCAAAAGCCCTGGAAGAGGCCCTCGCATACAAGGACCAGAGGCAAGCGGCTTTGGGGGATGAAGGAGAACAGGATAAAGGTAACTTCTATCTCTATTACAAGAAACAAAATTAACTACATTCATGCATGGGCTCCATAATAATGATGCTGGACAATTCACACAGCATCATCTACTCCCAAGCTAAGCACAGCTTATGTTATGGGTACTAGATAACTGATAAAGAACACCCAAAATAAATTTAAACTGTTTGGAAATCATGCTGTTTACAATGTAACATGTTGAATAAAGAACTTTGAAAAACGAGAAAGCCCTCAGAACAAATATCTACATATTGGACAAACATTTGTCCTGTAGACCTAGCACAGGGATAATTGTATAGGGTAGAATAGAGAAGAATGCAATTGCATTTTCATACATGTCGTAAATTATTGAAGTTGAATGAACGAGTTTCAAACACATTACGCATTCGATGGCGATGTCATGTAATTTTTCTCTATTCTACCCTAGACAACAATCCCATGCTATTAGTATTGAGGGGGGAGTGGAACCTGCAATCTGAATCGTAACTCTCGGTACAGAGTACACCTAACAAAATTAATAATCCCATATTTCCTGTGTGTAGAAGAAGATGCAGAGCCGGAAGCCCCACCAGCCCCAGTGATCAGCACAGAGTATGATGCAGAGGAAGATGATGCAGATTCTGATGATGAAAACATTCCTGATGCACCCTTACCACCAGTCATATCTAAACAGGAAGTAAGTTGAAGTATATCATATCATACCCATCCCACCTCTACCTTGAAATTTATGTTGCTGTTAACCAAATGGGATCCCTTCCCAAAAAAGATGCAGCTTCTTTGTCCTAATAATAATAATAAGCCTTTAGTTGGACAAGACAGTATTTCTTTGTTGTTCATATATTTCTCTTTTCTTCCATTTTTGTATGTCCATTTGCCAGGTGGCAAAGGCATCCTCCAATCTTCTCCATTCTGGCCTTTTTCGTCATGTAATTCCTGCAACTTGTCTAATGTTGTCATCCCACCTTCTCTGTGGTCTGCCTCTCTTTCTTTTCCCATCCATACCTTTAATTATTATAATACAATTCAGGTTTATGTAGTATTTACGTTAGCTTGATTCAAAAGCCGAATCCTCCTTAGTCTTGGAAAACTTAAAAAAAAACTAAATATAGATACAATGTTTGTATGCCATACCCTACCCTCATACTTAGGGCTTGTTGGTAGGCCAGCAGAGGCCGTATTTTTGTGATTCTTTTAAACCATCTGACTTAGAAAATAGTGTTTAAAATTCTGAAAAAAAGATATATAATACCAATGGATCTAGTCTAGTCAAAGTCGCATTCAGTTACAAGATCTAATGAACTTCACTCGATAGAAAATAATCCCAAAGTTACCCCTGCTTCTAACGTTTTTTCAATACTATCAAGCGTTACTAGCGAACTACTGATATCACACTTTTTTGTGTACTCAACTAAGGACACTAAATATTTCTAAAAAATTCGCAGAATTTGACTTGACAAAATGAGTTTCTTAATCACCATGTTTAAATAACTACAAAAAACACGGCGGCTCTGCAGGCGCGCATTTTCTCTTACGCCTACTGCTGCAGGAATACCTGGCCTTAAACCTAAAATCACTTTCTTGTTTTTGACAGAATTTGCACTACTTGTTAATTTGAGATCTTTTCTACTTTGCTAGTGCTGACTTTTATATTTCAACTCAAACTCGAAGCCAAATTTTGTTTTTTGTGTTGGCAGTTGTTGACAAACATTATTTCTTCAGAATGGCTTGAGCTTAAGTACCACCTATGGTTACTCCCACCCACCTGTCAACCCCATTGATACAATGTTTGTAAAAGATTCTAAATTTTTTACCATCTCAGGCCTTAGCAAACAAAGCTAATAAAAATAAACGAAAGAAGAAGAAAAAGAAGGAAGCAAAACAGAAGAAGAGGGATGAGTTGAAGAAGAAGGAAGCTTTGAAATCTACTGAACCTGAAAAACCTGTTGATAAAGTTAAAGGGAAGAGTGATAAGTCTTCTAGTGATAAGGAGAATTTCAAGGAAGCTGAAATAGAGTGAGTCCTTAAGTTTTAGAAAATATCTTAGTTACTTACCTCATATTTATAATAACATGTCAACTTAAAACTGTAGGCCACAGGAATTGTTGTCTTAAGGTAGAATAGAGAAAAAACTTAAAAAAACAGCAGGCCAAGCATAGGGATTTTTGTCTAGGGTAGATTAAAGAAAAAACTTAAAACAGTAGGTCACGCACAGGGATGGCTGTCGTCATCAAATGCGTAAAATACTTGGAAACCATTCCTTCAACTTTAATAATTTACGCAATTTATGACAATGCTATGTCATTTTTGTCTTGACTAGGGCACAGATATTATAATACTATACATATGTACAATAGGGGAAGGTAAAATATTCTGATTAAAGATAGAATGAAAACCAGACTTACGAGTAAGTTAATATTTTAATCAAGGTTTAAAAATCTTACTTAAAATATTCATTCATGTTATTAAATTCCAGATATGTCCAAGAAAACATTCAGTTCCATGAGCTAGAGCCGATGTACAGGCAGTTCCACCGCATTCTGGAGTCGTTCAAGATCACGGAGAAGAAGGATGAGATCAAAGAGGAGAGCAAAGAGGTCAAGAGCTCCGCGAAGGTGGTGGAGAAGGTCACTGACCAGTTTGCGGCTGATGATGAAGCTGTGGAGGTAAGGACAGCCATAAACTTTAAATCATTTATGCACATGGTTCCGATTGGTATTGATATGGATCAGTTGTGGATCACTTGCCAGAAGTTGAGTAGATTGTTTGCAACAGTCTGCAGTTAGCTTATACTGTTTCAATTGTAAATATGTACTTACTAGCCTAATTTTGTGTCTATTCTTTAATTGTAATCAACCCACGAAAAACGGAGGAATCAAGAAAAAAAAAATCAAGTCGACGCGTATATTTCTTTTTTTTTATGATATAGACCATAGACCACGCATAACTTTTTACAGAGTAGTCCGATTTCAATAATTCTTTTATTGTTGGAAATGATACTGATATAACTCGAAGGTGGTCCCATTTAAATTGAAAAAAAAAATCCAATCCTAAGGGTAGGAAAACAGGGGATGATTGATTGTCACTCACTGATTGGAATGTTTGACCACGCATAACTTCTTACAGAAAAGTCCGATTTTGATAATTCTTTTTTTATTGGATAGGGTATACCTCGATGTGTCATCAAACTAAATTAGACTCGAATTTTAAGTAGATGTCGCCACGAAGAATTTGATGTCGGTGTATAGTTTTATAAAACACGCCAAATTATTCACATAGAATCTGGACTGGATACCGCTTTTCGTACGTGAATTTGGCAGGGTTTTATTTTAAAATAAAAACTTTATTATTTGTCATATAAGTGATATACCCCCGTACGTATCGTATCGATATAATGTTTTATGAAGTTTTAATTTTTTCCGCGGAACATTTCAGAAAAACGCCGCCGACGAAAAGGATCGCCTCTCAAAGCGCAAGCTCAAGAAGCTTTCTCGGCTATCAGTTGCGGAGTTAAAACAGCTGGTGACCCGGCCCGATGTGGTCGAGATGTATGACGTCACGGCCAAGGATCCAAAGCTGCTGGTCCAGTTGAAGGCTCATAGGAACACGGTGCAAGTGCCGAGGCATTGGTGTTATAAGAGGAAGGTATGTTGAAAAATATCTGGTAGGCTAAGATCTACATAGAGAGAGCTCAGCTATTTTTGTCTAGGGTAGAAAAGATGAAAATGACATCAAAAATCAAAATCAAAATCGACCTCTGCGGCGCAGCGGGCGAAGGTCTGCCTGCGACGCAGGAGGTTGCGGGTTCGATTCCCGCCTCGGGACAAATGTTTGTATATTAAAAATGTTTTTTGTAGATATAGAGATATATTTTATGAAGAATGATTGTTGATTTATAAGTTTATAATTGAGGTGCTAGCAGATCCGCGTCCAATTTGTTTAAATAATAGCCTAGTACATAATATACAAGCAATTTATTGTTGTGAGATGGTTGTAATTATCTGCTGTTATAAATAATAAATTCAGGCGTTACTTTGCGGAAATCCATTGTATAATTTTGATGAGTTTCTTGTGTGGTTGGTCTGGTCTTTTCTTTCGCAAATTAAGTTGTGTTCGTTCTTGGAGTTGGAGGGTAATCTACTACTAATTTTATATTGCGTAAGTTTGTTGTTTACTTTCTCTGATTGCAAGTGGGAACAATTTGTGGGAGGGCGGGCGGTACACGCAAATCACATTTTGTTGGATCTTGTCGGAGGAAGTTTTGCGCGGAATTGTTTCTAAATATTGTTTTATCCTAATATTATCTGCTGTTATAGCAATGACAATTTATGTCGTGGCATATTTTCTTCTGTTCTCCTGAGTAGCAAGTAATAATAATAATAATAATAATAATGATGGACAATTCACACAGCATCATCTAGCCCCAAGCCAAGCAGAACTTGTGTAATGGGCACAGTACTTTATACATTATTATAAGATTACAATAACATAAGCACTTCTTAGCTTAAGCAGAAAATATTCATTGTGTATTGTCGAACCTCGATCAAACGAGGTGTGCGGACACCCGACATATATTTAACGACAAAACCAGAAAAAAAATATGTTAGCTATAAAGCTTCTTTTCTATTTAAGTAAACGGTATATTTTATTGAATGTAGTCTCATTTGAAAGCTAGATATACCTATTATTTATTATATCATTATTTATTATACTATACATACATATAAGTGTATAAATGATATCCTCCAAGTCGAATTTCGGGTACGGCGGCCATTCCCAATGCAGACTAGCCGTATGCGCCATTATTATAGTGCACAAGTGCACGCTCAAACACAGGTGCACATGCACACTCTCACAATCAGATGGAAGTATATGATTAAAAATCTTATGACTTAATTCCAGTATCTCCAAGGCAAGCGCGGTATAGAAAAGCCTCCATTCGATCTTCCGGACTTCATTAAAAAGACGGGAATCATGGAGATGCGAGCTTCACTACAAGACAAGGAAGAAACCAAGACACTCAAGGCTAAGATGCGGGAACGGGCGCGCCCTAAGCTCGGGAAAATTGATATTGATTACCAGAAACTGCACGACGCTTTCTTCAAGTAAGTTAACTAAACTGGTTCCATCAGTTTATGGTTTTTTTCACTGTTTTCTTCTTAAATTTAAGGGATCATAAATACTTGTTAAAGGTATGGCGTTGACTATGATGCCGGTACTTCTATAGGCAAGATAAGATAAAAGAGATGATAAAAATTAATGTACATATCAATCCATTGACCCGAGAGCTGGTTAGTATCTGGCGCAGCGCGTCAGCATTGCCATACAGTGGGGCAATACAGCTAGCGTCTTGGGGACTCTTCCAACTAGTATTGATAACATAACACAAGCTCTGCTTAGCTTGGGGCTAGGTAATGCTGTGTGAATTTCAGTCCAGCATTATTTATTTTATTTTATTTATTTATTGATATGGATCAGTTGAGCTACCAGTAGATTGTTTGCAACAGTCTGCAGTTAGCTTAACTGTTTCAATTGTAAATATTACCAATTTTTATTTGTTTCTATTATTTTATTGTAACTTTCTTTGTTAATAAAGATTTCAATCCTTTGAATTAAGTTTCCTCATAAAATGTAGCTTTCGTAATACTTTTTTGATATCTACTAATAACTCGTTACATAGATAATGCCCACATAATGTTTTAAAATTTTATCGGATCATCTGATAAAGTTTCAAACATCATCGAATTATCCCATTTAAAAAATAGATTGTGATATCGTTATTTGAGTCAAGCTCAATGAAATTACGACCACATTGGCTCCAGTGTAACAACTGGCCAAATTATTTTATCCCTAACAGGTAATAGGTACTCTGCTGAAGCACAGAAGTCCTAATGATATGGGTGAATCATGTAAGTAATCTAAATATTTTATGTCTTTAAAAACTTAAGGCGTTGCCTCCCCTCACACTAGCAGCGCCGACACCTATTTTATCTAATTATTACGTTTACGAAAGAAATTTCCAAAATGTACGTTAGCCAGTTTTTGATACCTATTTTTTAATGCCTTTGTAATAGTTTTATTTTGTATAGTTTAGACAGAGATTCGAAAATAGAGTTTTGTGGCCACCAAGGGCAACTTCGTACGTAATTTTTGGAAATTCCTTTTATATTTATATAGAGGTCATATTTAAAGTGAAGGTTAAACTCTATTAATTGTACTGTAGCTTTTTCAAAGCTATACTAATGAGATAGGCCTATCGTTTCCCGCCACAATATTCAAATTAAACAAGTATATGCATGACTATCTGTCAAAATTGACCAACAGCCAATGAGAACATTCGTCCAATTAGGAATTGGCCAATCAGGTGTCTTCCCGCCACGTCAGAGAGGGGCGCGAGCGAGCTCGTGGCGCCGCCATTTTAATTCTCCATTGGCGTTTAGTTTCCCGCCGAGTACGGACGTGCTACCAAAACGTAGCACGATTTTGAAGAATTTTCTATTCCAGAATATAATTGTAGGTGCATTAATTCACAACGAATTATTATCAAAGTGCACAAATGTGAAGGTACGGTGAAAAACAGTGCATTACTGCGTAAGTAACCTTTTCTTCAAAGTTACACCTTTTGTATAAAGTTTTAATTTGCGAAATAATTTCGTAAAAATTTTCCATGGACTGATAGTCCATTTCATTTCTATTATTTCGTAGACTAACGACACGTCCGTGTCGCTTCGTCATTACGAAAGCTAACGCTTTTACTACCTCGCACGAGGTGGTACCGCGTAAGTAATTTATGTTTGTGTGACTTTTTATTTCGAATTTAATAGAAGCGTTTTACCTGAAATAAAACGCATATTAAAATACTTACCTCACTGGAAGCTTTTATAATGAGAGAGCATATCCGTTTCCGTCGAATTTGACTACTTTTTACCAGTCTGTTTGCTAGTACATCCGGTCCAGTGGCGACACCTAGCAGCCGCGCGCCATTTTTAGCTTACGCAAAATGGATAGCGCCATATTTTATCATTGGCTAAGTTTCACCAGGCAGAATTAAAAGTAAAGCTTCCAGTGAGGTAAGTATTTTAATATGCGTTTTATTTCAGGTAAAACGCTTCTATTAAACTACTAGACCGTCACTGGAAGCTTTTATAATGAGATCTGTTTGTTTTCGCCTGGTGTCGCCACTTGTATAGTTTGAGGGAATAACGCCAATGTGATGAGATAGTATCAAACAACAGAATGTCTAATAAGTACTTAGAAATCACACTTATGTTTTCTTAATTTTTGTATGACACCTTGATTATTGTTGAAGAGAATCACTAGTAAATTTCTTCAAAAATTGGTATCCAACTGTAACTTGAGCTTATAAACTGTAAGCAGCTTAAATTGACATAAATTAATATTACAGCGGATATTTCATTAATTGATGTCACAATTTGAGTAACAAACATTTCACGCCTATAAAACCTTTTGAAAAGAGTTGGTGGCCCTCCAATTCCCTCGTCCCAAGATATCGTCGAGTGATCGTATGTTACCTAGAGCTGCCGTAACACCAGCTTATTTAAAAATGGGTTTTGACCCACCCTGCAGTGACAGTGCGTGATGCTGGCTTAACTTATTGTAACACAGCTTTAATGTCTTAGCAATACTATGTCTGACGAAGCTAGTATTGTTAGTATTGTAAGCGCGGATTCAATTAAGAATTATTAAAAGTCAACCTGTGTCAGTCTTGGAACCAAGTCCAAAAAATTTAACTACCATTTTATGACTTCATGCATCGTCTAGGATCCATGGTAAGTAACGTTAAGTCGTGTATGCTTCTACCTGAACAGAGTAAAAGTAACATCGCGGTACGACAAGATACTTGTAAAATATTCTTATATTTGTATTATTGTTCAGAATGAAATTGGTTTACTAACATCTCAAAGATGAGGTTTGGTTATCTTCAAGTTTTATAAAAGCAAGTGTTTCAAAATATTATTCATTTACAAAAACATCACTCATAATTAAAAGTGTTTGCGTAACATAACGATGAAACAACATGTGTGTGTATTGCATGTTAATTTAGGCTTCAAATATAAATCTGATAAAGACTAGACCATGAAGTCAAACGTTTCCAATCTACCTCGTAAGTCAACACAAAAGATAATATCAGAGTTAATGGAGAACTTGACAAATAAATAAATTGTCAAGTGCTCCATAAATCTACATCTGATGTCCACCATACACTTGAAAAACTCAAGAACATCGTTCTTGACTTTCAGTGATGGTAGACGCGTCGATGGATCCACCAGATATTTTTTGTCCTTCAGTGCTAATAGTTCTCAGAGTTTTAGATAATTATCAAGTATAATTATCAAGTATTCAGATAAATCAACACTTAAGGGATTAGAAATAGTGGTGAGAATACCCAGGCTTGGGTGATTCCAAGGAACACTGAACGCGTCGTGTAACTTAATCGTTCATATCACGTGTTACGTAATTACAGACAACATGCGCGGTCTTTGAGGCAAATAGAAAAATTGGATCGGAGTATCGAAGCTCCCTACTTTGGTAAACACTGTTCACACTTGCTGGGAGTAATCGGTAACGAGACAAGACCTGCTTGCCCTGATTGTTGAACCGACAGTTATATAGTGTACTTATGCTGAAGTGAATTTTGTACCGTGTGTGATGTAGGTATTTGATATGTCTGGCTACGAAGTATTAATTCGTATGGCTAACATTGATTTTTGATTGCAGTGGAGGAGTAACTCGTATCGTGACCAAATGCCAGAAACGGTCTGTTGTCCTACCCATGAACATGATATATCTGAATCATCTGTGACCAGACATTTGTCGGAGGTGCATAAAGTAGCAGAGTCTGGAACTGACAGTTTTTAGTCCACTAAACCAGTAATTTCGCGAATCGAGTAGGAAGTGGGTAGACCTAACCAACTTCGACCAACTTTTTAGTCATGAGTTCATTAACATCATCAAATGATTAACTTGTCTGCCCCAGCAGCCAGCAACGACAATACATGTGACATTCAGAAGTCCCACTATTTTCCGCAAATCTAACCCTTAAACTAAACTGAAACCGTCTGAGCAACGAAAATGTGATATATTTTGCGACAATAGCATTATTGAATAATGGCAGGGATTTTGTCTATCCCAGGGCTTCCACAATATACCCTCATAAAGTATTTCTTTCTAAGGTGTGAGAACCGGTTTTTCGAAATTTACGATCCCACCTAGGTACGTAAGTGTTTGGACCAAGACTAGCTCGCGAAGCACTACTACAGGAAATATATGTACGATTATTCTCATATTCCGGTTTGGCGCAGTATTTAGGCCACCTTATTCGCTATGGTAGAAAGGATAGTGATCATGTGGGTTGTGTTTAGTTTAGCTCGAATGCGAGGCACGTAAACTCTAAAAACTCGAGGCGCAGAAAGCCGTGATGATTACCGGTAGGTATGTAGGAGCAGGCTGCGAAAGGTCGACTTTGCATAGCCAGTCTTGTGGTTGTAGAAAGTCTGAGATGCGGGACATATACAACAAGTGAAGGGTTAAGTCATTACAGTACTCGTTTTAGTGCTTCGAGGTTAAAATTTGACGGGCTGATCCGTCAGATTATGAAATTAAAAACATTCGAGTTAAGAAACTCGGTGATACCGAAGCTACTTTTGAACCACCTTATTTTTAATTTTCTGAACCTTTTCCGACTTTTCTAACGATATTAGGGGTGAAACTGTCTTTTTCTTAAATTTGAAAAGATAGTTTGCTAACTCACCTGCTTGAAATATCCTAGATTCATTGTTTCCTTTTTTGGTTACCCATAGTGTCTAGGAGCATTGGAGCGTCCTGTACCATGTCTATGGCCGGGCCGCGAGCCACTGCCGTGAAAGAAACCTCGTGAGTTCGCTGGTTCTTATTTTGGCCGCTCCCGGGCTAACTTCTGTAGAGATTATTATGGTATCCACCCCGCGAGGGTGTGTTATTGTTGGAATAGAAAGGAACCTTGAGGTCCTATTGGTGTTTCCTTTTTTGGTTACCCATAGTGTCTAGGAGCATTGGAGCGTCCTGTACCATGTCTATGGCCGGGCCGCGAGCCACTGCCGTGAAAGAAACCTCGTGAGTTCGCTGGTTCTTATTTTGGCCGCTCCCGGGCTAACTTCTGTAGAGGTTATTATGGTATCCACCCCGCGAGGGTGTGTTATTGTTGGAATAGAAAGGAACCTTGAGGTCCTATTGGTGTGGTAAGCTCTGCCCCCGCGAGGGGCGGCTGGAACCTTGATTATGTTTTTAGATCTCTAATTTTTAATTAAAATCTGCAAATGGCACAATAAATGAATATTTGAACTAGGCATTCATAATTCTGCCTTGAATCCCAAAAGGCACCTTGAGGTTCGCGCGATGGTCCTACTGTTGTGCGCAAGCTCTGCCCCCGCGAGGGGCGGCTAGAACCTTGATCAGGTTTTGCCTGACCTTAAGTTTTCATAACTTTTACAGAAAAGTTTTACAGTGTGCAAGTACCACCCAGCCTTTTTTAAATCATCAATAAATCAAAATCAACAACTTATTACTTCAGGCTTACAAACTAAGCTCGTACACAAGCCAAATTTCAAACTAATTTATCATTAAATAAATAGTCAATTATTAAATTAAATTATTATTAAACAGGAATAAAGAGTTCATTGATTCATTGATTTTTTTAAAAGGAGCCGTGAATGGCTGCAATTCAAATAAATAATTTGATCATGGGGGTATGCTATGAAGTAAAGCTTTAACCGAAGGGTTGTGCTTGCCTGGTTATTATTTCTCAGATACAATAATTTCGGCTCAATGGCCACACCTCAGCTGTAAAAAGACTGAAGAGACTCTGAAGGTAACCTTTACTAAAAAAGGTCATCGAGTAATTAAAATCAACGCCAACATCTTTTGCTGGAAAGAAGGTCACAAAAACACAAAAGGTAATGTATGTCAGTATAGAATTTATCTGCTTGAGCCAAGTTTTGTAAGGTATCATACATTTTCACCTCTTTGTTTGAAGCAAAGTCTATGAAACCTGGAGTGTGGTTGTTTAATCCTCGAGTCTGAATATTTTATCTCCGACTTGAGGTGCTACCTAATTGCTGAACCTCGCTAAGCTATTTTCGAAAAGCTATCGCATGTTTTCGGAACCAGTGGTTCCTTCAGCTTTATTTCGAGGTTGAAAGTAAATTCGGAAGCCTTGTCAAGACATTGGTTGTCAGTGACGTCATTTTGTTCGTAAAATCACTACTAAAGTCAGAACAGATCAATACCTCACCATCATGGCAAGCAGTTTATAGAAAACAATGAAAATAGTCATAAAACTTTGGGGCTTACCCATTTCCTCAACGAGTTTGCTTACTGTGGGAGAGCGCGTTTTGCATTACAGCGGCAGCTGTTGCAGTGAGGGGGGGGGGGCGCTCGGGCTAGCTGCATCCACAGTAGGTTCCAGATAAAGTTTTAATTATAAACTGTAATTTCAAAATGCAGTTATAATAAATGTATTCACAAAACCATTCCTTGATTTTCTTCCAAAAGTATCGAAAATGCCGGACCGATATCGCTTACAAGAGTTGCAAACTGTAGCGACCATACCGAATTTCGTGCGATAAATTATTAAAATAAATGTGCAGGTACTTATTTAAAAATACAAGATAGGAACCGAAAAAACCGAATGAACACAAAATGGTTAGTTATTTAAATAAATTATCAGGTATTGCACAAACTGTAGCGAACATACCGAATTTCGTGCGGTAAATTATTAAAATAAATGTGCAGGTACTTATTTAAAAATACAAGATAGGAACCGAAAAAACCGAATGAACACAAAACGGTTAGTTATTTAAATAAATTATCAGGTATTTATTTTAAATTCAAACATGAACTGGTCAATTATTAAATTAAATGATCAGGTACTTACTAATACCAGATCCGAACGGAAAAATCCGTTTAATGATTAAGGTTAAAAATAAAGACCACGTGCTTTGTTAAAAACAACGTGTATTGGCCTTTGTCCTAATAAAACGGGTCCTGTTTTATCTAAAATAATAAAATATTTTTACGAACACAGTCGATAAAAATTCTCAAGATAGTTTCGCAAGGAAATCAGTAAATTCAAAAACTTACAGTTTTTTCTCTGCGATCCACTGTTCACTTTAGGATATACTTATCAATGTAGGTGTAGTGCAACTGTAACAGAGCCAGAGCTGCTGCGCACAAGTTGCTTCGACGGAAAACGAAACGCCAATGATAAAATATGGCGCTATCCATTTTGCGTAAGCTAAAAATGGCGCGCGGCTGCTAGGTGTCGCCACTGGACCGGATGTACTAGCAAACAGACTGGTAAAAAGTAGTCAAATTCGACGGAAACGGATATGCTCTCTCATTATAAAAGCTTCCAGTGACGGTCTAGTAGTTTAATAACACGTGCTTTGGAAGCACGTGGTTATTTTATTATTTTAATGACGTAAGCTGAGGCTTGTCCAACCTAGCAAGCAGTATTTCCGCTATTATCAGTGGCAGTCCTTTTTTATTTTAAAACGAGATTTTAACGGTTTTACCGTTCGATTTGTTAATTTTATTTTCCGGTCTTTTGTTGGTTTTTGTTCCTGTACGCTAAAATATTATTTCTTTCTAGCAAAGATTTAAAAACGATAAAAATACCAAATTCCGACCACGGAAATCGTGGGATCGACGTCGACGGGCCGTGAACAGCCGGAGAAAAAGTTCGACATGGAATGTTCATGGGAATAAAATCGTGAGTACTCTTAAAATATACCTAGTATTTTGGGCATTGTGGGACACGAACGCCTACGTAGGGCGTTCGATTGGTTCCCCGTGCTCATATATTATAAGTAATTGGAAAATAACACGTGCACTACGCTCAACGTGTTGTAGATTTGCGTTTTCATGACCCAATTACAAACTTGGGTGTCCATGTAGTTCTAGCTTTCAGAATCGAATGTCCTATCTAAACTAAAGGAAGATTCCTTGTGTAATATGAAACCAAGCTGAATGTAACCAAGATTTCTGAATCAGTTGATACGACAAGACACAGTTACAACTACAATTTGTTTATTTCTAGAATATGTTTGGTTACTATCTTTAGAATTACATTGCAGTACTAGAATTATCAGAATTAATTTGCGTGATTGGGTTGTCTTATCCATTCACCGCCCAGCTAAGGCTCTGAGCAGCTATTTGTAAGGGCACTGAAAGTGTTAACCTAGGATAGCAAAACTAAGAAGTTTTTACATATTTTGTTGCCTACTGTTTGTGGCTATCGAACAGCATCAAGTCCACCCTCGAGAAGATACGATTGAAGGATGAATAAGGAATAAAATCATGTTAGTAGTTTTTAAGCAACACACCCGATGTATTTTCTTGCAAGTAATAAAAAAACCCTCGCAGGGTTTGTTTTAGCGCCCTCGCAGGGCTGCATTGGCACATATTGTCATAGACATCTTCTTGCAAGATACTTATCAAAAAAACCCTCGCAGGGTTTGTTTTAGCGCCCTCGCAGGGTTGCATTGGCACATATTGTCATAGAGATCTTCTTGCAAGATACTTATCAAAAAACCCTCGCAGGGTTTGTTTTAGCGCCCTCGCAGGGCTGCATTGGCACATATTGTCATAGACATCTTCTTGCAAGATACTTATCAAAAAACCCTCGCAGGGTTTGTTTTAGCGCCCTCGCAGGGCTGCAATGGTACATTTTCATGGACATCTTCTTGCAAGATACTTATCAAAAAACCCTCGCAGGGTTTGTTTTAGCGCCCTCGCAGGGCTGCATTGGCACATATTGTCATAGACATCTTCTTGCAAGATACTTATCAAAAAACCCTCGCAGGGTTCATTTGCGCACCCTCGCAGGGCTGCGATGACACACAAAATTCGGCCGCACCGAATATGTTTGTAAGCTACCTATTATAATTATCATGGACGTGATCTGATGATCCTATTTCTCGAACAACGAGGCGAAAGGTAATTTCGGTTATTTTTCTGCAATAACGTAAGTATGTGTTCACTTGACCTCAGAAAGGCCTGACTGGTTTTGGATTTGGATCAAGGTAGTCGCCGGACTGCACCTCTATCGCGTACCTATTGTCACGAACTTCCAGGAAGGCTAACTTCTATCCATAATGATTCGGGTACCCACACCATGAGTATGTATTGAATGGAAGTCATCGTGGTGCACATCCACCAGTGATGAAAAAATTCCAGGGTATCGCGTACCTATTGACATGAACTTCCAGGAAGGCTAACTAATATCCATATTATTCGGGCATTGCATACCCGTCTACACAAACTTCCGGGAGGCTCTGGTAGTATTTATTTTTAGACAAATTGTGTATACCTGGTGCACTACAGCTTTATAACGATTTCTTATCAAGGTATCGGATACCTATTGATGTTTATTATACATATATATTTATCATCTGTAACATTGGGCTATGATTGTTTCCTTGTTTGATATAAACTTTCAGAAACAGCCGTTATAATATGATAAATTAAATTAACTTCTGGCTTCCAGGCTTCTGGTATACCGCAATTGTGATAAAAATCATCATCACCATGTTGGATAGGTACCGTACTTTAAGAAACTCTTCTTATCCAACTCAGGTTGATAAGTTTAATAGATTGATGAATCATCGATTAGCTGATAAGTCAGGGACATATAAATCGCCTGCCTTAATTGCAGCTGCTGGGAGATGTCCGTGTGCGTCTTGGAAAATTAAGGTTTTAACTAAGTCTTAAAACTGACTTACATTCAACATTGTTAATTCATCATTAACTCAAAGTTACTACCATCTGCGTAGTTTTTCTTTAAGATACGTAACCTGTATGTAATGAGTAGGAGAGGATTTAGGAACATTCTATGGGTTCATGAGATCGCAGAATTGAGTGAAACAGATTGACATTCCGTCTTCCTACCTACAAAATTTTGTTGCCTGCCAGACTAGTCGCATTAAAAAGACTAGTTCTTTAAAATTATCTACCCTCAATTTTATCTTTGTCATACCGAGTTGAAATGCTGTTTAGGCATCATCAACATTTTTAAGGCCACGGTAAGCAATCATAGAAATGCAAACAAAAGATGAAGGATATGCCATCGCAAATGCATAGATCCAGCTTTGACTTCGACTTTGGCCGTTTTAGGTGTACATTTTGTCTGACAAGTAAAGATGACTATTCGATGATATTACTGCCAGTGCGGAACTGGCCCCAGGCTTAAAGTCTATAAGTGTCTGGCGTACGCTATACAGTTACATAGGTATATCTGGTTTTAAATTAAACTCCGGCCATGTCCGGAGTTATGATTGTGAGAACAGCAGGGGTGTGAATGGTAATAATCCTTCTGGGTTTATTTACGACTAACTACCCTGTTCGAACTTTTTATCATCGATACAAATGATTGTATGGTATTAATCCTTCCGTGTATATTTACGACTAACCACCCTCTTCAAAAGTTTTATCATCGGTGGCATTTCTCAGTTATCTGCTTTGTATGATAAGTTGTTGAATGGTTTCTCAACTGTATTAGATACAATGTTAAGTATTTTATTTTTATAACTTTTTAAAACCTGGCGAGTTCAAGAATGAAAAAGTTATCGATGCCTTCTTTTTAAACATCAGTCGGTACCTACTGCTTCTGTCCTTGACATGCGCTGTTTTTATTTTCTATAGTGTTACACATACAAAACTAATATTTTTAAAATTTTTGTGGTGGATCAAGCGACCATTGTCAGCTTCTGAACTGCAGCGCTGATGCGTTATGTGAGTTATGTTCCTGAACGAGAAGAAAATTGCAACCTTCGCTTCGAAAGCGGGAGGTATGAAGTCAGTATCATCAGTTCTATGTAGTGTATTGTATTAAGTATATCAGTTATCTAGTACCCATAACACAAGCTCTGCTTAGCTTGGGGCTAGATAATGCTGTGTGAATTGTCCAGCATTATTTATTTATTTATTTAGTTATTTTACATAAAGAGATGTTTCAACATAACTGCAAGTTAAACGTTAAATCGCTCTTTTTGATTATTTCATTAGCATTATGGAGCAACAGTCACGATTGCGTCTTAAACCAAGACCATTTTGGATGAAGTACATTGGTAATGAGTGACGTATTTATCTACAAGTCGAGTACATTGTAACAAATAATGTATTGCTGGTTTTTGAACTATACTTTGTTGGGTGCAGGATATGTAGTGCCTGGTAGTCACCATTATGAGACATAATTTTATTGATGTCTCGATAGGTTTTTCTTTCAAGGTATGACATGCTGTGTGTACATATACATATAATTCGGAATGAAGTCCGGATGAGATATAAAGGAACCAATGGCACGTTTCTAAGAGCAAACCATAAATATAACCCGGTTGGCTTTTTCAATTGAGGTAGCTGTATTTTTATTGATGTCTATCTGATCCGTAAGCTTTCCTAAAGTTGGAAATATATGCAAATCTGTTATTTCAACACTTGTAATGTTGTATTCCAAACAGTGTGGGGGAAAAGTTAATCATTTACTGAAACCCATTACAAGAACTTCCCATAACTGGACATCTTAGATAAGCATAGCTTCGCTATAGTTAAAAGTACGTAATTAAACGTACCGCAATAATTTGAAAAGTTCATTTAACTACCTACCTACATGATTTAATTGTTTAGAATGACCATACAACCTGATAAGTGAGTTTTTATTATGGCCTGTATAGCAATAAGTCCAATACTTTGATTGTGAATCAGAAATTAAATTCTTCACAGTTGTAGTAGTAGTAGTAATGAGGACGTTATAATTTACAAAAAATTAACTGTTTCTAATAGAAATTGAGCCGTGGCCGCTGAGGTCTTATTTTACGGATACCAATTTATTGTATTGTGTATTAACTTTATTAATCATCTAGTACCTACTCATAACACAAGTTCTGCTAATCTTGGGGCTATATGATGCTGTGTGTATTGTCTAGTATTATTTATTTATTATACTAGCATCGGTTCAACTTTCTATCATGGCAGTAGCAGAGAGCCAAAGTCCAATTTTCCAATAAATTTAATGAAATTTCACTTTTATTGTAAAGATATTGCCAACTTTTTAAATATGGCTATTTTTAATAAATGTGTTTTGACCAATACGTGCATTAGCTATGTATTCCGTTTGAATGTCACAATGACTAATTTGCATTCAAAACTGTGTGGCTAACGAATTTTACGATTAAAACATTTTTTTATAGTAAGTTCACATTGGCGTAGAGTGTCTTCACCACCACCAGGCGATAACAAACACGTCTCATTAGTATAGCTTTGAAAAAGCTACAGTACAATTAATAGAAGCGTTTTACATAAAATAAAACGCATATTAATTTACTTACCTTTTTCAAAGCTATAACTTTTAATCCTGCCTGGTGATATTCGACGCAATGGAGAATTAAAATGGCGGCGCCACGAGCTCGCTCGCGCCCCTCTCTGACGTGGCGGGAAGACACCTGATTGGCCAATTCCTAATTGGACGAATGTTCTCATTGGCTGTTGGTCAATTTTGACAGATAGTCATGCATATACTTGTTTAATTTGAATATTGTGGCGGGAAACGATAGGCCTATCTCATTAGTATAGCTTTGAAAAAGGTAAGTAAATTAATATGCGTTTTATTTTATGTAAAACGCTTCTATTATTACCCGCTACACAACAGTTTAATCGATGTCGTATCTAAGAAACACTCTTATATTGTAAAGCTCTTGTGGTAGTACCTAAGTAATACTGTACCATATTCCCCTGGTCGAACATTCGGTTCATAACTCTAAATAATCAGATACATAAAAAATTATGACAATTTAGTTATTTTTTTATTGATTCTTGAATTAACTTCTAGCAGCATTCAGTTTGTAAGATTTTTTGTTAATTTGACCTCTAATTTTGCACTTATCGCACAGTTAAGGTCATATGTATAAATGTGTCCATATTGGGTAATGGTAGAATGGTAGGGTCACTAAACATAACCATTTTGTTTTATCACCCAGATGGCAAACGAAGCCGAGAATGACAATCCACGGCGACCTTTACTACGAAGGCAAGGAGTTCGAGACCCGGCTCCGAGAGAAGAAACCTGGTGATCTTACTGAGGAGCTGAGAACTGCGCTCGGTATGCCCGTGGGTCCTGGCTCGCACAAAGTAAGTGTATTAATTTATACCCGACGCAAAAATAGGGGTGTTCTAATTTTTGGATGTGTAACTGTTGTGTCTATATGTGGCATTGTAGCTCCAGAACGAATAAAATATAAGTAAGAAATTAAATAACATCGCAAAAATTTACGACTTCGGCGGGACTCGAACCCACTCGAGCGTCACTCGACCTCGTGGTGTAGTTGGTTAGCAAATTCCGGTACTTACGGAAGGATGCGGGTTAGAGTCCCGCCGAAGTCGTAAATTTTTGCGATGTTATTTAATTTCTTAGAAATTTGCCAGAGTGTGAGGCTTACGCACTATAAAAACAAAAACTTTAATATATAAGTAGTTTAGTATTTTTAGAAGGTATATCCATACCCTCTGTATCTGAGTTTATAAGAAAAAATGTCGAGAGTCGTATATTTTAGAGCAAAACTATTTGTAAAAAAGTTGTGAAAACTTGTGCACTCATCACGCAGTATTAATTTAGCATGAATTGCTTGATTGATATTGCACAATATGCAATTTAATTTGACGACCTCCGTGGCGCAGCGGGCGAAGGTCCGCCTGCGACGCAGGAGGTTGCGGGTTCGATTCCCGCCTCGGAACAAATTTGTGTACTATCTGCAGAAATTTGTTCCGTTGGTCTGAGTGTTTTCTATGTATAATAAAAATATATATCTTGTATATATATTGTATTAAGTATATCAGTTATCTAGTACCCATAACACAAGCTCTGCTTAGCTTGGGGCTAGATAATGCTGTGTGAATTGTCCAGCATTATTTATTTATTTATAATGTTAATCCTTTTTTTTATCTTTTATCACCATAAAAGTTAGGAAAGCTGTTTTTGAATGATTTTTTCTCCGTATTTCATAGCCCATTTAACATTCACAGGTGCCCCCACCATGGCTAATCGCGCAGCAGCGTTACGGACCTCCTCCGTCCTACCCCAATCTTAAGATACCTGGTCTCAACGCGCCCATACCAGACGGCTGCGCGTTTGGATACCACGCGGGAGGCTGGGGCAAGCCGCCCGTGGACGAGACGGGGAAACCGCTGTATGGAGACGTGTTCGGACACCAGAGCAGTGGTCAAGATGTAAGTAATATGTGTGACATACGAGACCAATCTCAAGATACCCGATCTCATCGCGCCCATACCAGACGAATGCGCATTCGGATACTATCAACCTCAACCGCCTATATTGGTCCACTGTTGGCCGCAGACCTCCCCCTAATAAACGCCTGATTGGCTTTTATCTCATGGGGGTAATGCCCATAATCCCCACGCTGGGCATGCGAGTTGGGGATTGCAGTTCGGTGGTAGGAATGATCTGCAGGGGGCGCAGCTACCCGCCCCCGGTAGATTTCCCTGTGTCGCCTCTTACGACCCCCGCGGGAAGAGTTGGGTCGGACAGATACCATAATTGTCATTATATTCTAATTCTAGGTGGGGCCCAGAATTATGCGTACACTGATGCAACAAATAAGTGTGATTTAAATAATAAAAACATTTACTTGCAGGACAACGAAGACCAAGACATTGACAGGACCATGTGGGGAGAGTTGGAGTCGGAATCGGAAGAAGAATCAGAAGATGGTAAGACGAGAAACCATTATAAAAAGCAAAACTATTGTTGTTTTACACATTCGTATTACGAGATTTCCACTAACTAATCATTCCAATGATTGAATTCTTGGACCAAAAAAGGACAAAACATCTCGATGTTATCTTGACCTCTGATCCATCCAGGACCACGAGCCGAGCACAAGAGCCGCTAACGAGCCACCAACGTTCTATCGATTCCTCGCGCTAACGCTTCTCTTAAATATATATTGCAGTTGCAGTTTACGAGGTATAATAAAACTTATATTGCTACATCTTTAATTTACAGAGGAATCTGAAGATGAAGGCGAGAAGACCGCAGAAGGCGACGTGGCAGCCGGCGTTGCGACTCCCGGCGAGGGACTGGTCACACCCCTCGGCATCACCTCGGTGCCCCCCGGCATGGAGACTCCGGACACCATCGAGCTCAGGAAGAAGAAGAACGAGAGCGATGTGGAAGGGTACGTCTCATCCTACCGGCTGCGCAAAGGCCAGCCGTCCTTGCGTTTCTTCCTACACTCTGCAGTCCGCATAATACGCCGCTAATATCTTTGTATACAGGGTTATTGATAATTTACTGACACTGCCCAAACTGCAGATTCTGCCCATCATCACGAACATGTTAGTGAAGACGGACAGGTCTTAATTCTTATTTTTTTTGTAAATCGCCTTACATAGAAAATAATGTCCGAAACCTTATTAATTACTAAACATCGATCTCCCACTCCTATTTAAATCCACATCATCATCATTGGCTTATTTTACATCTACGCATAATGATTTAAGTGGCATTAGACTGGCTGGGAGACAGCCGAACACACCCACTGATAATTCAGGGCAGAGCCTTTTTAGGTTTAGTTTCAAAGAGAACCCCTATAATGTACGATTTTTGAATGGCGGGGGGTATCCACCAATTTTAAGAATTGAGACCTGGCGTCTTCCCGGACGTGTTCGTGATGGTGGTGGGCAGAACCTGCAGTTAACATAGTGTCAGTGAATTACCAATAAACCTGTATAAGTGCCGCCAAACGAACAATACATAAACTTTCCTTCATAGATGTGAAGGCCATAGAAAAGATGTAATAATTTACTGTTGTGGTTTCAGGGGCGATACGCCAGCTCTGTACCAAGTACTGCCGGAAAGGCGCGTGGGTCTTACTGCTGGCATGATGGCGTCGACACACGTCTACGATATCAATGCGGCTAACCCAGGTAAGTCGATAACTTTTTTCTCTTAATGCAGATTCGTTCTACTTTACTTCAAGTTACTATGTTTAGGGTCTGATAAGGCAGGGACCACAATAAACTTCAGACGAAAATCTCTGTGTGGATCGCAGTTTCTTCACTCAGAATGAGAAGCTGTTTGGTTCCCCGGCGATTTGTAAGATTAACTTCTGTCTGTGGCACCGTAGCTTCCAAAAAAATTAAAAGATTTTGATTTAGTTACTTGTTTGAAAGGTGAAATTGTTCTTATATTAAAATGGTTTATTCTTCATTAGCTTATCTCTATACCAGAGTTTCTAATTTAAATCGTAGGGTGGTTGTAATTTCTTTTGTAGAATTAGCTTGTCACAAAATGGTTTTGGCGCGACATACATTCCTTAATAATAACAAAAATGTTTGTTTCCCAGGCAAGAGGAGCATGCCACCACCATCCGGCACAAGCAGTGAAGGCGTAGAAACGCGCTCTGCCGGCGTCGAAGTGGCCTTAGACCCCTCTGAGTTGGAGCTGGAGCCCGAGGCAGTGGCTGCGCGCTACGAGCGACATCTGCGCGAACAGAGACCTGGGAAAGCTCAGGAGGACCTCTCTGATATGTTGGCAGACCATGTTGCTAGGCAGAAGGTAAGAGCCTGCTCTTTAGTTCATAAGTATGACGTCGGAGTATTTCATAGTTGACCTGGATCCCTCTGAGTATGAATTGGAACCTGAGGCGACCTGAGCATTATGGTCAGCAAAAATATAGGAATGTAAAATAGGACTAGGGTTAAAACAGGGACTAAGTACTGAGTTACTTAATAAGCTTTATTCCGCGCATCTTAAACCTAAAGTCGGACCATAAGCGGCCATTTCTATCGATTTGAAATACATACCTATACATTGCCTAAGAGTTTTCATTGCTTTGTCTCTGCCTCAAATGTTGTAAATCTGTATTTAAATGGCAACAGTTTGGTAACGCATGACCATGATTCATAGTCATCTTGTACCTTTAAAGTAACAAGAACAAATTTAAAAATTTTATACACCCCCTGGAAGATCATGAAACATGGCTTATACTCAGGATAAAATTATCTATGACCCAAAAAAAACTAAACGAAAATTGGTTCATCCGTTTGGGAGCTACGTTATCACACAGATACACCATATTAAACTAAAGACTAAAAAGAGATATTACTCTTTTTTTGCGTCGGTGGTTAAAAATAGAGCGTTAAGCCGAGCGCGCGTGTGCGAATCTATTGTGTATTGTGGATCATGCTAACATTTAATGTTTGTTACAGAACAAAAGAAAGCGGCAGCAGAATACAGAATCGAAACAGGCCAAGAAATACAAAGAATTCAAGTTTTAGTGTGAATCAATACAGTGTGTATTGTGTATTTGTAAGATTACCTCTTGGTGTGATTCAATAGTGGAATAAGATAAATAAATATAATAACAATGATGTCCTTTGTATCTAATACATAACCCCCTTTATTTGAGTTGGAACATAAAGTAAGTTAGGTTTGATTGAAAATTTGATCAAAACATCTATATTGTGACTAGAGTACTTAGGCACTACTAGGTAATATTAAAAAGCCGAAAGTTTGTGAAATCCGATTTTTTTTTGTTACCTAGGATCTCCAAAACTACTGAACAGATCAAGATGAAATTTGGCGTACATTTAGAGTCTAACTTAGATAAGAGGCTACTTACGCGTGCGAAGCCGCGGGCAGAAGCTAGTATTGAAATAGGACTAGGTAGCTGGCCGAAACTACGGGACTTAGGATAATACGATCTTTAGGGTGATAGGCTATCTAAACCCTAATGATCGTATTATCCTAAGTCCCGTCTTGATCAATGGGTACTCTATCACTGATAGATAGGGTACCCATTGATTAGTAACTCCTTCGGAAGTATGTGCATAAACGTGCTGGCTGGACTTCCAAGTCCACTTGTGTCTTAAAATGGCATAGCCGTAACATTTATTTGCCACCACACACACCTCTTTTCAGTTGTTTCGTGTAGGAGTCATCGAGAGAGCCATCGAGTGTTCATATATGAAATAAAGTGAGGTGTGTTTGGGTAAGGTATAATGCTATTCCTGAGATGGGAAGGGTACCCTTGGGTAGGATAAGTTAATTTAATGTTTGCCTGTTGGTGGTGTAGTTCAGAAAGTTAGGGGGTTCCAATGATAATACATATAAACTGAGGTGGTTGGTAAAATCTCATTGGGGGGTTCATAATTTAATTTAGACCGCTCAACCAGCCCATCCCTCAGCAGCTTGACGTTTACTTTGACAGATGACAGCAAGTTGGCATTTCGTTCACTCAGCCAATTTGAACTTGGACTTCGGCCTTACACAGCTGAGTTCATTTGTTTTTGTTAAAAATTACGGAAAACTTAACAAAATCCTAATTGGTTTGTGCTAAAACTAGGAATCTAAGTAGCCAAAATGTCTCGCGTACTTGTTGGAGTTAAAAGAGTGATCGACTATGCCGTTAAGGTAAGTTTATACAGCTGAGTGCAAAGGTTACTTCTCAGCCTTATTTTCTTTCATCCAGCCCTTATTTCTTAGGTAAACCTGTAGAAATTAGCAGCAAGAACTGGGAATTTAGTGTAGAATCAACTTCTATTGTGAGAAAATCGAAGAGAGTAAGGTTACTTCTATTATCTTATCAGTAACCACCTTGAACTCATACTAAATTAGACCTATTGTTATTCTATTCCTTTTGAATGAAGAATTGGCATAGGAAATTCATTTGAAGTTTGTAACCTCACTTCAACATGAAAAGTCCTGTTGAAGCTGATTTTTTGTGGGTTATTATTTGATTTCATAAAAACATGAAATTGATTACTATCAACATCATTCAAATAATTTTGTGACGACCTCTGTGGCGCAGTGGGCGAAGGTCCGCCTGCGACGCAGGAGGTTGCGGGTTCGATTCCCGCCTCGGGACAAATATTTGTATGATCTGCAGATATTTGTTCAGGGTGTTCTGGATGTTTTTCAATGTATAATAAAAAATATCTATCTATGTAATGTATTGTATTATGTATATCAGTTATCTAGTACCCATATCACAAGCTCAGCTTAGCTTGGGGCTAAATAATGCTGTGTGAATTGTCTAGCATTATTAATTATTATTTATTTATAATTATTTCAAGTAAAACATTTATTTACCTAAATACAGATAATAAATGTGTGTATGAAACCTGTCCATACAACTAGGTCCGCGTCAAACCAGACAAGAGTGGAGTGGTCACAGATGGGGTGAAGCACTCAATGAACCCGTTTGATGAGATAGCAGTGGAGGAGGCTGTCCGGATGAAGGAGAAGAAATTGGCTAGTGAAGTCATCGCCGTCTCTTGTGGCCCTGCTCAGGCACAGGTAAAATAATATGACAACTAACCTATTTATACTAGACCCAGGCAGTAGGTAAAAGTTGGTTAAAATACTGGCCCTGTAAGGCAAGTTTTAATTTTAATCAGTTTATTTATTTAAGGACTCCGTATAGTAAACCACAACACATGAAATTTTGACATAACAAAGTGGTCTTAGGTCTAGTAGTTTCTCAATAACAGAATGCCAGATTGAAATGAATAAAAAGAGTATACCTACAATACAAAACAAACAATATGAAATTACTTCTAAAATAAACATGTTAAATAAAACAAGATTTTATGCTTGTGGCACAACACCTAAATACACCTAATAAATAAAGCCTAACCGTCGAACTAGAGATACTATAATATATTTGACATAAGACCAATATTAATGTAACACCTAGTTTTACAACAATAAATTCTTTTATCTTAAAAAAAACATCTTGTGGTAAATATGGTGCACTCCATATTTCTGAATCAAAGTGCACATAGAAACATTTTTCCTGTACCTAGAATCAGGACCCAAAATTTAAAACTCCAAAAACATCCCTGTACATGTCCTGTAGTAAAGTATCTTTTTAAAACAATTTTTAGGAAACTCTCAGAACAGCACTGGCTATGGGTGCGGACCGTGCCATCCACGTGGAGGTGGCTGGTGCCGAATATGAGACCTTGCAACCTCTGCATGTTGCCAAGATTCTCGCCAAGCTGTCTCAGGACGAGAAGGTTGATATTGTCATTGTCGGGAAACAGGTAAGTCACTAAGCAGTTATACAGGGTTATTGGTAATTCACCGACACTGCATTAAATACAGGTTCTGCCTATCATCATGAACATATCTGTGAAGACACCAGGTCTTAATTCTTAAATTTGAATTTGGTAGTAGGTAACTACACCCCTCCATCTTATTATTTGAAACTTAACTTAATCCGGTTCTGCTTTGAATTAACAGTGGGATTGAAAGATTGGTCTTTGTAATGCATTAAGTTTTGGCCAAATGTAATTTTTCATATTGTATCAAAGGTGATTTACACAAAAAACTAGGAATTAAGACCGGGCTTCTTCTCTTTGCCTCTTTGTGAACATGTTGGTGATCAGATCATGGATAGAACCTGCAGTTCACACAGTGCCAGTGAATCAAATGCTCTTTATTTCTTTAAATACAATAAATTTACACATAGAAAAGGTCAAAAGGGAAAATTAAATACTGACATGGAAATAATTTTTGATTTTTGTCGCTTCGGTATGTAGAAAGTCAAGTAGCGACAATGTATTACCAATAACCCTGTCTGTAGTACTAAAAATTACTCAAATATGTTTTTATAAAGTATTAAATCCATGAGCCAAGAAGATCTTTGTCACACAAACTTAACATGTCTTTTATGTCACAGGCCAATAATGGAATGAATAACTGGTAGGTTCCAAAACTAAGAGTAATAAATTAGGAAAAGTTATGACAACACTGATGTACTTAACTGTATTTTATTTTTAAATAGGCCATTGATGATGACTCCAACCAAACTGCTCAAATGACAGCTGCTATCCTGGATTGGCCACAAGGTGCTTTTGCCTCTAAGGTAAGTTTCCACTCAACACTGACTACCACAGATAAACTTCAGTAAAAATTTCAGTAAAATACTTTTTCACCATCATCATCAACAACCTCAACCTCAACAGCCTGTATTGGTCCACTACTGGATGCAGGCCTCCCCCTGATAAGCGACTTATTGGCTTTTACCACATCGGGGGTAATGTCAATAATCCCCATGCAGGCATGCAGGTTGGGGATCGTAGTTCGGTGGTAGAATTGTTCTGCAGGGGACGCTACTGCCCGCCCCGGTGGATATCCCTTCATCAACCGTCCGTATCTAATTCTAACTGAGATCTGCACTGACATCTCGCATGGCAGTGTATCGTGCATTGTCCCCCTACTTAAACCTGAAGCGCCTGTATCTACCTGCCAGCCTATCTATGGTGATGTACGGTGCCATATGGTACCATGCCTCCTCCAAAAAAAAACTTTCTAATAGGTACCTATTCTTATAAGAATAAGAATATCTTTATTGTAAAAATTGTGTACATCGGGTCTTAAATTCAATTAAAGCGAGTATCAACAATCGTAACCATTATGGACATACAATAATTTATAATATTATAACAATTCAATTCGATTAAATTGTTCCCTAGTCTAGAAAAGATCTAGGATGGTCAGTTACTATCAGAAACTCCTTATGGTTATAGTGCACACTATTTACAAGCCATTTTCTTAATCGAACTGATTTCCATTAAGCTGCTTTATTTCTATTGGTAAATTGTTAAATACTTTAATAGCCGTTATATGTGCTTAGAAACTTTAAAATGATATTTTTTTTACTTTCAGGTAGAGAAATCCGACGGTGGTCTAACAGTGACCCGGGAGATCGATGGTGGATTGGAAGTCATCAAGGTGAAGGTGCCCGCCGTGATCAGCGCGGACTTGCGCCTAAACGAGCCCAGATATGCTACACTGCCTAATATTATGGTATGATCACTATTCCCATCAATGTCCGACTTCTTTAAACTAACACTTATATGGCCCAAGACGCCCACACTTGCCCCCCGCGTGCTGGTGGCGCACCCCTGCGGGTCGTACCACCGAGGCGGGGCAGTGAATAGGTACATACAGTAGCATAAAGTGATTCTATGACTCCAGTATTCCACTGCATTATGGAAACTAGTAATCCATTATTATTCATTTAGGGTTGCCAGTATCCTACCATCAAAAGTGCGTTTGCACGTAGGGGGTAGACTCCATAATCTTGGCTGCACAGGGAATGAGTTAATGCTGGCAGTAAGCACTCGCTGAGGCACCCCGAGTCAGGCCGAGCACGAGTGTATTTGGTGCGCTCGTTTCGCCTCGGGGTCGAGTCTTTCTTGAGCGAATGAGCACCCTAGTCGTTACGAGACTTCTCGACGAGTAGGTATATACCTACTGCCGGAATAATGTAATGCGCGCTCGATAGTAGTTTCACCCTAAGTGAAAAGGGTTCGGTCTTGGTGTTGGTATAGGTAGCTCCGAAACCCTTTGGGTATTGGTTTATGTGGTATTTATGGTTTCTGGTAGTTTTGTAGGAAAAGTCACTAGTTTTTGGTATGTAAATATAATCAATGAATAATATAAACTTAAACTGATTGACTTTATGGTATTTAAATGGTAAATTTATGGTTAGAATGGTATTGGTATGAATCCGCGTTCTCGGTGGTATGCTCCGGCGCGAACTGAACTATTTAGGTAAACGCGAGCAAAATACGCATTCAACTGCAAGCGCAGCTAACTGCATATCTGCTGCGTGGTCGGTTTACCCGAACACTAAAGGACATCGCTTGCTCACACATTTTCTGTGTAAAAAACCTCTTGCCTGGTGAATTGGCCCCTTGTTGAGGCAGTGTCACCCAATCCAAGTATTTTGGAGATACTAATAACTGCTAGTATACAGAATATCTTTGGTTACTCTTTGGAGCCACTGCTGGTGGGGAGAATTCAGGTTGCAGATGAAGATAATGACACCTAACTTAGAGCCATAATTACGTGCATAGCGCACAACTTCGTCAACTTACATAGGATGAAAAGAACAAGAAATGTGTTTTAGAATCTTCATCATCATCAGCCTATATTAATCCACAGCTGGACATAGGCCTCCCCTAATGAGCGCCATAGCGCCCTGTCTTCACCTTGCCGCAACCAGCATCTGCCTGCAGTATTTTGCAAGTAGTCAACGCTCAACGCATAACTTTGTCAAGTAATACGCTATGCGCTAAAACATTTATTTTGTCGCACAATGCCTAAGCATAATTTCAGCCTTACTCTTTTATTTTTTTATGCGATGTTTAATGTATTTCTTAGTAATTTTAAATTCCTTCTATTTAATTGTATTGTATAAAGTATTTACCTACACGGATTCCCAACTCATATTTCTATGGGAATAAAATCATAGTCGCACTTGGTGCTGGTTGAGCTTATTTGTTGCCGGAGGGAAGAGCCCTCGTGTCTCAATACAAGTTATTTTAACTTAGAGCGAGGAGGTATTTTCTTTGACCCTAATAGGTTTATATTAAGCATGATTGTGCTAGATAGTGATCAGTTGAAATGTATATTACTATTAATAATTAGAATATTGTAAACCTCTCTGTAAATAAATAATATTATAATAAATGGTGTATTCATATAAGATGTCTGTGCATTCGTTTCGTATATAAAAAATTACTGTCTATTTCAGAAAGCGAAAAAGAAGCCACTCAAGAAGGTAACAGCCAAGGACCTCGGCGTGGACATAGCTGCTCGCATCAAGGTGATCTCCGTGGAAGACCCCCCTGTCAGGCAGTCGGGCTCCGTCGTGCCTGACGTCGACACGCTAGTCGCTAAGCTAAAGGAGGCCGGTCATGTTTGATTTAAGGTTTTCGCAGACTGCACCACTAACGGACAGCACATAAATGTGCATTATATGGGTTTTAACTCGTAATTTAGATGCATTTTATATTGACGGCTCAGATAATAGACAACTCACGGGCCATTCGTTTGACGCTTGCGCTAAACCATATTGTCACTGTAAAATGTATCTAAAGATTACGAGTTTAAGTCCAAATTTGAATGTTTATTGTTGTGCCGTGCGGTAGCGGTGCTGGATGTGTGCGAAGTCTTTTTTACATCTTTGTGAACCGAACATATTTGTACTGAGATATATTATGTAGTGCTGTTGAGAACTTGTTGAAATATACATCTACAAACTGTTTATATGAGTTGCTTTATTTTATCAGTAAAGTAAAAGTGAAAAAAAAAAACATTACACATTATCTAATTTTATACTACACCTGCTCGGAAAGTTGCCTATTCCTTTTCCATTAATAGAATAGAAAGTATGTCTTTGCAGGCCTATAGGAAACCGGGAGGAAAAACTCTATGGAATTTCATTTCTCACGTGTTTTAGCGGGAGGAAAAAGTGTATGGAAATCCATTTCTAACGTGTTATTTTTCTTTAATTTCCTAAAAGATCGGCCGGTAGCTATGGTTATTTTCGTTCGGTCAAACGACAAAAAGTTTTTACTCCAAATCCATTAGGCCTCCTCCGATTTCCGAAGAATATTTTGAAAAAAGAACCCAAAGGCTGGCGCGGTCAGTGAGGTTTTACCAACATCATTGGGCGCGGTAAGTTCTTCTCAATTTCAATTAATAATGAAATCTGCTTTTTATTTTCCTCGAAGGTGTAGTATAAAGCACTATTTATCACTCGGCAGAAAGTGCGATTCCTACCTCGTGTGTTTTAAGGCCCTCGGCTGCGCCTCGGGCCCAAAACGACACGCTCGGTAGGAATCGATCACTTTCTCGCCTAGGTGTAAAATGTACTATTATTATTATGTTATACCTAGGCTAATTACTAAGTTTTTTCACCATTTGAAGTATGACCACATTACAAGACAAGGTGTCGATTTTGTTGACACAACTAACTAATTCGGCTAAAAATATTGCTTAGGTTACTAGTTAAGTTTAGTGCCAACAGAATCACTACCATTACCTAACTTAGTTATAGAGAACAGGTAGAATTAAGAGATATTTTAAAATCTCCAAAAAAACCACGGTTATAGTTAAGTACCTATAGCTTATTAGAGCCACTCTGCACCCGATCTGCATCGCCTCGCCTCGTGCGGTTAGTATTCTTTGGAATTCTTTTGTATGCGCCCACTACATCAACTTCTCTCGCAAGCTTTCCACGTGTGGACGAAAGGTTGACCACTAGCCGTCCACGCGCGGACGGCGGCCGGCCCACACACTGATAACTCGCTGCTCGCATGCTTGCCTTCCGTTGCGTTGACAGCGATTTGCTAAGGTTAACGAAAACGAGGTCACTGGTTGACCCCGCGGCGTCCGCATGAAGCGAGGCGGTGCGAGTCTGGTGCTGGGTGGCTCTAATGAGCTATGACCTTTATTACTCTATACTAGTCCACAGCTGATATGAGCCTCTCTTAATGATTGCCACACCCTGGCTTCATTCAGCTTGCCGCAAGCGGTATTTCGCAGGTCCTCATCCCACCTAGTCGCAGGCCGTCCTACTCTAGACTTAGATCTTGCCACGCATTAATAACAATGTAAGTTGTCTTGTACCTAAATAAATGATTGATTTGACGTTTAACATAAAAGCAGTGGAATTAACAAGAATTTTTTCTTTCTTTGTGCACGTGCAAACACAATCGTGCGCGATATTGTGCGCGATTGTTTTTGAAGTTAGCTATGCGTTTTCTTGTCAAAACAGAAAAAGCGGCCGTGTAAAGGATAATCGCGCGGGACAGATCGTCCAGAGCTGGCGCGTGTTGGAGTGTGTAATTCACACAGTTTTATCCTCCATCTTGTACTTAGTAAACGTATGTATTTTTTTTTTCAGTATTCAATATTTTATTGCAAAACAAAATATTACAAAAATTTTGTAAGTAGGTATTCATGTACCATGTAGGGTATGGCAATATATCTTAATCTAGGACTTAAGTATTTGCAAGAATGTTACGTGTAAAGGCAACCTTGGAACACGCCATTCCGCGTACTGTACGCGGATTCGCGTGTTCCGGTTATCAGTCGTACGACGCGTGCAATTGCGTGATCTTTCCCTTCCCCTTCCAACATCTTCACACGCTAGCTCTTTCGCGCACGATTTCTGTTTCATACGCGATAGTGTCTGTGTAAAGCTCGCTACAGGTTTGCCCGAAGCATAAAGCTGTTCCTATTCTGAGATCCAAGCTACGGATAACGAAAGATACGGCTTTTTACACCCATTATCATCATTAGGTATAGTTGTTTTCACGTAAGAAGCGTTCCCTGGCAGATGGATTTAGTTTCATTTCACGTAGGTACAAATGACTAAGATTTTGTCAATTAAACGTTAAAAAAAACTAATAAATTATAATTAGCGTCCACTCCACGCGTAATAATAATAGATATTACCGGCTGATACTTTATAAAAAAAATAACATTTTAGAAATGGATTTCCATAATTTTCTCAACCGCTAAACGCGTGAAAAATAAAATTCTATAGAGATTTCCCTCCCGCATTTCAGTGCACCTGCAATGACGTACTTTCTACCTTATGTTTATAAAAAGAATAAGCAATTATTTACTGTACCTATTAGCCTATGATAATAATAAATAATAATAATGATAGGTACTTTAATAGATGTTACCTAATTACTATTATAAAAAACGCGAAAAATCTTTTTAAACAAGCTTTTATTCAACAATTCCAAAGACAAATCAAACGAACCCGAACTCGACGGAGTTACGTCGTTTTGTTTAGTAGTTCATATGCCTTCCGTCTCCATCATCAGACCAGGTCGATGGTACCATAAAATTGCATTGACACCGAACATAGATATAAATATGCCAAATTCCAGCTCAATCAGTTGAGGATAACTTAGTCTAAAATTCTGTTGCAAGATTTGTCCCACACATACATACATTGTACGTACATTCATACTAAACTAACTAACAGGGCTAGTTACACAATATAAAAATAAGAAAACATTTTTTATAAAAGATTATTCGTTTTGCGTAGAACGGACCGTGTCATCACTAGAGAGCGAAAAATAAATCGGAAAAATCGAATAAATAGTCGATTATTGCAAGTTTAGAGCTTATAAATACGACATAAAACTTATTTGAATTATACCTATTTCTACTTAAAAGACCTCCGTTAAGATTTAACTTCCTATTTTACTTTGATAAAACAAAATCATATTATTAAAAAACATTTTTAAATCAATTCAAATAAAATCACAGGGTCTACACATTTGCTCCCCTTGGAGTCGAGACCCTATGTCCGTTGGACTCTTCGGGTATAAAAAATTATCTGAGCGTCTGGTCGAAACGACGCTCGACTATCCGGCGCAGCGAATCAACATTGCCTTGCCAATGCCATACATCAGGGCAATGCAGCCGGTGTCTTAGGGACGCTTCAGTCATTTATTTTTATTATTTGATTGTAATTGTCTTTTTCAATAAAGTTTATCACATACACTAAAAAGCTAATAAAATTATTTCGATATCGAAACGTCACCGAACGCTTCCTACATGAAAACGACTATAGTTAAATAAAACCAATTCATACACACTATACCTACTATACTCCATCCAAGCGTTTATTTTCTTTTTGACAGCTCGCACGAGTGACACTCAATTAATCACGTCCTAATGATTCATCGTATCGATTTATAACAATCGATTTTGTTTGTGAAGAAGTTCTAATCGCTTTTGTTATTTATTTCAACATTTTAAATCTATTATTTTACAGACATACATACCTACTCAGGCAAAGGAATATTATAGTTACTAAAGACTCAGTTGTCTGATTTTTGAGAATATGAATATTCAATTTGCAAATTATATTCAGTAAATAGTATTGTTGTTGTTGTTGTTTTATTTGCAACTGCTTGCTGCATTACACGGAGTTTTTCCGGAATACAAAGTAAGACAGACTGACTTAACTTTACATTTTATGTTATTTTTAATAATTTCTCATACAAAAAGCTACTAGAATAATCTTCGTTCCAGAAACTGTCGGCTCGATTAATATAGAAGCTCTAGTCAGACCCGATATTTTAAGAGTCGACACATTCGCATCACTTTTATTAAAAAGAAACAGTCTATGAAATATTGCATTCTTTGATTCAGTCTTCATTCACTCACCTGTCAAAAATTAAGAAATTTCATGGCGTGCATGTGTCAAAATGAAAATAAACACGTGAACGGAGTATAGGGGTATATTCAATGATTCAATTCTCCACTGTAAGGCTGATACCACACTATTTTCCCTTCCAAACATCCAGAGACCAGTGAGTGGAAGCGAGGGTTAAACTTAGTACAAACGACGAGATCTGAGTGATAACCTAGACTCTGCCCTATTTCGTGCATTTGCTTCGGTCTATCGAAGTGTTGAATAACGCTGGGTATTTCGCTGCAGTTTTCGTCCAGCGCCAGAAGACGGATTCCTTTTCCGAATGGGGAGCAGACTATGCGCCCGTCTGCAGAGTAGCACAGCTCCTGAAATTATTGACAAAGTGATAATAAGAAACGATATAACGGTTAGTTTCATCCCGTAGTTTAGTTTATTTTAGTTTAGTATATTGCCGATATAACGGTTAGTTTTATCCCTTAGTTTAGTAAATCGCATTTATCGCCCAGCCTCCAGGGCAGTTTTATAGTAAAATGTATTAGAATATTTATTTATTTATTAAATCCGTAAATATACCAACAGGACCGTAGCGAGTCGGCACAAGATATATATAAGACTAGCTGTACCCGCGACTTCGTTCGCGATTGCCTTACCTGCCGACTAATTAAGTTCACATTTAACCATAGTCTCTCATATTATGAAACGCCGCCGTGCAAAAAATCGTGTAGGGTCTACGGGGGATAGCATATTGTCATCTTCAATCCCATTCTTTATCCACACGACTTTTAGCTACGACTCGGCCAACGTCAGTGTTAAGAAGTGTCCTACTCGTTTGACTTACTCACAGCTGGGGCCCTATTCTGCTATACTAATCGCTTCACTATGACAGGGCTATCGTCACAGAATGACACTTTTTGGTATTCCACCTTGGATGAAAGAAATTATGATGAATGCAGATGGAGAGACGCGCGTCAAGTTTGAAACTACATATTAATTTATCTCGCGCGCACTATCTGGAATTTTATTAATCTAAGGATTCTACGTGATGATTCTGCGACGATTCCATTGTCATACTGAAGCAATTGTTTTGCAGAATTGGGTTCCTGATCCATTTGACTGGACCACCGTAATTTTTTTTCGTTAGTAGGTAGGTACAGTTGGCTGTGTACCACAATAAAAAATATTTTTCTGCGGTCCAGTTAGTTTAAGTGGACCACAATAATTAATTAATTTAATTGTACACGAAGTTTGGTTAGAGTAAGACTCCAACCAAACTTCGCTGGACCAGCTAAACCACCATATATCATGTAAGGCAGGAACCTAACTTATTTTTCCAAGACCCACCACCTTAGTAGGTAGGAACCTAACTAATGGGTGCGTCTTGGAAAAATAAATAGATAGGAACTTACCTACCCTTTATCTACTAATTTTTTTCTTCAATCTACAGATTATTTCATCAATCTACTGATTTTCTACTCGACTTTCTACTGATTTAGTCATATTCGATCTTGCATCTCTGTTTCTAGCAAAAAGAATGCATGAAATCGGACGACGCGTAGACCCGTCGTGATGCGCGGTTAAAGAATTCTACTTTTTCCTCTCTCCCAGGGGAACCTTACTGAATTCCAGGATAAAATGTATTCCATGTCCTTTCTTGTAGTATGAACTCAAAACGTGCCAAGTTACATTCCAACTCATTACCTATGTAGTTTCGGCGTGATGCGCGGTTAAAGAATTTTACTTTCATCCTCTCTCCCAGGGGAACCTTACTGAATTCCAGGATAAAATGTATCCCATGTCCTTCCTTGAACTCAAATCGTACCAATTCAGTCCAACTCATTCAGTAGTTTCGGCGTGAACGTGATGCGCGGTGAAGAAATTTTACTTTTATCCCCTCTCCCAGGGGAACCTGACTGCATTCCGGGATAAAAAGTATCCTATGTCCTTCCTCGTGGTATGACCTAAAATCGTACCGAGTTTTATTTCAATACCTTAAGTAGTTCCGTCGTGATGCGCAGTTAAAGAATTTTACTTTCATCCCCTCTCCCAGGGAAACCTGACTGAATTCCGGGATAAAAAGTATCCTATGTCCTTCCTCGTAGTATGACCTAAAATCGTGCCGAGTTTCATTTCAATACCTTCAGTAGTTTCGGCGTGATGCGCGTTTAACAAACAGACAGACAGACAGACAGACAGACAGACAGACAGACAGACAGACAGACATGAATGAAAAAAATTGCAGTTTTGGCTTCAGTATCGATAATAGAGTGCCCTCCAAAAAAAATTTTCAAAATATCTTCAATGTACAGAATTGGACCTGTTACAGTTTTATTATAAGTATTTTTAGGAACCAGAAGTGAATCCAATAGTTTAAAAAGAAGTACAGAAATAACTTGAACGATTTACAACGAAAACTACAGCAAACAAGTTATCCTCAAGAACATAAATTAGATTTTAGCAACACAAGAAAAAACGTCCGCACACCCCATATTCTGACAAGTCATGAGCCCACGTCAATTGCCTGCTCCATAGACAACAATACTTATTTTACGATTCCTTATCTCCTGACACGGCTTCTCCTGATACCCTGACGCTCTCGGCAGGCTCTTCATCCGTTACATCAGCATTCAAGGAAAGGCATAAGGCAAGGCTAGAGGTTTAGGTTTAGAGGTTGTCTGGTCTTGAGGATGGGCCTGGTTCAACTACTGTTATAAGCAGATCTGTTTCTCCACCAGCATTATCATACGCTTGGTCAAGTTTATTATCATCATCAACGTCATCTGAAAAAACAATACTCAGTTATAAATGGATGTCTGTTTTTTATCTCCTTTTAAATCAAGTAGAAATTAGTCTCAGGTCAAGTAAACATTAGACAAAAAATATAACTCGACACTACAACAATACAGTGCATGAACAGTATAGGTAGCGTACGTACAAAACCCATAGCAGAGGCACTTGCGTGAATGCAATACCGATAGCGTAGGTACGTACAAAACTCATGGCAGAGACACTTGCATGAAAGCAATACAGGTAGCGTACCGACAAATCACGTGGCAGAGGCACTTGCATTAAAGCAATACAGGTAGCGTACCCACAAATCACGTGGCAGAGGCACTTGCATAAAAGCAATACAGGTAGCGTACCGACAAATCACGTGGCAGTGGCACTTGCATAAAAGCAATACAGGTAGCGTACCGACAAATCACGTGGCAGAGGCACTTGCATAAAAGCAATATAGGTAGCGTGCCGACCAAACACATGGCAGAGGCACTTGCATAAAAGCAATATAGGTAGCGTGCCGACAAATCACATGGCAGAGGCACTTGCATAAAAGCAATATAGGTAGCGTGCCGACCAAACACATGGCAGAGGCACTTGCATAAAAGCAATACAGGTAGCGTGCCGACAAATCACATGGCAGAGGCACTTGCATAAAAGCAATATAGGTAGCGTGCCGACCAAATCACATGGCAGAGGCACTTGCATAAAAGCAATATAGGTAGCGTGCCGACAAATTGCATGGCAGAGGCACTTGCATAAAAGCAATATAGGTAGCGTGCCGACAAAACACATGGCAGAGGCACTTGCATAAAAGCAATATAGGTAGCGTGCCGACAAATCACATGGCAGAGGCACTTGCATAAAAGCAATACAGGTAGCGTGCCGACAAATCACATGGCAGAGGCACTTGCATAAAAGCAATACAGGTAGCGTGCCGACAAATCACATGGCAGAGGCACTTGCATAAAAGCAATATAGGTAGCGTGCCGACAAATCACATGGCAGAGGCACTTGCATAAAAGCAATATAGGTAGCGTGCCGACAAATAGCATGGCAGAGGCACTTGCATAAAAGCAATATAGGTAGCGTGCCGACAAATCACATGGCAGAGGCACTTGCATAAAAGCAATATAGGTAGCGTGCCGACAAAACACATGGCAATACGTGGTGTTTACTGCACATGTTTCAGGTGTCCACTCGCCCTTCCAGGGAATCATAAATTGAGCAGCGGCGTAAGTTGTCTTTCCCTAAGATCCTGTTAGTCGCTTCAGCTCATATCGTTCATTATCAAGGAAATTTACTACTCGATATGGCCCTCTCATGCCGGAGTCCAGTTTTCCCTGAGGCAGAGTATTTAATCACAAATACCGAATCGATCCGTTGAAAAAGACGAGGTGGACGCCTATCTTTATTGACCAAGTAATCTTGTTGTGCTCGATTCTTTGATAACCGTTCGGCCGTCCTTTGTCTCAACATTTCTCGACGAGATTCACGATTAGCCGTTGGATGGTTCATACTGTTCATAGCGACATCTCTGATCAAAGCCCTTATAGCAGGTGTTGTATTTTCGTGATCGATCAAAAGATTCAAAGCAGAAGTTTGGGTAATTTTCTGTTTGGTGATATTAAGGATCAGTTGAAACTGCCACAGTTCCTCTGACCATTCCTTCTTTGGCCGATTAGTCACGATTCGGAGCATGTTAAGAACCGTACGTATGTAACGCTCCACTTGCCCGTTTGCGTGGTGCATCTCCGGCGTAATGTGATGCAGCTGCACGCCTGAGACTTGCATCCATGTCGTAAAAACCGACACTGTCAATCTAGGTGTACCAAATAGAGAGACAACAAGTCTATTACACGCATGAGCTCGTTAACATCTTGACGATAAATCGCCACTAAAAGATATTTTTGTAAAACGTGACATTGGTATGACATTTGGTATATGAATCGACCACAAGCATGACGTATTTATAATCGTTTGATGCGGGAAGAGGTCCGAGAACATCGACATGTAAAGTGTCAAACCAGTACCTCGCGCAAAGATTCCAAACCCTCCTCTATAGTTAAACTTAAAATTAAGCAGTCATCAAGATCAATATATACCAAGACCTTTCATAACTAACAGAACAGGGCTGGAGTAAGGTGACTCCGACTTTCGTATTATGCCCTTAGAAAGGAGATCTTCAACGATACCGCGGACCTTTAACTTTTCGTCATGCGACATCCTGTATAGTCGGTAGTAAATAGGTTTCTCGTTACTTTGATGTGCATCTCACCGGTGGTGACTGTCGTAGTAGCAGTACCCGATATCAGAAAACTAGAATACTCTTCTAAGATTGCCGTCAGATTTGCCATGTTCTCCGGACACAGATGTCTTGAAATTAGTAATTTCATTTGTCGCGGTAAATACGTTGCGAGTCTTTAGTTCTGACGTACATAACTCCGTCTCGGTTCAACACATCCGTACCTATAACTATGGGGGCATTCATGCAGTCACTAGGTACCACCAATAAATCGACTTCAAGCGATATATCCTCAAGTTCCACCACTAGGATAACATAAGAATTGACAGGCGTGACTGTTTGGGCTACCCCTTTTATAGTTTGTTTCGTAGGTTTGTACTGGCACAGGAAATGTTTGACTACAAATGACGAAATCAACGAGACTCCTATGGCACCACTATCTATCAATATGTCTACAGGAACCCCCTGGATAACACCTACTACTGTCGTAGTAATGTCATTACGTTTTGAGACGGGTGTGGAACAGAAGTTCACATTACCCTTGCGACGACTTTCGGTGCGTTGTTTGGCAAAACATCTGCTAACATGGTGTCCTACTTTCTTACAAAAAGTAGGTACACGTATTTGAGTCTTTACTGTCAGACTTCCCTGGCTTATCAGGGTCATCAGTTTGCACCTTTTTCGACTCGTTTGTATAACTAGACTTAGGCTTCTTAAGGCAGCGAGACGCCCGATGCCCAGTCTCACCACATGTAAAGCACTTACCATGCGAGCTAGGAGGATGAAAAGGAAGCTTACCATGCGTCTTACCGCCTTGATTACGATGGGCCACATTGAACTCCTTGCATGTAATATCTTTGGGTTCACAAACGTGGATAGGTAGTTAACGCATTCACTGCCTAGCCTCGGCGGTGCGAACCGCAGGGGCCCGCCGCCGCCGCTACACGGAGCTCCAGATGAGCGAGTGCGTCGAGTGCCGTGAACGTGTTAACCAAGTCCTTTGGGATAAGGTTAGCGTTTGTCGCAGCGGCCGTAACATGTGGGTCTTTTATACCTCGCAAGACAGTGGCTGTAACAAGCTCGTCACCGAGGCCTTGAACAATACGTAGGCGAAGCAAAGATTTGCGGGCATAATTTCCACACGTAGCATATCTTCCTGAGTCCGTAGACATGACGAAGTATAAAATATTCGCTATATCAACCTTTTTAGTGCAGAGAGACTTAAAATCTTCCCTAAAGTTGCTCCACGAACGGTCGCTGCTGACCCACGCGTCCAACCAAGTTTTAGCATCATCTTTTAGACAGCCTCCAATTCGGGACAAGCATCATGATCATCCCAACAATTTACCAGTAGAGCTCTATCCACTTCAGCAAACCATGTGTCAGCATCGTGAATGTTAGGGTCAAAGTTTGAAACATAATAGGTAGCTCCTGGTACTTACTGTTTTCAAAGACTGAATTGCTTCTATGAGCTGTTACGTGCCGTTCGCAGAAGTTTGAGCGGCTGAGGTCGGCTGGGACCGAGATTCCAAGGCATGTAATCGATTCTCAACGAGACACCATGACTCTGTGCTACGATTCCGGTCACGACTGTGATGGCCGCGGCGGTCATGGCTTGGAATCCGATTTCCGACATCTCGATAATGAGTGCTACCACCACGATAGCTCGATTTTTGTCGCGAAGTGTACCTGTGTGTATGGCGAACTGCGGTCACATTGAACGGAGTGACTACCAGCACGACTATGTCTAGAACGGTATGGAGCGAGGGGTATACTCTCGTGACTGACTTCGCGAAAGCCGGCCACGCGAATACCTGTCGCTAGAACGCCGTCGCTGCCGTCTCCGAGGGCTTCGCTCTCGAGAGCGAGATCGAGACGATCTATCCATTTCGCCAGCTAAAATAAATCCACACCAAATATAAAGAACAAAACACAAAAAGTGAGATTATCACAAGCTGTGGTATGAGGACGTTTATTTTATTTGGTCTCTTGGCGAAAATTAACTAAACACAACGGATACAACAGTGGGAATGAGGTTTACAGATCCCGCTTCTGATTTTAGGAACCAGAAGTGAATCCAATAGTTTAAAAAGAAGTACAGAAATAACTTGAACGATTTACAACGAAAACTACAGCAAACAAGTTATCCTCAAGAACATAAATTAGATTTTAGCAACACAAGAAAAAACGTCCGCACACCCCATATTCTGACAAGTCATGAGCCCACGTCAATTGCCTGCTCCATAGACAACAATACTTATTTTACGATTCCTTATCTCCTGACAGTATAGATAAGTATCAGCAGTGGGAATAATCGGGTTGCTGAACTTGCTGATGATGATACTTAGAATAACCCTTACTTTGATAAATCCTTTCCCTAGATTTGTCTCCTCAACATAGTACAATAGCCGCTTTCGATTCTGCCTGATTTTCCTTTTCTTTGCCATTGATTCCCACTCAGCCACGCTGACTCGGGTCGGCGTCATTCCCGATAGTGAAGGTCTGGAAAATATCATCAGGATATCAATATAAGTATGGATTGATTTTGATTAACCTCAATTTATACATTGAGCTTTTAGGCGATCAACACACTGCCACGCACCACGCATCTTGCGTGAATGCGTGTTCTAACGTTGCTTGTAAGTATCTCCGTTTGTATAGAAAACACGCACAATCCAACACACAGAAAATGCACCCACGTGCGTACATGCAGATCACGCGCTCAAGCGCGGAAAAACATGCATCCCCGCGCGTAGGTGCGGGCGAGACGCAAGGTATGGCACACCGAGTCCCGAAGTGCCGTGCGTGATTTTGGAAGGGCTTGAATGAAATTAGTCAGAGCCGACGTGAATCCACAAAACGCAACTACGCGCGTGAATGCGTAAAAAACCCACACGATGATGCAGATCTGCACTCCCGCAAGTACGCGCGTAGGTGCGTCCACACGCAACATGCAGCGTCGTGCGTGGCAGTGTGTTAACCGCCTTAGGGTTAAGCTGGAATAAAGGTTGTCGCAGATCAAAGGCTCACTGCTACAGCATAGCACAAATGTGTGCATTTAAATATGGGCTTTAACTCGTAACATTTCGATGAACGAGAGACAAATCGGTGCATATCGAGGACAGTCACAGGTAAGTTAATAAGATATGCAGGGTTATTTTTATGGGAAAAATATGCAATGATTTGCGCGCGGTTTGTCGCTTCTTGCATGGACATAAAGAACTTTTTGCTGCAACATTTTGAATCTCTCTTGAATGACTTATCTTACTTACTAATACTTGATACCTAGCTAAGCTAGCTACATTGTACCGAGTGATATACACTACGTTTGATGCAAGTACCAAGAGAGCGAAGCCGCGAGCTTAGACGAGTATACTATACTAGATTTGAAAATACTGTTTTAGCCCGATAACTTGATTCGCGTACAGATCGCGCGAGCACGTTTTTGAATACAATTCATGAGTCATCCGTTGTCCAGCCCACTTGTTAACCCCTGCATGTTGTAACTACGTCTCTCAGACCGCCAGCAGCACTTACCTGATTTCTGCGTTGTCAGGCACTACCACCGGCGAGATTCCATTGGGAGACGACGCGGGACGGCCGTTATTGAACACACTACAAACAAATACTCATTAAAGTATTTTACAGATTAAACTATTAAACTCATATTATTATTTATGAATGGTATTGTTTACTTGGTTGATATTGAATGTGTGTTCAAATTGAGTCTTAAATAGGATAAAAATTTCTTTAAAATCCTCGGTATTCGCTACCCAGAGAGGCAGCGAAAGCCGAGCGAAACTATTCGCTGCCGCTCTAGGTACCGAATACAACCTCAACAGCCTGTATTGGTCCACTACAGGTCTATGGGCAATGCCCATAATCCCCACGCTGGGCATACGGGTTGGGGATCGCAGTTTGGTGGTAGAATATTTTTGCAGGGGGCGCTGCTGCCCTTTCCACACCAAATAACATCAAAAAATCACAGCAAAAGAAAAACAAATACCAATGGGCGGCTTTATCGCAAAATCTCTTCCAGAAAGCCTTAGGAAGGACTAGAAGGGATCGAAAAAGTAAGTAGATTTGAATAGACATGTAGCCCTTTTTTAACCCTGAATGTCTACCCTCATGTTAGACTCCAGTCAGACCAGAGAAATGTATCAGACACTCACGTATCAGGGTCAGACGAGCCGCGCTGTACCGCGCTAGCGCCCGTGGGAGCGCTCGTGGGAGGCGGACAGATGCCGGTGTTGATGCCCGTTATCCGCTGCATGTTGAAGTTACGTCTCGTAGACCCTCTGCTTAGTCAAACCAGTGGGTTAAAATCAGTGATACATTACAACAAGTAGGTGTTAAAGGGTCGTCAGGATGGCATCAAAACTTACCGCCTTATTAAGTCTTGCAATAACCTTTGCTGTTTGATTGAAATGCTGGCCTCCCACAGATCATTTTGAATACCCTGAAAGCAAATGAACAATTGACTTGACTTCTTTGTTATTGCCAATAAATAAATAATAAATAATGCTGGACAATTCACACAGCATTATCTAGCCCCAAGCTAAGCAGAGCTTGTGTTATGGGTACTAGATAAATATTACATTACATACATTCATATTTTTACTATACATAGAAAACACCCAGAACACTTCGAACAAATATCTGCAGCTCGTACAAACTTTTGTCCCGAGGCGAGCATCGAACCCGCACCTCCTCCATCGCAGGCGATATTGGGGCTAGATGATGCTGTGTGAATTATCCGGCATTTTCTATTCATTATCCATTATTTATTTACTATTATATATAGTAAAAAAATATACTCACTCTACCGAAGAGATGACTACCCGCAGCCGGCGCGTCGCTGGCACCACCGGCCGAAGACCTATTACTAGGCCCAGCCACGGGCTCCACTCTCGCATCTTCTCTCTCTGTTCTATTGTCCTCTGCGTCTGTCCTATTGGCCCCTGCGCCTGTCCTATTGGCCCTTGCGCCTGTCCTATTGGCCCCTGCGCCTGTCCTATTGGCCCCTGCTCTTGTTATAGAGCTGTCTCCGTTTAGATCAGGATTGATACCCATTAAGCGCGTGCTTCTTCGCCGCGGGGCGCTGCCGCCGGTTGGAGCTGGTCGATTCAAGCGTGGGCTTCTTCGTAATCTGCTGTGCAAAAGGAAGTCTTTAGGTTGACGGGATAAATAAAAATAATTTAAAAACAATTGCTATTCGTTAGTTTCGCTAAAATAGCTTGACCGATTTGAATATTTTTTTGGTTTTGTTTCCTCTAATACAGAGTTTATAAAAGAAAAAACCTACCTAGTGCGAGTCGACTCGCACATGAAGGGTCCCGCACCATCGTACAAGACAAGAGAACGACAAATAAATAAAACAGAATCGAAAAAAAAGCTAAAAGCCAACATTAAATACATTAAATACAGCCCGCTGACAGACGGACGGACGCAGAGGCTGAGTATCTAATAGGGTCCCGTTTTCACCCTTCGGGTACGGAACTCTAAAAGTAGAACATTTATTGATATACAGACTTAATAGAAGATAACAGTTTACACCAAAATGCATACTATCAGGGTACAATACAAACTAATTAAAACTAAGGTACAATCTAAGAGACTTATATAAATAGAAGCTATGCTGTCATTAACGCATTCACTGCCCCTCGGCGGTGCGACTCGCAGCAAGGGCCCGCGCCGCCGCCGCCGATACACCGTGGCGCAGACGGACTTGTGCGTCTTGGGCCATGAAAGTAATACTTTCAAAGTATTAATCACTAGCTGTTACCCGAACGAAGCTCTGTAGTGCCGGCTTAGAATTTGCACCACCCCAACTCTTCCCGCGGGTGTCGTACAACTAAGGGAAAAGCCCACCGGGGGCTGGCAGCAGCGCCCCCTGCAGAACAATTCTACCACCGAACTGCGATACCCAACCCGCATGCCCAGTGGGGATTATGTGCATTACCCCCATGAGATAAAAGCCAACAAGGCGCTTATCAGGCGAGGCCTGTGTCCAGCAGTGGACCAACACAGGCTGTTGAGGTTGTTATCCGAAACTTCGTTAGCGTGGTAAGTCTAAAGGACACATCAGTGAACGGAAAAACATTTTCATATAAAAAGCGAATACATCTGTGACTTCTTACTCACGAAGCATTAAATATTGTATAATCCATAGAATGTACCTTTAGCAGTTAATTGAATTATTTCGTTTCTTTGCTGGAGAAAAACATTCTGTTTAATTTTCATATTTACAAAGCAGATAAACCATGACAACATCAAATTCAATCACTATTTTGACAACAATGGACAAAATTGCATAGACGGGCTTTACAGCTATGTTTTGGTTTCTCGTTGGACGTGATGTGTAAATTATCAAACCCTTCTTTAAATTCTAAATCAGGGGCGAAGCCCTAAAAAAGTAGTAATGGTGAAACTGTGAAAGGATACTTACGGGCCGGCACTGTTAGGCCCTTCGGGTCGTTTATTCCTGCCTCTGCCGCGGCTGGTTTTCTGGGGTGACACATCTCGGGTGCTTTTGTCGGAACACCCCTCGTAAGACTGGATGTCGTGGATGCATGTCCACTAAAAACAATGGTTAATTTTAAAAACGGTGAATATGTACAGGGTTATTGGTAATTCAGTGACGCAGCGTGAGCTGCAGATTCTGGTCATCATCACCGACACGTTTGTGAAGAACTTCGGTCTCAGTGAATTACCTACCAACAACTGCATGTACCGGCATGCTGTACGCCTAGCACGGGGACAGTTGTCTAGGGAAGAATAGAGAAAAATGACATCGCATCGTCATACATTGCGTAAATTATTGAAGTTGAAGGAATGAGTTTCAAATATATTACGCATTTGATGACGATATGACGTAATTTTTCTCTATTCTACCCTAGACAACAATCCTCGTTCGAGGCCTACTGGTGTGTAAAAGAGAAGACTTCATTTCATCGGACAAATTTTGCACCAGGGTGTTGGTAACAAAAGTAGTTTTCTTTCTTGAGGACTACTATTGTTTATGTTTAGAATAGGTGGATAATTGAGATACTAATTTATGAATTACATTATTTTCAGATAATAAATGGTTTCGACTTACCTCAGATCTGTCATCATGACTTATATTCCTACTCAATGCGGTCCAGCCTTGTGGATGAATCTGTGAACACGGACATGTATTATATTCCCTATAATGTTTAAACATTATCAAAAGATAATATCTTACAGGCTTGTATGGTAAGCAATATGAAATCCATATTCCGTAATAATATTTATACTGGAAAGTTACTATCTTTTTGTCTAGACAACTTAATGGATGAACACTATAATTTTACTGTAAACATTGTAAGATTGCAAACCAAAAGTATACCATATTATATCTAGGGAAATGCCAATTTCTTTCATCAGTCTCTACACATAGACTTCTTTTTTAATTTATTTTTTAAAGCTCTTGTTTTATGATGTTTGTTTGCTTGTTTTATGCACAAAACAAAAAAAAATATTTGTGCTAAATAAATCTCTATTCTATTCTAGGATAAGCATGTACCTACTTTATAGCCTTTTCTGAAATAAAATTCTATTTTTTTTAACAGGTTCGAATGAAATTGGAACTAAAGATTAAATTCCGGAGGCGGACCGTTTATCGAAATCTTTTTGTGTGGTTTGATCGAACATACCTGCAGAGAGCTGATGACCTCAGCGTCATTATCCCCCGGGAAGTCAGTGATGAACTCAACGCGGTTCTCTTTGACGTTCGCGTCAAACAAATAGTCAAACTTTGATGCAACCGGTATATCTTGAAGACTCATTTGCATCAGTCTGTATAGGTTTGGCTGGAAAGTAAAATTATTACACTAATATTATAAATGTTAATGTTTAGACATAGCTCAAAGAATAAGCAAGCTGAAGTGGCAGTGGGCCGGCCATATCTCGCGAAGAACCGACAACCGCTGGGGTAAACGTGTTCTTGAGTGGAGACCACGACTCGGTAAACGTAGTGTAGGACGCCCTCCGGCCAGGTGGGATGACGATCTGCGAAAGACTGCAGGCAGATGCTGGATGCGGTAAGCTGAAGACAGGGCGCTATGGCGCTCATTAGGGGAGGCCTATGTCCAACAGTGGACTAATATGGGCTGATGATGATGATGATGATGAATGTTTAGATGTATGGATGTTTGTTTTAGTTTTTCAAAATTCTTTATTAACATTTTACATTTTATACAGGCACAATTTCTAAACACAGTTTAGATTTACTTATCAAACTAAGGAATTGAATAACTAAACGGGTTACACACACCATTCACAGTTTTTTTTTTTTAAATAGAAATCTATTTATAGACAGAGATGTATGTATGGACGTTTGTTACCTCTTCACGCCAAAACTACTGAACAGATAGGGCTGAAATTTTACATTCAGGTTGTTTATAGGAATAAAACATAGGTTACTTTTTATCCCATAAATCGGTTCCTATGGAATAGAAATAACCATAAAACGATTCCAAATATACAAAGCGTGCGACGCCGAGGGCAGAAACTTGTATACGACTAGTATAACAATAATAATGTTGGTCAATTCACACAGCGTCATCTAGCCCCAAGTTAAGCCGAGCTTGTGTTATGAGTACTTGACAGATAACTTATCACACTAATATTACCGCGCCGCATGGCACCGCGTAGCGCATAACGCAGCGTCATCATCATCAACCTATATTAGTCCACAGCTGGACATAGGCCTCCCAATGAGAGCCAAAACACTGTCATCAACTTGCCGCATTTAGCATCTGCCTGCAATCTTTTGCAGGCCGTCATCCCAGCTGGCTGGAGGGCGTCTGAGGGTCGCGGTCTGCACTCAAGAACACGTTAAGCCCATTAAACGATTTCTTTTAACGCAGCGTACTGTATAGTAATTAAAGGTACCTACATTTAGATCTGTTCAACAATTCGTTGAAGCAACGGAATGTCGCACGCAACACTGTTCCACAATGTTGTATGTTCAACAACGATCGACATCTGTTGCAGCAACTGATTCTACAGTTTCATTTGACATACGTTCTCCAGTTGCCTACAGTGATGTCTACCGAGCAGGTCATTGCTGCTGCGGCTTTCCTAATTTTGAACGACAGTACTCGGAAAAAAAGGAGAATAAGACGGTTGTGGAAACGGGGAATGTTTAGAAGTGGATACCGAAACAGTTTACTAAAAGACATACTATTAGATGATAGATTGTTATTTAACAATTTTACAAGGCTGAAAGTGACTTTGAAGAACTTTTGGAAAGCTGTTCTGATATTTTTTATTTTCTTCTTCACTGTGTCTTCTGAACAATTATACTGATTGGCTAGTTTTAAATACGCATCTTTTTTCTTTTTATTGTCTTTATATTCAGTCAGGGTGATATTCCAAAGCACTTCCTCATTTCTGTAGTCCTCAATAAACTTCTTAACTTTATCACTATCCCACTCAATTTCCATTTTTGACCAAAAAATTGTGACTTGTAGATACAATAATGTTGAATGAACCCATCAAATGTGGGTACAAGAGCATCATGTCGTATTTTGTTGAACGGTCGACGTTTTGTTGCATGACTCATTCCACAAACGGCATAACACGTCCAGTGCCACTGGCTAGCCCTGCGTGTTAACGTAATTTTTATTCCAGTGCTGGTGACGCACCTGGTGCGTCACCGTGAAATATACGCGGCATCCGGCAAGATGTAATGAAAACCGCATCGAAGTTGTTAAGAGACGAAGGCTAAATACAGTTCTGTGTACTGCATACTTACTTTAAATCCGTGCAAGTCACTACCCAAAGTGGTAAGATCCAAATTATGAATGAGCATTATCAGCCCGCCTGTTGTGGACAGTATCATTTGTCTCGAGTCAGGTGACAGTTTGCATCTCATGAGGCTTGTTGTGTGGAAAACCCTGCAAAATATATATATTAGAAGTTGGTTGACGTATACACTGCCCAGCGTTCAGGCTGCGCGGGGGGATGTGTGGGTCTTGTGTAAAAGAAAGTGTTAAAAGAAAAACCTGACTAGCTTAAAATAAATAAATCATACTGGACAATTCACACAGCATTATCTAGCCCCAAGCTAAGCAGATTAGATAGATAATTTTTGTAAATATAATATTGCTTGCGTAGTTAAGGTTTTCTTGTAAATAAACAATAACTTGATTTTTACGCTTATGCCTTTCCGAAAACGTATGCTCCGTCCTGCTACTATGAACGCGAAATTCTATGCCTATCCTCTTCACAAAATTGCGCGTACGCTGCCCAATTCTTCCCACGGGTGTCGTCTACTTAGGGATAGCCACTGGGGGCGGGCAACAGCACCCCCTGCAGAACAATTCTACCACCGAACTGTGACCCCCAACCCACATGCATGGGAATTATGGGCATTACCCCCATGAAATTTTTCTCATGGGGGTAATGCCCATAATTCCCAAAGAGGCCAATAAGGCGCTTATCAGGGGGAGGCCTCCGTCTAGGAGTGGACATATATGCATGATGAGAAATTTCAGTACAATTGTACTGAAATTTCTCATCATTGCAATCGCAAATGACAGCTGGGAAAAATATAAATAGCTGACAGGAATAAAGGAAATCAGGTAATATGTGACATACAAACCTTGAAAAAAGCACATTGTGTCTTGCAAAGGAGTTAATATCCCATGTATAAATGCTGCCATCCAGTCCTGATGTCACTAAAAGTTTGTCTTTGTTCGAGAACTCAATGTTTTTTACCCATTTTGAATGGCCTACTAGTGAACATATTTTCTTATTGAGGTTTCGGATATCCCATAAAGCAATTGTGGTGTCGTCAGAGCAAGTTGCAAACATTCGGCTGTCTAGAAATCTGTAAATATAATTCATTATTGTCTATTATCTATGAATTAACAAATATCTTAGTATTTATATTTAGATAGCTGCTTTTGTATCTAGCCTTGGGTGGCAAACAACTCTAAGTAACCTTTGCTTGCTCTTTCATGGACATAAAATGATAACACAATGGGGATGATTGAATGATTACAACAGATAAAATTCACTTTTGGTCAGATGTCTCACACACCAACGCAAATAAATTAATTATGTAAGCAGGTTTACTACAAACTTTTTATGTTGGAAGACCACCATTGTTATGTATTTTTGCAATTAATTTGTCAAACTAAAATAGTTTGTAGAGAACACAAATAATATTTGAAAGAGATATTGTGCTTACTTCACTCCATTTACGCAGTCCATGTGTGCTCCAACCATGCAGTGGATTCTATTATGATTCAAAGGGTCAAATATCTGTACGGCCCTTTTTTCACACGCTGCGACAAGCAGTGACCTGTAATAAGAATTTTAACTAATACACGGGCTGGGCTTTCTTTGACCATTTGTAAAAAGAAGTTGTACATATTTTATCTGAAGGCTGTTCCAATTCAAAAAAACTTGTTTATAATAGATAATATAAACTATCAAAGAATAATGATCATTGAGTTCAAGTTCCTGATTGAGTAGAGTTGAAAATAAGCTGCTGATCATTGGGTATTGATCATAGCATAACTGATGATTGATTGGCTTGAATCTAAGCTTACCCGTCCGGCGAAAACTCAAGATTGTAGATCCCACCAGTGGGAGTGCTGGGATCATTCGAATGCCAGCAAAAAGTCGGTTTCATTCCACAGTATAAGCTCTTCGCCAAGGCATCCCCAGCACCTATAGGCGTCGGGAAACCCATATCTCTGTGCCTTAGCCGATAGGGATTAAATGCGGAGTACCTCGCCATGAATACATCGTCATTAGTCCCCCACATTTTGAGTAAGTATCTCTAAACGACTAGTCAATAATTAAGTACACATTATAAATGTATTAAATGCAAAAGAACACGCTGGAGCTGTAACATCTAATACAAAATAACACAAAGAAAAATTGTGAATTCGTCGTATTTCATTTTTCAGCCATGTTTTGACCACACCACACACACCACAGATAATTTTTGACATTCGCATTTATTTTTGTGTTTCCAACTGCTTGCTCGAGTAAGCGTTGGTTTTGAGCCAAAACATGTTTTAGTGGATATTTCAAAATCTACCGTTCAAAAAATTTCTGTATCCTGACTTAATACAGGCGCGTTAATTAATTTATTTTTAGAATCCAAATATTTCATACATACACGAAAATAGTATTATTTTTGTTTTTTTATTTGCTACTTGCATTTGCCCGCGCGGCAATAAATATATTTTTCCGGGATGAAAAGTAGAACAGATTGAGTTACTGTCGAGGAACTCAAATACTCTATAAACTCAAAGTTTACTGTGGTAGGTAAATTATACATTTATATACATTTCAATACTTTTGCGTGAAAAATCTACAAGAATAATAATCGTTACCTACGTTACATACTTATTCGTTACGATATACAGGGTTACCGGTTAAGTCGACCTAGATCCTGGAGGAGGTGGTACCTCCCATAATTCCTGACTGATTTTACTATGAAACACCCTACCCCAAACTTTACCGTTTTCAAGATATTTTAAGCACGATATTTTAAGGACTTTGAAGTTTTTTTAAGAAAATACTGATTTTTTTTGTCTATTGGCTTATTTTTTTGGGATTTTGGCCTCTATTTTATTTGCGTTTGCGATTTTTGAGTAGTAGATGAGTCGCTTTCTTATTCTTAATACTAAAATTTCAGTTAAATTAAACCAACTGGGTCGCAGTAGACGATTGATAGTTGGAAATGAAAATAAATTGGTAAAAAATATTTTTTTCTTTCATAAATATTTAAAAAAATGTCTATGACAGTCATGCTGCAGATGTGCTTAAACATATCTACGTTTCATTAGCTATCCAGCAAGGTATAACAAGCTAGGGTATTATTAGAATTCTTAGAAAAAACTTTGATGAAAGGGTCCCAGGTAGTAGTAAAGAAGAACAATATTTCGTTGAGTTACTTGCTGCTCCTATTGTCCTTCGTGGGATTGCGGTGCGTGCGAGCGGGATACCATACGATGTAAGCAGGAGTGAGCGAGAAAACACAATCTCGGCCATTTTATAATGGTTTGGTTAACTTTGTTTAGTCTGCTTACGCGATTCGTCCGTGGTAGATGCGATACTTAGTGCTCATCGTTTCTTACTCGACTTGGCTTGGATTTCTGGACTGTTTCTTTCTATTCGTGACCGTGCTTGCAAATAGAATGAACTGATGCATGCAATCATGCTCAATGCAGATTTAGAGGACCCAACATTTCTCAAAAATATCTTGTGGACAGATGAGTCGAAATTTGATAAAGACGGCATAACCAATTACCTACCACAACGCTCATTATTGGGCCTCAAAATCACACGGAAATCCCAATAAGAAGCGGACAAAGGGATCACAAAGACGCCTCAGTTTGAATGTATGGATGGGAATCATATCGAAGCATTTGATTGGGCCTTATTTTCTTCCTGACAATTTGAATGGAGAACGATATGAAAACTTTTTAAGAGAAGATTTACCCGACTTACTCGAAGATTTACCACTTAATCTCATTCGTGACATGAGGTTTCAGCATGACGGTAGCCCTGCACACTACAGGAGGAGTGTCAGAGAATGGCTAGACACTAATTATCCCAATAACTGGATCGGAAGAGGTGGACCCATACCATGGCCAGCTAGAAGTCCAGCCCTGACCCCGACACATGAAAGCTTAGTATACAGCGAACCTAATCCAATTACATCTTTTGGTGTTTTGAGACAAAGAATAATCGATGCGGCAAATGACATAAGAAGGGACTTAACAACTGGTGTAGTCAAAAGTGGATTAAGACACAGATTGAGAGTTTGTGTGGAACATGAATTATAATTGTAGGCATTTATGTAAAAATAGTAATAAACGTAATTTTGTACCTATTTGGATTGTTTTATTGTTTTCTGACGCAGGTATACCACTACGGACCCTTTCATCAAAGTTTTTTCTAAGAATTCTAATAATACCCTAGCTTGTTATACCTTGCTGGATAGCTAATGAAACGTAGATATGTTTAAACACATCTGCAGCATGACTGTCATAGACATTTTTTTAAATATTTATGAAAGAAAAAAATATTTTTTACCAATTTATTTTCATTTCCAACTATCAATCGTCTACTGCGACCCAGTTGGTTTAATTTAACTGAAATTTTAGTATTAAGAATAAGAAAGCGACTCATCTACTACTCAAAAATCGCAAACGCAAATAAAATAGAGGCCAAAATCCCAAAAAAATAAGCCAATAGACAAAATAACGGTATTTTCTTTAAAAAACTCAAGAAAAAACTTCAAAGTGCAATATCTTGAAAACTGTTAAGTTTGGGGTAGGGTGTTTCATAGTCAAATCAGTCAGGAATTATGGGAAGTACCACCCCCTCCAGGATCTAGGTCGACTTAACCGGTAACCCAAATTTTAGTACATAAGCCTGATATTTTTCATGACGACTGATTCGCATCAATAGGTATTTTTTAAAAGTGTCTAACTGTGTCTCTTCAATACCTATTGCATTCTTTCATTCAGTTACCTGTCAGCTAGGGACTAGGGAACTTCATAGGCGTGAATGTGTCAAAAAGAAAATAAATGCGTACGGAGTAGTATACATTTTGAAAACATTTCTGCATCTAATCACAGCATAGTTTTGTAATATCATTTTATTAATGTCTTCGTCCAAAAGTACGCGTCACGTCAACGTATGACTACTGTTTGATTTGATTGACCAATTTAATTCTTAATAAAGATGACGGTTGGTGGCACACCAACCCACTTAAATTGGTTAATTCTATCAAAACGAAACTCTATTTAGCAATACCACTGACAGATAAAAAAGAAAAATCCACGAAAAATCACTAAGGACCACAGATACATTAAATTCTGTCACTAAAGGCAGCGCCATCTATCATTGAGTAGAAAAAAATCTGACTTTGCATGTTGCAGAAGTGGTGTCGCGGAGCACATTATTTAAAATCTGTGTTATCTAATGTACCAGATCAATTTAAACTACAGTACTGTTAATATTACCTATGCCAAATACCGCGCAGTCGTCGGGTTAAAAGAAGTAGTAGTATTATAAATTACTACTACTACTACAAATACTTTTGGGTTTATTGATAAATCACATTTAGAATCAGATTTTATTTCATTACAATGCAAGCTGTTAAATGTTATATGACATAATTAGGTCTAAATAAGTTTTAATAATCTATATTCATTAAGATAAATTGTTAAATCGTACATCTCTATCATATAAAAAAATCAATATTTACATCACACCTGAGTCGAAGTCTTTTGATAGACTAACATTTCAAGACAATTCTTAATAAAAAACAAATAACTTAAATTTAAGTGCCACCTATTACCAAGTATTAGGATTCAGTAACCCCGTGGGTGGTGGTATGAATCCAGAGCTAAGCACATTTTGCAGAAAAACTTCAAGTCTCGTTTTAGGTCCACCTTCATCAATATTCTGAAGAACAGGTAAATACTGAAAGTTTATCAACTTTATAATTTTCAAAAACTGCTTGCCATAATTTTTGTAAAATTCTGAACCACACACAGAGAAGAAGTCATGGATGAGAGTTGCACATATGTCTGGTTCAGGTCTCAGGTTTATAAAGGAAGCTAGCCAACTCCATCCATACTGCAGCCCATGTGGATTTGTAGTATTTATGAACTTGGGTGTTGAGGCAATCCAGATAGCGCATCTCAATGTAAATATACCAGACATCCTCTTCAGAAACTTATCTTGCTTTTCCACCGCACCATCTTCACTGTACGTGTAACCTCTTGATAGGTAAAACTCTTTGTCTGTTTGTCCTTCTTTCTGTGGTAAGAACATAGGTACTAAGTATGGGCACAATTTGTGAAAGTAGGCTTCTAAGAGCCTGCCTAGTTCAGGGAACTGAGTCCAGAGAGCAACGGTCAATGCAGCCAAGGGGAAGGCTGCTTCTGGGTTGCTTGACACTAGAAGGTCTCCTTGTCTTACAATCTTCTTGGCTAAGAGAGCAGTGCAGTATGCCAGTCCCTGGGGATGTTGCGTAGCAGTCACATAGGTGTCCAGCACTTGTACCCTCTCTCCTTTCAGGAGTTTTGACAGTTTATCATATTTGTCTCTAATGTGTATGCCGCTGACTGAAGACAGAGCATTCACAGGAGTGTTCACAGCTTTTTGGCAGTCAAAACGGAACTTCTTCTGATTCACATTCTCTACCAGCTCTTTATACTGTGCCTCATATTGTTCTAAAAATGAATTAAGTTCTTTGAAATAGTTGTAGTTTTTGATTGAATAAAACTTTGAAATAACCTTCTTGGATTCTGCTGCTGCAGCTTTCTGTGCTTCAGCTAAATCAACAGCTTTTTGCTCTTCAGCCTTTTTCTTTTCTAGTTCTTGTTGTTTTATAGCCTCTTCTTCCTTGATTTTTTTATTTATTTCTTCTTGTTTCACTGCATTCACTTTGTTTACTAGTTTTGACTTGATGGTGGAAATGTTTTTAAAAAGAACTTCAGCTTGGGTTACTTGCTTATCTGTAGCTTTATCAGCCTTACACAAATCCATGATTGTGTCAATGTTTGTCACCACTGAGTTTAAAATAGGAACATATTTGTTATAAATCTGCTGACCAAACTCTGTTTGCATTATGTCTGTATTGAGAAGAGATGCTATATCACTATAGTATGTCCAGATCTTAGTGTGGTTGTCAGTGATGGCTGCAAAGCGAGCTGCTGCCCTATTCTGTTCCTCTAATGCTTTGTTTTTTATGTCTATTCTCTGTTGGTTGAGCATTTGGCTTTTCTGTTGATCTAATTTAGCTTTTTCTAATATGAAGCAGTTGTCATTTGCTTGCATTTCTTTAAAAAGTTGTTGTTTTCTCATTTCAAGGGTTTTTCGCTTACATTCTTCTGTCTTTTTTTGACGACATTTTTCTAAAGTTTTTGTCCTTTTCACCACCATATCTTCAATCAGGTTCCTAAAAATATTTTCTGAAGCTTCTTGAAGTTGGGCTTCAAATTTTTTCATGATGAGGGTGTATCGTAGGTCTTGGCCGAGTTTGTCTTCAATGAGGGTCTCTTCTTTTATTACCTCCTCCTTCACAGGTTCCTCTTCCTCGACTACTTCCTTTTTTATTGGACTGTTGGGGCCAATCGTTACTTCTTTGATTAGAGGACTCATAACAGCAGCTTTTGTGAGAGCAGAAATCCGCATTCTCTCAAAGTCGGCGAGGTGCTCGCTGATACCCACATCTCCTTTTTTAGAGTAGCTTGAATTGTTGTACAAAAATATATCAGAGAGACTGCTATCATCCCTTGAACTATCCATATTTTATTTCATTAGTTTTCGCAGACAATCAATTAGAAACTCAAAACATTTTCAATTCAAATTCCTTTTGCAAAGAAATGCCTGCCTGCCTGAGCGAGAATGCTTTTTCTTTTCTTTCTACGCTACGTTTCTATTTCTACGGCTTTTTACTTCAATTCAACTTTTTCCTCAATCTTCAACTTCTTGTTTCTTGTCATATGGCACCATTAGCACTTGTTGGTTTTGTGGACTGGACGGAAGAAATCATTCTCGTCTCTCTCTCTCTCTAACGAAGGTAGAAATTTCTACATTGTAGTTCCAAATAGTTCAAAAGAATGGTGACTGATATCTTTGTTCTAGAATATCAAGTTTTCTTTGTTCTACCACACCCTAATCACACATATACACTCCCTGGTAGCTCCTGTTGCCCGGACTCTTAAGAGACCGGTGTGCTCAGGAGCGCCAAACAGTCATACAATCATCACATTTACACACACACACACACACTAACTCACCCTGGTTAGCTCCTGTTGCCCGAACTCTTAAGAGACCGGTGTTCTCAGGAGCGCAAAACACTCATACAATCATTACATTTACACACACACACACACTAACTCACCCTGGTTAGCTCCTGTTGCCCGGACTCTTAAGAGACCGGTGTTCTCAGGAGTGCCAAACACTCACACACACACATCACATTTACACACACACTAACACACCCTGGTTAGCTCCTGTTGCCCGGACTTTTAAGAGTCCGGTGTTCTCGGTAGTGCCAAACACACACACACATATCGCATTTACACACGCACACTGGTTAGCTCCTGTTGCCCGGACTCTTAAGAGACCGGTGTTCTCAGGAGCGCCAATCAATCACACAGACATCACATTTACACACGCACACGTACACTAACACACCCTGGTTAGCTTCTCTTGCCCGGACTCTTAAGAGACCGGTGTTCTCAGGAGCGCTAAACACACACACATTACACATACACACACGCACACTCAAGTAGCTCCCGTTGCCCGGACTCTTTAGAGTCCTCAGGAGTGCCAAAGATGTTATCATAACTCTAATTTATTAACACAATACTCTATTATCAACCTCGGGAAACACTGTTTGCTGCTGAGTTTCTCCAGTTACTAAGCACTATAACGCTTGATCAATAAAAGCAAACCTCCGCTTATCTGATATGTGCCAAGCTACCTAAATTCAAGACAGAAATGTATGCTGCCAACAATCTTGAAACCTTAAATATTGTGATCACACATTCAGCTCCCACTACATAAGTACCTACCATATTTACCTTTACAAGTAATTTTAAATTTTTTCTATCTAGTTTATAAGTTTCCTTGCTTTTTTTTCCATTATTTTTATTCTGTAACTTTAATATTTTACCACTCATTGATTGCCTATTATTTTGTCCTTTAAATTTATATTGTTAAAACTTTATATAGTATAATATTTGTTTGTAGTAATGTTTAGTCAACCCATAATTTGTTCACGCTGTGGCACCCTTTATTTAGAAAATCACTAGACTTAAGACCACTTTATTTGTTAATCTGTTTGTGATGTGATTTTTCTGTTGGGTCTAAATAAATAAATAAATAGAATATCAAGTCCTTCCATCAAGATTTCTTCCGTCCACGCAAATAATAGCAAAAGCCAGCAAAAGCTACGGAACAAAAAAGAAGAAGAAATGAATACCAAAAAGAGCGCGAATTTTGACAGCCAACAAAACATCTGTTGATGATACTCATTCATTTCCTCACCTCAACTCAACCAAACCCAAAAGAGGATTCTATTTGCCTTAGGAAAGAAACCCTCGGTCACCTCGGTATTATGTTCCTTGCCTCAACTTAACAACAAAACCAAAAGTTATAAATATAATTAGAATAACGGAAACCCGACCAACTTTAGATTCTTTACGTGAAAAAAGTTGGTAATGTGAAAATGGTGTTTCAAAATACTGGAAAGTATAGACCGGATCGGGAGAACAATAAAAGAAACGAGGCTAGCTCAACAGCAGGGCCAAGGTTTGTGAATAGTTTTAACTTTGAGTGATCTCAGCAAAAGAATCACAAAACAAGTTGTGTCGCAAATTATCTCTAAAAATTAACTTGTTTTGTCTCTTCAGAGAGGATTCCTCAGAAACCCGTATCCGCGTAGCAGTGGATAATGATAGGATCGATTCAAAATATGGATTTGATAGAGTTCGGGATGCGAAAGAGCGAACTGGATATTTGATAAACATGCACACTGTAAGTACCAATACATTCATATGGGATCATCTCATTACCAGCTTTTTACATGTAACTTGAGATACTGAAAAACGTGCAACATATAACTTAGATTCAAACATTATCCAAAATATGTACTTTACTTCAAACACTCTTCCAGACCGAAATATTAGATGAGGACAGAAGACTTGTAGCAGCCATGGACTACTATTTCATAGAGATGGATGGTTCCCGGTTCAAAATCTCCCTGATGTTCCAACCTTACTTCATGATACTCGCACGGAGAGAGTGTGAGCAGGAGGTGATACAGTACCTGTCAAAAAAGTATGTTGGGACATTGCACAAGATTCAAGTTGTTGAAAAAGAAGATTTGGATTTGGTAAGATGAAAAAACCAGTCAAAATTATAGTTAGGCATAATCAGAATAATCAATTTATTGTTTGCGACAGTCTGCATTTAGCTCAATTGTTTCAATTGTAAATACTAATTATATTATAATTTTCTTTGTGAATAAAGGCTTCTGCCATTTATAAGATAGATACAGATCATTTCGAATTATAATAATCGAATTACAATATAGTCTAATTATAACAATAGTAAATTTATATATATTTATTTATATTATATTTATAAATCAAATAAATAAATGTCAGTAAATTAAATAAATAAATAAAGAAATAAATAAATATCTAAATAATGCTGGACAATTCAAACAGCAGCATTATCTAGCCCCAAGCTAAGCAGAGCTTGTGTTATAATATGTTTAATTATGTATATTATTATGCTGTGTGAATTGTCTAGCATTATTTATTTATTTAATTTTTATTTATTTATGTACAATTTTTTACCTAATTAAAATATATATCATTCTTTTTTCTGCGCAAAATTCTTCAACATTGTAGAATGCTATCTCTACCAGCTATTTAAGTCTTGCAGTGACTATCTGGTCTGTCAGATTGATGTACGACCCGGGTCCCAGCACTAGCCTGGACTACTAAGTTTTTCTATGGTTTAATACCATAAAAGGTTCCTTGTAGACCCTGACGAACCTAAACTAACTTATTTTAGGTACATGTTCCAAAATCAGTGATCATGTTATTCTAAGAGCCTTTACTGAGGAGTGGGTGAAATCTAATAACAGGCAAGAGGATATAAAGATAGAATGATAATTTGTGATTCAATGTTGCAAAAAGCTAACATTACAACAATTTAAATGAATATACTATAGCCAGTGTCACACATGATGATGTAAGTTCCAACAACACCCCATAAATCCATCCACATTATTTAGGTCTTTCAATTTATATTATAAAGCAATTCGCATGCATACATACATAAAAAAACCAAAAAACATTAAAACCTTTTTTGACCACAGCAGCAAGGGTGACTGTAACCTCATTTTCCAGCTAAATCACCTATCAGGAATCAAGCAGAGGTACATAAAGCTCTCATTCATGACCCAAAATGAATTGATGAAGGTGAGAAGGGAGCTACTCACAGCAGTCAACAAAAACAAGGAGCGGGAGAAAAAAGACGCGATTTACGCCGAAATGCTGACCAATGCGCTGACCAGCGCTGCTGCCATTGAACATGCTAAGAAAACTACAGATCACTTGGAGAATATTCTAGATATCAGGCGAGTAGATATCTTATTTAATTTTATTTATAAAAACATACAGTTATTAGGTATAAACTAAAAAATATATAAAAAACACTTAACCAGCAAAGTTTCCACCATTAAATTAAATAATAACAAAAAACAGACAGTTCAAAGCTCATTATGCAACTAAAAACAATTATCCAACTAATATTATAAACGCGAAAGTTTGTATGGATGGATGGATGTTTGTTACTCTTTCATGTAAAAACTGCTGAATGGATCTGGATGAAATTTGGCACAGAGATAGATTATAGCCTGAAATAATACATAGGCTATATTTTATCCCGGAATTCCCACGGGAACGGGAACCGGTACACCCGGTACAACCGGAAAGGTAAAACCGTGAGGCGCTGCTACACAAAAACCACTGAGCGGATCAGGATGAAATTTGGCACAGAGATAGGTTATAGTCTGGAATAGCTCATAGGCTATATTTTATCCCGGAATTCCCACGGGAACGGGAATTACGCGGGTGAAACAGCGAGGTGCTGCATGTCTCAAATAAAAGAAGAATAATTAATAGCAGATTTTACATTATGTAGATTATTCATTTTCCTTGTAGAGAGAGATAATTTTTTTATTTAAAAAAACTACATCATTTTTGGGAATGTTTTGAAACGTACTTTTGTAGCTGCTGCCCGCGGCTTCGCACGCTCTTTTTCGAGATAGAAAGTAGCACTTGTGTGTCCCCGGGATACCATCTATCTCCATGCCAAATTTCATTAAGATCCATTCAGCCATTTAGGTGTGAAAAGGTAAAAGACCGAAATTCTTCCTCATCTCAAACAGCCTATATTGGTCCACTGCTAGAAGCAGGCATCCCCTGATAAGCACCTTATTGACTTTTGTCATATTATGCGGTAGTGTCCATAATCCCCACAGTGGGCTGCGGTGGGTTGGGGATCGCAGTTCGGTGGTAGAATTGTTCTGCAGAGGGCGTTCTGCCTGCCCCTGGTGGATATCCCTTAGTCGCCTCTTACGACACCCGCGGGAAGAGTTGGGGTGGTGCAAATTTTAAGACGGCACCACACAGCATCGAATTTATAATATACTAGCTGCATTCTTACTACCCGTTGTCCTAATACTCGTTTTCACGTGTAGGAAAGAAGCATTTTCCCGCGGTAAATAGTAGCCCATGTTCATCAGGAATAATGTGGGCTTCTAATGATAAAATAATTTTTCAAATCGGTCCATTAGTTTCGGAGCTTATTCAATACAAACAAACAAACAATTGAATCTTTCCTCTTTATAATATTAGTATAGAAGTATGGATTTTGAGTTGCAGTAAAAAATCCGCTTACAACAGAGATAACACCAGAAAAGAAGAATGAAATATTTTTTATTTTAAACTCCTATCACATATTAACATTTTATGTACCAGAATTTTCTATTGTTCCGCGGCGGGAAACTAACCCGAAATATTATGCAGATTTCCACTATAAGGTCGCCTTTTAAAGACATTAATATATTTAACATTACTTACAGGGAACACGACGTCCCATACCATGTGCGAGTATCAACAGACTTGGAGATATTCTGCGGTTCCTGGTACACAGTGAAAAGCAGAGGCACAGACACTCCTATCTTTACCAAGCGAGATGACATCATAGAACGACCGGACCCTATCGTCTTAGCATTCGATATTGAGACGACCAAGCTGCCTCTGAAGTTTCCGGACTCACAGACTGATCAGATAATGATGATTTCTTACATGATCGATGGGCAGGGGTATTTGATAACTAATAGGGAGATTATATCGGTGGATGTCGAGGACTTTGAGTATACACCTAAACCGGAATTTGAAGGGTAAGAATCCAGTTATGGCTTAAGGCTGAACGAGTCGCTCATCTTTCCATACAAACGTGGAAGGGTAACTACAACGCTGTTTGATGTTGACCATCCAAAACTAAGGTTAATATCAATTTATCTCGTCATTATCTATGTCTGTATGCACCCGAAACCGTAAGTGTTAATTAAAAAATACAAGCTTCTAAACTTTCGTATTTCAACACCGATTTTAGCCCAACTTTGGGCGAAAATAAAGAACATACGGAGAAAGAAAACTCTAAAATAAAGCCCGTACAGACATAATTTAGTTATTCAAAAGTTGAAATAAATTTATTTTGAAATGATACTCTCAATAGTTTTTCTATAATAACCCTTGTGCTAAAAGTCTTTTCGCATTTCTTTACGCGGCCGTTTTACAAATAAATTTATTTGCCTTTCATCAAGCGTGCGAGAATGTCTATTATGTCAGATGAGATGGCATACATTTAGGCCGCGCCCACTGATGAGTTGGACTGGACGACTCGTGCAGTCTTAAGATTCACATCTAGTAGTGTTGTTACTAGTTATAAAATTAAGAGACATGATATTGTTATCTTTTAGCTTTTGCCATTTGTCAGCATAGTAAAGATTTAACAGCTGTATTTAATAACTGTTATTGGGATTTTTCTTTTAAGAAAAATTCACAGTAACAGCCCAGAGTCAGCAAGTTTGCAGTGTTTCACCCCCGTGCGTTGGACAGCACGTTAAGCCGTTGGTCCTGCGCCTTACCTTCCCCCAGTCGTCTCTGCGTCCCATCGGATTATGAGAGTGAGGGAATAGAGAGTGCACCTGTGTTTGCGCACCTGGCTAGTCTCCGTTGAGAATGCCGCCGTGGTCGAAGATTCGGCTAGCTAGGCGGATATAAAAAATTATTTTTCGGTTATTTATCGTGTACCTTGTGTTTTCACTGTCGTCAATTATCGGCCGTAACTCCGAGTACACCAGTCGTCCTGTGACCACGAATGCTGCAACGCGATAAATACCCGATAATTAATCTTTAACAATATTATTGCCGACGATTCACTCTCCCACACAATTATCCTGAACCTGACAACAACTGTGTACTAAAATAATGTTGTTATTTCTATTATTTGATTGTAATTTTCTTTGTCAATAAAGATTTATATGTTATTTCAGACAATTTATAATATTCAATGAAGAAAATGAGCTGGCTCTTATTCAGAAGTTTTTTGACCACATTATAGATGTCAAACCTCATATTTTCGTCACATACAACGGTACGTTTTCGTTATAAATAAACCTACATAGCGTTCCCTTGTCCTCTCTTAATTTCTACACTACCATGCAAGCCTATCAATACTAACATATAACTTGAATGGAAGTAAAAGAAGCCATTAGAGCGTTGTACGACACGCACTTTATTTCCTTTTAACAACTTCAGGTTCTGTTTGTTTTTATTGAACTTTATCAAATCACGATTAAATACCTTATTTGTATCATCATAAAATTGATTTTCAGGTGACTTCTTCGACTGGCCATTCGTGGAAGCCCGCGCCGCTATTCTAGGCCTGGATATGAAGCAAGAGATAGGCTTCGCGAAAATGGCTCAACGCGACGGAACTTACGCTTGCAGACCTGCTATGCATATGGACTGTTTATGGTAAATACGACTCTAATCTAGTAACACTAAGTTTGGTTTCTGTAAAATTGTAATTGAATATACAATAATATTCCCAAGTTTATTTCTAATCGAAATATAATTCTATACGACCCCCATGTTCTTAACATAAATCTAATTCTCTAACCAGCCTAACTAACAAAATAACCTATTGAAAATGAATACCTATTCTTAAGCAACTTTTATTTACGATAAAAAAAAAATATTTTCGATGAACAGATCCCCTCCAATCCAATCCAACTCACGCCATGGATATTCAAAAAGGTGACTGAAGTATCTTTTAAAGCCTCTCCACACTCGCGCGCGAATCACGCGATCCTTACGAACCCTTTGTCGCGGGACAAAAAAACGACTAACTACGGGAACGAGGCGCGAACGCGACGAGAAACCGCGACGAATATGCGAATGAGATTCACACTCATGGTTCGCGGGTTCGCTCGCGTGTTTGGAGAGGCTTTTAGCCAATAGGCAGTAGCGCCTTCTTGGCTACAAATTAATGCCTTCACTACATACCTAACAATAAAAGGTTCATCGTCTTTAAGTACTCTGAATAGTTCTAAGCAAGCCAATGTTAATTAACGCTGAATAAATGAAAACAGTTGAGCGAGCGAATACGTAGGTATTCTTTCAAGGCAACCGTTCTGAGCAGCCGTTCTAAACCCATGGTGGGTTTAAGAACGGCTGCTCAGAACGGTTGCTCAAAACGCGCGGCAGCTTAGTGAAAACGCAAGTTTAAATCTTAGTAGACTTTGGTTTCAAGACTTATGACTAGACACAGTAAGTGACATATTTTATGACGTTGCAGTTGGGTAAAGCGAGATTCGTATTTACCAGTGGGCTCGCAAGGTTTGAAGGCGGTCGCCAAAGCCAAGCTGAGGTACGATCCTGTCGAGTTAGACCCTGAGGATATGTGCAGAATGGCGGCAGAACAGCCACAGGTAATTGTTATCATAACCTCAAAGTAAGCCAAAGAAAACCGTTACTCAGACTCAGCAAATTTTTATACTAGGTACAGGCCTCAGATCTTGTTTATAGCTTGATAGATAGATAATAAATAGACAATGCTTGACAATTCACACAGCGTTATCTAGATAATACAATAGCCCCAAGCTAAGCATAGCTTGTGTTATGGGTACTAGATAACTGATATACATAATACAATACACTATATAGATAGATATTTCTTATTATACATAGAAAAACATCCAAAAAACCCTGAACAAATATCTGCGGATCTTACAAACATTTGTCCAGAGGCGGGAATCGAACCCGCAACCTCCTGCGTCGCAGGCGGACCTTTGCACGCTGCGCCACGGAGGTCGTCAAGTCAATTGTTATCATAAACTCGAATTAAGCCAAAGAAAGCTGTTACTCAGACTCAGTAAACTTCTATACTAGGTACGTGCCTTAGACCTGTTTATGGAAGTACTAGCTACTGCCCGTGGCTTAGCTCGCGTATTTTCGGTACAATAAGTAGCCTATTATCTAAGTTAGGCTATGCTCTAAACGTACGCCAAATTTCATCTTGATCTGTTCAGTAGTTTTGGAGATCCCAGGTAACAAAAATTCAGATTTCACAAACTTTCGGGCTTATAATATTATTATTATTATTGATTTATAGACGAGCAGCTGAGAGCTGATATGTCTATATCACAGTTTTTCACTACACTATTTTGTCTCTGGTAGTGGTCAGATTGTGTGTTCGTAATCAGTGGTCGAGTCTATTTTTGAAGCTGTTCACAGAGGGAGCTGTTACAACTTCTTCAGGAAGCCGCCGGTTCCAATTGTGCACCACTCGGTTACTCAGGAAGTAATGAGCAATATTAGTGTTTGATGGTGAACGAGTTACTCTGAGACTATGGCCTCTAGCTGCTTTGAATGGCACCTTGGGGTTATATATTTTGTGTATGTCAGGCAGGTTTTAGGTGTGCGATAATATTAGTAGGATAGTAGGATCATCGGAAGAGGAGTTGAATTGATTGATTTCAATGGAACTTTTGCCCTCAACATCTTTGAGATCTTAAAGCCTATAAAACATCACCGGATTTCTGAACAGTCCTTAAATTTACAAGTCTATTTAAATTTGGTTGCAGGTCCTTTCGAACTACTCTGTATCAGACGCCGTGGCTACTTACTATCTGTACATGAAATACGTCCATCCCTTCATATTCGCTCTGTGTACTATCATTCCTTTGGAACCGGATGAGGTGAGAATTTTTAGATCTATTTCGTATTTTTAAAAACTACATAATTTTAAAAAGCTGAAACTTACTACCATGAAAAGGAACCAAAAAAGAGTTGATTTTTAGAAACACTGTGGACTAAGCAAATTGTGTCCTAACGTAACCAGCTAAGGTAGTTTCGCGAACCTGTCTTAGGAACGCATTTTCCAATTAGGAGCAGACGGAAGGATTCGAAAACTCGAAAACGGGACATGAAGTGAACCCATGTTCACTTCATATCCCGTTTTCGAGTTCTCGAGTTTTATAGTTTTAATTTATATATTCAAACAACTTTACAAGATAAACCACTATAGTCTACATACTCTCGATTCGAAAACTCGAAAACATTTTAATTTCGTAAACATTTCCGTCAAAAGTAAAAGGTTTTTAAAAAACTAAATATGCAGTTATTGTTTTCTTATAAATCGAGGGCATGCCTCCTTTCACGACTTTTCTTTAACTCTCGTGGTTTCGGACTTGGCCATCACCGCCCTTTTCAAAAAACCACCCTGTATAGTAAGCTATTCGAATCAATACCTTTTCTATCATTTACTTCTCAGGTACTCCGCAAAGGTTCCGGCACGCTCTGCGAATCGCTCCTCATGGTGCAAGCTTTCCATGCGAACATCATATTCCCGAACAAGCAGATCGAAGAGCTGAACAAACTGACCACGGACGGACATGTGTTGGAGACCGAGACCTATGTGGGCGGGCATGTGGAGGCTTTGGAGTCAGGTTAGTGAACAGAAACCTTAATGGCAAGATAACAGCTGATCTCTGTGACGTCATCAATCGAAGAAGCAGATCTAAGAGCTGATCAAACTGACGACTGATCGACATGTGTTGGAGACCCGAGGCCTAAGTGGGCGGGCATGTGGAGGCTTTGGAGTAAGGTTAGTGGAAGACAGCATTAGGTCATCTTAGTCGATAGACGTCCACTGTTGGACATGGGCCACATGGGATAATTACAACGATGTCATGGCTATGGTCCTCTCAAGAGAGCTAGTCGGTTTCTCAGCGGAAAAGGTATGAGAGCTTCAATAGTAAATAAATGTATTGGCAGCTGCCAAAGCTTTTAACAAATTCACGCTATTTTTTTTACAATCTGCTAATATACAGGGTACCACGGATAGATTAGTTCTCTCCCTCTTTGTGTTCTTGTACATGCATTCTTGCGTTATTTAACATTTCGAAATATTTCACAAATGTTTTTTGCTATTTTCGATGCTATTTTTAGCAAAACCTGAGAATTGTCATGAAATTATTACAAAAAATTATTTTAAACAATAAATAATGTAAGAATACATGTAAAAGACCACGACTATGAAGAAAAAACATCTCATTAAAAAAATATGTATATTTGAAATTATAAAAATCCTAGAACAAACGTTGATGACCCTTTGATGTCCAGAATCACCCCCTTTCGGCTTAGTACACACCCTTTCCGTGGCATCCTGTATATTCCACACTGTGATGTATAAACTATGAAAATAATTGTAAAATTTACACTTTTATTCATCCAACAGGAGTATTCAGAGCCGACATAAAATGCAAGTTCAAGATCGTGCCATCAGCAGTAGAAAAGCTGATGGAAACCACGGAGAAGACGATGCGACACGCGATAGAAATAGAAGAGGGAGTTCCTTTAGAACTTGTCACCAATTTCGAGGAAGTTTGCGCAGAGATAAAAGCAAAGTTGCAGCATATGCACGATCATCCGAGAAGAGAAGAAAATCCGCTGATATATCATTTGGATGTTGGTGCTATGTATCCGAATATTATTCTGACTAACAGGTAAGACTTAATTTTACTAAGTAGCTTTGTATTGAAGTGTTCCAGGTGACTGTAGCTGGCCCTTGCCTATGCCGCGGTAGGTTTTAAATTTTCCCGTGGTTCGGCGAAAATGGCGACACCGGAAGGGTTTTTAGTGGGTATTACGTCCTTCTCAGGTTGTCGAGTCCCACAGAATTCTGGTCCCCCCCAGACCAGTTTATTCGTAAACGAATTCCCTCACCGAATAAAAAAAGGCCTTGCCTGTGGGCTCCAGTAGGCTTATAAGATTAGATTCCATTCTTGGTACCAAAATTCCTACCTTTTGTTGGATCACTTATTTGTTACATAGGTACGTGTTTGTGATCTTTGTTATCTAGATTATTAACATTATCATAGCTAAAGATGCACATGCCAGTCTACTCCCCCGTGTCGCGGCGGCGCGCCTCCGCGGGTGTCACCACCGAGGCTGGGCAGTGAATGCGTTAAACGATGTAAATGTACCGTAACATTACTTTATGTTATATTTATTTTTAGATACCAATGTCTCGTTCTGAGTGGATTTGTTTGTTTGTTTGCAACAGTCTGCAGTTAGCTCAATTGTTTCAATCATAAATACTAGTTCAAATTTATTTCTATTTTTTAATTATAATTGTCTTTGTGAATAAAGAGAATATATCACAAAAAAATATTGGACTTGTTTGTTCTTTTTGAGTAAAATAATAAAGATCTCTAAACGAAAATATTCAGCTTCAGAAAAATATTCATATTCCACACTAACAAAACAAATAATTTGTGTTAGTGCTCTGTTTTTGTATGAAGTAGGTACAAGCTTCTGCCCGCAGCTTTGCACGCGCTTTTCCGGTATTAAAAATAGACCACCTATGTCCTTCTTCGGAATATCGTTATCTACATACTTCCCGTTAGCGTGAAAAGGAACAGTGTAAAGAAACGGTAGTGTCCTGAGTAAAAAAAATATTATTCTATTTAGTCCGTCGTCAGTTAAATTATCAGAAGATATTGGACAAATATATATTTTTTTTGTCAATCAGACAAAAAATTACAAAAACCCACTTCAAACTAGGTTTACACACTCATTTAATTATATACCTGTTTTAACTTTTTATGATTATTTAAATTTAGTTTAAGCATATTTTTCGTTCTATAAGTGAAAACTCTTAGGCTTAAATTGTACCATTGTTTCTACTCATTTAAGTTTAAAAGCTGTTTGTTTTCCATATAAATAAATAAATAAATAAATAAATAAAAATTAAGCGCCTCAAAGTTTGGGAGTAGGGGCAAGTGACGTCACACCTTGCTGTGTCGCAAGGTGTGACGTCACGCGGAACTTTAACTGGCTATATCTTCATAATTTTATGTTTATTCGACAAAATAAAAAATACGTTTTCAATATTGTCTGATTATCTAACTGACGGACTGAATTTTGTAGGACACTAGCCTTTTCTCATATAATATTAGTATTTATCATATTGGCATAGTTCTGAGTACATCGTTATTTTTAAAGAGAATCCACTCTTTGATTCAAAAGTACAGTATCTTGTGTTTTCGAATTTATGTCAATACCATAAGGTCAATTTCAGATTGCAGCCGTCAGCGATGGTGAACGCCAGTATTTGCGCGGTCTGCGACTACAACCGACCGGGCGCGACCTGCCAAAGACATATGGAGTGGATGTGGAGGGGAGACTATTGTAAGTAGATCCTGCGTACTTGAAGAATCGGATTAAAGCTTTGGTCTCTTATGCTACGGCCACACTATCGCGATTACGCGAAGATTTGCGCTGTCACGACCTATCGCGACCTATCACGTTGCGAAGCTTTTTTTCCAATGTGACCAAACATTTTGTCGTAGAACGAACACGAAGTTTTATCACGACAACGCGATAGGTCAACAAGCTAAGCAGAGCTTCCGTTTATGGGCACCAGATGACTGATATACTTAATAAAATACATTATAAAGTAAAAATTAAAAGTGCAATATTTCGTTAACAGTGCCCGCAACGAGAAGCGAATACCAGAGAATACAGCAACAATTAGAAACTGAGAAGTTCCCGCCTCTACATCCCGGCGGGCCACAGAGAGCCTTCCACGCGCTGCCTAAAGAAGACCAGGTATTATACATAAAATATAAAGAAGACCAGCTGTTATACTTATCTATAAGAATGTAAGGCTATTTGAGTACCTCGTACAGAAATCTCGCATATTGGTGGAAGTAAACTGATAGCACTAAACTTATCTTTCGAAGCTGTAAACATCGGAACCATGTGCCGGCTTTGCCGTGTGGGCACCATGCTTAGAATTCGCACCACCCCAACTCTTCCCACAGGTTTCGTAAGAGGCGACTAAGGGATATCCACCGGGGGCGGGCAGCTGCCCCTCCTGCAGAACAAGTCCGCCACTGTGATCCTCGGGCATTACCCCCCATGAGATAAAAGCCAATAAGGTGCTTATCAGCGGGAGGCTTGCGTGCAGTAAATAATCAGCAGTAAATATACAGGCTGTTGAGGTCGAGAAAACATCTGAGCTATTTTGAAAGACTATAAGCGAGTCCCTTAGAGAAACTGGTGATGATGTCAATTCAGATGACACAAAAAACTAAATGACTTATTTTACAGCAATAAACGTATTCCGTTCCTATCTTATCAATCGAAAAAAGGATGGCATTATTTCAATGCTGTATGTGTTGCGCGGAGCTGCTCCAACAGCTCGGACTTAACACAAACTCACAGAAACCCAAAAACTTTTCATCTTCCAGCGTGTAAAACCTACATAAGATCATGTACATGTTTTAACGTTCTTTCCAGAGAGGTTCAGATGGATATTTTCTCTAATCCTCTCACTAAACCATATAGAATAGTGAGTGGTAGATTTTTTGGTACATCTTCTTGATTATTTTCTTAAGTCTTTTAATAAACCATAATTGGTGGGAATTTCTCACCTATCTGTGAACAAACTTTTAGATAATATTTTAACCATCAGTAGTCGTCGGTTACAGAACTTTGTTTTGTTTTGCTTTCAGTATTTAGTCACATACCGACTCATTAAGTTAGTTGTTAATTTCCTGTATATTGTTAAAGTAGAATAAAATAGAAATTTGATTATGACCTTATGTTCGTGTGTGTGTGATTCTAGTGTAAATTTGCAGGCCGCGTATGAAAAGAAGCGTCTAGCAGACTACTGCCGAGTTGCGTACAAGAAGACCAAAGTGACGCGAACCGAAGTCAGAACCACTACCATTTGTCAGAAGGAGAACTCCTTCTACGTCGACACTGTTAGAGCTTTCAGGTAAATGTGCAAATCTAAATAAATAAATGATGCTGGACAATCCACACACCATTATCTAGCCCCAAGCTAAGCAGAGCTTGTGTTATTTATACTAGATAGTAACTGGTACACATAATACAGTACACTAGATATATTTTTATAATACATAGAAAACATCCAAAACACCCGGAACATATATCTGCAGATGTACAAACATTTGTCCCGAGGCAAGAGTCGAACCCGCAACCGGCGTCGCAGGCGGACCTTCGCCCGCCGCTCCACAGAGTCCATCAAAATCTGATACTGTGGTTCGCAATAAAATTCATCTTCAATAATCTATATGAAAATTCATCTTTTATTTTGTCTTCCTCTTCACTTAAATACTCCAAAAATGCGCTTGAAAATAATTCGAATAATTATACTGAGTATCTATTAGTGGTAAATAATGTCTCTTGTATATGTACAACTTTGTCTGACGCGTTTTGATATAAGACCTGGATTCTTTTTTACCAAGCAAGGTGTATAGTACTATTACTATATCTGTGTCAAGGTGTTTAAGAATTAGACGACCATTTATTATGATCAAACTCTGTATAGTAATATAATTTCAGAGATCGCCGCTACGAATACAAAGCACTTAACAAGCAAGCCAAAGCGCAAGTGTCTCAGGCCGTCGCTAGCGGCGACGCGGCGGAAATCAAGTCGGCTAAGAGCAGAGAAGTGCTCTACGATTCACTGCAGCTAGCACATAAGTGTATTCTGAACTCATTCTACGGATATGTTATGAGGAGGGGGTATGTTATACTTCATCATTATCTAATCTAAACAAGTAACCCAAAGCGCAAGTGTCTCAGGCCGTCGCTAGCGGCGACGCGGCGGAAATCAAGTCGGCTAAGAGCAGAGAAGTGCTCTACGATTCACTGCAGCTAGCACATAAGTGTATTCTGAACTCATTCTACGGATATGTTATGAGGAGGGGGTATGTTATACTTCATCATTATCTAATCTAAACAAGTAACCCAAAGCGCAAGTGTCTCAGGCCGTCGCTAGCGGCGACGCGGCGGAAATCAAGTCGGCTAAGAGCAGAGAAGTGCTCTACGATTCACTGCAGCTAGCACATAAGTGTATTCTGAACTCATTCTACGGATATGTTATGAGGAGGGGGTATGTTATACTTCATCATTATCTAATAAAGTCAGAGAAGTGCTCTACGATTCACTGCAGCTAGCACATAAGTGTATTCTGAACTCATTCTACGGATATGTTATGAGGAGGGGGTATGTTATACTTCATCATTATCTAATCTAAACTAGTAACCCAAAACGCAAGTGTCTCAGGCCGTCGCTAGCGGCGACGAGGGAGAAATAAAGTCAGAGAAGTGCTCTACGATTCACTGCAGCTAGCACATAAGTGTATTCTGAACTCGTTCTACGGATATGTTATGAGGAGGGGGTATGTTATACTTCATCATTATCTAATCTAAAAAAGTAACCTAAAACGCAAGTGTCTCAGGCCGTCGCTAGCGGCGACGAGGCGGAAATAAAGTCAGAGAAGTGCTCTACGATTCACTGCAGCTAGCACATAAGTGTATTCTGAACTCGTTCTACGGATATGTTATGAGGAGGGGGTATGTTATACTTCATCATTATCATACTAAAAAAGTAACCTAAAACGCAAGTGTCTCAGGCCGTCGCTAGCGGCGACGAGGCGGAAATAAAGTCAGGGAAGTGCTGTATGATTCACTGCAGCTAGCACATAAGTGTATTCTGAACTCGTTCTACGGATATGTTATGAGGAGGGGGTATGTTATACTTCATCATTATCTAATCTAAACAAGTAACCCAAAACGCAAGTGTCTCAGGCCGTCGCTAGCGGCGACGAGGGAGAAATAAAGTCAGAGAAGTGCTCTACGATTCACTGCAGCTAGCACATAAGTGTATTCTGAACTCGTTCTACGGATATGTTATGAGGAGGGGGTATGTTATACTTCATCATTATCTAATCTAAACAAGTAACCCAAAACGCAAGTGTCTCAGGCCGTCGCTAGCGGCGACGAGGGAGAAATAAAGTCAGAGAAGTGCTCTACGATTCACTGCAGCTAGCACATAAGTGTATTCTGAACTCGTTCTACGGATATGTTATGAGGAGGGGGTATGTTATACTTCATCATTATCTAATCTAAACAAGTAACTCAAAGCGCAAGTGTCTCAGGCCGTCGCTAGCGGCGACGAGGCGGAAATAAAGTCAGGGAAGTGCTGTATGATTCCCTGCTGTTAGCACTGGATTGAGTTAGCGCTGGGAGAACGTAGCTATCATATCTACAGAATTTTACTTAAAAATAAAATGAAATAAAAATTAGCCTTTATTTCCTACTTCTTATGTAACTACTTATATTACTATCTATTTACAAACTTTTCTTAAGCTAGTAGTCGCCTTTTTTAGCGTAGGCCTCCCCCAGCTCCTTCCAAACTTTTCTATCCCTGGCCTTTGTCATCCAGTTAGGACCAGCTCTCTTCACGAAGATGTCTTGCCATGGCAAGAATTTTACTTATATCCATTTAATTATTAACTTTTCTACGACGTCAAGGTGTCGTCATTCGAACCAGTGAGCCTCAGAAAATGCGACGGCGCGACTTTATACAGCCAAATTGAGTTTTTGTCGAAATAACTCTAATGTTCTCTAGCTACACTAAAAGATTTGTTCTTTATTCTTACTTGTTTTACTATAATCTGCGGTTATTAACTCTATATTACCTATATATACTAATATTACTCAACTTCATTATCTTGTGTGCACAGAGCCCGCTGGCACAGCATGGAGATGGCAGGCATAGTGTGCTACACCGGAGCTAACATCATCATGAAGGCGAGAGAGATCATCGATCAAATAGGCAGGCCTCTCGAATTGGACACTGATGGTAAGATATATATCTTGACCTATTGAGATAATAAGCTAGTGCCCTGAAAAATTCTAATTAGTCGGTCAGTTAGATTATCAGAAGATATTGGACAAGAATTTTTTCTTTTTTCGATTAAACAAAAAATTATGAACTACGACACTTTTTAGCAAGGCGTGACGTCACTAGCCCCAACGCCAAAACTTTGACGCGCTTTATTTTTGACATTTTTTGTTTGATTAACAAAAGAAAAAAATATGTGTCCAATATCTTCTGATAATCTAACTGACGGAATAAAGAGAACAATATTTTTTTTACCTATGACACTACCCTATTGTTTATTGTATTTATCTCGCATTTTACAGATGGCCAAAGCCCTGCCAGCCAAAGGCTAGAATTTTATTGATAGAATTGAAACAATGAAATCAATAAAATTTTATAAAATACTAGTTTCTGCCCGCGGCTTCGCACGCGCTTTTCAATTAGCCTCTGTCCGTCCCCGTATACCATTTCACCTCCCTACCAAATATCATTAAGATCCGTTCAGCCGTTTAGACGTGAAAAGGTAAACAGACAGAATTACTTTCGCATTTATTATATTACTAGCGTCCCGTCCCGGCTTCGCACGGGTGGACATTTATTTTTTAAACATATGTATAAATATAGCTTAATATTACTCAGGGACAATTGTAGCATTCTAATGGTTAAAGAATTTTTGAAATCGGTCCCGTAGTTATTGAGTTTATTCGTTACAAACACAAAATAATACAAATCTTTCCTCTATATAATATTAGTGTAAATAACATGGATTGATAGAATCTAAATTGGAAAAGACAATTTTCTGCGTTAAATAATAATCACCTTTAGCCGCCATATTGGATTTTTTACGTCGCCATCTTTGATACTGGCATCCATGTTTATATTTTGTTGTTTATTCTCAGGTATTTGGTGTGTCCTACCCTCATCGTTTCCTGAAAATGTGACAGTTTACACAACTCATGCAAAGAAAAAGAAAATTAACGTTTCTTTCCCTAACGCCGTCCTTAATGCTATGGTCAAAGTAAGTAATAGTTAGTTACTTTAAATATTTTCCCGTTACTAATATTTTCTGCGCTCAATAGTTATAGCACAGATATTATAATACTATACTGTTATATTATTGGAGTCTCTCTCTGAAGGATAGTATTCGTAACGAATACACCCGATAGAGAACCAAAGTTATCGACAGCTCAAAAAATTTGTCAACTGAAGTAGCAGTACTTCAGTTGACAAATTTTTTGTCGATAACTTTGGTTCTCTATCGGGTGTATTCGTTACGAATACTATCCTTCAGAGAGACTTTGCCGGACATATCTCGCGAAAAACCGCTGGGGGAACGTGGGAACGGGGTCAACGTGTTCTTGAGTGGAGACCATGTCTCGGCAAACGTAGTGTAGGACGTCCTCTGGCAAGGTGGGATGACGACCTGCGAAAGACTGCAGGCAGATGCTGGATGCGGCAAGCTGAAGACAGGTCGCTATGGCGCTCATTAGGGGAGGCCTATGTCCAGCAGTGGACTAACATAGGCTGATGAAACTGTTATAGTTAGCACATAAGATGCAGCAGTTTGAAAACTAGATGTCGCCGAAACAAAACTAAACCAATTTCACAGAACTAAAAATGATGCCATCCTTTTTTCAATGGTTATGAAACGCTGCGTGGTGCCGGCTTAGAATTTGCACCACCCCAACTCTTCCCGCGGGTGTCGTAAGAGGCGACTGAGGGATATCTATTGGGGGCGGGCAGCAGCGCCCGCCGCAGAACATTTTACCAACGAAATACGATCCCCAACCCGCGTGGGGATTAACTGGGGGGAGGCCTGCGTCCAGCAGTGGACCAATATAGGCTGTTGAGGTTAAGGTATGAAAGGGACGGCACCATTTTTAGTGTTGTCAAATTAGTTTGTTAGAAATTTGTTCCGTTGGTCTGGGTGTTTTCTATGTATAATAAAAATATCTATCTATGTAGTATATTGTATTAAGTACCTATATCAGTTATCTAGTACCAATTTCATCCAGTGATTTGACTACTTAGCCATTTTGACAACCTCAGTGGCGCGGCGGTCTAAGGTCCACCTGCGACGCAGGAGGTTGCGGGTTCAATTCTCGCTTCGGGACAAATGTTTTTACGATCTGCAGATATTTGTTCAGGGTGTTCTGGATGTTTTCTATGTATAATAAATAATATCTATCCAAGAAGTGTATTGTATTAAGTATATCAGTTGTCTAGTACCCATAACACAAGCTCTGCTTAGCTTGGGGCTAGATGATGCTGTGTGAATTTGTCCAGCATTATTTATTTATTTACTATTTATTTATTTATTTATTTATTTATTTATTTCACATAAAATACATTATTTCCAGGACCACTTCACAAACGACCAATACTTCGAGCTAACAGACCTAGCGAGCAAAAAGTACGAGCAACGCGCTGAGAACTCCATATTCTTCGAGGTAGACGGTCCATACCTCGCTATGGTGTTGCCAGCATCTAAAGAGGAAGGCAAGAGACTGAAGAAACGATATGCTGTGTTTAACTTTGACGGCTCGCTGGCTGAATTAAAAGGTAATTATGACACGAGGACTCCTAATCGTTAGCCTTCCACAAGAGATGTGATAAAACTTTTTAGTGTGGCTAAAAAGTGTCAAACTCGGAGTTGCCAGCTTACGTGTCCATCCTAACGAATAGTATGGCTTAGCTACAAAAATCAAGTAATGATATAAGCCTAGTTTGACTCATTAAGACTTGGTATTCCAGCTGAGGCCGCACTTTTGTGATTTTTAAAATCATTTGAGACTTAGAAAATAGTGTTTAAAATTCTGAAAAAAGGAAATATATTACTTAAGTCTAGTCAAAGTCGCATTCAGTTAAGTAGTTATTTTACTTTTTTTGTACTTAACTAAAGACACTTAATATTCCTCAACAAATTCGCAGAGTTTGACTTGATAAAATGATTTTCTTAATCACTATGTTTAAATAACTACAAAAAACACGAGCGCGGCGGCTTGGCAGGCGCGCGTTGGCCCTTACGCCTACTGCTGCAGGAGAACCTGGCCTTAACACCTAAATTCTGATTTATTAGTATTGCCGCTATTGACAATTATCAGCTCATCTAATATCTGCTCGATATGGCACATACCGCTCTTGAATTTCTAAGTTCTGAAAGTGATCGCGAGATATTTATTTATTTATATTTATTTATTTATTTTATAACATCGTACATTTTGGAACAGGTTTCGAAGTAAAACGCCGAGGTGAACTGCAGCTCATCAAGATATTCCAGTCGTCGGTGTTCGAAGCGTTCCTCAAAGGCAACGATCTGAAGAGTTGCTACGGGGCGGTTGCAAAGGTGGCTGATTATTGGCTCGATGTGTTATATAGCAAAGGTAAGCTTCGGTTATGAACCTTATTCTTGTGAGGTTAAGATTTAAAACCGCGGCTCATGCTCAACGTTGATTTTTTTGTAAACGTTTTCTTAGCTGTATGTAAAGTAAGTAACTTAAAGCCTCCACCACACAGCCGCGATTTTGGAGCTGCGTTTTGCAATTTTGCGGGGGGCGGGTGGTAGCCGGAGACAGTGTATTACGTCGTGGAGAGGGGGGGGGGAGACTCGATACAAGACGCGCTTCAAAATCGCTTTCTTTCTTCTTTCTTTCATAACGGTCGAAATAAAAAGAATGGTAACATTGTTAATGCTGTCAAATTATTTAGGTTTAGTTTTTGCAACATCAGAATTGACACCATTAGATTTTATTTTAGGACTGGCTCTAAGTTCTAATCTATCCATTTCATATTCGCCCTGACGATTCCAATAAATGATATTTCTCTCAATCCCCCATTCCACCTCCAGGCTCAAACATGCCAGACTCGGAACTGTTCGAGCTGATCTCCGAGAACCGGTCGATGTCCAAGAAACTAGAAGACTACGGTGGTCAGAAGTCCACATCCATCTCCACGGCGAAGCGGCTGGCTGAGTTCCTGGGGGATCAGATGGTGAAGGATGCTGGGTTGGCGTGCAGGTCAGTTAAATTTAGTTGTTTAAAAGTCATTAGAATTTTAGAAGTTTTATTTTTCGAGTTTCATTTATTTTAATACCATTTTATATTATTGAATTTTATATAATTTTAATTAAATTAAATGGTAAAAGTAGGTTAAGCATACTAACATTTAATATAAGAGATCTTTCTGTTACTAACAAATTATGGGTCACTGTTATCCGAAATAAAATGAATTTGAATTTGAATTAATTATTTACTCTGAATGTTGCACTGAATGAATGGCAACATCCTTATAAGATTCTATCTACCTCATAATTGTAACACCTTTGTAATGGACATGATTGCAATAAATAAACTAACGTATATTAAACCAAGCGAAATACATATATCTAGCAAATAGGAATGGATTCAATTCTATAGGACTGTTCAAAATTCAAACTAGCATATTCTATCACAAATTCAAATCATCATGCGAAACTAACATCCAGGAACGAAAGGCAACGTAATGTTTCGACGAAAAAATTCTGACTAACACAAGATGCTGGTGCTGACTCCCAATTTTGCTGTACTACTTACCGTCCTGGTGATCATTGGCATATTGAACGAACTGCCTTAATAAAATCTATTAGACTTGTATATGTAGGTACCAGGGCGCCGGTGGCCAGAGGGAAGGCGGACCTACGCCCGGATAGCGCAACCTCTGCGTCGCAGCAAGCTGCGATGAGGTTGCGGGTCTATTGTTTTGAGTATATTAGTTATAAACCTCAACAGCCTGTATTGGTCCAATGCTGGACGCAGGCCTCCCCCTGATAAGCGCCTTATTGGCTTTTATCTCATGGGGGGTAATACCCATAATCCTTACGCTAGGCATGCGGGTTGGGGATCGCAGTTCGGTGGTAGAATTGTTCTACAGGGGGCGCTGCTGCCCGCCCCCGGTGGAAATCCCTTAGTCGCCTCGTACGACACCCGCGGGAAGAGTTGGAATGGTGCAAATTCTAAGCCGGCACCACATAGCTTGGTAAAGCACCGATAAAACTAACACGGCTAGATGATGCTGTGCGAAATGTCCGGCATGATTTTTTTTAATTTTATTGGCCCCAGTGCAGGGCAGAGGTCCCCTCCGCCCAACCTGTCTATTTCCCACGTATTTCACTACTTTCTTCACGCAAGTTAATAACTACTTTTCATTATAGATTTATAATATCTCGCAAGCCCGAAGGCGCGCCGGTCACAGAGCGCGCCATACCCCTGGCCATCTTCCAATCACCAGCCGCGGTCAAGCGACACCACTTGCGGCGCTGGCTCAAAGACAACAGCATCACCGAAGACATCGATATACGGGACGTGCTCGACTGGGCGTACTATATCGAGAGACTGAGCGGCGCGATACAGAAGATTATCACTATACCGGCGGCTATGCAAGGCGTGAGTACTTTAAGATTGAAAGATATTTATTGCGTCAAACATGTTATAAAGGTGGTAAGTATAAATAATGCACTCATGTCTCACTGCGTTTTAGCATGCAAGAATTGTAACTAATTAGGTAGGTGATAAAAGCTAAGAAGGCGCTTTTCAGGGGAAAGCCTGCGTCCAGTAGTGGACCAATACAGGCTGTTGAGGTAGATATTTATGATCTAGCATTAAAAAAGTCATTTATATCATAAAAATTCCGGTCATTCAGCCACTTACGCAATTTGATTTTAAATAATAATTATTCAATAATTTTATGTCATTTGGTATTATACTATTTAAAGTCTTATTATATATTTTTACACAAAGAGTCAAACAACTCGGTTGACATTTATAAAATCTTATCCAAAACTATTAAGAATAACAGCAAGGTAAACAAACAAAAACTTCAACGATGCATAATTGCACACACCCAGTGAAAAAGGTGCGAATTCGGCGCGCCCTTTCGGGTCGCGCTGCAGAGGCCAAGCAGTAAATTAATTTATATTTATTTAGGGAAAACCAAGGCTAACAATTAACATAATTACAAATTGATAAATACAAAGAAGCTTATTGAAGGTTTTCACGGTTAGGTAGTGGAATAGTACTATGAAAAAGAGTATGAACATGATGTGACTACCTACATGCATCATCTTTAAAACAGTCAGTCATTAGGGATATCTACGCTACAAGAATTTTAAACTAAACATTTATCATCAATATTATCATCATTGGCACCTAAAAACTCTCCGCTAAGCCGCGGCCTGGCCGAGCTGACACTTTAATTAATCAGACCCTGCTTTCAGTTCACACCGAAATACACCCTTGAGCTATTATGGATCAGCTCAGCTATTATGGATCAGATAAGCTACCTCTAAATTGCAGTTAAATTCAATTGTTCGAATTGTAAATACTAGTTTTATTTTGTTTCCAGCTCGATAACCCTGTACCACGCTGTCAGTACCCCGACTGGCTGCACAAGAAAATGCTCGCCAAGACTGACAAGTTCAAAACTAGGAAGATCACGGATATGTTCACAGCTCAGCCTAAAGAGATCAGGCAGAGGGACGATGATGATGATGATGATGAAAATGGACAGAGAGACGGAATGGTATGTTATTTTTGTTGTACAATATTTTTAACAAAGTGTGGAGGGGAGTTCTGGGCAAAAATTATTACGGAATGGACTCCGAATGGGCGCAGGCTGCGTGGAAAGCTAGACGCATTCCAAAAAGATTGGCCAAGTCTACCTATAATTATAGAAAAGAGAAGGAGGAAATGGAGGTCTTTGCCATGCACTGGGACCGTATAGGCTTTTAATAATAATAATTTAACAAAGTGTTAGATCTTTTATAAAGAAAGAAGGTAGAAGTGTTTATTATGAAAAACGAAACATAAAACATAACGCGCTTTGCTGATGACCCTCATCAGCTCAAAGCGCGCGCGTCTAGAATCCGATAGTTTTATAGTAAAACTAGTTTATGCCCGTGGCTTCGCACGCGTTGTTTCTATGGAAACGTTTAAAGATGATAATATCTATCCCACGGGAACTGATTTATGGGATAAAAAGTAGCCTATGTTTGATTCCAGGATTAGAATTACTTGTATGAAAATTTCAGCTCGATCCGTTCAGTAGTTTTGGCGTAAAGAGGTAACAAAAATAATTCCAAACTTTCGTATTTATAATTTTAGTGTGATGTAGTGTACCTACCTTCCTCGTAAATGTGATTTTATTTCCCTACATTTCCATCACGTTGCAGCGATCGCGGTTTCCAGGCGACTGATGAATCTTTTCTCTGTTAACAAAATAAGAACCCATGGATAGCTAGGACAAAAGTCTTGACTAGCTTTCTCAATTGAACTACTTGTCCTTTAGATTATTGCAGTCTAGTCATAAAAACTAGCTCTCCAATAAATCAACTTCCACTCTATCCCACAATACCAAAGATTCTAATAGCCTATAGAATACAGCTCCAATTTTAACTCCACAGGAACTAGACATCGAAGACATAGGAAAAGAGAACAATGCTTCAACATCAGTCATACGTCCGATAGTGCACACAACCAAACGCAAGCGTCAAGAGTCCCCGCCACCCGAGGCCACTAACTGGAGAGACGCGTTGGGACCGCCACCGCCTTTTGGGACCACTAAGGTATGTATTAAACTACAATATAGACAAGACATAGGTAAAAAGAAAGCATCATCATCTGTCATAGTCATACGTCCGATAGTGCACAGTATACAACTAAAAGCGCGGCGGTGACTCTTGACGCTTGTCAAGAGTCACCGCCATCCAATGCCACTAACCGGAGATACGCGTTGGGACTGCAATGTTAAAATACCGCTTACCTCTCAAAACATACGTTTATAAACGTATGTATATAAAATTAATAAAATTAAAATTGTGGCAATGCTGCCAGCATTCTGGGCACTCTGCCTTCTGGTGACGGTTTAGATTTTTAAGAAATAGATATAAGTGTATATATTAGTTGTAATTGTTTTTTCTTTTTGTAATAAATAAATAATGGTGGACAATTCGCACAGCATCATCTCGAAATAATTGGATACTGTAACATAATCGTTTATTGCAGGCTAATTTATCGCAACGTAGGTATACCTGTGTACCCTGATGAAATTTCTTAGTGTCCTTTTACGATATTCACTGGCTGGGTAGCGAGTCAGTTGAGATATTTTTCGACCTCCAAGGCTAACCTGTATCAACAAAAAACCTTATGAAAAGCGAGTGATCAAATAAATCCATTTGTGCTATAAACTTTTAAAGGGATATATAACATGATTTGTTTTATTTTGAGTTGTCCGTATTTTGGCACAATTACATGCGCCATGATCACGGAATAACCTAACCTGAAATTTAGTGTTAGCCAGGATAGTTTTAAAATTTCATTATATTTATAAAGTTCACAATGCACAAGTTCATAAAGTTTGTTGTTGCTTTGTTTTACAGGAAGAAAGGAAACAATGGATACTTTTCCAAAAAAAGAAATGGTTGTGGCAAATGGAACAACGGGGTTACAGAAGTCGAAACAAAAAAGGTATACAAATTCCTTTTTTAATCCTCAAATCATTGAATTATAGAATGAAACCGCTCACAAGTGTTTCATCTATTTGTTAGGTAAAATAGACGACTCAATGCCCGCACCGCGCGGTATCGGCTCGACGACGAACACTCTGGGAGGCTTCATCAAACGGGCTCAGAGGACCTTGTTGAATACCCCTTGGCAAATTATACAGGTTGGTAGTTCTAGTCCAGACTGAAAGTGCGGTAGGGAATGGACAAAAGTTATAACATTTTAGCTATCATTATTATGACAACTTCTGTGGCGCTATATAATAAAACATATCCATCTATCTTTGTAATGTGTGAAGCATAAATTAGATATAAGTAAAATTCTGTAGATATGGTACGTTCTCGCAACGCTAACTTAACAAAATAGCCTGTGTTGTGTTACAACTAAACCCAAAGATTTTGGTTTTATCCAAATTCATGCCAAGACCGATGCACCGCGAGGATGTATATTATTCGGCTGTTATTGTAAGGAAGTTATTCGGGTGTGTCTGTGTAAATATAAGTCCCACTTTCGTATATAAAAATATAAATGTAAATAGCATTGTGTAGTAAACTATGATTATGAAGTAACATTACATAATTTATTTTAAAGGAAGGTCTACAGCTTATATAATTTACAAAATAAATTACAAAAACCTAGCTACAAAAAAGCTAATGGATGGCCTTCACGGCTAAATCAGTGAATAAAGGTACAAATACTATGGAGCGAAAGTTTGAAGAAGTTTGTTGTTGTGCCAACTTGTACCTAATTCTAAATGATATGTGTAACGGGAACATTTGCATTTGCGAGCACTTTCAATGCAGAAATGTGAATATGAAAATAACTTTTCCTAGGTGGTCGAAACAAGCGAACCCGGTCTCTTCCGCCTCTGGGCCCTAGTCGGCTCAGAACTCCACCAAATTAAGCTGTCCGTCCCTCGCATATTCTACGTGAACCAACGTTCCCAACGAGCTACCGACAGCGGGAATTACTGGCGCAAGTGCAGTCGTGTGCTGCCGCGAGCTCACCCCGCCTTGCATCTCTACCAGTACTCTGTACCGGAGAGTCTGTATAGGGAGCATCAAGAGTGAGTAGTACTATTGCCAAAAAAACAAAAGATGGGACAATAATTTAAAAACTTCATAACTTTTTCTAATGGATTTGTCAACCTACTTATCTATTTCGCTTCGTCCGCCATTTTAATTCTCTAATACGAAATTGATCGTTTTTCGTTTCGACCAATGTTGGTACTTAAACCCATGAATACTCAAACACAACTCTTATTTAAGAACGTCTCAAATAAATGACGAATTTTTGACAGATTTTCATGGAAAACTGTCAAAAAATTGCGACTTGAGACATACTTAAACCTGAGTCGCGTTTGAGCATCCGGGGGTATACACCGAATTAGAGTACCAATTTGCACAAAAAAACGAAACTGAACACGTACTTTTGAAGAATTATAATAGGCCCTGAGTCTAATAAATGTGTAAAAGGAATAGATAAGGCGCACTTAGAAAGGATGGTCAGGGGAAAAGAAAAAAGTCTCAGAATTTTTTTGTCAATTTAACTATAGCAACTTTTTGCAGAGAGCTGATGGGAGAACTGTCAGCACCAGAAATCGAAGGCATCTATGAAACTCAAATGAGCTTAGAGTTCAGAGTTCTGGTCCAGCTCGGTTGCATTTGTGCGGTAGACCAGACGGAAGCTAGAAGGTAATTGACAAATCTATTTCCTTCACCAAAAGTTTTATTTTATATATATAGTTTTACCTAATAGTGACCAAACCTCGCTGTGTGGTGCTAGCTTAGAATTTGTACCACCCCAACTCTTCCCGCGGGTGTCGTAAAGTCGTAAGAAGCGACTAAGGGATATACACCGGGGGCGGGCAGCAGCGCCCCCTGCAAAACAATTCTACCACCGAACTGGGATCCCCAACCCGCATGCCCAGCGTGGGGATTATGGCTATTACCCCCCCATGTGATTAAAGCCAATAAGGCGCTTATCAGGAGGAGGCCTGTGTCCAGTGGTGGACCAATACAGGCTTTTGAGGTTGAGGACCAAACCTAGAAATATGATTCTCATTCTCAGTCTTATTTTCTGCCTCATACGTTGTATTTTCCACTGCCTAACCAAAGTCTGTTTCAGGATGATACAAGTTGGCTCAAATACGGATACGTTTACTCTGAACCAGCTGGTATTCAAAAGCGTTGCCCATCAACCTTATTTGCAAAAACAGGTACTGGAATTTGCACTTTTTTCCCTTTATTCGGTGTACCATACCCTCATATTGATTATGAAAGTTCAACTTTAACCACCATGCAAATAAAGTCGATTATAATCTTATCCAGCTGTCTAAAATATGACTTTTAGTTTCAGAATTGAACTTTATGCAGTGCGCAATAAAGTCTTCTAATTTGTTCCAGGATGGTATATCGCCGTTAAAACACATATTCCTCTACCAACACTCTGCTTTGAACTCTAGTAGAAGCATGTGGGCGTTTATTCTAGGGCCGACTAAGAAGGGTTATATTTTCGTATTGGATACTGTAAAGACGAATCAAGTGCCTAATATGAACACGCTGTATGTTGCTGAAAGAACCGCCAAGTAAGTAGAGCCGTATTCTACTATATTTTCCAAATAAATCCAATTATTTGTGATCTCATTTTTTGTGACAAAGTAAACAATTTTGTTACATGTCTGTTCTTTAGTCACAGTAATTTGGTCAAGGTCTGAAATATTGGTAAGATAAAGTCCTATACATAGAAAAGAAAAAAATGATAAATTGATAAAAAATATTGATGTTGATTACAATCTGAATGTTGATGGTTACATAAACTCGAATAAAAGCTTGTATGTTGAGCCTACAATTTTCTTTGCAAATCTATCTTATTTCTTTCACAATAAACAACGACTCAACAACTACCAACTACTCAACCACTCGACAAGAGTCAACAATTTTAGACTGTTTGTTTTAATTTATCACTACACAATAAACAACAACTCACTAGAGTCAACAGTTTAGTCTGTTTGTTATAATTTATCACTACACAATAAACAACAACTCACTAGAGTCAACAGTATAATTTATCACTGCAAAATCAACCTTACCCCTCACAGAATAAATCTCGGGACAGAAGAAAGCACCCTACCTGCGTCAGAATTCACTTGGGAAGTGATAGTTGAGACCGAACCACGTAACATTTGGAGAGGCGTGCAAAGAGCCTTACAGAAATATAAGGAGGAACGAAGCGGGCATACGGCGATAGCGTTGCAGAGTGCGTTGTCGCCCCACGCTTTGCTTGCGCTTTTGCCTGGTAAGTTAAAACGTAGAGCAAAACGAGCTTAAAGAAACTAGACAGCGACCCAGAAGAACATCTTTAAGTGAGAGTAAAGCGGGCATATAGCGTTGCAGACTGCATTGTCGCCACTTGTTTTACTTGCGCTTATAGGTATATTATTTACTACTTATGGACGAAACAGACAATAGGTGACTTAAGGACTGCGAGGATGATGATTAATTGACAAACCAAGCAGATGACCCTCTAATTATAGTTAATCTACTACCTAGAGAGCAAAGCGAGCCTTACAGAATAATAAACAAAGCGAAGTGGCCACATGGTTATCAGCGTTGAAAAATTGGCATCTTACGCTTTACTTGCGCACAAATATTATAAAAATAAACACTTGCGCTAATGCCTGGTAAGCTTATCGTTATATAGAACTTTGTGAAGGTTTAATTACAGCTATGTTCGGAGAGCGAAGCGAGCCTTACAGAAATTTATTGAGGACGTACCTAGGCCAAGTGAACTCATCACGCAATATCATTCTCTTAGCTTGAGAAGGGTTTTTGGAAAACTTAGTGTAGAAAGCGAAGTAAACCAAACCCTGATATGATAATGCTTCAAACTGTAGTTTTAGAGTCAAATTTCAGGATATAAAAAAATGGCGTGCAACGCTTTACTCTGCAAGTCGTGAGCCTTACTATTACACATTCATTACAGTACGTCGCTGCATCCTTGAGATTTTCTAATTGAATATTGCCAAAAATCTATTCGGATGCAGCGACTCGTGTAATTATGGTCAAACTTAACTTTGTTAAGTACCTCAATTATGGTCAAACTTAACTTTGTTAAGTACCTTGGTAAGTTTGTTTAACCTAAAAAAAATTAGAAACTTTTTTTTTCTATGTCTCAAGGATAATTTAAAAAAATGGCGTGCTACGCTTTACTCTTGCAAGCATGCAAGTTGTGACCCTACCTATTATGTTGTCCGCAGGTCTAGCCGAGTTCCCGTTAGTCCCTCTTCACGTGCGCGATGTAGAAACTCTATACAACACATTAGAATGGCAGAGGATCGGCGCGCGCGCAATCGTGCGGCACTATCTCAATTTAGAATCCGTGCTACAGCTCACTATTGAACAATGCAGGTAAATCTTACTTTTTGACTACTATGACCCTATTTTGCTTACTTACTACTAGTTTCTGCCCGCGGCTTCGCACGCGTTGTTTCTATGGAAACTTTTTAAGGTTATTTCTATCCCATGGGAACTGATTTATGGGATAAAAAGTAGCCTATGTTTGATTCCAAGGTTAGACTTACCTGTATGCAAAATTTCAGCCTGATCCGTTCAGTAGTTTTGGCGTGAAGAGGTAACAAACATCCATCCATCCAAACTTTCGCATTTATAATATTAGTGTGATAGTCTGATTAGAGTGATCCGAAGTGTGATATAGCAAACCCACAAGAGAAGTTGCAATTTTGAAATAGAAATATTTTATAAAAGGCAGATTTAGAAAGGCAATAGTTTGCTTTTATCGTGACCGTGATCTGTTTATTTATTTCCTGAGCGAAACTAAAACCCGGTCATCTTATCCCCAGATATTTCCACGTGCCTCTAGGCAACATGCCTTCAGACCCCACTCTATTCGGTGCTGACCTGTTCTACGCGCGGCATCTGATCAAGCACAACTCTGTACTGTGGTGTTCCAGCCTCGAACGGCCAGACCTTGGAGGGAGGGAGACGGATGATAACAGGTACCTTTAGAAATCACCCATAGTAGCTTTAGGAATCTCTCCTTCAGATCCCACTCTATCAGAGCGGACTTGTTCTACGCACGGCATCTGATCAAGCATTACTTTGTACTCGGGCGCTCCAGCCTCGAGCGGCCCGACCTTGGAGGGAGGGAGACGGATGATAACAGCTACCTTTAGAAATCACCCATAGTAGCTTTAGGAATCATTCCTTCAGACCACACTCTATTATTATATTCTATTTGACGACCTCAGTGGCATAGCGGGCGAGAGTCCGCCTGCGACGCAAGAGGTTGCGGGTTCGATTCCCACCTCGGAACAAATTTGTGTACGATCTGCAGAAATTTGTTCCATTGGTCTGGGTGTTTTCTATGTATAATAAAAAATTATCTATCTATGTATATAATGTATTAAATATATTAGTTATCTAGTACCCATAACACAAGCTTTGAGTAGCTTACTTTGGGGCTAGATGGTGCTGTGTGGATTGTCCAGCATTATTTATTATTTATTTATTTATATTTATTTATTCGGAGCTGACTTGTTCTACGCGCGGCATCTGATCAAGCACAACTTTGTACTGGTGCTCCAATGATAACAGATACCTCTTAGGGCTCCTATACACGGTGGGCACGTTGCCGACGGCAAGGCAAATGCAGCCGTCGTCGTCGGGTGTAGTTGTCTTGCCGTCGGCAACGTGCCGTCTCTGTATAGGAGCCCTTAGACACCACGATCCAAAATTTAATTCTTCTGGATCTAAATAATCTTCTTTTTCTCTTCCCCCTCCCCTCCTCCTCTTCCTCCTCCTCCTCCTCCTCCTCCTCCTCCTCCTCCTCCTCCTCCTCCTCCTCTTCCTCTTTCTCCTTCTCCATCGTGTCTATGAATTGTTTGTTAGGTTGGCGTACATGAACATGAAGGTCAAAGAGTGCGAAAAGGTTGGCACTCGTTCCGTACCGCTATTCTAGTGTGAAAAGCAGGATAGAAGGTTTTATGTCAAGAGGCTTCGAAATTCAAAATTGGGTACTATAATGATGGGTATCAGGTACCCAGGCTGTATTAAGCGGCTAGGAGGCTATCTTTTTTTTTTTTGCGGATTTTTTTGAACATTCTTTCTTCGGTTGATAGCTTCATAATTGAAAAAAGCTACATAGTGATACGTCATTTCATTTAAAATTTCATTTTGTTTCAGGTTGGTGAGTGAAGTGGAGGAACTATCTGGCTGCACCCACAACGCGCAAGGAGCCTATAACAGCGTGTGCGTCGAACTGGAGAGCGACGCGCTGGCGGTCTGTGCGCTACTCCAAGCGCCGCAGATTCTCCAGGTCATTTACATCTCTATTTTCTCTACTATAAGGTTCAACTTGTTAAGAAAAGTCGGTTAGGCTGGATGCAGCCGCAATGATGCAGATTATCCAGAGGATAAAAAAGCTTGGGACGGGTTTTGCTCCAACTAAAAAAATAACAACTAACGGGCTAAAGGTTCCTTCGTCGCTTCTTTACTTTAGTCTACATACCGAAGCAACAGAAATAAAAAAAATCACTTTATTTCCGTGTCAGTGTTTAGTTTTATAATTTGACCTTTTCTTATTTTGATTTTGAATGGAGTACGTGAAACGTAAATAAACCTGGATGAGATTGGCGCAGAACCGTGTGGAGTGGCACAAAAGTTTGGAGGCCATTACCTAATGGATGAATTCGGGTTGCGGATGATGATGATGAATCAATGAATAACCAAAATACGCGAAATACTAAATTAAGTTCCGAATGCGTCGTGCGTGCTCGTGCAACGCGGGATTACAACGCCATTTACGCCCGATTATGATCATATCACTATCGAGTAGTACCGAGTAATGGCTTCCTAAGACTGCTGGTCCTTCTGGGATCCAGAACTATTTATCTCTTGGTGTGTTGGTCTATGTTTTAGGCAATTATACAATATATAACCTATTTATTTTTACAGATGGAGGGAACCAGCGCAGCAACATCCTTTGGCGCGCAGCACACTAACATTCAAGATGTCATGGCTAACACAGGTACGCTATTGTATCCTTTTACGCTTGTGCTTGGGGAAGACTTCTTCCCCGAATAATAAATGGGGTGTCGATGTAATCTTTCGAGAAAAAGATGGCGGTTAAATATTAAGATAAAACAATATTTAGTAACAATTCCGCGCAAAACCTCCACCGACAAGATCCAACAAAATGTGATTTGCGTGTACCGCCCGCCCTCCCACAAATTGCTCCCAGTTGCAATCAGAGAAAGTAAACAACAGACTTACGCAATACAAAATTGCCCAGTAAATTACCCTCCACTCCAAGAACGTACACAACTTAATTTGCGAAAGAAAAGACCACACGAACCACACAATGAAAAAACTCATCAAAAGTAAGTCGTCAACTAGTTTCGTCTCTCCACGAGACATCATCAGGACACCACAACAATACTCGACTTTGACACAGAGACCGCCAAGCAACAACGACAGATTCCTACCAGAGATGTTGCCTCTCTGAGCTCCCTGCGTAAGATGGCGGTTTGTTTTTATTTGCTAATGCTTCAACGATAGTTCCCCCAGCTTTGGTTCTCTCGTAATTAATTCACGATCATACAATTAGCTGTGTGGTGCTGGCATAGAATTTACACCACCCCAATTCTTCCCGCGGGTGTCGTAAGAGGCGACTAAGGGATATCAACCAGGAGCGGGCCGCAGTACCCCCTGCAAAACAATTCTACCACCGAACTGCGATCCCCAACCCGCATGACCTGCGTGGAGATTATGGGTATTACCCCCATGTGATAAAAGCCAATAAGGCACTTATCAGGGGGAGGCCTGCGTCCAGCAGTGGACCAATATAGGCTGTTGAGGGTAGGGGTTACAATTAGTACAAGCAGCACAATACGAAAATATTTTTTTTTGCACGAAAAAACTGTTTTTCGCCTTCAGATAATCAGAACGGCTGCAGTGATTTTCTTCAAAAATAACTAAGAACACTCTCGTCGATTTCACTTTTCAAATAAAAACAGAACCCACATCGGTTCATACGTCGGGACTCATAGTATCGAGAAAATTTCTCGATACTACTCAAATCACATAGAAAAATAAGACGTAACGATGATACATAGTATCGAGAAATTTTCTCGATACTATGTATCATCGTTACGTCTTATTTTTCTATGGGATTTGGTAAAGCGCCTCTAGCGTTTGTACATGGAACTACGCAAATCCCATAAAGAATTAGTCACGATGGCGTCTCGATACTATCGTTAACCGAACTCAGGGTTCAGATACTAATACTCGTTTTACCACACAGGTACAAACGCATCAGTGAACTACGACGAGACAGCGCAGTGCAGCGGCGCGTTCAAGATCCTTCGGACCATGATCGCGTCCTGGCTGCGTGACGTCACACAGTACAAGAACGTCTTCGCAGACTATCAGATCTCGCACTTCTACAGGTTTGTTTAATTTTATTTCAACAAAGACACAAACACAGCAAAACGACAAATTAAAACTAAAATTTTACTAGTACTCGGCACGCCAACCCCCTGTAAAAACATGTGTTTTTGGTCGACAGGTAGAAAATGCCTCGGCATTAAGCCCACCCTTTGTACCTCAGTGCAATAAAGTTTAAATACATAAATAAATAAATAGCTAATTAGTATTTACACTTACCTTCTATTTATGTCTCTTACTTTGTCCCTTACTTTTAATTAGTTTGTACCATAGTAAGCATTTTGGTCTAAACTGTGAGCTTCTATTAAGTTTTAACAAATAAATGTCTCAATGTAGAGGCACAAACTCATCACTAACTTGTTATAGATAGATTATGTCGCTATACGGGTCGTTGCATTAGCCCCTTTGTTGTATTGTCCGATTGTAGACTGTTCAACGAGTTAGTTGAATGAAAGCCTGGATGAAACGAAGGACCTTGCAGCCGCCGGGGAATTTTATGTTCGCCACTACAGCGTCCCACATGCCGATCATGGGCGTTACCCCCAGGAGATAAAAGTCAATAAGGCTCTTATCAGGGGGCTGCGTCCAGCAGTGGACCAATATAGGCTGTCAAGGTCGAGGACTGCAGCGCTAGTTTGATCCAGGATGTTTCCAAGCAAGCGTAATTTTTCGTTGCCATCATCCATTGACAGTATTACAAAGAACTGTACTGAAAAATTCAAAATGGAGCTAGTGAGACGCCATATTGAATTCTTCCACCCTCTTTTAACTCCACCTTCTTGTTACAGATGGCTAAAGACCCCAACATCCCTCCTCTACGACCCAGCCCTCAGAAGAACACTGTACAACCTCATGAAGAAACTGTTCCTAATGCTGGTAGCCGAGTTCAAACGACTCGGCTCAGTTATAGTGCATGCGGACTTTAACAAGATACTACTGTGTACTAAGAAGAATTCGGTTATGGATGGCATTGGTCAGTATTTATAAATCGTCCAAAGCTAGAGTGGATAGAAGTCACATATTATCATAAAATCATTATGCGTTTTCCACTTACCCCTTATTGCCTTTGCCCCATAAATGTTGAGAGACATGAGCAATCAAGCAAATGGTCAGCAAAGACGACTTAAATTATAAAGGAGTAAAACATGTAAGTTTGTTTGTAACTGATATCGTTCGGTTCAAAAAGGAAAATTTTTTTTACTAATTGTGAGTGCTATAGGGGGCACTATAACATACGCGAGGTGATTTTGGCGATTTTTGTACCACCCAAGAGGAAAGAAAGAAAGAAGAATCTCACTTGAAATTTTTCAAAAACATTTTTTTTTAATGAAGGTAACTAATTTAAGTAAGTTTACTAGATTTAGTAAGTAGACCATACAACTGGCGGATCGCTGTAGAACCATGTCACAGTAACAAACGCCAAAAGTGGCGTTTGTTACTGTGATTGGCGTTTGTTTTCTTATTGTGACAAGGTTCTACAAAGATCCGCCAATTGTGTGGTCAACCTGAACCTAGTGAGTGATATAGGAGGCATCCATAAATTACGTAAGGTGATTTCGTTCATTTTTCTACCACCCCTCCTCTCCCCTTGGTGAGATGTCGTGAGATTTTGTTCAACCACCTCCCCTGATCACACATGAAATTTTTCAAAAACATTTTTTTTAATTAGGTTAATAAGTTATGTAAGATAACATAACACAGATGTGTTGCATGTAAGACTTCTGAGAACGTAGTCAAAAACCAGGGTGACAAAATCAAACAATGAATTTATTATAAATATACAATTTATTTTGTGGATTTTATTATTTTTTCTGCGTTCTACATAGTAATAAAACTAACGGAAAAGTAATTTGCCGCAAATCGTAAACGATTTTCTATAACAAATTTGAATCCCGCGCCAACTTCGTGTTGGCGAACAACCCCAAAGAAGAACTGTTAACATTCGTGGAAAAAAATCCGCGATATTTGCCGAGACCCCCTCCCCCACGTGAGATTGGATGAGATTGGGCTCGACCCCCCAGAAGCCTCACGTAATTAATGGACGGACGCTCTCTAGTCAATATTTTATAAAGCTTACCTTACCAGATCGGTAACCAAAAATCTGTCACAAAAGTAATGAATGTCCCTCTAATGATAAAACACTTTCATTCTCCTGCTCACGTTTTCTTATAATTTCTTGTTTTGTTTTCCACATTAATATTTCTGTCTACAGGATACGTGGAATTCGTAGTGCAAAGCATCAGAAATAAGGAGCTGTTCCACGGTATCGACATACGTTACAAGCAGTGCTGGGCCTATTTACTGTGGCTGGATGAGGCTAACTTCGCCGGAATACAGGTACTTTTCTATTTACTTCATCTCACTTCAACCTCGACAGCCTAAATTGGTCCACTGCTGGACGCAGGCCTTCCCCTGATAAGTGCCCTATTGGCTTTTATCTATGCCCATAATCCCCACGCTGAGCATGCGGGTTGGGGATCGTAGTTTGGTAGTGGATTGGTTCTGCAGGGGGCGCTGCTGCCCGCCCCTGGTGGATAACCCTTAGTCGCCTCTTACGACACCCGCGGGATGAGTTGGGGCGGTGCAAATTCTAAGCCGTCACCACACAGCTTATAAACAAGTTAAATAAACTAAAATATTATTGAATCACACTAATATCATAAATGCGAAACTTTGGATGGATGGATGTTTGTTACCGTCACACCAAAACTACTGAACGGATCTGGCTGAAATTTTGCATAAGGTATAGGTAATTCTAATCCTGGAATCAAACAGGCTTTTTATCCCATTTATCAGTTCCCATGGGATAGAAAACGTTTCCAAAGAAACAACGTGTGCGAAGCCGCGGGCAGAAACTAGTAGGAAATAAAGTTACACTACGAAACTTGATTTTATCAACAATAGTACATTTTACACCTAGGCGAGAAAGTGGTCGATTCCTACCGAGTGTGTCGTTTTGGGCCCGAGGCGCAGCCGAGGGCCTTAAAACACACGAGGTAGGAATCGCACTTTCTGCCGAGTGATAAATAGTGCTTTATACTACACCTTCGAGGAAAATAAAAAGCAGAATTAATTATTAATTGAAATTTAGAAGAACTTACCGCGCCCAATGATGTTGGTAAAACCTCATTGACCGCACCAGCCTTTGGGTTCTTTTTTCAAAATATTGTTCGGAAATCAGAGCAGGCCTAATGGACTTGGAGTAAAAACTTTTTGTCGTTTGACCGAACGAAAATAACCATAGCTACCGGCCGATCTTTTAGGAAATTAAAAAAAAATAACACGTTAGAAATGGATTTCCATACAGTTTTTCCTCCCGCTAAAACACGTGAGAAATGAAATTCCATAGAGTTTTTCCTCCCGGTTTCCTATAGGCCTGCAAAGACATACTTTCTATTCTATGAATAGAAAAGGAATAGGCAACTTTCCGAGCAGGTGTAGTATAAAGAATATTACAATCAAATAAAAGAAATAAATTAGAATTAGTACTACACTACGATATTTGTTATACTAAAAAATAAAGTTAACACTTTCATGGCCCAAGACACAGCCCCATCATCACGGTCGCACCGCGCCGCTACAGGGCCGAGACTGCCGAGGCTTGGCAGTGAATGCGTTAATAGATTCTCTTCACCTCAATTTTTGTCCACAAGTGGAAGAAGTGAATCTGGTGATCTGGACCTATACATTTATGGCCCAAGGCGCGGATGCCAGTATCCGCCCCCGTGTCGAGGCTGGGCACTGAATTTGTTAACACACGACAACTCCATGGATCGATCTTGATTTGTAGATCTAGTCTTGTGTCATCTTCGATAGTACCTACCTACCTACATTTTATCTTGTTATTCGCAGGGTAAATTACCAGAAGGCTTGACAGAAGTAGGATCGTCTCAACTACCGGCTGCCTCGGAAGAAAACGGTGCTGAAGAAGTAAGTGCCAGACCAAATGATACAGTTTGGTGCCCTATTGTAACCTAATAAATCTTACTATTTAGTGTGAGGCTTTGTTGTAAATACCAAAACTATTACATACACTTCAAACTAATTAAATAATAAAACTTTTAAAAAAGTTACACCGGGCCTTAATGTGTATCTATGTAATTGCATTTTTACAAGCTTTTTTAACTTGCAATGTAGGTACGAGTGGAATCTTGCAACTCAATTCTGAAGCAGATATCTTCATCCGAATTGAGCTGAGATTTTGTATACAAGTTTAGGTTGATAACAATGCATTGTTTCTACAAAAGGTTTTTTAAAATATTAAAACTTATTCATATTGTAGACAAAGCTCAATCAAAATGTACAGTCACCGCTAAAAAGCTTTGAACAGATGACGACTCCAAACCCCCTTCTGCTGTCTTGCGGGTTTAGCGGCTTTAGGAATAGTGTATTTAGCGGTTTCTGTTGCTTTTGTGTTTTGTAAAACATGCAGTATTTTTGGGCGGTGACTGCAGCGGAATGTTGTTTTAGGAGGGTTCAGTAACAATGCAATGGAACCTTGCAAACTTTCTGCCCGGCGCGGTGAAGGAACAGTTCGCAGTCGCTGTCGCTGGCTTCCTCAGCGCCGCCTATACGGAGCCCACCAGGCTCAGGGCGCTGTTGGCTGGCGAGATATCACAGAAACTGTTCCAGTAAGTATTATTACTAGGCATCAGTGAAATGGAACCTCGCGATTGCTGTCGCTGGCTTCCTCAGCGCCACGTAAACGGAACTTACGGAACCCACCAGCCTCAGCGCGCTATTAGCGGGATAAACTCACAGAAACTCTTTCAGTGAGTTGGAAAGTAGGTACTATGGCCGTATCAAAGAAACAAACGCCAAACGTAAGGCAGAAAGGCCTGTGGCCAGCTGGAATGACGATGTAGCGTTCACGCTATAGCAGAGGCTTATGTCCAGCAGTGGGCTAGCATGGGTTGACGATGTTTATCTTATTTATTTCAAACATTTTCTACTTGCCGACCAAAAACACATGTTTATACATGGGGGTTGGCGTGCTAAAAATTGTTATGATAGCCATTAGGTTATTTTATTATAGAAAACTACTGGCCGCGGATTAATGCATCCCTCCAGTTTTGGAGTTTTTTTTAAACAAATCCTCCGAAAACCTTGTTACCTTCTACTTTTTTATTTTACTTCCTGTGACAGTAAAATAGCTTCGCTTCATGTTATTTACATCTTGCAGAGTAACAGAGAAGATCAACTCCAGAATGCCGCTACTAAAATCATCGGATATAGGCGCACAACCCGGTCTGAAATCTGACGTGTTTGCCGGTGACGTCACGCCCGCTTTGCTGTACGTCAACGCTGTCTGCAAAGTCCTGTCGTTAGATTCTTCGCTTGATGAGGAGGTTTGTACTCTATTATGTTCTTATCAAGGTAGAAACTCTTCTAGAGGTGTTGGATATAGGCGCAGAGCCCGGCCCAGGTGCTAAAGAGAAATAGTTAATAGTTTTCTATGTATAATAAAAAATATCTATCTATGTAGTGTATTATATTAAGTATATCAGTTATCTAGTACCCATAACACAAGCTCTGCTTAGCTTGGGGCTAGATAATGCTGTGTGAATTGTCCAGCATTATTTATTTATTTATTAGTTAAAGCGCAAATTCGAAGCGTTATTGGTGTAATATCAAACCAACTGAAAAAAGTCAGTGAATAGGTAAAGTTATTGTAATAATTCGTGTATAACTTAATTTTTTAAGGATAGGGATATTGTCTCCGTGCAAGGTGTCCTGCCCAGCTCCATTTTAGTTCCATGATGCGATTTCCCACGTCTTTCACCTTTGTTAGACTTCGGATTTGGACATTTGGGAACCTGGTCTATAAGCTTGATGCCGAGCATGGCTCGGAGACAAGACGACAAGTGGAGTAAGGCGCTTACTGAATGGCGTCCAAGAACTGGATACAGAAGCGTTGGACGTCCAGCGACATGATGGGCAGACGATATTTCTAGGCCGGGCGAACCTGGATGAGATTGGCGCTGGACCGTGTGGAGTGGCACAAAAGTTTGGAGGCCTATACCCAGCAGTGGGTGAAGTCGGGTTGCGGATGATGAGGGATATTGTATAAAGCAGTGTAGGTACCTATTCCATTCCTAACAATATCAAACCTATTTCAGGTAACTCTCCTCCGTCGAAACCTGCTCCGACTAATCGGCGTCGGAGAATTCAGCAGCAAAGCGGAATGGCGCGAACCTTGCAACACCTGCGTGCTGTCAGAGGTCATCTGCAAAGTGTGTAACCACTGCCGCGACCTCGACCTCTGTAGAGACACGCGTGACCTACAGAACAATGTGTAAGTGACCTAGAACAGACTAATGGTGTAGGAGAATTCAGCAGAAAAGCAGAATGGCGCGAGCCTTGGAAACACCTGCGTCTACTGTCAGAGGTCGTTTGCAAAGAGTGTAACCACTGTCGCGACCTCGACCTCTGTAGAGACACGCGTGACCTAAAGAAAAGTTTAAATGTAACAAACATAAGTCCAATGTACGATCCTCCACCAGAAAATGCCTGAGGACCGGAGACGATTACCCCAAGGCAGGCCTAGAAAACGCTTGCAAGATGATAGAAACCGACCACAAAAATCATTTCTGTGATCTCGACTCATTCGTTATGGCTAGATTGGTGGGACCTGGCGAATAAGACATTTGCCGAGAGGGGCAATACAAATCAATTAAAAAACGAAATCCCTTTGTCTAATTCCATGTACTTTTTCCAGGCCCGTATGCGTCTGTCCTACTTGCGGAACTGCCTACGACAACCAGGAACTGGAATGGCGGTTGATCGAGATAATGAACAGGAGGACCATGACATACACCCTCCAGGATCTCATCTGCAGCCGGTGTCATCAGGTAAGCTTAGCTGCTTGTTTCGTGAAATTACTTTTATGTGTAAAATGTGTCGCCAGTGGCTCAGCCGGCGACAGACCGCCTGCGACGCTGGAGGTCGATTTCTATTCGCTGGGTTCGATTTCTGCCGCGCGACAAGTGTACGATCTGCTGATATTTGTTCCAGGTATTATTAGATATTTTCTATGTAAAAAAAAATATTATTTACTATGTGTTAAACAAAGTAGGTAGGTGTGTATTATATTAATAAATATTTCTAATTAAAATCTTTCATCTTTCTTTTTCCAGGTAAAAAGAGAGAACTTATCTCTGGTCTGTGACTGCGCCGGCGACTTTTCTCTGATGATGTCTGGCAAAGAGGTCCAAACACAACTCACTACCTTCAAGACTATTGCAGAGTATTATAAGATGCCACTCCTCTTAGAACTAATTGAATTTAATCTAAACAACATGTGATATTAAAGCATTAAGATTTTAAATATACAGGGTGCCACGGAAAGGGTGTACTAAGCCGAAAGGGGGTGATTCTAGACCCCGAGGGGATCAACTTGTGAATATTTTCTTGAATTTCGAATATTTTATTTTATTTTTTGTTCAGAAAATAACGTTTTTCTTTCTTCCTATTCGTGTTCTTTTACACGCATTCTTGCATTATTTGACATTACAAAATATTTTTCAGCAAAATCAGTGTTTTGTCATAAAATTATTACAAAGAAATGTAAATCCTTTGAAATTTCAAAACAATAATAATAATAATGTAGAACACGAATATGTAGAAAAACCTCAAAAGAAGGAAAGTCTCATTCTTTTTTAAAACACAAAAAAAAAATCTAATTTCAAAAAATCTTAGAACGATTTAAAAAAAACGAGCAGTACTATGGATAGGAAGAAATAAAAACGTTATTATACAACGTAAACATATTCGAAATAAAAAAAAATATTCGCAAGTTGATCCCCGCGAGGTCTAGAATCACCCCCTTTCAGCTTAGTACACCCTTTCCGTAGCACCCTGTAGATAAAAAATAAATCAGTTTTAATTTTTTAAACCTGTTTGTTTCAATTTCCATTTCATAGATAGCCAACCTTTAGATTCATAATTTATTGAATAGATTAAAATGACAATGAGACGATGGTAAGAGGCCCGACAGTATGACTCCCGTGGGAGTTGGGGAGGCCCATTGTGCGGGACGCTACATGCGTCGACACACTTGCGCCTTCCCATCTTCCGAGGACATCCGTGAGGGCGGGTGCGGCGGCAGATTTGGCCAAGGATGCGGCGGCAGATTTGGCCAAGGATCTCAAGAGGCGCAAATATGCAGGTCTCGACAGAGCCTACACATTTGCTCCCCTTGGAGACAAAACCCTAGAGGACCGCGGGGTACCGAGGCTCTTCGGGTTTTTAAAAAATTATCTGAGCGTCTGGTCGAAGCGACGCGTGACCCGAGAGCTGGTCAGTATCTAGTCAGCGCATCAGCATTGCCATACAGCGGGGCAATGCAGCCATCGTCTTGGGGACGCCTCCGACTGGTATTGATATGGATCGGTTGAGCTACCTGTAGATTGTTTGCTTCAGTCTGCAGTTAGCTCAATGAGGACCCGTAACGTTTTTAGTAGAGAATGCTTTATAGAGCTAAGAAATACATCACAGTGCACAAATTATTGTTCAAAAATTGACGAAGATATGACCAAATAACTAGCAAAAACGACTGGTTTTTATTTTCTTTCAGTGGGTCTCTCAAAACTGAATTTATTTTATTCCTAAATTTATAGTTTCGGAGTAAATCACTAAAAACTGATATGTGCCTACGCATAGGCGTAATATTTAATGATCTATTCACAGTACAAACTTGAAAACTTGCTTGATTGTCTGTTAACATGTGTATAACCATTGTACACAGATAAAACTTAAATAAGTAGCCCAGTTTTTTTTCTTAATTTTTTTTTTCGATATTTCATGATCCGGAAATAGGGTAACTTTGATAATTTTTAATACAAAAACTACATGGTCTATAGATGCCAGAGTTTTACTCTAGTGCTTAAAATGATAAGAACTATTAGTTTTCGTGATAATACTGAGATGGAAAAAAATGGTATATTTCACACTGTGAACGGGCGGACTCCGAGCGAGTGACGTCACATGCATCCACATAATTTGATTAAACCAGCAGCAACGGCGTAATGTTTATTACTTAATAATCTGTGTGCGTTACTGGGGCGGCAAGTTGACTCGGATCAAGATGAATTTATATAGAAAAATCAGAGCCCTATGTTCTGTAAATGTGCCCAAAAAATTAAATTTGTGCGCCCTATGGTTTCAGAGTAATTCGAGAAAATAAGATTCCGCTGCAGTAACGCCTGAAAACGTTACTGCAGCGGCATCATTTTTAAATATTAGCCTTAGCCAAATTTAAAGTAGCTTAAAAGATAGCTTAGATTTGTGCACCTCCTGGGCCGAGCAGCGGCATTTGTGCGCCCTGTGGTTTTTGAGATATTGCAAATGCCGCTGCAGTAACGTTTTGCAGATTTCCAGATATCAAGATAACAAGTATGGTTTTTGGTGAGGAAGTGCGGTATAATTTGAGCCAATTTTGTGCCCTAGTTGTTTTCTAAAATAAATGCATGGTGTATGAGATAGAAGAGTTTTTCTGAAAATCAAAAACAGCCGCTAGCTCATGAACTACATCAGGAAGGCGCTCTGTGATTGCATTGGTTGATGCCTATTAGGAATACGTATCTTCTGACCAAATTGTGAAACCCTACATCAAATTTTAGATGAAATAAATCAATTTTATCACTGAAAATGGTGTACTTATTTCGAGCCTTACATAAGGAAGTTTTTAACAAGATACAACTTTAAATGATTTGCCAAAAATCAGAGCGCATATTCAAATAAACGCACACTGAATTTCAGCTTTCTGCACCCTATAATTACCACATAATAAATAAAAACAGCCCGAGGGGAACTTTTAGACAGTTATCCGACCAAATACGAAAGGCCATAAAAAAGCGGCCGCTCAGTACTTCAAGCCAACATCTTTAAATAGGTAGCTTTGTCATGTTTAACATTAGGTACACTTGCATAGAGAAGTTTTAGTGTGGGATAGAAGCATCTTCAACATTGGTCCTGGTCAACATTCATATCAGCCAATAACATGATAAAAGGAGCCGTAAGTACCTACAGCAACAATTAATTAGTTTTTTTTGCAAGTATATTGCGTTTTTTTTCTTGCGTACATTAGGTATACCTACAAATACTTTCGGTATCATAATATCTACCTAAAATAATGTTTCTCCGCAGTACCTACCTATCCCGACAGATCTATCCTAACAGATCTATCTCACTCACGTAATTTTGTGACTTTTTAACAAAAATTAATAAAGTTACAACCATTAAAACACTGTAGGTACATCTAGACACAGCAAGTACCTAGTAGCCGGGCGTGTAAATGAAATGCTCCAGAAAATAAATACCATCCCGTTCGCTTGAGTGGTGCGCTGCACGATCGAGCGAGTCATCACGATTTTTAGAAGCGCGCCTCGCTCGCGTGCACATTGCTCGAGCGAGCGGGACACACGATTGGTAGGTAGTATTAGATACCTATTGCTATTTTGAACACAGTGAGGAACCATGTAGGTAGGTAGGTTGGTACATACTTACCTTTATGTACCTGCCTAATACTGTCATTCTCAAAATGTACTGCGTGGAGCCCCGGGGCTCCGCGACAATACTGGTAATAATTAAAAAATATATAGTTTTAGAAACTAAACAAGGTTGCAGAGAAAATTATACATTATACCTAGGTAGGTAGGTACGATATGTTACGATATACGACAGTCACTAATTAATTAATTATATAAATTTAAGGTACACATTGTCATTCGAACTGCGAGGCGCGTAGTGGTCCACAGATCAAACTTACTTCTCTACTACCTTTTAGTTTTCTGTGGAGCGGGATAGGCGCAGGTGAATGGTAGAATACCTAACTACTTGCTCCTGCTTATATGAAATAGTATGTAGGTACCTACTTAAGAATAAAATATTACTAACCTATACCTAGGTATTAATTTCTTTGTTTTTTTTACCTAGGTTTTCACATTCATCATGCATGATTCATGCATCATCCAAGAAGAATATTATTAGACCTCGGCATACGGCACAGTGCACAAGAAAATAGAATTGTGTTAGGTAGGTAAGTATGTGTGTCCCACACATGGCACTATTGATCGAGTCCCACACGATCTTGCCGAGTGTAGCTCGCTCGCTTGTGCGGCCCGCCTCGCGAGCGAGCGGGAGACACACGAAAAGGCGGGAGGCGCGTCTCAGACAAGTTGTCTTGCGACTCAGACAAGTTGTCTTGCGAGCCCTCGCGCCTCCCCTCATTCGTGTACCTACAGCACAATTAGGAAAACTATGCGAGACGCTCTCTTTTATGGAAGTGTGTAGATACAATTATGGCAGCACACGTGCTGAAGACCCACCACTAGAGGTGAGATGAAACATTCCAAAAATGCACGCCGCCCCCTCCACTAAACGTCATACAATCAGCGTGCATGTTTTACAATGATTTATCTCTCTACCTAAGCAGGTTACTTATCTACTAAATTTTTACACAAAAAACGTGGTCTTGACCTAGGAGTACCTAGTAGTATTATGTGGTCTAGACCTAGATTGCTGTTTATTCTAGTACGAAACGAAATGAACCGTAAGTTAAAAAGACTAGGTATATTTCGGTTCAGTTCGTAGGTAGGTACTACGAACATTTATACTTAAGCATTATTATTATTAGGTTAGGTCTTAAAAGGTTTTAAATAAAAACTTTGCTGGACCGAGCAGGAAGCCTGAATTCATAGGTACATAATATTTACTCTCAGACATGTCGAAGTTTAGCCTGATTAATAATAGTACAAATTGAAGAGATCGAAATTACCTTTATCACCTAACTATTAAATTAACTGAAATAGCTTTTCTGCACCACTGTACAAACATAAGAAAAGCTGGTAGATAAATTAAGAAGGTACGGTGAATGTTCCTAACGGCCGCTTTTTTATGGCCTTTCGTATTTGGTCGGTTAACTGTCTAAAAGTTCCCCTCGGGCTGTTTTTAATTATTATGTGGTAATTATAGGGTGCAGAAAGCTGAAATTCAGTGTGCGTTTATTTGAACATGCGCTCTGATTTTTGGCAAATCACTTAAAGTTGTATCTTGTAAAAAACTTCCTTATGTAAGGCTCGAAATAAGTACACCATTTTCAGTGATAAAATTGATTTATTTCATCTAAAATTTGATGTAGGGTTTCACAATTTGGTCAGAAGATACGTATTCCTAATAGGCATCAGCCAATGCAATCACAGAGCGCCTTCCTGATGTAGTTCATGAGCTAGCGGCTGTTTTTGATTTTCAGAAAAACTCTTCTATCTCATACACCATGCATTTATTTTAGAAAACAACTAGGGCACAAAATTGGCTCAAATTATACCGCACTTCCTCACCAAAAACCATACTTGTTATCTTGATATCTGGAAATCTGCAAAACGTTACTGCAGCGGCATTTGCAATATCTCAAAAACCACAGGGCGCACAAATGCCGCTGCTCGGCCCAGGAGGTGCACAAATCTAAGCTATCTTTTAAGCTACTTTAAATTTGGCTAAGGCTAATATTTAAAAATGATGCCGCTGCAGTAACGTTTTCAGGCGTTACTGCAGCGGAATCTTATTTTCTCGAATTACTCTGAAACCATAGGGCGCACAAATTTAATTTTTTGGGCACATTTACAGGACATAGCGCTCTGATTTTTCTATATAAATTCATCTTGATCCGAGTCAACTTGCCGCCCCAGTAACGCACACTAATAATCTTCGTACGTAATGGTCCGATTTGGATAATTCAAAAAGATATATCATACTTATGTCATAAAGAACAACGTGGATACTAGTTATATTGAAATTGCTATACCTTTACTGATCCTCATTGTGTCAATTGTAAATACAGGCTTCTGCCCAATGAGACACATTGATGAAAATATTTCATAGTATAATTTTTATTAGAAACTTATTTTTATACTTAATTTACAATTATATTTACTTACAAATTAGTCTATTATTGTGTTACTAATCCCAAGTAATCATCCATCAAGGTTCCGATTGCAAACTGAAAAAGAAAAATAATTATTTTTAAAAGTATGAAGTTAAATTCAGGTTGCTTGTAGATGTTTTGTAGATACATATTTAGGAATAGATTTATCTACAGTACCATAGAATTATATTATACAAGGTTCTGCATATGACTTTGTTTACATTTTTTCAATATATTCAAATAAAAGTACCATAAGTGCCTTCTCATACAATTTATCTCCATGTATTGGCATGGCTATTGGTAACTATTTAGTTCTGTAGACATTCAGACATGAAAAGTAACAGTTAGTGAGCCACAGATAGGTACTTTCCTATTTCTAATATTAGTAAGTATTGTACACTCCAGCCATTCTCAATATACTATGTTTGTAAACAACTGAATATAATAAACCAAAATTCTGTTTTGTGATGATCAAAAAAATATTTTTGTATTTGTATTGCAGGAAAGAGCTAAATTTTACTAGTAGTGCAAATTGTGACTCTTAATCAATAAGAAAGTAATTTTTAGGTTCTGTGTAATTTATTTGCTTCAACGTAATGTAAGTTATAGTTGTAGATATTAAATATTTATGTATTAAATCATTTCCGACCTTAAATTGGTAATTCAAATATTTAAGATTATATTTGTCACGTAAATTGTTCATAAAGTTAAATGATCAAAGTTAAGTTCAAAGGTCCAGCATGGTGGCAATGATTACAAAGATTGTGTAATCAGTTTGGCTAGAGTATAGTGTGGGTGTACTCACAATGCCTGTAGCATCAACTCTTGTGCCAACAATTTTCAATCTAATGACATCCTCTTCTTGTATAACATTGTCTTCCTGCTTGCTTTTGTAGCATGGGGGATTCACATTGGGGCAGAATTCCATATCGGCTGGTATCGACTGTCAAAAAATTATATCCAGTATTAAACGAAACTTTAAACCAGTGTGTGCAAAAACGCAGTACAGGTGCGACGCTAACAGCTCTCACCCTGATGGATTCCCTCATTAATGGATGAAACATTGATGGTCCTCTAACACAAACTAGGTTTGTAGTCAACCCGCTTACATTCATAATGAATTCATCAAAATACGAATGTTTTTATAGTAAAATAATAATAAATAAATAAATAATGCTGGACAATTCATACAGCATTATCTAGCCCCAAGCTAAGCAGAGCTTGTAAAATAAATGAATTTAGTTAATAAACTGATGGTCATTAGTCTTTTTCTACATTGAGAAACTTACATGATGTGATATGAAGCAGCTGAGAGGTCCTATTTGCGCAAACATTCCAACCTATAAAAAGTACAGAGAATATAGTAACTGAATCATAAATTACATGATGTTTTCTCACACAAATCTATTAGCCTTCATAGTGTTTCACATCGTTGAAACCCGGCCTAATTTTTGAATTGTAAGCTGAAATGTGGCTATGTGTGTGTGTGATAATGGTAAGTAAAAAGGTTAAGAGAAACAGATAGCAGTCTCTGAATATCAATCAGCACTTCGGCAGGAGCAAAGAGTTACCTTATTGACTTGTGTAACAATAGCATCTAGGACTTCTCCTTTGAATGGTCGGAATACTATTGCCTTGTATTTCACTGGATACACAACAAAGCCTTGTCCGGGCTGTATTAATCCGGCGCCAATACTGTCTATTGTCGTTACTGCTATTACAAAACCATACCTGAAGAAGGAGGTTTAGTCAGAAATTAAGAAGTTCTGTTGTGTGTATGTTTGTTGCAAGTATAACCTAAACTTTCGTTACGTACTTGCCGGTACAAGTTCCTTCTACTTCTGTATATAATTTTTGCTTCACTGTGTCAAGAAGTTGTGGGCCGAAGTATCGTGGATGTAATAATATCTCGTGTTCTAGGGAAATCTGTAAAATAAGGGAAATGTTCACTAAAACATTCAAAAGAACGTACAAACATAAAAATTACTGTATAACTTACGTGGTAAAACATTGCGGTGTAGTTGTTTTTCTTCAGCTATTGTTTAGAAGCATTCAGACTAAGTAATCTTCTTTTCAATGAAATAGAAAAAACTGTACAAAACAACAAAACTTTTGACGAGAATACAACTTTCCTTCTTTTGATCTTTTCTTTTGATGATGTTTTGATTGCTTTGCTTGATTGATTGATTGATTGAAAGGAGGAAGCGATCAAGCCTGATCAAGCGAATCATTTGTTTGATAAAAGCGGCGTTGGTTGGCTGGATGCGTGCTGGATGTTATTTTTTGTTGTCTAATTTTATGTGATGTCACTGTCGTCAAGTGTCGTGTCATTTCTGTCATTTGGTTTCAAATCTTACGTCTTACGTCGGTCGTCCATACGTCAGATGTTAGGACGTCATTATGCTCAAAGTCTAATTGACATGAAACGCATACCTAGTGATGAAATCACTACGAAGCTACGAGTCGATGTTTCTAAAAGACGTCGCGCGTCGTGTCCTGTTTTCGTGATTCTAGTAACCAACATGCACATTTCAACGAAGTTAAAACTTTTTTACAAATTATTGTTTCTTATCCATATAGATAGTAAATTGAATCAAAACATTTAAATTTGTACGTATCGCAAAAACAAGCGTGTGCAAAAAAATTTGGTTTTTCAGTTTTACGTTGCATGTTCGCCAATATCCATCGTCCTCGTACAACACGTGATACATCACTAGTGATTACTCAAACTCAAATCAAAAATGCCAAATGAAATGAAGGCGAGCGAGTAGAACGTAATCATTGTTGTAAAAAATGGCAAAAACTTACGATTATTTATTCAAATTACTTCTAATTGGTGATTCTGGAGTGGGAAAAACATCAATATTATTCAGATTCTCAGAAGATGCTTTCAACATTTCATTTATATCAACAATTGGTAAGTGATCCAAGTCAGAGCAAAGCAAAGGTTATTGTCAGGAGATAACTTTTTGTACGACTAATGTCATGAAACAGGATTTTTGATCTTTGTTCACTGTGATTTTTTTGGTCCTTGATTTGTACCGCTTGGTTTTTATGGCGGCGAGGGCGCGGCACCTCGATAATGCGGCCCTTATCGAATAAATGAACCGAGAGTTCATGACATCATACACACTAATTTTAATTAGTTAGCTCCAGAGTTCACTTAACGAGTGTCCGCCGTTTTCAGGTATCGACTTCAAAATCAGAACGATAGATCTTGATGGGAAGAAAGTTAAGTTACAGATATGGTAAGCCACCTAAATAATTATATCTTTTGAGTCCTGTATAGGAGGGGCCTGTGCCTAGAGTGACAGGTTCCTTTAGAGCAACTTATCACTACAGTTTACCTTTTTAATGCATTGAGCAGGTTTTCCTTTTCACATTTGAATCATTGTGATAAGCATATCACCGTTTAAGTTGAATGTAAGCTTACCCTAAAAATACTTTGTATTCACACTAGCTTAACTAGTACCAATATAATCCACATTTAGATTGATGACTCATCTGTACCACTTCATTCCTCAGTAGAGTTAAGTTCTTTTTTCCCTTATCAATCTTTGACTCACCGTTTTAAATTATCTCTTGTGCTTCTAGGGACACTGCTGGCCAAGAACGATTCCGTACAATCACAACTGCTTACTACCGCGGCTCAATGGGCATTATGCTGGTTTACGATGTAACAAATGAAAAGAGCTTTGAGAACATAAAGAATTGGATTAGAAACATTGAAGAAAATGCGAGTGCGGATGTGGAGAAGATGATACTTGGCAATAAATGTGATTTAGATTCTAAAAGACAGGTAAGATTCTATCCCCAATACCATCCATCCATACTAATACTATAAATTTAAAAGTAACTGTTGTCTGTCTGTTACATATTGGCACCTAAACGGATCTTAATATAATTTGGTATGGAGATAGCTGGTATTCCAAGGACTTTCGGGTTACTTTCTATCTCGGAAAAAAGTGTGCTGTGCAGCTAGTAGATTATATACCATCAAAAGTTATCTACCAGAGGACAACAGCTTCCTTCTGTGTATTTTTAACACTTCCACTGCAATAACTAATCTGCCTGCTAAGCATGATGATTATGGTGGAGTATGTTCAGTCAATGAGCTAATGAGGACAGAAAAACAGTTCAGATTGTAGTCTAAAAATAAACACACATATCAGAGTACACCACACACCCACACCCCTGTTTAAGACCAATTTTGAGAGGCTCCTTTTTCTCCTTTTATTACTAATGCCACTTTAAACTTCATATCATGCATTATAACAATACATCTATTACAAACTAACATTCAAATGTGTATGGTTAGGGTAATTACCACACAATTGGTGGTAGATTGTGACTCAATCATGTTAATAACTTACAGGAAGCAAGTAATAAAAATTATGTTTTGGTAGCAAATTGATTCATTCATATCTAGCAGACAAAGTAATTGGTTATTTAGATGGTACATTACTCAGTAGTATTTACCTCTTAGACACTTGTTTTGTTGTTAAATAAAGGAGGTGAACTATAATACATAATTATAGTATGAAAAGAATGAATGCTTAAGTAAATTTTTTAGTTCTCTCATAGTTTAGTCTGCTGGTCATGCTTACTCTAATGCTTTCTGAAACATCCAGCATTAATATAATGTACTATAAAATATATCAGTTACACAGGACCCTAACACAAGCTTTGCTTAGCTTGGTCCTGTGTAAATTGTCCAGCATTATCTATGAATTTTTTATTTAAGAATAGACGGAGCAGTGTTCTAATATTTTCTAGAACATAAGTACCAGTAGAATCACGAAAACATGTGTTAATATTTTAGGTATTTTGATACATCTTTTCTCTGCTCTGGTGGAAACCAACCGGGCCTTTTTAGGGTTTTGAGATTGAAGATCGATTTCGAAACCCTTATGGTCTCGCTTTGTCTGTCCTTTTTTTCCTCCTTAATAACTCACCAACTACTGCAGCTATCAACTTGAAATTTAAAATAATAATATATTTCGTGCGCCTGTACAGATTGAAAAAAAAATTAAAATAAATGAAAAATGAATATGAATATTTTCCATACAAATTGTGATGTCGAAATTTTAAAAGATACCTACAGGGTCATGTGGGGTATCAAATGAAAGGTTAAAAAAAACTGTTTTAAAAGAAATGTCCAAACTGATGTATGGACATTTCAAAACAGTTTTTCAAATTTCTGTAGGTATCATACTTTTTGTAATATGTATTTCGAAAAAAGTCGAAAAATTTACCATTACCTACTTTAACCGAAGCATGCAGAGAGATCCATCTGAAATGTAGGTTGGTACCTACTAATTTTAGGTATTCATTAAATTGCGAAGTTTATAACCGGTACTTTTGGTACATATTTATTGATAAACGTTTGAAACCCTCGGCGCGCGAGTAATACTCGCACTTGACGGGTCTTGGTTAATTTAAAAATCCCTGCTGTCTTCTTCTTAGCAGGTGCTAAGTAATTTATGTGGGTTTGTAATTTGAATTGTGTAACTAGGCTACTTTACTTGTCTAACTATGTATAAAATTGTAGGTATAACTTTAAGTGGCTGGCCCACTGCGGCGCACACCGCCGTGCACGCAGCGTGCACAGCTTGCGCCGTAGTAGGGCTGTGACTTCATTCTGATCTCATCGTATTTTCTTTTTACGCCATAATTGTTCCTTTTCAGGTGTCAAAAGAAAGAGGTGAACAATTAGCAGTAGAATATCAGATTAAATTTGTTGAGACGTCGGCGAAAGACGCGGTCAACGTAGAAGGAGCTTTTTATACTCTGGCGAAAGATATCAAAGCGAAGATGGAGAAAAAGCAGGTAATTATTACTGTAACTACTAATTTATTATCTATCTTATAAACACATATTTGTGCACACATTTGTGCACTATATAGGACATATTATTATCTCCACCGCGCACCTGACTTGTCTCCGTTGAGACTGGCAGCCGTGGTCGAAATTTGGCTAGGAGGAAATCATGTGTTGCAAATCTTGTGTATTTAAAAGGATTTTTGGGGGAAATAGTGTTAATAATTTTTGTTTTTCTAATAAAGAATTAGATGATGGTTTTCATTACAAGTTAAATAGTCTCATATCATAACACTAATATTATAAATGCAAAAGTTTGGATGGATGGATGTTTGTTACCTCTTCACGCCAAAACTACTGAACGGATCGGGCTGAAATTGCATACCTACAGGTAATTCTAATCCTAAAGTCAAACATAGGCATACTTTTTATCCCATAAATCAGTACCCATGGAATAGAAATCACCTTTAAACATTTAAAGAAACAACGCGTGTGAAGCCGCGGGCATAAACTAGTTTTCCATAAATGAGCGTAATTTCATCACGCAGTAATTAAGTAAAACTCTCATAGATTATTTTTATGATTAAGTTATGGGAAAAACATTTGAATTAATATTATATTACGCCTACCATCAGGGGCAGAGCAAGACTTCCTACCGTAACACAGTATTAACTAGTACGGAGGGAAGTCACTCGACCATGGGTATCAACACCTATGTACCATGATGTTATAAAAATACAAAAACTTTCATAACTTTGTAACACTTAACTTTAAACAGTGCCATTTTACTTTTAAAATAAACTTTTACTTTACTTTTACTATATTCCATTTTTTTTATTGTTAATATATTTTAACTGTAGTTATACGATTTATATTGGAAGATTAACCTATCGCTCTGTAAACTTATTAAAGCACATTATTATATATCCCAACATTCTTATTTTTATCTTATTAAATCTTTATGTATTCTTTCTAACCATATATTTTATCTTGTTTCATGGCTGACTTGTCGAAAACAGAAGGTAACTGGTATATATGTGCTTATTTCTTGTGTTGTTTGTGCGTAATTACGTCAAAGAAGTATTCATCTAAACATTTTAGCTTGGGGCTAGATAATGCTGTGTGAATTGTCCAGCAATTATTATTATTATTATTTAAATATTTTAACATTTTATTAATAGAAAGGGTTTGAAGATTTGGCTCTAACATCGGCTACACCACTGTTTTTTTAATGAAAATCGCGGCGTACAATGAAAGTTATATATTTGGGTATAAGACCCATAAACGTAAAATAAGGCCCTAAAGCGTCAGGTTTCTGAAATATTCACATATGAAAAAAAACATAAGAGCAATAGATATTTTCATCTGTTAATATCTCAGAAACCTGACACTAAACTGTCCATTATCGCGTTAATTAAGGCGCTAAAAATGCACACGTTAAACCCTTGGCCACATCTGCGTGACCCCAAATTAGTGCGTTAATTAACGCGTTAGGGCGCAGGTGGATCCATAGCATAAAAGTAAGTGTCCTGTATCCAAATAAATGACCGAGGCGATTTAGCAAAATAAAACAGTGTAGTAGCCGAAGTCGGGGCCACTAACCGTAAAAAAAATCTTCAAACCCCGTTGTAAAGCCAATTCGAGTAATGCCGATAGTAATGCTTGCTATTATGTCACAATCATTGTACGCTTTTACGATACATCTGATAAGTTGATAATGGTAAGAGCAACCGATAAAGATTGCGAAAGTACAGATTACATTATAAATTAGCTTAATAATATAACTAGACGTTAAATTGAAAAGTACAAGTAGCTTAATTTTGTTATTTTTTGAGTTCCATTGTGTTTTTCATATTAAAATCTTAAAATTTAGACTCGGTGTCAGTTTATCGTGCTTGTGATATGCGTTCTTATTTTGGTCTGCGGATCTAGCACACCGAGTCGGCTTGGATTTTGTGATTTGATTAGCATGGTCCAGACAGGCCGAGCACTGCGTGGGGCAACGCTTATCTGTATGATTTTCAGGCTGTCGCGTGGCTCGCCCAATCTGGAACCGATAACTGTCGTGAGATTTGCATCTAGATAGATACATCATTCAAGTGTTTGAGTATTGCAGTAGCTGTTGTTTTGTTTAATTAACGAAAATACTTACGGCCTTTTTACGTGTTCTTGATTTATTAACGTAAAACTGATTATTAAGTACCCATTAAAACCTAAAATTACTTAGTCTTATGCTTACGGGCAGTCCTTAGTCCTAGTAGAGGCCCATATTGAAACACGAAATACGAATTCTCGGGTGACGGATCGCACGAAACGAACAACCCTACCACCAAGTTGCTTCGAACGCATTATTTTCACAGTAGGGATCATCGGACGAACGGATCACTCATCCGTCGTTATGTGCGTCAACTTCGTAATTCGTTTTTCAAACTAGACCTCCAGATACCATTTAAATCACACTGAACGCGCCCGGATAATCAATGTCATTACTGGCCGTTAGAATAAGACTTAGACCTTGTCACAAAAGGTAAATACCTACGACCTTCCTCAAAGTTTAGTCTGCAGCCGAGAACTGCTTACCCTAGATACTTTAATTTCAGGCAGCCTGTACATTGTCAAATTTATAAACTTTTTAATATCCCTGTTCCAGGAAGCCAGCAATCCCCAATCCCGGCCGGGCGCGCACCAGCTCCGTGCCAACGACACGCAACGCAAGCCTCCATCCTGGCTCTCTCGCTGCTCGTTACTTTGACGCTGGCTCGCCAGACCAGCACTCATGCCATAGCCATACTACATTGCACCCTGACCAAACGTTCCACTTACAAACGGTAATAAGCTACTGATCTTTAATCTTTTTTTATGCCCTCAGTATAGAGGTATGAGGGAGATATGAGGTGAGGTGAGCGCAGTGGCATTGACGATTTGGATCGCGTCTTTGTAGCCAATTACGTTCAGAATTTAAGTTTCTGTCGTGACGTTAGTCTCTTGTTATCCGAATTGTTCACGATACTAGGGCTTCTCGATCTGTTATTCTCGGCTTTGTGGGCCATGTAGTTAAAGACCAACGAATTTATGCAATACACCAGATAATCTTTGTTAATTTTGTATTGTTATTTAATGATCATTTTCGTAATTAGCGTCTGTAATTGGAGTGGCAGAAACAAGCCAACCCTCTTTCGCTTAATATATGAATGTAATTTGTGCGGAAACACGGGGTTAATCCACACCCCTAACTTAAATCTCCAACTTGACGCGATTATGAACAGTGTTACTCTGTTCAAAACATTAACAGAAGCGTAAATGGTCTCGATTTTTAAGAATCCAGTACAAGTGTAGATGAATTGACATATTTTCTTTAATCTGTAACAACCTGCATCAAATCTGTACTGTTCGTGCCATGATGTGAATGGAGCATTATTCATAATGCTGTATTGGTAAAACACACAATTGTAATCTATGTTACCACCAAAAAGCATGTTAATACTCTTAAATATTACGCCCTACTATTGTAGTATTTACCCATGTATTAAATTCTACTTTAATTAGGGGTCCGGCAGAAATTTACCTGATGACATACCTTGTTATCTAACCAAACAGATGTTTGGATAAAGGAATGCACCTTATTTTATAATATATAGTTGTTTTATAAAAACGTTACAAGAGTATATATACAGGTTAAAATTTATGATGGAATGTTCTACAAATAAAAGCACTCATTGTAGAATGCTGTATATATGTGTTGTAGCTTAAGCTTGGCAATCAACGCCAATGTATGTGATTTTCAAAACACATCAGCATTGATGAATTGTGTCATAGCATTCTCAAATCTAAATAATACAATTGCATAAATTTGATTCACTTGACTATTATAGATTGCGATGCAACATACTTTTAGAAAGTGGCCATGTTTTTATCTAATATTTAATAAAGGCTGACTTGACGTATGTACTTATCTACAGCTGAATGTTTTGGGCAGTCTGTAGTACTTATCAGAAAATAAGTTGTATAAAGCAAGTACAGTAAAGTTATTTTCTTTCTACATACCCTTTCTAAAATCTACAACACTATTATCTTGATTACATCTATTTTTTTACCAATGTTGAAGAGGTGCATCCTGAACTACCGTAAGGAAGACTTGGCTTTTCTATTTTTATATCCGGAACAGTAATTGTAAGCATGTAGACATTATGGGTAGTTCAACAGTATTTCTTTTATTTGAAATTTTATATCATGTACATTTGTTTTACCTACTTAATGTGAAAAAATATTTTAGGGTTAAATTAATTGGTGTTTCATTATTTCAAAAATGGTTTTACGGATATTATTTTTCTATAGATTATTTAGCTGTATTATTTCTTTTGCTACATACTTTTAATTAAGAATATATATATTTTAATGTAATATATAACTATTTAATTTGAATAAACAGCGCTTTTTTAAAATGTTTTTTTTTTTTTACACAAAACAAATATTAAATTTTACCAAATATAAATATCTTTATTGGCCAACAGTTTTAATTCAGGACAATACATTTTTTTTAAAAAAGTATGTACCTAAGTTTGATGTCATTACATTACACCATTGTCTGAGACATACTTTGTACAAACCTGAAGAATATACAGCAGCAGGGCCTCGATAGTCCAAACCCCAGCTTATCTCAAGCCTCTTATCTTGAGTTTGGTTGTTCATATTATCAAGGCCCAGCTGTTGTACGTAAAATGCATTATGTTGCTTGTATTTTAGGTACTTTAGGTCTTGTTTTGTACTTAAGGACAACAAGTTGCTTTGCTCTTAAGTACGCAGTTTTGGATGCAAAACCAAGAGCTCCTAAAAATTTATAAAGACTTAACATTAATAGTTCTCTTGCTAGCTGTGATCCCTTTTTCCATAATGTCACATAAACAGGGACAGGCCCCAGTCTGTCAGACCAAATCCCATTCCGGAACGCTTTTGCTTTGGCCTCCGCAGACATAATCTGTGGAGCTATTTCAAACTCCAATGTGTTCTTCTTAATGCTCTTGGGGACAGATGCCTTGGCAAAACCAAGTTCTACCAGTTTTTGTGCAATGTCAACAATTTCAATCTTATTACCCTGAAAAAAGTGTAAGGATTTTAGAATTTAGAGTAAGTCAAGGTATATTCACAGGTAATCTAAACGGGTGCCAACATTTTCCAACCAATCAAAACACAACCAAGGACGTTACAGCCCAGGAAAGTGTGTAAATGGATGGTTGGAAATTCCAAGGCTGTAATTTCTGGGGCTGTGAGTTCCGAGCTGTACAGATATTGCACAGCCTATGAAAATACAGCCATAGAAAGTTCTGCCATCCTGGCAGAACTTTCCGGGGTTGTACAAACCTTGGTTGTGTTTTACAACGCTGTGTAATATTTGAACGTACCGAGCTTTCACAGCCACAGAAGTTACAGCCTTGGAAAGTAATGCCAAGATGACGTCATATCCTATGCTGCGTTTTCAATCACTAGCTTAGTACAAGCTGTCAAATTGGAGAGTATCGCATGATAATGTCACTGGCAATGTGTAACTTTGACATCTAATTGAGTGACAATAGTGATCTGGGACCACTCATATCACTCATGATAATGTCACTGTCAATGTGTAACTTTGACATCTAATTGAGTGACAATAGTGATCTGTAGCCTAATTACATAGCGTTAAGTGGAAATACACGCTGGCTAGCGGCCATTTTGCGTGCTTATGTGGCGCGCGCCACATAAGCACGCAAAATGGCCGCTAGCCAGCGTGTATTTCCACTTAACGGCCATTTTGCGTGCTTATGTGGCGCGCGCCACATAAGCACGCAAAATGGCCGCTAGCCAGCGTGTATTTCCACTTAACGCTATGTAATTAGGCTACAGATCACTATTGTCACTCAATTAGATGTCAAAGTTACACATTGCCACCCTGATCAAGGGCTTGCGTCCCGGTGCTGGTGAGTTGGATTGGAATATATATATATATATACACAATGAAGTTGAAAATGTGGTTCATACAACAATTTAATCTCTTACTAAATACCTATTGCTTGATAACCTGATAAATACCTATAACTTGTCAATGGCCTGATAATAGAACAACATTTTTTTTTAATAGTATAAAAAAATAATGGTTGAGCAACAAATACACCACAAAAATTAATAAAGTATTTTAATTTATATTTGTATATTATTATGGTGAGTGGCATGACTTAATCATCAAACAGACAAAGTAAACTCGACCGGTGTGTTTCTGGCTTTATTTATTGAATCTGTGGTTTTTGTGAGATCACTAACGGGACAGTAACATTATTTATCTGTATGTGCATATAAACGAGGCTTGAGTTTCCGGTTCCGACCTCCGACCAATCAGCAGCCTGTCCGAACTTTCCTGGGGTGTAATTTGCCTGGCTGAACAATGTTGACACGTGACAAGAGCTTACAACCTTGGAATGTCTGTACATGGATATCAGTACAGTTTGGACACACTTTCCAGGGTTGTAAGAAATCGGGCCGTGTAATACAGGTTGTAAGGAAACGTTACGACCCAGCTAAATACAGCCCCGGAAACCTCAACCATTTGTATACAAATTACCAAGCTGCGTAGTACAGCCTGTAAAATCCATGGTCGTATTTTCCTGGGCTGTTCATTCCTTGACTGCAAATTAACCGGACCCATCTAAACTATAAATGCAATAATACCTTGAGTTGAGGTAAATGCAGAAAAACAGCAGATACTAGGTCATCTTTGTCCTTGGCAATGGGTTTCAAGGTCATTTTATGACCTTTTGCCACACAATCCAGCCAACTGACTGCATTTCCACTTACAAGCTCTACACCCCATAGCTGTAAAGTTCGGAATTATTTGTAACTACAATTTAAGAAAGTCAGTAAATCTAACACAGGATGCAAACCAAAAACTAAGCTTATTTTGAGCTTAGTTCGCATGGCTGCTGCAGTTTTGTATATTTTTGTGCAGACTGAAAACTACACACTAGTATGATAAACTGTGCATGCTAAGCCAGCTTAGCTTTTGGTTTGCAACTGGGTAAAGGTCAAACCTTGACTGGAAGAGGTGGTTTGCTGGAATGCCAGAATGGTAGGTAGATAGGTGCTTGGTGGTCCACTAACACTCTGACAGGATCATGCTGAATTCCAGCGTACTTCCCTTTTAACAGCTCATGATTTCTTATGAAATGTGCAGGAACTTTGCTTGCTTTTGAAAACTTGCTTACCTATGGTAGTAAATAAAATTAGATCCTACCAGAAATATAGCTATGAAAATAGGCCACGGTCCAAGTTTAGTTGATGATTTTGCTGTAAAAGAGCTTCTTTACATTAGGGTACAGGGACTAAATGTACCCTTAATAACCCTAATATACCAGTTCTTATATCAGCGAAACCACCATCAGATTTTCAGTATGATTTTGAGATAAATAATAATTTTATTGCTACTACTGATGATCACACTGTCATGTGTCTCTCTAGGTATGTGTGTTATGTAACGGATAAAGAAACGTTTTAGGTGTTTGTACATACCGGACGGATTCTATATATGGATGCAGCTAATCCAGCACTCGCCAAAGCATAAATTCCTATCTGTAAACAAGATTAAACAATCATTCAATATTTTGTTTGCCGACGTAAATACATTCTTGAATATTTACGTACATTTACTCCACGGTAATCCTGCTGCAGCAAATGTCGTATATCGTTCATAATTTCGTTCAGTTTTTCCGACATTTTGCGAGATGTTTCAAGCTAACATGGTTAAAAAAGCGGCGAAATTATTCAGTTTTGGTTTTTCTATCTTCCAGCCACAAGGAATTTGTGTTTATTCATGTTTTTTTGTTTGATTGACAACTTGATTTGACAGTGACAACTTGTGTTTGAGCCAGCAGCTGGCCAGCATAAAAAAAAACAAAGAAGGTGCAATACTTTCCAAGCCAACAGCCAAAGCCTCCGCACCTCCCATATAGTATAATGTTCCTTGCTCCACACACAGAAACCGTAGCCACAGTAGATTTTGTTTATCCATTATTATGGCAAGAAATCTTATTTCGTCAGTCTTTTCTATTATTTCATTTCTACATGTCAGAGTGCTACTAGATATTATATTATTATTATTATTATTACAATTAATTTTATTAATATAATTTTTTAAATGTAGGTACGTATTTAGTTTTTGAAATATTAGCGTGGCGTTCGCGGTGCGGATGTCTTCACATTGCAGGCGTGTGAGAGCGCCGCCGCCGCACAGTGGATCGAAAAAGCCCTTCCTATAGACATAGAACTTTTTTTTTCTAAACATGCTTTTTCTTATTGGAAACCAAGACAGAATCTTATTAGAAGCCCAAACTATATCATATTTTATGAACCTAGGTGATAATGACGCAGAAAAGATTTTTTGAACTTTAATTTGTATGGAGAAAAACATGAAAATCGATATTTTTCGGCTCTCGTGCGAGTGCCCGTTATTTCCTCCGTCATAAATAATGTTCCTATTTTTTACTATCTTTTGACATATGGCACATATATGGCACTCGATGGACTTCAGGTGAAAAAAAATTAAATATATTTTTAAATTTTCATTTCGCATTGTATTCATTATACAAGGTACATTACGACCTAAAAATAATATTTCAACTCACCTAATTATTGTTACAGTTTTAATGCAATATTTCACCAGCCATACTTTATAATTTTACCTGATAATTCCATATTATATGGTGGTTTTATGATATTTAGCCGTTAAAGACGATACCTATTGTATAAATTTTTTTGTTAAATGTACAAGGGGCCATTAAGTTAGGTACTCGACCTTTTATTGTTACAAAATTTACTGCAGAGGTTTACCTACTTATCTTGAACTACCTGCTAACCCGTCACTTATGATTGTATTATTATTCTAAGAATTCCTTAAGCCCCTTTGCTTTGTTATTAAAAATGGATGTTATTTCAGTAGGTACTTACCTAATTAACAATTTGTCATTGTCTAGTTTTTTCTAGTAGTCGTTAGCCGGTATGAAGTAAGTATAAATAAGGAGAGTTCTGAATATTTTTTTAGTTTTATTAAAACTTACTACGTAAAACATCTGTGAAATTTCGAGTTAAAAATGGAAAAGCATAGTGTGGTGACCAATCTGGATCTATTTGTGATTCTAAAGCAGTCTGGCAAGCTTGGAAACTATTTAAAACTGTTAGAAAGTGTTAAATTTCAGTTGAATTTGAGTTTATCTGAAGAAGATACAGACACTCTCCAAGAATTCTGTCGAAGGTTTAGTCAGTCTGTGATAAAAAGATGGAAATCTGCAAAATGTAACACAGAAACTTTCAAAAAACACTATACATATTGGTTGGATCAGAATATCGAGTGGCCAACCTGTGTACGTGAAAATATACGACCACAACAGCTAAATACTGCAATTCAAGAAACAAGTGAAGCTGGCGAATTGTTTTTACCCTCTCCGAGTACATCAACTGTTGGAACATCAACGAAAACGGCTCCAAGTCCGCGCAAACCTTTCACAGAACTTGGAACAAAACAAAAGGTACGAAGGATTGAAAATTATAATTATAAAGCCCAAGAAAGTTCAGAATTGGCCTTTGCTTTAATTGCTAATATGAAAAATGAGGGTAAAGATATTTTGGCAGCAGCCATAGATCATATTCTAAAGAATCCAAAAGAGGCGGAAAAAATCGTGGAACAAGCAAATGAAAAAAATAAATGTGTTTTCACCCCTACCAAAGCGCTCGGCTTATTACTGTCACTTAAACTATCAAAGTGGCAGTATATAACGTTGAGAGAATCTGCCATTCAAGAAGGCATTACAAATTTGTATCCATCATATTACAAAGTGCAGCAAGCCAAGATGGATTGCTTTCCTCCGAAAGACGCAATCACTGTTACAGATACAATGGCCAAAGTAGCTCTTCAAGCACTCCTTGACATAACTGTTAAAAGAATAATAAAAAGTTTACCTGACGATATTACAAACCAATCAATGATATTAATATCGAAATGGGGATTTGATGGTGCCTCAAGTCAGAGCACATACAAACAAGGTTTTGATGGAGATGGAAAAAGTGATGAATCAATTTTCATGACCACTTTGGTCCCGCTAAAACTCACTGCTGGAAATGAGGTCATATGGGAAAACAAAAAACCTTGTTCAGCGTTATATTGTCGTCCTGTGCACTTTATCTTCATAAAAGAGTCGAAATTAGTCGTAAAAGAACAGCTATCCGCAATGGAAGAAGAAATACGATCACTGAGTAGCACCGAATGCGATACAAACCGAATTACACACAATCTAATAATGACTATGATAGATGGGAAGGTATGCACCTATCTTTCAGAAGCAACCTCACCTGCAACGTGCTATTTGTGCTTGGCAAAACCTTCTGAAATGAATAATTTGGAAGCAGTTACGAAAAAAGAAGTTTCAACCGATCTATATAAATTTGGAATATCTTCACTGCACGCTCGCATAAACTGCATGGAATGTCTATTGCACATAGCATACAGGCAAGATTTAAAGACTTGGTCCGTAAGAGGAGAAGAAAATAAACGAATATTGGAAGAACAGAAACAAAAATTCAAACTAAGTTTAGAAAAGAAACAGGTTTATTAATTGATGTAGTTAAGCAAGGATCGGGAACAACCAATGATGGGAATACGGCGAGAAAGTTTTTCGAGTTCCCTGAAAAAACGGCAGCTATAACTGGGCTTGATGAAGAGCTCATACGCAGATTTGCAGTAATACTGCAAATCATTTCATCAGGTGAAACTATAAAAATAGAAAAATTTAAGGAATATACCCGAAAGACTGCAGAAAAGTACACATAACTGTATAATTGGTACTATATGTCAGCAACCGTGCATAAAGTTCTTATACATGGTGCCGACATAGCCAATGTAGCGATTGTACCCATTGGTAAACTATCTGAAGAAGCCTCAGAGGCTAGAAATAAAGACTTTCGCAAGTACAGGGAGTCTCATGCTCGAAAGACTAGCAGGGTTAATAATAATCAGGATATTTTAAATATGCTGCTTCTTTCATCAGACCCTTACATTTCTTCCACAAGACCTGTACTCAATGCAGCACGGAGGAAAGAGTTAAGTTCCGAAGCTTTAGGTCTTATATCTATTAACACAGAACACCTTGAGACAGAATTTGTAGATGTAAGTAACATTGATCCAGAAGACACGGATTCTGACACAGATGCTGATATGGATGTGTCTTTTAATATGTTCTAATTGTTTTACAGAAACTTTGTAACTTATATGTAGGTACATAATACGTGTTTTTTAAATAATTATTGTGTATGATAACTTGTAATATAGAAAAATTTGCCTTGTGTCTACAAAACTAGTAATATTTATTTCGTGTGAATTGTTTAATCGCCTTTGTAGTTTGTAATTATTATTCTTTTCTTTTTAAAAATAATGACTGTATTTGATAATTATGCTTTTACTTTAACTAAATATAAAAATTTAATATATTTTCATTATTATGATAGGTGAAATATTGCATTAAAACTGTAACAATAATTAGGTGAGTTGAAATATTATTTTTAGGTCGTAATGTACCTTGTATAATGAATAAAATGCGAAATGAAAATTTGCTATATGTCAAAAGATAGTAAAAAATAGGAACATTATTTATGCCGGAGGAAATAACGGGCACTCGCACGAGAGCCGAAAAATATCGATTTTCATGTTTTTCTCCATACAAATTAAAGTTCAAAAAATCTTTTCTGCGTCATTATCACCTAGGTTCATAAAATATGATATAGTTTGGGCTTCTAATAAGATTCTGTCTTGGTTTCCAATAAGAAAAAGCATGTTTAGAAAAAAAAAGTTCTATGTCTATAGGAAGGGCTTTTTCGATCCACTGTGCGCCGCCGCCGTGGCGTCAAGGAGGCGTTTTGGAGCCTTGTATTGTGTGTGTAGGTCACGGCGTCGCATTATTCTAAAGATGGCCTTTTTTATTGAAATTATGTCATTTTTATACGGCCGTCGTATAAACAACGATGTGGTTGAATTAGTACTATAAATTTTTTGATATAGTTTATTTTATATAGCGCCTTATTTGGGTCACAAGCTAAAATTTTTGTAAGTAAATACAACTCGTAACACCGCTAGTAGCACGCCTCCGCACTGCGACGCGTGGCGTGCGCTCTGTGTGAAGCTCAGTGTGAAGACACTCCATAGACTAGACTCGTGGACGGATAATGTACTCTGTGGACTAGACTAGCTGAAATGGGTAATTCTCACAAGGCTCAAAAATACGTGTCCGGCTCGAAAAAAAATACAAAAAGTATCCCTAGCCCTTTGATGTTTTTTTTAGATTATAGGTTAGACGAAAGTAATGGGGGAGGCCTTTTTTACTTTTTTAATTTTTTTATTCTAAATAATAAAAAATAAATAAAAACCTTGGAAATATTGACTTTCGTGGTGCGTCCGGACCTCATGTTCGAGTGTTAATAATTTTTTATATCATCTCCTATTAATAATAGCACTATTTCACACAGGTTCACAAATAACCAGATAGTTACTAGCTTAACTGACACTATTACTTTGCAAAAATAAGCTTTAGTTGATAAGTTACAACTAGATAACTTTGCGTCCGACGTTTGGCGTTGATACCCCTGGCGCGCACTAATTTATTCATTTCTACTGTACTTTAGTAATTGCGTGAATAGTTGTTAGACCGAGACAAACTATCAGTCGCGCTCCATCAGTGGTGAGGACAACACATCTCTATGTCTCCGCGTCCATCTGTTATTAAGGTAAGTAATCACTTTCCGTGGCTTGTTATACCACAAGTGTTGATTACCATGTAGAATTTAAATTCGTTCACACTAATCCTATTGTTTTATTGATTATAATAACAGATGCCTTTTGGGTTCCTAATTTCGACTGCAGATACCAAAGTAATATATACCAGCAATTTATGAAATTATGTACGATTTTGTACATATTTTTGATTTTCGTGGTATTGATTTTCGTGTTTTCCGTGGACAAAATGTATAAGAAATGTCATTTAAAACAACGAAAACCAAATCTGCAGGTCGATTAACATTATTATATTGTTAATTTTAATAATGTTTTTTCAGTGAGTACGCTGGGAATATGGTCTACTCACGAGAAGATCGCTTAGTTGCAAAAATAGTGGCTGAAAGACGGAAGAGAGCCCGAATCAAGCTTAATCTAGAGAAATATTAGGGGTTAAAGAATGAAAAATATGAAATTGCCGATTTGTATTGAAAATTTTTAATTCGTTTTTTTTTAATATAACATTTTTTTAAATCAAAACAATTTCCATTATTATCTAAACACTGCTGCCATCTAATAAGGTGATTTATGCCTTTGCGATAGAACGCTAGTGATCTAGATTCGACAAACTGTGTGAAAGCATTTTGTACTGCCTCCTGAGAAGAAAATTTTTTTACCACGTAGAAAATTGTCCAAATCAGGAAAAAAAATGGTAGTCCGTTGGAGCGAGGTCTGGCGAATACGGAGGGTGACGAATGGTTTCTAATTGCAGTTCCTGTAGAGTTTAAGCGGTTTCTCGTGCTGTATGAGGTCTCGCGCTATCATGGAGCAATGATGATGAAGATCGATTCATGAGTCGGGGCTGTTTCACAGCTAGTTTTGCTATCATTGTTCGGAGTTTGGCACATTAGACATCTGCCGTTATTGCTTGACCAGATCGGAGAAAGCTATAGTAAATAACACCATGCTGAGACCACCAAATAGTTACCGTAATGGGTAACTTTTGATTGGTAAGCTTTGCTTTAGAACACTATTGCGGTGTTTGACCTGGGGTCAGCCATTGCATTTTTACGCGAACGGTGGATTCATTACGACAACGCGAACGGTTGTCGTAAAGAATCCACTTTTCATCACATGTCACAATTCGATCCAATATTTCTTCATTTCTGTATCGATTCAACAAGTCAAAACAAGTTTCAACACGCGTTTCTTTCTGCAAATCAGTCAAATCATGAGGCACCCGTTTTGAATTTTTTATTTTATTGATTTGACGCAAATGAGTCAATATTGTTGGTAAGTTAACGTTAAACCATGCCGCTAATTACTGGGTAGTTTGGCTCGGATTGGCTTCAACCATTTCTCTCAATTCATTTTTATTCACCTGTGTGGGCGGTCTTTCACGTGGTTCGTTCTTCAAATTAAAGTTTCCATCACAAAAGCGTTTAAACCAAAATCGCACTATGCGTTCATTAGCAGTCCCTCTCCAAATGCAACATTGTTATTGCGAGCTGTTTCTGCCGCGTTAGTTCCGCGTCGGACCTCGTATTCAAAAATCACTCGAATTTTCGAAGTATCCATCTTTCGTGTCTAAGCTGCATAACAAAAAAACAAGTGGAAGTCGATAATCGAATGTTGCACATTTTTTAAAAGAAGAACCTCATAGGTACCATGTAAAAAGAGTTTCGCTCAAAAATCTCAAACCATGAAGGTTCTATGTCAATTCGAAGTACCTATTACAATAAAACGGCAATTTTATACGTTAAACCCTATTATTCCGTGCAGAAAGAAAAAGATAGGCAGCGGTATTATCGAAAGAAGAAAGAAGGGAAGATACAATCAGTTAGTGAATTAGATCTTCGTCAACAACGAACTGCTAGAGAGAAGCAGATTTTCCTCTAATAATTAAAATTAAACACAAAAAAAATATAAAAAAATTATGTTTACAGTATTGACTTATGAGTGTGTAAATGTTTGTTATACTTTCTTAGAAAAAAACTAAAACATAACATAATTGCTCCTTAATTTTAAGAAACTTTCCATCTACTTCCTACTGAAAAAACATTATTTTATTAATAAACCAACCCGAAATTACTTCTTACATTGATTTTAATATGCTAATTCACATAAAATGTATGTTTCAACGTTTAAATGTTCAATATTTTTATATATTTGATTTCGGTGATATGAATACTGATTTCCGTGGATACCATATTTTTTAAATTGAATTACTTCGTAACCAATAAGTCAATTAAGTTCCCTCCACTACCGATAAATTTTAAATTAAATCTTTATTCAAAATATTTCATCAGTATGTGCTATTTCAACAAAAAAAAATGTGCCACGAAAGTCAACCAAAAAATGTGTTTCCGAAGAATGACCCAAATACAATACAACACTAATACGCCACGCCTCCGCCTCGCTACTGCGCCGCGCCGCCACGGCTCCGCGCCCCGTTGGGCACACCGACTGTTTGTGTCGCTGAGCCGGCCCGCCACGGCGGCGGCGGGCGTGCACCGCTTAGCCACCGTCTGCGGTGTGCGTGTAGTCTTTCATAAAAATTCATACGATACAACTTGCACGCCTTCGCCTCCGTCCCTGCCAAGGTTTCTGGTGTGGAAGCTGTTAGAGAACGAACTAATTGCAATATTTAAATAATATATTATAATAATAATAATGCTGGACAATCCATACAGCATTATCTAGCCTCAAGCGAAGCAGAGCTTGTGTTATGGGTACTAGATAACTGATATACTTAATACAATACACTACATAAATAGATATTTTTATTATACATAGAAAACACCCAGACCAACGGAACAAATTTCTGCAGATCGTACACAAATTTGACCGAGGCGGGAATAGAACCCGCAACCTCCTGCGTCGCAGGCGGACCTTCGCCCGCTGCGCCACGGAGGTCGTCAAATAAAGCTCGAATTAGGCAAAAAAAAAAATCATAAACATTTTGTATTCTTGTAGACGTTATCAATCAAGTGAATTGTTTGTTACAAACGTGCTCCAGCTCTACGGATCGTGCCCGCCTCCTGGCCGTTTCTAAACGGGAGTCAGTCAGGACATTGGTTGCAAGCATTTCCTTCATATAACACTGGTACTTTATTGGATCCCGTAACTTTCCTTACCTATCGCAACATGTCTTCGGTTGGGTGTAAGGTGTTGCACGCCTCATCCATGCCAGTGCGGTACTGCTGTCGAACAGCTTGATCATCACGGATTATCGTATACTAGCGCCGCCGCCGGTCGGATATCTCGCCACGCCAGCCATAACAACATCATCCGGCAGGCCTTTGTCACCGCTAACGTACCAGCTATTCTCGATCCGAATGGTCTGTTGCGTGACGATGGGAAGAGGCCCGGCGACGACGGTATGACACAAGTCACATGGGAGTTGGGGAGGCCCATTGTGTGGGACGCTATATGCGTCGACACACTTGCACCTTCCCATTTCCGAGGACATCCGTGAGGGCAGGCCCGGCGGCAGATTCGGCCGAAGATCTCAAGAGGCGCAAATATGCAGGTCTCGTCAGAGCCTACACATTTACTCCTCTTGGAGTCGAGACCCTAGGTCCATGGGGTACCGAGGCTCTTCGGGTTTTTAAAAAAAATTCTGAACGTCTGGTCGAAGCGACGCGAGACACGAGAGCTGGTCAGTATGTGGCACAGCGCATCAGCATTGCCATACAGCGCGGCAATGCTGATGCTTTGAGGCAATGCTGTGCCAGCGCCAGCGTCTTGGGGACGCTTCCGACTGGTATTGATATGGATCAGTTGAGCTACCTGCAGATTGTTTGCAACAGTCTGCAGTTAGCTCAATTGTTTCAATTGTAAATACTAGTTCTAATTTATTTCTATTATTTTATTGTAATTTTCTTTGTGAATAAAGCACTACTAGTGTTTCTTGTGACGAGTGATCAACGCTAAGTTTCGGTCGTCGTCGTCGAAAAAAGTCGGAGTGAGGGTCGTCACTCGTCGCGTCGGTCGGACCGATAGATGGCGGATATTCAAAATCCTACGCAAAATCCAAACGTAAAACCCTACCGCGCCCTTACCGCGCCGCGCCGCCGCGCCAAAGCGGAGGCCTTCACGTGGCGGCGCATTTGACATTGACAGTGTCAGATTCTGATGTCTCCTTGCAATGACGTGTGTCATGTCAATGTCAAATGACGTTTACTATTGGCTATTGGTTTGGTTTGGTTTGGTTGCGGCAATTTGTGGATTTTGTGAATTCGTTCGTGTAATTTCAATTTCAAAATGATAACAGTTCTAAATACAATCGACACGGGCCATGAGGATATGATACATGACGCCGAACTGGATTATTACGGATTGAGGTTAGCCACTTGCTCTTCCGATCACTCTGTCAAGATTTACGATGTCAAGAGCGGAACTCAAACACTTGCTGCAGACTTGAAAGGGCACTTTGGGCCTGTCTGGCAGATCGCCTGGGCTCACCCTAAGTACGGCAACCTCCTCGCGTCATGCTCTTACGATAGAAAAGTCATAATATGGAAAGAGGCCGGAGAATGGACAAAATTATACGAATACACAGGACACGAGAGCTCAGTTAACTCAGTGGCTTGGGCGCCTGCCGACTATGGCCTGATCCTCGCGTGTTGCAGCTCGGACGGTTCCATTTCCATTATAACTTATGTGCAGGAGACAGGCAACTGGGATGTGAAGAAGATCCCTGGGGCTCATGCCATTGGTGTGAACTCAGTGAGCTGGTGTCCAGCTATATCAGCAGACTTGAACTTGGACCCGCTCAGCAATAAGGAGGCTCCTAGAAGGATTGTTACTGGTGGATGTGATAACTTGATTAAGGTATGTAGAGAGGGCTGTTTTGCATTATGCTGTTGAATTTCTTTCAGTGTACATTTCAAAAATTGTTTTCACTTTTTAGATTTGGAAAGAGCAAGGAGAGCAATGGGTTGAAGAAAATAAGCTTGAGATGCACATGGACTGGGTCAGAGATGTAGCATGGGCCCCCTCTTTCGGTCTCCAGCGCTCCATGATTGCCAGCTGCTCTCAAGATAAGAGAGTGGTCATTTGGACAAGTGATGATAATGTGTCCTGGACACCAACAATACTGAACACTTTTGATGATGTTGTTTGGAGTGTCAGCTGGTCCCTGACTGGTAACATCTTGGCTGTGTCGGGAGGCGACAACCGGGTCAGCTTGTGGAGGGAAGGCACAGATGGCCAGTGGCTGTGCATAAGTGAAGTTGCCAAAGGATTAGGGCAAACTCCTAATGATGAGAGAAGCACTCTTTGATAATGTTTTTGATTAACATTTCCTTTTTTTTAATATACTGTGAATATTCCTAACACTTAATAGTAATTTAATGATAATATGAAACAATACTAAAATGTGTTTTTATTGATTAGTAATTAATTACACCCGATACATACACTCAATACGCAATCATTAAAAAAATGATTGCCCATGCAATGAAATTAACCTTTAAAGTTTTATGAAGCCCTGAGCGGGCCAGAAAAAAATTCATACCGTCAGGTATCACGATGCCCGCTCCGGGCTCGACACCTCAGACCAATTGAAACCTTATTTTTAAATTATAAGGAACACTATGGCTTGAAATCTATGTCTCATTCGATTCGGAATGAACGAACCTCTTTACTAAAAGTTTGTCTATGGTGATCGAACGGTTTGAAGTTCGAGAAATAATCAGGTAACAAAATCACGCATTTAGCCGCCATTTTGTACACATTCGGTTCGACTTTATTACGGAAGCAACAAGGTTCATTTTTGTATAATGAGTTATCGATTTTTGTATACTGAGTTATCGACAAAATTCTAAATAATAAGCATGTACCTACAAATAATAAATAGACTAATAGAAAGAATACTTAGTCTAGATTCTATATCTTTTTATAGAATAAATAAATTCTTAGTATTTTATGAGATACAAGCATTTTAGTGCGGGAATCGGGAAAAACGCGCGCCGCGCGCCACCCGTGATCCTTGAGGGTGATTCTTGATAGTTAAAAGCTATTTTTGGAAAGAACACCTTACCTTACATTGCTCAGCACCTGCTAGTGCCATCTATAATAAAAAAAAAAATCTGTTTTGACTACTCGTCAATAGATGGCAGTCTATATCAAATGCGACTAAAAATAAAGCATCCACACAACGAGAATACACGCCTGCAACAGATTATAAATGGGAGATTTTTCGTCAAAAAACGACCATTTGATTTGGATTTATTTTGATCGTTCGTTGGATTTTGAACGAATCAAAATGGATGCTGCTGCTTGCTGGGTGTGAATGAACTATGTGCTGAAAAACGAACAGCTTTTTATTGAGTTGTGTCGTGGGCCCGATTATTATCGGGAATCCGGCGTCGCGGTTTTGTTGTGTAGTCAAAATAAGAAGTGTGCAACCAAAAGTGAAAGCTCGGGAACATCCATCAAATTAGTAGCTCAATTCGGTAGTCACCGTGTCGGTAATGTGTATTTATGATAGTTTCCAAAGAGCTCGCGATCCGCAGGTGGCCTTAGGATGAGGACTGGAGCGGATAGGTCGCATGTTGGTCGGTATTCGCGAGTGATTGATGTCTCGTTCCCGAGTCTGTGTTCATCATGGCGAGAGGAATCGGACTAATGTTTAGCTCGTGTGCCGTATGAGCCCTCTGAAATGAAATGCATATACAGGAAGGAACAAACACTCCTCTGACAACATGTACCAAAATGACAGAGGAAGTAGACAGAAGACATGGCGTGAATGGTAACAGCAGCAGCAAGACAGTGACTGAGGATGCTACTGTGAACGATTCATCTCTCAATGCAACTGGTGGAAGGCTCAAGTTCTTCAAAGGTGGGTTCCTCTTATTGCATTCTTATTTAGTTTCTGGTCCATAACACATGCTTCAAGCAGCTGTAGTTTCAGCATAGTAGAGAAAACAAACCAGTTACCATGGTATAAAAACTAGAAAGTCATTCATGCTCTGATAAGCATACATAAGCATTGGACTGCCGATGCCAATTGTCTGAGCACAGCCTCTTCTATTGTTGTGGGTTTCGCAAGGAGTTATGAGCGCTGTACCGTAAACCAGTCTAAAAATTTAGATGTTGTTTTAAACATGGATTAATTGGACTGGCTAAAGGTAATTGTGCTTTTTCAATATTATTGTAGACAGAAGATTAGTATCACAATTAAATCTGTTTCCCTAAAACCATTACAGACTTAATATTTAAATATTTCTATACATTATTAAATATTTAGATTTGATGACAGTAAACCAAAATGTTGTATAGTACATTGCATAACAGAAATTGGAGTCCATTCACCTTCAAAAACTATGTAACTTGCTGTGATTGTAATAATATTTTTTTGTTTGCTCATCCTCATTGTCAGTAGGCCAAAGGTCATGATAACAGGGCAATAGAAGTGAATGAAACTACAATCATACCATCTGGTGTGACCAAATGACCTACTCAACAGTCTGTTTGATACCTATCAAAGGGTTTCTTAAGAATGGATAATAGAAAACTTGAAAACTGAATCATAAAACTGCAAAAACTGCAAGAATATGGTCTTAAGTTGTCATGCTTTGTAGAATGAAATTGACTGCTCGATATTTTTTTGTACATGTTTTTCATTTGACCAGTGAATTTATGAACAATTCAGATAAGCTTATGAAACATATTATCATTCACACATTCTTAATTTGAGTTATTGTAATATTGATGACTGATACAGTTTTTGTTCTTTCCAGTATGTTTGTTTCATTGGTAATAAAAAGCAACAGCTGAGGGAACCTATTTTGTTGGGTTAGAAGGAACCTATACACATATTTGAGTTTTTGCTAGCAAATACATTTTATTCAAAGATACTGTTGAACACCAATAGAATTGGCATCAATAATTACTAATTCCACTTAGTTTAGAAGTTCAAATGAATGTCAAGTGATGTACCATCATTGTCTTGGCTTATTGCATATATAATCATATACTTAGTATACCTGTGAACTTTGTTATTTCTATAGGTTTTGTCAACATTCAGATCATTATTGTCACAGTCATTAATATTTTCAGTATTCTGTGGTGAATATCTAAAGCTATTCCTTAAGCCTTGCAGCGAAACAATGTGTGCAAATTATCACCGCAAGAGCTGCTGTCAGGCATGCTCATAGATTTTAAAATTAAATGAGAAGACTAGGTTATAGCTAACACTTTTTGCACTATTTGTCTAGAATATAGAAACTTCTGAGATTTGCTCCGATAATAATAAATAAAATAACAAATAATGCTGGACAATTCACACAGCATCATCTAGCCCCAAGCTTAGCAGAGTTTGTGTTATGGGTACTAGATAACTGATAAACTTGATATTAATCCAATACACTACATAGATAGATATTTTCTATTATACATAGACACGTCCAGAACGCCCTGAACAAATATTTTCAGATCGTACAAACATTTGTCCCGAGGCGGAATCTAATCCGCGTTAACCTGCGTCGCAGGCGGACCTTCGCCTGCTGCATCACAGAGGTCGATAAAACCATGATCGTAAAATAATTTCTGCTAAATAAAAGCTTTTTTACCTATTGTTTACAAAAAAAATCAAGCATTTTATAATCAAGTGAGAAATACCCACTCCGGTCCTTTTTATTATTATTTCTATGTTCTTTTATAAAGTGAAGTGCAACACAATAGCTCCACATCATTTGATGATCAGCACATTCTGTAACTTAAGTAAACAAACAACAAGTGTGTAATGTGATACATGATTAATTATCTAACTCAAACAAAATGATATGAATAATTAGTAAATTTCAATGAAGCATGTTTGTAGAAGATAGTATGTAGGTAGTTAAGTTAATTCAAATCACATTCATAGTCAAAGGTTAAAAATGATATTTTTAAACTTGAAGAAAAAAGCCAATGTGTTTTAAGAATACCATGACCTGTTTTCATGAAATTCTTTTCATCAAGCAACACTCCTTGACTCAATATTGTTGAACAAATACCATACTTTCTGAATACTTCTGACATACAACCAATAAGTTTAATTTAATTATGATAAATATGTATGCACACTTGACACTAGTATTATTCATTAAAGGCTGAATGAGTCGCTCATCTCTCCATACAAACGCGGAAGGGTAACTACAACATTGCTTGATATTGACCATCCAAAACTAAGGATAATATCAATTTATCTCATCATTATCTATGTCTGTATGCACCGGAAAACCGTTAAAATGAGAATAAATTAAAAAAATACAAGCTTCTAAACTTTCGTATTTTAACACCGATTTTAGCCAACTTTGGGCGAAAATAAATAACATACGGAGAAAAAAAAACTCTAAAATAAAGCCCGTACAGACATAATTTAGTTATTCAGAAGTTGAAATAAATTTATTTGATAATAGTTTTTCTATAATACTTAACCCTTGTGCTAAAGATTTTTGTTTTGATTTGTAGGTTCCATTATACACTAATTCTCTGGTTCCATAGTACAGTTTCTTGACAAGTTGTGTAGTTTTCTTGTAAAAAAGCAATACATCATTTTTGTGCATGCTGTTTCAAAAACGTAAGCTCGTTGCGCTCCTATGAACGCGAAATCCTATGCCTATCCTTTTCATAAAATGGCACTCTTGCACACGCAATGCGCTCTCTTAATATTAATTCCTCAGTATGTTGGTTTGGTATTATATTACATCTAATAAAAATGTTATACTGCACTTTGCCACATGCCTGAAATGATATTTAAAAAGGTTATTGACCTTTGTATTTTTGCTTAATCAGACACCTCAAAGCATAGGTATACGTAATTTTAGATTACTTAACATCACGGCGTTTTTTAGTGGCCATGAACAAAATTGTTTTATATACTATATCTGAGTTTAATATCTTGCTGTAAGGACCTAAAACGTAATAAATTATCATGATTATAAATTGGCACAGTTGCATAGGCCATGCTCACGCGTTATAAGTAACTACACTTCAGACTGTCGATTTTATGTAGGTAGTCTCTATCTACCTTGAAATGCGTTTGTTTAATGCGTGTCTCTGCGTTTTTCCAGATGGCAAGTTCATCCTGGAGCTGGTCCGCGGGTGCGCGCGCGCGGGCGGTGGCGGCGGCGGCGGCGGCTGGGTGTCCGTGCCGCGCAAGACGTTCTGGCCGCCCGCCGCCGCGCCCGCCACGCCGCCCGCGCCGCCGCCGCTCTCCGTCTCCGATGACAACAGCAGCCTGCACTCCTCGCCCTGGCAGCGCGACCACTGCTGGAAGCAGCCTGCGCCGCGCAAGAACCTCTCCAAGGAGCTCGCGCTCTACTACTGCCGGCCCAGCACGCTCACCACGCGCCACATCCAAGCCGAGAGCCGCGCCCGACGTCGCCGACCCTTCGAGCCCGCGCCACCTCCTCCCCCGCACCGCAACGGCGACGCTGAGGACGTCGTGGACTCGCCTGATGACCGCGAGGTCTACTACCACATGAAGCTGAAGAAACCGTACCAGTACCGCAAGCTGCGCGTGTACCGCAAGACGCGCGCGCGCCTGTGCCGCAAGCTGCTCGCGCGCACCGTGGCGCGGCTGGCGGAGCGCGCGCCGCCGCCGCTACTCAACCACAAGCTGGCGCACTGCCGCCAGGAGCACGCCATCGTATCGCCGCGGAAGCGCATCCTGCGCGAGCTCGAGCGGGTCAGCCTCGAGGACGGCAGCAAGCGGCGCGCGAAGACTGCGCCGGCGCTCTCCACGCAGTCGTACCCGGCGCCGGCGGGCCCGAGCCACGCGCCGCCGCCCGCGCCTCCGCCCCCCGCGCCACGCCCCGCCGCGCCGCCGCCCGCCAAGCACGTGAGCAGCTACAGCATCCACTCGCTGCTGAGCATGGGCGAGGAGGCGCCGCGACGCTCGCCGGACAGCAGACCCGCCTCGCTGGTGACGGACTCGCCGTGCAGCGTTCCGTCGCCGGCGCCGAGCGGCAGCCCGGAGCCCTCGCGCTACCGCTACGCGCAGTCGCCGCCGTACGCGCGTGGCTGGGGCGCGGCGGGCGCGCGCCTCGACCTGCCCTACGTGTACGGGTACGGCTACGGGTACCTGCCCCCGCTGTATCGAGCGCCGCCTCCGCTCTGGATGCAGTACGTGCCGCCCGCCCCGAGCCCCTGGGCGCCGCTCGCGCTGCCGCTCCTCACAGACCACATACCTAAGGATGAACCTACATCAGGTCAGTACATGCTTACGTTATCCACAATACCCATCATTCTAAAAGTTGTGTTCTCTAAAAGATATTTGGATGACCAGGCAGCTTCGTCTGTTTGAGGTAGGTAAAATGTATCATAACTTCTATCATATAAATAAAATCTTTTGAGTTACACACAGATTTTTAATTGTTTATCTTTCTTACTATTTTTCTTTATCTCATGCACGGAAACAAACTGCCTAGTACATGTGCAAATCTTACATATCATTGATTTTAAACGGTGCCGGCTTAGAATTTGCGCCACTCCAACTCTTCCCGCGGGTGTCGTTACAGGCGACTAAGGGATTTCCACCGGGGGTGGGCAGCAGCGCCCCCTGCAGAACAATTCTACCACCAAACTGCACGCATGCCCAGCGTGGGGATTATGGGCATAACCCCCTCCCCCATGAGATAATAGCCAATAAGGTGCTTATCAGGGGGAGGCCTGCGTCCAGCAGTGGACCAATACAGGCTTTTGATGTTGAGGTAATCAACGGCAACGACTCAAGTGACTTCCCTCCCCTTTTTATTAATTTCCCCTAGTCCAAAGAAACGGTAATTTATGCTGTACAAATGATAACATTTTGATTTGTCTTCCAGATTTGCCCCTCAACCTGTCGAAGCACTGATTCTGAGGAGGGCGCTGGCGAATACGTCTGAATAGACTGAGCACACGTTTCCGCTAGCATAGACTTGGACTATTTGCGAGAACACATGTAAAATATAGTCTTATTCATATACATTCTAGTATCGAAAGTAAACAAGTGGTCACGTGGCAACATTCCAGTGTCACGATGCGTGATCCATCTAAAACCTCCATCCCACCTAATCCAGAGTTTTCAAATCGTGCTAAAATGCGGTGTTTAATCGATAGAAAGTATATTTGCATACAAGAACAAGTTATATTTTGTATAAATTGCGGTTTCCTAGGAAATCTATTTACAATGATGTATATTACACTGAAATATTATATTTTAGTATAGACTAATATAATGTATGCAGAGTCCTGTGTATTTTCTTACGAAATATTTGTATTGCGAAAATATTTTAATATTGGCTATTATTTTAGGGTAAGGATATAAGATGAACTAATAAACAAAACAGTTATCAATTGTTAACAATCAGTGCCTTGAAACTTGAAAGTATAAATGATAGTGTTTCATGAATGAGAACGATTCTGGCTTCGTCCAAATTTATAAAAACATATAGGTACTGTATTTTTGTACTAATATTATGAAAAGATTAAACATATTTATCTGAACACTGTTCCTCGATCATTGGCAATTCCATGTTTATGTTCGATCTCATTATTTAATTTAGAAAATAAAACGAGGTAAAGACTACAGTTTTGGGATCAAATTTTGATGTGTGTTTACGTGACATGTAAAAAGAGACATTGTATATAAATGAGAATGGTGTATTAGTATTGGAGCTTGGGAGTAGATAACAGAGCGTATAGTATAAGATTACGAGTAAAAGTTTATTACCTTCAATATAATTATTATAATTGTACAGTATTTTTATAATGAGTATTTTATTATGTTTATTGGTGTCGGGCGTCCTATACAGACGGCGCCCGCACAACGCTCGTTGATCGCGCCGTAGGCTTGAGATTAAACGTAGAAGTAGTTTACTGCAATTTAGTTGACGCGATGGTTATCTATATTTTAAGGGCAGTTAGCGACAGTAAGGGACTGACTTTTGATGTATCATTTACGGAATTGTATAAAATAGCTTGTTTAAATCGGAGGCCTACATTAACGTATGTTTCAGGCAACATAGTTGACTAGTGTAAAGTAGCTGTAATACATCTGCTCAATTTAAACTTTGGGTACATTATAGAACATCGCGTTTCCGCGTCGATTTTAGGAGTGATCTTAGTTTACTTATTGCAATATGTCTTTTGTAAGTTATATTTGAGTTTACGCATTTCATCGTGTGCCTACAATAAAGTCAAATAATCATTTGATCGCATTAAGCGTGTTGTTAATCAGTTGGAAGTTTTATTTCTATAAAATATCGCTTTGTCATGTTTGTGTAGAACTAAATAGAATAATAAAAGATAGAGCACAGAGACTTTCCTGATAAAGATCTTAATGTTTTGCGTGAACTTGACTGAATTTTAATTATTCTATTTATTCAATGTAAACCATTTGTGTTTTAAGATATACAAAAATACAAAATATCTACCATCTTTCTTCTTTCTATGATTGTTAAGCGTTACTTTCTACCGTTGCGTTTCGTTTTTTATTACCTATGCTTATAATAGTTCTATTTACACTTGTATAATGGAGCTTAGTGTATTTACAATATAGTTAGGGATAAAAGTACATAATAGTGCCATTTTTCGACAATTCTACCGAAGCTCATCTCAATCATTTGTATTGATTGTATTTATTTCGTTTGCTATTTTGTAATGAATAGTGTTTTTATGTATTTTTAATAAATGTTAAGCTATGATAGGGTTGTCGAATATCTTGCTTGCTTTTATACATTTTAATTTCTAGTGAATCATATGACTTAGGTCACTCCTAAATTCGACTTAAAACTGTTATAGAAGGCAACATATTATACATATACAACATATTATACGCAAACATTAATATACCACAGACTTCGAATTATGTGATAGCTCAAGACGCGACAGCACGTGTCTTAAATCCACTTGATTCATATTTATCTTACGGAAAATAGTTATATTATCCATTATAATAAGATGTAGTTATGTACTCGAATAAATATAACTTTTCCAATTATTGTATTTTATTGACTACTAATTTGTGTCCGCGGCTTCGCACGCGTTGTTTCTATGGAAACGTTTAAAGGTGATTTCTATCCCATGGGAACTGATTTATGGGATAAAAAGTAGCCTATGTTTGACTCTAGGATTAGAATGACCTGTATGCAAAGTTTCTGCCCGATCCGTTCAGTAGTTTTGGCGTGAAGAGGTAACAAACATCCATCCAAACTTTGGCATTTATAATATTAGTGTGATTTTACCTTCGGCTTTTAGCTCTTCCTCTCTTAGTTTCCACCAGAGATGCGCACTTTAGCCTCTACCAAGAGAATGGAATTTATCCTCTATTTCGACAAGTCCTACTAGAAGGTAGAGTGTGATATTATATTTATCTTATCTTTTGTGTGACTGTACTTTAATAGTGTAGGTAGTTGATTGACATTTAAGATTCCGTCAAGTGCGAGTGTGACTCACGGGCCGAGAGGGCTTCAGACGTTTGTCAATTATACCTACATTTAAAACAGTAGCAAGCGAAGTTTGCACAGCGACCCATCTGAAATGTACCTAGGTAACATTTCAGATGCGTCGCTGTGCAAACTTCGGAGAAATAAGAGGTAGGATGGTAAATTTTTCGACATTTTTAAAAATTATTCCAAACGTAGATGCCTAGTAGAGAAATTTCAAAAATTGTTTTGAGGTGTACGAACTGATAACTTTAATTTGATACACCACCGAAGAGGCAGCCTCGCCCCCCTTCTTTGAAAATTATTGCCAGGGAGGCCATTGACCATTTTTCAAAAAGTAGGTACCTAGGTATTCTACTTACAGACTACTCTTTATTTTTCCTGTAAAATATAGAAAAGTAGGTAGGCACCTACTACAAACCATGTACAAACGGTTCTATTTCATATGGATCGCTCTGCAATACTCACAATCTCCAGTGACCAAGTACCTAGTCGGTTGTCTGGTAGAGATCGCTCTTGAGCAATAAGACCGCCGCTTGTCACTTAGATTTAAAGCTGTTTTGTTGTATTGTTTCCATCGTTAAGTGTGGACGAAAAATACTACGTGAAATGAACGTGATCCTTCAAGGAGACCAACAGTTGAAAATGTCATAAATCAACTTTTTATATATTTTCAGACTTTAAAATTAAATTAAGTCATCTTTTATCATAATTTTAAATGTAACTAAGCTGAATCTTTATAAATACCTATTACATTTTGTTACAAATTCTTTTAATAATCTTTTTAATATATTTTTTATTCTTTAAATAAAACACAAATTATTATTACTCTGTTATGAAAACAAAACCTTATTAAAATATTAACCCATTTTCAAGAAACTGAAATTAAATTTATACAATAATCTTAAAACTTTTAACGTAATCTTAAAACGGCAGCGCGAAAAACGCACTGTCTCAGTACTTTTAAGTTAAAAGTACTGAGACAGTGCGTTTTTCGCGCAGCCGTCGTCGAGTCTTCGCCTGGCGACGGCCCGACTTGAAATTTTTAAAACCGGACTACAAATGAAACCCCGCCTGGACGCTCCCCGGACGCCCTCTAAATTAGGATAAATCCGGGGAATCCCGGACGGATGGCAGCCCTATCCCTGTCCAGCATTATTTATTTATTATTTATTTAACATAAATACTTACCTTAGTAGGTAACATTGCGGCTGAAACTCCTCCTTTTTTGAAGTTGGTTAAAATACTGACAGTACCAGATGCTAGAGGACCGATCTGCAGCTCAGCGAGTGGCACCGGACACAGACAGGCAATGGAGGTAAATGCAGTGAAAGAAGATAACGAAAATGATAAACTACCACGTCTTCGCGTTGTACCTAGATCATTACCAATTTCTGTCACTGGGATGATAATATCATGGGTACCTCGTCAATTTAGAACACGGTTTATATTGCGTACACCAGTTATCTTATCACGAAGCCATATTTCTAAGGCAAATTTAAAGCAATAGGGAAGCAAGGCGTCTATTACAATTCTACGAAAACGACAAGAACACTCACGTTTCATCCCTTAACAAGGGACTTTATTAGGGTAAGTACTAAGTACCTATAAGTTTGTACGGAACCCTCGCACAAGTCCTACTGATACTTGACTTTTTTTTATTTCATTTGTCCAAGGTTTCTATGCTCTCTGGTGGTTTCATTCACATGATCGCTCACGAAGGGTGTGCCTGCATCTCGCCCGCATTAAAAATGCCCACCCGACGTTTTGCGTGCGTCGGTCGTGTCATTGGTGTCGACAGTGTCGGATGCGGAGAATTGTAATAGAGGCCCAGGTACCTACTCCCCATAGAGTATAATGTTCCTTGTACCTACTACTTCCGGTGAGAACCTTCAGACTGAAGGATAACTGGGCAACTATGGAAGAGGAGAAAAGTGACAAAGGAGAAATTGTCAGAATCAAACGTCTAGTTCAGGGGTTCCCAAACTTATTTTGTCTACTGCCCACTTTGAGAATAAATAATTTTTTAGCGCCCCCATTTTGTCACCTACTTAAAAACCACAGAACTTCAACTTAAATTAATTATTGCGGAGATTAAAGATTCATTTTATACGAGACTTTTACTATAATCTGCAAGAGTAAACTTGAGACCTGCGCGCAGTAGGTAGTGCACAACGGCGCTCAGCTCTCAAGTTAATTCACACTAATACCTACGTACCTACCTATTATAAATGCGAAAGTTTGGATGGATGTATGGATGGATGTTTGTTACCTCTTCACGCCAGAACTACTGAACGAATCGGGCTGAAATTAAAGGTAGGTAATTGAAATCCTGGAATCAAACAGGCTAATTTTTATACCATAAATCAGTACCTACCTATGGGATAGAAATCACCTTTAAACGTTTCCATAGAAACAACGCGTGCGAAGCCGCGGGCATAAACTAGTAAAAACTTACTTGTTTCTAAAAATAACTTATTCACTAAACCAAAATAATCATTACTCTCTCTACTAACTAAAAATATATAAAAATGTTCACCCATGCGAAACCGAGGCGGGGCTGGTAGTAATTTTATAAATTTTGCAAATCTCCAGAAAATGTTATAAAATGAATTCTCTCTCAATATAAACGAAGTCACCTTTCGATAAAAAAAAAATAACGACCTAGATGCGACACTGCATATCTTTTTTCGTCAGGATAATGAGCCCTGAACATTGAGGAAAAAGATACAACGGAAAGATACAACATATTTTTTATAAACATGATGGATTTAAGATTTATAATAACATTATTATTGTTTTGAAAAAAAAATAACTAAAAAAATCTAATTCCATTCTACTGTTTTTTAAGTTTTGCGGACATATAATCATTTTCCATACAATAGTGAAACATCACACTAATATTATAAATGCGAAAGTTTGTGTGGATGGATGTTTGTTACGTCTTCACGCCAAAACTACTGAACAGATTAAGCTGAAATTTTACATCGGTATAGCTCTAAGCCTGGAATCAAACAGGCTTTTTATCCCATAAATCAGTTCCCATGGGATAGAAATACCTTTGAACGGTTCCATAGAAACAACGCGTGCGAAGCCGCGGGCAGAAGCTAGTACATCAATAAAGTAACTATACAACCGAACATAGACCTCCTTTTAATGAAGTCGGTTAAAAGGTCAGTGTCATCATTTTCTTTTCACATAAAAAGTGTTTTTCTAAATAAAACATCACAGTATTTCAATTTGTGCTTTATTTATGAAAAAAATTGTAAATTATCCTACAATGAATCTCCGAATGAAATAGACTTACATATCGTTTTATGTATCAAATACATTATTTTGCTCGACGCCAGATCAAACCACATAAGAACAATATAGTTAAAATATTATCTACAGAATCCATTCTCGGCGATTCGATTACCAAAAAGTACAAGTTCTCGGGCGGTATTCAATTTATTTTACACGTCACTGGGAGCCGAGCAGCGCCGCCATGGTGTAGGGGCGCGGCGGCGGTCAGTCGAGGATCACGAGGTGCATGGGGGGCGTGGGCGCCGCGTGCGCAGGCGGGGCGGAGGCCTTGCCGATCGCCGGCGGCGCCGCCCCGCCCGCGCCGCGCATCGCCCGCCAGGGTGCGCGCGCGCCGCGCCGCAGCGAGCCGCAGCTGAGGCTCCGTCGCGCGTTCCTACAATACAAACATGCGTTACTATACACTTCTATGACAAGTCCCGTCGAAACCATTTTTTTTGGGATAGGGTGGAATGAGCTTCCTGCGTCTGTTTTCCCGTTAGAGTACAAGTCTTGGAGTCTTTAAATCCAGGCTAAATAAGTTTCTTCTTGGAAAGCGTGCTCCATCTTAGGCCACGTCTTCACTTAGGTACTTTAAGTGAGTTGGTGGCCAAATGCTTGACAGTCAATAAAAAAAAGGTATTGTGAAGTTTCTCGGTTCTTTATCAGGCATTTCACACAATAGGTTCAGTAATTTGATAAGAGCTACTGATTTAGAGAAAAATATATTGGGGTAAAATCATTATTTTCAGTTAATCACTCTTGGGGGCTGGTCGTGGTCACATCACTATCAGTCTAAGCTAGTCCACTGCTGAACATAGGCCTCCCTAATGAACGCCTTGCCTGCAGCTTCCCGCATACAGAATTTGGCAGATCGATACCACGGGACGTACTGTTTTGGTAGACATAGTGTAGGATGCCCTGTGGGCAGTCACCATCTTCACTCAAAAACCCATTTAGTCATGATGGACACTTTGTAGTTCTTATGGATATCGCAGATCGCGTTCAGCTAACAGCACATCACAAAAATATACATTTAAATATGGGTTTTAGCTCTAAAGTCATTTATAACGGGATATTTACCATTACCCTATGTACCAGGATTAGAGTTTTGAGCTTTCCAATATTTCGGCACAGTTTCATGCGCCATGATCACGGAATAACTGATGGCACTGCGAGTGAGTTGTTATTGGCAGATATATCGATCTACCCTCATTTTTTGTCTTTTGCTACGAACGTTACTACTACCACTGGTTTCATTATCGAACGCAACTCGATCACTACACACAACACTGACGCGGTATCAGAACGCGGCGCGCTTGGTAAATATCCCGTTATAAATGACTTTAGTGTTAATAATCATGATGGATTTAAAAGGGTTTAAGCTCGTAACATTTAGGTGCATTTTCATATTGACGGCATCAGATGACAGACAAACTTGTGGGAAGCCATTTTGTCACTGTAAAATGTACCTAAAAACAACGAGTTTAAGCCCATATTCGAATGCGCATTTATGTGCTGAGCGTTGGATTAATGTGCGCGAAGCTACAATGCTTCAGTTTAGAGCTTACTTGGCGGCTTCTGTGGCTCTGAAGTATAAGTCATCAGGCGCGTCCATCCACGAGATGACGTGTCGGCGGCCGCCGCGGCCGCTTATGTTTGTCGGTTTGCCATTCACCTGGAAACAGAAGATAATATTAGTTGCAAGGTTAAAGTAAAAATTTAAGATATTCCAGCATATTTAAGATATTCGATGTAGCATGTTTGTGAACAAACCGCTCATGATTAACCTGAAATTCACTCTGTTGCCGCGACTTTTTACGTAATTTACATTACTTGTCGATTTGAGATCCTTTCTTCAATAAATATTGCTTACAATTATATCTGAAACTCCAACGTAAATTTTGTGAGTTTTAGTTTTTCGTGTTGTGATTTGTTTACAAACATTTGATATCTAGTGTTACTTGGCTAAAATGTACCTACTTCTTAGGTACATTTTAGCCAAATTTCGATCCAATCCATTCATTCGTTTTGGCAAGAGTGTAGCTTTTTATAGTATTGGGTGATCTCCCAAGTTGATTACGTCTCCTTGAAAAGAAACTGCGTAAGCGAACTCTGGAACGAATTACCATGATACTACAAGATTACCCCCTTGACTGTCCAGCAGCATCTTCTACATAGTGACGCTGAATCCGTTTGCAAGCAAAGCTTGGATCTACTGGAATAACATCCATAAAGGATTCCGAATTTATTTCCAGTTCTGTGCAATTTTCAAAAGATTGGTCGGTATTTAGATCACAATTGTGAATGTGAATCCACTACGCACATTTATATCAGCATCATTGCCGTAAGACGTGTACGTAATGGGCGCTGAAAGTGTTTATGACTCACGTGTGTAAAGACATGCGCCGGCAGCGGCTGGCCCGTGGCCTGCGCGCGCGCACACATGGCGGCGTACTGCTCGCGCGAGGGCCGCTGCATGGGCGCCGGGTGCTTGTTGGGCCGCTTGGCGGGCGGCGGCGCCGCGACGCCTCGAGCTCCCGGACCGCCTCCTGTACGAATAAGCAAGGTGTTACATGGTGGATATGAAGGCTTTATGAACTAACTAACTCATTACAAAAATCAACCCCCTTCAAAAACTATATGTTTAGGTTCAGGCGTTAGGTATTGGTAGCCTTTTGGGTACTTTTCACCAGAGTTAGAGTGCATTGGCACCGAAGGATGGCGGAGGGAAATAGACCAATAGAATTTATTGAAATAAAGAGCTCGTTATCCCGCTGGTTCCTTATTGGTCGATTTCGCAGAACTCCGCGTCAGTGGGAACGCACCCATAAGTTGTTTAGTTTAGCTTTGAAATGGTCAATCACAGAAATAACAATTATCATCGCTTAGCTTCAAAGAGCGATAGAGACTATCGGTAGGGTTTGACACTTTTCAAAGCATAGCTTAGCTCTGCTGGAATAACATCCATAAAGGCTTCCGATTTTATTTCCAGTTCTGTGCTATCTGCAAAAGACTGGGTTGGTCGGTATTTCGATGACAAGTGTGAATGTGACTCAATTATTAATATCAAAAATTGTTTCCAACTGTTGAACGACGAAACTTGGATAAAGTCAAAATCTTAAAATTAAATGTATAGAAATAAAGTGATACTTTCGAATTTCTGCCGACTACAACTTTACATAACTATACACAACTCTTAACGAATGTAATGCAAACGGAAATAAAATATTAACGAAAATTACTCTGCTGTACTTTTTAGAGGGAGCAAATACCTATCTACCATGGGAAAATAAAATATAGTAAAGTGTAGATAAGGCGATAAACCGATCCAAATCAGCGCCACCACCCACCAATCGAACTTGCAAAGTTTGTGATATGTATCATAAGCTTATTTTTAATGCTTCTGTAAAAGTTTTATTTTGTATAGTGTAGACAGAGGCGAAGTTGCTCTTTTTGGCCACGATCGATGTGAGCAAAAAGAGCAACTTCGCATCTAAGACACTAATAAGATAAAATAGATGGTATCGCTGATTTGGGTCGGGTTAGCGCCTTAAAGTAGATAATGATAATACAAGATGAAATGCGTGTAAAATTACGTGATATGATAATGAGCTATGTATAGATTACATACCTGGATCTATTTTTCCAATTGTAAGTAAATAAGAAGAATAAAATGTGTGTGTTAGTAACAATACTTGATACAATACATTGTGTGTATCCTAGGCGATATTTTAAGACTGCTGCGCTTTAGTTTTCTTTCAACGAGTCAAGTCTGAGAATATTGCCTAGCTAGATGATGGAGTAAGCGATTTAACTAACCAATAGTAGCTTAACATTGCACTGATAGTATTGAATCTGGCGTCAACTGGCAAATTCTCTTGTGGTTAATGTTTTCGCCAGGTTTTTCTTGTTCGCCATTTGTCTAGACAGGCAGAATGTATATTACAAATGTGTTCAATAAGCACTTCATAGTTTAACAAAACCTTCCTGAAAAATAATGTCTACTTGACAATCTTCTAGAAAAACTGGCTAGTCATTTTGAGTAACCCATTTTCTATGTATGGCTGATATACCAAGTAAATTTGGCAGTGTTAAATGACCGGCACTGCATTGATTTAAATTTGCCAAAGCGAATACTTAGTTCTCATTCAACTTCATCCTGCGCTAGCGTCTCGCATTCATTGGAGTGGTTTTTTGCATGAATAAGATATGGTGAAGACGCTGTGTTATAATGTACCTGTTAAGAGCCAAAAGAAGTTGGGTTTGTTATATCCGGTCCGGGATTATGCACAATACACTCCCATGCGAGATGTCAGTTGAGATAACAGTTTTTCAGATAGAACTAAGCCTGTCCTCACAAGCGAACTGTGTCAGTAACAGTTGCATGTTACTGTGCCTAAAGTTATACGTGGTTCACGAAACTGCCACAAGTGGTTCTCACCAGCGAGTTGAAGATTTGGCGTAAGCATACTTCTATTGACACTCTGTACTCTGTACGTATTGTAGTAGGTCTAAACTTGCTATTGGTCAAGCACAGGTATTGTTGTTTAGGGTAGAATAGACAAAATTTACATCGCATCGTCATAAATTATTAAAGTTGAAGGAGTGATTTCAAACATTTTACGCATTCTTTGAAGATGTGACGTTATTGTTCTATTCTACCCCCGAACACAAAATACACACACAACAATCCCTGTACTAGACCACGATGGCATCGTGTACACACCGGCACCTTGTCAGTTAAAGTTTAGTACAAGTATTGAGGATACTGACTGTCTAGTCCGTTGATGTCGTCGTAGGCGCGTCGTTTGAGCGCGTTCGGCGCGTGCGGCACTGCCAGCTCGGCGGCCACGCGGCGCGCCTCGATCTCTGCGCGGGACATCACACGTTCGTACATCAGGCTGCCGTCTGGAACATTACAAAAGCTCTTTTATTTCTGCAGAGATTCGAGACCTTGGAGTATCTACATTGGAGATCAAGAACAGATGATACCAAGTCAATGTCACATGCACGCATTGTTGGTTTGTTCCAATGGACACATAATAATGTCCTCATAAGTGGAAATTGTAGGCTTACGTTAAATAAATAAATAATGCTGGACAATTCACACAGCATTATCTAGCCCCAAGCTAAGCAGAGCTTGTGTTATGGGTACTAGATAACTGATATATGTAATACAATACGCTACATAGATAGATATTTTTTATTATACATAGAAAAATATCCAGAACACCCTGAACAAATATCTGCAGATCGTACAAACATTTGTCCCGAGGCGGGAATCGAACCCGCAAAGAGGTCGTCAGAAGTTATCCATTAGTTTAACATATTAAAGATTAATAAACTGTATTTTTCCTAATATATATAAAAAAAAACAAAAAAAAATGTCACTATGGAAGTCGGTTCTAGGTCTGGAATAAAACATAGGCAACTTTTTATCTTATAAATCAGTTCCCATGGGTGAGATTATAACCTTATGGTATTTTCGTGACCACAAAGCTGGACCGAGCAAAGTAATGTCATAGGTCAGTTTATTTAAACTTTTCCGATGACCGCGCGATAGGCCGCGTCGCGTCGATGAGACTTTGCCCCTTTTCACATGCATACCATGTGAAAGCTTTCTAGTTAGCTCATACATTTCTACTTTACACGGCGATCGTGCCGCGACCATACACATGTGAAAGGGGCCTCAGGCCTGCGTTTAAATAGGCGCAGTGGTGCCACGAAGAATTTATGTTGACAGACTCGAGCCGTGAACACGGGCCTCCTTCTGAACGTACGCTTATGTTTGTGATAAGACTTTTTAATCCCTATCATACATACTATACCCGCTTAAACCATTAACTATGTTTACAAATCGCGAAAGTTTAAAAAGTTTCCACATACAGTCGTGGTCAACTAATTAGGGACTTTCAAGACAGTGAAGAGCAATAACCGGATATGTACATATAAATCAATACAATAATATAATCCTGCGACGCAGGAGGTTGCGGGTTCGATTCCCGCCTCGGAACAAATTTGTGTACAATCTGCAGAAATTTGTTCCGTAGGTCTGGGTGTTTTCTATGTATAATAAAAAATATCTATCTATGTAGTGTATTGTATTAAGTATATCAGTTATCTAGTACCCATAACACAAGCTCTGCTTAGCTTGGGGCTAGATAATGCTGTGTGAATTGTCCAGCATTATTATTATTATTATTATTATTATTAAATATAAAACCCTATTGATTTCTCAGCACCTATTATTTGCATAATTTGGTCCAATTATTATGCTATAAATGGCTGTTAATAAAAGAATAAATAAATAGAAAAAAGTATTGAATATCAAAGGTTGAACATGTATTAAATTTTAAGGTATAGTTCTGTAGCTGGACATTTAATTAAGGACAGTAAACTATACTGAAACATAGAGTTAAACAAAACTAATAATCTGCATTATTATAATATATTTAACAGCTCCATTTTATTACGTGTAAAATCAGTACCCAGTAGCAAAACCTTTGTTAGTAATTACCGCTTGACACCGATGTGGCATAGACATTATCAGTTTCTGGCATGTTTCGACAGGAATGTTTGCCCATGCCTCACAAAAAGCTTCTTTAGGTTCATCTAAAGTTGTGGTACGATAAGTGGCAACTTTTTTCTTGATTTCGTGCCAAAGGTGCTCAATTGGGTTAAGGTCCGGGCTATTTGCTGGCCAATCTAGCACCGATACTGACTGACTGGTAAGAAACGACTTGACTGAACGGGCGGTATGTTTCGGGTCGTTATCATGCTGAAACGTCCATATGATAGGGAGATACTCCTCAGCATAGGGAAGCATCGTTTCCTCCAATATTGCCTTGTATTGATGTTGGTCTAAGTTACCCTGAACTTTCCTCACAGGTCCCACTCCACGTCCAGAAAATGAACCCCACATTTTAATGTTTCCACCGCCATGTTTCACCTGCTTTTTTGTGAATCTTGGATTCATTTCCGCTTTTACTGGACGCCGTACGTATTGCCTTCCATCTGAAGAAATCAAATTAACCTTGGTCTCGTCAGAGAATAATACATGTTGCCATTGGGCGTAGGTCCAATGTCCATATTTACGTGCAAACGCCAAACGAGCATTTCTATGTTCCTTCTTCAGCAACGGTACTTTGCGAGCCACTCTTCCGAACAACCCTGCTTCTACCAGACGTCGTCGAACGGTCCTCGCTGAGACACCAGCTCTTTCGTCTGCCCCAAACACTTCGTGTTTAATTAAAATAGAGCCTAGAAACGGATCTTTCTTAGCTAACCTGGTTATCATTCTATCTTCTTGCGGAGTTGTTTTTCTCGATCTTTTTGTTCTGGGCACATTTAAAGCTGTGTTATTGCGTCTGACATGTTTCACTGCATTGTATACCATAGTTTTTGAACAATTTAAATGTTCTGCTATCCTTCGGTATGGCCAACCATGCTCGACAACAAACTTCATGATAATTTTTCGTAGTGTTGGATCGCAACTTTTATTTTTGCCCATTTCTCTTCAAAATATTTTTCAAAACTTAAAATAAAAATCGGGATTGCCGCCAAAACTACCACGAAACAATGAGAGAAGAAATAAAAAAGTATTGAGATTAAAATTTTGAAAATAGAACGCAATATCTCAGTGTCCCTAATTAAATGGCCGGCCAGCATTATTTGAAGAAATAGCACTATGATAATCTATCAGCTATACTGTAAAGAGGGTTAATGTTTAAGAAGTGGTTATTGTTTGTATAATCGGGCACGTCAATGACTAATTATACTTACATGTAAAAGATATGTTTGATAAAAATATTGTTAAGACTCGTTAAAAAAAAATTCACAATTTGGCTTAACTAGAGATTGTCCCTAATTAGTTGACCACGACTGTATATCTTCAGCTAACATAGTAAGTAGGTACCTGGAGCCTTGGGCGGCTTGGGGAAGGCGACGTGGTGAGGCAGCGGCATGCGGTCCTTGGGCGTGAGCAGCAGCCAGTCGTGCGAGCGCACCGCCAGCGGCTCGCCGCGCGAGGCCGCCAGCCGCGCCGCCACGCCCGACACGGCGCCCCGCACGCGCGGCACGCCGCCGCCGCCGCCGCCGCCGCCCGCGCGCAGCTCCGCGCCGCCGAGGCCTGCCATGCCTACTGAACCTGCAACAAATCATTCATTCAGTAATGATAGCTGAAAATACGGCCGGCCAAGGCGGTCAGTGGTAGAAGCCAGTAGGAGCGAGATGTTTTCTAAGTAGACTACCCACCAGAAGATCGTGGATAAAGCTCATACAGGACCAATTGAGCTGGCGTGAAGAATAGTACATTGTACAGGCGAGAAAGTGCCCAATTCCTATCGAGTGTGTCATTTGAAGCCTAGGGCACACGAGTTAGGAATCGCACTTTCTCATGAGTGATAAATAGTGCTTTATACTACACCTGCTCGGAAAGTTGCCTATTCCTTTTCCATTTATAGAATAGAAAGTATGTCTTTGCAGGCTTATAGGAAACCGGGAGGAAAAACTCTATGGAATTTCATTTCTCACGTGTTTTAGCGGGAGGAAAAAGTGTATGGAAATCCATTTCTAACGTGTTATTTTTTTTTTAATTTCCTAAAAGATCGGCCGGTAGCTATGGTTATTTTCATTCGGTCAAACTACAAAAAGTTTTTACTCGAAGTCCATTAGGCCTCCTCCGATTTCCGAACAATATTTTGAAATAAGAACCCAAAGACTGGCGCGGTCCATGAGGTTTTACCAACATCATTGGGCGCGGTAAGTTCTTCTAAATTTCAATTAATAAATTAATTCTGCTTTTTATTTTCGTCGAAGGTGTAGTATAAAGCACTATTTATCACTCGGCAGAAAGTGCGATTCCTACCTGGTGTGTTTTAACACGTTCGCGCGAACCAGCCGTTTTCTCGGACCGATGACTGAGCAGATTTCATATAACAAGCCTTAGTCACTTAGAATTAAAACAACCTAACTTGTTTTTGTTTCTGTGTTTGAGATTTGATTGTTGACTAGCGATTTTGCAACAGGTACACCTACTACAGTCTTACTCCTGTGCTGTTTGCCTCTACCTGTGAACTTACCTATGTTTACTCAAAATTCTTGAGAAAACAACAGCTTATTCGCAAGATATTATGAAATCCTACAGTTGCAAGGTTCAAACGATAAAACAAATATAATATCAACACAATTACTTACGTTTTGTCCGCAAAATTCACAAAAAAACAATTATTTCCACGCAAAATGCGCGCGTAACAAACGCGCGTCACTCTGCGGTGACACAGCTAGGCTGAGGTGTATGGCAGTGTGCGGGGGTATACGACTTGTAATGACGTTGTGTCGCGGGAGCAGCCCATAGCCAAATTATTTTCAACTCTATGCTTAGGCTCATATTTGAACCGTCCCAAGTGACAGTAAACGCTTGATATTTTGATATGATGTGACACAGAGAATGAAATTCCCATATTTGTATTAAAATCAAACGTGGCTAAACGTTCTGCCCACTAGCATCGGAACTAAAAAGGACGTGATATTACGTTGTGTCACCTCACTTAATCACCGAAAGGACTTGAAATGACGTTCTGTCAGAGAACGTGTTAAGGCCCTCGGCTGCGCCTCGGGCCCAAAACGACACACTCGGTAGGAAGGAATTGATCACTTTCTCGCCTTGGTGTAAAATGTTACTATTTTACTAACACTTCAAAGAAAATCATCGTTTTAGAATCTTCAAAATCACTCGAGTAAATTCAAATTGTAACCTCAAAAGATAATCTCTATCGTATAGCGGATTCGGAGTAAAAACTTTTTGTCGTTTGACCTATTATGAAAACAACTTTCTGAGCAGGTGTAGTATAAAAGGTCTTTTTTGTAAAAGAATTAGTCCGGCCATATAGCTTGAGGATCTGATAACAGCTAAGCAGAAAAGTTTGTCGGGTGGTGTTCACGATTAAATGTGAAACGGAGCGTTGGAAGACCTCCCACTTGATGGACCAATGACATTGTAGCGGTGTCCGAGAGTCTTATGTCGACTATGTTCAGCAGTGGACGTTTTTAGGCTTATAGGATCAGTGTATTAAGTACTTGCATCTAGGTATGTTTCGTATACTCACAGTCGTGTTTGACCTGCTGTAGGTTTATAGGCGAGAAGGGAGAACGCGCGAAGTGTCTCGGGCGGCGCAGCGCGCGCGCGAGGCGGCGTGCAAGGCGCGTGAAGGGCGACGCGCGTAGGTAGAAGGCGGCGCGTGTCTTCATCACGGGCCGCGCGCCCCCCTCGCCGCCCACGCCGTGTGCCGTCGCCACGTGCCGGGCTAGGTGTGCGCGTAGCTTGAACTCCTGCAACGATCAATAAATCAATTACGATCGACATTTCACACAACATGGCATAGGTCCGCCTGTGACGCAGCAGGGCCATGATTCTGTATGACCTAAGAGAAAACATGCCCAAAACGTGTGACGTCACAACGTGTTCTAAACACAAACACGATTCAAACGAGCCTAGGTGTGGAATCGAAAAATTGAATTCTGCATGCCACAAGACTGGTTGTCTATGCCCCGTGTTTTGTTTTTCGATTATTTCACACGGTGCGTTCAAAATCTTACATTCGGACTACTCGGAAAATTTACGGTTTTATTATAAACTAGCTGTACCCGCGACTTCGTTCGCGATTGCCTTACCTGCCGACTAATTAAGTTCACATTTAACCATAGTCTCTCATATAATGAAACGCCGCCGTGCAAAAAATCGTGTAGGGTCTACGGGGGATAGCATATTGTCATCTTCAATCCCATTCTTTATCCACACGACTTTTAGCTACGACTCGGCCAGCGTCAGTGTTAAGAAGTGTCCTACTCGTTTGACTTACTCACAGCTGGGGCCCTATTCTGCTATACTAATCGCTTCACTATGACAGGGCTATCGTCACAGAATGACACGTTTTGGTATTCCACCTTGGATGAAAGAAATTATGATGAATGCAGATGGAGAGACGCGCGTCAAGTTTGAAACTACATATTAATTTATCTCGCGCGCACTATCTGGAGTTTTATTAATCTAAGGATTCTACGTGATGTTTCTGCGAAGATTCCATTGTAATACTGAAGCAATTGTTTTGCAGAATTGGGCTCCTGATCCATTTGACTGGACCACCGTAATTTTTTTTCGTTAGTACGTAGGTACAGTTGGCTGTGTACCACAATAAAAAATATTTTTCTGCGGTCCAGTTAGTTTAAATGGACCACAATAATTAATTAATTTAGTACCGTTAACTGGACCAGCTAAACCACCATATATCATGTAAGGCAGGAACCTAACTTATTTTTCTAAATAGATAGGAACTTACCTACCCTTTATCTACTAATTTTTTTCTTCAATCTACAGATTATTTCATCGATCTACTGATTTTCTACTCGACTTTCTACTGATTTAGTCATATTCGATCTTGCAACACTGTTTCTAACAAAAAGAATGCATGAAATCGGACGACGCGTAGACCCGTCGTAATGCGCGGTTAAAGAATCCTACTTTTTCCTCTCTCCCAGGGGAACCTTACTGAATTCCAGGATAAAATGTATTCCATGATCTTTCTTGTAGTATGAACTCAAAACGTGCCAAGTTACATTCCAACTCATTACCTATGTAGTTTCGGCGTGATGAGCGGTGAAGGAATTTAACTTTCATCCCCTCTGCCAGGGTAACCTTACTGAATTCCGGGATAAAATGTATCTTTCCTCATAGTACGAACTAAAATCACGCCGAGTTGCATTCGAATTCATTAAGTAGTTCCGTCGTGATGCGCGGTTAAAGAATCTTACTTTCATCCTCTCTCCCAGGGGAACCTTACTGAATTCCAGGATAAAATGTATCCCATGTCCTTCCTTGAACTCAAATCGTACCAATTCAGTCCAACTCATTCAGTAGTTTCGGCGTGATGCGCAGTGAAGGAATTTTACTTTCATCCCTTCTCCCAGGGGAACCTTACTAAATTCTGGGATAAAATGTATCTTTCCTCGTAGTATGAACTCATATTATGCCGAGTTCCATTCGAATTCATTAAGTTGTTCCGTCGTGATGGGCGGTTAAAGAATTTTACTTCCATCCTCTCTCCCAGGGGAAAATTACTGAATTCCGGGATGAAATGTATCCCATGTTCTTCCTTGTAGATAGTATGAAATCAAATCGTGCTAGGTTTCATTCCAACTCATTTAGCACTTTCGGCGTCATGCGCGGTGAAAAAATTTTACTTGTATCCCCTCTCCCAGGGAAACCTGACTGAATTCCGGGATAAAAAGTATCCTATGTCCTTCCTCGTGGTATGACCTAAAATCGTACCGAGTTTTATTTCAATACCTTTAGTAGTTCCGTCGTGATGCGCAGTTAAAGAATTTTACTTTCATCCCCTCTCCCAGGGAAACCTGACTGAATTCCGGGATAAAAAGTATCCTATGTCCTTCCTCGTAGTATGACCTAAAATCGTGCCGAGTTTTATTTCAATACCTTCAGTAGTTTCGGCGTGATGCGCGTTTAAGAAACAGACAGACAGACAGACAGACAGACAGACAGACAGACAGACAGACAGACATGAATGAAAAAAATTGCAGTTTCGGCTTCAGTACCGATAATAGAGTGCCCTCCAAAAAAATTTTTCAAAATATCTTCAATGTACAGAATTGGACCTGTTACAGTTTTATTATAAGTATAGATTATTTTTTGTTTCCAAATAATAAATATTTTGAATTTTAAACTTACTCAACCATCAATAATTGTTGAGCTTACAATATTTTAGTGTGATTTGAAAATTAAAAGCCCAAAAATAATGATTTGTAAATACATTCAAGTCAGTCATGACTAGTTTCGGAACGTTTGTTTTGATTATCATAACCTAAAATTTTATCATTCCTAAGGATTCTGTTATTGTTATTGTGTTCTTTGATAAACACAATCAACAAAAGATATCTTACGGGTTGCATTTTATGAAATGATTTTATTAAAACCTCAAAATACGAACGACGAAACGATCCATACTAACTATTGCAGGAACACGCTAATCTGTGCCTTAACACGCTATGAACGAGCTCGTTTATTTGACAGTTCAAATCGTGCCGTGCCGCGGTAAGAAATGACAACTAGGGCATGCGGAATACGGTTTTGTCCGATTCCACGCCGTTGTCTTGTCGTAGGTGTGTAACACGCTTGCGTTGGTCATAGTGAATCACCGCCCAGGTTGCGGGTTTAATTCCCGGAAGAAACATGTGCAGATCGTACAAACATTTGTCCCGGAAATGTTTGAAAGAACGATCTGCTAATATTTTTTCCGGGCGTTCTGAGTGTTTTCTACGTAATATGGTAAAAAATATCTATCTTTGTATTTTATCTAGTACCCATAGCAGAAGCTCTGCTTAGCTTGGAGAACAAAGGAGTTTTCAAAGAATACAAAGGCCAGTTTGTGAAATAAGCTTTTTTTAATGCCTCTTTAAAAGTTTTATTTTGTATAGAATACGTAGTTGCTCTTTTTGGCCACCAAACTCTGTTTTCGCATCTCTGCCTTAACTATACAAAATAAAACTATTACACAGGCATTAAAAAAAGCTGATGGTAAATATCACTGGCCAATGTATTTTAGAAAATTCCTTTGTTTTACCAAAAATTAGATATCAGGTCACACGCTAGTGTGAGTCGTGGTAACGCATTAGGCTAGGCGCAAACGGACCACAGCCATCGGTGGCGAGCAACAAGCTGTGTTTACACGCTTTTTGGCTGATATTGTTACCGGTCGCGCAGGAAAAAAGATAGTTTTTTGTATTTTCTGCGTTTTACAAGTAATAAAGCTAGCTTAGTTAGTTGTTTGCGCTCATGATAAACCATTTGATAATGTTAACCCATGCTAAAACTAACTTCCTTTCAATCGTCGTTTTGGAGTGTGTTGACATTAATGATAATTTTAGTAATATATTAATAGAACGCAGAAAAAAAATTAATTTCCCACGTGATCGAAGAAGACAAGCCTTGAAGGAGTCAATGATTACTTACCTTAGCGCAGTTCAGCACCGTGCAGCGGTGTGGACGATGTGAGACGGAGAGTGCAGATTCTTCGCCTTCCCCGCGCGGCCCTTTCACCACTTCTACTTCCGTCTCGCCGAATACTCCGGCAGTCTGGGACACACAGATTACAAGTTGGCATCATTTTCATGTAACATAATTAAAGCACCTGGTGCGTCCACCGTGAAATGTACGCGGCCGGATTCGTGGTGGCATTGCACATGTTAAGTATAAGCACTGAGAAAATTACCAAACAAAGGAAGTTCTACCATAGGTTGTGCATGATGATAAAGATAAAGTAATTCAGTATTGTATGTTAAAACTCAGATATATCAAATCTGATTCTGAACTTATTATAGTTTGGTTGCGATGCCACCCATAATCACCGAAGGGAAATTGTTACTACAGAAAAAGTGATAGGACAGTATGGTGATGCTTACATCGCTAACTTTGAGGCCACCATACTTTTTCCAGTACTGCCAACATGAGCCACACAATCTGTACTGTAAATGCTGCGGTCCCCATGAGTACCACTGATTTGAGCTCGTCCCTGTGAAAAAAATTGTATTTTAGTTTCTTTTCGTTGGTCAATAAACCTTCGTTTCACCACAATCTGACCTGATGGAAAATTTATTGTTTTTTAGTAAAAAAGTATATAAGTTGTAAATCAAAATGTAAATCTACTGTTCCTGATTCTGTTTGTCTACTTTGTAGAAGTTTTTAATTTTTTTACAGAAGCTTTCGACGTCGTAACACAGAAGTAAGAAGACAGGCCGCTGTGGCGGGGCAAGGCTTGTGTCCAGCAGTGGAGTATATGCTGATGACGATGACGAAGCCGGTCAGCTAGTGCACATAAATGCCACTGATCATTCAGTTCGAGCCTTATCTTTTTCAAGATCATACAAACATTCTCTCTGGTGGACTTTCGTCCACTGCATCACAGAGGTCGTTAAAACGTTTTAAGATTTCTTTGAAATCTACTAGCTTCTGCCCGCGGCTTCGCATGCGTATTTTCGGTATAATAAGTAGCCTATTATCTAAGTTAAGCTGTGTTCTAAATGTACGCCTAATTTCACTATGATCTGTTCAGTAGTTTTGGAGATTTTAGGTAACAAAAATTCACATCTCACAAACTTTCGCTTTTATAAAATTAGTATGATAGGATAAGACCTTTTGACCACAATCTCACCGGATAGAAAGTGACGATATGTATATGGCCGACGACGGTGTATCACGAAGGTCTAGAAGAGACCCAGGTTGTAATTGGCCGAAAAACAGAAGCAAGCAGCGAGTAGGCGAGAATGATGAAGGTGGAGAAAAACCGCATAGTGCAAATGGAAGGTACATTATCCACTAGATAAGGATGGCTGTGCGTCTGCTTGTCCTGGAGTGGAAAGGAGATGGTGGGATCAGCTGATGGAAGTGGCTGGTTGACGGTTACCTTGACAGGACGCGCAGAGCATGGCAGCGGACATCGCTGACGTGCCGTTGGTCCCGCCGTTGAGCACAGCCGGCGTTTTGCTCCCGCTGTTGTTGTTACTTGTGATGAGTGCTGGGTTAGGTTTGTTGCTGTAACAATAGACGCTTGTTAGTACAATATCAAATTGATGTATTTATTTACTATCTACTTTAAATAAATAAAATATATAATGCTGGGATATTCAAACAGCATCATCTAGCCCCTATTCCCGCCTCGGGACAAATGTTTGTACGATCTGCAGATTCAAGTTTCAAGGTGTTCTGGGTAGAAAACTCTATGTGTGATAAAAAATATCTATCAATGTGGTATATTGTATTAAGAATATCAATTATTTAGTACCCATAACATAAGCTCTGCTTAGTTTGGCTGTGTGAATTGTCCATGGACAATAAATATGCTGCAGCATATTTATTATTATTTATCAAGCAGACCTTCGGTTAAGGGTACTAGATAAATTATATTCTTCAGTGCACGACGTATTAATACATTACTACATAGATAGATATTTTTAGATTAACAATATAAATTAAGGTGATAGCGTAAACTGCAAATGCTAGGTATACCGAGTTGAAAAAAGTCAGATTGTAAATTTTCAATAACGTAAAAGTAACAATAATAGTATTTGACTTGTATTAAACCATAAGCGATTTTGGTTTGGTATTGATCATGTTTAGAGAGTTTAGTCACTGACTGAAAACCAAACTAAAAACTTAATTTTTTACCAACACTGCATTACGAAACTCACATTGCAATTACGGTTACAAGATTAGGTACACGATTGTAATGGGTAAAAATAGATGTACATTTTATGAATAAATACAAATTTCTACCCGAGAGGCATATCACAACAAGCAATTTATCTAGTAAAGTTTCCAAAAATTTATCTGAGCGTCTGGTCGAAGCGACGCGTTACCCGAGAGCTGGTCAGTATCTGGCGCAGCGCATCAGCGTTGCCATACAGCGGGGCAATGCAGCCAGCATCTTAGAGACGCTTCTGACTGATATTGACATGGATCCGTTGGGCTACCTGTAGATTGTTTGCAATAGTCCGCAGTTGGCTCAGTTGTAAATATGTACCTACTAGTTTATGCCCGCGGCTTCGCACGCGTTGTTTCTAGGAACGGTTTAAAGGTGATTTATATCCCAAGGGAACCGATTTATGGGATAAAAAGTAGCCATGTTTTATTCCAGGATTAGATTTACCTGTATGCAAAATTTCAGCCCGATCCGTTCGATAGTTTTGGCGTGAAGAGGTAACAAACATCCATCCATCCAAACTTTCGCATTTATAATATTATTGTGACTAGTTCGAATTTGTTTATATCTTTTATTCTACTTTCATTATAAAATACTAGCTTCTGCCCGCGGCTTCGCACGCGTATTTTCGGTTCATTATGTAGCCTATTGATTAAGTTAGGCTACGTTCTAAGTGTATGCCAAATTTCATCTTGATCTGTTCAGTGGTTATGGAGATCCTAGGTAGCAAAAATTAACTTTCAACTTTATTATATTAGTAGGATTGAATACTGAAAAATTTCCATAATATACATGAACATAAATTTATTGAGAACAAAGACAAGCTCTCGTAAGTATTGATTATTTCTATTTATACAACCACCCCATTGTGGGCGTAAGGTAAAACGCTCACACAATCAATTGCCCAATTATCTAGCTAGGTTATCTATAGGACAGGCCAGTAATCCATATCCACTAATCTATCATCATACTAATTACTATTATAAAATGATGACCGATGTGGCGCGGCGGGCGAAGGCCCGCCTGCGACGTAGGAGGTTGCGGGTTCAATTCCCGCATTAGGACAAATGTTTGTTCGATCTGCGGATATTTGTTCCGGGTGTTCTGGTTATTTTCTATGTATAATAAAAAATATCTTGCTAGGGCGGTGATGTATGCAACTCGGGAGCGTCCCTCCCCCGTCCCGTCCATTACCCCGAACGATTGCTCTGTCAAAACCACGTCAAAATGCCTTCGTCGAACGACTGTATGCATATAGGTAGGCTGTGATAATAGTATGGATACATAGAAAACACCCAGAACACCCTTAATGAATATCTGCAGATCGTACAAACATTTTGACGACCTCAGTGGCGCAGCGGGCGAGAGTCCGCCTACGACGCAAGAGGTTGCGGGTTCGATTCCCGCCGCGGAACAAATTTGTGTACGATCTGCAGAAATTTGTTCCGTTGGTTTGGGTTCTATGTATAATAAAAAAAATCTATCTATGTATATAATGTATTAATAAACATATCAGTTATCTACTACCACAAGCTTTGAGTAGCTTACTTTGGGGCTAGATGGTGCTGTGTGGATTGTTCAGTATTATTTATTTATCCTGAGGCGGGAATCGAACCCGCAACGCAGTCGCAAGCGGATCTTCACCCGCTGCACCACAAAGGTCGTCGATAAAGGTCTAATAATGGTATTGCTCGGTACAAACACTCACTAGTTGGGAATGTACACTTGTTTCAACTTGGACTCTGCCTCGACTGCCTTCACGCGCTTCTGTTGCACGTAGCGGTCTGTTGTTTTCCACATGTAGTAGTATTCGACGAGGTTCTTTAGCGTTTTCCATGGCAACTGGAACAAAAAACAACAGGTTACAACCAACACCAAAATGGATGTGCCAATGGCACGGCAAATGGAACAAACCAAAACAGGTTATAACTTTATAACCAAGAGTATCCTAAGGAAATGGCTATGCCAATGGGCATATTATACCATACATGTAATGGCTGGCAGCACGAAGCATACAAAACTCTTAGCCCGTCCAAACGGGCAGATAGCAAGAAAAGGAGAGATTAAAAAACAAAACAACTCTTTCCGGCTGAACTCAAGACAAAATATTTATAAAAATTGCCCCAATACTTAACCTAAAAGCTTGTTGTTGAATTATTGACAGGATTTACAATACGTGTCGATTTGCGTTCTTTCCTACAATGCATAATGCTGACAATTATTTTACAAACTCAACGCAAAAATGAGATCTTTGGATTTTTGTTTCGTGAGTTGTTAACAATTATTGTACCTTGAGAATGGCTTGTCCCCTCCAGGGATTATATCTACACTATATCCGTAGTGAAGTGTTGGCAATGTAACTATAGACTGCCTTTAAAAGACATAGCCATATAACATTGACCTGCCTGACATTGTATACCTAACACCTTAATCTATACTAATATTATAAACAGGAAAGATTTGATTGTTTGTTTATATTGAATAGGCTCCAAAACTACTGGAACGATATAAAAATTATTTTACCATTAGAAGCCCATATTATTCCTGATGAACATAGGCTACTTTTTACCGCGGGAAAATGCTTCATTCCTACGGGAAAAATTGTAATAGGACAACGGGTAGTAAGAATGCAGCTAGTGAATAAATAAATTTGAATTTGACAATGAAGGGAAATGCTTAATACCAAATAACCAAGTACCAAGACATCTTACAAAGGTCTTGGTTCAAAGCATTTTCCTCAGCTTCAATGCTCTTCTCATAATGATTGGGGTAAAGCAATTTCATAATGAGTCTGTTTCATAGTTGATCTATTTATAAAGTAGATTTTATTATTGTGGGAATTGGCAAGTGCCCAAATACTTATGGATAGAAATCTGAGTTGAAGCTGAAATGTGTGAATGCGAGAAGAATCGATAACTGCACCCAACAAGTTTCAATAACTTGAAATACCTTAGATAGCAAATTAAACGGATGTTAAATCATAGGCCTCTCCTATGAACTCCATAGCGCCCTGTCTTCAGCTTGCCGCATCCTGCATCTGTCTGCAGTCTTTCGCAGATGTTAAATGGTACTGTTTACTAAATTTAGTCTAAGCTTGCTCTATGACTGCAAAATTGAATTTTTACCTGATTATCAGGTCATCAGGTATCGGCTGCAGTCGCGTCGCACGTTTGTTTCTACTGTGACGGCATCTGTCGTTCCCGTTTCGTCAAGTCATCTACGTAAGTGCCCAAACGAACGAACTACATGAATCCTTTGTGGATGATGATGACGATGCTCTCACGTCACGTCGTGTGAGCCAGGCTAAACCATTTTCTGACCCTTTTGAACGCCACAGTCACGACTAGCAATTGCGGGTATCCGGCACATAGGTATTTTTTAACCTCCGACGCAAAAAGAGAGGGGTGTTATAAGTTTAACGTGTCTGTCTGTGGTATCGTAGCTCCCAAACGGATGAACCGATTTTCGTTTAGTTTTTTTTTGTGTCATAGATAATTTTATCTCGAGTGTTCTTAGCCATGTTTCAAGAAAATCTGTGGGGGAGTTTTTTTAAATTTTTAATTTTATTCTTGTGTTCACTTTGTGCCTTGGCGTTGAGGACACGGGAATGCGTTTGTGGCGTGGCGCTCACAAGGTAAAGCCAAATCCGTGTCGATAATAATATGTCAAAACTCTTATCTCACTTACTCATCCTTACCCATAAATAAGGTTAAATTATACAAAAAACATGCAACGAGCTCTCCAGCGCACCGCACGCAAGGACTTGGAACACGCGCGACTAAAATTCGCACTCACCCTGAAGAAGTCCCTCGTTAAAGGACGAAACGTTGGTGTTCCTCCAACACAAACAAGGTTCGTACTTAACCCGCTTATATTCATAACTAGTTGATCCGCCCGCGATTATATTCGCGTGGACTTTAGTAATACAATACCCCTAGTAATGTTGGTTTCCATGTAAACTATGAACGCCAAAGTTTTACAACCTATCCTTTACGATTTTAAAGTTATGTTATTATGAGAAAACCTATAAATACCATTTCATCCTTCAAATAATACTTGTTTAAAAAATTACTTATTCGATTACGACCCCATTTTAACTACCTAAGGATACGAATTTCCAAACATCCGTCCTAAGTGGATGCCTACGTCCTGAAAGGAACCTCCATTCAAAATTTCAGCTTCGTAGCTTTTCTAGTTTCAGAGATCCCTTGATGAGTCACACAGTTTTCTCTTTTATAAATATAGATAAAGGTCAATGTACTTACAAAGTCCTGTCGTATATCAGCAAAGTCCTTGCCGTATTTATCGAGAGCCTCCTCGAAGAGATTGGCCTCTGACGCCGACCACTCTTCCATCTCGTCTCGGCAGAGAACTGGTCCAGAGGCGGGCACTAGAGAGGAGAGCGCTGTCTCTATGCTGTACCCGGATTTGTGCAGTGTGTCCATTGCGTGGAACTGGAAATTGAATGGCAGGTAAGGATTTTGTGTGTAGTAATTTATGAGGGCTGCTTGGAGGTAGGTTAGGTGGATTCCGCGGAGATGAATACGACATGGTTCAATCTAATCTATACGGATCGCAAATAATATAAGAGCCTCGTGTTTCCGCGCGGTTTCTATCGTGACATAAGGCAGGGCGCAAACGTGGACGCTTTTGTGTCTTGTGTCATATACAAGCTACCGATGAATATTTGATTTCTATAGAACCAGTATGAAATCATCCACTCCCTGCGCATACGTAAACGTTTTGGTGTCCAGTTGCTCCCACTAACACATACTCATTGAACATCAAAAAGTGATGGTGTGCCGTGTCGGCAACAAAAAGTGTCAACTTTTGCGCAGCGCCTAAGAGGTCGGTTTTCCATCCTATTTGGACGGACATTTAGAAATGAAACCTTGGATTGTGCTTGCCTAGGAGTAGGAATATACACCAAACTTGAGCATCAGACCGTCTAGTAACTAGTATGATACAATACAAAAAGCCAAGTCTAGGGTAGTTAACGAAAGCGTTTTTATTTGTTTTAAAAGTGGTAAGTCTGGAATCCGGGGCTGAATTCTGCTAACCAATCTTTTTACTATGACAATGGTATCGTCCATCGATGACAGAAACTGTAGATAGTGCGTGTGATGCTATTTGCACAGAGAGATTGATAGATTAGTTTCAACCTTGACTTTTATAACGGGACTGGCATATTCGCTAAGCTAATTAAGTCCTTAAAAAAAACACAGAATAAAATAAAAAAACAAAACCTTGACTTTTAACACGCGTCCCTCTAGCTGTAGTTTCTTTCATCAAAGGTTAAATGTCAAAATGTGTAATTCTGAGACGTTACCATTGATATTATGAAGCGACTAATTTAGTGGAATTTGCGCCAGGTGTTTCCTAGGATACCAGAATTTTTTATGCAACAAGCAAAAACATGACGATATTGAATTCGTAAGCAATTTTATTTTGTGTCCTTACAATACCTTGATGCAGTACACATATTTGTGTTACTATCAAAGATATTAAAAAAGAATATAATTTTAAAAAAAATTATATTCTTTTGATCAAATGATTTGTTCTATGATGGCAGGCCTTCCAATGCAACCTTTACTCCTCAAGGTAGATTGAACACCAAAAGTTATATATAAGTATTTATTGTATACACTCTGGTGTCTTTATTCACAAAGAAAATTACAATCAAATAATAGAAATAAATTAGAACTAGTATTTACAATTGAAACAATTGAGCTAACTGCAGACTGTTGCAAACAATGTACAGGTCCATATCAATACCAGTCGGAAGCGTCCCCAACACAATCTTACGTTTTATAAAACCTATATTTTGTCGACCTAGTTTTATAGAAAACTTTATATAACACCATCGATTATATTATTAAACACATGAAATAATTATACGTAGAGTGTTTCAAGGGTAACCGCCGTTTGTTGAAGTGAAAGCAAAGTTTTGATCAAGTGTATGGATTCCTTTTATTGATGCCAATGCCAAACATCAATAATTATTTTCTTGAACGGCTTCCGTTTTGTGGTTTATATGTATACCTACGCATTACACTTGAGGTTCTATAGGTAGAATTATGCTGTTATGGTCGGCTAGTGAACAATATCCTTATATCGCCGCGAGCTCAACGCGCGCTCATGCTAACTACTCGAAGAGATGCGGAACGCGCGCGTCTAGAACCGCACTCACCCTGAAGATGTAAGGTGGTAAGTATGAAACGTTGGTGTTCTTCCAACACAAATAAGGTTCGTAGTTAACCCGCTTACATCCGCAATGAATTCCTCAAACAACGATAGTTTTTATACTAAAATATCCTTATAGGTGGCCGTTTGGTATAAGCTAGTCTATTGCTTTCTTTCAATACCTACATAAATAAATAAAATCCTGGACAATCCACACAGCATTATCTAGCCCCAAACTCAGCAGAGCTTGTATGAGAAAAAAAAATCAAATTAATCTAAACTTAGAATTTTAAATTCGATCGTAATAGTAAATTGTGTCGTAAGCGCTTCTGGACGGAGTTAGGCTGGCTATGGTAGCAAAATCAACGCTTAATGGACCAAATCGAACGCGGACATAGGAGTAGTTTCACCTAACCTGTCATAAAAGCCATAAATCTTAAATAGCTCCCGAACCATCATACATAATTTTATTAATTCATCGTTTTATCCTGCTGCAGCGCAGAGGCCTTTCTTTAGTCTATACATTTCAGTTTAGGGCGTCTAAGAGTTAAGTGTTGTTAAAACAATAAAAATTAACATTGTATGTCCCACTACTGGACAAAGAACTCCCTCTGGTCCCGATTTACAGTCGACACAAATAATGATGGACAATCACACAGCATCATCTAGCTAGCCCCAAGATAAACAGCGTGTTATGTTATGGTTATGCTTACTAGATATAAATTTTTTATTAAACATGGAAAAAAACCTAGAAATAAAAGACCTAGTTCTTGGTAGACCTAGAAGTAAGGTTGAAATAGAATAGAATTATTTATTCAGTAAAAAAATCAACTTTACATTTCGGTTAGAAGTGCCTTAAACCCTATGTTAGGTTTAACTAGACACAGAGTTCTCACCTGGTTCAATATGGGGTAATATTAGGTAGGTATATTAATCGAAATACTTAGGTAACAATCTTTCAAGCATTTTTTAGAATAACTAGATACCTACAATAAAAAGATATAAGTTAAAACTAACAGAGAAATGAAAGTAGCATACCAGTGTGATGTCCCGACTGGCGGCCGCAGCAGACATATGCAGCGATGGCTGCTTCACGCTAGACGAGCAGTCCAGCGCCCTCGCAAACGTTCCCACGGAACGGGAGACCACCAGGAACTGGTCAATCTGCCGGTCCGTAAGACCGTGCTCCGGCGTCCACACTAGAGTCTCCAACTCCTCACTGTTCCGAGGGTCTTCCTCCCCTACAACAATACGGTCCACATTCACTGCACTTTGAACTTCATCACTCACGCTCGACACTTTAGCAGAACACGTACCTTCTTTCAATAAATTAGTTACTTCAGTCTGATATCTACTTCCAACTCTGATTTCTCCCTTATCTGCTAATAAAGTCTTTTGTGAAGGATCAAATACTAAACAATAAAAAAATGCGTCCTGAAACAAAAGAGAACATGAAATTAGTTATCAGTTATTATCACATAATTAGTTGACTATAAGATAGAACATATTTTGTGAGACTAAAATAAGATGTTCTTAAAACAGAACTCTAACACTACAAATACTGCTTATTTTGAGTTTATTTAGCTCCTATACTTAAGTCAATCTCAATGTATAATGTTTGTGAACACCAAAATTCTCTTTTTGGCGTTCAGTTTAAAAAATAATTATCCGCAATATGTATTGTAGGAAAAAGGCACAAATCGAAAAGTGCAAAATATGTCAAAAAACCAACGACAAGAAACTTATTTTAGTTTAAGTATGGGGGGCAATGTTTATAAACATTGTATCTTGAATATTTTTAATCTTACGCGATCTGAACACATTGTTATTAGTATTATTCGAAACGTCGGGAAAAATAGGTAAATAAACGCAATAAATACTCATTATTATTAGTATTATTAAATAAAACGAATAATAATTGTATCTTGAATTTGGGCAAAGTAAAGCTAATCCTATATCTATGGTACTACTTGAAATAGGCCTCTTCGTGCGTTATTTCGTCCACCAACCATAAATACAAGTTTGATTGAAGCAATCCATTCTTCTGAGGATCTCAACAGGTTTAACATGTAACAGGAAACGACAAGAGATTAATTAGGGCGTGAGCGTGACGTTATCATAGCGAATACATGATATGACCTTGCAATGACGAAAAACAAAGTGTTTAGTAGGTGTTTTTATATTGCTTACTTTGTTACCTATTTTGTTAATTACTCACAGGAAACTAATCGAAGACGTTTTAATAATGGTGAATCCTGGTACCTTACCTTTTTGTTAAAGCAAATGGAAGCTGAAGAGCTTAGTGAAAAATTAGTCTCATCACTACTTTTGCATTCCTCTTGTCATAAAAATAAATAAATAATGCTGGACAATTCACACAGCATTTTCTAGCCCCAAGCTAAGCAGAGTTTGTGTTATGGGTACTAGATAACTTACTACAATACACTACATAGATAAATATTTTTTTACTATACATAGAAAACATCCAGAACACCATGAACAAATATCTGCAGATCGTACGAACATTTGTCCCGGCGGGAATCGAACCCGCAACCTTCTGCGTAGCAGGCGGACCTTCACCCGCTGCGCCACTGGGGTCGTCTGTCATAACCTAATTGGTGTAATTAGGTTGGTTATTAAAATGCAAGGTATCGGGATGCAAGATCTTTGCAGGAATGGATGACTGGTGGGTGGCTTGACAAGACAAGCAGCTATTTCACCGCTACGCAAACAGCTGCTCGTTGCGGCTTTACCCGATCGCCCACTGCCGTGCACAGCAGTGGGACAGCGGCTTTGAAACCACGAACGATGTTATGATAGCTATGCGTTCCTTTTATCTGATATAAACATTCTGTCCGCCGCTAACCGGCGAAACACGTCCGTATATATAGTGGAAAGACTACAACTTGGTTGCGTCTTCGGTGGACAGCGGGAGTGTATTGACAGATTTAAAAGGAATATTACGTGCAGCGGGTCAACGGTAACCTTACGCTTTTCATCATTTACATCTACAGCCTATAATGGTCTCTGGTCCAATGGTGGACGCAGGCCTCCACTTGATAAGCGCTGCTGCGCTGGGAATGCGTGTTGGGATCGAAGTTCGGTGTAGAATTGATCTGCAGGAGGCCTTGCTGCCCGCCCCCCTTAGTCGTCTCTTACGACACCCGTTGAGAGAGACTCTAGAGTTGGTGCAAATACTAAGACTCTAGAGGAAAAGCACCCTAAAACTCAAACGATACAATCGCTTAGCTCCTGTCCTGTTTCTGTGGTTAACATACAATGTCCTCGATCGCGACAGTGTCCTGCGTGCTCGGTACATACTCACATCCTTATTGAGATGGCTGAGCAGCGACTCTGTCTCGTTGAGCAGCGTGACGGTGCAGTTGCCGCTAAGCTATGGAATGTGTCAAGTCCTTTTGCTACGGTTTACATCAATGTCTTCGATCGCGACAGTGTCCTGCGTGGTCGCTACATCGCTACATCTACTCACATCCTTATTGAGATAGCTGAGCAGTGGCTCTGTCTCGTTGAGCAGCGTGACGATGAACTTACAGCTAAGCGGTGGAATGTATCAAGTCCGATAGCTATGGAACATACAATCTTCTCGGTCGCGTCGCGACACTGTCCGGCGTGTTCGGTACATTACATACTCACATCCTTATTGAGATAGCTGAGCAGCGACTCTGTCTCCTTGAGATGTGTTACTATGAACATACAGCTAAGCGGTTGAATGTGTCAAGTCCTATTGCTACGGTTTATATACAAAGTCTTCGATCGCGATGATGTCCGGCGTGGTCGGTACATACTCACATCCTTATTGAGATAGCTGAGCAGCGACTCTGTCTCGTTGAGCAGCGTGACGGTGCACTTGCCGCGTATGTGCGTGGCAGGCAGAGTCTCCACGTGCCGCGAGAGGAACAGCTCGCGGTGCTTCGCCTGGTGCCGCTGCTTGGGCGCGAGCCCGTCTGTGCCCGGCAGCTCCGTAGATTCCTCCTCCATTCCAGAAACTGGAAATACAAAACGTTTTATATCAGCCAAGGGTTAAAAGACCCCGTTGAGTAAAGCCAGGGCAGATTTGTTTTTGAACATTAATAAGTCTCCCGCAAGATTGTGTGGATTGTGGGGGAACGTAGGATGTCAGACAAATCAAAAATGAAGTGTTTAGAGAAAATAAACATTTTAACTTACTATATTTTAATACTTTATTTTAGATTATTATTAAAGGTATGAAAATACTGAACTGATTGGAATGAAATTAGGTAATAAGAGATTCTGATCGGGTTGGAATTTTGCACACATAAATATTTGAACCTAGAATATACTGTATATTCCAATAAAACGCGTGCGCATAAATTCATAAAATTTGTTTGTTTGGTGTAACGAAAACGAGTAATAATAATAAGTCCCTAATCTGTTAAAAAGAAAGCACTTCCATCAGATCGTGTTCCAATTTAATGCAACTGATGGACGAAGCAATGAACCATTATTAGTAAATTGAACAGCTTATAAAAGTGCCGTTAAGGACACCTCGCATGATTTGAATTGAACGCTGCATTGTCAACGGGGGTCTAAATAAAAGCCGTTGTAAGTGCCACGTGGCAGCTGTTTTGCCGCAGGGTCTCAGGTATGTTCGCCAATGCTCTATTTAAGAGTATTTCCTTCGCAGATTAAAAAAGCTAGCACGTGTGCTCTTTGAAATTTGATTCCTAGCGGTATTTTCTCTTGTATGATATATTATATTGTGTCCCCTTTGTACGAAAGGAAGTCGCTTCCAAGGACAACGTGTTCCTCTCATCTAACTTATTAAATTCGAATTTATTATTATTGCTTTGTGATCGTTTTTCCTTGTAGCTAAGTGGAAAATAGGATATTGTGTAACAAAAATACCTGAATATAATTGTTCTCGATTTAATTATGTCATCATTATTTCGTTTTCAATCAGTGCGTCCTATCCGTCATGACCTACGGAGCTGAGACGTGGACACTCACGGTAGGGCTGGTCCACCAGTTCAAAGTCGCTCAGCGAGCTATGGAAAGAGCTATGCTCGGAGTCTCTCTGAAGGATAAAATTCGTAACGAATACATCCGACAGAGAACCAAAGTTATCGACATAGCTCAAAGAATAAGCAAGCTGAAGTGGCAGTGGGCCGGCCATATCTCGCGAAGAACCGACAACCGCTGGGGTAAACGTGTTCTTGAGTGGAGACCACGACTCGGTAAACGTAGTGTAGGACGCCCTCCGGCCAGATGGGATGACGATCTGCGAAAGACTGCAGGCAGATGCTGGATGCGGCAAGCTGAAGACAGGGCGCTATGGCGCTCATTAGGGGAGGCCTATGTCCAACAGTGGACTAATATGGGCTGATGATGATGATGATGATGATCATTATTTCGAGCTGTCTACAATAGATTGATATACTCGTGGTGAGTTCCTATGTTTTGTTTTCTAAAGCTGGAAGCTAAAATTAATCCATCCAGTCAAGCGACAGAATTGTAAGCGCAAACAAGACGCAGTTACAGGTTGACTATTGCAATTGCGATCAACGTTTTAGTTTCGCAACACATCATCTCGTGTGTATCATGTGAACACGGTGAATCACAAGTATGGTCCCATAGACGAGAGCGGTCAAGCGGGAATGTTTCGTAAGAGCGGAAACATGGTTGCCTTGCACGGACCACTGCACTTAGGTCACTGGCTCAGTTTTATTATTTCGGCAATAAAACCCTTTACTGCCTTCATAGATCTTAAATTCTCCAAAGAGGTTAACAGATAGTAAAGCAACGAGGGGTTCATGCTCGTAAAGTTTAAATGGTATTTGAATATCGCGGTATCATAACCTTTTGAACTGACTTCAAAATCCAGACCTATCCTAACACATTTGTGAACTTATAATTGAAATCTGCCGATAAAATGTAGGAATTCTGAGGTTAAAACGATAAATACAGTTTGAATTTGAACCTTTTTGAAGTCTGTTAACTGTTAATGATGGAAAGTATTCTTGAGCGTAGCGTTCTGTTGGGGTGCACACAGCAGCCGCAGCCGGCCTCGTGGCGTGGCAGGTGCGTTGCGAAACATGCCCACGTCAACTTATGACTTTATGTGCCGGTGCCGATGTGCTGACCGCCATTACGACACGCGCGGTACACGTACGAAGACTGAACCTCGCCACAATGCCGGCCGCACAAACACAGCGAGTAAAGTATCGCGAATGCGTATTATTATTGTCATTTAAGAAATCGCGAGTTTCGATTGGCTATCTCGGAGCCTTGGTCATCCAATTCAATTTCTTTATACGAGGCTTACACCTGTCACGGTCGGTTGTGTAAAGATAAAACTGCAGTTTTATCAGTTTATTTTTACATTGCATACGTATTTGATGAAGGCAATTAACTTTTACACTTTAATAGTCTGTGACCTTTGTTTGTACTTCTTCACACACAAAACTTCCAGAAACCTTGGGTGTATTGCCACTCCATTAATTTCCAAATCATTACAAGTATAATTTCATAGCTCGCATACTTCTTGTCACGTCACGGAAAAGATTTCATGTGCCGCTAAGAAATACCAAACAATCCGGTTGTGAGGAACAATGAAATAAACAACATAAATCTGTAGCAAAAATCAACACTGTCTGACCTCTATTTGGTACATTCAGATTGGCATCCGGTATTATGGTCAGTGATTTTGTTTGCTTTCGAAGGGTGTTGCATCGACTAATAAGTCAACATTAGGGACGCATAGACCCTCCCCTGCATAGTGACAGAGGCTTGATCCCCGCTGGGTAAGCTTGTCGCAGGCCTAGAATCAACAATATTGGGTACAAAAAAAATAAACCAAAGCGTACTGACTGCCACTATGTTTCGATCCTTTTGTTAATCGGAGTTGATCATAGCCCCTCGATTGTGACGATGTAGATGTAAGATAGTTGATGTTCTTGTATTGTTAGGTGTAACGCTATTACGTTAGAGCTCAATTTGCACTGAAAGCTGTTTCGTAGAGAAACAGGTTTCTGATGGCTTCCAGCTTTGTCAAACAATCCGTCCATCTTTCTCCATTACAGCAATGATTGCTATAAATGTACAAAACCCCAGAAAGTACCACGTTAAAGTGAATAATTCGATCACCCAAACAACGATGATTGACGGCATGAAATCTTAAATGAAATAAGGAGATAGGAGTGGAGAGTGAAAAATTGCTATTTCACACTTGTTTTATTACAGAAACTGGTTGAATTGCATGTGTTGCATTGCAGTTAGGAATCTGGTTTTGTATGACAGGGTTGAAAAACACCATAAAAACTAAGAAATGCTCTTTACTCCGTTTTGGTTCGCGTAGTATATTATATGCCTTGGAATATGATGATAATGGTAATAACGTAGTATTTAAGGTTGTTCCCGTTGTTCTTAATAAGAGTTACCTACCCAGTTTTTAAGCTAAGTATAGACAAATGTTTAAGTTGAGCTGTAATCTGGCATGACCAAAAAAACCTCTTGCACGTAACGAAAATTCCGAGGGATTAGGTTACACCAACATGGCGTCAGCCAAACTTTAAAAGCGGGGGAAACAAGCAAAGTTTGAGTTTATTACACAACGATTCCCAGATTTATTGATTTTGTTTCGTATGGAATCAGCTTTAAAAACATCACAAGATTAAAAGTGTCTTGAGCAAAAAGGGGAGAGAGACATTAAAACAAGCTGGAGAATTTAATTCCATTGGCAATATTGAAATGAGAAGAGGCGAACAGACAAAAACCGAAAATACGATTGCTGAGCTCCCCCGCCCCGCAAGCTCCAAGTTTGTGTGTTGTTTCGTGGTGTGCCCTATACCTACACTTCAACATCGATACTTTTTCCGAGGTTCGGAAAACTGTTTGCATATCGGGCTTTTGTTACAAATCTGGGTGATCTGGGATCAGCCTACGTTGTTTTTGGTTGAATAAATTCAGTAAAACAGCGTGCGAAACATGTTGGCATGTAACTACAATATGTCCCTATTGACTATGTAAACGGAACACATGTGTTCTGTCCACAAAAAATTTCCAAAAGTACGTTTCTTCAATAACAAGCTTACTTTTGGCGTGACTTTTGCATAAGGTAAGGTAAACAGTAAGGAAATATCGAGTGTTATTTGTTGAAAGTGTAGAGTAGCCAGGTTAATTTATCGACATAATGTAGCGCGGGCGATAGGCATCACTAGAGCGTCGCGTCGTCGAGGGCCCGCCATTTACCGCGACGCCCCGGCCCGGGGGCGGCCGAATTGCGGGGGATTTACTTTATGATAATTATTTCGATTGCCATCGCTAAGAAAGAAGCCCGCACTTGAACCGATATCGAGAGATTCTGGAGCAAGTGAAGCGCCCGTAAAAATCACAGCTTTTACACCGAAGTACTTCTTAGCTCCGACGAGCAATTTGCTCTCGGATCGACGGAAATTAGTAAGCAATCTGGTAATTCCAATTAAGGGACTCTCAGAGGCTATTTCGATTAAAAAGAGCTTCTTTAGTATCATGTTGAAGCCAGGTTGAGGCGTTGTGATAATGGTTTAGTTCATTCTTTAACAGGGATCCCGCGAGATAATCATAGACGGTGAGACGGTCTTGAATTTCCAGACTTATTTTTACAGCTCTAGTTACGATTGGCTGGCGCAATTGCTTTTCTTTATCTGCTGAGTTAAGCCATGCTTTGTGAGAGATTTAAGTTAGATTCTATTCATCTTCAAGGAATTCTATCAACTGCTAGCAGATGTACCTTTACTTCATTGATGGTCGTCATCACATAGTTTTAAGATCTTAGCATGTAATTATTGTATTCTGCTAATAAACGATTGATTCTGATTCTGTATGACTGAATAATTTCGAGTGGCATAATAACTTTACGTATGCTGATGCAGCAAGCTGAAGACAGCGCGATATTGCGTATTCATTTCATTTATTTTCAACTATCTATAGGAACACAAAGGAGCACTTAGTTTAGTCAAAAAATGACAAGAGTGCCTTATGTCTAAATAATATTCAATTTAGAATAAAATAACACAAATAGTAGGTACAAAATTGATGAAATATTCAGCTGTAAAGAGGCTACGTCATACAGGAACAGTGGAAACAATAAACATTAGGGGAGGCCTATGTCCAGTAGTTGACAAATATAGGCCGATATCTTCAAAGCATGTTTTTAGTATAATCAAGTATTCGTTCACCGTGTTCCATAAATTGGCTGATATCTGAACTTCCCATGGAATGAACTGGCAAGATACAGGTACATAAGTGTTGTCATAACATTCCTAGAACAGAAGTAAATGGAATGCGGAATGACGAGGCAGCATGCAACGCGAATGAATACAAAACAGTTATGATATTCATGCTGTTCATCAGTTTTGACGATCACTCTGTTTTACCACCCTTCACCACAAAAACTGGTTTTCTAGGCCCAAAATTTCGTTCGTTTCGTTTCTGAAATAATAATAATGCTGGACAATCCACACAGCATACTCAAGCCTCAAGCTAAGCAGAGCTTGTGTTATGGGTACTAGACGACTGACATAATACAGTTTTATATTGTATTAGCTTCTGTCCACAGCTTCGCACGCGATTTTCCGGTATAAAAAGTAGCGTAAATCCGTTCTCGGGATACCTCCCAGACAAATTTTATGAAGATCCGTTCAGCCGTGAAAAGGTGACAGACAAACAGAATTGAAATCTTCGAAGTTATAATACTAGTTTCTGCACGCGACTTTGTTTCAACATTTTCAACACAACACATTTTCAATGAACGCGTTGTTTCAATGAAAGCGTTTAAAATTTATTTATATCCCGTAGGAACTGTTTTATGGGATAAAAAGTAGCCTATGTTTGATTCTAGTATCAGAATTAGCTGTATGTCCATGTTTGATTCCTTGGCTTTCCTTGACTTAGAGCTACATCTATGCAAAATTTCAGTCCGATCGGTTCAGTTGTTATTGCGTGAAGAGGTAACAAACATCGATTTAAACACCCAAACTTTCGCATTTATAATATTTGTGTGATAAGTACGGACGAAAGCAATAGATGAAAGATAAAAAATTACTAATTCCTGAATAAAAATAGGTTAACTCTCAAGCTCAACAAATTCATTAGTTACATAATTCTTGGTCGGTAAGATGGCTACTCGTTAATCGCCGTGCTAAGAACCAATGGTTGGTCCGAAACAGGTTTACTTCAACTGGATAATTTAGAAATCTAGAAGGTATCTAGTACCTGACATAACGGTTATAACTGGACTTTGGAAGATGGTGCATTACGATTGGACTGCAAGAACTAAATGAAATCGGTAGCGTGGGCGCTGAGCGGTGGTGGTTTTTAACTGACCAAAATTAAAAATTTCAAGAACCATCCCCGACAGAATTTCATTAAACATGGCTAAGAACACGAGGGATAAAATTATCTATGACACAAAAAAAATAAACGAAAATCGGTTCATCCGTTTGGGAGCTACGATACCACAGACATAATACACAGATACACAGACAGACACGTTAAACTTATAACACCCCTCTCTTTTTGCGTTGGGGGTTAAAAATGGAAGACGTTCGATGTTCGGTTGTATGTATCCTACTAATCCTACCAATATTATAAAGCAGTTTGTGACATCTGAATCTTTGTTACCTAGGATCTCCAAAAATACTGAACAAATCAAGATGAAATTTGGCGTACATTCAGAGCAGAGCCTAACTTAGATAATAGGCTACTTATTGTATCGAAAATACGCGTGCGAAGCCACGGGCAGAAGCTAGTTTTACTTTAAAAACTTAATCGTTGTTATTTGTATTTTACTATACAATCGTAGTTTGACGAAATCATTATGAATTTTTCAAACTACGAAATTCATTAATTGATTTCATCCCAACAAAGGATTGTTAATGATGTTGGAAAATAGAAAATTGAAAAAGGCTGTATGTATGTTTTTTTATGTTTGTATCGTCAATTTCTCTCTCAATTTATGGACAGATTTTGGAAAATCTTTCGTTATTGTATAGAAAGTAGTTCCAAGGTGTTCCCATAAAATTTTAGAGGAATTCATTTTTGTCCCGTTAAACTTATAGACAGACTAAAATGAAGGCATTCGAAGTCGTTTTTTAGTTTTTTCATACCTATCAAATTATTACATACTTTGTTTTGGATAGGATTACTGCAGGTAGGTCTGATGTTTACCATCATTATCTTCCAGCATTATCTTATCTCGGATGGTTGGTGGCATTTTTAGTGAAGTATCGAAGATTAGTTTCTGCCCGCGGCTTCGCTCGCGTTGTTTCTATGGAAACGTTTAATGGTTATATTTCTATCCCGTGGGGATTGAATTAATGTATAAAAAGTACCTAACTTATGTTTGATTGCTTAGAGCTACATCTGTGAAAAATTTCGGCCTGATCGGTTCAGGCGTGAAGAGGTTACAAGCATCCACACTTTCGCATTTATAATATTACTAGTTTCTGCCCGCGGCTTTGCACGCGTTGTTTCTATGGAAACGTTTTCTTCACTATGTGAACTGATTTATGGGATAAAAAGTAGCCTAACCTATGTTTGATTCCAGGATTAGAATTACCTGTATGCAAAATTTCAGCCCGATCCGTTCAGTACTTTTGGCGTGTAGAGGTTACAAACATCGATCCATCCATACATCCAAACTTTCGCCTTTATAATATTAGTGTGATAGTCTCTACTCTACGTTAACTAATAAAGTTAAGTAGGAGTTATTTATTGATAGAGATAACCATATTACTTGGTTTAAAACTTAAAGATACGTTGATCTTCGTTACTTAGATGCTGTGATTAAACTAACACTTTCATGGCCCAAGACGCAGTAGATCTCCTCCAGCCCCGTGCCCAGGCTGGGCAGTGAATGTGTTTAAATTTATCTAGTTGTACAAAGACGCTCCGATATACTTGCAAGCGAGAATATCAGGGGTATTTTAATTCACCGATTCGTTTCCGAATCGAATCCGACTGATCTTTAAAACGCTATTTTGTTTTCGCCCTGGGTTGATGATCGAAATAAAGAGCCGTTCCTCATTGACATGGCCATTAGTCAACAGATTCGCTTCGAATTTTCGATCATCAACCCGAGGCGAAATAAAAATAGCGTTTTAAAGATCCGTCGGATTCGATTCGGAAACGAATCTGTGAATTAAAATACCCCTGCAGAGCTCCTCTGAGCTCTGATCTCCCTTGCAAGTAGACGGACAGGGTGACCCAAACAATTTAATAACCAGGGATTAAGGATATACATGCGTTACTACGCAACTAATTAAAGCGTAGGCAAAGAGAAAATGGCAATCTGTGGAGTCCTCCCACCCCCTTTAGTGGGGGGGTGTCGGTTACGTATGCCCCCTTAGGGTGGTCGGGTGTATGGTTTTTCTGCTCGGGCATCCTTTGCTTACTTATTGATCCAGTCAAATGTGTGGAGGGGGCGCGGTGGGTGGTGCGCCCCTCCCGCGGCCCCCGAAGGGGTACGTCCAAATAAATCTGCCCGCCCGCGAAACACCGCAGTGACAACAGCGGCGGCCGGTAAGATGCGCTCGCTGTCTCAGCATTACCTATCCAAGGTGTTTGTTAATCCTATACTCTAACCATAGATCTGGCTAGTCTCCGAAGGGACTGGCCGCCGTGGTCGAAATTCGGTTAGGACGACATTAGATATATGTAAAATTCTGTAGATACGGCACGTTCTCCCAGAGCTAACACAAATGACCACAGAAATAAAGAAAGAGAGAAAGAAAATTATTTATTGAACACTACACTACTAATAAAATAAAATAAACCACAGGCCGTTGTGTTACAACTAAACGTACATATATTCTAATTTTGTATTCGTTTTTAGTTAAGTAACGGTTAATTTAATATGTTTTAGTTACAAATAAACGTTTTTGATCGATCGATTGAAACGCAAAGACACGTTATTTCCAACTAGCTTCTGCCCGCGGCTTCGCTCGCGTATTTTCGGTATAATAAGTAGCCTATTGTTAGCCAGTTAGCCTACGTTCTAAGTGTATGCCACATGTCATGTTGATCTGTTCAGTAGTTTTGGAGATCCTAGGTAACAAAAATTTCACATTTCACTAACTTTCACATTTATTATCTTAGTAGGATCTTTTGCAATATATCCATCTAATGAACAACAAAGATGGAATGACGTGTCTAGACCGAAGTGCGACCGAAACTACAATCCGCTCGCGAAACACGAACGCCAGCGGCGCCGCCGGTCCGACTATGACCAAGGAGGGTGGACCTAATTTGAGCGTTCCACTTTCGAGAAGCTAGGCCCCTCCCGAATTTTGAAAACATCGATGATTCTAACAGGGTTAAATATACTGCGAAAGTCGAAGCCTTGGCTAAGCCAGTCAGTCAGTAACAAGAACAAAATTAAAAATTAAAAATAAAAAAAAAACCCCGACAGATTTTCATGAAACATGGCTAAGAACACTCGGTAAAAAAATTATCTATGACACAAAAAAAAAATAAACGAAAATCGGTTCATCCGTCCACAGACAGATACGCAGACGGACACGTTAAATTTATAACACCCCTTTTTGCGTCGGGGGTTAAAAATAGCCTTATTTAATTGAAATGATTTCCATCGGAAGGCATCGCAGGAGCGCCGGGCACGACCTTAGAGTCAGGCATGCGCGGGACCGATGAAGGCACCTAAGCGACGCTTCCTTTCATAGGGGTCAATGACGCTAACTTGAACCGCATAAGCATGTTATATTTTTGTAAGCGATTACAGGTTAATTAGAACCTTTCACGTCACAAAGAACGAGGATCCTTTGTGATCATGATCTTAGCGAATGGTGTACGTAGTACAAACTAACTTAACTAGTATAAACTAACATAGCTATGCGTAATGGCTTTTCCAACATAATGCTGAGTCGGACGCCTTTTCGTAGCGATATGTTTTCTTATTTGTTAGTTTTCTTATGTAGTTTTTATGGTGATGTTTTAATTCTATGTAACTTACTGTTTAAGCTATGAATAAAAATTTCTTTCTTCTTTCTTTCTTTCTTTCTTTCTAGTACTATAGGTAGACCACACAACTGGCGGAGCTCTGTAGAACCTTGTCACAATAAGAAAAACGCTAAACACAGTTACAAACACCACTTTTGGCGTTTGTTACTGTGACATGGTTCTACAGCGATCCGCCAGTTGTATGGTCTACCTATAGTAACAATGTAAATAACATTTATTGGACAAAAATAGTAGACTAACCTATAGGTACACTAGTCAAACTAGATGTGGGAAGATTTGTAATCAAATCGCTTATACTTATCCTGAATCAATCAGAGCTTATATCTGTAGATCGTAAAAACATTTGTCCCGACGCGGGAATCGTACCCGCAACCTCCTGCGTCGCAGGCGGACCTTCGCCCGGTGCGCCACTGTTGTCGTCGCCAAGCAAGTGAGTTTTAGTTTATTGTATCGTGGTTAGTTTAAAAACACTCTACATCGAGTTTGGCTAGCGTTTACTACTAGTTTATGCCCGCGGCTTCGCACGCGTTGTTTCTATAAACGTTTAAAGCTGATTTCTATCCCATGGAAACTGACTTATGGGATAAAAAATAGCATATGTTTGATTCCAGGATTAGAATTACATGTATGCAAATTCAGCCCGATCAGTTCAGTAGTTTTGGCGCGAAGAAGTAACAAACATACATCCATCTTTCTATACATCCATCCAAACTTTCGCATTTATAATATTAGTGTGATACTTGGTAACAAACATTATTTCGTACATGGCTGTGTCTAGACGGGGATGTATGTTGATAGAGCGAAGAAAGAAGTTCAAAGGTCAGATCATTTAACTATTTATGTTAATCCAATTATTCTAACTAAAACATGTATGCCGGACACTGACCGGCGGCGTTATGGGGCGTAATGTACCATCATAAAGGTACAAGTTGGCAGCGGACGACATGAGACAGCAGCCGACGACGTGTCGCAGCGACACTTCTTTTTTGTAGGTGTCATACTTTTTAAAATATTTCGAAATAAGTCGAAAAAATACCCATTCCCCCCCTATCTCCGAAGATTGCAGAGCGATCCATATAAAATGTATGGAGCGTTTATAGATATAGATCTATATTTTACTGGAAAAATATAGAGAAGTTTGTAAAAAGAACACTATTTGAAAAATGGTGAAAACGGAATAATTTTCAAAAGGGGGGCTACCCTACCGAGTGGGGTTTCAAATGAAAGGTATCGGTTTGGACATTTCAAAACCGTTTTTGAAATTTTTGTAGATTTCATACTTTTTGAAATATATAAAAAAAAGTCGAAAAATTTACCCACTTTAACTGAAGCATGCAGAGAGATCCATCTGAAATGTAGGTTGGTACCTACTATTTTAGGTATTCGTTAAATTACGAAGTCTCTAACCGGTACTTTTAAAAATAAAAGAATAGAATAGAAAATCTTTATTTGTGTGACATAATATAAAACTTATAACTAATACAGTACATTTTTGTTGACAAAAGTTCGAAACCCTCGGCACACTCGTTACACTCGCACTTGTTTAATCCCTGACGCAAAAAGAGAGGGTGCTAATACTAAAAAAATCTGAAACTTCGTTATTCGTATTTCAAAGTTAACTAAGCGTTTGTTCTGGTAAGAAGGTAGAGAAGAAATGTAGAGCAACTAAGACTCGAAAAATCTGAAACTTCGTTATTCGTACTTCAAAGTTAACTTAAAGGTTGTTTGGGAATGAAGGCAGATAAGAAATGCAGAGCAGCAGAGCAACTACGACTAGAAATATCTGAAACTTCGTTATTCGTATTTCAAAGTAGACTTCGAGGTTGTTTGGGAATGAAGGTAGAGAAGAAATATAGAGCAACGAAGACTAGAAAAATCGGAAACTTAATTTATATTTCAAAGAAGGACAACAGGAAACTAGAAACTTTTAACTTTCTTTATCTCAGAAAACAATTGCATTTACCCTTTGGTTCGCCGATAGAGAACAAAATTCTGTTTTGCACTTGACCCTCGAACAGTTCAGAGCCCCATCTACCTAGGGCACATAGAATCGATGGTGCTCTGAACTGTTCGACCCTGTTTTCACACTTCGCCGGTATTCATGACCAGCAGCGCTTCCCTGGTTAACACGAGGTTACGAGGGGAATATGCAGAGCTTCCCGGGGCGCATATTTTTGTTGACAGCTGTGCTCTACCTGTTGACGTGTCGCTATTTTTGGGTACATTTTTTTGTAACCGCTGTCGGCATTGTTGAGTCTACAAAACATGGTATCTATTGATTCGTCGATTCTTTGTTTGTTTGTGCTTTTTATTCTGATCGGCGATCGTTTGTTTTATACAGCAGAACGCTTTCATTAATAGTGCTGTAACATTTTCATTTAAGAGTAAAAAAAATTAACAACTACCAGGCCAAAGGTTTCTTCGTCGCTTCTTTACTTTAGTCTACATAGCGAAGCGACAGAAATCAAGATATCACTTTATTTCCGTGTCAGTGTTTAATTTTCTAATTTGACCATTTCTTAGTGTAAATTTATTGTATTTATGGAAATAAAGAGCTTTTGACTTGATTTGATTTAACATTTGGGTACGCATTGCGAATTAGGAAATCAACAAAATAGCACAGACAATGCAATCACGTCCATTACAGACAAAGGATCTACAATCGCCAGTACATGTGTTGCAAGCATTGTCTTGTAAAGGAGGTTGGTGATGCGTGCCTTGCGGGAGTCAATTTTGGAAAGTTGTAAGTTTGCTGAGCGAACAGTTGAGTTGATCAGTTCTATCGATAAGCAAGGTGACTATACTCTTTGCCTTTGATCATTTATATGTATAGATAGACTGTCAACGCCGTAAAAGCGTAGATAAAATAACGTCCAACTGTTGGCCTAATGTTCAACCTGCGCTTGCTAACTTTTTTCTTTGAGCTTTTTTTGTAGATACTGAACTCTATGGTAAATAATCATTACTTCGAATGGGTGTTTCTTTACAACTGGTATCATTAAGTCAAAGATAATGCGTTCCGCGAGTTTTAAAACTAGCTGTCGCGCACGCCAGCTCACGAAAGTTGGTTGTTTTTTATGGTTGTTTTGCAGCGCGACGCTTTATCTAGACATTTTAATAATCAAAGCTCTGCATTATCGGCTCGGAAGCCTGTGCCAGTGAACTGGGAATGCAAATTTCGCAACAATGTAGGTGCCGCCGGTTGTAGCGTTAGTGTAATACGTCGGTGTCCCTACTCCACTAGACGTGGCCGCCGCGTAGTAATACTACGCATAACACATTCCGTGTATCAACCTCATATTTTGTAAATAAACTTTTAATTCGTTCCCTTTTCGTGATGAACCTTACGGAGTTTGAGTCTCTATTCCCAAGTTCATAGAGTCGTATTTGTATTTGCGTGAGACGAATTCTGGATCTCTGGCGTAAAGTGCAAAAGCGGAGCGTCATTAGTTATGGATCAAGTAATAAATGACTTTATGGTAGCGAGTGATATGATGACATCGTTTATGTTGATTAGGCGTGTACGTGTACAGTAGGCATAAGCTAGGTTCGAGAGGGTCGGCCGGTGCGGAGTGTCCCGTGTGGCGGCGCTCGGCTCGGCGGCGGCGGCGGCGGCGGCCGGCCGTGCGGGGCAGGGAGCGCGCGGAAGGAATGCGTCGTTTTCGCATCGGGAGAAACGAATGCGTTTAACCTCTGGTACGACCTGTCACGACAAAAGCGTCACCCTCGTTGGCCGCTACTTTCGAAGCGTAATGGCGCGACGTATGCAGCCTTTTGATTTTAAGATTTTGATAAAATTTCCTTTTATCCTCTATTGAATTATGATTGTATTGTAAAGACAAATAACTAATAAGTATTTTGGATTGTTATAACTATTCATAATGTATTTCAATAATAAACTACAGCTCAAGAAACCAAACCTTTATGCGAAATACAACCTGTCTTTATAAAATTAATAATTTTAGTATGACTGCGTCTTTATTTGTACCTTGAGACGTTATTCCTTACAGGCAAATAACTAATCTTCAGTGTGGTATAAATAAAACATCCTACTTGGTGGAAAAATACTTAGAAAAAAACATTTGAAAACACAGATAAATTTCACGAAGTCCGCCATTCGTCCATAAACATTGATGAACTTTGTATCACGATGGTGACAAAAATACTCTCCATAGAGGCGTTCCAATTACTTAGTTTGATAGATAATACATTTATCTAACGATAAACACTGTTTAATCACCACCTACATTATCGAACATTATATTTTTACTCCTTAACATGAAAAATGTCCTAGCGACACTACCGGTACTTGAAAACGCATGTAAACAAATTTTGATTGTTTGTAAGTTATCTGTCCAGATGCTACCATAGAGTAAAAACTTAAGGCTTTCTATTGACGTATCAATCTTGTATGGCCTACATACTAAAATAAAATACCAACGACTACAAAGTTTGCCACTGAGTTTTGGTTATTGTTATCGTAAAAAAGCTAGTGTTTGTATGTGTGCGTGTATCGCTTGAGAACTCGTGTGTCTTGGTCAAGGATCCTTGTCGATCACGTGATCTATACTGTGCGCTCGGCAGTCCTAGTCAAGAATCCGTGACCATATACAGTATGTTACTTTTTTCTTCAGTGCGCATTCGGTGTTTAGTGCAATGTGTTTTCTACTGGGTGTACTATTACCACTACCCTACTTCTTTTTTACGTACAGGTTTTTTAGTGTTCCTGTGTAGGTTTATTTAGGCTAATATGATAACCACATATTTTCTACCAATTACCTACCTACTTCTTTTTAGCATATTTATTTTTACTGTAAGTACCTACTTAGGTAAATACCTATTCAGGTAAATAGGTTTTTTTATAGTTTTAGAAAAAAAAACATAAGTTTTATTGCAATAATACATTCGGCCAAAAAAAATTTGACCGAATCGTCTACTTATAAATAATCTAATACAAAAACACAAGTCTAGGTAGCGGAGGTAGTAAAGTAACTACACACAGCTACATGACTTCGTCCAATTTTTTTTACCGAATACTTTTTATTTCCAATAAATGGGCAGTAGGTAGTTTTACGACAACATGGTATATTGTTAACGTTACTACGTAAGTACCTAAATAGGTAGTAGGTACTATCTGTCATACCAATCTATTTTATTTTCCTCAATCCGTGAAAATTATCGCCACATGGGGACTTCTTTATACAAATGAAGCTAACCGATCTAATGTCCTAACAAAAAAGTGAACACCCTGAGTAAACTCAATCAACATGGCGGCCGTTATGTGTAAATACACTTTCCGCTGCGCTAGAATAATGCGTATGTGTGAGTGCAGGTAACGACAAGACTTGAGAAAATTTAGATTTGATCTAAAACTCGGGATATTCATTATAAACTATGCATGTTTTCTGAAAGTAGATAAAATTACCTGCAAATTGATACCAACATCTACAAATAACTTGTGGAAAAATGTATAATAACTTCGTAAAATATCACAGAGCGTCATCAGTACCGGTCGTAACGAAAAGTTTAGAAAGTAAGTTTTTAGGTAATCTGAAATGCTTTCCACATTATCAAAGAACAATTATATTCTAAAAAGGCTAAATATCAATAAAATGCATCATTTACTTCCCGTTCAGAGAAGTTTTCAAAGTTTTTCACCGAAAAACCAATCACACCATACAAAATAGCGCGCGAAGAGAAAGTGAAGTTCAGTTCAGTCTATGAGTGAATTTTTTCTCTATGATTGATTGAAAGAACGTTGAATAATGTTCATTCATCTAGTATGCTTATGTCTAAAAAGAAATCAACCTTAAAATTATCAAGATAAAGTATTATTTTCAAGAAAATAGTAATAGAGTCCTTCGAACATGGATCCGTGACAGGTCGTACTGCGCACATTTGTTGTGACACGGTTCCGTGACCAGTCGTACCAAAGGTTAAGCGTCGCGGGTATACAATGGCGGCGTGACGAGATCCGGTTCGCGGGCGGCAGGGGGCAGGGGACGGGGTCTCTAATCGATAGCCGGCGAGCGACGGCCGGGCGACTGCGGCGCATAGGTGACAGCTACGGCCCAATCAAATTACCGGCCGTGGAGGAGTGCTGCAGTGGCCCGACACGCATGCCGGAGAAACGCACACCACCTCCCGCGCACCTCGCCTCTGCCGAATCTGCACGACGCCGTCGGAAACCTATTGTGCCATATGCCACACCGGCTCTCGCATACATTCGCCTATGCAACACATTGACGGATAGTCGACACTTATCAACCTGCCTACACTATTCGCGGGCTCCACCCCCAGCGAATCCCCACCCTCTTCGTGATGCAATTTGTATGTAGTCTAGGATTTATACGATACAACCATCAATCTAATCCGTTCTATTACCGCTGCGATGATTGTCTATCTTTCGTCTGGTCTCGACTATGTTACATTTCCATTCAGTTTCCAACTTTGCGTGGATCTATCAAAAAAAACCTTGGTCCAATCAGATAGTAAATGATAAGTCACAAGAAAGACAAGATATTTTTGATATTACGTTTTTGAGATAAACCCCCAAATACTTAAACACAACTCAGATTTAAGCACGTCTCAAGTAGACCTTTTATTGAATTTTTTATTTATTTGGGAAACATAGTTATTATAAACTAAAAAAAAAACTAAACTAACACATAAACCAGCAAAGTTTCCACCATTAAATTTATGACAGGTTTCAGTGAAAATCTGTCAGAAAATTGCGACTTGAGACATAGATATGCTTGAGTGTCGTTTATTCCATAGAAAAGCGTTGCTCAAGCATAGTTCGACGACTGAGCAAACTTTCATACTACGGGCCTAAGGCTGCCTTTCCACCAGAGATGTGCTACGTTGTTAAGTTTCCAGCCGACCAATAGGATCGCTCCATTATCGTGTCATTTTCTTACCTGACAAAAATGACGCGATAAAGAAGCGATCCTATTGGTCGACTGGGAACTTAGCAACGTAGCACATCTCTGGTGGAAAGGCAGCCTAAATCTTGTCAACTAACAGAAGTTGAAAGCTATGGCTTCAGAAAACAATACGGCAACTCAGGTTGTAGCTTAGCTATACTTTATTATACGGCTGCCACGTGGAATAGACTCTAGAAATAACTCGTTTGGATTTGTGAGGTGCCTTGCTTCATTCGTTTTAATACTAGCAAACATGAAATCTGTGTGATATGTGGATCTTTGAGGGAATGTGACGGCATGAAATAAAATGCTTTGATATAACTTGTAACTAATATAAATAAATTACAACTTGTATTTATTTACAATTGAAACAATTGCTAACTGCAGACTGTTGCAGACAATCTACAGGTAGCTCAACTGATCCATATGAATACCAGTCGGAAGCGTCCGCAAGACGCTGGCTTCATTGCCCCGCTGTATGGCAATGCTGATGCGCTGCGCCAAAAACATACCAACTCTCGGATTACGCGTCGCTTCGTCCAGACGCTCAGATATTTTTTTTAAAACCCGAAGTTTAGAAGAACTTTAGAAGTTACTTTTAGTAAAGCTTTTTCTAATCGTTATGACATGACCAATGATAACCGTAGCGAAGGGTCGGAGAGAAATTCGTCGTTTTGGCATAACGGCTATGACAAGGCTCCGTTGAGACTTGTTACCGTGGCCGAAAATTTGGCTAAGAGGACATCATCATTAACTAGATTTATTTTTATTTCCAGAGAAATAAAAAAACTGTGTAAAGCCTGAGCATAATCGGCAAGGTTTATCTTTAAATAAACTCATATTAAAAAACGGAAAGATTTGATTGTTTGTATTGAATAGTCTCCGAAACTACTGGACCGATTTGAAAAATTCTTTTACCATTAGAAGCCCACATTATTCCTGATGAACATAGGCTACTTTTTACCGCGGGAAAATGCTTCATTCCTACGGGAAAACGGGTAGGAAGAATGCAGCTAGTCTTTAAATAAAAAACAAAATCCTATAAAAATCCAAAATACATAAAAGAAACAGTTTAACTGTTTGCACAATCAACAATGCTTGTAATGTTTGCGGTTAGTAATTTGTACTAAAGTGATAGATAAAAGTGAATAGTTGGCATCAAAAGTGTCAACGGATGTAGAATAATCGAGACATCTACGAGTTTCACGGCAGAGGATTGGTGTACGCGCATCTAATTATAGGTTATTCCACCCGCGTACCACACAACAGATCCACGTTGTACATTAACGACGAGGAGGCCAATTCTGTCTGTCACTCGATATTTCATCGAATTATACGTAGTATCACAGGATCACATACTGCGTATCGATAAATTATCATGACATGATATTGTAGTTTTTGGCGGGAGTCGATATAAATAAAACTGCATGCTCGTGCGATTGATCGAGCAAATTATAGAAGCAAACTACGCGATTAATATCGAATTGCAGATTTTGAGAATAAGCATGTTTACCGTGTGATGCCGGCTTAGAATTTGCACCACACCAACTCTTCCCGCGGGTGTCGTAAGAGGCGAGTAAGGGCTATCCAGGAGGGCGGGCAGCAGCGCCCCCTGCAGAAAAATTCTACCACCGAACTGCGATCCCTAACCCGCATGCCCAGCGTGCGGATTATGGGCCTTACCCCTATGAGATAAAAGTCAATAAGGCTCTTATCAGGGGGAGGCCTGCGTCCAGCAGTGGACAAATATAGGCTGTTCAGGAGGAGGAGGTGTGCTATGCAGCAATCACTCGATATTTTGACAGTTCTTGCCATATTTATCGAGTAGATATATTACCAGAATTGCCCTCCTGCTCACGAATGTTTACCCTCCACAATACATACACGCTCTATGAGTCTGCACACAGAGAAGTGCTGCAACATGTCATGCATACTGACGACCGATGTGGCGTGGCGGGCGAAGGTCCGCCTGCGATGCTGAAGGCTGCGGGTTCGATTCCCGCCCGCCAAATGTTTGTACGATCTGCAAATTCTGTTCCGGGTGTTCTGAGTATTTCCTATGTATATTAAAAAAACGATATCTTACTTCAAATCCCTTAATTTTACACTCGTTTGTAAATTTTGTGGCATAAAACCTACTAATCTTTGGTTGGCTGGAAGAAATCGCTTGTTTCTATGTAAAATAAGTTTTCTATGGTGATGAATAAAAGTATTATCTATCTACCTTCAGGTATAAACATTTTATGGGAACACCTCGGGATCTTTATACAATAGCGAAAGGATTTTCAAGCTCTGCTCAACTTGGGGCTCGATGATGCTATGTGGATTGTCCAGCAGAATTTATTTCTGTATACTGGGTGTGGCTAGCCAAGCCACGGAGATCAAGACAATGCTTAGACCCTGTCCCAAGAGAAAGATTGTTAACAGTAAACTTGACATTGAGGGAGAGCATTAAAACCGAACAATACGTAAAATGATAACGACGCCGTAAAGTTCCTACAAATCGATTGAAGGCGGCATGTACGGAGTAACAGCTTTATCACACTGGCGATTTGCGAGCGATTTCAAAGGGATGCGATTGCGCAGCGACGCCGCGACGATGCAGCATGCACGCCGCTAGGACGCAGCAGGCACGCCGCGACGTCGTAGCATGCACGCCGCGAGCTCGCGGGCTCGTCGTCGCTGCGTTTTGAACACTGATATCATTGGCTTCGACGGCGCTACGGCATACTCGCTGCGCAATCGCATCGCTTTGTTCGCTTTTTTAGGGTTTCGAAGATCGAAGATCGGTTTCGAAACCCTAATGGTCTCGCTTTGTCTGTCCTTTTTCCCCTCCTTAATATAATAACTCAACTATCAACTTGAAATTTAAAATAATAATACATTTCGTGCGCCTGCCATTTTAAGAAAAATAAATGATAATAAATGAAAAATTAAAATGAATATTTTCCGTACAAATTGTGATGCCGAAATTTTGAAAGATACCTACAGGGTCATGTGGGGTATCAAATGAAAGGTATCAGTTTGTACATTTCAAAATAGTTTTCGAAATTTTTGTAGGTGTCATACTTTTTCAAATATTTTGAAATAAGTCGAAAAATACCCATACCCCCCTATCTCCGGAGTTTGCAGAGCGATCCGTTTAAAATGTATGGAGCGTTTGTAGATATGGATCTATATTTTACAGGAAAAATATACGAGTAGAGAAGTCTGTAAAAAGAACACTTTGAAAAATGGTCAATAAGGAATCATGGGGTATCAAATGAAAGATATCGGTTTGGACATTTCAAACCAGTTTTTCAAATTTCTGTAGGTTTCATGCTTTTTGAAATATTTTGAAAAAAGGTGAAAATTTTTAACCGAAGCATGCAGAAAGATCTAAAACGTAGGTTGGTACCTACTATTCTTAGGTATTCGTTAAATTGCGAAATCACCAACCGGTACTTTTGGTACATATTTGTTGACAAACGTTCGAAACCCTCGGCGCGCGAGTTACACTCGCACTTGACGGATCTTGTTTTTAAATCGCTCGCAAATCGCCAGTGTATTAAGGCTCTATTGAAAGCTTACTTTTCTGAAATGAATGTCGTTTTATGGGAAGGTAATGAAGTGACCGTCGCAATTAAATCGATGACTTCATAGCCTCGGTGCGTGGCGCGATGGGAAATAAAAGCACAATTCAATCAACCAACGGCCGGCCGGCTCGTTGGGCTATCAATGTTAATAACATTTTACGATTAAGTACTGTAATTTTTGGTAAATTGTACAAAATTGATTTACGATACACGCGAGAATGGTTACAGGACATCCTACCTATACCGGAGAAGCGGACAAGAATCACAAAGTAAAGGACTAAGCACATAGGTACATCCAGTACGGCTACCGAGTGGTGCTGGATGTATGTCCTTTAGTCACGGCAAAATAACAAGCCTTCAAATATGGGCTTAAACTCGTTATCTTTAGATACATTTTACAGTGACATAATTGCTTACCGCAAGCTTAAAGCGAGTGGCCCGCGAGCTGTCTGTTATCCGATGCCGTTATCCGAATACATTTATATGTTACCGACTTAATGCCGATATTTGAATGCTCATTTTTGTGCTACGCGGCAGTGGTGCGGTCCAGATCTGCGACAACCTTTAGGGTGCGTTTCCACTGACGCGGAGCAGGGCGGAGTTGAGAGGAGCGGACCGTGAATTGGGCAATGAAAAGTGCTGGAAATCTCAACTATCAAAAATGATTGGCCAATTTACGGTCAGCTCTTCTCGTCTCCACTCAGCTCCGCGTCCGTGGAAACGCACCCTTAGTGTGCTGTATAAAATATTATCATGTTTATAGGTGAAATCATGAAAAATCACTTACCTAGCGCTGTGTCGAGGACTGCTTGTGCGGCCTGTTCCTCGCTAACCGGCGTTTTTAGGCAAATTTTTTTGAGTTTCATTGCGACTGGTGAGTCTTCTGACTGTGCCACTGAAACAAATTATACATTTTATACATTGTCATCATGAACATTGAAGTTTTCCCTGCCGCTTACCGCTAAGAGCTTATCTCAAAAAATATCTATCTATGCATCTAATGTATTAAGTTTATCAGTTAGTATCCATAACACAAACTCACGAAGAAATTGAGAAGAAATGATGGTGACTGGATTGTTCAGCGTTATTTATCGGTTTCATTGCCTTAATCAACAAGTCAATCAAATAATTATGTTGAGAACGAAATAGCGAGACCTAAAAGGTGAGATTTGACTTAAGAGGGCGAAAAACCAGAATATTTTTTTAATTACCCGCGCGATCAATGGACTTTCTACCCTAAGCCATCGGTGGGCCAAGCACAGGGATTGTTCTCCAGGGTAGAATAAACAATAATGACATCGCATCGTCATATGTTGCGTACAATATGGAAGTTGAAGGAATGAATTTCAAATAATTTACGCATTCGATGACAAAGTGACGTAATTTTTCTATATGCTACCCTAGACAATAATCCCCGTGTTTCGCCTACTGATAGAGTATTTCTTGATAGAGTCATCAGATCAATGAATCATACCAGTGTGGATAAGAAACGAACCATACGATTTGTACATTTTGTACGCGACTTAAAGCCGCTCAACGGTAAATTGCCCAATACCGTCCTCACCGTTTTATATATTTCTCTTTAACAAATCTATTCAAAGTAATGAAACGAATAACGAAATATAACCAATATCATATCAGTATTATGCTTACTAAGGTTGATATTTTTTTCCAAAAGAAGTGAAAAAAAAATAATAATTTGCTCCAATTTAGCCGCAAGGCGCTTTACAAAAATTTGTTATTTTTTCGTTTATATTATTATTATTGTATTGAATCTAATAATAATTACTAAAATCTTTAAAGCTTATACGAAAGATATAACATTGAAGTAGTAGTTTTAATGTTTTTTTTCATTTGGTGCTTCCTGTGTACTATGAAGGTTAAAACCCCACGCATTGTATTTTATAACAATTACTACATATTGTATAACAAAATATTTTATCGAGAAAATCAGATATTGGTACTATTTTGTGATTTGTTTCAGTACTTACATTAGATATGTTTAAGACGGCCAGAACTGGGCGATTTACCGCGTAGCCCCCTTAAAAAGTTTATTGGCGAGTTAATGACAAAATGATATACATTGCTCCGTAACACAATCACACGAGTATCAAGCGCCATTGTCTCAGAGGTTGATACAAAGTTACGTGTATGGGGTTTAACATCGTCATTATTACAATGATGTAGGTAAGTGCATGTATGTTTAGTTTTTCCTTGGCGGTAATAACTCGATTAATCGCTATAGGAGCTAAGATTGACCTTGTCTGCTCTCTGAGTATTATATCAACACAATAGGGGCAAACATAATTTACAAGCTGATTGTGGAAGTTACATATTCTTTGCTAGACTAAGACTGGTCATCTGTAGGCCTAGCACGGCGATAGTTGTCTAGGGTAGAATAGAGAAGAATGAAATCCCATGGTCATACATTGCGTAAATTATTGAAGTTGAAGGAATGAGTTTACATATTACCAGGGGCGTAGCGTGCCTTGGCGGGGCCCCGTATATTAATTTGTTTGGGGGCCCTTATGAAGGGTAAAGTTTTCTCACAAATGAAAAAAAATGTTTGCATAAAATTAAAAGAATTGCATTGACGACAGACCATACTTTCCATATGGAAAGACCCAGATCTCTGACGACCTTTCGAGTACGGGTAGTGGGATCCTCGTTGAACGCTTGGAGTATGGCTTCGTCCACACCAACAAGCTGCTGCGTTGCACTGACTCGTGTTTCTCGAAGAGTTAAGTTTCCCGTTTCTCGAAGTCGCCGAAAGGTGTTAGAAAATGTGCTATGGTGTGGCACACGTCTATTGGGATGCAACTCTCTGTACAGTCTCTGTGCTGCACGTGTATTTCCATCGCATCTACCGTACGCATAAATAATATCAGCGTATTCTTCAATGCTGAATTCCGCCATTGTGACAAAAACAACGATAACAAAACAGAACAATAAACAGTTTATCAAAACATAACAAATAACCAAAATAAGAACGAAATTTAACGAATACAAATATTGGTTCGAATTCGAAATTCTGATTTCGAATTTCGAATCTTCGAATTAGTCGGATACCTAGGTATGATAGAAAAAGGTTTTTTTTTAATTAGTTTAGCGTTCCTAACGTTTGTATTAGAAATAGGGAAGTGATATTTGAACCAAAATTGTTTTAATACAATGTTTTATTCTTAGCGTTTTTACTCCATTTTCCCTATAAGTGCTAATTTTTGAGAAGTTTATAGATTTTTCGGCTACTTGTGGTATACCGTTGTAATAAACGATGTTTAGAGAAATTTTTAAAAGCATTTGAACTTCTCGATCGCTATTTTTTTTTTAAAACGATGCAAAGTTGTCCTTCTTGATTATTTTTTTTACGTTTTTTAACTTTGAGAGCTTTTAACTAATTATTTACACGTTCTTTCAAATAAATAATGCCTTCAAAAGACGAAGGATACATCGGAGACCAAAAGCAAGTAAAAATTTTACTAAAAAACACGTTCCAAAAAAAAGTTCTAGGGGTAGATAGGTAAAATTTCGGAAAATCTTAAAAAAATACAAAGAACATGATTAAAAAAAATTTTAAACTGTTAGGGTCTTTTCCTTCAAATTGTTTTTCACACATAGGTCCACCTACACACCCACCGAGTTTGTCTAACCCTCCACCAAACACCCTGTATATTTATCAATCTGTCACTTTTTCCAAAATTTTTACAAACAATTCAAATATAGTTACACTTTCCTTGCCTTTTTTTCGGCAAACTGATTTATTAAATCATTAATAGCTGATGATGACTTTAGTTTTTATAAAGTGCCTTCAAGGACAATAGTGACAGGTCTGACAGGCGTTCATGTCCCATCGAACAAAAAGTTATTTATAAAACCGAGATTTTTTTTACTTTTGTCATTTCTGAAATAAATAAAAAATTGAGAAGTTTTTATTAATGGGGCCCCCGATGTGCGTAAGCAAAAACGCACATCGGGGGCCCCCGTAGCCCGGGGGCCCCGTATAATTGATACGGCAGCTACGGCGGTAGCTACGCCCCTGCATATTACGCAATCGATGACGATGTGACGTAATTTCTCTCTATTCTACCCTGGACAACAATCCACTTGCAAGGTACCCTTGGCCCTAATTTCCACTAAATTTATAGCTTCACCATTAAGTATCGTCTCGGTATGACACATTTTGTCATTTTACCATTGATGAGAGAAAATACTTATGGAAAGACACGTGTCAAAGTTGAAAAAATTCTATCAATCTCTCAGTGCAAATGGCACCTCACGCACTATCTAGCAAACGTTTCTTTCATCTATACGATATGATAATGTTTCTGCGACGGTACCATTGCCATATTATAGAGATTGGTTAGCAGAATTCGGCCCCTGCTTTGAAATTTAAGTCTAGTAATAAAAACTAAAGCACTATCTTACAGAGCGCAAATCCATATCTATACTAATATTATAAATTCGAAAGTAATTCTGTCTCTTTGTCTGATACCTTTTCACGCTTCTTCAAAAGCCTGTATTGGTCCACCGCTGGACGCAGGCCTCCCTCTGATAAGCGCCTTGTTGGCTTTTCACGCCGCCTAAACGGTTCTTAATGAAATTTGACGAGGAGGTATATAGGGATACTTTTTATCTCGGAAAAGTGCGTGCGAAGCCACGGGCAGAAGCTAGTAAAGGTATAATAATAATCGTCAAAAGTACTACGACTACCACATAATGAGGTCGATGTGGTCACAAGGATACCATGGTGGTTGTCCACAATATTTTATAAGTTAATCAATCGGTATACCACCAAACCCATACTTATTAATATTATAAATTCCGTTACTCGGTCTGTCTGTCTGTCTGTTATATTTTGACGCCTTAACGGCTTTCAATGAAATTTAGTAGGGAGGTAAATGATATCTCGGGGACGGACATAGGCTATTTAAAAAGTGTGTGCGAAGCCGCTGGCAGCAGCTAGTACATTATAATTGGATTGAATGAATAAGAATTCAAATAGCATTCAGTCACACACAACACGAAGTAAAAGAAAAAAACTGCAATTGACGCGGAAAGCGTTCGTCTCCAAAGACTCCATTATAAACAAGAACAAAATTAAAAATTTTAAAAACCCCCCGACAGATTTCCATGAACCATGGCTAAGAACACTCGGGATAAAATTACGAGTATCTATGACACAAAAAAACTAAACGAAAATCGGTCCATCCGTTTGGGAGCTACGATACCACAGACTGGTACACAGACAGACACGTTAAACTTATACAAACTCTTTTTGCGTCGGGGGTTCAAAATAAGGGTAAAACAGTATCTAAACTTTCGTGACTTGGTAGTCTTTACCAAAGCAGCAGTTCACTGTTCGATATTCATAACGTTTTGAATAAACAATGTTTAAAATCCTGGAAATGTGTGTCAGAGTCTGCGACCTTGTCCCGGGAACTCGGGGGTATCGACAAGTTAGCGTACGCTGGCTCGTGGCTCCCCCACGTTCCCGTGCTCCGTGGCATTGTTTGGGTCGCACTCGCAGGCGTGCCATGACCCCAGCTGGAGTTTGGAGTGGAGGTTCGTACAATGATACTTACAGTTTAGGAAGCCGTCGTGACCTAGGTCAAAGTGAAAATAATATGCTCTTCTTAGTTGTCTTTATCATGGACAAGATTAACAAAGGCGTATTAGGTACATAGTACAAAAAATAGCATCAAGCACGTTTTGAAAAGTGGTTTAAAACACCGGCACCTGAAGTGGTTGCGTTAACTTATAATATAAATTACTCAAAGTACCATATAGTTCATCTTAAGTAGAAAGGCACGATACCTGCCAGTTTTCCATTTCCATTGCAACAACTTAAATGGGTACATTACATACTGTGATCTTAACTTAAGTCACCTAATCACTGATTGTATGAATGCAATAAATAAAATACTGAATCCTGAATTTATATTATAAGCAGAACCTTGTAGCTGCTTAATTTTTGAGTTAGAAAGAGAGATGTACATTTCCATATTCGGCAGTACGCCGCACCGTTGATTGTTTGGATAGACGCTTTAAGACGCGCTGAAACCTTGGTTTAGTAAAGGTATGGTATGTATAAACTTACATAACAACGTAAGTAGAGCTCCAGACTCGTTATTTCGTATTCCCTGACCTAGGCCAATGTTTAGTAAGTGGTTCTGAGAGTTCCGCGATGTAATCGGGGCTTCTTAGCTGGTCCGCTGAAGTTTTGTCTACCAACATTGGGAAGTCAGCAAAACTGTGCCAGGAGTAAATCCTGCAACCTTGAAGGCTTTCGTTTGGTAGACTACACGTTTTCGACGGTACAATAGTCGAGCTGCAGGTGTTTAGTTCGCAAATTTATCTAAAGCAACTTTTAAATGAAACGAGGCCAGCGTACTCGTATTTTTTCGCGTTGTCGCAAAGTCTGTCCGACGGGTTTCTATATTTTTAAGAGCTAAGTCTGAAATGCTTTTACAAAAGTGTGCCACGAGGGCAGAAGCGAGTCTACAAGCGACCTTGAAGAACGCCGGCCACCGGAGACCCGGGCGGTCTAGTCATGAAGGGTTCGCTTCACTGCGAGCTCTCGTCTCGACTCTAGAGGAGCGCGTAGGTACACTGAACAACTCTTCAGATTTTATTTTAGCACGACCTACGACAATGTTTGGACTTTGGCTGGTGCTTAGCAGCCTACATGATGTAATAGAGTCTAACGGGTTTCTTGATTCAGTGGTGTTAGATAGCTATGATGAATAATGTTTGCTTTGGTGTTCATATTTGGGATGTGGTCCTAGTCTTGACGTAGGTTATTCACTGAATATGCTCACAGAAATTAGCGTAAAAATACTTTAGTTATGATGGTTATGAAATCAACAAGTGGGGTCGTCTATTGTGAGTAAAACTTAAGCTCTATGTTGACGGCTGGACAAGATGTTAAGAACATTGACACAGTGAATTCATAACAACCCTCCGACACAGGGTTACATTTATTGTCCAAATAAATTTGATATAAAAAATATGTGCGGCGTCAATCTGTGTACGCGCAGTTTTTATTAGTTGTGCGAGATGTCGGTAGTGTCGCGGTGGTTACGGATACGGCTCGGGCAGGTGCAAGCGAGGCTGCACGCTGCGCCGCAGGAGGCTGCGGCCACCCTCGTCCCCGCATCACCCTCACATCCTCACACCACCCCACCCCGTGGCCCACCCGCGAACGCCATCTTAACAAATCGATAGGATATGACTGTTCTCCACTTCGCGGGTGCGACTTTTGGGCGCGGACAGAATGACCCCTCTTGATTGCGTAACGCAAACCAGGCTACGAACAATAGAGCCGAGGAATACAATTACGACTTTTCAAGGAATCGTAAAACGAAATATATTATTAATCCTATCACCGGGTCTTCAGAGACACTGGTTACTTTACGTTGACAAACATCCATCCGAACTTTCATTGATTTTGTTCGAAACTAGTTAACTTAGAATTTCTGAGAAAGCGACCGGTGTCGAGAACTTTGTTTTCCCTAATAAAGTTGTGTAGAAAAATTTACCCCTCGTAAATTAGGTTTGCTCGAAATAGTACCATTATCCTAAAAAAGCTTCGACTTGCTGCGCCTTTTTCATCAACAAACAGAATTAATTCAATGAGGAGGTAATCCCAACCGTCCTATAACCCAAGCGGGAATGGGAGTAAACCGCGGCGCGCTCTCGCCGACTCTACTTAAATATTCACGCCCTCTAATGACACGATGTCGGCTCACTTTAACAGGGTTCTATCGGATCTGGGCAACTTAGCGGGCTGAACCGAGCTTTAGCCACACTCAAATTTGCGGGATGTGGTTGAAAAATATAAAATCATAAAATCTAGATGAGATAAATCAACAGGTAGATGGTTGAAATTTTTGGAAGTGGACCAGAAAAGCACTTGCTTTGATTTGATATTTTCAAGTGAGCTCATGTGTGCTCGTCATGCTGAAGTTTTAAATCGATATTTTTATTCCTACCAACAAAATCAGTTTATTTATCCTAGTTACCACGACACGAATTGTGAATGTTAGGAGTTATTAGTTTTAGGTTAGTATTTTTTTCTATATTTTAAAATATACAAATAGAAGATCTAGTGTCCGAGTCAAACATCATAGGAGAAACCAAAGCCTCGAGACTCCGATGGCTCGGGCATGTAGTCCGAATGGGGGAAGATCGGGCAGCCAGCAGAGCGTACATGGGTCGCCCAAGTGGCCGAAGGCCTATAGGTCGTCCGAGGTACCGCTGGAGCGACGAAGTTGAGAACGATCTCCATGAACTTCGTGCTGTCGACTGGACTGAAAAGGCTCGGGACCGGGATAACTGGCGATCTCTAGTGTCGGAGGCCAAGATCTACTTCGGGTCACTGCGCCACGCCAGTAAGTAATGTTAGTATAGCAGAGAAATTAGGTAGATACGAACCGATTAAAATTATTGTTAGTTCTAGTTCTTGATTTTAAATTCTTATTTTTATTTACCAGAACGTTGAATCAGAGTACTGGTCAAGTAGACAAGTCGCTTCGCGAGGTCGGCCTTAATGAATCCAATATTTTTGAAACAGAAGTCGTTAAAAGAGTTAAAAATAATTTACTGCCTATCCGAGAGGATTAATAGCTCATTCAATGATTGTTCAGCATGCAATTATTCATATAAAAACTCTAAGGAAACCATTAAACGACCTCACTGCTTGTGCACTTGACTGTGAGGAATAGACACTACATTATAAAATAAAGTCCCTGGCCGCGTCTGTCTGTTTGTCCGAACGCGATAAACGCAAAAACTACTGTACAAATTTGCATATAATTTTCACCAATAGACGAAGTGATTCATGAGGAAGGTTTAGGTGTAATTCTAATAGGGTTTTGGGTAAATTGGATGAAAATAATACGAGGATGATTGCTGAAGATGTCGGTAAAAATCATGCCGATTCGGATCTTTAATAAGTAAATAAATAAATAATGCTGGTCAATTTATACAGTATTATTTAGCTTGTGTTACGGGTACTAGATAACTGTTAAAGATAATACAATACACTACATAGATAGATATTTTTTGTTATACATAGAAAAATATCCAGAACACCCTAAACAAATATCTGCAGATCGTACAAACATTTGTCCCGAGACGGGAATCGAACCCGCAACCTCCTGCGTCGCAGGCGGACCTTCGCCCGCTGCGCCACAGAGGTCGTTCTTTGCTGGTGTGCGACACGTAAACCAATAGAGTTACAAGAGAACAATGTTAGTTACTGAAGTATTCCTATAAAACTGCTCTGTTACCCGTGCGAAGCCGGGCCGGGATGCTAGATTTTGTTTAGTCTAGTGAGACGGAACTGACCATGAACCAAAAACAAGTTTAAGGGTGCTTTTCCACCAGAGATAAGCGGTGTAGCTAATCGCTGTATCAATGTAAGTAGATTTTTATAGCTAAGCGACCCTTTTGCCTGTTTTAAGCATTTTACGTCGCCTAGCTCAGTAGTGGTAAAACTAACATATAAATACTCCTTGTAGCAAAAAAAAAAAACGAAGTGTGTTTTTAGTTTTAATTTCAAATTAAAGCCAACACCGGCTTTTGCGTTGCGCTCGAGTTGAACAAAGGTCCAATGAACTTCATTCAATAAGTTGGAAACTAGATTTTCGAGTAGACAATACTCGAGTTTGAACTTGGACAGTCTAACGGCTTTTGGCACCTGCAGAGCCTCTTCACGACCTTGGATCAACGCAGGCGCAACACTAAAGTCAGTGTTCGCTATAATTCCGAATTAAATTCCGTATTCAAATTTAAATAATAAAAAGAGCAAAGTCTTCGCCACGTTTGTGTCGGCAGTAGCGTCGCGTGCGAAAAACTTGATCAATCAAACTTATGCTTTGCAAAGCTTTGTTTTTTGTAATTTAGGTACACGTAAAAACTAAATATGCCTGCTCTACTTTTAAAACGAATTACCAACATGAGTAGAAAATACTATATGATATTATGGAGACACTGAATGCTGTTTATTAAAAGCTTTTATTTAACTTGTAATGTATGTAACTATGTTTCTACGGGTGGAACCTTGCAACTCAATTTTGAAGCAGATATCTTCAACCGATTGAGCTGAAATTTTGTATACACGTTTAGTTTGGATGACAATGCATTAAAAATTGTTTTTAAAAAAGGTTTTTTATTAAACCTTATTTCTGTTTTTATTACAGATAAATTTTTGAGATCCAAGTGTTGTTTACTGGTAAATAATTGATGATAAGTGTTTCCAAGATAGATATTATGGTATTTAACATATTTTGTTTAGTTAGCTATTATGTTGTGTAGGAAATTTAAGGTAAATAAAATTATTTTCTTTCTTTTTTTTTCTATTTATTGTATTCTTGAGGGTTTATCAGGTGAGTACCGGAAACGGTTAGCGCAGATAACAAGCATTTTCCACCAAGTTAAGGTAACACAAAAAAAAAACCCAACGAAGTAATTATAATATTTTCGCCTTCTAGTTAAGGTTAACGTTGTCACCGCGCTCTTGTGCCGTACGACCGTAGCCAACAGAGCGGCGGAACGGATACTCGCTTCACCTGCTCACTTCCGCTAGATAATTGCAAGAATTGTATCTGGGCAGAGACTACGGATAAACTCAGCTCTTTATCATGTGCGTGTATAAACGTAGGTATATCAACGTTGACAATGGCTCCGGCGACGATATAAGTAATAATACGTAAGTAAGTTAAATCGTTACAGCGAATCGTGCACTTCCACGTCAATAACTAGCATCGCTAATGATAGCATGTTAATACACTATGCTAGTCTGTTAAAACGGCTGACGGAACATCGGCGACAGCTCCGAATTTTGGATGCGGAATAATATTGCTCCAATTTCGAGTTATAACTAGAAGTTATTGGGTTTGTAGAAGTTAAAACAATGCGACGGTGTTGTACAAGTGCGGATCAGTCGGATGCGTAGAGTTCGTTGAACTCTTGTCCCCTCCACTCGCGGTAGTCTCACTTTCGATGCGCCCGAGGCCTCCGCGAGACCACGTGCCCGTGCGCAGCTACTCATGCCCGTGTCGATGCCGACCTGCCGTTGGTGACGTCACCACTCCTCAACACGACTCACACCGGTGTAAGGCAGTGGAGCATGAACTTGTTTGTGCTTTTCATTAGGACCTCCATGGGAACCGCGTTTACGGCAACACCCTCTACCATCGTAAATACCCAACTTACTTCGTTACTTGGGTGGATATATCTAGTAGACTCAGAGCATAGAAGTAGCTAACAAATAAGTTGAAGATGTCAAAAAGAAAGTGCGAAATATCACGCTTAAGTGCAAATGTAAGGCAAACGAACCCGTAAACAAACATACGTATAGTACTCGTACTTACGTCAGACTCAACACAACACGGATTTTTGTGTTCGTCTTTTACAACAGCATTAAAACACTATAAAACGTGCTAGTGACGTATGTGTAGCTAGTAAGATGGACGGAAATTATAGGCGTTGAATGTTAAAAGCAAACAAGTGGATGCTACATATTTAAGTTAGGTCTAATAATTCAAGTCTGAGGCTTTTATTATGAAAGCTTGCTCAGTCATCTATCTATGCTTGAGTAACGCTTTTCTATGGAATAAACGTCACTCAAAGACTTTCATAGTACGGGACCAACCCCCGAATACTCCAACGCAACTCAGATTTAAGCACGTCTCACAACGTGATTTTGATTTTTCAATGTAAAAATGTCAAAAATCCGGCATTACAGACGTGTTCAAAGCTTGGTAAGGCCAGCAGAGGTAGCATTTTTGTGATTTTTAAAATCATCTGACACTTAGAAAATAATGTTTAAAATTCTGAAAAAATATTTATTTTTCATAAGGATCTAGTCTGGTCAAAGTCTCATTCAGTTACAAGATCTAATGAATTTCACTCGATAGAAAATAATCCCAAAGTTACCCCTTTTTCTAATGTTTTTTCAATACTATGACTAGCTAACTACTGATATACACTTTTTTTGTACTTAACTAATGATGACACTTAATATTTCTAAACAAATTCGCAGACTTTGACTTGATAAAATGATTTTCTTAATCACCATGTTTAAATAACTACAAAAAACACGAGAGCGGCGGCTTGGCAGGCGCGCGTTTTGCTTTACGCTGCATGCAGGAATACCTGGCCTTAAACCTGAGTTGCGTTTGAGTATTCGGGCGCAAGAGTCTAAAACTAGCTCATAAAAGGCAACTGTCGAATCACAGAAGAAGGAGGCTCAATTTACTATTCGTATACGTGCGCTAGTATGAACTGAAGTTATATGCTTGTCAACTCATATGTTTTTGGTTACAAATTCAAGAAAATTGTTGAATGACACTATCCCGCTGCTGAGACAGCAGCGTGTTTTTCCTCTGTGTTTAATTTTTTACGACTGCTACTTTGCCTGTAAAATATTGCTCCTTGCATCAGGATGTTAAAATCAAATCCAACATTTGTTATGTCAGGTCACAGATAAGAAAAGCCAAGTTAATCAAAAAGCAGTTCCTTGATCTCGGCTCACTGAATATTAAACTAGATTTGCCGGAGCAAAGGATACGACTGGACTGGACTAAGCAACTGTAAAGCCAGGTTTAAACCACGAAAGGGTAAAAGGGTAATGAGCGGAAAATGGTAACGTGGACGGACTTCTTTTAAAGGGCGAACCTAGCGGGTTTGGATGTCAAACTAGGCCTAGATCTCAGTACACACGGGATCCCCGTGGCAAAAGAATTACATAAAATTCCACATTTTTTCTTCGGTTCCTTTATAGTGAAAACACGATTGCAAAATAATATTACGATAAAAAAAAACATGAATGTGCACTGTTTTGCACCTAATTTGTTCGAGATCTCGGGAACCCTGCGGTCTATAGAAAAGATTTTTGTTTTGATTCGTAGGTTATTACTAACTCTTTGTTTCCTTAATATAGTTTCTTCATAAGTTGAGTAGTTTTCTTGTAAATAAACGAAAACAACATTTTTACGCTTACGCCGTTCCAAAAACGTATGTTCTGTCCCGTTCCTATGAACGCGAAATCTTATGCCTATCCTTTTCACAAAATGGCGTGCAATGCGCCCTCTTAAATTAAATAGGTTTACATTTCCACCAAACAAAGAGTATGTGGATTTCAACTGCAACTGAACTGAGCGAGTTCATTTCGACGCCTTCTGCTCCCTCGGTCCTTTCCTTTCGACTATTTAGGAAATACAAGTACGCAGTTTACTCTTGCGAGTTCAACGGAGTCCTGGGCCCGTACTCTTAAAAACTTTTCCTTTTCAGAGTAGGCCCCCTGAATGCGGCTGCTCCGCTCGCTTTGGAAACCGGGCTTAGAATGGGTAAAGCTTTTCGGTGGGCAGCGGTAACGAGATTTTAGACAGGTTACAATGTTACATTTTCTCGTCGTTATTCGTTAGTTAGTCGTTATCGTCGATATTAGTAGGTATGGCTGTATTGTCAGTTATTGAAAAAGTTGGAATGCTTCGAAAAAAAAAAAAAGCGACTTCGAATCCCTTAACACTAGAGCGCACGCGCGGGCTACATATGCAACCCAGCGTGTAATAATGTTGTATATTTTCTTATCTAGGCGTGTTACAGTGCTGTCCTGTAGTGTATTCCTCAAGTATAAACCCCCGCTCCCTCCAGTAGCGTGCCGACACTTGCGGCTAACGGACGTCTTCAAAAATCGACTTTGAAGTTGGTGGGCTACGCCTGTACCCCGCGCGAGCGTTCGAGGAAATTTAGTGTTCAGTGAACAAGTGGCAAATTTATGGTAAATATGATCTATTTTCTTTAGTGTTACTGTATAAAATACTGTAAGTTGATATTGTATGTATTTGTTGTTTGTAATTATGGATGTTTCATGTAGTTTTATTGTTTTGTTCACTTTTTTAGATGGCGGGTAACTCGAATGATTTCGGTGAACAAATTCAGAAATGGCTGCTGGAGGATAACGAAGATGTCGATCTTTTGAGCGAAAGTGAGGAAGATAGAGAAATCACAGAACAAAGTGCCCCGCTTGGATCACCTCATCATTCTGATACTGAACAAGAAGGTGAGGAGAATGATGATGATGAAGATGAAAACGTGCCGCTATCGACGTAGCAGGCATAAATGGTCTTGCGATATATCAGATGAATAACTCTCAAATGAAAATGATTGCCGCCGGGGCAATACCTCCAAGAAGTTGGATTCGATCTTGCAAGACCTTCTATTGAGCGTCGTATATCCTAGCAAATAAACCCAGAGGTATAAAACCGAAAGGTAGATTACTTCTAGAACTGGCAGATCAACCCCCCAACATAATATGCCTATTCGGGGAGGAGTTGGCCGGTATGCTTTTTGTAGCAGGGCTCGTGACCGCAGCACGCGCAAGCAATGCAGCAAATGTATGAGGCGCATTTGTACCGAACATCAGGCAGTCGTGTGTCCTGAATGCATGCGAACAGAATGATTTGTTACTATTTTATTGATAATTGGTTCAGTAAGATGATTAGAAACCAATTTTGGAGTGATTTTTATGTTCCTGAATGAAAATAACACTCATAGATCTCTTAAATTCCAAATAAAGTGAATTTTTAGGATGTTTATATTTTTGTTTATAATTATAATTAAAGAGCTAAATTTTGTTATATCTTTAAGCAATTTTAATAAAAATAAAGATGTTTCGTCATTCTATACTGTTTTTAACTCATTTGATGTCTGATTTAGGGAATTAATTGAATCATAAGTGGTCTACGCCTGTAGCCCGCGCGTGCGCTTAAGGAGTATTAATGGGCGCGTGCACTCTAGTGTTAACTTATTCAATGTTTTTTGTGGGAAATACTAATCCGTCGAAAATATTTTTTTTTTGGAACCACCTCCTCGGGATCATTATCCATACAATAGTGAAAGAATTTTCCAAATCAGTCCATGATTAACGCATTCACTGCCCAGCCTCGGCGATGCGACCCACGGGGCTGTGGGAGATCATATGCGTCTTGGGCCATGAAAGTATTATAGGAGAAATCGACGAAAATACATACAACAGAACATAGATCCGTGTCCTTTGTACGAAGTACATAGGTAAAAAATTGCGATATTCTGTAATAGATTTAATTTTACATCAAGCAACGGAAGTGGTAAGTGGGGATGGCAGAATCTGCGTGAATGAAAGGAGACTTACGCATTCATTTTAACTTTTTACGAAGCTTATGGAGTAATCCATATTCATATTATGCTGTATTTGCCGATCAAGTGAATACAAACATAACACAATCCATTGAGCAATAGAAAATTATGATGGATACTAATTATTACGTTTGTTTGACTAACATAGGCTGACGGTGATGCAAAATTAAAACTTCCATTACCCATGACGCACCAGTATCGACAGCGTGTCGCAGGGGCGCGCCTCTGGGGGTCGTACAGCCGAGGCTGGGCAGTGAATGTGTTAATTTGTGTTTGAATATTCAATTGTCTATACTAATATTATAAAGAGGAAAGATTTGATTGTTTATTTGTTTGTTTGTATTGAATAGGCTGCGAAACTATTAGACCGATTTGAAAAATTCTTTTACCATTAGAAGCTTACATTATTCCTGCTTCATTCCTACGGGTAAAAGGACAACGGGTAGTAAGAATGCAGCTAGTAATAATTAATTACGTAACAAATATAATTATTACTAGGCAAATCTGTCAGCCGGACAAAAAAAAATTCCTTTACGATACGAAACAATTTATTCTGAGTAGATTGAATGTCACTGAAAGCAAGCAATGTCGACGTTATCTACCAACAAAAAATTCGCGTTTTCCTTATCAACCAATTTTATATAGGTACAAATACGTATGTAAATATATTTATTTCAGGTATCGTATCCTACTAGTATTATAAAGGCAAAACATTTTGGCGTTATTGTGAAGATTTTTGGTCGAAGACAACGCAAAAACTACTAAACGGAACGGGATGAAATTCTGATCTGGACCTGACATAACATCATTTCTTATTCAAAATAAAACGTGCGAAGCCGCGGACGCGGAAGCTAGTAATATGTTTAAAATGAGTGATAATACCAGTGCACAAGCAAGGGAGGAATGGAAGGATAAAGAACAGGCCTTTGCCAAAACCGGGCAAACAGATGAGGTTGCAGATTTCTAAATTTAAGCTTACTCTAAACGTAGTTGAAGTGTCTGAATAAAGGCTTTTTTAACCCCAACCGCAAAAAGAGAGGGGTGTTATAAGTTTAACGTGTCTATCCGTGTATCTGTCTGTGGTATCGTAGCTCCCAATCGGATGAACCGATTCTCGTTTAGTTTTTTTTGTGTCATAGATAATTTTATCCCGAGTGTTTCTTAACCATGTTTCATGAAAATCTGCCGGGGTTTTTTAAAATTTTGTCTTGAATTATTATAATGCCTGTGAGCAGCGTGCGTAACGTTGTAGAGTATCTGTGCTTGTGGTCGACGATGACCCATCGGCGCGTGGCGACAATTAAAACCGGGATAAGTGTTGCGTGTACCTGCGAGATGAGAGCGCCACGGTCGATACAAGGGGGTTAGCCGCTCGGGGAGGCGGGGGCAGGCATCCAATTAAGAAGTTTAGAATACAACTCACGGAGTATTGATGTCTCTCTATTTTTTTTTGAGTAAAAATGTATGATTCCCAGACCGCTGACGATATAAGCAGCGAACGGATGGGTTGGTTTATGAGAGACTAGTTTCTACCCGCGGCTTCGTACGTGTTGTTTCTATGGTAACGTTTGAAGGTTATTTCGATCACGAGGGAACTGATTTATGGGATAAAAATATGCCTATATTTTATTCCAGGCCTAGAACTATCTGTATGAAGTTTTCGGCCGATTCCGTTTAGTATTTAGACGTGAAGATGTAATAAACATCCAAACTTTCTCATTTATAATACCTATTAGTGTGATGAATTGCGTGAGGATTAATCGATGATATCTTAAAATTGGATGTACAGACAGCGTCAAAATTAAGTAACCCCCCTGCATAACACAATGTAGGTTAGAAACCGATTTTTTTTTACAAATCGAAAATGTAAAAAGAAAGAATCGGATGACGATGTCTTTATAAAATTGAAATATTGATACATATTGACTGATGGCAGAGCATATACAGAAAAAGTGATGCTGTGTAAAATATTAACATGTGCGCTAAGACGTGTTCCGTTCCAAGCCTGATAGCGTCCGGAGTGTGAGGCGGGGCCGGCGAACCAACTCTTCATTCCCATTTAGCTACTGAATTGTACGACGCCGACGGGAGGAGGCCATGATTATGTTTACTAACCCCGGCCGCCCGCGCCCCCTGGTCTACGCGGTCCGAATTAACACACGATCTTTGTCCCGAAGCTCTTTACATAGCCTCGCCAGAGTTGCCAGTGATCGGTGTTGCTATGCGAGATTCGTATTTAGATTTCGGTATGCAGGTACAGGTACGGTCTCCGTTTGATTTTGGAAGGTGGAAGGCGGAATTGATCTGAGAGCAAGGAGATCGAATGTGTTTAAAGGTTAGCGATTGGCATGCGAAATCAAATAGCAGGATTTCCGAGACAACTTCAACTTCTTTCATAATGGCGCCGCTTGCTTTTCGCTATGACTCCAGTGTCTGTGTAGGAGTTCATAAACTTCGAAAACAGAATATGCTCGGTTTCACGAACTAAAATCTCTTAGCAACTCCAGAACTAAAGATTTTTTCGATTTCCGAGTCGTGCGTGTTGGAAAGTTAACACAATATTAAGTCAGTGTCAAAGTATAGAATTGTCAATGTAGGGTTTATGATAGGCTGCTGTCATTCGAGAATGATAAGTTTTGTACCAAAAGTGTTTTTCATGTTGTGTTGTCTTTTTGCTTATGTTGTCCGTTTGTTTTAACAAAATAATTTTGATGCCAATTTATAAGATCTAGGTTCGTAAAACTGATCATGTTCTGTTTTCGAAGTTTATGACACTCCTACACACACACTGGAGTCGTAGAGAAAAGCAAGCGGCGCCATAAAGAAAGAAGTTGAAGTTAGAATCTCTCTCTTCTACAAATACCACGGCTCTATGAGTCTCTCATCTGCTGTTGTATCCCGTCACCACCAATAAAGTCTGTTCGCCCCTCAAGAAACCAGTGTTATATGAATTCGTTGTTAAAATCGAAGTAATCAATGCTTTTGTAATTTAATGTGGTGGTTGTGTACAAATTAAACAGTGACCCACTGATCCTGTGCGGGCTCACTGCGGGCGTCGGTAATCGTCTAAAAACTGGACCGAGTCGTCGCCGGCCCCTGACCGCTGGATGCGGTGGGGTATGTAGCGCGCTGTATTTCTCAATGGAGCGTTTTTGTTAAGCATTTAAACGGGATTTAAGTGTTTTCTTGTTGCTTGTTTCAGCAACAAATTATGGTTTTTTCTATTTTTACTACGCTGTTTGTAAATATTTGTCGAGGGTTAGAACAATTTGGAAAAATACATTCTTCACGTTCGAGCACTCTTCGTGCCCGTACGCATAGAGGCGTTTCCGAAAAACTGTTAAGAAAAATAAGTGTAATTTTTTTCATTCATTAGGTGCTACTTATTGTAAAAAAAAAAACATAATTTCCATAGTTTCACCCCACTAGCCATCAATAACACAGTTACTTCCGAGTCTACTCCACAACTCTTTGCCGTTAATCTTAATAGTTGACCTTTCAGCAGTAGACTGCGGTAAGCCGATTGCTTACCACAGCGCCGCAAGGGTCATTACCACGCGGCCGGGGGCGCGTTCTTACTAGCGAGCGCGCCCGGCTTCAGACGTTTACGTTACGACTTTATGACAACCACTGATTAATCTTCTTGACCTGTCCTTGGTACTTTTGACACAATTATGTGAAAATCTAGTTTAAAACTCCGAAAACTATTTCTTGTAGGTACCAACTCATTTCAGGATTTTCTTATTATAGGGCGTAAGCCCTCACTCAGCTGTGTGGTGCCGGCTTAGAATTTGCACCACCCAATCTCTTCCCGCGGGTGTCGTAAGAGGCGACTAAGGGATATCCACCGCGGGCGGGCAGCAGCGCCTCCTGCAGAACAATTCTACCGCTGAACTGCGATCCCCAACCCACATGCCCAGCGTGGGGGTTATGGGCACTACCCCTATGAGATAAGACAGTAAGGCGCTTATCAGGGGGAGGCCTGCGTCCAGCAGTGGACCAATATAGGCTGTTGAGGAGAGGTGAGGAAGCCCTCACACTCAGCGTAATGGCATTCCCGTACTGGGGGAAGGTTGCGGGTTCGATTCCCGTCGAAGTCGAATTTTTTGGGATATTATTTAATTACCTACTAATTTGTAAACAGGTAAAATTGATATCAGTTTGTAATGGCAATCTCGAAGCAATGGGTTCCGATTCTACAAGAATATTTCACTATCTCGTATCCAGATGCCAAAGTCACTTCTTTGGCACCTGGATACGAGGTAGTGCAATATTCGGGAGCAAAAGCTAGTGTGATATATCTTGAAACATTCGTCCTGATTAATGAATTAGAATGTTTGCATACATAAATTCAATCTAAGGTCATTTGAGAGCGTCAAACTCCATCGTATAAACTAGGGCATGCAAAATCGGAAGAATACCCAAAACCGGTTTTTGTTCGATTTTTTATTTTTAAAATCGGTTTTTTCGGTTTTTTCGGTTTTTTCGATTTTTTCGATTTTTATTGTTTCAATACAAATAAAAATGCTTGATTATTTTTGTAGTCATAAAACATGAAATCTAACCCCGAGCTTGCCGAAAATACGATCTCAAAAAGCTCTTGATCAGACAAATTGTAAAATCGAATATCGCGCTCCCAATGGTTATGGTGTGTGTACTCTTGTGTCCGCACTTAGACTCGGGTTGGTCCATTGTGCGTGTTTGGTTTGCTAGTACAACCAGCCTAACTCCGTTCAGAAGCGCAGAATTTTCCTGGGATCTTCACAGGCTTCGCGGAGTGACCTCGGGTGGTCGAGGATTTCGTGTCGTTGCGCTGTTACTGCCTCACATTCCAGGACTACGTGGGCAGCTGATTCTTCGTTAGTGAGACACCCTCTGCAGAGAGGGCTCTCTGTTGCTCCGATGGTGAAGAGATGTTTGTTCAGTGGACAGTGTCCTGTGAGTGTCCCCACTAGGACGCGTAGGTCCATTCTGGTCAGTTTCAGTAGGCGCTTGGTTAGCCTTGGTGATGCAACTGGAAGTGCTGCTCTTGCCTGGCGGCACTCTTGTAGGTGTGTCCATCGTTCAGTATGCGTTTCTGTGGTTTTTAATTTTATCCATGTTCGGAATTGGGAGAATGGTAGGGGAAGGAGCAGAGGTGGGCCTATTATCGGCGTCTCCGAACCTTTCCGTGCCAATTCGTCCGCAGCGTCGTTTCCAAGTGATCCGCTATGTCCCATGATCCATTGAAGGGTTATCCTGTTTCTACAGGAAATCCTCTCAAGTTCCAAGTGACATTCGTACACAACTTTGGAGTTGCAGCTATTTCCTGCCAAGGCTCTGAGTGTAGCAGCACTATCAGACAGGATTCGCACGCACTGGTTATCTATATCTCTTCTTTGCACAGCTGTGGCTGCCTCGGTTATAGCTGCAGATTCACATTGAAATATGGAGCTGTGTTTGCCTAAGGTTATTGATACATTGATGTTGAGATCCATTGAGTGAATCCCTGTTCCCGTGCCCATATCAGTCTTAGAGCCGTCCGTGTATATTCTCACTTCACAGGGGCCTGATTCATCTTTTTGATCTTCCTGTAGTTGTATCTGGTAGTGTTTGTTGTGTATTGGTTTGCTGGGCATTCTGTCACAGGGGGCCGCTAGAAGAGGTTCATAGGCTAAGGCCCTGTCCAGGATCTGAGCGTGCGGACTATCTGTGGCCCTCCCCCAGCATCCCATGTTTTGTAGTCGCAAAGCCGACATAGTAGCTTCTTGTTGTATGTATAGGTCTAGCGGCTTTAGGTCCAGTATCACTTCTAGGGCAGCGCCCGGTGTGGTTCTCATGCAGCCTGTTATTGCCGAGCACACCAATCTTTGGAAGCGTTGCAGTTTGGTTATTACCGTGTTCCCAATCTTCATCTATGATTTTTTTGCACTTATCAACCACATTTTTCCAGTCCTCTGGCGTGACATTTTCGCAAGCATCGTGTAGTAATGTGAGCTTTTTATTTGCCGTTTCGTAATTATTTCTGGCTGCGTGACCTTTGACGTAGGCCCTTAACAGTTCAATCGCGTTATATTGACAGTGATATGGTGGCAAATGGATGACTATATGGCCTTTTTCCTTAGCGATCTCATCTAAGATGTAAGTTGGCGTACGGGGTTTGTGTATATTATTAACTAATTTCAGTAATTCATTTTTCAGCATCGTCTCGTTGGCTTCTATGCCTTTGCTTTGCAGATATGCGATAAGTTCCATTTTTCGGTTGCTGGACGTCGGCGGTTTGTTTTTTTTGCACTGAGTGGTACGGAGCGTTGTCCATGATTATCACATAGTATCAAAAACCATTTCTTAAATTTTTCGAAATTCATTTCTTCATGATATTCTGTGGTCTTCATCGACTCGAATGCCAGAAGGCAATTAGGCACAAAACCTGAAGAAGTCCCAGCATGAGCAATTATGAGTCTCTGTCCTTTGCCTTCGGGTAATTTGGTGGTAGATTCCGCTTTGTCATCTGTCCACGATCTTGAAACTGTGTGGTTTGCGTTGAGCCATGTTTCGTCCAAAAAAAAACACTTTCTCCCAGTCTATATATATAACATAATATAAACATTATTAGTAACTAAAACTTTTTAAATAATTAAGTACCTAGTTAAATCAAATTGCTTCGATTTTCACATTTTCATAATCGATTCATTATAGTCTGTGATTAAGATGACGCACTACTCTATGGTAAACCAACCCCTACCACCAATAAAGTATGATATTGTCTTGCGTACATATTGAAGGAATAAAAATATGGAACTTCATGCGCGTGATCACTACGTGTATGGCAACGTCAATGTCCCGCGCATCAAGCTTTAATTAACAAATAATACGTAAAATAATAGAGTGTGGTGTGGTGCTGCCACTGCCGGAGAATTTATAAAAATGGTAAAGATCGGAAAAATCGAAAAACATCGATTTTGACTTTGAAAACCGGTTTTAACAAATCCAGGAATATTTACCGATTTCCGATTTTTTCGATTTCCGGTTTTCCGATTTTGCATGCCCTAGTATAAACAGCACGGTTCGTTTAAAACTCGTAGAAAAGACGCATAAACAAAATGGAAACGAATGCCACATGAGTACACAAATATACAATACATCCCTTAGTTAGGCCTACTTGCGCCAGGCTAGGTTGACACGGTTAACTCAGAGTTAAATGCTACTTTGGAGTTAAATTCGAATTAGTTCTTGTACCACCAAGAGTTAGGAGTTAACCTTGTGTTAAACATTGACATTTTTAACCCACTGATGTGGGAGGGTTAGGTCAACTAACCCTGGGCTAGTAATGTCAAAAATATGAAAGCTGCGATGTTATATAGGTTAGGTAATGTTGGTAGAGTTTGTCATATCGTTTTTTTTTGTCCTGAACCATAAATGACTGGTTGATTGTCTGATGATAATGAAGATATCATTGAATACATAAGTTTGGACTTTTATAATAGAAGAATTGCAAAACGGTCCATTCATATCAAGTAAGTATCTAGCTACATACGTTTTAATCACACTAATATTATAAATGTAAAGTTTGGGTGGATGTTTAGATGTTTGTTCCCTCTTCACACCATGATTTCTGAACGGATTCGTCGGGCTGAAATTTTGCATTAATGTAGCTCTAAGCCTGGAATCAAACACAAGCTTTTGATTCCATAAAACAGTTCCGATGAGATAAATATGCCCTTTAAACGTTTTCATTTAAACAAAGCGTGCGAAGCCGCGGACAGAAACTAATTAGAAAATAAACATTAGTCAATATAATGCGATCAAGAACCACATGTCATTTCAAATCTGACATGAAGGAATAGACATAGAAAAATACTGTAGAGCGAGAGAGAGCAGTACACTTAAATCATTCAGCATTCGTCCTACTATATTTGGCCGTATGTAAAAAGAATGAATGAACATGACATTAACCTCGGGTTGGTTGACTCTGGGTTAATTTCCACTGGTGCAATATAAACTGTGAGCTGAAAATTTAAAACATTAACACCGAGTTAGGAAGCCTCGAGTTATTTATATTTAACTCCAACTCCTGGCACAAGTAGGCCTTAAAGAGTAGCAAGTCGGTACATAGCGCTATTCAGGTAGAGCAGAGAATTTATTAATAATTAAAATCGATTAATTAAAGTATGTCGTCTTTTTCTCTATTAAAACCATCGTAGTTGAGAATTCATAAACCCTAAGAATCCCAGGGTGTTCTTCCAACACAAATAAGGTTCGTAGTTAAACCGCTTAAATCCCTATAATATGTCGACTGTTTGTCGAAATGTACAACTACTATTGTTTGCATACATAAATTCAACCTACGGTCACTTAAGAACGTTTATACAGGGTGCCACGAGACATGGATACTAAGCCGAAAGGGGGTGATTCTGGACCCCGAAGGTATCAATTTTCATTCTACAATTTTTTGAATTTCAAACATTTTTTTATTAAAAAATAACACCGTTCATTTAAAACTCGTAAAAAAACGCATACACAAAATGGAAACGAATGCCTCTTGAATATACGATGCGGTACACATATATACATACACCCCATATAGAGTACCAAGTTGGCACATAGCGCTATTCGGATACAGCAGAGGGTCGACTAATGAAATGAAAGTCGATGAGATAAATGTTTAGGGTTTAATTAGAATCGATTATAATGACGACTGTTTGTCGAAATGTAGAACTCATATTGTTTGCATACATAGATTCAACAAGAACGTTTAGGGTGCCACGAAACATGTGTACTAAACCGAAAAGGGGTGATTCTGGACCCCGAGGGGATCAACTTTTGATCTACGCTTTTTTGAATATCAACCATTTTTTTTAACTTAAGGTCACTTAAGAACGTTTATACAGGGTGCCACGAAACATGGGTACTAAGCCTAAAGGGGATGATTCTGGACCTCAAGGGAATCAACTTTTATTCTACGGTTTAATTCGTTCGTTTAATGAATATCGATCATTAAAAAAAACACGGTTCCTTTAAAAATCGTAGAAAATTCGTATAAACAAAATGGAAACGAATGCCACATGAGTACTTATACATACAATACATCCCATATAGAGTATTAAGTCGTTCCACAGCGCTATTCAGGTAGAGAAGAGGGTCGACTAATGAAAGTCAATGAGATAATGTTTAGGGGTTTAGTTAAAATCGATAAGTGGACCCGCAGAACAGACTTAAGCTTGTCGCCACCTTAGTAATCACCACTGCAGCACAGCACAAAAATGTGCATTCAAATAACCGTTACATTTAGATATAAAATATTTTAACGGCATCAGAGCTCGCGGACTACTAGCTGAGCTTGTGGGAAGGCATTTTGTCACTGTAAAATGTATCTAAAGACGTTTAAGTAAAGAGTTTAAGCCCATATTTGAATGCACGTTTTTGTGCTGTGCGGTAGCTGTATTGGATTAATGAGCGCAGAGCTAATCACTGTCTTGTATTACGACAATAGGTTAGTATCCTAAAAAAATGTAATAAGTCCGTCAGTTAGATTATCAGAAGATATTAGACACGTATTCTTTCTTGTGTCAATTAATCAAAAAATGATGAAGATATAGCCAGTTAAAGTTTCGCGTGACGTCACACTTTGCGACACTTTTAAGCAAGGTGTGACGTCACTAGCCCCCACTCCCAAACATTGAAGCACTTTAAGAAATCAAATAATTTGGTTATGTGAGGGCTTACGCACTTTAAAACAAAAACCATTGAAAACCTTTATTTTAAAGAAAAAATACGTGTCCAATATCTTCTTATAATCTAACTGACGGAGTAATTAGAATATTTTTTTTTTACCTACGACACTACCTACATTGTAGCTAGCTACATTTGAAACGCGACACATTTCTCACCCCCGTTTATTTGCGCGCAAGCACGCACACACCAAGGACACATTTGTAGAGAGTGCAGTTTGTAAATTTGATCGGTCGCTGCATATGGCGCGGTTTACAGGTTGGATTTTTGAGACGGGACAGTAAGGGCAGGTACCTTAACCGTTATAGTTACAGGAAAACGTTCCTAGGAGACCATTCATAACTTTTTGAGATATACTGGACTGCATTCCCAGATTTTGGAAAAAATTAACAGCCGGCAAGAAAATGGTAATTTTACACAAATACTTTTTTTTATGCCAATCGATCCTGTCTCTTTTATGGAACAAAAGGCTCTACTGGACCGACTGAGATTTGAGTACTAGAAATGTCAGAAATCGTGAAAACCTTTTTCTATCACGTACACGTTCATGAAGAATATAATAATATGTCGCTAGTTAGTTTGTGAACATCAACAACTAAAATTGAATACTAGCTGTGCACACTGCTTCCCCCGCGTGGAATTGAGTTAATGACTGACCTACCTATTATAAATCGGTTTGTTTTCAACAAATTGATGGGATGTTGTTGTTTTTTTTGTGGAACCCTTTTCTAACATGGAATTAGTTGAAGTAGTAGAAGTTACTCTTAGAACGTTTGCTATCTGTCAGTGAAAGTTTCGTCAAAATTGGTCAGCCGTTCAGGATAGCGGTTTTTTTTATTGTAATTACCGGTACTTTCAAATTCATTTAGTAAAAATATGTTATTTGACATAAAAACAGACACAACAATTTTTTTTTACTCAATATAGAAACTTGTCTTGTCTCAACCCTAGGATTTCTTGTATCCTGGTATACCTTGTTGGTACTTCAACACATCCAGAATATAATAGACTGGCCGCCATTTTGTCCCGCGGCGGGAGTCGATTCCAACAACTTCTAGTATTAGCAAGCTACACGATTTGAAAAACTAACGTTGTCACTTAGCGAGTATAAGTATTATAATTTCTAACATACGCTTATCTATACAATATTTTCTGTATTTAAATAAAGTTAGGTGAGATAGGTGAGAAGATAAACTGCTAATTTAATTATAGCATGAAAATACCACATCCATACTTATATTATAAATTCGAAAGTAACTCTCTCTGTCTACCTTTTCACGCCAGGCTACTTGAAAAACGCGTGCGAAGCCGCGTGCAGAACTAGTCATCCATATTAAAATTCAATGACATTATGTAAGCGACGAATAAATAGGTCTTTGTTTAAATAGAATGGCTAAATAAGTAGGAAGTTAAAATCATGAGCTACACATTTCCGCTTTTTAAATGGTACTTAAGCTGTTCTGGTGTAAGTTATTTTTGGAATGGAGGTGATTTTTAAATGTAAAGGTGTTCTGATTACGAAGGTATATAAATATATAATGCTGGATAATTCACAGAACATCATCTAGCCCCAGACTAAGCAGAGCTTGTGAGGGTATAAGATAACTAATACTTAACACTTTTTGCTACATCGATTTTTTTAAACAGGCAGAAGCCTTTATTCACAAAGAAAATCACAATAAAATAATAGAAATAAATTACTTATATTGATATTTTTAATTATACATAGAAAATACCCTGAACAAATATCTGCAGATCGTACATAAAATACATAGATTGATATTTTTAATTATACATAGACAATACCCTGAAGAAATATCTGCAGATCGTACATAAAATAATAGAAATAAATTACATAGATTGATATTTTCAATTATCCATAGAAAATAACCTGAACAAATATCTGCAGATCGTACAAACATTTGTCCCGAGGCGGGAATTAAACCCGCAATCTGCTGCGTCGAGGTCGTCAATAGGTAGGTAAGGTACATAAGCGTATTATATCAATTTAAGGTAGATTGGTGAAGGTAAGTTGGCTACTTAATTCTTCTTGGAGAGCAGTAACAGCTGAGCCAGTGAGATTCACTACGTTATGTACTCACTTCTGCCCTCGGCTTCTCACGCACTTTATCGGGATAATATGTATGTCCTAAGTCCGTCCCCGGGACATTACATCCATGCCAAATTTTATTAAAATCAGTTCAGCCATTTAGGCGTGAAAAGGTAACAGACAGACAAGAGTTACATTCGAATTAATAGGTTAGTGTGGATGGCTTTGCCTTACATTTTATTGATAATTTTACAGACCTAATTTTCTCTACGGTTTCCTTAGCCCTGGAGGTTACCTAATTCTGCGTATCACTCGATATTTTATCGAGCCTTCAATAATTTTATATCGTGTCCCGCCAAAAACTGCATTTTCATGCGACTTATCGATAAAACGCCCTCGATAAATATCGCATTGTAGACGCAGGTTGAGGATACGCATGTTTGCTACGCAGCAATCACTCGATATTTTTTTCTAGCCATATTTCTCGAGTAGATAAAAAAGTCAAAAGTATTTATTACAGCAAAATACATAGGTTATTAATTACATTCGTTGCACATTCTGAACTATGTATAAAACCAAATAGGTATCCTAGGAAGATCAAAATTAACACATAAGAAAAAATAGAGAGAAGAGTTACTATACCATACTTATATATTGCCAGAATTGCCCTCCTGGCCTTGCCTGCCTTTAACAATTTAACGTATGGCATAGTTTCGAAGGTTACTGTCGTGTCCAAGGACTGTCGAAGGTAAGAAGCGAGGCACTATCGCGTGAGCACTTGCTTTGCTCACTGGGTATCGATTCCCGAGTGACTTTACGATTTCGAGCATTGTCCTCGTAAAGATTCCTGTTCCCGCAGTACGTACCTATAAGCTCCAACTTGCAATATTTCGTTAGATATTCTCAAGGCGAAGAAAATAGTTGGCATTTAGTGATACTTTAGTAGATGCCATGACAATAAGAAGTCAGAAAGGCTTTGAAAATTATGGGTTACACAATTTTAAGAGTGCAGGACGATATATTTTACGTGTTACCTGTTCGAGCGAGGTATATTCGAAACAATCTAACATACTATACACTTGCCAAACTCGATGTAAAATGTTTATAATCAAAACACAGCAAAGAAAAACTAAATCTCACATGCTTGGCTTAGTTTTATATATAACTAGCTGCTGCCCGCGGCTTCGCCTGCGTAGTTCCCGTTCCCGTGGTAATTCCGGGATAAAACATAGCCTATGTCCGTCTCCTGGTTCTAAGCTGCCTCCCCACCAATTTTCAGCCAAATCGGTTCAGCCGTTCTTGAGTTATAAATAGTGTAACTAACACGACTTTCTTTTATATATATAGATTTTAAGCAATATTTGTTGAAGGAATATGATCTCAAATCGACAAGTAATGTAAATTGCGTATTAAACGCGACAACAGAGTGAATTTTAGGTTAAGTATGGGCGGTTTGTTTACAAACATTCTACATCGAATTCACTAGGGATGTAAGCGGGTTAACTACGATCCTTATTTGTGTTGGAAGAACACCAACAACGTTTCAACCCTTAAGGTTCGTAGTTAACTCAAACTAAGTTACTTACATCCGCAATGAATTCGTGAAACTACGATAGATTCTACATCGAGTACAGCGCCCCGATCACGGTGTGGTAGGAAACGGCATTACGGCTCAAACGTTAGCAGTTGAAACGTTAGGGTGCGCGTTCACAGACCGGCATGCGGCATCGGACAATCCGCACTGGCCCCATCAATGGTTTGACATTAAAGATCCGTACCGCACGGAGCGGACTGTCGGCAATGCCAGCGAGGACTCTTGAAGGCAACTTTTCTATTTAATGCAAATGACGTCATTCGGATTGCCGATCAGCGGATTGTCCGATGCCAGCCTGTGAACGCGCAGCTAACGTTTCAACTGCTAACGTTTGAGCCGTAATGCCGTGTCTTACCACACCGTGATCGCGGCACAGTTAGTGTATAGATAGCTGCTAAGCTAGACGAATACACATATAGTAGGCTTGAGACACCCGCTGAGTAATCCTGGTAACAGACATAGGATAAATCGACTATTAATAGAATGGTATCAGACACGCGTCATTCCACGTGACGCGGAATATGGCAGAATATGTTAATCTTTAACACTAAACAGTGAATTCACTGTCTTTAAAATTCGTGGATGTGCCTGGCAGTGCAGTGTTTAGAAAATCAATAAGTAAACTGTCCTTTTATATCAGACTAGCCTTTTCTCCCGGCTTCGCTCGCGTATTTTCGGTATAATAAGTAGCCTATTTATCTAACTATGTTCTAAAATTTCTAAATGTACGCCAAATTTCATCATGACCTGTAGTTTTGGAGATCTTAGGTAACAAAAATTCACATTTCACAAACTTTCGGCTTTGTAATTGACCGAGCGAACGAAGTGAGCGAAGCGTCTCTGCATCAAGTCTAGTAAAATTTGTGTTTCTGTCAGTATGTCCGTGTCCGTACTCCTGTAGGTATAGGTTGTATTTTACAACCGATCGATACGAAAATTGGTGTACAGATTCTACGATTTAATAGAATTTTATAGTAGTAGGGTTTTTTTTGATTAAATTAATTCCTTCAAAAAAAGGCAAAAAGGGAGCTTTAGAATATCTCTACTTTCAGAGATTTCAATGATTGTATTTTTAATTCAAGGGTAGTAACTTTAAATTGTTTTCATAAAAATTTGGTAAGGATCTGATGAGGATTTTTGGCACGAGAGGTGCAGAATATTGACCAAACCCTCTCGCTAACAGCGAGCAGAGAGCTAGGAACATTATTTCTCCCCAAGTAAGGCTCAAAGTTGATTGGCGAAAACGAGTTGGTATGGTTGTAAAATACAAATTAACATTTCCTGTGGCCTAGGGGCAAGTTTTCACTATATACCTACCTACAAACAGGAATTACAAAAATGGTAGGTACCCTACCTAAATATCTCGTTTAAAATAACTTGTAATAACTAAATTAATTGTTGAAAAAAGTTAGTGCTCGCGAGATCTACTGTTCTCAGAACTACTAGTATTAGTAGAATAGAATAACAACTTTACTTTTTGTTGATATAATTAATAAATAACGCTGGAAAGTTTACACCGCATCCACAAGCTGTGCGGTGCCGGCTTAGAATTTGCACCACCCCATTTCTTCCCGCAGGTGTCGTAAGAGACGACTCAGGGATATCCACCGGGGGCGGGCAGCAGAATCCCCTGCAGAATAATTCTAACACCGAACTACGATCCCCAAACTCGCATGCCAAGCGTGGTAATTACGGGCATGACCCCCATGAGATAAAAGCCAATAAGGCGCTTATCAGGGGGAGGCCTGCGTCCAGCGGTGGACCAGTACAGGCTGTTGGAGTTGAGGAATCCACACAGCATTTTCAAAATCGAAATTCAAAAAATCGTACTTGATATCAAAATTTCATCTCATAGGGGTCCAGAATCACCACCTTTCGGCTTAGTACACGTATTACGTGTCACCCTGTACAGTACGCATTGTGCCTATACCTAGCAGTTGTTTTCAGGTGTTAGAACCCCTCAAAGGCATAAAGCACGCCACACGACAGAACATTAGAACTCCAGATTAGAAGAGACCTTTGACGTTTAACTTGTCCTAGCGTCTCGGGTTGATTGCGGACACAACGACCACAGCTCTCTCAAGTGAGGGTCTAACCAATTTGGTCTGAAAAATGCATTTGCAGCAAACACCTAAAGATACCATTAAATTATTACCTGCGTACTTATAGAATGGGCTTGTGATGACGTCATCTCTTATGCGGTACTGCTGTGCGATTACGCTAAAATCTCCCATCCCCATTACATGGGCCATCCGGGGAGACTGGGCATACTCGCATAAACGATTTCGGTTTCCAGGATTATACGGTACTAAAAAAAATTGGGTACACTTTCTGGCGGGATCAAGCTGATCGACGACGGAAATTTTAACGTCAACGTCAAGATACTCGCATAAACGATTTCTGTTTCCAGGATGGTACGGTACTAAAAAAAATTGGGTACAACTTTCTGGCGGGATCGAGCTGATCGAGGACGGAAATTTTAACGTCAACGTCAAGATATAACCTAAGTCAAAGTCAGTTTTCATATTTGACCTTTTTTGCTCGGTTTCAGCAATTTTGATTCAAAGTTACAAACAGTCAATACTTTGCAGTAATTAAACTTAGTCGAACAAAACAAGATCAGTACCTAAGTATGTATGAGGTAAATATAATATAATAAATAAAAATCAAACAGTTCAATTGAGTTTGAAAAATGTGATAATTTGACGTTGACAGCTTCGTCGTCGGTCGGCTCTATCCAGAAGGAAAAAGTATGTATTTGTTTTTGTACCTACCATATGAATATGATGGAAACCGAAATCGTTTATACCCAGTCTCCTCGGATGGCGATCCATTGAATGAAGGATTTTAGCGTAATCGCACAGCTGCTTGGATTCCAATCTGGGCGGGACAGCGAGAATGACGACGGAATATCGAATATTCCCTTATCATTCTCAACCATTTTCTTTAAGTACGCAGGTTATACCAATACATAGAAGAGGACTTACTTTGATGTTTATCAGCTAACTGTATAAGAGGATTTGGTAGGTCCCGCCGCCTGTAGAAGCACATGACTTTTGCTTCCACATTGCCCGACGGTGTCTTGTTCAGTTCCTCTATCCGTCGGATTTGGTACGGAGACGTCGACGACGTCTCGAAATAGACGCAGTCTGGGGACAAGACAAATGCACATTAGATAAATCTACCGCGGTCAGCTTGTACAACCGCTGATTATGAGGTCCTAGGTTCGAATCCCGGGTCGGTCCAATAGTTGTTTATGGGGTTTTTCTAGCAAGGAAAATACACAGTCGCAGCCCGGAGTCAGGAAGTTGGCGGTGCCAGCCCCGTGCCTCGGCGTTGGTCCTGCGCCTAACCTCATGAGGGTCAGGGAATAGAGAATGCACCTGTGTTTGCGCACACACTTGTGAACTAATATGTTAATATGTTCTGAGTATTTGGCTAGTCTCCGATGAGACGACGACGAGTCGAAATCCGGCAAGGAGAACATTATTACATTAGAAATATTCGATTAGTATAATTATGTGAGTAGGTACATGACTTGATAATATTGAAGCTTGTGACTTTAATATGCAGTTCATCTCATATAGTTATAGTTATAGAAAATCGACCGTTTTCATGCAAAACCAACTCTTGTCGCTTGCATAAAAATCAAAATCAAAAACTCTTTATTTCCATAAATATTCCACAAATAGACTACGGGCCCAGGTTTCTTATACTACACACGGTTCTAAATTCCTAAATATTTTTGGGAATTAAACGGGGTTTACAAAACCAAATAAATATTGGTGGTAAGTACATATTTTACAATAGAACATCGGAGCAATACGCAGAATTTTTTGACCGTTTTCGTTCATCCCTCGTCCGTTTTAGAACTTAAATTTGCAGCTTTTTCGCTGCGCGTATGCAAACTTATGCGTTGTTGAAGTTTTTCTTAAGAGGTTACCTTGTTTTTTTCTAATATTTTTTCAGTAATGTTTTAATACGTAAATGTACTATTTTACAAAAAAAAAACTTGGATTCTAGAAAATCGAGTAGATAGATAGATATTGTACCACACGAAGACATAAAACAATACAGAAATAAATGCTAAAAGTAGACGAAGTACAAAGGCGGCCTAATCGCTATGAGCCATCTCTTCCAGGCAACCTTGGAATGGACTGGACATTTGAGAACAGAATAGACGGTGGCACTCGAAAAAAAAGAAAACAATACTTATATCTACTACATACTATAATACCTACATAACCTAGGTACATAGCTAGCCCAACTGGAATGTATGAATGAATGAATGAACACTATTGCACAAAATTAATAAAATAACTTGTATCTAAATAAAATAAAAACGTACAATGGATGGAATGTATGTCAGAGCAAAATATTTTTCTAGAAACTTTCATGGAATCGAGTAGGTGTTTTGTTGGTAAATTGCAATAACATGCACCAAACAAAAGAAGCACCATCGCCCTACTCAACAAAGCATTGCAACTTGCAAGCTCCAATCGATAAGGACAAGCGTTTTGTTTGGCACATATTCACCAAACGCAAGTCAACTGTGAGCATCCCATTCCGGTTAGCCAGTGCGGAACAATCTAGTATACAGCCTATAAACTAGCCAAACTTGATAAAGAATATGTGTAAACAAACCATGACACAATTATGCTTATTAACCGACATAACGTTGTCTCTCTCTTCTAATAAAGGCTTGCTGGAAGAGAACTCTTTTTAGGGTTAAGCTCGCCTTTGCCATTCCTTCTCTAGCTAGTCTAGTTTTATTTTTATATGTATGTTTTATTTAGTGCAATAAAGAATTAAGACACAAATAACTAAAACTCAATTGCTTGGCGTCGAGTTTCAGATATAATTGTAAGCAATATTTATTGAAGAATATCAAATCAACAAGTAATTTAAATTGCGTACAAAAAGACGCGGCAACCGAGTGAATTTTGGGTTAAGTATGGGCGGTTTGTTTACAAACATTCTACATCGAATTTGGCTAGTGTATAGACAGAAAATACCAAACGCTTTGATTTAGTTAGAGAATACTTCAGGTGTAAAGAGGCTTTGTTTGAATGAATGGTCAAATACAAAGATCTACATAGTATACTACATAAAGGGTGTCCGGTAAATTAATGGATAACCACGCAGGGACATGTGGGGGCACCACGGTTACTAAGGAAAAAATTAAAAAAATCAATCTGTAGAGAATTTTTAATTTTTTTTTTTTAAGTATACGCAATTCACTACGGAATATTAATTTGCTGCAAATCGTAAACCATTTTTTATTAACTGATTGAAAAACTAAGTTCGAATCATTGGTATTTTTGGAGCATTTGGGATAATCAGAGATTTTGAGCTAAAAATCAACATTTTCCCAAATGCTCCCAAAATATAATTGAATCAATGTTGGTTGTATCATGGGTTCACAGAATAAATTACTTTCCCGTTAGTTTTAATCCTTGTAGAACGCAGAAAATATTTAAAACTTATTGGGATTTTTCTAGCATTATTACTACCCGTTTTCCCGTAGGAATTAAGCATTTTCCCGCGGTAAAACGTAGCCTATGTTCATCAGGAATAATGTGGGCTTATAATGGTAAAAGAATTTTTCAAATCGGACCAGTAATTTCCGAGCCTATTCAATACAAAGAAACAAACCAAATCTTTCCTCTTTATAATATTAGTATACAGGGTGGCCCATTCAAATCGGTCAGTATGGGAAAGTCTGAAACTGTAAGACATACGAAGATTTGTTCTTAGGAACCATGTCACCGATTTCGATAAAAATAAAAACTGCATTCATACAATTAAAAAAAAAGTGTACCCAACTGGGGAATCGAACCCGGTTGTTTTGAAAAAATAAACTTACACTATTTCTATTCAGATATCGTTTGTGTAGGTCTTAAGCAGTAAATATCTCTAAGCAACATAATGTCTAAAATGAATAAAATGCATTTTTTTCACATACTTTAATTTATCATAGTAGGTGTTCAAAGTGACCACCGTCTTTTTCAATACAATATTCAACACGTCTAGGTAACGATCTTACTATTGCATTTTGTATCTTCATGTGGTGAATCTGCGTTAAAGTTGACTCTATGGCTACTTTTAGTTCTTCAACGGTGTTATAGCTATTTTTGTACACTTCATCTTTAATGTAACCCCACAAAAAATAATCTAGAGGCGTTAAATCGGGCGACCTCGCCGGCCATTTGATCGGGCCGTTCGTACCAATCCACTTTCGCGGAAAGTTTTCATTTAAAAAGTCTTTTGCTATACGACTATTGTGAGCCGGTGCTCCATCCTGTTGAAAATAAAGTTGTTCTCTTATTTCTACTGCCATTTCTCCTACGGCCTCTAAAAGATCTTCTAAGATTGCAAGGTACTTGAATTTGTCCAAATGTCCATCATAAATTTTAAACATGAGTACCTTATTGTGAAGTAGGCCGACCCAGCAGTTAAATGAGAATCTAACTTGACGGCGTCCTTCGTGCACTCGTAAGGGATTTTCTCGACTCCAATAGTGATGATTGTTACAATCGTACATTCCGTTATTGGAAAATTGAGTTTCATCAGAAAATATTACGTAGTTTAAAAAATGTCTGTCTAGGCCCATTCTCTCTTTTATCCAATTGCAAAATTCAAGTCGTCTGATATCATCTCCTGCATGTAAGGCCTGCACCCAATGTCCATTCTTGTAGCACTTGTGTTTCTTTAGGGTTCTTTGAATGTGTGTTCGTGAAATTTCAGGAATATCACGACTTGCATTACGGGTGGAGGCATCTGGTGTTGCTTCAAAATAGGTTAAAATGTTCATTTCCATGTTTTCATCACATTTTCTTGGTTTTACTTTAATTGGCTTTTTAAAACTTCCGTAAGTCTTCAAATTGTGCACAATTTTGATGAATATCTTACGGGTAGGTAAAATACGTGTCGGATATTTGATATGGTACCAATGTAGTGCACGGGAGCAATTTTTATCGTTTTTAAAGTAAGCTTCCAATAAATCAAAGTGCTCAGAATTTGTAAAACGCATTTTCCCAACCACACAGCGAACGACACAAAAATACCGAAGCATTGATTTTAATTTTCAGTTCCCGCCTAAACATTTGACACTCAAGTTTTTTTTTCTTTTTTTTTGTATCGCTATTCGGCCAGTCACACCGACACGTTCCATTTTCAAATGAGGTTTAACACGTCTCTGTATCTACAACATCTACATACTTACTTTAAGTGGGCTTTTCAATTGATTGTTAGTGTTTGATTAATAGAAGTAAGCAGTTGCAATAATAGATAATAATATTACTGTAGATAACAAAACTTCCTTAAACGTTTAATGCAATGCCAATGCCACATGATACATAACACGGTGTATGTAACAAGTAGAGAGGTACAAACAACCATAGAGACAATTTTACATGCCTGAACTTGCTGAATATTGTAACGGTGGTCACTTTGAACACCTACTATGATAAATTAAAGTATGTGAAAAAAATGCATTTTATTCATTTTAGACATTATGTTTCTTAGAGATATTTACTGCTTAAGACCTACACAAACGATATCTGAATAGAAATAGTGTAAGTTTATTTTTTCAAAACAACCGGGTTCGATTCCCCAGTTGGGTACACTTTTTTTTAATTGTATGAATGCAGTTTTTCTTTTTATCGAAATCGGTGACATGGTTCCTAAGAACAAATCTTCGTATGTCTTACAGTTTCAGACTTTCCCATACTGACCGATTTGAATGGGCCACCCTGTATACTACAAAAAGATTAGAATCTCGCGCCAACACGAAACGATCAACCTTAGCTCGAGTGATTCCGACCTGTCTTGTCGTCATAGTTCTACGCAGAGACAAATGTTACCATACCGTACCACATATTTCCTAGGTACCTACCTAATGTAAATGGCGCTTTTTACCGTTAGGCAAGTAAATAGCTGCGTTCGTAATGAAATGGTTGGAACCTTTCATTTAGTCTGTGAGCAGGAATTCTTCTGGTCGATCTATCTTCGACACTTGCTTTGTTTTCCGTGACCATTATTAGGCAAATTACTTGAAGGTATTCAAAAGTCAGCTTGTTCAACCGCTGATTACGAGGTCCTGGGTTCGAATCCCGGGTCGGGCCAATAGTAGAAAAACCCAATACATAACAGTGTTTTTCTAGCAAGAAAAATTCACAGTAGTATCAAAGAAGTTGGCGGTGTTACACCCTCGGAGAGCACGTTAAGCCGTTGGCCCTGCGCCTGACCTCTCCCCGGTCGTGTCGGTCTGTCGTCCCATCGGATTATGAGAGTGAGGGAATAGATAGTGCACCTGTGTTTGCGCACACACTTGTGCATTATAATATGTCCTGCGCATCTGGCTAGTCTCCGATGAGACTGGCCACCTTGGGCGAAATTCGGCTAGGAGGACATTATTATTTCTTATTTAGATACAAGATTTTTATTTATGTTTATTTCTAGTACCTACAATAAAGTATTCATTCATTCATTTACACAGCATCATCTAGCACCAATCGAAGCAGAGCTTGTGTTATGGGTACTAGATAACGGATAAATAGAATATCATAACCAAGATCTACCGAGTCTTGTGCAACAGAAATAACTAACAAACCTATAGGAATTTTAATTGCCTTCTTAGCTACGAGTACTTTGCCGTAATCAATCTCATAATTCGTATGAAACTTTCCATCCTGGTGCGATTGCAAGGTGAGCTAAAAATACTTTCGATGAGACGTGATTTCAATGTGCTTTAGAAAAGAGAACAGTTCTGTGCTATACGTTAGCCAAACTCGATTGGAATGTTTGTAAGCAAACCACGACTTAAAAAAAACTTAAACTCACTTGCTTGGCGAGTTTCAAATATAGTAGGCAATATTGTATTGATGGATCAAATCGAGAAGTATCAAGAACTTGAAACAAGAACAAAATTAAAAATTATTAAAAACCCACGACGGTTTTTCATGAAACATGGCTAAGAACACTCGGGATAAAATTATCTATGACACAAAAAAAAACTAAACGAAAATCGGTTCATCCGTTTGGAAGCTACGATACCACAGACAGATACACCGACAGACACGTTAAACTTATAACACCCCTCTCTTTTTGCGTCGGGGGTTAAAAATACGCGACAACGAGATAAATTTAGGTTAAGTATGGGCGGTTTGTTTACAAACATTCCTCATCGGGTTTGACTAGTGTATACATTCTGATATCAATTTAGGATTTTAAAATCCGTGGTTGAATAATAACCTTTGTCCCAATACAAATATCGAGTTTAATCTTATCTTGGTTAAATTAGGTTATGCATTAACCAAACTATGTAAACATGAAAAGTGCATTGTCATTTAAATAATAGATATTTTTTTCAGCAAAAGATTTGGGGTCAACGTCCTAGTAGATGCAATCAGCATGTTTTCTAGAGTAAATGAGCATGATCTTCTGACTACCTCTGTGGTGTAGGCCTGCGACGTAGGAGGTTGCGAGTTCGATTCCCACCTTGGAACAGTTGTACAATCTGCAGATATTTGTTGGTTGTTGGTTTTGTTGGGTGTTTTCTATGAATAATAAAAAATAAAAACTGGGACAAATGTTTATACTGTTTTCTCTGTACATAAAATAAAAACTGTACGTAACTTATTTAGTATTTAAGTTATTTATTTAGTACTAGCTGCATTCTTACTACCCGTTGTCCTATTACCCGTTTTCCCGTAGGAATGAAGCATTTTCCCGCGGTAAAAAATTGCCTATGTTCATCAGGAATCATGTGGGCATCTAATGGTAAAAGAATTTTTCAAATCGGTGCAATAGTTTCGGAGCCTATTCAATACAAACAATCTAATTTTTCTTTTTTATAATATTAGTATAGATTTATAACATAACACACACGCTCTGCTTACTCTGGGGCTAAATGATGCTGTGTGGATTGTCCAGCATTATTATATTTACTATTATAATAAGTAGCCTATTATCTAAGTCATACTATGTTCTAATGTACGCCAATTTTATAATATTAGTAGGAAGTAGGATACAGAAGTAGATTACTATGTTATATTACCAAACAATCGAGTAGAGTCGGGTTCAAATTATATGATCCCCTCTAACAGCAAGCAAGACACTTGCCCTACGCTACAACAGACAGGAAGTAATAATATTTGGTTGGCTGGCATGGTAAAGGAGCGTAGATGTGACCGGCCAATAAGTACGAGTATCTCACTTGCGTGGTTTTCTTTAGTGTTGGAATTTATTTGAGAACAGTAAATGAATTTCACGTTTTATCGTATAAGACCTCACTTTAGTTTGTAAAGGTAGCAGTATATTAAAGCCGCACCACTGCCGCAAAAACACAGAAATAAGCATTCAAATATGTGCATTAAGTTGTAATCTTTAGATACACTCTTCAGTGACTGAATAAAACGGCGCGCGGTAAGCAAGCTTGCCGCAACCTAGCCATAGCCACTCGTTGGTTTACGCCTCGCTCACCGCAAAAGCTTCAAGCCAGCTGTGCCGCTTGGACCGCTCGCTTGAAACAAGTAGCACGATCATACGGCTCTTCGTGGACATCGAGCTTGCTGCTAGCTGTCGCCGCGTGGACAACGCGCGGACAGGACTATTTGAGGCGGAGGCGTGCGGGAGATGTGTGGTAGCGGTGTGCTATGTCCTTTATAAAGATTCGAAGCTACCAACCTCTGCGCTGAGGGCACGCGCTGATAATACAATCCCAAAGTTAGTTCGTGCATTACGTCAACTAGTACCTACCTACTTACGCACACTTTTGGTTAAGTGTTGATAATGTGGAAGAATTCTGATTATATGAAGCTACTACTGCTGCCCGAGACTTCGCACGCTCTTTTTAGATAGAAAGTAGCCTATGTCGGGCTGCCATCTATCTCCATGCCAAATTTAATTAAGATATGTTCAGCCGTTTGAGAGGTAACAGACAGACAAACAGAGTCTCATACAGACAGAAACAGACTTTCAAAAGTTTAATAATAAAGTATATTATGGATTAGGAAGCACCTAGCCATTACAATATGCATGGCCTGAGGTTACATGCGGCTGATAGCAATGTTAACGCCCGTTCAGTTTTGCCAAGTATATTTTTGGAACGTGTCAATAAGTAAGTGTATAGTAAATTTAGCCCGGACACGTCATCCGTGAGTGCGTAGAATGATTTAATTCGATCTTTACCGGGTTTAAAGTTGCTTCGCGCGCGATGCATTTCTTTTGTTACGAGATCGTCGCTATGGGTATGGGGTCACTAGCCACGAACAAAAGCAGGTAAAAACGATTGGCTTGGGACAATTAGGGAGCTATTATACACGAGTACAACCAAACGCCACCTTTCCAGTAGAGATGTGCGCGATATCGAGCTATGATCCTATTGTCAGATTGCTGGTGGCTATGACAATGAACATATCGAAAATCACATGCCAAGTGGTTTTGACGAAATTAGAGCCCAGGAATTCGGTAGGTTAATTGCGATAAACGCACCTTGACCTATCGAAAGTTTTGCCATTCGCGTGATGAACTAGCAGACTAGTCGGTTATCATTATCAGTCAGTGTTGCATCTAATGACAAAGACAGTCGTATCACGCTGTTTATTAAATTAATAGCTGTTTAGACACTATGTTAATAAATCTGGGTCCCATGTTGCCCACTCTTATGAGAATGGTGTTCTGAGGACCCATGCATCACTCATACTAACACTGCAAAATCGCACATTCCGATACTTGTTAGTATAAAATAGACTTAATTAGTTATTGGTTTAATCGGGTATTTATCGCGTACCTTTTGTTATTATTTCCCATACGTTTCTACCGCGTTACAGCGATCGTGGTCACGGGGCAACATGATTAAACCAATAACTATGTTAACAAATCGAAAGTTTAAGACAATTAGATTTTAAGCTAGACTGAAGTACATTACATAAATATCTTTTTCCTTCTCTGTTCAAGATCAAATAAACAATTTGTCATATCTGTTATAGAAGAGCGAGATCTTCTAACACAAGTATTTTACGGTATGAAGGTCTCCACTACGGTTATAATTATTGTAAAACTGTTACAGAAATAATTTTTATTTTATTTTTTTATTATTTAGCTGCTGCCCACGGCTTCGCACGAGCTTTTCAAGTAGTCTATGTCCGTCCCCGGGACACCACTTACCTTCCTCCCAAATTTTATTTAGATCCGTTCAGCCGTTTAGGCGTGAAAAGATGTCAGACAAAATTACTAGTTTGAATGTATAACATAATACAGTGAGATTTTAAGTGCTTGTTTTATAAAAGCGATACGTAAAATCAATGAAGATCGCGGTGCGACAAAAGACAGAAACTAGAGACAGCTGAATATAAAATGAGGTCACGAAATCTTAGGTATGACACGTAATGCTTTTGTTATAAGGGCTGTATGGTGAAAAAAGAAAGTCTTGGTATTTACGAATTATTTCATGTGATACTTTCGAATAAGCTATGTGGTGCCGGCTTAGATTTTGCACCACCCCAATTCTTCCCGCGGGTGTCGTAAGAGGCGACTAAGGGATATCCACCGGTGGCGGGCAGCAGCGCCCTCTGCAGAAAAATTCTACCACCGAACTGCGATCGCCAACCCGCATGCCTAGCGTGGGGATTATGGGCATTACCCCCCAACAAGGCGCTTATCAGGGGGAGGCCTGCGTCCAGCAGTGGACCAATACAGGCTGTTGAGGTTGAGATTTCGAATGAAGACGAAGATCTTTATAATTATAATGTCCGTATCCCGGATAATATTTACCTCTCTGTCAAATTTCATTTAAAACGGCAAAGCTGTTTAAGCGTGAAAAGGACAGATAGACAGTTACTTTCGAATTTACAATATTAGTATAGATATAGATGAAGTTTCAAAATAGGAGACAATACCGTCAATAATGCAATTTATTCGTAATCGTTACCGATATGTAACTGAATTTCAATGATCTTAGCTTAGCTTAGCCCAGTATGACGTGTCAATTGACATTGAACTCTAATCGAGTACGATACGGTTCATTTCGATCGTCGACACGTGTCCGATACCCATTCTTTTTTCACCCAACGCAACGGTTAAGAAGGCCGAGCCATCGAAGTAATTTGTATTTCGTGTTATTATTTCGACTACAAAATATGTATAAGTTTCGTCATCAGCGTCATAGCGCCCTGTCGTCAGCTTGCAAAAATGCAAATGTAGGATCAAGCATATCAATTTTTTGGTCTTTCGAAGGTCCGAAATATATCAGGTTAGTTATAGGGTTATGCCTTTTTGTCGATCTATGTATAACTGACCACACCAGACCCAAATAAGTAAGTCACTTTCACCAGACTAATCAATAAATAGATGCGAACAAAGAATTAATTCAAGCCATATTCAAGTATCTGAATCGACGCTAGACTATGAGTGGTTACGCGACGTATGTTGTCGCGTCAAAATGATGATCGATATCTTAGTCTATCTGGCAAGCCCCCACGTGTAAAGCCTATCCCAGACTGAATAAAGCTTAGCGCCTAACTACGTGAGACCTATGTTAACAAACGTACTTTATTTTTTTTGCTAAAACCAGACAAATTTTGTACACAAAAGCAAAACTTTGTGTGACTAAGTGATATCGCATTTTTTTCGAGTTATGCGCCGTTTTTTTTTTCTTTTGCTAAATATACCTAGGTACTTTAATTTTTAGCCAAAACAAGCCAGTTTGTTTACAGAATCAAAAGACCTTCTGAAAAAAGTGAGATCGCATTTTTTTTCGAGTCACGCGCCGTAATTCCAAAATTTATCTCGTCTTATTTTATCTATCGTATGTAACTACGACACAGACTGCAGGCAGGTGCGGCAAACTGAAGACGGGGCGCTCTGACGCTCATTAGGGGAGGCATATATCCAGCAGTGGACTAATATAGGCTTATGATGATGAAACTACGAAAGTAGTCTGCCGCTCATTGGGGGAGGCATATATCCAGCAGTTTACTAATATAGGCTTATGATGATGAAACTACGAAAGTAGTCTGCCAAGTACCAATACTACTAGATATAACGCTTTTAACCTTACAAGACTATAAAACTCACCAGACCTAGATTTTTAAGGTCATGGGGGACTCACTTCAACTCCCGACAAAGTTGTTGATAGCTATAAGTATCCAAAAAATTTGTTGTTGCAAATAGTCTGTATAGTATGGTTCATTGACTAAACAGGTTTATATGGGTTGTAAACTCAACACATAAAAATATTTCGCAATGCCTAGAATATAGAAACTGATGAGGAAAAATATTAACAAATGAACAAATTGATAAGCATTCTCCGTACAAAGGTCAATAAAATTAATAAAAAAAAAATCAGAGTCAATGATGATTTTTCATAATTTTAGGACATAATACATAAAAAAGAGTAGGTATGATTATTCATCTGACACTGTAGATTGTAAAAATTAAATTTTACAAAATTTAATTGTTTTCTTGCTAGAGACATCATCACAAAACTATTGTCTTCCTTAGATTTCTGTCAACAGGTATAACTTTAGCAGTTACTTTCAAAATAGTACCAACACAAATAGATGAATTTATAGAATTAACTGAATAGTTAGGTAAGTTACACTAGTCTTACTAATGGGTCATTGAACTCATACTTTCACATAACTGAAGGTTATGTTAAGAAATTAAACTGTGCCTTTTATAAATTCATTACAATTATATGACTTGTACATTTTACATAACAATTACTTACACAATTATCCTGTTTTATTGACAACTGATATTATTATTTTTTGAGTTATTTGCATGCTTAGGATAATCAGGCCCTAGCTAGACGAATAGAGAAATATCTTTGCTATGGCTGGCTATTATAAAGAAGAATTAAAAGTTGGGAAAACTTTATCCTTAATTCCTGCACTTTCAATGAGCATGAATGGATTTCCTGAGGAATGAAAGAGGTGGAGTAGGGTTCATAGCTACCGAACCATAGCCAACATTTACCAACAGGTTTCAGATCCAAGTAACTATGATATATAGGAATGATAATTTGGCTAAAATTTAGAACTTAATTTTCATAATATGAAACGCAGAAGTCTAATAGGTAACAGCAAAATTAAGCTTTATTAAAAATAGGTCAAAATACATTTACATAAACAAATCACCAGCCCCTTGTGAGTTAGTTCATTCACACCATAATAGTCTAAGTTTGTTTTAAATAAATTTCTTGAAATTACTTACCTAGTAAATGTTATGATAATCAGGTAACTATTGTGATTTTATTTAGCCTATAAAATCCATTCTCAATAATATATTTTCTTTCAATGTTGTGATAGTTTTCAAACAATGGCAATCAGCACTGAATGGAACCTATGTTGATAGGAAGTTATGTATGAGGAAGAGCCTAATTAGCATTCGACGCGATCGCGGCGGAGCGCGCCGCACGAGGTGCCTCAGACCCAGAAACCATTCCACTATCAGATCAGACAATTATTTCGCAACTTTATATCAACAATCTTACAATCATCAATGAAAGCTTAATTCACATCATTATACCTAAAACCCTACACCCAAACACGACAAAAACACCCCCCTACCTAACAAACCACCAAATATTCAAACCAAAATATTTTGACAACATTGAATCTAACCTAAAATCTCGCGTCAAAGCCATAGAAATCATATGAAACAACCCCGAATTGTCTTAGATGCTCATGATTCGAAGCGTTTCATGTGTAACCACCCGAACGCAGATACGCAAGCCGATACAATGATACCTAGATGCAAATGCTAATGTCCTATTTCACAAATTTTGGTCAAAAATATTTTCTTGAGTGTTTTATCCCGCCAACAGTAGACTTGCACTAACCCCATTATTTCAGGGCATCCTTGGTAAGCACTATGTTTTTATTGAACTAATTAGAGTGAGCAACTAATGAAGGTACGACAATCAAAGCAAAGCACCGCTAGTCGGCTGGCGGTGTACCGGCGAAGCTACAACAAAAATAACCAATTACTGCAACTTACCGCCGACTCTGTACATATTCGCAGCCATTTTTATACACAATCACTATTCATTAACACTTAATTATTCTACATCTGACACAATTTATAACTAAAACACTATGTAATTGAGCTTATAACAATGTTTTTCATCACGTTAGCTCCGGACGCCTTTCGCTGATCGCCATTTTCTTTCACACTACTAATTTGGCCAGTGCGCAGTCGCACTTTTTGGCGTAAACTTCCTGCTTTTGAAACAAAGCAATGACATTTCATTAGTTTTTTATACACTTGTTCATATCAGAAAACTGTTGATTTATCATAAAATGCAGATTATTTTACGAATATTGTCCATTTTTGAAATAATTTACAATGTCGTAAAAATAAAAAAAAAATAATTCGTTCAAATAACGTTTCATTACCGATGTCACTTTATCTTTTGCCTTTTGACATTTATATTTCTTTGTGCTCATTCAAGTTTTAATTTTCATTCATACATAAAATGTATGTAATTCGTATTAAAACTCTTTGATTATACAAATATTAAACAAAATTAATAATACAAACATTTCGAAAAACCTTTTTTCAGAACTGAAACCTCGACACTTTATTAATCCGGATATATTTTTTTTTGACAAGAGACGGTTTAATGGCGTATGCATGAAATGGAACGTAGACCAAAGACAGGGACGCTACATTTTCTTCCTTTCTCTATGGTTGAAAGTTTTGTCTATAGCTACAGATGAACAAACCCATTTATAGATTTTAAATTTTAATATCAAAGTTTTTATATAAACAGATAAAATATTAGAATATTTTTCTGAAAAATGAAAATCCTAAACATTTTTCTCTACAAAATTTCAAAACTTTTTACTTTGCGTATTCGTAAATGACGTGGCCGAAGTGACAGCTGTTTTGTCTATGGTTTTGACAATTGCCAAATCAGCCAGCCTCTCCCGTCTGGTAAAAATTGCAAAATAAATATAAATATTTGCTTTCTGAATGAATTCCTAGTGGTGCATTGTGCTAAAAACTGTGTGGGTGTCTTATAGTAGCCGTATGTCTTCTTGGTAGGTATAATATCAGTGTTAAATTAGTTGCGAAAGGAGTTCCTATTGGCTCGTGTTTTTACTGGATTTTTGTTGTAGATCGGCGCTATGACTACTTACGAGGACTTCATACAGCAAAATGAAGACAGGGACGGCGTACGATTCACCTGGAATGTGTGGCCTTCGAGCCGGATCGAGACAACCAGGCTGGTGGTCCCTCTGGCTTGCCTCTATCAGCCACTCAAGGAGCGACCGGATCTGCCGCCGATCCAGTACGAACCTGTGCTGTGCACACGCAACACATGCCGGGCAATTCTGAATCCAATGTGTCAGGTTGATTATAGAGCTAAGTTGTGGGTCTGCAACTTCTGCTTTCAGAGAAATCCTGTAAGTGTAGTTATTTGTTGTATAAACAGTATGATAGTCTTATTGGGTCACTTTGTACTTAATTAATTATAAGATTTGCTCATTGATGCCACATTTTTGAGCTTTCACTGAACATGGAGTACCTAACTATTTGAACTGACAAGAAGCAGAATAGTACTTACAAGTTCTATTTGTAGGATTGATATTTTTGTGATTACATAGTGATCCCTAAGAACCAACATTCTTCTTTCAGTTTCCACCTCAATATGCAGCCATATCTGAGCAGCACCAGCCTGCGGAATTGATCCCTAACTTCTCAACTATAGAGTACACAATCACTAGGGCACAGACTATGCCTCCTATTTTCCTGCTTGTGGTAGACACATGTATGGATGAAGAGGAGCTGGGAGCTTTGAAGGATTCCCTCCAGACCTCCCTCAGTCTGATGCCTCAGAATGCCTTAGTTGGGCTGATTACCTTTGGAAGAATGGTTCAGATTCACGAATTAGGTATGTACTTGACGTATTTATCTTAATATCTTTTTAATTACTTCCTTCGCATATGGCCCGTGGGCTCATTATTGTATGCAATTGATGAGTCATCCTGGCTGACAGGATAACATTGTTTCAAAAAACATTTATGCAATTTGGTCCTGTGAGTAATTAGGATTGTTTTCTGAACAGGTACGGAAGGAATATCAAAGTGCTATGTCTTCAAAGGAACCAAAGATTTGACAGCAAAACAGATTCAAGAGCAGCTGGGCATTGGCAGGGTCAATGCCCCTAATCCTCAGCAGCGACCGGGGCAACCAACTCCCCAACCACCAGCCCATCGGTTCCTACAACCTGTCAAACAATGCGACATGGCCCTGACTGACTTGTTAGGGGAACTAGGTCGTGATCCCTGGCCTCAAGGGGTGGGAAAGAGACCTCTACGTAGCAGTGGTGTTGCTCTTTCACTCGCTGTTGGTCTGTTAGAGGTGACCTACCCAAACACTGGAGCTAGAATCATGCAGTTCCTCGGAGGCCCCTGCTCTCAAGGCCCCGGTCAGGTTGTCAACGATGAGCTGAAGCAGCCTATCCGGTCTCACCATGACATACACAAAGATAATGCCAAGTTCATGAAGAAGGCTATAAAGCATTACGAGGCTTTAGCATTTAGATCAGCAACGAATGGTCATGCTATTGACATTTACTCCTGTGCCTTAGATCAGACTGGTTTGATGGAGATGAAGCAATGCTGTAATTCCACTGGGTAAGGCCTGAGTCCCATTCCAAGCTAAAACGATGTCATAAGATTGATTTTTACTTATTACCTATTACCATACCTACCACACCATCCACACAACTCTATCAACTTTCGCTTTCTGAAATTATTCTGGGAAATTAAACCCTTATTCTGATTGTTTTAGTGGTCATATGGTGATGGGGGACTCTTTCAACTCATCTCTGTTCAAGCAAACATTCCAGAGGGTCTTTGCTAAAGACCAGAAAGGGGATTACAAGATGGCATTCAATGGTACTTTGGAAGTCAAGTGCAGTAGGGAATTGAAAAGTAAGTAATGCTTAAAAAGCCATTCATATTAATAGTATATTTTACACCTAGGCGAGAAAGTGGTCGATTCCTACCGAGTGTGTCGTTTTGGACCCGAGGCGCAGCCGAGGGCCTTAAAACACACGAGGTAGGAATCGCACTTTCTGCCGAGTGATAAATAGTGCTTTATACTACACCTTCGAGTAAAATAAAAAGCAGAATTAATTATTAATTGAAATTTAAAAGAACTTACCGCGCCCAATGATGTTGGTAAAACCTCATTGACCGGGCCAGCCTTTGGGTTCTTTTTTCAAAATATTGTTCGGAAATCGGAGCAGGCCTAATGGACTTGGAGTAAAAACTTTTTGTCGTTTGACCGAACGAAAATAACCATAGCTACCGGCCGATCTTTTAGGAAATTAAAAAAAAATAACACGTTAGAAATGGATTTCCATACACTTTTTCCTCCCGCTAAAACACGTGAGAAATGAAATTCCATAGAGTTTTTCCTCCCGGTTTCCTATAGGCCTGCAAAGACATACTTTCTATTCTATTAATGGAAAAGGAATAGGCAACTTTCCGAGCAGGTGTAGTATAAAAATTATTATAAGTGTATATCTGTGTCCAATCTGACCCAATCCCATAAAGAATATATTAAATTTTTATTTTAGCCTGTGTTGTCCTGTTGCAGGGCAAAGGCCACTATTCCACTTCTACTCTGTATTTTAGAGCACTGAAATTCTATCTAACTTGATATACACTTGTGATATACATTAGCCAAACTTGATGTGAAATTTTTGTAAACCAACCACGACAAAACTAAAACTCACTTGATGTGAAAAGATTCACTAAAATGATGCAGCAACAGAGTGAATTTTGGGTGGTTTGTACATTTTTGGATATAGTAAAAGTACCCATCTAAAGAAACTTTTATATTATTACAGTTTCTGGCGCGATTGGCTCATGTGTGTCCCTAAACCAAAAAGGGCCAAGTGTTTCGGACCAAGAAGTGGGGATGGGCAACACTTGCCAATGGAAGATGTGCACATTCGAACCTAGTACAACGATGGCGATATTCTTTGAGGTTTGTGGACTGGTTTTAGCAAATTGCTTTAATTATTTAGTAAGTTTGTTGCTTAGAATAAAATCGTACTATCCTGAAGTAGATCACTTTTGCATCATATTTCATCAGCATCATCCCAGCCTGCTCTTTAGCAAAGACCCAGTAGTTTACTCGTAGTATTCGACTTTTCGATTCTGCTAACCTCCTGTACCTATATGTACGACGTAAAATGGCATAACATACTTCAAGGATTTGGAATTGTTAAGGATAACCAGGCCAGAGAAAATTAAGACAGAACACTGGCAGAAGCGGAAAGTCGAATACTTTAACTAACTTCATTTAATTACTCCCATGCAAGATGTCACTCACCTCTAGAATGTAGATCGCAGGTACCCCTTCTTAGAATAAGACTGTCTGAATTACCGCTAAAGTCTCGGAATCTTCAAATCCAGAATGAATAATAAATTCCTTCTGGGAAGGCGTGCTCCATCTAAGCCACATCTGCACTTTCTTTTGTTTTAGAAACGGTGGCCAAACTCTACCATTTCCAGTAAAATAAATAATGTATTTTGAGTTCTACTATTTTCTTTAAAATCCTATTGTCTATTGCTTCGTGTCCATCTCAAGGTTGTCTGGAAAAGATCGCTCATAGCGATAATGCCGCCCATTGTGCAACTCTGTTATCTCTTCCTGTATTTTTTTTGTTTTTTCTGTGCAATAAAGTGTAATGAATTGTATTGTCTTGCATAACAGGTGGTAAATCAACACGCAACCGTCCCTCAAGGCGGTCGCGGCTCCGTCCAGCTCATAACGCAGTACCAGCACTCGAGTGGCCAGCGGAGGGTCCGAGTCACCACTATTGCACGCAAGTAAGTCATCTCTCGTTTATTACCCCTGAGTATTCAAATTGTCCCGTTTCACCTCACCTCACCTTAACAGCCTATATTGGTCCGATGCCTCCCCCTGATTAGCGTCTTATTGACTCTTATTTCATGGGGGGTGATGCCCATAATCTCCACGCTGAGCATGCGGGTTGGGGATCGTAGTTCGGTAGTAAAATTGTTCATCAGGGGGCGCTGCTGCCCGCTCCCGGTTGATATCCCTTAGTCGCCTCTACGACACCCGCGGGAAGAATTGGGGGGTTGTAACTTCTAAGCCGGCACCACACAGCTTCTTATCCCGTCCCATTCCGTCCGTTCCGTTTATTTGAATAAATATATTGAAATGGTGGCTATGGTAGCTAGGCTGAATAGCCTATAAGCTCCCATTGCTGGGTGCTTATAGGCTTATAGGCTGTTCTTCATCCTCTATTTCGCCATTCTGTGTGATCTGTGCCACCCTCATCCTTTCCAGCTATACATATTGACGATGACGTCAGCCTTTTGTCGTCTAAAACGTCTATGGGCGATGGCCCATCAATCCCCACCCTTCCATTTTTCGTCTTTCCGTAGTGTGTAGTAGCCAATATTCCCTTGCGACTATAAAAAGTAACGCCATCAAGAAACGGAAAAAACATAATCATTTTATAATCTTCATCTTGTCGAAAAGCGCGTTGCGTAGCAGCCTTTATGATCATTACTAGCTTCTACACGCGGCTTCACACGCACTTTTCCAAGAAAAAAATTGTAGCCTATATCCTTCCCACGGATACCGTTTACCTCCCTGCCAAGGTAACAGAGAGACATAAAGACAGAATTACTTTCAAATTAATAATATTAGTATAGACGACACCCGTGGCGCAACGGGCGAAGGTCCGCCTGCGATGCAGGAGGTTGCGGGTTCGATCCCCGCCTCGGAACAAATTTGTGTAAGATCTGCAGAAATTTGTTCCGTTGGTCTGGGTGTTTTCTATGTATAATAAAAATATTTATCTATGTAATGTATTGTATTAAGTATATCAGTTATCTAGTACCTATAACACAAGCTCTGCTCAGCTTGGGGCTAGATAATGCTGTGTGAATTGTCCAGCATTATTTATTATTTATTTATTTATTTATAGATATGGATTACTGTGTACTCATCCATTGTTTCTCAGTTGGGGCGACGCATCAGCACACCTCCACCACATATCTGCCGGGTTCGACCAGGAGGCTGGCGCGGTAGTGATGGCTCGCCTGGTCGTGTACCGCGCCGACCTCGAGGACTCGCCGGACGTGCTGCGCTGGCTCGACAGGATGCTCATACGACTGGTAACATTACATTATATGTACCACCAATATCTGCCGGGTTTGACCAGGAGGCTGGCGCGGCAGTGATGGCTTGCCTTGTCATGTACCGTAGCCGGTACTAGAGTGGATTTAAGTATGTCCTTGCGTCATTTCTGGTTGTAAAGGTCCTATCGATTGGCTGAGTTTAGATACTCGGCAACGGCGAAAATCGTAATATTATGTCTCCCATTCCTTATTGTGGTAATGTAAACCATATCTACCTGAGCCTCTACTTTTAACCCCCGACGCAAAAAGAGAGGTGTGTTATAAGTTTAACGTGTCTGTCTGTGGTATCGTAGCTCCCAAACAGATGAACCGATTTTCGTTTAGTTTTTTTTGTGTCATAGATAATTTTATCCCGGGTGTTCTTAGTTTCATGAAAATCTGTCGGAGGGGGTTTTAAAATTTTTAATTTTGTTCCTGTCTGATAGAGTACTCTCTACCTCTCTTAACGTGTATACCAGTGATTCTCAAACTATTATTCATTCCACAGTGCCAGAAGTTCGGCGAGTACGGCAAAGATGATCCGAACAGCTTCCGGCTGTCCGAGAACTTCAGCCTGTACCCGCAGTTCATGTATCACCTGCGGCGCTCGCAGTTCCTGCAGGTCTTCAACAACTCGCCGGATGAGACCACTTTCTACAGGTACATTTACAAAGACGACTTCAAGACATACTTTACAAAAACGGAGGAAGCACCTACCTAGCACGGGGATTGTTGTCTAGGGTACAATAGAGAAAAATTACGTCACATCATCATCGAATGCGTAATATGTTTGAAATTAATTCCTTAAACTTCAATAATTTACGCAATGTATGACTCGTCATTTTCGGTCATCAACCCGAGGCGAAATCAAAATAGCGTTTTATAGACCCGTCGTCGGAATCGAATTCGAATCCGTCGGATTCGATTCGGAAACGAATCGAATGAATTAAAATACCCCTGCTGGTTAAGCAGGGGGGCAATGCAAAATATACTACCATGCGAAGTGTCAGTACAGATCCGAGTTCCCTGGCTTAGAATAAGGATAAGAGGCTACTTTTATCCCGAAAACAAGAAACTAGTAGAAAAATAAGTTTAAACTGATTTATCTTGTTCCAGGCACATGCTGATGCGCGAAGACCTGACTCAGTCCCTGATCATGATCCAACCGATCCTGTACTCGTACAGTTTCGGCGGGCCTCCGGAGCCGGTGCTTCTAGACACCTCGTCTATACAGCCGGACAGGATCCTGCTTATGGACACGTTCTTCCAGATACTTATTTATCATGGAGAGGTTCGTATCACTTATTCTTCTATACTATCACTCGGTAAACGTTGTATACGAGGCCTTCTGGCCAGGTGGGATGACGATCTGCGAAGGACTGCAGATGCTTAGTGTTAGTGTTAGGAGTGGAAGACAGCTGAAGACCTGATGTGCGAAGACCTGACCCAGTCCCTGGTCATGATCCAACCGATCCAGTTTCGGCGGGCCTCCGGAGCCGCCCGGTGCAACCTCGTCTATACAGCTGATCAGAATCCTGCTTATGGACACGTTCTTCCAAATACTTATACATATGTATATCATGGGGAGGTTCGTATCAGACTAACATTATGAATGCGAAAATTTGGATGTTTGTTACCTCTTAACATAAAAACTATACTCATCGGATCGGGCTGAAATTTGGCATTCATATGTGTAGTTCAAGACTTGGAATGAACATAACATATTATAGGCTACTTTTTATCCCGGAAAACGTATGCGAAGCCGCAGGCTGAAGCTAGTTATCTACTTTACTTCATCATTTAAGCCGTCAATTGCTGAAAATAGGCCTACAAAAATAGAGACATCCATCGACTACCCTTGACCGCTAGATTGTCGTCGTCGGTCCAATCGAGTGGAAGTTTTTCCAACACTCCGTTTCGTGTTTAATCGCGGTCCACCCGAGAGTTTTTTTTCCTCTGTTTCAACTAATATAAAAAATTCAAAACTTTAGATGAATGGATACATGACTGGATGGATGTATGTTTGTTACTTTTTCACTCCAAAAAATGCCTACTAAGCTGATCAGGCTGAAATTTATTTTGATTAGATGGAGGTCCTAACCTAGACCTGGAAGAACACACTATACTACTTATGGCCCATAAATCTGTTCCCAAGGAATAGAAACGTTTCCATAGAAACAACGCATGCGAAGCCGCGGGCAGAAACTATACTTGTTTATAAATAAATCCTGTCTGTATCCTGCATGTGCTGTTTTTGTGGGGTCAGATAACAAAAAAACTTCAACTTTAATTCATATTCTATTGTTTGTCAACAGACGATAGCACAATGGCGAGCGCTCCGCTACCAAGACATGCCAGAATACGACAGTTTTGCGCAGCTTCTACAGGCGCCCATAGACGACGCGCAAGAGATCCTGCAGAGTCGCTTCCCTGTGCCGCGGTATATCGACACGGAGCATGGCGGCTCGCAGGTAAATATAACTTAAACAGAAATACGACAGTTTCGCGCATCTTCTACAGGCGTCCATAGACGACGCGCAAGAGATCCTGCAGAGTCGCTTCCCTGTGCCGCGGTATATCGACAAGGAGCATGGCGGCTCCCAGGTAAATAAAAATAACCTGCGTACTCAAAGAATGGTATTGAGAATGACGTCATCGCGGGGCTGGATGACGCTGTGTGGATTGTCTAGCATTATTTATTTATCAGTACTGCATGCAGTACAGCATGAGAGAAGACGTCATTCTCAATCCCATTCTATACTCGTAAGTACGCAAGTTATACATAATATTGAAGATTATAATTACTACTTACCTTCTACCGATCGGCACTGACGCGGCCTTGAATGACAAGGTGTTTCTGACCTAAATGTGCCATTTCTCCACCACAGTTTCGTTATCTTTATTTTCCTTATTATTAAGTTAAAACAACGATGCAGAAATTATTATATTTTATTGTTTCATCCTTTAAGAAATATGGGCCATCACATTACAATAATATATAACTATATGCCATCGCTGATGGCAAAGAAATAAGTGGTACCGCCAACACCTGAGCAATATCTCGCTTGGATGCAATGCAACTGAGTTGACATAATTGATGTTGTTTAATTTTGTACTTTTGTTGCTGGGTCGACAACTTTATTATTGATTTTTTTATTTTTAAAGAGTAAAATTGTGTTGATGTTTAAAGACAAAGATCATTTATTTGCATAAACAAGTGTAGATATAAGATTTTACAAACAGGTATGGAGGTATCACAAGTTTTACCGATTACGATGTACAAATTGTGAGAAACGGCATGCAACAGAGACAGTAACTAAAATAATAATTGAGTTGTTAGAACTAATGTCAAAAAATTAAATTTAGGTAAGTGATTATTACGTTAGTCAATTATAATAATGATTCTATACAAACTATAATTTAGATAAAAACAGATACATGATCCTTTGTATACATATTTTGTGCTCAACAGGGTCTATCTAACTAAAGTGATAATAAATTAATAATAATAAGCAAAAAACATTTGAAATAGGTACTTAATAATGTAAAAAAAAATATTGCTTATTTTTTTTTATTACAAAAAAATTATGTAAATCCTTTGAAATTACGAAACAATAATAATAATAATAATGTAAGAATACACGTAAAAGAACACGAATATGAAGAAAAAAGTCTCTAATTTTTTCAAAAATGTTTGAAATTAACAATACGCAGAAAAAACGTTGCCGAAAAGGGGTGATCCTGGACATCTGTGGGGGTCCCTGATGTCCAGAATCACCCCTTTTCGGCTTTCCGTGGCACCCTGTATAGATACTTCTATTACCTATGAAATGCAATACATAAATTTATTGACTATTTATCGTCATCATCACTAAATTCTAAAGTGGTGTAAAAAACAATGTACATGTCAACGTCATATTTTATTAAACTAGACAGTTTCAACACTTTTCGTCTCTTCGCCGTCAAATACCGTTTTGGTTGCTAATATTCTTTCCAGCATATCGTTGACCTTTTGTTGCGTCTTCATAAAGTTATTAAAATGTGCGTCGTATTTCTTTGGCTCCCTGTACATTGGCCTTTGAAGTCTCGATGCTATTTTAGCCGTACTGAATTCCAGATCCTTTCCATGTTCTCTGTACCGAATCATATGCGGACGAATATAATTGTCGCCCTTTTCAAGCTTCTCATGAAACCTCTCTTTCTTTCGATCATTGTAATATGCATGATGTACGTAATTCCCGTGTCTCACCGGCTGACGTCTAGTTACCGGTTCGTAATACTGGGGCCTATAGTAATCGCCGTTCCTCATTTCATTTCTTACAGGCCCAAAATCTTTGTAATGCTCTCTGTTTTGATGCTCGGTCTTATAATAACGGGGTGGATTTTTGTTGTTGTACCTATTGTCGTTTTGATATTGATTATTATTACGTGATGGCAAGTAAAAATTCGAGTTTTGTGGAGTTTCGAGCCTTACTCTCTGGAGAGGTCGATTAGTTGAAACTATTATATTTTGGTACACAAACGACTGCTCGGCGGGTAAGCCTATCGGGTGAACTTCGGCTGAGTTAGTCTGTATTAAAGATGGGGGCACTTGATGGTTATTTTCATTAGGGTTGAAAATGTTAAATTGATTAATAGTCCGTTCTTTATCGGGTGCAGTTAAGCTCAGCAGAGAGAGCGGAGAGTTTGGTGACAAGACCTGTTGCCTTGAGTTGGCGCGGGCCGCTTGCATCATAGGTGTTTCCAGTGCGGATTGAACTTCAGCTGCCCGTATAACTGGGTGCACGATGATTGGCGTTATGGTTAGAGGATGCATCTGAGCCCATGGTGACTCGGACATTCTTAATTGTCCAAAATTTTGTGTCTTTATTTGAGTTTGATATAATGCAGAATTATCTTGACTCGTTTTGAATTCCCGAAACATTTTCATCAACTCCAAAAGCACTTGTTCAGTATTGTTTCCTGACGTTTTTGTAACTTGTTTATTTTTTGGTAAATCTGTTATATTTTGTGCTTCCTCAGGGCTTACTGAAATGTCAAATTAAGTTTAAAGTACTTATTTTCTAACTGCCTGTCTAAATTACTTATTCATATTTTGGTATATTTTTCTGCCTACACTTTAACGCAAAAACTTTAATTTACACATTAATCTAGCATTTATCTATTCAGATTGTGTAGTTACCTGTGGTCGTGACTGTTGTAATCATATTTTTTCTCTTCCTTGTCAAATTTACTGTTTTAGGTTTATTCTTAGTCGTAACGTTTACAGTTTTCACGCTTGTACTCATATCTTGTATATCTTTAAGAACTCTTGCTTTTACACTGTCAGATATTTCTTTGATAACATCAGCTGTTAACGGTTGTGTTTCTTTGTCAATATTTTGTGTTTGATTCTTAGGATCCGCAGTGATTCTCATTGAAGCCTGTAGATCCTGTAGAACTTTTGCTTTTACACTATCGCTTATTTTCTTTATGATATCAGCTGATATAAGATTGTTTTGATTTCTTGTTGTTGTTTCAATTATTTTTGCTGTACCTGTGGTCGTCATAATTCTCAACGAGTCTGCGTTATCTGAATACAGCATTTTAATTTGAGAAAGTAGATTTTGGTCTCTGGATTGCTTGTTTTCTTTTTTAGATGCCGTTTTTATTGCATTTCCAAACATTTTTAAAGAGGAAGCGTCTAAATTGTCCATTATGAATTTCATTGAGTCATTACGTTCTTTGATGATAGATTTTTTTTGCGATTGTGTCCTTTTCTTGTTTAATAATTCATCTATTTTCTGTGCAAAGTCGTCGTAGTCGATTTGCGTGGTAATAGGTCGATTTGTGGTGGTCCGTTTTTGGAAGGCTATAAACTTTTCAAGGATGTTGTTTATATAATCCATATTTTTATCTTCTCTTCTTTTATTCTGTGACATAAAGTTTGTAGTCGTTTCTACTGCAATGTGCTGTGCAGTTTTATTTATCTTGTTCAATAAGTTCATGAAATTGTGAATATTAGGTGTCTCCATTTTGGGTTTCGCACTATCGCTTTCTTTCTGAGGATTGCTGAAATAGTTGAGTAGATATTGTAGGTTTGAATCAATAGGCTTGGCCTTTTGCTCTCCACCTGAAATATATCACACGGCATATTTGTTATTAAAACTGTACCTAAGTATTACCGGAAATTAAATTTGTTACCTACTTGATTCAGGCGAGTGCGTTGTCTTTTCTTTTTCTGCTTTTGAGTGGCCAGTCACCTTCATGCATTCCTTTCGTAGTTCTCTAAAATCAAAGGCTTTATCAAAATCTCCGTCTTATAATATTACTCATAGATAATGCATAGCTAGATTACTGCTGTAAAAAATCAGAAAAACAAGTGATTAAAGACGATATTTGTTTGTTTTGAACCCGTACATTTCCAGGATACAAAATATGGAAGATCCAGGAAAGCAAACTAAGGAATCCAATTAAATCCTACTAATATTATATATGCGGAAGTTTGTGGGTCAAGATGTATGTGAATATGTATTTTACTTAAGAACTCTTAAAACTACTGTACTTATCAAGATTAAACTTGGCTTATCTACCTACATGTATTTCCGACAATAGCACGTGTGAAGCCGTGGGCTAGTAGTAATGTGAGGAAATGTAAGGCGTTTAGAAAACAAGTGCATAAAATTAAACTCACTCATTGTTCATATCCTCGATGTTTACATTGTGCCGCTGCAGTTTCTTCAAAGTATTCACGTCCAAGTCTTCTTTTTGCACTCCATTCAGAATCAGCACACATATTATATCTGTAAATTTCGTAAATATTTGACTTGTTGAAATTTGATTTATGATAAGACAAAATAATATAGATTTTAAAGACGTTTTCTCATTAGGCCCACCCGTCAAGGTCATAGAATCAGACCATCTAAGGACAAGTCTTGACAGACTACAGCCGACCTTTTAAAATTAACTTTTATTGGGACTGGGACCTTTTATCTTGTTTGGAACGTGAGCGTGAGCCTGTACGGTTGTGAACGTACATGTTAATGCTATGGTGGCAATGAACGCACGGCACCACATCTTTATCGCTACGTGGCCACTAGTTTACATGCTGGTTGACCTAACATCAACACGCATTGGGCGCTCATTTGATTTTGTTCGCTGTGTTTTCATTTTACTGTAGACGTAGACGGCAACACTCGTTGCCGCCGCCGGCGATACAGTGATGTTAGATAGGAAAAATCTGATAATTTTTTCATGTGTATGGATGTGAGTTTCTTTATTCCATCATAACAGATTTGGATGTATGTGGTATCATAATTTATGATTTTATTTATCGCGTACCTTTTGTTATTAGGGAGTAGGGGAGAGCGTAGGGGAAATAATAACAAAAGGTACGCGATAAAATCATTAATTATGTTAACAAATCGCGAAAGTTTTAAATGTATGTGGTATCGTTAATATACTTACATGAAAAAAAGGCAGTGTAGTTTTTTGTAAAATTTGCTTGTTTAGTAGACGATTAAACGCATAAAAGCAAAAGGATTAAAGCCACTTAAAACATAAATTTCTAAATTCGCTAAATGTCAACAAAAACGGCCCGGGATACATAGGACTAATAAATACCTATGTTATGTGTATAAAACTCGCAGTATGGGAGTAGGGCAGGGTAGGTACATTATTTGGTGTAATTTTATATGTTTTTTATGTTTACTATAAACATGATTGCCTTGTTTCAGGCTCGTTTCCTGTTATCGAAGGTGAATCCATCGCAGACGCATAACAACATGTACGCCTATGGCGGGGTGAGTAAAACTACTATTATTGTTATTTATTACCTAGGTACCTGATTTAATTAACTTGCGTCGTTCCATTACACAGCGAAGGCTTCAATATTTCCCTTCAACACTTAATTCAATCATTCAAATAAATATTTTGTATTTTTAGTGCTGTCAAATTACCCCATAAAATTACTTCAAACCCTATTTTATTTCAAGTCTTTCTTAGATAGCAATACCTTTATGATATGATTACTTAGGTAGGGCAATACTCAGGTAGGTAGGCCATGACATGAAGGCCAATAAGGCGCTTATCAGGGGGAGGCCTGCGTCCAGCAGTGGACTAATACAGGCTGTTGAGGAGGAGGAGGCAGGTAGGTACTGTCTTGCAAATGATTGTTGAATTTGAATCTCTAATAATTTATCATTTTAGACGTTAATCTTAAAACAGCATGGAGTGATACAACCATACAGAACCATCAAGAGGGTGATCGAGTAAACGAAGTTAAAACTTTGCAAATATGTAGAAAATAATAAGGAAAAACGCGTGCGAAGCAGCGGACGAATGCTAGCTAAATGCTAGGTTTTCGGTGAAGTTACCAAGAATTACTTTAGGGACAATCTGCAAGGTTATTAACTAGTAATATAAAAGTAATAATAAACGGTGTTTGGAGACCCGCCTGTAGAATTGGGTTTCATAATGCTAAATGTTTCTTCTTCACTTCATAACTAAAGGATCTTTAAAAGATTGAAATGAAGGAATCAAGAACGACAGTGAAAAACAAATTATCAATTTTCTGTTCAGTTTGAAAATTTTTCATTTAAGAGCTTTTCAAGTTTTTTTCACTTCTTCACAAAAAAAAGAAGTGTAGAAAAAATCAATAACACCTTATTTCTTATTTGATAACAATTTATAGTGTGAAACTTTACCTGTGTAAGTGCTTATTTTGTAAGCCTAAACTTATTGTAACAACTAATATATCTTTATTTACAAAGAAAATTACAATAAAATAAAATAAATAAGAACTAGTATATACAATTGAAACAATTGAGCTAACTGCAGACTGCTGCAAACAATCTACAGGTAGCTCAACTGATCCATAAAGTTATTGAAATCTGAAATCTAAGCCTTAAGGGTCCGGCGACGGAAGAATTTCCCATACAAACGTAGTACCAAAATGATTTGTAATTTGAGCATATTTTCACCATGTTCTGCTATTATTTGTATTTATCTAGGTTCCTGCCACAATTTTTTTTCAAAATACCTTTCTGAAATTAAATTAAATCCAATCATTTTTACATTAAGGAATGAATGTTTTCTTAGTATTTGTGTAGATAAGTATTTTGAAAAAAGCTTGTGGCAGGAACCTAAGTAAATACTATTCTAATACAAATAATAGCAAACCATGGTGAAAATATTCTCAAATAACAAATCATTTTGGTACTACGTTTGTATGGGAAATTCATCCGTCGCCTTACCCTTAAGTAATGGAATCTGATAGAGAATAAATGGCAAAACAATTAACGTTGTATTCGTTTGCTGAGGTAGTCCGTTATCACATGTTTACTCGCTACTCGATCACTCCCCAAGTTCAAGCATGGCGTGAAACTGATTTTGTTTTTTTTTGTTACATCGTTGTTCGGCGATAACCAGGCGATGCCGATTCCATCAGCGGTAGTGTTTTTTATTTTCTTCATCAATTTTGGTGTTGGGTCACTAACGCTTACAAACATAACTAACCTGCTTACAAAAAATGTCTAAAATTTGCTTAATTTTTCACATTTTTCATTAGGGTATTTTTGACCCAACTCGAATTTTCAATTACAGGTTTCATTGTGCTGGTTTGGGGTTAAATTAAAATACAAATAGTGCTTAAAATGAATGTTTTCATGTCACTTTCATGAGTCGTGAATGTTCACATTATCATGTTCCATTTGCATGTTTTATTTTAATAATTCATTATGATTTCAGGAAACGATTTTTCAAAAAAAACTAAACCAAGTAAATGTTTTAAATCAATCCTAGATGGAATAAGATTCTTAATTGAAAAGCAAAATAAAAAAAATCAGACAACTTACGAGTCAGCTCACGATATTCCTATAGCAACAGTTCTATTTTTTGACGAAAAAACACATTCCGATCTGCATTCAAAATCATTATCACATTGCAAACTGATTAATCGAAAGAGTCCATCGTTTTCATCCCATTTCATTCCCGTTTTGGTGGTAGCAAACTCTTTTCTCGGACATTTCTAATGAAAACTTTTTACAGGACGGTGGCGCCCCCGTGTTGACAGACGACGTATCACTGCAAGTTTTCATGGAACATCTCAAGAAGCTCGCAGTGTCTTCCACTGCTTAGGCCCTTATACGCAAGGGATAGAAACAGGATCGTCATGATATGAGTTGAACGTAACGAAAGAGCCACTTACTTTCTTAACCTATCTGTAAAAAATTAAACGAGATTAGGCTCAATTCACACCGCGATGCCACGGCCGGCAGCGACGCAGCGGCGAGAACTTTCAGTGTCAAAAAATCTTAAACTTAATTTCATACAAAAAAGACTATTATCTAAAGCTTAAAAAGCTCGAACCACGCGTCTTGTAGTGGTCGCCGTTGCGGCCGCATCGCGTCGCTGCCATCCCGGTATGAATTCTCCCTTATACTAAAGAATTATCGCGGAAGATGGCGGAACAATAATATCCAATTCTTGGCAAAATGTTCGAGGCGAATGAAGCACAATTTTGAGTAACCCCTTAGTTTCAATAAATTTAACTAAAGTCCACCTGAACTGAAATGTAAACTACTAAACTAACTGTAAATGTAAAATACTAAACTATAACCAATGTCATATAACATTTTAGTATGCATGCTACATTTCAGTTCAAATCTTACTCAAGACTTACTGACCTAGGTTCAAAGGTTATTAAAATTCTTTAATCGCCTAGACGTTCACATTTCGCGGTTAGCAACCAGAGGCTTTTGCATCACAGAAGCAATACAATGTTTGTAGTAAGTTTATATTATGACTAGGTACCTAGGTTGTTTAAGATCGCCACAATCAGTGTTACTGAGTAGGTAAATACATTGAATTGAACACTTCCTGTGCGTTGATAAGGTGTAATTCTACGTGTACACTTGTGATCTAAAGCAAAATATCGCGTTTGGCGATAGTGACATACAGTTCAATTGATATATTACACACGCCTTTGAAAACACACGTTTTAGCCTTAAAAATCTACGGTTCATTCGCCGTGTGTAGACACGGCGCCCTCAAAAACCTTCCATAGTGATCCATTCAACACTGACGATTGTGCCTCCACACGCCGAATTAACCGTCGATTTTTACGGCGAAACAAACGTGTGTATACAAGAGCCCTTATAGTGTGACGATACCTCCGCTTTAGTAAGTATTTTGTATTGTAATGTGGTTATTGAAAACCATAGATAGGTACTACGCCATCTATAATGTGCTCTTGATAATTTGACACGTCGTTGGTGGCGCTAGTGAAGAGCTTATGTTAGATCTTGTAGGGAAAACTTTTAGTTCCGATTTTGGCCACCAGGTGCGTTCAAGAATTGATTGTGCTCTGAAAGACTCTTGTCGTGTTACGGTTCCGGATAATAGAAAAGCAACGTTAAGAATTAAGTTCTAAGATATATTTTGTATGTTTAAATTATAATGGAATAATGTTTATTAGATTTTCAAATATCTTCATTTATTAACAATAAATTTGATTTATAATTGAAGTGTTGTTTTAATTGTTTTTCTATTTAGTCCAGTCAAGAATTGTGGATGGAAAGGTCGAAAGCCGAAAGGCCTTAGGAACTTTGTTTGGACTAGTTATGAGATTAAGAGACAAACATGGTACAACGACAAACAATACTCAGGCAGGGCGCGAACGTGGACACTGTGTCTTGTGTCAGATACAAGCTACCGATGAATATTTGATTTCTATAGAACCAGCATGAATTAATCTACCTGCGCATTCGTAAACATTTTCTGTGTCCAGTTGCTCCCACTTAATACATACTCGTTGACGATCAAAAAGAGTTCGGTGTCGTTAATTGTAAACTAAAAGTCTTCAGTTGAAGACAAGCAACATTAACGAATTTCCTTAAAATTGTACTGAGCTGCGCAAACGGACGAGTTGCATTCAGTGTCCGTCTTCTGTGTGCGTCACAAGCCACGCATATCTACTGAGCGGGTGGCACGGGCGGGGGGATGAGACTGACGGAAAACAGCAACCAATGAATTGTACCAGTGGCCAGAACTAGCAAAGCGACCGATAACTGTGTCCGATCGCCGCCACCGGACACAGCAACTACGGTTCCCTTTGATGGTGTGCCGCGTCGGCAACAATATCTACGTTTGCGCAGCGCCTAAAACTCAAACTTTCTGCTTTCGATTTTTCCACCTTACCCTCTTTTGAGCACTCATTGACTGGACTATTATAAATAAATAATGCTGGACAATCCACACAGCATCATCTAGCCCCAAAGTAAGCTACTCAAAGCTTGTGTTATGGGTACTAGATAACTAATATATTTAATACATTATATAGGTACATAGATAGATATTTTTTTTATTATACATAGGAAACACCCAGACCAACGGAACAAATTTCTGTAGATCGTACACAAATTTGTTCCGAGGCGGGAATCGAACCCGCAACCTCTTGCGTCGCAGGCGGACCTTCGCCCGCCGCGCCACGGAGGTCGTCAGGAGGATTATGTTTCAGTCTAGTTAATAGCTCGTTTCATCTGATTAGTATCAACTAGGTAAAATAGCTGTGTGGTGCCGGCTTAGAATTTACGCCACCCCAATTCTTCCCGCAGGTGTCGTAAGAGGCGACTAAGGGATATTAACCGGAAGCGGGCAGCAGCGCCCTCTGCAGAACAATTTTACTACCGAACTGCGATCCAACACGCATGCCCAGCGTGGCGATTATGGGCACTACCCCCCATGGGATAAAAGCCAATAAGGCGCTTATCAGGGGGAGGCCTGCGTCCAGCAGTGGAAAAATATAGGCTGCTAAGGTAAAATAAAATTCGATTACTTTTTTTGAAATATATTAACATTATCTACAATCTGTAACAATAACTACCAATGACATTCATTGATAAATACATAAACCACTGTTGATAAGGGTTAATGTTCCGCCTGGTGTAACAAACAGAACAGCTAGTACTTGTCCAATATAGGACATCACATCAAAACGTTAAATTAAAAGGAATGCACTAATTTGAAAGCCATTTTTCTAAAAATTCATGCACGTTCCCTGTGCAATACCCACCGGTGGTGCATTTTGATTTTCTCACCATACGTGCAGTGCATGACCCACATATAGGGCGTGAGTCCTTACAAGTATAAATGCTTGTAAACACACCCACTTTAATCGGCATACACGTGTAGCCAATGAAATAAAAAATTAAGTGTCAAGAAAACCGGTGGACTTTTCATTTAAAGTTGCTACAATTTGCGTTTGCATTTAAGGGGTCGTCTATAATCTCTTGGCTGTACAGGGAACGTGTTAAAATGCACCATGATCAATCATTTTCTTTTTTTGATGATTGAAGAGGATGGATGAAGAGAGTAGTCTAAGACTCAACTTACTAGGTTCAATAACTACTTTTCTATTGTTAGATAGAATCACATTATAATTGCCTCAAGATTTTCTAAGTGCCATTTAACTATAACTAAGTTACCCCAATACTATTATATCACGCTTTCATTTATAAATTTATACTAGAAAGTTTAGTTAGAAATACTTTCATAATTCACATTGGTTGGTCTTTGGATGGCGTACTTTTGACATCTGTGTTTGCAGGACAGAGTAACATTTTTGGTAAGTATGAAGAAAGTAAAATTTTTGGTGTTGGGCGTGTTGTGAAGTATTGTTGTATTTGGATTGATTAACATGTCCAGTGCCACTGGCTCGCCCTGCGTGTTCACGTAATTTTTATTCCAGTGCTGATGACACACCTGGTGCGTCCACCGTGGTACGCGGTATCCGGCAAGACAATGAAAATCGTGGTGGCATTGAACGTGTTCACAAAAAATTCAAATTAAGAATTATACTGCCATACACACTTTAAAAAAATCCAAACATAGAAATAATAAGTTTCCTTACTGATTTTTCTACGAACCCCCCACCCCATGTGACTAATTTCGCTTAAAAATTAATGTTAACACAACACTCAAGTCTCTGCCTTTTTCATATACATTCCGTAAACCAACACCGCCAATGATGCCATCAGAAAGTACTTGATGTAATCGGTTCACGAGCTCGGAGGTCAGTTTAGGAAACGGATGGACATCTTCTGCTCGATGTCGGTACGTTCCAGTGCATTGCAGAACTCCTCGAATGAAATCATTTGGTCGTTGTTGACGTCGGCTTCGACTATGGTGCGCTCTGCGATGCTTGTAAGTTGTTCCTCACTGGAAAAAAAATTGTGAAATTATGTACCAGCACCGGCGGTCTCAAGTCATAAAGCCTTGTCTAGGCTAGAATACACATTACCCTTAATTTAATGAATTTGAATTACAAATATTTTGCGCAATCGCTGCGTTTACGAACGCAGTGCACAAAATATTTGAATATTTTTTTTTTAACATGGTGATTAAGAAAATCATTTTATCAAGTCAAACTCTGCGAATTTGTTTAGAAATATTAAGTGTCCTTAATTGAGTACAAAAAAAAATGATAACAGTAGTTCGCTAGTCATAGTATTGAAAAAACGTTAGAAAAAAGGGTAACTTTGGGATTATTTTCTATCGACTGAAGTTCATTAGATCTTGTAACTGAATGCGACTTTGACTAGACTAGATCCTTAGATAATATATATCTTTTTTTTCACAATTTAAACACTCATTTCTAAGTCTCATGGTTTAAAAAATCACAAAATGCGGCCTCTGCTGGCCTACCCAGCCTTAATAAACAAAAGCCTTCCTACTGATTTTGATAGTTGCTTCATCTACTGGGCATTATAGGAATGAAGAATCCTGTCAGGTCTTTCCATCGAGGCGGTTGTATGCCGCACATTAGCGCCGCCACCTATTTTTACTTATAATTACGTTAAACACAAGAATTTTCGACCTCCGACGACCTCCGTGGCGCAGCGGGCGAAGGTCCGCCTGCGACGCAGGAGGTTACGGGTTCGATTCCCGCCTCGGAACAAATTTGTGTACGATCTGCAGAAATTTGTTCCGTTGGTCTGGGTGTTTTCTATGTATAATAAAAAATATCTATCGATGTAGTGTATTGTATTAAGTATATCAGTTATCTAGTACCCATAACACAAGCTCTGCTTAGCTTGGGGCTAGATAATGCTGTGTGAATTGTCCAGCATTATTTATTTATTTATTTTCAAATATCCATTGTACAGTTTGTGATACTTTGACGACCTCTGTGGCGCAGCGGGTGAAGGTCCGCCTGCGACGCAGGAGGTTGCGGGTTCGATTCCCGCCTCGGGACAAATGTTTGTACGATCTGCAGATATTTGCTCAGGGTGTTCTGGATGTTTTCTAATTTCTATATAAAAATATCTATTTATGTAGTGTATTGTAGCTAAATAAATAAAATAAAATTTATTTCCAAAAATGGTTGATGGTTTACAGAGTAGATACTTATATCTAAAATTAGATTCTATATTGTGTAAAATTACCAGTAAGTACATGATACTGTAACCGAAAACCTAGTGCTGACAATGCATCGTCTCCTCGCCTCGCTCTTACTAAGTAAAGACTTGTGATAAGACGCGAGGGCTAACTCTACCTCGGCAGACCCAGGGAGTGCGGGTTTAGTATGTTTAATAGTTGGTACATAGAAAAGACAAAAAAATCAAACAGAAAAAAAGGAAACAGTAAACTTAACTAAAAACTAAACAAAATAAGTAAAACAAAAGAAGATCAAGCCCTTAACAAATATTTTTGTGTATCTATAGTGGAGTTTGCGTAATTTGTGTTTTAAGAAGACTGCGTGCTGAAAGTAGTTATATTTAAGATTTTGTATAATATTTGCGTGATGTGAATAGGTATGTATGTAATGAATGCATGTATAAATATAAGTAGGGTGATTTATGGAGATAAATTAAAAGCTGTGGGTGTATTTCAAGTAGGCTCTACTTAGCTTCGGGCTAGATAATGCTGAGTGAATTGTCCAGCATTATTTATACCTATCATAATCTTTTTTATTCCCTCTGAAATAGTTTAGTTTCGTATAATTTAGACAGAGAAGTGAAAACAGAGTTTGGTAGCAACTTCGCTATTCTGCCTATAGGAAATAAAAGGAAACTATTTTATGAGCAATAAAAAAGCTAATGATAGGTATCATAAACTGTACAATGGACTTTAAAAATTCATTTGATTAATGTAATTATAAGAACGAAAAGGCAGCAGTGTTAGTTTGAGGTATACAACCAGGTTAAGGCTGTTGTTTACCAGAAGATAATTGGACAATTAGCTGCTACATCAGTTTACTTTTTTAATGTATGAAAGCTTGTGTCAAAATCATCAATTAAATTGTCTTTTCTTCTTCTTTCTAACCTATAGCAATCAGTAGACTGGTGTAGGCCTCCCTAAACTCTTTCATTAAAAAGTAGTAGCCCGATTATTTTTTAACGAAAACATGCTTATGAATGCAGTTAATAGAATGATTTTATCCTTAACGTCAAATTACCTTATGTTGGCTCCAACCATCATGTGCAATATGGCCAAGAGTTCATCTCTAGAGATCTTGCCGTCACTGTCCAGGTCATACATGGAAAAGGCAACTGAAAGCAAAATGGTGTGAATTAAATGTTGTTGATTACAATACAAACAATAGGTATTTTAGCTAAAGGCTAGTGTTGACTACCTAATGATAAAGTTGATATGACATCTCAAAATTGGATTGTGGATTTTCCGCCTGCCTGCCAGCCACATAAATTTGCGCACACACACACACTTGTGCACTATAATTTGTCCTGCGCACATGGCTAGTCTCTGCTGAGACTGGACACCATTGACAATAGAAAACCGGCTAGGAGGACATCATCAGACCCTTTTGTCACACCTTATTCGTAGCCATTTAGTGTACCATCAAATCTTCACAGTCAACTGACAAAATTCTAGGACTTCTTTTATTAAATGCACTCTACAAAGAACTTTGAGAAGTACTTACACCGCAGTTTGTCATCCCTGCTGTTCAACTTATTCTCCCTATTCTTCCTGATTGGACGGAAATTGGCTAGCACCCTCATAAACTGGAGGAAGTTAACTCTGTCATCATGGCTCTCAGCAAAGAATGAATGCACTATGCGTTCACTCAATGGGTTGATGGCGAGCTCGGGTATGCGAAGGAAGTCTTCCCGGGAGAGAGTTCCACAGTCATTCTTGTCCAGGGAAGTAAAGCGGGAGTAGAGACGCTCTATTTGGTTCGGTGTAACTGTCAAGCAAGTTTATTGGTTATTTGAATTGGTAATAGGGTGTAGGAAAATCTTTGTTCAAATGACCTTGCTGACAATCTATCTATTGATAGCTTTGTTCTGAAGTAATACTAAAAAGTGTATGTGGAATGGATGAATGCAAGAGCTTGAACAACATTACTGGAGATGACTTAGCTCTTTCTCTGCTTATTATGAAGAGGTTATCAGGTTTCCCAGCAACTGAACTTTTGTCAATGGCAAAACATTATCATAGCTTCAAATTAATCGAGACGGAAATAACATCATCGTAAACAATACTCACATCCAGTTTCTTCCTGAATTTGAGCTATTTCTTCTTCCCTCAACAAAAGTGACGATTTATTGCCCATTTTTTAATTTTATTTCCTATTCGACCTTTGGTTCTTTCAACGGTAGACGAGTTTACTCAATCTTACGCGTATTATGCGAAAATAATTGATTTTCTTCCGATGAATGATTTCGCAATACTCTTAAAGCAATTCTAAATTCTACGAGGTAATAAGTAAGTTTTTAGGACCGAGACGTTCTTAGAAGTCTGAAACACCAAACACTCTTATTGTTGTTTTATTGTAGCACCAAAGATTATTTATTTTGTAATTTTTGTACTTTGCCCACCACACATTCATCGATCAGCAGCTGGCTGAATGAGCGCGTTCAGGAACAAATACTGCCAGATGACAGGCATGACAGCTGTTGTCAGTTTAAAAAACAACTTCATGTCGGTCAAATTATGTTACTGAACACAAAGCGATGAATGATTATGATTTCATTCGTCCAGGGCTTTGAGAGAGTTGAAAAACGTAAGCTACTCTCTCTCTTTCTCTCTGCTTACTACACTACTAAACTAATCTTATTATAAAGAGGATATAAAGAGGAAAGACTTGTATTTTTCTATGTTTGTAACGAATAAACTCAAAAACTACTGGACCAATTTCAAAAATTCTTTCACCATTAGAATGCTACATTATCCCTGAGTACCTAATATATATTTACAATACATGTTTAAAAATAAATGTCCACTCGTGCGAAACCGGGACGAGCCGCTAGAACTACAAATATATTTTCTCTATGAGAGCCGGCCTAGCCGGGTACTCATACTATGAAATCATAATTTATCTCCCGTTGCGCGGTAGTCGCGCGGTCAGCGCCGATCCTTCCTCCGACTCTCCCGACTTATGAGAGTGAGGGAATAGACCTCTTTGGAATAGATACTAGAGAGTGCACCTGTGTTAACTTGCTCACACATTTGTGCACTATAATAAGATCGTGCGCTTTCACGTAGCAAGTATACCTATTATTTGTATAGGTTCACTAGTTCTGCCCGTGGCTTCGCACGCGTATTTTCGGTATAATAAGTAGCCTATTATAAGCCTATTATGTAACTTAGTCATTGTTCTAAACGTACCTACGCCAAATTTTACGGACTTTTGATCTATGTTTTATTTTCTCTTTGGACGTAGTGTGTTAATTATTAAACCCTTCTTTAGATCTTAAATCGGGGGCAAATCCCTAAAACAAGTAGCCTATTGTTTAAGTCATCTTGATCTGTTCAGTAGTTTTGGAGATCCAAGTTAGATTTCACAAACTTTCGGCTTCATAATAAATAAATAAAATAAATGAAGGCATAGGAAGTAGGTTATGAACCCGTCGTGGACTTAGTCGTGGAGTAGATTAGAGCTAGGTACCGAGAATGGAGTCGTTTTAATTTTAAGTTCGTTGGTTGGTTGCCATCTTACGTTTATGGTTGCCATGATACCGAATCCTGAAACGTCGATTCTGAAAGCTGAAAGTTACTGACAGAAACTACTTTTTTTTGATATTTTTTGTTTGGAGTTGTTTACGTTATGCATTCTATTTTATTCTACATTGTTCCAAGAGTGTTTTAAACAATGAGTGCTAAGCCTCCATCGTCTGAACACTTGCCTGTAAAACCGGAGTCGGAACCTCTAGATACAGTAGTGGAAGTGAACGAAAATGTTGCTGAAATTCTCGAGCCTCTCGTTGAAGTGGAATTTGAGGAAATTCCTTCGAGGATATTCGGCCTGAAAACAGTTCTAGGTGGTTTGACCGTAGAGTCTTTGAACAATGCTATCTACGAAAATGGCGTCGTCAATCTATGCTGGCCGGAAATCGAGGACCCAGTGTTTGAAAATCGCACGTGTTTTCCTAAAAGTTATTACACAAACTCGACAAAAGAAAGACTTCTTTTAGCTTACGCTGAAAATTTCAGGCGCCAGTATTTGTTTCATTTTATGCCACGGAAGCCGATTCTGCTGCAAGCGCCGAACGAATGTGGTCTGCAGGTAGATTCGCATTTACAGTTTCCTTCCTTCACTAGATCATAGATGGCGCTAATAGTTTGTTGAGGCTATGAGAATACAATTGAAAAGAACATTATTGAAAGTAATTTATTTATTTATATTTAGAATGTGCAAATGTGTTTTAGAAAATGGTGTGCACAACGATCAGGCCGACCAAATTAGCCTACAGTGATACGGTGAACTGGCAGGGCATCGCGGAGCTGGTTTCGGACTATTTCGACTACGAGCCACTGACCAAGCCAATGCTGCACGTGAGTACTTACTTTGATAATTTATTTCAAACAAATCCACGTTGATTTAGTTGTAAATGAAAACATTCGTGAAAATAATCAAAGCTCTCGTAAGAGCCAAAAGTTCTTGAAACTTTAGTCTCGCTAGTCACTGATAGATTTCGCTGTGAGTACATTATGCGTCCTTTGATAATTATTTGGTCGTTTTTGACCTTCGTGTCTGAGAGTGAACGCTCTTGTTTTTATTTTTGGTATAGGTTTTTTTCATTTACTTGGGAGGGTTTGTCTCTTGATTTATTAAGGCGGGGTCGTGCTTCACACTAACGCCGCCACCTATTTTTTTGTGTAAGGGTATTTTCAACAGCTTTATCTTACGATTTTTTTATAATTTAGACAGAAATGTGAAAACAGAGTTTGTGGGCCACCAAGAGCAAGTTAGCATTCCTGTCTAAACTACTTATACAGAAAAAACAACATTTACAGTGGCATTTAAAAAGGCTTATGGTAGGTTTCATAAATTATCCATTAGATTATTGAAAATTCCTTTGTTTGACGTAAATGTAAGAAATATAGATAGGTGGTGGCGCTAGTGTGAAGCACTACACCCACCTTAACTGTAAAGGTCACTTAGACCTACCCGTGATCCGACTTATACCGCCTCGTCTCGTACGGACGCTGCAGCATCCATTGGTGAACGTTGCGTGTTTAACCAGTGAACCTAGTTTTCGTGAACTTTGGCCATTGCAGCGCATACCTACGCTGTCAACGCAAGGCAAGAATTCGAGCGACTTATCAGAATACACTTATCACCGAGTGGTCCACTTTACATCAGCGCGTGGACAGCTTTCGAGCGATCCGGAGTTGATTGATCTATAGTGAGCGCATCCTTAAAATCATATGTATATGAAGGGTCCACTGCAAGAGCGACGAATGTCCTTATTGTGTTGTTTTGAGATAATTGAGTTTGAAGGTTAACATTGGTGAAAAAAAAACTATTTTAGAAAATACCTATTCAACCTATTATACCTATATAGGTATCTACTATCCAGTTCGGGTCGGGTACCAGCAGGGGTTTTTTGATTCGTCGGAAAGGCCGTCGATATCGGAAGCTTTTTAAAAACGTTTCCGATATCGAATCCGACGGCATTTCCGACGAAACAAAATACCCCTGCAGGGCTCTAATGAGCTAACTTAAGTATCATATTAGCAAGCATAATCTGGTGTTTTGGATTTCCAAGATGACCGATTTTGAGAAGTGTTTCATATCGTAAACACTTGTCGTTATGTTGGTAGGTAAGTGCAAATAAAACCGCATCATTTAAAGGTTTAATTTAGTTTAATTGTTCAACATTTCGAGATCACAAACAGTGACAAGAGAATCATAATTTTTCCATACAAACATCTCAATTTTTAATTTTGTACAAAATATCATCTCAAACACTTTTCCAGCTAGCTTATTCAATAACATGAAATGCAAATAAACAATGAACTATCTATTAGTGGGAATGAGTGTGAAATTTTTTGAACGGTTCTAGAAGATTCTTAACAATAAAAAGTAGAGTTGCATCTTAACTCGAAATGTCTGCACCTCCACCGACCCTTGGACAATCTCTTAGTATAACATTAAGATCTCTATTAATTAGGAATGTACTTACAATATTAATAATCTCTCAATAATTTATAATTTTGATCACAGTGTTCTTACTGTTAATTTTAACGTATAATACAATTCCAGATATCGATAATTGTCGACATATAAAATACTGAGCAATAGAAAACAATTACACAACGAGTGCCTAGCGCTTACGCAATATATCATCTATAACCTTAACAATATTACCTTGTTCATACGATTGGCACAAAGATATTGTACCTACCTTCAATATTTGGTATTGTGCTTACTTTTCGCGCCCCGCCCGCCCATAGAACAAAGAACTGCAGAAAGGACGCCCTATCTGACTTAGCATTACATTTGACTTGAGGTAGAACATAGGGAATCCACTATAAACTATAAAGGGTACAACTAGGAATGTTTATCAAATGGCAACATACAGCGGTACTACTTAATCTAAACATTAACAGTTAGAGTGCGGAAACTTAATATTCAATAACATCAATGAGTTTCTTACTGTACAATATTCTAAAGGTAGAGTCAGAAACGGTTCTGGCGACAGACTCGTGCGACAGCGCACTGAGCTCAGCAGGCTTACTTGAAAGCCTAGAAAAATAAACAAAAATAATGCATACTATGCATAGCTTTTCTTTTAGAACAAAGAAATTACGCAGATTTGGCTACACATATCACAAGTGAACGCTTACTGGCGACGTAACTATGTACATAATTGAAGTATTCCCTGTAGCGATGGTCAGCGCAGGGGGCCCTACTTGTGCGGGGGCCGGCGCGCGCGCAGGTTGTGCAGGAGGGCGCGCAGCTGGTGCAGGTGCATCCGCGTGACCGAGGGGTCGCCGCTCGCCTCCAGCCACGCCAGGAACTTGTCGCCGTGCTCCAACGCCTCCGCCGCGCCGCCCGCCCCGCCCCCTCCGCAGCCCGCCTCCGCGCCGCCGCTGCCCGCGCCGTTGTTGAACAGCAGGTTGTCGAGCACGGTGCGCGCCTTGTTCTGACTGCGCGGGGGCTCGGCGGGCCGCTCCACGGGCTCCTTGTTCTCGGGCCCCGGGCTGGGCACGGCCGGCGGCTCCGCGACGCGCGGCTCCGCCTCCCCGCCCGCACCCCGCTTCACACCCGCGGGTGCCTGCACCAGCGCCAGCGGACTGGTCGCCGCGGCGCGCTCCTCCTCCTTGCCCCGAGTCAGCTGCGAGTACAGGATGTTCTCTTGTGACTTGTCCCGCGGCCCCGCCGCCGCCGGCCTGTGCCGGTCCTCAGGCAGTGGCATCGCGCCGCCGAACTGTTTGTAGTACTGCCAGAGCCACGAGTTGCGGTTGTAGTCGAGGTGCGGCGGGGGTAACGCGGCCGCCGGCGCCGGCTTTGGCGGCGCGGTCGGCTCGGCCGGCTTGCCGAGCTGCAGGTGCGGCGCCGGCGTCTGCGCCGTGAGGTCTATCATCGCCTGCTGCGTCTTCAGCCAGTACCAGAGCGTGTCGTCGACGGGCGGCGCGCTCGACGAGGAAACGTGGTGGTGCGACTTGGAACTGTGCCGGTAGGGGTCCGAGTGGTGCGACTTGCTGCGGTGTTTGGTCTCGCCGAGGTGGTGGTGCGTACCGTTGTGCGCCGGCTTGGGCGAGCGCACGGAGCGCAGCGCGCGGCTCGCGGGCTGCGCGGACAGCGTGGAGAGCGCCGGGTTCAGCTGCGCGAGGAGGGAGAGGTTGGTCGCGATCTCGTTGAAGCTCAGGCCGAGGTGCGAGTGCGAGAGGGGCGGCAGGTGGCCGAGCCCGGACAGCGGGCTGATGGCCGACATGGAGACGCTGGCGCCGGGGTCGGGGCGGCGCTCGCGGGGCCCGTGCGCGACGGGCGCGGGTTCAGCGCGCCGCGTCGTCAGCTCCACGGGGGCCTCGGCGGGGGGCGCGAGCGGGGGACAGAGAGGGGCGGGCGCGGGGGAGGACAGGTCGAGGCCGGAGACCTGCGGCGGCGCGGGCGACGGCGGCGTGGCGGGCGACTCGGTGCGCGCGCGCTTCTCCGCCGGCTCGCCGTCGTTGCTCTTGTCGGTGTCGGGGGAGGAGAGGCGTGACGTCATGTAGCGCAGCTTGTCCTCGTTCTTGCACCAGCCGCGCAGCGTGGACTCGGGCACGCCGATGTCGCGCGCCACGGACGCCTTGGACTCGCCGTCGTTGACGCGCTGGATGGCCTCGATCTTGTCTCCGGGCGTCAGCGCCCGCATCGGACGCTTGCCCTTGGTCGCCATTTTGGCGGCTCGCTTTCTGTAACAACGGGAAAACACTGTTAACATCTGGTCCACGAAAATTAGGTATAAGCTGTGCCAAAATTTAAAATCTTGATCATAAAAAGTTAGATGTCCCTATGCGTAAAGTAAGGATAGGAGCTTCGCCGATAGATATAGTACTTAATATGTGCTTAAACCAACGTTAGGTAGGTACCGATAACGTTCACATAATATGAAATAATACTTTGGTATGGTATGGTACCTTATAATTGACTTGACCATTAGTCATAATGATAACCATAACAATAGCCGGTCAGTAATTTCATCAGCGCCCGTCGTAAACAAACCTCACCCAAACAATGAAACAACAATGTCACAAAACTGTCTACTCACTACTAAAACTCAATAGCAAATGGGCCTATGATCCAAATCTTATACAGGGCCTTTAGTTCACTATAAAAACGCGCGGAAAGCTATAAAGTTGCGAAAACATAAACAAAAAGAAGACATAAAATTATGACCTACGACAACAAGGCGGCAAAAGTTGGCGGGTCGTTGGCACGGTGACCTTGCAATCGGTTAACGCACTGCGCCGGTCACCGCTAGATGGCGTCACGTGTACACAGAGGAAAATTTGAAATGATTAAAAATGCGTTTTTTGGATTGTTCCTTAAAAACTCCTTTCATTTTCAATTATACATTCTTATCAAGTGAAGGATTTTTCTACTCATTATTATGGACGCGGGAAAAGGTTTTTTGCTAGGGTAAACTTTCCAAAAAAAAAAAATATTTTTAAAGAGTTAGGTGCCTATTCGGTACTAAGTAATTTACTCAATTTTGATTGCTATGAAATCTACCCTTGCCATCTGTTGCGAAAGTACGAAATTAGACTGAATTTTTAAGTTGTACAAATTACAAAATATTTATATGAGTTTTTAAAAAAGCTCTCTTTGTTGCTAGGTATTTTAATTAGTTTTTTGACTAGAGACTAATAAATCTAACAAAATAATAAAATAGCACCGACTCTATTTATTTAGCTAAATGCATTCGTGATTGTCTGTTTGTTTGCTTGCGTTATCAAACTGCACTGCACAGTCGGTAAGCAATAAAATAATTAAAAAACAAACTACACAGCATCATCTAGCAATCAATATTTATTAGAATTGTTATATATTAGAAGCAGTGTGGGTAGGCAGATAAAAAATATTTAATAAAAAAAAATAGAAATGCCTGTTAAATATTTCTTACTTTTGAAATTTATTAGCGCAAAAAATAGGTAGGCATTCACAGAATTACTTTTTTGTAAAATTTACTGTCTTCTGCTGATTCGAATGATAGCGACAATTTTATTTATTTATTTGAAACTTAATTGCACTAAGGTTTATCTAACCTATTGTCCAACGAAAAAATAAATTCACCATAAATGTTGAACTAAAATCCTTCCAATTTTCATGTTTACACACCACAAAACAATTTAAACACCCTTAGCAACAGAACTTAAACAATATGTCCCTATTTCCATCGAAAACAATAATAAGTACAAATTACATAAAAACTTACATTCGAGTTGATCCGTTTATCGTGTTCAAAGAAAATATCCCAGCAATTTTGTATCACTAAATAGTCCAGTCCCAAAGAGAATATAATCACAACGTCCAGTCCGTAAAAACAGAAAAGCACACACGTAAAACTAAAGGAGCGTTTTAAGTCCCACTGTCAGTGACGAGACGACCGAGTTGGGTCGCGCGGCGCGCCGTTCTGCCGCGGCCCGCGGGTGATAACGTGATCCGCGGCCGGCCCGCTCTTTGTGTCCGAGGCTGCCCCCCGCGACCCCCCGCCCGCCATCTTACTACCCCTGGACCGTAAACACCTATCCTGCGTAATTAATAAAAAAACAAACTTTGCGATCGCGCTGCGACTCGACTTTGTCGAACGTAAGTTTTCGGTGACTAATTAATTACGCGATGCAAAGTTCACTTTGACCACTGAGCCATGAGACGTCTATGTTTTGGCTGGAAAAGTGACGCTCTCTAGTGTAAAAAAGTGGTGTAAGTGAAAATCTCGATGAAATGAAGAAAGCTTTGTCTGCTACGGGGTTTCGTAGACCCGCTACGCTCGTAGACGTTTCGTAGCAGGCCTTTGTTTATTGTAGAAGATTTCTTTTCCTTGTGCGCAGTTTTCGATGTACTTATAAATTATACTATAAAATCTTTCGTAGTTTGATAAATTCATTATGAATGTAAGCGGGTTAACTACGAACCTAGTTTGTGTTGGAAGAACACCAACGTTTCATCCCTTAACGAGGGACTTCATCAGGGTGCTTTGCACTGCGTGCTACCCGTAGTGCGCGCAAGGACGCAGTACAGGCGCGACGCGAACCGCACTCACACTGATGAAGTCCCTCGTTAAGGGATTTGACGTTGTTGTTCTTCCAACTACTTATAAATTCTTACAGCCGATTGTTCTTACGGTGATCGTCTCTATAATTAACTAATCAATTATTAAATCCCTGGTCAAATCAGGTCAAAAATAGTAATTTATTTTGTTACGAAATGTAGCGCCAATTTCTGAAGTCAGTCAGTTTTACAATGGATGTGTAATTACCAGTTAAAGAGTTTAATCGCTTGTATGAATAACACAAGGCATTTAAAGCTTGTTAGCACATTGGATAGCTTAGCTTGATTTTATTGCTTAGTAAATCGGTAGTAGTTAAAGTTTCATGGGAGGAATATCGTAAACTTTTGTGGAACGCTTGCTTTTTTACCGACGACGGTGGAAACTTTTTGGAGAAAGTAGGAATCGCTTGAGTAGTTATCGCTTTACGGAGTTTACTGGTTACAGAGCTCTGTATTGAATAAAAATCAAAATCTCTTTATTTCCATAAATACAATAAATGTACACTTAGAAAAGGTCATATTATAAAATTAAACACTGACACGGAAATAAAGTTCTGTTTATGATTTACAATTGAAACAATTGACCTAACTGCAAACTGTTGCAACAAATATTCAGGTAGCTTTAGCCCTATTGATATGATACTAGTCGTCGCGTCCCCGAGACGCTGGTTGCATTGCCGCGCTGTATGGCAATGCTGATGCGCTGGGCCAGATACTCACCAGCTCTCGGGTCACGCGTCGCTTCGATCAGACGCTCAGATATTATCTTAAGAACCCGAAGTGCCTCGGTACCCCACGGACCAAGGTATGTGTAGGCTCTGCCGAGACCTGCATATTTGCGCCTCTTGAGATCATATTACAGTATATTAGGCACTTCTATGATAGATAGAATAAACATTATATTGACCATTTTAAGAAACACTCTACCTGTGAATATTTCAACAGTGAAAGTGCTTTTTCACTTTTTTTGTGGTTTACTTTTTCAATTCATTTCAATTCAATTTACTGTAGAAGATTCGCATTTCAATTTATTTATTTTACCATATGAGACTGTAGAGTATCAGAATCTGTAGTATGCATAGCAACTATAGAGCTACCTATTGATTGAGAGTAGCGTACTTACAAAGGCGCGTGTACCTACGTGTGTATAAGGCTTACGTACGTAGGTATGTACGTATGTATAAGGCTTACGTACGTAAGTATGTACGTACGTATGTATAGGTAGACGCAAAGCCCGCGGCGCGCGGCGACTCGCGATTTACGGCGCCTCGCTTGCTCAGTATTTCGGGCAATGTCGTGCAGTTGTGAATATGTGGATGTGGTAACTTTAAGTTTTTTACTCCAAAACCTCTTTTTCTATAGTCTTGCTTTGCACGCGGTTTTTTCGGTATAATACGTAGCCTATTGGTATGTTATTCTAGGCATACAACTTCATTAGTGTATGTTTTCAGCCCGATCCATTTAGTTGTTTTGGGTGTTGTCTTCTTGGCACAAAATTTCACAACGTCACAAACATTTCATTTGAAATGTTTGTGCTGTAGTAAAATTTTTGTGACGGCGAATGTTTCAGCGGCACAAACATTCGCCTTTATTCACAATCTCACCTGATGGATCCTAAGTGACTATGTAGCCGATTGTGTTACACGAAGGTTTAAGACACCTATTCAATCTTGATCATAAAGCATTTACTGATTCTGAAGATCACCTCATAACAGACCTTGATGCTAAGCCAAGTGCTTTGTTAAAAAGAGCCTTCCTATTAAACACCTACACTGCAAGTGGTCAGTTGCATTGCATTTTGGTAAATCTGGATTTGAGAGCCACTTTGAAGCTCATTCGTGACCAACGCAAAACTGGTTCATTTGATATTGTCGGATGATTATATAAACCCAGTTTCTATGTAGGTTTTTCAGCGCGGCTTCGCAGTAGTTCTTTCTTAGAAGAGCGAGATTCCTTTTCGTAGAGATGAAAGGAACAAAAACAATTAGGTACCTACAACACTGACGGTCTATCAGTTACATTCCAAAGACTATGCTTTAGTAACTTATCTCCAATACTTGACAAAAGGGCGTTCTAATGAGTGGTAATCAGGTTCTACCCGTGACTAACCGTATTTGTATTTTTGGTGCAGCTGGCCTGCAATTTTGTGGAAAGCTAATTATTTTCGTCAATTGTTCTTTCTAACTATATGTATGAATGAGATGAATAAGTAGTGAGGGAATCTTATAAAAATAAAATCTTTGTTTTATTTATAAAAATGTGACGCGTTGATGTCTTTTGTATGAAATTCTCACGATTACGAGTTTTAGCAGCACAACGCCTACGAAAAATGTTTTTGACAATAGATTTTGGTTGTGAACTTTAAGTAAATTAAATACCTACTTAGTTTGATATCTTCACACGCCCTTAATTTTTTAAACGTATCCACTCAATCAAAATCCTTTGATTTAAAAAGCGTAAATTTAACGCAAATATTTTGACAATTTCAAGTTTGTAAGACTTTACTCTCAGCTCGATATTTATACCTCCAAAACTACCGCCTCCAAGCCTCCAAGCCGGCCTCTGATGTTGTTATCGGGTGCGACACCCGACGCGTCGCCGGCGGTACCCCCCGCGCCCGCCCCCTCTCCACCCCCCCGCGAACCGCTGCCTACTCAGAAACTAAGGCCGTGACTACTAGTCGATAATTGTATTCGAAGGATTACACAAGAGAAACATTTTGATACTTGGGGGTATGGTCGTGCCTTTGTTCTGGACTGTCCTTCAATTTTGTTGATTATATTATTTAACGATTTCTGGGGCACGGTGGGCTAAGGTCCGCCTGCGACACCCAAGGTTGCGGGTTCGATTCCCGCCTTGGGACAAATATTTCTGGGTATTGACTAAGTATAATAGAAAATATCTATTTATCGAATTAATTGAATTTAGTATATCAGTCATCTAGTACACATAACACAAGCTCTGCATAGCTTGGGGCTAGATGATGTTGTGTAGACTGTCCAGCATTATTTATTTTTAGTCCTCACGGAGAGGGTTCTTAAGATATTTATCAAATTTTTTACAACACATACCTAGCCTTGAAAAATTGTCTACACATCTAAAATAGGAGACGCACATTTTGAAACAAAATGCGTTGTTTCTGCACACACATTGTTGATGATTAAAAAGTATTTTTCAAAGTATGTAAGTTAAGTACCTATTATGTATCTGTACATACTTAACTTACCTAACAACAATAGTACACCAATATTTTATTATAGTTTATATCAAAGGGGATTGAAGTTCAGTAAACGGACTAAGTATAAATTTAATTACGGACAGACTATAATTTTCATCGATCTCTCGAACGCGGGTAATTAGTTAAACATAGCAGCGGGTCTCTTGTCTATGGTCAACCTTAGGGTTCTAGGATTCAACTTAAACCCTAGGGATAAATAGGGGCAAGTGCTAAAATTTTCCTACATACATGTTATCAAATTGTTACATAAAGCATTATTATTAGGATGTTTTAGACATTAAAATAAAGAACCCTTAAATTTAGAACGATAATTCGCGTTTTTTGTACTCAAAACAACACAAGACTTATTTTATTTTGCATGTCGTGATATTTTTGTTGGGAGTATATAAATAAACACAAGCATCCGCCAAACAGTATTTTTACCTCGGGAACCAAACCCCAGAGCCCTCAAAACGAACCCCGCGGTTCTCATAGGCACCCCTTGACAGCTTGGTATAGCTCGCCGCGCCAGTCTTGATTCACATTACCCCTCTCATTAGCGATGGCGCGACCGGCTGCAGTCCACAATGCATGACGCGACTGGAATTTTTACATCCTGCAAGTAGGTGCCTTCCTACGCTGTGCCATGGATTAGGTATTAGTTTGTAGGTGTCATGTCGTCGCGTTTTCACTAAGCTATGGACAAAAACTTTGTAACTATAGATTTAAGTGTAATTTGGTAGATATGGTACGTTTTCCCAGTTTCTTTTATTGTAAAGGCAAGGTAGGGGTTCTCTCACTCTGTTTCCAGTAGAATCTAAGAATTCGGTACTTATTTGTACCAGAAACTCATAATTCATTGTTCAATTCATTGAAAAAAACAAAATAAAAAACAACTGCGTCGCGTTAACTTAATTATACTTAATGATTATTTATCGAGTATTTATCGCGTACCTTTTGTTATTATTTCTCCTTTATAATAACAAAAGGTAAGCGATAAATACCCGATAAATAATCATTAAAGAAAATTACAATCAATTAATAGACATAGACATTGACATATTATTTATTTGCCAGAACACACATTTACATAACACATTAAAAATAAAATTATTTTATCTTAAATTAAACAATTAAGAACACAAGTACAGTAGGTACATTTAACAAACGATGTTAATAATATGTAGCAATAAGTAGGTAGGTAGGTAACTATTGTGTGCTGCAATAGAATAATAGAAACACATTAGAATAAGTAGGTATTTACAATTGAAACAATTCAGCTAACTGACTGATGCAAACAATCTACAGGTAGCTCAACTGATCCATATCAATAAAAGAGGGGTGAGTCTATTTGACGTTAATAACGTAATGAGACGTATCGTGACTTACCTGTATACAAAATTTCAGCCTAATCCGTTGAGTAGTTTTGGCGTGAAGAGGTAACAAACATCCATCCATCTATCCATCCATCCATCCAAACTTTCGCAATTATAATATTATTAAGTGTGATTAGTGTAATTATATAATATAGTATAATGACAGTACGGACACACAATTATTTTACTTTACTTTTACTTTTTTACTTTACACAGATGTAGGAAATCCGGACATGTCACTGTGGACATTATACAAACCTACCTACGGCACATGAGTAGGTAGGTAGGTATAATGCATGCAACTCATAAGTACACGCGTCATGGTCACTGTGGTCTTGCGCTGATAACGGGTGCATTGTCCGCTTTGGTCCAAGGTTACATTCGATACAGCTACTGGTAGTAGAATAACTTTAGGTACCATGAAGTAACATGGCGGCATGTCGGCCATAAACAAGCAGCAAGCATAAAATACCATAGAATAAAAAAAAATACAAGTTCTCTTTATTAACAAAGAAAATTACAATCAAATACCTACCTAATAAAATTGAATTAGACTAGTAACTAGTATTTACAATTGAAATAATTGATGTAACTGCAGACTGTTGCAAACAATCTACAGGTAGCTCAACTGATCCATATCAATACCAGTCGGAAGCGTCCCCAAGACGCTGGCTGCATTGCCCCGCGGCCCGCTGTATGGCAATGCTGATGCGCTGCGCCAGACATTCACCAGCTCTCGGGTCACGCGTCGCTTCGACCAGACGCTCAAATAGCACATAAAAAGTGTCACCGGTTACAATTTGTTGAACGTGGTCTTTACTTACACGATATGTATAACTACATAAGTAAAATTATCTATACTTAGTCAAAGACGCACTTGGGTGAGGCTCGCATTCTGACATGTTGATCCGAATTTGTGTCGACCAGACGCAGAGCCATTAACTTAGAATTGAATTAATCCGAACTTTACTTATATCTAAGCGCCGCAGACAGATGCCTATGGCCGAGCTTAGAGTGACCTGCAAATTATCATCTTTAATCCAACGATCCTATCCATCTACGGTTGTCTGGTAGAGATCGCTCTTGAGCGATAAAACCGCCAATTGTCACATATTTTGTAATAAAGAATTTTCTATAGGTATATATGACGACCTCCGTGGCGCAGCGGGCGAAGGTCCGCCTGCGACGCAGGAGGTTGCGGGTTCGATCCCCGCCTCGGAACAAATTTGTGTACGATCTGCAGAAATTTGTTCCGTTGGTCTGGGTGTTTTCTATGTATAATAAAAATATCTATCTATGTAATGTATTGTATTAAGTATATCAGTTATCTAGTACCCATAACACAAGCTCTGCTTAGCTTGGGGCTAGATAATGCTGTGTGGATTGTCCAGCATTATTATTATTATTATTATATATCTATCTAATTGTCAACAAATCGGAACAAAAAAATGCTCGCATCTGCATTTTTCTTTGACCCTCGCACAAGCGTTGATTATTTTCTCTATAATAAAGACTCATTTACCTACTAGGTACCTACGCTTGTACCGTTCACCGAGAGATCATCTATGCAGAGTGCTGGCTGGCTATAAAAACTTTACAGCCGATGTTGCCAGCTTCCCATAGTAAGCGATCATTACTGGCCACTACACAACCAAGTAGGTTGCTACCTAATGTGTTCTTCGAAAATCGAATGTTGGGTAGGTATACGTTCGATAGCCGCAAGGCGGATGTCTGCCCACACCGCGAGGTACCCACGACTCTATAAGCGGGCGATAAGGTTGGTATTGCAACGGTGCTGATGTTGCCGACTGGTAAACAACACAATAAGTTTTCTCTGTAATTGTTATCGCGACACCGCGAGTGCAGGGACGGTCGCGGCGCGAGGCGTAGGGTTGCCACTTGCCACTTTGCTGGTGAACGTTTTTATTTTTAAACATTGAAAAAAATTAAAATCAAAAAAGTATAGTATTTTCCAATACATCGTGATCCTTTACAAAACACCTAAGAATTTTCGAACTTAAAAAGGTTATAAAACGATTTTACTCCTAGTTGTAGTGTATGTATCGCCTGTGGCGGTGAAAGCCTACTACAAACGTTTCCAATCAATTCTATTTCTAGCTTTCCTAGACCAGAGTTTTCCTGCAGTCTTGCTCCATGGGTTAGCGGCGTCCCTCTCTTCAGTTTTGAGTCGCGAGGGTACCAATTTGTGGTGACTCGACAGTTTTGAACTTTGATGTAAGTACAAAATCGATGGGTTTAGAACATTTTTTCAGTTATTTCATGCTGTGGGTACTTTACTTACCTACATAGGTTTTTAGGGTACTTCTCATTAACATACATACGTGCACCCACACCTGAACGTGCCTCTTCCAAACAAGGGTGGTTTTCCTTAATGACCACGCATGACAGGTGGATTTGTGATCGTAGTGGAAGTGTTAAAATTCACAGTTGGAAGTTCCTGTCCTTCCTCTGGTCCTTTATTTTTTTTGCCCTGGAAATCCCACTGTACGGTAGACTTCCCTTCCCTCTTGTTTTAGTGTTATTAATTCAAAAACATACCTACTACAGTCAAAACAAAACACCCAGTAGGTAGGTAATTAAGGTCTTCAGCACAACCCTAGCGACGAGTGCGCGACGCGAGGTCACACGCCTGACGCATAGATAATGCGGCCCAACCCTGCGACCTTCAATCGGGCGTGACACCGCGCTGCCATGCCAGTGCTTAGCTGAGGCATATTCGAGCTGAGATGAGAGTCAGACTGCATGTGTATAGCTGGTTCTATTTTTGAATCCAATTATGAAGACTGTGTATTCCAAATTCAAACGATTGTGGTGACACCGCGCTCTCACTGCTTAGCTGAGCAAGGTTCATTCGAGCTGTGAGTTCGTTTATAGCTGGTTTTATTTCTTAAACCAACATAAATAGTCTATTCAGTCAGACCAGCGCAATATTCGCTACCAAGAGCGGTACCGAAATCCGAGAGGGTAGGTAGTAGGTACTAGGTACACTCGGATTTAGCTACCGCTCTGGGGTGCGGCAGTCGTTATGTCTCTAAAATACTCGACGGAATACCGCGGACTGCGTGGAACCGAGCGCGAAATCTAAGAGAAACTTAGCGCTACCGCTCTCTGCGTAGGGTACCTTACCTACTAGCGAATACCGCGTGGATCTGAAATGCTTTAAAGGTTGGTAAAGACCTCGCGTAAGTTTTCAAATAGGTAGGTAGGTACCTACTTATTGTTTTTGAGACATTGGGTCTGTGGGGTACCGAAACTCTCCGTTTAAAACCAAAATATCTGAGCGTCTGGTAGAAGCGACGCGTGACCCGACAGCTGGTATCTGGCGCAACGCATCAGCATTGCCATACCTACAGCGCTGCAGCGGGGCAATGCAGCCAGTGTCTTGTGGACGCTTCAGTTTGCAGTTAGCTCAATTGTTTCAATTGTAAATACTAGTTCTAATTTGTTTCTATTATTTGATTGTATTTTTTTGTTAATAATGTTGTTTTCCCGTTTGTATCACTGTTGGCGGAAGTTCGACGAACAACCTGATTTTCTTTTTGTAATTTGTGATTGTAAGCCAGTAGTTCCACTGGATAGCCTTTTTTTTCGCCTTCTATTTTTCAATTAGATGGTAATAAAGAAAACCTTTTTTTTTTCAAAATTAGTTAAAAACTGTACTACTATTTTTATATTATTTATTCAAGTTTAGGTCTTATAAACAAAAAACAAAGTATTCGAAAAAACATGAGTGGAATTCTACTTTCAAATAGGTAAGTATGTAATATCAATTTTTTTTTATTTGTAAGTATCACGATAGTATCCCGCTTTAAGACAAATGAGTTTCACACATAACGACCAAAAAGTTTGGAGGTAATTTTTCTTCCGTTTAAAAATAATAAAATAATGAAAATTTGCTATTTCCTTTCATTTTTAGTAGGTAATACATTTAATTTTCTTAGCAAAGATTGATCCTTATCAGCAACTAAATCCATTGGTTCAATAATATAGGGTGTCTTTTTTTTTTAAATCTTTCGTGTCCATTTCCGTCAAAAGTAAAAGGTTTAAAAAGTAAGTACTAAGTATGCAGTTATTGTTTTCTTTTAAATCGAGGGCATGACTCCTTTCACGACTTTTCTTTAACTCTTGTGGTTTCGGACTTGGCCATCACCGCCCTTCTCAAAAAAACCACCCTGTAGAACCATTTCACTTCTTAGTTTCAACACCTCGCTCTAACTAAGTTCAATACTTGTGATATAGACGCGAGGGTTCTCTTCCTCGGTAAGTCAGTAGGTTTACACAGTAATATCGATGTTCCGACATTTCCGAACACCAGAGTCGAGTCCTACTAAACAAAAGCTCATAAAATAATCACAATTATCCGGTATGTATGACGTAGGCTATGTATAATAATGTATGTATGTATGTATGTATGTGGTAACCACGAGGGGACGCAACAAGTATCCGTTACGTGGATACCGCCATAACGCATAATGCGTCTGTTTTGTCTGTTAGTTACGGTGTTTTCGAGGATGGTTTCCGGTGTTGAATGCAAAGCCGTTTTTGTAGAGGCAACATACAAATTATTATAAATTAGTAACAGCCCGCGGCTTTGCACGCATTGTTTCTATGGAAACGTTTCAAGTTTTTTGAAACATTAAAAATACATGTTACATGTAAAAATAACAACTAACTAACAGGCTAAAGGTTTCTTCGTCGCTTCTTTACCTTAGTAGGGTGTATAACCCTTAGTCGCCTCTTACGACACCCGCGGGAAGAGTTGGGGTGATGCAAATTCTAAGCCGGCACCACACAGCAGGCGAAAGTCAACCGATAATAAATGCCGACGGAAGTCACGGGTAACAGCAAGTCACTGATATCCCACGTAATAAAAACAAACAAAAGTGCATTGAAAGTACAATTCCACCCGTATTGTCACATCATAAGTAACCGTTTGAAAGCGCGACGCGACTTCCTAAGAACAGTATTACAAGAACAAGACTACAAGAAAAAAGAACACAAAGAACAAGGGTCAGGCCGCGAATAGAGACGTTACAATTGTTCTATTTCTATGAATAACAAAAAACAAGACAGGGCAAGACGCGTATCGAGTTACAGGGCGCTTACAAAAGATAAACTAAACTAGCCAGCAGCTTTTAGAATTATCAGCGGGATTTTAGAATTATTATATAGTGAGAAAAGGGGTTGAGAGAAATCTCTTTGTTAAATGGACTTCCGATTTAAAAAACTCCCCAAAGGGTTTTGAATAGAACTTCCCTTTTGACACTTTAATATGTGATTCGGTTGTCCTTTAAATCTGATAATTGTTATGTTATTCAAATAGTTAAAATATTAAGTAGGTTTGGCTGATCAGATCTTATACGTAATACTAATATACGTGATTGCGTCATACTCATCAAACGTCGTCGCCGTAATCATAAAGTGTTATTATTATTATTAATTAAGTTTGTATATTTCATGTATGTTAGTTTTAAGGTAGGTATATAATTATTACTATGGACCGTAGATTAAGTTAAATAAGATGAACGAACTTTTCTAGTCTGAAATAAATGAATTATTATTATTATTATTGATAAGAAAGAATATTTATCATTGAATGATGAAATAGTTTCATTATACTTGTAACACTTTCATGACTAGTAGTCACTAGTCATCAAAAGTGTTACAAGTATAATCTCAAACACTGCAATCGCTAAATGATGAAACTATTTTATCATTTTATTATATTCATTCTTATTAATGAACACAACATAGAATAAGAAAAAAATGGTGACAAACATAATTACGGACCGAAATAGATTTTTTGTGTTGAAAAAAAATTATTTTATCATTATTTAAATATATCACTCTGACTTTTATGGCCCTCAATGCACATGCGCATCTCCAGCTCTGTCGAGTGCGGCGAGCAGTGCGCCCCGTTCGAGTCGCACGCCAAGCCTGGGCAGTGAATGTGTTAATGCATTGCTTTGTTACAGAATAAAAGGAATTGAAAAGTAGGTTCATAATCTATTACAAGACCTTATCTAGTCTACTATTTACTGATTAGCGACCATAGACCCTCTAGAACCATAGACACGTCATTCCCTTGCTATGCAGCGACCGACGTAACGTCCGATTTCAACTTACCGTGCCATAATCTGCATCACTCAGATTACACCTTACCTTTCGGGGAAGAACAATCAAATCCTCATTCACGTGACCGTCATTTTGCTACCTACTAATATTGAAGCCGCTTTTACCCATAATTAGGGTTCTTAAAACACGCTGATGATTTATGTCCAGTGATATGACTTCAAACGCAAATATATTTATTAATTATCTCCGGTTTAGCCGGTTAAAGGGACGAATATCACATCACACTAATATTATAAATGCGAAAGTTTGGATTATTAGATGTATGGATGGATGGATGGATATTTGTTACCTATTCACGCAAAAACTACTGAACGGATCGGGCTGAAATATAGGTATAAATATAGGTAAATTTAGGTAAATATAGGTATTGCATATAGGTGGTTCTAGGCCTCGAATAAAACATAAGCTACTTTTTATCCCATAACTGAGTTCCCATAGGATAGAAATAACCTTTAAACGTTTCCATAGAAACAAACCGGCATAAAGTAGTAAGTATCTCAAATAAACGAAAATGATTTGAAAATATAGGTAAGTACCTACATACAACACAATACAAAATACTCTTTATTGTACACCAAGCTAGAGAAAAACAGGTCAGAAAAACACATATATTGAGTTTTTCTGTTTTGAAATGAAGATTTAATAATAAATATGTATATTAAACATATTTATTACTTCGAGAGGACCCAAAGCAAAGACTTATTTCATTAAGTATTTACCTATTTATTATTTTATACAAATTACAAAGGACTTCTTCTCCGCGTCTCACCGTAAATTTTGGTCCTTCTAATTACCATGTTAATGAATATCGCAAAAAGAATTTTATGACTGCTTAACCTGTGACGATAATTCTTTGAAATTTGACAACTCAAATGCATTGTTTACTTGTTCCCACCGAAACGCGAACATTTAACTTTGTGATCGGATGGCACCCTTTTCATACACACGAAAGTCAGCGTTGACTGGCCGCGAATTTTATTTGTTGCTGGGTAATGCAAAACTAGTATTTAATTATTTTATATATTAAAATAATTCTGAGAAAAAACCACATACCTGTCCTGAAGTCTCGTTCTAAGGGACGAGAATATACTTTATTGCACAAAACTTATAAGTGCGAGCATAATACTAGATAATATTGTATGCCTGCTAACATTTGGGTAGTGTGGACAACAATTTAGTAGGTAGTGCTAGATTACAAAATTTACAGAAAAACAAGAAAAGTAATAATAATAAGCACAATTAACAATTCGTGTCTTTAACACTAACATAAATAAATACACATACAAACATAAAATAATAATATATAAGTACTACGCACATTAATACTTACTTAGTAGATAATCATGTCCATGTCATTGTCATGTATGAACACACGAGAAAACATTGTTTATTGAAATAAAGAACTCAAATCGACAATGAATGAGTATAGTGTGTATTGTATTAAGTACTTATACCAGTTATCTAGTACCCATAACACAACCTCTGCTTACCTTGGGGCTAGATAATGCTGTGTGAATTGTCTAGCATTATATTTACAAGCTTTTATTTAACTCACAATTTTAAACCAGATATCTTCAACCGATTGAGCTGAAATTTTGTATATGCCTTTGGTTTGGATGACAATGCTTATGCATTTATTTGCATCTATAATGCATATAAATAAGCCTTGTTTTAATATAATACAAGATCAAATTAAAATAAAAACAAAAAACCATCACATTTTCATGAAACATGTCTAAGAACACTCGGGATAAAATTATCTATGACACAAAAAAAACTAAACGAAAGTCGGTTCATCCGTTTGGGAGCTACGATACCACAGACAGATACACAGACATACACGTTAAACTTATAACACCCGTCTCTTTTTGCGTCGGGGGAAGCTTCTTTAAATATTAAAACTTATTGAATTTTTTTTTTTTTTCACTCACCCTGAAGATGTCTCTCGTTAAGGGATAAAACGTTGGTGTTCTTCCAACACAAATAAGGTTAGGTAGTTAACCCGCTTACATCCGTAATGGACTATTATTTTGTTTTTAACCTGTGTATCCTGCACATCTTTTGTAAGAACAGCGCTTTCAAACAGTTATACCCCGTACGTAATGCTCTGATTACAACAAAGGCGTCCGCGTCCCTTCAATTTGTTTTTACGCAGAGATAATGATTTACAACGGACGCACGGACGGACGGACAATGCCACGATAGCAGTATCCACTAGGAATGGGTCGTCGACTTCTTTTCAATCGACGAAACGAGACCGTTTACCGTCAACGATGAACTAGTTCATAAAACAGTCTACTGCTCGACCAGTTTATGCCGTTTAGTTCAGGACATGATCGATCGTTGAACGTTGATGCACAGATTGGTAAACGACGACGAGAATTAAAACGATCATAGGTAAACGGTTGCCAATCGACGACGCGACGTATGAACTATTTTGACGACCGATGTGGTGCAGCCGGCAAAGGTCCGCCTGCGACGCAGGTTGCGGGTTCGATTCCCGCCTTAGGACAAATGTTTGTATGATATGCAAATATTTGTTCCGGGTGTTCTGGGTATTTTTATATAACTAGTAGGTAGTTCTACGAACAGTAGACCTCGCGATCACTACACTTTTTTTTCAACAATGAATTTACCTAGGTACTAGGTACCTACCTACCTACCTAGGTACCATGTCTTTCGGCGTTAACTCGCTTGCAAATCGCCATGCCAGTAGCCAGTGTGAAATAGCACGGAGCAATAGTGTAAATGTTATCGTATCACTTGTCAGAATACCTAAGCACCAGTTTATTATAGGTAGGCCTACCTTTAATAGTAGGTAGGTATTAAAATGTAAGTATCGTTGCCTCTTGCTTTTTGACGCGTCAAAAGAAAAATCCCATAGGTCAGTAGGTAGGTACATAGGGAACCTACACTACCTACCTACCTTCGGGATAGGTACCTACTACCTACCTAGGTAGGTAGAGATAAAGCATTCTAAAAATGCACGCCAAGTAAGTAGGTACCTACCTATGACGTTTTATGAAGAGGGCCTGCATTTTTAGAATGGTTTGTCTCTACCTGGATATGTATGCCCGAAAATCAGAAATAAATAAACCTCCTAGGTACCTAACCTACGCTTGTGTGCATAGTGCTTCTTACCTACCATATGAGGATAGGTAGATAATTGTTTAGTAGGTAATGCCTACTAATAGAATAATACATTGACATACATATTGCATTGCAATAGAGTTTACTTTTACAAAACACCACTTACGCCGCCGCCGCCGATATACAGTCTGGCCTGGCGCATGGCGAAAGAGAGATAGTCATATTAGCGAAACAAGCAAGTGTGAAGAGAGCAGAATGCTTGATAGACGAGTGGCTAGAGAGCGAGAAACAAACAGTTTCGTCAACGCTCGACTTTGGACTGGGCGATGCAAATGTCGTTCACGAGTAAACTGGTTCATCAGTGGACTGTAAACCGGTTTAGCAGTCGACGGCAAACAAACAGTCTACAAAAACAGTTCGTTCATTCAACGACCACTCCTAGTATCCACCCACCCTCAATATACGCGGATGTTTCACTCCGAATGGTTCCCTATACGTAGTGTCTCATTTCGTAGCGAATTTATTCCATAAAAATTTATATGCGAGTCATTACATTAAGTTAGTCATTTTATTGGTAAAATCATTTAAAAGTCTAATCTAATTAAAATTGGTACTTACTAACAAATTAAATAAAAAAATTACATACTAAAATAATGTTTAATTGTCAGTGTCAATGTACCTATAAAAAAATAAATTAAAATTATTACAGAGCAAAATAATAATTAATACAATAAGTAAATTAATTACACATAGATTAAATAAAAATTCGGTGATTAATAAGTAATTTAGTGTCGGGGATTAATAAAGGTAGAGGAGAACCGCTTGAAAGCATTCAACTTGTACCGCTACTATCTAAAAATTAAGCTGAGAATTTCACGATAAAGCTCAAAAGCTCTGTATAATAGAACGTAAAGCTTACACAATAAGGCTTAAGTTAAATTGTAGTAAAGCAGCAAGTACTCGCGGGCGGCCGCTTCCCGGAACGCGACAATGAGTAGGTGCGTCGTCGTCGCGGTGCGCGCTCCCCCAGCTTTAAGGGTCTTATTGTATTTATCGACTCACAATCGCCATAAATGATTCAATACTAAAGTAAGGTCCACTGCTGGACGGAGGCCTCCCCCTGATAAGCGCCTTATTGGCCTTCATCTTATGGGGGTATTGCCCTTAATCCCCACGCTAGGCATGCGGGTTGGGGATCGATGTTTGGTGGTAGAATTGTTCTGTTGTCTGTTGTATGTTTGAATTTCACGCGAATCTGTCAGATTCCGTATCGATGGATGCGGAGAGTCTGAATAGTCCTGCTGGGCCCTCACGTCATTCAAGCAGAGCTGATCTTCAAAAGTACGTTGTTGTTAAAAAGCTTTTCTGACCATGTCTGATTCCTAGTTGATAAATGTGGCTCGACCCTTACTGTCCAACGTCCATCGCGGCGTGAAAGCTTTCGGCATCTGTTCCATGTGGGCTATGCGATGCGTTATTCCACTGGTCCTATTTAAAGTAAAGTAAAAGTATATTTATTGTTAATTACATGTTACATAGATGGTACAGTAAAATAATAGCGTAGCAATGTAATTTGCCCTATTAGGCGTGCAATTATCTGCCTATTACAAGTAAAAATAAAATCTTTAAACTAACAGAAAGAGGAATGAATAAGGTAAATAATGTTACATTATAGAAATAGTAGGCTAGTCAATAGAAAATAAGAATTAATTTGGTTTTTTGTCAATATTCTTGTCATTAATAAAATCTTTTATTGATAAATAACATATTTTATCATATATTAAGGTTTTAAGCTTTCTCTGAAACATCGTGGTAGGCAGTTTTCTGGACTAGAATTTCATTAGAAATGGTGTGATGACGCGTCACATAAGGTATCTAGGTGTTTGACAATGGATATTCCTCTATCGTGTTCCAAATATCTCGAAATCGTTGGCTGAACTCGAATTTCAGAGCCACCTCTAATGACAATATTAGCTGCTCTTATAACAAGGGCGATTGATATGAGGTAATTTCTCGAATACACGGCCACCTTCCATGAAATGATGATTTTGCAAAGATTGCGGACGGAAATTTAACCTAGCTTGAAAGTCCAGCCGTGTGGTGCCAGCTCAGAATGTACACCACACCACCCCAATTCTTCCCGCGGGTGTCGTAAGAGACTAAGGGATATCCACCGAGGGTTGGCAGCAGCGTCTGCTGCAGAACAATTCTACCATCGAACTGCGATCCCCAACCCGCATGCCCAGCGTGGGGATTATGGGCACTGTCCTCTAAGAGATAAAAGCTAATAAGGCGCTTCTCAGGGGAGGCCTGCGTCCAGCAGTGGACCAATAGGCTGTTGGAGGTGGTGAGGAGAAAGCCTCGTCTAATGGTTCTGGTTAACTGAAAAAGCAGTTGCAGACAAGAAATTCAGAGGAGTTGCTTGTCTGCCACCACCTTAACCACTCTTTTCAGTCTCTATCCTTACTTAAAATGGTCACTAAGAATGTACCTTTAGTATTGGTGTAAAGAAGAAAAACCCTGATATTTTTTTAACCGACTTCGAACTAACGCGGAGGTTTTATCTTAGGCTGTATGTAAAGTAACTGTACTTTTTTATATTTTTACACTTTTTTTTTATATATATGTTCGTCCATTTTGCTGTCAATTATGGATCGATTTTAAAAATCATTCCGCTATTGTATGAAAGATGATTCCGAAATGATTCCATAAAAAAATCTTCCCCAGGGCTTAGAATTTGTCCTGCAAAACTTAAAACAGCGTAAAATCAAGGGATTCGAATCTCTTTGTTTTTCAAAACAATTAAAAGTCAGAAGTCAGAATATTTTTTAACCCCCGACGCTAAAAGAGAGGGGTGTTATAACTTTAACGTGTCTGTGTCTATCTGTGTATCTGTCTGTGGTATCGTAGCTCCGGATGAACCGATTTTCGTTTAGTTTTTTTTTTGTGTCAGATTATTTTATCCCGAGTGTTCTAAGCCATGTTTCATGAAAATCTGTCGCGGGGTTTTAAATTTTTTAATTTTATTCTTTTATTTTAAACTGTTTGTACAATTTGGTGTCATAAAAATCATGGTACAAGTTTTCACAGTTTGTCCAACAGGACGTAAGAAGAAGTGAAAAAGAATCTAAAAGGGAGTAAATTTATTGGTATTTATTTTAAATATTTGGTTCTGACCGTTTAAATGATACCCAATCTAAAATGCCTACTAAATAAAATTTAAACTATCGGTACTTACTACTTTACAAAAACAATTAAATTATTTAATTATCGCTTATCTCTTAGTAGTGAACTGCACATTGCACTTGAGAAGGCAGCGTGCGTGTCGAATCGCCTTCACTGGGATGCGTGCGTCGTGTCGTGTCGTGACGGGCCGCGACGACACACAAATACCAATCGCGGTGATTTCCTGGTTTATTTGTTACTGGCTGGTTTTTGTGCTGTTTGCAAAGTTTCCACGGTTTTAGTGCTTTTGTACTTAGGTACTTTTGAAAGTGCGTTGTCTTGGGCCAACGTGCAACGGTTTACGGTACTGATGGAATGTAACTGATTGTGATCTTACTGGGTTTTATATGCAGCTTTATACGTGTTGCATGAAAATAACATAATGTAGACATAAGATTAGTCTTTTGTGATTGCAGTCCCGGGCTATCTTGTGTTTATGGTGGACTCGCGGAAAAAGCTCACCCCTAATTTTTGAAGATGTTTTGATTTGCATACTTTACCTGTATGGATTGGATTCATGCATTAAGAACTCTTTAGATGTGTTATTAATAGTATAATTTTATTTTTGTTAGGGTATTTACAACATGTTCAAACTGGCTATATCTGCAGCCGTAGGTCGTAGCATTTATTCGGTTTTACCAGTCGATAGAGCGGAAAAACAACATTTTTAAATCAAATCAGCCTAAAAATGCACTTATTCGGTTTTACCAGCAAGCCGACGATATTCAATTCACCCTACATTATTTTGCTTACTAACAAAAATGTAATAAGTAATAAGTGTTTTCTCCTAAAGTTCTCCCACATTTTTATAAATTATTAAGATTCAATGTAAGGTAAGTTAAGTACCTACCTATATTTAAGATTCAGTGTAAGGTTTGGATAAAGTTATTTGATTCTTCTGGGTAAGAAAAAAAAAGCTTCGTAAAGCAAGCATGATGTGATGATTAATAATCATACTTTTATGAATCATAATGCGCATACAGCTACACAGCTGTTACATATAGCTTTACGGAGCTTTTTTACTTTCCCAGAAGAATCAAATAATTATATTCAAACCTTACACTGAATCTTATATATAGGTAGTAAGTACCTAACTTACCTTACACTGAATCTTAATAAAAAAGCTCCGTAAAGCAAGCATTATGATTAGTTATCATAATGCTTGCTTTACGGAGCTTTTTCTTTCCCAGAAGAATGAAATAAGATAATTACAAAATGTACAGAGACACTTCCTTCATCATAATATAATGAAGGAAGTGTCCTCCGTACTTACATTTTGTAATTATCTGAACTGCCTACAATATGCATGTCCATTTGTCCACGCCCTTGAAAAGTTGAAATGAATCAGCTGCGAGTTAATGCACATCTGCATTCGCCCCGCGAAAACTGTCAAGCTGACAACGCCGCGCGAATGGTAATTAGTAACGTGGCAACGTCGCGTCGTCGGTCGCGGTGTCGCCCGCGATTATAAAAAGCCGTGTTACATTGGGTACATTAGTCAGGTAGACGGGGAAGGTTAAGAATTATACAGGGTAATGAAGGCAGGTACGCCGCGGATCGCGGAAACAATACCTGCGCGCGCGCAGGCGGCTTGTGGAGCGAATGCGTCACGCCACGCCCGCGCCGCCGCGCCGCCACGCTTGAGGGCAATTGCATCGTCTTGCTTATTCTTGAATTCTTGAGTGTTTGGTTTAGTAACGTATTCATTTAAGTAAGTCTATGAGAGCTACCTGTAGGTTGTTAGCAACAGTCTGCTGTTAGCTCAATAGTGTCAATTGTAAATACTAGTTGTAATTTATTTCCATTATTTGATTGTAATTTTCTTTGTGAATTAAAATCCTATTATCAATTAAGTAAATTAAAAAAAAAAATTGGCCTAGCTAGAGGTATCTTTAATTTGTCAGTTCCAGTGATTCAATTGGGAATAAATAATAAATAATGCCGGAAAATCCACACAACATCATTTGAATAAAAAAAGTGTGTGTATCTTAAATTTTCAGAATTTTCATTGTTTGCTTATTTAATCAATATACATAATTGAAATATGATTCAACATAATTCGCGGGCACACGGGGCATTGAATTGTGTTATTAACCTATTAACTCATGTTCATTGAGCAGCTAAATTGAGCACCACTGGTTGGGTTAAAATTCAAAACCTACTGCAGTAATGTCCTACTTTGTTTTAACCCTTTCCTGTCCTGGCCCATGGTGCACATACACCGGTTGAATTGGACCTGGTGTAGCTGCGACCTTACCTTACCGCATCACTCCAAGGAACCATCCCCGCTACATAACTTATTAAATTACATACCTACATAACATTATAATTGCGATGGAGGACTTTGGATGGATGTATGTTTGTTTCTTCTTAACGCCAAAACTACTAAACAGATCTAGCTAAATTGCTTAAGTGAAGGTCCAGATTCAAAATAAAGCAAAGGCTACTTTTTATCCCACTCATCAGATCACATGGGATAGATAGATATAACCTTTAACGCATTGAATGCCCAGCCTAGGTGGTGCGACCCGCAGGAGTGCGCCACCGCCGCTACTCGGGAGCGGAGACTGCCATCTGCGTCTTGGGCCATGAATGTGGTAATTTAAACGTTTCCATAGAAAAAGACGCGTGCGAAGCCGCGGGCTGGAACCAGCACTGAATAAAAGCCCTGTTGCGTATTTACCCCGCTTGACCATTCGGGCCCGTGCGCGTCAAAAACAATAGCGCCCCTATTTTTTGCTATTGACGAATGCGTGAGTGATTAGTCTTGCCCGCACGGACATGCTCATTTTTAAGAGAACTTTGAAATTCGTTCTTGGAGGCTTTGGGCTTTCTTTTGTCTTGCTTTTTTTCGCGGTGGCTGTTTTGGAAATCATATTTTTGTAGTAATCATAGAATTCGTAAAAGTTTGTGCCGTTGTTTGGCCGAAGACAACGCCAAAAGTACTGAATGGATCGGGCTGAAATTTTACACACAAACAGATCTGGACCTGGACTAACATTAAGGCTACATGTGGGCTACTTTGTATTCCAAAAAGCGAGGGAAGCCGCGAGCATAACCTAGTAGTTGCTTAATATCGGGTTGGTGAGTTTATGTGCTAGGCTGTGCTAAGAATAGTGATACTTTTTTCGGGAAAATTATTACCTACATAGGCCACTAGATAAAACTAGCTTCGTTTTGTTTATAAGTCCCGTTCGTCCCACCAAAATATTCAGAGGAACGGAACTTATTTTATTTTACAGTAATATTTTAAGTATTCCTATTCGTCCCACTGGATTTGGTGCGACGAAAGGGTTAAATCACTGAATTCAGTAAGACACGTTCATTCCTATTCGTCGTTCAGTTTGTTTTTATATAGCGACATCTTGACTCTACATTTGTCGATAGCCGATCCCTGATGGAAGAGATATCTCAAAAGGTTTGAGGAAAATATAAAAATAATAGGAAAGTAATAAAAGGACGAAGTGGACCCGCGACAGTGGGTGCCGGTCGCGAAACGTGTCGCCCTGCGATTGATGGACGCAATTTACAGGGCGCGCGTGCCCTTTCGAGTTTTGGTTGGACTACAAAATACAATTATACTTACAAATCAAATCAAATAAACTCTTTATATCCTTGATCAACCAAACTCTTTATTTCCAAGATAAATGTACACTTAGAAAAGGTCAAATTATAAAATTAAACACTGACACGGGAATAAAATTATATTTTCTATTTATTTAGTTTTCTATTTAGTTAGAACTGTTAGAAGTGCCTCAAAGCCTATGTTAGGTTTAACTAGAAACCGAGTTCTCACCTGGTTTAATAAGAGGTATTAGTATTAGGTAGGTATATTAATCGATTTCGATTAAACCTAAGTATTTACTTAGGTAACAATCTTTCAAGCTATTTTTAGAATAATTACAATAAAAATATGACAATCCGATGAATATCGGGTGAAGTACTGATTCATGCTGAAAGGTGGGGCTCAGTTCAATGTTCCGTATCGGAGTTGCGTTAGCGAAGAAGACGGGCGTGCCGTGTCGTAAAATGCGTGAATGGCAGGTTATAGTAGGTAATGTAATGTTATTCTTGATAGACCAACTATTGCTGCAGCAGCCCGTCAGCGCTGAGTGGTCGGCGTTGTTCTCTACTAGTTTCTGCTCGCACCTTCGCACGCGTTATTTCTGTGGAAACGTTTTCTATCCCGTTTCGTATCCTATGTTTGATTCCAGGATTAGAATTACCTGTACGCAAAACTTCAGCCAGATCCGTTCAGTAGTTTTGGCGTCAAGAGGTAACAACTATTCATCTATCTATCCATCCATACATCTAAACATCCAAACTTTCGCATTTATAATATACTAGCTTCTGCCCGCGGCTTCGCACGCGTATTTTCGGTATAATAAGTAGTCTATTGTTTAAGTTAGGCTACGTTCCAAGTGTATGCCAAATTTCATCTTGATCTGTTCATTAGTTTTGGAGATCCTAGGTAACAAACATTTCAAATTTTTAAAACTTTGCATTTATAATGTTAGTAGGATAATAGGAAGTGTGATTTAAACGCTTCTATAGCAACCCTACATAATAATATTGACCTATCAGCGCCGATGATCAGCGTGACACTAAAACCAGCCAAAAATAGAACCTTCACAGAGCACATCCTGGTTGACTTCCGGATACCTTCCGGAAGTTTAAGTCACTTAGCCGCACTCGAATTTCAAAATTGACCTATTATGTTTGACGTCACACTTCAAGTAAAAAAACTTCCAAGAGGTCCAGCTACCCAGCGCATTCCCAATTTCCCACATGTGCTAATGTACCCCAGGGCACAGGGGCGCCGCCGCCACGCCGCGATAACTTAGAGCCGCCTGCACCCCACGTCGGGCACCCCCGTCGCGAAACGGCCGCGAAATTGATTGTTATGAAAAGAACTCTGCACTGCGTGTTTAGGATGGCCTCTGATGTTCACTGAAGTAAAGATGCATATTGAAAAGATTGTTAGTATACTTGAGCACTGAGTATATTGGCCAAGTATCTCAAGAGAAGCAAATAGGTCTCGACAGAGCCTACACATTTGCTCCCCTTCAAGTCGAGACCCTAGGTCCGTGGGGTACCGAGGCTCTTCAGGTTTAAAAAAAATATCTGAGCATCGCGTCTGGTCGAAGCGACGCGTGACGCGAGAGCTGGTGAGTATCTGGCGCAGCGCATCAGCATTGCCATACAGCGGGGCAATGCAGCCGCGTCTTGGAAGCTTACGTATTGATATGGATCAGTTGAGCTACCTGTAGATTATTTGCAACAGTCTGCAGTTAGTTAAATTATTCAATTGTTAATACTAGTTCTGATTTATTTCTATTAGGTGAATAAAGGGTTTGATTAGCATTGAGTATAGGTACGGGGTTATTTTTAGCCTTTTCTGTCTTTTACCTGCTAGGCGAATAGCTCTGTTTTCACTTCTCGCGTTTCAATACAGTATCGATCTCGACGATAGGTCTGGTCTGCGTCAAGCTAAGGTTTGGAACACTGTTTTTCTCTGCCAATTACAACCTGGGGCTCTTCAAGACAGGAGTGAATAGGTTTCTTCTAGACCTTCGTGAAACACCGTCGGTCACATCGTCACTTTCTATCAGGTGAGATTGTGGTCAAACGAAAGTCTACTGACAAAAAAAACAACATGTCTTAATAAAGGAATAGAGAGTGCGTCTGTGTTTGCGCACGCACTTGGGCACTAATGTCCTGCGCACATGGCTCGGCTCCCTTGAGACTGGTCGCCGTAGCGGAAATTATCTTAGGAGGAGAATGTCATCAGGACATCATTTGCGATTAGACATCATGTCTAAAACTATTTGTCTTTCATCTATCAAGGAATCGAAAATCAAAAAATAAATATATATAAATATACAAATTTCTTTATCCAGACAACTTAGTCTATTTTGTTAGTACACTTAAACCCGTCACACACAGAAAACGTGGCCGGGCCGGAGGCGAAGGCGTGCGGGTTCTATCATACGAATTTATATGAGAGACTACATATAAATTCACGCACGGCCACGGTTTCTGTGTGTGACGGCTTCTAGGGATAGAGGTTTAGTACTTAAAATTAAACAGGGATTTTGTACTCAAAAAAAAATCCTCCAAAATGTCCATAAAATATCTCAATCGAAGTTTAACCATTTCCTCCAAATACAGAACTCTTAACCTTACAAACATCCCTGACTTCCCATCTCTCAGAATTAAAATTGACCCGTGGCTTCTCGGTCGAATATTGATTACCCGCTGTTCCGTGGCTATTAATAGACCCGCGGCTGCCTACGGCTTTGGCCGGACATGTGCGCCTTCCATTAGTTCCATTCCATGCCGCTAATTGCGGCGCGACCGTTCGACGCCCGTCTTTCAAATACATGAGAGTATGTTTGTTCGTTTGCTTGACGAAGAAATAATGATTTTGGGATGTATTTTTGTCTTTTAGAAGTTTTTCTCTACAGAAGTGTCAGTGTTAGCCACGTTGGCCGTAAGGTTTCTGATCCGAATATCGGTGGTTTTATATTGACCGTGACAAAGCAGTCTTACCTATATTTGTAATGTAAATAACACTATAATTAAACAAAATCAACATGATGCAATTTGGCTAACTAGATAGGTACTAATTAATAAAATAAATTAATAATGCTGGACAATTCACACAGCACCATCTAGCCCCAAAGTAAGCTACTCAAAGCTTGTGTTAAGGGTACTAGATAACTGAGATACTAATTGTTTGGTAACATTTCTTTGTACGATCTGCAGATATTTGTTCAGGGTGTTCTGGATGCTTTCTGTGTGAGTTGTCCAGTATTATTATTATTATTTATTTTTCTCAGCCCTGTTGGCAGGATCTATAGAAATAGTTTGAAGATAAAAGAAGTCGTATAGAAACGTTTATTATTGCTTAGCAAAAATGTATACACCAAAACATACATATATTATGATCCGATGACACAAAATTTATATAAATAAAGCGGTTGCAACGGATCAATGATCCATCGGGAACGTTTTGTTTGATCAGATGCAACCAAAAACTGATCATATAATCAGATCCCTGGTAAGTCGTGGTTTTGGTAGCTCTACCTTTCTTATCTTCCTCTCATCTCTATGAACAGTTCAGGTTTATTAATTTTGTTTATATGTATATTGCGTCATATTATGGCACCTAAATACAATTTATGTTACCTATGGGGTACACACAATATATTGTACCCATTTAGGGTATTGCGATGACAGATGGCCAGATACCTAGTTTCAGCTGACACATGAAAAGGTTAAGATTTCTTGCTCAACCGTATATAAACAAAACGTGCTATTTTGCTTTCGGCTAGGAGGAAATCAGCACCACCTAACTGCCTACTGCTCTCACTGTTCAAAAAAAAGAGAAAGAGCATCGAATCGCGTGGGGCACAGCCCGCATCCCGTTTCCGGGAACGCGGCCCTGCAGATTATACAACACTCGGGCTCCGCCGCCGGGCGGCGGCGCGGGCGGCGCGGGCGGCGCGGCGCCGCGGGTACATAAATCAGGGACGCCGCGCGCCGCCGTCGCTTCCTTTCGCTTTAGGGTTCTGTGAGCATGCTACACTGTTTTGCTAAGCCTACGTGTCGTCCTCTTTGGCCGAAGACATTAAAGATTTAGACATTTGGATTTAGATGAGGCTCGTTTTGCTACGTGTCGTCCACCGCTGCTATGCAAACCGAGCTTTTTTCCACTGAAATCGACTATTTTTGCCTATGACAACGTGACTGGACTTTGCGGTCAGCCAGAGCGTGGAAACGGGGGTTTCCATCCATAGATTATGACTTAAAATTTGTTGTTTGTATCACCGTTCTAACTTTGACAGCTAGATACGGAACTCTCGAATCGCTAGTGTGGCTCCTACTTGGCCAGTTTTTTGTCTTTCCGCGGTAATAAGATCGCGCGTCAACATCAGGTATAGAACCCTGGCGGGTGCTATTGCATTGACCGACGCCGGACCCTTCTACTTATTACTTACCTATTTACGAATTTAGATAATGGTATTCGGGGAATAGGGATAAGAGAGCGGTGGCGCGACGCGGATCGCGTTTTACTGCGATGCGGTAATGATGCGGAACGAAAATCGATGTCATTTTTGAGTTTGTGCGCACTTACAGCGTTTCCAGAATATGTTTTCATTTAAATTTTATCAAAAACTAGTTTCGGCGTGAAGAATTCACAAACATCCATCTATCCGTATCTATCCATATCAACTTCCGCATTTATGATATTAGTGTGATTTGATTAACGCGTTCACTGCCAAGCTTCAGGGATTTGACCCGGGGAGGGGCGTCATCGTCGCGTTGAAGCTGTCCCTCATCATCATCAGCATGTGCATCGCAACAGTTAAAAAATACTTAGACAAAAACAACCACAAACTCTGAAATGAAACACAAGAAAGTAATTGAAGTGAAGTTTCAGCAGAAAAATGACATAACCGTATATACTTGTTCCACCGACTTGTGATGAAAGTTTTCACAGGTGACTTTGACCTATCTATTTTTGGTCATCAACAAGGAATACCGGCATATTTTCCTTCAACATCAGCACCTCCTATATCCTGGTATGCGTTCGAAAGTTCCACTATGGAACTGTATGAGTCAGGGCCGCGTCAGTCGCGGACGGAAACAATTAATCGCAAAGATAATCGTCCAAAGACTCGATACTGTACCGAGGTGACTCGCTGTCATTACCGTCATTATCCACGGCCTGGGGCCACTACCTTATGCTTTGCGCCATACGGTTGATTATTGCACCTACTTGTGCAGTGCAGTTTTTAGGGCAAGCGGTGCAGTTTGCGCCTTCTGTCGGTCTGTGGTTTTTCTCTGACGTATTGTAAAGAGAACTAAAGATGCCAGACGCGACGAGAATTCAATGTATCTTATGAGCTTATTACCCTTTCATTGAGCTTTAGCAAGCTGTTTGCAAGTGTCTAGTTTGGTTCGGTCGGAGATAGTTTAATATAGGACAAAGATTCCAGTAGGCTATTCAGAATCTCCGCTGTCGAGTTATTACGGAATCGGACACAGATTCGCGTGAAATACAAATATTTTAGCGGTCGTTAATATTTTCTGCGTTCTGCAAGGAATTGAACTACCAGAAAAGTAGTTTTCCACAAATCATTTAACATTTTCTGGGTCATGGTAGGTAGTTTCAGCACTAACTTCAGAAAATAAAATTAAAACCATCGATTTATTTAAAATTTGGAAGATTGAATACTAAATTCTCGAAAGTGGAAGGCTCAAATTAGGTCCACTTTGGTCCACCCATCTCAGTCACAGTCGGACCGGCGCGCGGCGGCGGCGCGGCGCCGGCGTTCGTGTTTATCGTCCATGTTGTCTCGGTCGCACTTCGGTCAAGTTAACGTCTTTCCATATTGGTTGTTCATTTGGTTATATGTTTATTGAAAATTATTGGAAATAGCGTGTCTTTACGTTTACATAGTTGTATTGTAACAGAACACAACACAGGTCATTTGTTGAGTTAACGCTGGGACAATGTACCATATCTACAGAATTTTACTTAGGTATAAGTATCTATGCTTAAAACAGGATTTAGTTTAAATCTGGAAAATGCTATGGTTACCTAAGATACCTAAGTGGAATACTAGGCTTCTTACACAGGTCAGCCCTTAGCTCTAACTACATTTTAATAAAGCTAATAGATACCTAGGCTAGTCTGGTCGCGACACAGATGATTCATCACGGTCCATATCGCGAGATGCCACCGATGTAATACGACAATTACCGAGCGCTCACGAACGCGCACGCTCGCCCGGCATGTCGACGTGCCTTATCAAAAGGGTGCCGATGTCTGTCCGTTTTTTTTGCACGCACCGGTCCAAATAAGAACTACCTATTACTAGAATAACTGGATGAATACGGCGGATATTCGTGGGAACGGATGATACTGAAGGGTTAAGATCCGCGAGAAAAAAAAAACAATTAGGTACTTATAGCGGTTCGGTGTCGCGATCGCGTGAGAGCGAGTCATTCTTGCCCTTAATTGGGTTCTTCGTTATTATCTTGAAGTTTGGCTCTGGCTGAACGATAATTTTGGATTTAAAAATCTCTACCTCGTTAATTTTGAGAGATCTATAACTACATGATTCCGGACTTGACTGGCACATTATGGTACTTTTGAAAGATCGATGACTTACGAGTACCTAACCTACCTAACCTATGTTATGTACGCTTTTGCCATACCTTTAATAGTTGTTTATGCAACTGTCATATAATGAAGGGTATTAAAACACGAGTGTGAGTTTATCATTTCATAACAGTAACGAGTGTTTTAATACCCGTGTTATATGCAGTTGCATACACTACTTTATCTTCACTAATGCAAACAAGAGTAAAAGCTGACAATAGTTTAATTATAATAATTGTTAAAATTTTGGATGGTACAATTTTGAAAGTTAATGTTAATTATTGATCCAGCAGCTGTAGCGGCCGCGGGGCAAGCAGTAGAGCTCGTAGACGGAGTCGGAATATTTATAATTACTTCATTCGTCTTGTTTTCTATACTGTTCAAGATCGTATTTGAGACTTGAATAAGATCTTACCAAAGAGTTTTGTGTATGTAAGTTTAGTAGTTTCGACGAAGTTTTCACGTATAACCCAACTGTTTTCAAAAGCCAGCCTAATATCAAAATTTTATAGGTACAATATTTTATAATTTTATAAATTTTATATCTACAACTTGTATGAGGATTTTGACATAAGGCTCGCCAGGTTAATTGGTCGCGTTTTATTGATGTTATAATGAGATTTTACGATATCGATGTGGATATTATACCATCATGTGAAATTGCTTAAATTGAGTGTTTTGTTATCTGCGCTATAACAGTAGTAATTATAAGTCAAGTATTGGAAACATAAGTAGAATGTTATAACATTAGTGTAGATAAAATATATAACGCGATGCGATAGAGCGTTAGCCAAGTTTGGTAAGAAACTTGCGACGCAATTGAAGTGTATATTTATTTACATATTTATAATAATATTTTGAGGTCGATCTTTACCAAAGTGTCGGATCTGTTATTTTTAAACATGTCCGCTCCGTTGAAAAGTTGAAAACTGACCCTTATCATTGCGATAGAGCAGAAGAATAGAAACAAAAAAGAACACATTTTTTTACACAATAAGCTCATAATAACGAAAAAAAAGACGCATGCGTCAGAGACCAACTTTGAATTTGGTCTTTTTAAAAAATTCTTCTAAACTTGGTTAGTCTATTGGCTTGACGGCGGCGGCGGGCGGCGGCTTGAATTTGTAATGGCACCATGGAACCATTGACTTGGCTACAAGGTTGACCTTCTGTACCGTCATTTCATTTTTTTTTGTAGTGTATTGTATTAAGTATAACAGTTATTTAGTACCCATAACACAAGCTCTGCTTAGATTGGGGCTAGATAACGCTGTGTGAATTTTCCAGCATTATTTATTATTTATTTATTTATTTCAACGGATTCGAAGAAGCAAATAACAGCGAAAAAGGTCCAAACTTTGGACGCTTGGCACTCAACAGACAATTTTAACGGTCCAAATTTTATACGCCGGCCACGGGGGAGGGTATGGGTCCGTAAGTATAAATACTATTTATCTATTGTGGTATGAGTATGGCTGCGTGATGTCACTTGTACTGATTAATAAATACATGAAACAATTCAATAGGCAGCGATTGTTGAACTGCATTTAAGTAATCAACTGTTATCGTGCGCGCGAGTGTCCGTGATCTGTTATCAGGTTCGCCTTGCAACACATTCATTGCAGTTAGGTATGCACATTCACACATGTGCACACGATTGGTACTTGTAACTTATTTATTTATCTATTGATCACCAACTTAGTGTTAAACTAGCTAGGGGCCATTCATTCATTTATTACGTAAGACGATTTGGGGGGGGGCCGGGGGGAGGGGCGTCGACCATGTCTTATTTTTTCTTACAAGGGGGTGAGAGGGAGTCTCGAGAGTTCTTACGTAAGATCACAAAAAACCAAAAGTTTATTACTACTTACCATAAAATAAAAATTATTAGTCTACCTTTGTAAGTAGATACAAATAAACATTTCTAAAAATTGTTACTTTGTAAAATAATCATTAAAACTAACCAAACGTGTATTAATTTTTTCCTTAATAGGTATGATTCTTACGCAATAAATATTGAACGGGGGGGAGGGGGTCGGCCTATTCTTATTTATTCTTATAATAGGGGGGAGGGGTCAAAAGCTAGCGAAAATCGTCTTACGTAACGTAATAAATGAATGGCACTTAGGCAGCCCGCACATTGAGCGGGCTGCCTAGAAGCGGCGGCAGCTTGTGTTGTGGCTCGAGCGTGGCCGCTCAAACGTTCTGTTTACGTCGATACTATACAAAATGTATGAAAAAACTCGTCCGCAGCTAGTGGTCGCGTCTAGTGGCCGCTACTAGTGGCTCAATGTGCGTAAGCTCTTATAGTTACCTTAATAAAATCATATGTCAAGTGTCAGTAATTCAGTATAATAAATATCCATACTAATATTATTATCTATTTTCTGCCGGTGGCGTCGCACGCGTTGTTTCTATGTAATCGTTTGAAGGTTATTTCTATCCTATGGGAACTGTTTTATGAGATAGCCTATGTTTGATTCCAGGCTTAGAGCTACATCTATGCGAAATTTCAGCCCGATCGGTTCCGTCTTTACGAATAGAAAATAATAAAACAAAATATGGTAATCATCATCAACCTAAATTAGTCCACTGCTGGACATAGGCCTCCCCTAATGAGCGCCATAGCGTCATTTTTATGGTAATCATTTATATATATTAATATTTTTTTATTATTAATTTATTATTAACTAAACTAAGGAATTTGAAGTCGCTTTTTATTTTCAAAACAATTGAAATTATTTTTAACTACGTTTCTGGTATTTCACTCGTGTGTCTGTTACCTTTTCACGCCTAAACGGCTGAACAGATCTTAATCCTCTAGAAAAACAAAGCCGGGACATCAGCCAGTCCTGTATAAACCGTATTAAACTTATAGAATCTATAAAATAAATATTTATATGTAGTGTATTATATTAAGTATATCAGTTATCTAGCACCAATAACACAAGCTTTGCTTAGCTTGGGGCTAGATAATGCGGTGTGAATAGTCCAGCATTATTTATTATTTATTTATTATTTATTATTATTTATGGAATATATAAAAACAATATTTCGCGCATTGTGATTGTGCCGTACCCCGTTCCACATTCGAGTAATAACTCGAACACTCATGGACACATGCAATAAACATGATCTACAGGTAGATCTACACCACAGATATCAGAAACAAAGATCTACACAGATACCAGATAAGTTAAAATTGTATCACATCTTATCACTCTAATATTATAAATGCGAAAGTTTGGATGGATGGATAGATGGATGGATGGATGGATGTTTGTTGCCTCTTCACGCCGAAACTATTGAACGGATCAGACTGAAATTTTGCATAGGTACAGGTAAGTCTAACCCCTGGAATCAAACATAGGCCGCGTGCAGAAGCTAGTATTATAAATGCGAAAGTTTGGATGGATGGATGGGTGGATGTTAATTACCTCTTCCCGCCAAAACTACTGAACGGATCCGGCTGAAATTTTGCACAAAGGTAATTCTAATCCTGGAATCACATAGGCTACTTTTTATCCCATAAATCAGTTCCTATGGGATAGAAATCACCTTTAAACGTTTCTATAGGAACAACGCATGCGAAGCCGCGGGCATAAAAACTAGTAATATATAATTTAATAATTGAATATTAACTTTAGTACCCATCTTCTCAAGTTGCTTCGCCCTGACCGGGTACATAATTATAAGATCTACCCACTAAGAGTGTAAGAATAGTGAAATATTCATGTAGGTACCTACCTACCTATAATTATGGATGCAATAAATTAAATATGGTAATGATATGAATAAGACCTAAATTTGAAGGAGGCAGGGCAAAACGAGGAATACTATAAAATAGTCACTATTTTCCAATTTATAATATTAATATCGATGTTCCATTCTTAGAGGAGTAAAACAAAGTGGGATATAAGTGGTTTCTTATTTGCATCGAATGGTAACCCTGTATATTTTGCGATGTTTTTCCGTTTATAACTCAGAGCCCTTTGATTGACTTTGATTGAAACTACATATTTTGACCATATTCCATCTTGTATTTCCATGAAACCATATACATACCGAAGATAGTAGGTACCGTAGATTGATTGCACAGTCTGCAATTAGCTCAATTGTTTCAATTGCAATTACTAGTTCTGATTAATTTCTATTATTTCATTGTAATTTTATTTGTGAATAAAGAATTAACATAAAAACATGCAACTGTTGCAAACAGTAATAAATAAGGTTTCTTCGTCGCTTCTTTACTTTAGTCTACATACCGAAGCGACAGAAATCTAAATTATCACTTTATTTCCGTATTCGTGTTTAGGTAATTTTATTATTCGACCTTTTCTAAGTGTAGGTACATTTATTGTATTTATGGAAATAAAGAGTTTTTGATTTTGATTTTGACAATCTACAAATATACCTAGCTAAAAACCACTATAGAGTCCAGACGAGTATTTTGATACCTCATTCATCAAAATCGCTTCAGCCATTTTAATGCGTCGAGGTAATAAAAAGTGCTTACTGAAGTCTGTAGCAAACAATCTACAGGTAGCTCAACTTAACAAAACAAAAAGTGTTCTAAAAAAATTCAGTAAGTTAAGTTTGTTTTAAATCTATGAGAAGATTGGTGTAGTGTAACTCTCCAAATTGTCACAGTGAAGTGATAAGTTTAGCATACCTCCTCCTCCCTCAACAGCCAGTATCGGTCCACTGCTGGACGCAGCCCTCCCCCTGATGAGCGCCTTATTGGCTTTTATGACAATCCGCATGCCCAGCGTGGGGATTATGGGCATTAGCCCCCATGCGATAAAAGTTTAGCATAATGATAATAAATAAGAATTCATTCTTCTTGCATCCAGCCTTCTTGCATCCAGCAAGTAGGTATATCGCGACCAACGGGTCCTGTCCTGGGGGCCTACTCGGAAAAGGAAATTCGATGTTTCGTTTTCGTTGTCGTGCAAAACCATATTTTATGTCGCTTGTATAAGATTGCGTTTGCACGAAAACGAATCAGAAACTTCGATTTCGTTTAAAGGAGTACGGGCCCTCGGAAAAGGAAATTCGATGTTTCGTTTTCGTTGTCGTGCAAAACCATATTTTATGTCGCTTGTATAAGATTGCGTTTGCACGAAAACGAATCAGAAACTTCGATTTCGTTTAAAGGAGTACGGGCCCTGATTCGTGACGCGGTCTCGCTTCTAATACCGATGCTATTCTAACGACAAGTCAGGCGGCACTTTTAAGTCCTTTACTTGCATCAGCAATGATATGATAAGTATTTACTTGAACGCTATAAATAGTCATGATTGAGCATTGTTGGATAGATTTAACACATTCACTGCTCAAGCTCTGCGGTGCGACCCGAAGAGGTGCGTCGTAGTTCCAGCAGGGCCACGATTACGGTGTGTTAATTGTATTGGCATTACGGCTCAAGCGTTAACAGTTGAAACGTTAGGGTGCGCGTACACGAGCCGGCATCGGACAATCCACTGAGAAGTGCGTCCACTGATCGGCAATCCGAATGACGTTATTCGCACTAAACGGAAAAGTTGCCATCAAGAATCCTCGCCGGCATTGCCGACAGTCCGTGCGGTGCGGATCTTGAGTAGCAAACAATTGGGCATTGATGGCCATGCATGAAGTGCGGATGGTCCGATGCCGGCCTGTAAACCCTAACGTTTCAACTGCTAACGGTAACAACAATAGGCAACTACACTTACCACACCGTGATCGGGTCGGGGATTCTTGAAGGCGACTTTTCCATTTAATGTGAATGACGTCATTCGGATTGCCGATGATCAAAGGCCCTGGACAATAAGTGCGTTTGCGTCATAGTCAAACAAAGTGTTAAAGTTAAAAACTTAGTTTACGAGATTTCTTTATATTAATTAAGTGGTAAAGTTTGTAATAGCAACCCCATCAACGTAACACGGCAACATGACGTCACGTTTCGCGAGTCACGCGGGCGACCACGGGTCCTGATTAGGTAGGTAATGTTAGAGCCGCGAATAAAGGTTGTCGCACACGTAGTAATAAATGAAATGAAAATGATTAATAAATATTGCTGGACGTTTCACATAGCCATCTAGCCCCAAGCTGAGCAGAGCTTGTGTTATGTATGGGATAACTGATATGTATAAAATTTTATTTTTAAGAATCTATTCAAAAGTTTGCAGAAGACCGAGACGTTTGGAAGGGTGCGAGGGAGGCCTTTGCCCAGCAGTGGGACGAAATAGGCTAAATAAAAAAAAACTATTGTATTAAACTACATAATTATTCATTACTGTACATAGAAAATACCCAAAACAAATATCTGCAGAGCGTACAAACATTTGTCTCGAGGCGGGTATCGAACCTGCAACCTCTTGCGTCGCAGGCGGGCCTTCGCCCGCTGCGCCGCCGCAAGGGTCGTCAAAATAACGACAAGAACTCAACGCATCCTTTAGTCTTTTTGACTCGTCGCCGTCGGCGGCTGCCGCTATCGCGACAAAGCATAGAGATCTCTCTCATTTTGATGATCTCTCTCGTCAATCAGTGAGTGACACATTAATGCTGTATGTTCCAAAACGAAATAAGGAGCTAGAAACACGTGCCTTCTATCTTATGAGCTTTAACCTCTTTCTAATCTCGCGTTTGAGATCGAAAAAAAACTGATTTCCATGAAATAAATATATGTATGAATGAATAAACCTATGCATTTGGGTATTTTTGTAATTTAAATAGGTAGGTATTTGTGTATGTAAAATTTGATAATTGATTAGAATTTTGTAATTTTTATCAGCTACCTACTTAATAATATAATGCACACAGATCCCCATATTCAATACAACAATCCTATCCATCCACGGTTGTCTGGTAGAGATCGCTCTTGAGCGACAAGACCACCGATTGTCTCATTTTTGTAAAAAAAAATATTTTGTTTGTTAATTGTTTCGTGTGTGCAATGTGAATTTTTTATCTAGGTACCTATCTATCATCTTTGAACTCGCCCACTCACCCGTTAGAGTCACTGGCGTGATACTCACCTCCTTAGATAATCTGAAACTCACCACAGATTAAAACAACTCACGGTCACAGATAGTATCACAGTTTTACTCAGGTCAGTGCCACCGACCGCGGCATTACAGCTCTGTTCAAACTTTCTACTTCTAGAACCTATATTCAAACTGAACGCTTTCCCTTAGTGTAGTCTAGCTGGTCACTAAAGATGTGCTAAAGATGTTCGAGGCAGGTCATCTTTTGTTAAACGAGAATGATAGTTTGACTTCAAAGGAGGTTTTACTTTCCCACATTACCAAGGTGGAATTACGACTCCTTTTTGTCGTAGCGCGCAGGAGGAAATAAAAAAAAAATTGACTAAAGAGTTTTTGAAATTCGAACTTTGACCATGAAAAGTTTGACGACGTATCATTCCCAAGGAGGTTTGTTTGTTTCGATTAGAAAGAGATTTTAACATTGTGGGAGTGTTTTGGGAAAAAACTGCAATTACTCCGACAGAATCACGTAAAATTATAATCTCCAACTCCTTATCAGCGAGTTTGATTCAATACGTGCCGATCCGGACGCCGCCGTTCCTATCACGAGGTTGCGAACTCTCCGAGTTTGGTCTTGTAGTTGCAGATAACTTGATAAAATATTATCGGGCACTTTTTCCGCATAAATAAAAGTAGTCCTTACCACTTTATCATCGCAGCTGAAACCTACACTGCTGGACAAAGACCTCACCAAAAGATCGCTACAATCCTACATCAATATGATAGAGTTTCCTGCAAACAGGTTACAAGCAGATTGTAACTTATAATTCTTATAAAGAGGTTGTTGCAAATAGGTTACATGGAGTACAAAATAGGGTAGTAAATAATGGTCAGTAGTATGATTAAATGGGAACATGGGGTAATGCTTGTAACACTTTTGAAACACAGTTTCAGTAGGTGGTATATAACTGCATTATGCAGAGGTAAGAGGTAAGCTTAGCTTTAACAGAGTAGGCGTACACAACTCTGTACCACTTTACCGTAGAATAGTTAGCATAATATGAAAGTACAGTAACGAGATAATTTGGACGAAATCCCGCGGGCAACATACGGAGTAAAGCAGTCGGTTCTCAGAAATGCTCTGTTCGGGATTAGAGGGATTTGTCGAGTCCTGTGAAAATTATCAGCTAATTCGCTGAATATACCTGACTAAGTATGTTTTAGCCACTCGGGACTGTAGCCAGGTAGCTAGGAATAATAAACGTATTTTGTTTAGTAGGAAACTTAGATTTGTTAACAAGTTGATACCAAAATAAAAAAGTAGGTACCTACCTACCTAAATAAATATAACATAAGCACGGTAAGCCGTTGGTCCTGCGCTTGACCTCTCCCCGGTCGTGTCGGTATGCCGTCCCATCGAATTATGAGAGTGAGAGAATAGAGAGTGCACCTATGTTTGCTCACACACATGAGCACTATAATAATATGTCCTGGCGCATTCGACTAGTCTGCGATGAGACCGGCCGCCGTGGTCGAAATTCGGCTTTGGAGGACATCATCATCAAATATATATGTAATTATTCAGGTTTGTGTTGTAGAAAAAAATTTATTCGTACCTAATTGATTTTGTTTTTGGTTGGCTTAACATGGGTGCAAAACGTTCAATCGTTCATTCCATATTCGAATTTAAAAAAGAGTATGAATTTTTTTCTTAACCTTTTTTTAAATTTGACTGTTACAATCTAACCTCCCCCAGGTTAGATTGTAACAGTCAGCTTGACTGAACCTTATCATATATTATTTTAGAAGTATAGCAATAGAAGCACAATATTCTAGCACAATCTCAAGTCAAGTACCCCGTGGCGGCAGCAGTCTAGCTCGTATTCTACCAGATTTTATGTTACGTCGCATTTTCCGCGGTAATATCACAGTAATATTGTGCAACGGCCTCTGATTCTGTGATGTGCAGCCATTAGCGCGGGCTTCCGCGTCTCGGCCAATGCAGCTGCAATCCTGCGACATATTTTTTGGTGCAAACGTTTTGCAGATGGCTGCGGCGGGTGTGGCTGTTCTGATCGCGTTGGGGCGGGTTGAGTTGGTATTGACTTATTGATGTTGAATGATGTATATTTAGGTTTTTATGTTAAGATTTAATTATTTTCTTGCGATTTACGATACGAAAACTTAAGTCTGGCTATTTCAAAGAAGCCAGCAAAAGGGTAGAATAGAAAGGAAATTGAAACTTTTCGCAAAGCATATAGTTTTATTTCCAAATGAACCGTTTTTTATTCAAATACTTTTAACTTAATTATATTTAAGCATTCACCATCATCATTAACCTATATTAGTCCACATAGGACGCCGACCAAGTAGTAACATAAGACGTTGAATATTGTTTTTTGGGTATTGCTAGGGCGTTATCATCATCATATACTAGTCCACTGCTGAACATAGGCCTCCCCTAATGAGCGCCATAGCGCCCTGTCTTCAGCTTGCTGCATCCAGCATTTGCCTGAAGTCTTTTGCATTTACCATCAGTTGCAATCATTCAATTATTTTATTCAGATATGAATTTAGCGCTAAAAAGCTAACTATTCTCGCTAAATCTCAAATTAAACAGTTTATTCAATTCTTGGATGGACCAGCCCCAGACTGATGTGACTAGCACACTTTGGAGGAAGGCCACCCAGCAGTTAGTAGATAGTGGCTGAGAATGTTGATAATGATGCATACATTATTTTTATCAAAACGCTATTCGCTCGCTATCTGGCCACACCGCAACATGGCGGGTTGTCATTAGTCCGCTCACGGATATTGTCCGCGCCACGTGTGGCGGCCAGAGGCGCGCGCGCACGCAGATACCATAGAATAATTATCGAGACCAGTATTTCATATCTTTAGACCCTTTTAGAGAGGTCTTTTTAGAGTTGTTTCGTTCGTATGTTTGGAGACTTTACTCTTTGGTACTTAAAGCATTATGAGAGTTTTATGATAAACTATCTTCTGCCCGCGGCTTCACACGCGTATTTTCGGTAATAAGTCACCTATTATTTAAGTTAGGCTTTGCTCTAAACGTACGCCAAATTTCATATAAAACTACTGAACAGATAAAAATGGAATTCGGCATACATTTAGAATGTAGCCTTACTTAAACATGTTACTTTTAGAATTTAAAGAAAGGTTTGATAATTTACACATCACGTCCAAGGAGAAATAGATAATTAAATAATAAATAAATAATTACCTATATTGCTAAAGGTACATTCTATGGATTAATCTAAGCTTCGTGTGTAATAATCATACCTAAATCACCGATGTACCTATTCGGATTTTCTATGAAAATGTTTATTTTTCGTTCACTGATGTGTCCTCTAGTAAGGTAGATAGGTACACTATCTATCACGCTAACGAAGTTGCGGGGAACAGCTAGTATAAAATAAACTCTTTTGTAATTAGTTGCATTTTGCGAATTCAAAGCTAAAGCCCCATAGGTAGGTACTCTACCTGATTGGAAGATCCTATTGATATTTCTCCTTACACTGATATTGTAAGTACGTAAGGTAACGAGTATCGGTATCAACAATCCTACTACAAATATTATAAAGCCGAAAGTTTGTGAAATGAGAATTTTCAACCGACGAAAAACGGAGGAGTTTTCAAGTCGCAGCGTATATTTTTTTTATGTATGACCACGCTTATCTTTTTACAGAGTAGTCCGATTTTGATAATACTTTTTATTGGATAGGGTATACCTCGATGTGTCATCGAACTAAATTAGATTAATTTTAACTAGATGTCGCCACTAGAAGAATTTGAAGTCGGCTTATCGTTTTTAAAAACACGACAAATTATTGTCACTTAAGATCTCCAAAACTAATGAATAAGTCATGATGAAGTTTTTCGTACATTTAGAACATAGATTAGCTTAGATAATAGGCTACTTAATATACCAAAAATACGCGTGAAATTCCGTAGGCAGAAGCTAGTGTAACATATATGAGTTTCTCTGGACGACGCGACGTGCTGATTCTTTGTTCGGGTAATGGCGGTGTCGCGCCGCCGCCGCCCGCGCCGCCGCCGGTGACTCACGCGCAGCGCTCGCGATCTTGCTGTTCGTCCGATAGAAACAGGGACCTCATTATATTTTGCTTTTGATAGAACTTTCATTCATTTTAAGGTGATTAAGATGATTATAATACCCTAGTTTATGCCCGCGGCTTGGCACTGGTTGTTTCTATGGAACTGTTATCAGGTTATTTCTTTCCCATGGGAACTGATTTACGGTATAAAAAGTAGCCTATGTTATATTCGAAGCCTAGAATTACCGGTATGCAAAATAAAAATATCTTCAAATTTCAGCCCGATCCGTTCAGTAGTGGTGAAGAGGTAACAAATATCCATCCATCCATACATCTAAACATCCAAATTTTCGTATTTATGAAATTAGTGTGATTGTATTAACGAGGAGTAGACAAAAGCTCTAAGGACCTAAGCGGTTTTTTTACCGCGTGAACCTTCGTAGGTACGTAAGTAAGTAGGTGCGAAGAACTATACAGGTCCTACGAAAGCTTTTTTATTAACGCCCTTAAATTTCTTTTTGTCAGAATTTTCTCACGAAGCAAACGCTAAGGGTTGAAAAATTTTAGTTTTCATATTTTTAACTACAAAAACTTTCGTAGTTTGATGAATGTAAGCGGTTTAATAAGAACCTAGTTTGTCGCGGCGGAACATCCATTTTGGGTTAATATTTTGTTCAATAGCACGATTGGCAATTTTATTCTTACTCAAAAGTTATATACAAACGGGTCTATGTACAATGTCAATAGTTATTTGTTATACAAGTTGCTTTTTAATCGCGTGTTCAATTTTGATGACCGAGCAAGCGAAGGATTAAAAAATTAGAATCCTGAGCGTTAGCGAGGGAATCAAAAGAGCACGAGGTAAAAAATCTTTATACTACACCTGCTCGGAAAGTTGCCTATTCCTTTTCCATTAATAGAATAGAAAGTATGTCTTTGCAGGCCTATAGGAAACCGGGAGGAAAAACTCTATGGAATTTCATTTCTCACGTGTTTTAGCGGGAGGAAAAAGTGTATGGAAATCCATTTCTAACGTGTTATTTTTTTTTATTTCCTAAAAGATCGGCCGGTAGCTATGGTTATTTTCGTTCGGTCAAACGACAAAAAGTTTTTACTCCAAATCCATTAGGCCTCCTCCGATTTCCGAACAATATTTTGAAAAAAGAACCCAAAGGCTGGCGCAGTCAATGACGTTTTACCAACATCATTGGGCGCGGTAAGTTCTTCTAAATTTCAATTAATAATTAATTCTGCTTTTTATTTTCCTCGAAGGTGTAGTATAAAGCACTATTTATCACTCGGCAGAAAGTGCGATTCCTACCTCGTGTGTTTTAAGGCCCTCGGCTGCGCCTCGGGCCCAAAACGACACACTCGGTAGGAATCGGTCACTTTCTCGCCTAGGTGTAAAATGTACTATTGCACTCGAGTGCAACACGTAACTTTTCATCCCACCTCAGCGAGGAAATGACTATATACAAAAAAAGAAAATGGCGCGCACAAAGCAATTTAAATAAAAAGTACACCAAGAAGGTTCCAAGTGTGAGTTTATAACAAATTAAAAAAGGTTGTACGATATATTCGGCACCATGGAGGTTGAAGTAAATAGGTTTTGAATCACAAGCGTAGTGCACACGATGTTCTAAATTCAATTTTACTTTATCCTCTAGCGGATAAAAACGGCTTTTGCACTCAGATAACGAAGAGCAAAAATACTCTTTGCGAGATGGGGGGATGAAAAGGTACTTTATTTAGCTCTATTTCAGTCACACACAATCACACAACATTCGTTAAAACAAAGCAATACTAAAATTTATCGAGAGTTTAGTTCACGCTGATATTCCTGCTAGTCCGTAGCTCGAATTCCGCTAACTACTTGAAATTGGACGCGGGTATCAGGTTTCATTATTTGTCTACATTAGAAGCAGTACCGATTTGTTTGTGTACATAAACTAACTCATCAGTCATCTTGAAATTAATTCTTATTTTCGGGATACTTATTTCGAGAACGAGATGCAAGTATATATAGATAGAAATACTTTATTACACCACACAAAGACAGGAAACAATACAGAGAAAAAAGCTTAGAATACAGGAAGTATAAAGGGTGGCCTTAGCGCTGAAAGCGATCTCTTCAGGCAATCTTGGGATGGACTGGACATGAAAAGAACAAAATAGACGGTGGCACTGAATAAATCTGTTTATATCACAGAATAGAGAATTCTAATTCCGTGATTTAGATACTTAAAGAACCAAATACTTACACTGCATACTATAATACCTACATAGCCTACAAACATTATAATAAACTTACATAAACATAAAATAAGGTTGTCTAACTTTTACAAGGATAAATAATGCTGCTGAAGCAGTTTTTTGAAGATTCTCTATCTTCAAAAAACTGCTTCATCAGCAGTATAATTGATGATTAAACGAACTTACTAAGTGAAGTTCAATCATAATTATACGAATCGTAATACGCATCTCGTTCGAAGAAATAAGTATCGATTTCATACTGAATTACACTAATATTATAAATGCAAAAGTTTGGATGTTTAGATGGATGGATGTTCGGATGGATGGATCTTTTTTTTCTTCTTCACTAAACTGCTGAACCGATCGGGCTGAATTTTCGTATAGATGTAGTCCTAGGCCTGGAATAAAACCTAGGCTACTTTTATCTCATAAAACAGTTCCCATGGATAGAAATAACCTGTAAACTACTTAGGCTACTTTTTAAGGGCTTTGCCCCCAGTTTGGGATTTAAAGAAGGGTTCATAAATTAAACATCACGTTTAACGAGAAACTAATACATGGATAAAAAGTCCGTCTATGCAGTTGCCTATTTGTCTATTTTTGTCAAAATAGTGATTGTGACGCTTACGAAGTTGCGGGTAACAGCTAGTAATAATATATTTCAAAACAATGTACGTATGTTCTTTTTAAATAAATACAATAAATTTATAAAATATCTAAATAAAAATAAGATAAAAATGTCTCGGAAGTTAGCGTGCGTTTATAGTTCGTCTCTCTGTCGACGCTTTGGTCTGTTCAGTATTTTTTACATTATTATCTCCTCTTTGATGGAAATCTTCCCTCTTGCCTATTGATTGGTAAAGTTAGGTATCAGTACCTACTGATGATGATGTCCTCCTAGCCGAATTTCTACCACCACGGCGGCCAGTCTCATCGGAGACTAACCAGATGCGCAGGACATATTATAGTGCACAAGTGTGTGCGCAAATACAGGCACTCTCTATTCCCTCACTCTCATAATCCGATGGGACGACAGACCGACACGACCGGGGAGAGGTCAGGCTCAGGACCAACGGCTTAACGTGCTTTCCGAGGCATGGGGGTAACAACTATTGGCCCTACGCGGGATTTGAACCCAGGACCTCATAATCAGCGGTTGAAGAAGCTGACCGCTAGACCAACGAGGCAGTCTCTCTCAGTTTCTCCTGTCAATCATAAGTAGGTACATTATTTGCGTGCAAAATGACGTGAGCGACGAAAACCTTGGCAGCCCGCGACACGGTCATGACATTGCGGTGCGATCAACGCACCGCGGCGGTTAACCTTAGCTTATCTTGTTTTGTATGGAAATTATATTTATTTATGCATTTTGTGAGGAACAGTAACTTTAGGTAGGTACTTACCTACTCGCGGTTTTGTATTGTGAGTGTTAGCGAGATATTTCTTTGTTCTTATTGTTTCATTTCATCTCTTCCTGAATCTATTGTTTTATTTGATACTAGCGGCCCGTCCCAGTTTCGCACGGGTGGACATTTATTTTTCAAACATATAAATATAGCCTATGTTACTGGCGGATAATGTAACATTCTAATGGAGAAAGAATTTTAGAAATCGGTTCAAAAGTTTTTTAGTTTATTCGTTACAAACACATAAAAATACAAATCTTTCCTCTGTAGAATATTAGTGTAGATAATATGGTAAGAATAAGAACAGAATAAGGTTCTCAAATAAATAAATACTTAAGCTGTGGGTGCCGGGTTATAATTTGCACAACCCTAACTCTTCCCGCGGGTGTCGTAAAAGGCGACTAAGGGATATCCACCGGGGGCGGGCAGCAGAGCCCCCTGCAAAACAGTTCTACTACCTAACTGCGATCCCCAACCCGCATGCCTAGCGTGGGGATTATGGCCACTACCCCCATGAGATGAAAGCCAATAAGGCGCTTATCAGGCCTGCGTCCAGCAGTGGACCAATACAGGCTGTTGAGCAGGTGAGGAAATACTAAATACTGGTAATTTTTCACACAACATCATCTAATCATTGCTAAAGACTATAATAATAATAAATACGTCAAGTCTTCTGCACAATTCACACAGCATCCGGACCACAATCCACAAGACTACCTTTAATAATAGATCTAGCTAGGGCATTACATCTACTTCATCAGATCAATTGTAGAAAACAGAAGTAAAAGAATAACAAAATGACAAATGACCCAAATAAAAGTAATCCAGAAAAGTACCGGCACATTGTTACTACAGTAGCAGCTGATCTTGTAACATCTCTATAAACCTTTGTACAACATAAAACGACTTGACTCGACTGCCCAAAGTCTAAACGTAGTAAGGGACATTTTTAGATAAAAACAACTTTTAAACGTGTTGCGGGTTTGATTCCCGCCTGGGTAGAAATGTTTGTAAGATCTGCAGATATTTGTTTTGGGTGTTTTCTATGTATTAGAAAATATATATGTCTGCATAAAGCAAAATTATCAGTTATAATGGTTTCCATATCAAAAGCTTTGCTTAGCTTGGGGTTAGCTAAATGTTGCCGTGTGAATTGTCTAGCACTTTTAAGTATTATTATTATTATTATTCGGTTTAAATACCTACCTGCTAGACTAAAAACAACGTATCCCCATAGCTTGCTGGGGTAAAAGCCTCAAAATTATATACCTAATAAGAATTAAAAAAACGTAGGTACTACCTGAGCACAACTGAGTTATATTATGAAAACTACAAAAAAGCAACTTTTGCAGAGATCAGCCTAATGCTTTTCCTGACACCTTTTTACCTTCCTGTAAAAGTTGTCTTGGGTCCCTTACTACGTTTTAAACTTAAGCAGCCGAACAGCTGAATACTACAATTGCCTTCATCTCATTACAGATCCTGTCCCACTCACTTAAAGCTCAAACTTGCCAAACAGCCAATGATAATAACAACAGGGTAAAGAAGCTCCAATTTACGCTGAGCTTTCACTCCTTTCGCAGGGTTTAAATTGTTGTACGAAGAGATAGGGCAAGTTAAAGTGGTCGATTTCAGGGTAGGGAAAGTTTTGCAGATATTGAAACGAATACCGACCTGTTGAGCTCGGTTTGTAACTTTGTTAATGGTTCCTTGGCTTGATGAAGTCGATTTGATGGAGACTATTTGACTTTACAAGTCTTTTGAGGAAAGTTGAGTTTACTTGATAAGTGTATTTTCTGTTTGAAAGAAGCGACGATGAAATTTTTATCGTTAAAAAATGGACTGTGTCCTTTGATTTTTTTCCGCAGGTTATGTTTTTCGAGTGTTGGCGAACACAAAGTTGAGGTATACCTCAACTGTGACATAAAAAAATTGCCTGAGCGTCTGGTCGAGAGGACGCGTCCTTTCGACCAGACACATTCATGCTGGTGAGTATCTGGCGCAGCGTATCAGCATTGCCATACAGCCAGCGGGGCAATGCAGCCAGCGTCTTGGGGACGCGACGACTGGTATTGATATGGGTCAGTTGAGCTACCTGTAGATTGTTTGCAACAGTCTGCAGTTAGCACTTTTTATTACCTCGACGCAAAAAACTGCTGAAGCGATTTTGATGAGGAGTGAAAATACTAGTCTGGACTCTATATGATTGTTTGCTATATTTTGCGATACTAGGTACCTAGGTACTTGTTTCTCATTATGTTCTCTTTCATAATATAACCATTGAAATCACTGAAACCATTTATTCCTTGTGATTGTGGTAAGTAATGCTTCTTTTTTATACTTTTCAGTCTACATTTTCGAGCGTACAAAGATTTTATAAATTGATTTTAAATCGCATGCAGTCATAATTGTAAAGTTAATAGATCATAGAGTAATGCCTACCATCAGTATCATCACCTCCTGCGGATGGCAACTCTGTGTCTATGCCACTCGCCTCTGTCAGCCAGCTTTATATGGACGTGCAGAGCTTCCAAGAATAACTCTAGGCCCCGACTCCGAAATAAGTTTTCACGATAATACCACAGCCTACCTATATGCACACAGTCGTTCGACGAAGGCATTTTCACGTGGTTTTGACAGACAAATCGTACAGGGGGCAAGGGACGGGACGGGGAGGGACGCTCCCGAGTAGAATACATCACCGCCTTAGTTACTCGGGAGCGTTCCGCCCCTGCGACCCGTTCCGCCCCTCCGACCCGTTCCTCGGGCCCCGCATGATTGCCCTGTCAAAACGCCTTCGTCGAACGACTGTCTGTAATTCTGTATGCATATAGGTAGGCTGTGATAATACTGTACATTTCTAAGAAATCAAATATTATCGCAAAAAATTTCGACTTCGACGGGACTGAAGGACTGGACTGGAAGGACTTGGTTAGCACATTCCGGTACTGACGGAAGGATGCGGGTTCAAGTCCCGTTGAAATCGAAATTTTTGCGTTATTAGGGAAAATTCTGACTTTTTGAGATTTGCCCCCCGGAACCCCCGCTCCCAGGGGGGCTTCCAATCGGAGTCATACTGATGAATAATTTTAAGTTGGTTGTATAGAGGGGATCATGTGATTTTGAATGCAAAAAAAATCACCCCCCCTCCCTTGCCCCCGGACACCCCCTTTTGAGAGTGCTATCAGATGCCGTCGTGATAGAAGGGTTCTGATTGCAGGATCGTATAGAGGGTTCCTTTTCGAATTGGAAGAAAAAAAATTCACCCCATCTCCCACCCCCTTTTTCACCCCCCCCCCCTTGATATCTCCCAAACAAAGTACAGTACTTCTTTGTGAATAAAGTTATATTAGTACATACTTATATCAAAATCGTTGATCAGAATCGGAACCTTCTCGGAAGTATCTTGTTATTTCATCCCGGAACCGGATCTATGGATCAATTTGGCGGGAAACTATCTGACCGAAGCTACTGCGCCCCGTAAAAACAATATCCTATCTGACCCACATATTTTACGACAAGTGGAACGCCCACAGCTTCGTTTATTTTTGCAAGTCCCTTGAGTATTTTACGAGATGAATTTGGACTCTATTAAAACTTTCTTTAGGCTCTATAAACGTTCTTTTCTAGAGCATTTATAATCTTGATCAACGCCAAACATTAATGAACATAGCCTCACCCGCCACATTAATGGACAGCCTTTATTGGTCCAGCGCTGGCCGTGCTGGCCCCTGATAAGCGCCTTATTGACTGTTACCTAAGGGGGGTAATGCCCATAATCCCCACGCAGGGCATGCGGGTTGGGGATTGCTGTTCGTTGGTAGAATTATCCTGCAGGCGCTGCTGCCCGCGCCCGTTGGATATCCCTTAGTTGCCTCTTACGACACCCGCGGGAAGAGTTGGTGCAATTTCAAGAATCATGGTAAATATCCCGTTGCAAATAACTTTAGTGTTGACCATGATGGATTTAAAATATTTATCTTTTCTAGCTAGGCTAGGGTAAAGTAGTATGAAAAGAACTCTAGTTCGTAGGTAGGTACTAAAACAGCATAATTGGTAGGTAGGTAGGTACTGTAGGTAGGTTCCATGGGTTATTGGCTACTCTATTCATGTCGTTGAATAACGAACCGATCGATACCCCAGGATCATTCGATTCGAAATTAGAACGTGTGTTCCTTTGAGCACGGTCGAGCAAGGCAAGCAAAGGGGAGAGCGGGTGTGCCTGGGAGCATTTAGGCCGCAAATACACTGCGGAGCGCAGCGGCCCGTGAAATCGGAATGCAGTGTGCTAATAGCTTGGTGTAAGCTGTTACTGGGTAAATATGGTACTCTATTTACGCTGTGCAACTATAATGCTGCGTGTGAGAGACCTGTTGCTTTGTTATCTACATATTAGGCTTTTTTTATTATTTTGGACTAATTTCTCGGAGAACAAATATCTACCACCTACTTATGCGGGGTTTGAATATTTTCAGAAGTAAGTAATGCGGATTAAACATCTTCAACCGGCCATAAAATAACCCTTAATTTAGCATCTTTTATTCCGTTTAAATTGCTTCTCTCCTCGTCAACTCACTGCACTGTTGAACATGCCATTTGAAGCGCCAACTTTTAATACATAGTTTAGATGTGATTTCTAGCCTTTTTCACGTATAAAATATCGATTCCTATCGCTTCGAAAACCGCTTCGCCTACGACTGTCCTCGACCCCTTCAGTCTCCGGGGCGCTTTATGCCTGCCGGACCGGGGTCAGCGAATGTTTTTTTTGTCACGGCACGTACTTACCCCCACCTCCTCGCGACTCAGGGGGGCGCGATACGCGTTTTTTATGTCGTTTTTGAGTTTGGAACACGACGTTCTAATTTTCTTTTTAAATCTGCAGGCGATAATTAAGAAAAGTATGACAATGAAAGCGGCCAGTATTTTTGCTGCTTTTGCTTTTTTACCAGCTCTGCTTTGTTTCTTTCGCTAAATTATTCCATAGTACACACATACTCGTAATGAAAACTTACAGGTACCTGTACCTACCTGTAAGCAAAAAAAAGTTTTTTAATCAAAATATTCCTTTATGTCATAAAAACTTACAGGTACCTGTACCTACCTGTAAGCACAAAACATAATTGACTATCAGAAATATACCTATATTTCTGGCGTTCAGCTGACATGTACGTTACATACCTAGCATGTATATGCTGGGTGGGTACATGTCAGCTGAAAGCTAATTATAATTTTCCACTTATAGGTTACTAATAAGATGAAAACAACCCCTATTGATGCGCAGCGAGGAATAAAAACTTAACATTTATAGGTACCTACTGAATGAAGCGCACCAAAACGGGTGCGCTATGTGGAAGTACTTTGGTGCGCTTCATCTGGGTGCGCTACGAGGAATGCCTCCTCGTAGGTGCCTATCTACTTTTGTGAGCGTGTATGCAAAATAGATTAAAAATCAAAGGAAATAACAATAGAATAGGTAATAACCGGAGAATGGGTCATGAAAATAAAATCTGAGTAGGTACATCCGTACAATTTATTCGAAAAAGAGCCAATGCCTATTTTCCTAACGCCTTAGTTTATACTGTGCTGTCGAATTATGCTACGGCTCCTCTTGCGTCTTAACGCGTTAATTAACGCGCTAATTTGGGCGTCACGAAGATGTGGCCAAGGTTTTAACGAGTTCATTTATTGACGACGTGACGCGTTAATTAAGCTAAAAATGCACCTTGGGTACTAGTAGGTACCTAGGTACCCAAGGTGCATTTTTAACGCCTTAGTTAACGCGTTAGTGAACAATAACACTAACGTCAACGCTAACGCAGGAGCCGTAGCAATAGGTATACGATATCTTTAGTCATTATTATACAAAGACTTCCGGAGTTCTTTGTCCAATTAACTTAAAAACATTTTCATTATGCCTAACATTCATTACCAGATAATAAGCCGAGACCCTGGAAACACGCGGGCGGGCGGGCGGCGGCGGCGGCGCCCCATGGCGCGTCACGTTGTCATGGCAACGCGTCTATTCTATTATTATCTATGGTAAGGCGTCCCTACTAACTTTACCATAAGCTGTAACGTAGGCGCCTCCCCCTGAAGCCACAGAATACTGGATAGTTTGTACGATTTTACCTTTTTCGTATTCTGTGTAGGGGAGAACAAACTTCTATCTATTCTGTTCTGTGATACAGAGATTTTCTTCTGGTGTTGACAAAAGGATTTCACGGCATTTTCACGGACTCGCCCTGTGTACTTGCGGCTTTGTTGCGTAGAATAGGCATATTTTCTTTTGATGATTTGTTAAAAAACTTTCCTTCTTGTTGTTCCAAATGACACAAAAGTAGGTAAAAAAACTTTTCAAGCTTTCGCGATTTGTTAACATTATTAATGATTTTATCGGGTATTTATCGCGTACCTGTTATCATTTCCCCTACATTTTTACTGCGTTACAGCGATGTAGGGGAAATAATAACAAAAGGTACGCGATAAAACCCCGATAAAATCAATAATAACAAAAGTTGGTAGGTACTTAAAATTTAAATACTCTTGCAGTGGCCTACACTAAATTTAGAACTACGTCATGTTAATTTTAGCCCGAAACTTTTAGTAGATTTTACGTCATTCCCGCACAATCACACATCTTCAAGATATGGTTAACCAAACTTACCTACGAAGTTCTGATGGGCAGTGTTGCCCTCCCGCTCATTAATATGTACCCGGCCCGCAACCGGAAACCATCTTGGATAACTCGCCGATCGGATGCTGAAAATTTTATCAGCGAGCCATGTAGGTAGCTCTTTGGTTTTGCATAGAGTCATGGTCCAAGAAAACAAGGTCTGAAACTCCGAGAGTGACACAAATTCTACGTCATCGACGGATATGGCGGTTCTCAAACTTTTTCGTTTGAGGAAAAAGTAGATCTTATTATTGACCAAACGTTTGTAACGAACCGCTCGAAACCTAAAATTTACTCTGTTGCCGTGTCTTAATATACGCAATTTACAACTTGTCGATTTGAGATCCTTCCTTCAATAAATCAAATCAAATGAAATCAAATTATTTATTTCAGGCTCTTTATAATAATTGTAACTCCAATACATTCTGCCTCGGCGTGCAAAATTAAAATTTTAGGGTTTATTAAAAAAACCCTATATATGTATATTAATAAACCCTATTCAATTAGCTAAAGATATATACATTTTAAAATGTGTGTCATTAAAATTTGTGAGTTATGTATCTACGTCAAAAAAAAGTTTTATAATCAAAATATTCCTTTATGTCATTAAAACATTTTTTCGGATATAATGTAACTAAATATTAGTTACATTTATATCTGAATCTCGACGCCAAGCAAGCGAGTTTCTAATTGTGTCGTGGTTTGTTTACAAACATTCTACATCGAGTTTGGCTAATGAATAGATCTACTTTTTCCCCAAACTAAAAAGTTTGAGAACCGCCTTATCGCCGATGGCTGCAGAATTTATGTCACCCACGTGACCATAATGTCTCGGAATGCTATAGTTACCTACTGAAATATATTGCCATACCAGACAGAGTCATAGATAAATAGATTTCAGATTTTATTTATTCAACATCTTATGACAAAAATCTTATAACAATTTGTACTTTATTAGGTAAGTCTAAGAAATATCCATTACAGTTTTAAATAAATGCCTATCTAAGTACATCAGATGAACTCTGTACTTCTGTAGTAAAGAGTCTATACCTATACTTAATAATTCAATATTAAATTATTCTAGATTGATTAAAAACAATAAATCACAAAATAATTTCAAAAATATAACACAAATCTATAACTATCTCTTATTAGTCCAGTTTTTCTCATTCATCGTTTATGTATTTCGCTATCCAAAAATGAGGATTCATTCATGTATGGTGCTCTTAAGAAATTCCTTTTGATTTATTTGATAAAATAGGTATTGCATTTGACCTGGATAATAGCGACTTTAAATTCTAAATTAGGTTTATTGGGATGTAGAAGGAGAAAAATTTAAATTAAATATATCACAATGCCGGAAGGTGTTGGATGAAAGAGACCTACCTATCTCGCTTCTTTATTTCCTACAAAAGATATGAACGCGCGCGGTTCCTTTTTAAACAGAACTTTGTTTTACTCTTAATCATAACAAACTTATGTAGGTTTGTTTGTATTTAAGTTGCCTCTTTTTTTGCTTTTTCCTACTTATGGGTTCTGGTCCAGCGAATTAACAAAACTTGAAATGTAATGTATTTAGTATTATAGAGTAAGTTATATTATATAGCATACATTTTATGCCGCGCCCACCGACGAGTTCGCGCCGACGACTTGTGTAGCCTTAACCTAACGGGTTTGGTTGTCAAACTTGGCCTAGATCTCAGTAGGTACTCACGAAATTCTCGTGGTAAAAAGCTCGAATTACATAAAATTCAAGATATTTTTTTTGTTTCCTTGAATGTAAAAATACGATTGCGTAAAAAAAATTACGAAAAAAAAATCATTAAAGTGCATTGTTTCCCACATAATTTGGTCGAGATCTCAGGAACCCTATGGTCTATTGAAATGATTTACGTTTTGATTCGTAGATTATTACTAATTATTTGGTTCCTTGAAACAGTTTCTTTGTAAGTTGTATAATTTTCTTGTAAATAAGCAAAAACTAGATTTTTGCGCTTACGCCGTTTCAAAAACGTATGGCCTGTCCCGCTCCTATGATCACGAAATTATATACCTATCCTGTTCACAAAATGGCGCGCAATGCGCCCTCTTAATATATTTTTAAACGAAATAAACGCTTAACAATTCTCTTTAATCCTCAAACTCCCACCTCATAAACAAACATGAAATACTCGGACAGTAGGGTTGTCAGTGGACGCGTTATTTAAGCCCAGGGCTGCCAGCTCTATAAAGCGCGGGATTTAGTACGATTGTGCGAACCCTGCTATTAGGCAGCGACTGTGTGGCTGGTGCCGTGGTTTGTGACTACAAACCTCTTACGTAAATATTAAGTACCTAAGTACTACATAGACACTTGCAATGATACAGCATCATCTAGCTGTTAACCAAGAAATCAGAGCTTTTGTTACACAATTTGGTAGATATTCGAGCATTTTCAGGATGGTGGCTCCGACAAATAATCAAAAACTCATCTATTTCGTCCATTAACTTTGAGATATAATTCTGTCAAAATCGACAATTTAAGTTTCGTCCGATTTTCGAAAAACACCATCACTAGTCTGTCATTAAGATTAGCTGTAGCGTTAGCTGGTCTACCTCAACCTCGACAGCCAATAACGGTCCACTGCTGGACAAAGCACTGTAAGAAAATTTCTTATAAATAAATAACTGAAACTGAAACTGAAACTGAAAGGCCTCCCTCTGATAAGCGCCTTATTGGCTTTTATCTCTTGGGGGTACTATTCATAATGCCCACGCTCTGGCCATGCGGGTTGGGGTTCACAGTCTGGTAGTAGAATGGTTCTGCAGGTGTTGCTGCATGCCCCCGGTGGATATCCCTTAGTCGCCTCTTACGACACCCGCAGGAAGTACGAATTCTAAGCCGGCACCACACGGCATAGGTCTTCAACCAAAGCATAAACCCGTGTGCAAATCAAGTCGCCTCGCAGTCCCCTGCTAATATGTGGGCATTTCGCGAAGTGACGAGTTAGTAACGCGACTGCGCTGAGATAACGTGGGGTTCACCATCATCATTCAGTCCACTGACACCCACTTCCGAGACCCTGGAAACCTTACTCAGAGTAAAATATGAGGTACTTGTTCATGCTCACGGTTTTGCATGCGTTGTTTCTATGGAAACGTTTAAAGGTTATTTCAATCTCATGGGAACTGATTTATGGGATAAAAAAACTTCTTTTTTTATAGTTTTTTTGTTTGTTTTTTTTTGGGAAAACCTGTGATTTGTAATGAAATTATTACAAAAATGTGATGCATTTCTTAATTTATAATTTTAAAACAATAATAATGTAAGAATGTGCGTTAAAAACTATAAATGTGAAGAAATAATAATGTTTAATTACAAAAAATATTTGGATGTCAAAATACCGTAGTACTAAAATTTATCACCTTGGGTTCCAAAAGGCCAAAAAACCTCTTTCGGCTTAGTATATATATATACATACATATTACGTGGCACCCTGTACAAATCGCAGCAGTACTTCCCCGGCCGAGAGTTTCACCGCAGGTCTACTTCCAATAAATTAATGGTAGCTGGCCGCTCGCGGGCAACGGGGGCTAATCTCGGTTTATTAGTTCTGATGACGCTCCGATGACGAGGCGGTAATTCTGCTGAGACCAGGGGGTATGTTTTTAGCGGGCTTCGCAACACGCAATAATAGAAAGAAATAGGAAGAGAATAGAGGTTTATTTACACAAAACACTGAGGGAAAATTAAAATAAAAAAGTTACACTAAACACAACAATAGAGACTGCATAAAACAAACAAACATAATAAAAAAGTGCTTACAAATAGTACATTATGGTACTAGTGTGTAACATTGGTGATTGATTACCGAGAGCCGTACCGTAGCAGGACGGTAATCATCAATACACACGTGTATCATACGACGTTTTTCAACACTTTTGTGAATATAATAACAATAAAAACTCATTTTACTACAGAGAAAACAAAAGTTACATTTGAGTGAAAGTTTTATTTATTAAACGCGTACGAGTTAAAATTATATATTTAAATAAGATGTTGCATGAAATAAGCAAGCAATAGGAACATTAATTTATTTGTTCTATTGAACACGATCTTTTTAGGGTTTTGATGATCGAAGATCGGTTTCAAAACCCTAATGGTATCGCTTTGTCTGTCCTTTTTTCCCCTCCTTAATAACTCAAAAACTACTGCAGCTATCAACTTGAAATTTAAAATAATAATACATTTCGTGCGCCTGTACAGATTTTGAGAAAAATAAATGAAAATAAATGAAAAATGAAAATGAATATTTTCCATACAAATTGTGATGCCGAAATTTTAAAAGATACCTACAGAGTCATATGGGGTATCAAATGAAAGGTACCATTTTGTACATTTCAAAATATATTTTGAAATTTTTGTAGGTTTCATACTTTTTAAAATATTTCGAAAAAAGTCGAAAAAATACCCATTCCCCCCCCCCCCCCCCCTATCTCCGAAGATTGCAGAGCGATCCATGTAAAATGTATGGAGCGTTTATAGACATGGATCTATATTTTACAGGAAAAATATAGAGAAGTTTGAAAAAAGAACACTTTTTGAAAAATGTTCAAAATGGGGGGGAATAATTTTCAAAAGGGGGGCTACCCCACCGAGTGGGGTATCAAATGAAAGGTATCGGTTTGGACATTTCAAACCAGTTTTTCAAATTTCTGTAACTTGCATACTTTTTGAAATATTTCGAAAAAAGTAGAAAAATTTACCAATACCCACCATAACCCAACCACCCATTTAACCGAAGCATGCAGAGAGATCCATCTGAAATGTAACCTACTATTCTTAGGTATTCGTTAAATTGCGAAGTCTCTAACCGGTACTTTTGGTACATATTTGTTGACAAACGTTCAAAACCCTTGACGGATCTTGTTTTGAATAAAATGTTTTTTGAGAACAAAGCTACCAATAAAATAAAAAAAAAAATCTAAAACTCTCTAGTGAGTTATAGCAATGAAAAAGGTAGTGAAAAAGTCACAGTTTGATTATGGGTGTCATTCTGTGCCTAATTGCGGTGACCATAGAGCCACTTTATGAGCAAGTGTGTTGAAAAATAAATTAAAAAAGAACTCTATGTGTAGAGGCTGATGAAAAATTGGTCTTTTCCTAGTGCGTGACTAAACAGGTCCAGCCTCAGCTTAATGCCGCTGCCGCCCGAGGACGGAAACAATGCTGTAAATAGGCAATACACTACACACTTAGTCATTAGATACGCTAAGTGAGTGGGTTATGGCTCTTACCTACCAGTTCAGTTCGGAAAGGTTTTTTAATGGATCCCGCAAAAATCATTGATGATTTTTGTCATCATTCATACAGTAGTTTGCATTTGCATCCTGTTTTTTACGGTACAGTAACGAGCGGTTATAACATCTTCTAAGAAAATTCAACCTTTCCCCACTCCCCGCAAAAAAAAACGGTATGCAGGGAGTGGGAAAACTTCCATTAAGCTTTACGTGTATTTAAACTGGATTCAGTTTGTAGTGGCAAAACCGAATGACAAATTCGAACGGATCTGTTTCTTGCAGGATATCATAAACAAGATACTCTTCACCTCAACAACCTATATTGGTCCACTGCTGGACGCAGGCCTCTTCCTCATAAGCGCCATATTGACTTTTATCTCATGGCGGGTAGTGCCCATAATCCCCACGCTGGGCATGCGGTTTGGGGATCGCAGTTCGGTGGTAGAATTGTTCTGCAGGGGCGTTACTGATCGCTCGTGGTTGATATCCCTTAGTCGCCTCTTACGACACCCGCGGGAAGAATTGGGGTGGTGTAAATTCTAAGCCGGCACCACGCAAATATACTCACTTAAGTATAAAATGGGATGGGCAGCCATCGTTGCCATGACACTTCGGTGTGTCTCAATCCGGCACACCTAGCCAACAACTACCATAAACGTTCTCCTACGCAGGCCATACAATCGCGATTGTGCTAAGCGGTTTCTGTTTATTGCCATTTTCGGACTTGAGCTGAAAAAATACAACAAAACATTAAAATATAAAAGTAAAAAATATATTTGAATGTTAACTCTACTCTAATTATGATACATTATAATTATGCCCCATTAAAACCGATGGAAGAAAGTTATTGCTGAGGGCTAAAAATCATACTCTCCACTATGATTTTCCGATACAGACCAGGTCGAGCCTATAATATAGGACATGATCGTGAGGTCCGGTCATTCTGTACAATGTCAATTTTTCAAAAAATGTACTTAAACCGTTTTTAAAAACGACTTTGGAAAGTTGGCTCTGATTAGGAACTTTTTTCTTTATTTCGGCTGTTTGTAGGTCTATCAGACTGAATCAAAAGCACAGAGATCGAGACGGCTGAATTAAGAATCTATGCGAGGTTTTCAAACGATTAAGCAAACAGCTGTGTGCTGCCGGCTTAGAATTTGCACCACCCCAACTCTTCCCGCGGGTGTCGTAAGAGGCGACTAAGAGATAATAAATAAATAATAAATAATGCTGGACAATTTACACAGCATTATCTAGCCCCAAGCTAAGCAGAGCTTGTGTTATGGGTACTAGATAACTGATATACTTAAAATACAATACACTACATAGATAGATATTTTTATTATACATAGAAAACACCCAGACCAACGGAACAAATTTCTGCAGATAGTACACAAATTTGTTCCGAGGCGGGAATCGAACCCGCAACCTCCTGCGTCGCAGGCGGACCTTCGCCCGCTGCGCCACGGAGGTCGTCGGATAGCCACCGGGGGCGGGCAGCAGCGCCCTCTGCAGAACAATTCTACTACCGAACTGCGATCCCCAACCCGCACGCCCAGTGTGGGGATTATGGGCATTACCCCATGTAATAAATGCCAATAAGGCGCTTATCAGGGGAAGGCCAGTAGTGGACCAATACAGGCTGTTGAGGTTGAGGAAGCAAACAAAAAGATTTCAAATAACACGTTCTAAACGTATTCGTCGCCGCTCTCTGTGCTCTCGGTTCAGAAAGGTGTGCCTTTGACTTGAGCCGTAAGCTCAATTTACACATAATATAAAGCTAAGCTACACACATACCTTATCTACGTATACGATATAGAAGTAGCTTTATTACACGTGCTCCACGTGCGTTCGTTTCGGCCGCGCCTACGGATTTGTCAACGTACCAAAATACCTAATTTCTTCGAAGATAAAATAATAATAATTATACTGAAATAATAATATTGCTCATTACTTCCTGAGTAACCGAGTGGTGCACAATTGGAACCGGCTTCCTGAAGAAGTTGTAACAGCTCCCTCTGTGAACAGCTTCAAAAATAGACTCGACCACTGGTTACGAACGCACAATCTGACCTCTACCAGAGACAAAATAGTGAGTGAAAAACTTTAAAAGCACTGTGATATAGACATATCAGCTCTCAGCTGCTCGTCTATAAATCAATAATAATAATAATAATATTAAAATGATTCTAATATGATTGAAAATAAGTTAATATTAATTTAATTGTAACGAAGTAGACTATGATAAGTAATTTAATCTAATGAATAAAATATAAATTTACAATTCATATTTGTCAATAAAATCTCGAATTTAGAATCTTTGGGGATTACATATTGAGATCCTCCTCCTTAATCATTACGACCGCCCCATTTTTTTCATGACTTTGGAATAATGAAAAATATTGTATATTTTACTTCTAGAAGGGCTGTATTTTTTGTACTTTTAACGTCCAGTTCTAAAACTGTCAGTGCCAGACACGACTACCTACTGCGCAAGCCAATCTATTGATGGATCGATTAAGTTTCTGGAGTCGTATATGTATTTAAATTTAAAGAACAATAAAATCAATGGTGCAACGGAAAATAAGCTCCCAAGAACATTATCATCATCCGCACACTGCTAGGTACTTTCGCTTGTGCTAACCTAGACTTTGACGATGTCGTCAACCTATCTTACAAGAGACCAACCCGTGTCATCTTCATCGTATCATGGGTAATTTTTCAACTTTTTTCAAAATAATTAAATAAATTAAACAGTTTTTAAAATTCTTGTAGAATTTAAGAACTGTTTTGAAATGTACAAACTGATACATTTCATTATATCACATTATTTATGATACACCCCACGTGACCTTGTACCAAATCTGAACTGTGAATTTACTACTATACTACTCATCAACAGTTTGTAAATATATAGTTAGATGACGACCTCTGTGGCGCAGCGAGCGAAGGTCTGCCTGCGACGCAGGAGGTTGCAGGTTCGATTCCCGCCTCGGGACAAATGTTTGTACGATCTGCAGACATTTGTCCAGGGCGTTCTGGATGTTTTCTATGTATAAATAAAAAATATCTATATGTAGTGTATTGTATTAAGTATATCAATTATCTAGTACCCATAACACAAGCTCTGCTTAGCTTGGGGTTAGTTAATGCTGTGTGAATTTTCCAGCATTATTTATTAATTTATAAGTAGTTACATAAGAAGTAGAAAATAAAGGTTAATTTTATTTTATTTTATTTACTACTCATTTAATTTAGGTATCTACCTAATTTGGAATCTCATGATTTTAGGTATTCCAGACACCCACAAGTTTAGGTATTCCAGAAACCCACAAGTTTAGGTATTCTGATACGTAGGCGAAGAATGATCTCAGGTTGAACCGGTCGCGGTGTCCATTAGCAGTGAATCAAGCGGCAAACGATGCAGGCGTGATTGTCCAACGTTTATTACGTCCACGTAATTTACGCCAAGGTATTTACGTCGCGTAATTATGTCGCCACCGTTAACATTGCGTTTCGATCGGAGTTGACAAAACTATTGATAGCTAATTGTTTTTGGATTTCCATTCCAACACAGATTAGGGAATGTCGATGTCTAAAGATCACTAAATATCTTTATTCACAAAGAAAAATACAATCAAATACTAGAAACAAATTAGTACAAGTATTTATAATTGAAATAATTGAGGTAAATGCAAACTGTTGCAATCAATGTACAGGTAGCTGAATTGATCCATATCAAGATCCATATAGAGCAGTCGGTAGCGTCCCCAAGACGCTGGCTGCATTGCCCCGCTATATGGCAAAACTGATGCGCTGCGCCAGATACTCAGATCTCGGGTCACGCGTCGCTTCGATCAGACGCTCAGATAATTTTTAAAAAACCCGAATAGCCTCGGTTCCCCACGGACCTAGGGTTTCGACTCCAAGGGGAGCAAATGTGTAGGCTCTGTCGAGACCTGCATATTTGCGCCTCTTGAAATCTTCGGCCAAATCTGCCGCCGCACCTGCCCTTACGGATGTCCTCGGAAGATGGGATGCAACATGCGTCGACACACTTGCGCCTTGCAAGTGTGTCGACGCATGTTGCATCCCACACATAAATTAAGTATTAGTCACAAAGGAAAAGAATAGGACAAATGTTTGTACAATCTGCAAATATTTGTTCAGGGTGTTCTGGGTATTTACAATATTTAGTAAAAAATATCCTACTATTTAATGTATTGTATTTAGTTTATCAATCATCTAGTACCCACAATACAAGATCTGCTTAGCTTGGGGCTAGTTGATGCTGTGTGGATTGTCCAGCATTATTCATTTATTTATATTTATCAGTTGAGCTACCTGTACTTTGTTTGCAACAGTCTGCAGTTAGCTCAATTGTAATACCAGTTCCAATTTATTTCTTTTATTTGATTCTAATTTTCTTTGTGAATAAATTTGTTTTTTATTTGTTTGCATTTATATTTATTATTAAACTTCATAATTTTCCGTGAAAGTTTCCTTTGAAGTCGTAACTGAAGTCAAATCTTAGTATTTTCCGAAAATTAACCCCTCTCCCTATGGAAATGTAAAGTGGTAGGGTCAGAGTTGTAACTTTACAAACTAAGTTGAGTAACCTTGTTCAGTCTAGGCACTGGGCCCTTGTGGGGCACAGATGTGTGTGTTAATGAAGATTCGGCTGAATGTTTTGTTTGGGTTCAAAACGAGGGACTTTCATTTACCCCTGAATATAGACAAAATTTTAAAAGCTCGAGTGTTGGTCCTTTTTTTTTCACACAATTTATACAAGACTAACTGCATTCTTACAACCCGTTTTCCCGTAGAAATGAAGCATTTTCCCGCGGTAAAAAGTAGCCTATGTTCAACAGGAATAATGTGGGCGTCTAATGGTAAAATAATTTTACAAATCGGTCCAGTAAATTCGGAGCCAGTCAATAGAAACAAAAAAACAATCAAATCTTTGCTCTTTATAATATTAGTATAGATGATGTCACAAATCGAGGCATTCAGTATACGAAAATCAAAAGGGGATCACGCCAGTTTAAAAAAAGAAATCTATACTCAGGTAAGATTCTAGATTAAAACACGTCTCAAGTTGCGATTTTTTGACAGATTTTCATTGAACAGTCACAAAAAAACGCGACTTAGAACGTGCTTAAATCAGAGTTGCGTATTCGAAGGTTAAAGTTTTTGGGATGGAAGGGTATTTCTTAATTTTGGAATTTTGGAAAGTACCTATGCGAGTTTCTTGACACCAAAAATATGAGAGATTCTTGAAATTATTAATTAAATTATACAAAAGTAGGTAAGTACTATCATTTAAGCCAGAGTGCACTGAGAATAACACGGTGATTTGACAGAAATTGTAACCTCAAAAATAAAAAAAACAAAGAATTCGTGCTGTGCCTTTTCGCAGTGCGGCCTTAGCCTTAGGCAACGGTAAATCAAAAGCTTTCATATTCCATACCTACCAACATGTAACATACAAGAACCTCTAAGATTATGTAGGTAGGTACCAGCAGGCCTAGAGATTCGTCGGCAATTATTGTCCGTCAGCGGGCGGGGGTGGCCAGTGGGGTAAAGGGGGGTAAGATGGCCACCGTACGTAATTAATTGGCGCGACGCGAGGGGCCGACCGCGCCGCGTCTCTACGCGGTACTGCGTGTGCTGTACCCACTAGCAAGCGGGATTTCGGGATATATTTGGTTTAGTAGGTTTTGATAAGGTTTTTTTTATTATAGTGCGTAACCCCACACTCGGTAATTTTTAAGAAATCAAATAATATCGCTACACCACGTGGTGTTGTTGGTTAGGGGCCATTCATTTATTACGTAAGACGATTTGTGGGGGGGAGGGGGGTCGACCATGTCTTATTTTTTCTTACAAGGGGGTGGGAGAGAGTCACGATAGCTCTTACGTAAGATCACAAAAAACCAAAGTTTATTACTAAGTCTGTAAAAAATTAAAATTATTAGTACCTTTGTAAGTAATTAGGTAGTACAAATAAACATGAGTAGGTCACTGGTTCTCCCCATTTAGCCATATCCCAAATGGGAAGTAAGGGCACCTGATAAAAAAATATTATTTTCGGGAGCCGTTTGTCTCCATCGTAAATGTGTATGAGGTTTTATACCTAATCAAGAGAAAGTACATTCAGCCTTCAAACGCAATGATCTTTCTAAAAATGGTTACTTTGAAAAATAAACATTAAAACAAACGTGTATTAATTTTTTCCGTTAAATTCTTACGTAATAAATATTAAACAGGGGGGAGGGGGTTTTTCTTATAATAGGGGTGCAGGGGGTAAAAAACTAGCGAAAATCGTCTTACGTAATAAATGAATTGCCCCTTAGTACATTTCGGTACTGACGGAAGGATGCGGGTTCAAGTCCCGTCGAAGTCGAAAATTTTTGCGATATTATTTGATTTCTTAGAAATTACCCTGAGTGTGGGGTTACGCACTATAATAATAAAAACCTTAGTACTAAGCAACGCGACACCTCTCGTCAAACGAACTAAATGTAACTTTAGCCTCTGAACAGGATTGGATAAACTTCCATGTTTCCCCTGTAGGTGGAGCTAACGGAGCTAGAATCCGTAGGAACTCGCAGAGATTTTCGACTCCCACGTCACTTAAGGGTCCGGCGACGGATGAATTTCCTATACAAACGTAATACCAAAATGATTTGTAATTTGAGCATATTTTCGCCATGGTCCGCTATTATTTGTATTAAAATAGTATTTACCTAGGTTCCTGACACATTTTTTTTTCAAAATACCTTTCTGAAATGAAATTAAACCGAATCGCAATTTTACATTAAAGAATGAATGTATTCTTAGTTTTTGTATAGATAAGTATTTTGAAAAAAGATTGTGGCAGGAACCTAACTAAATACTATTCTAATACAAATAATAGCAAACCATGGTGAAAATATTCTCAAACAACAAATAATTTTGGTACTACGTTAGTATGGGAAATTCATCCGTCGCCGGACCCCTAACCTCGTGGTGTAGTTATTTTATTTCTTAGGTTTTGATAGTTAGTAGGTTTATCTAGATAAGTGGTGTCTACACTTAGTGAGTTTGAGTGCGGAGCACTGATGCAATAACGTAGCATCCATCTTGGCAAGCACCTGCTTAGTCCAGATGAGCTAAGAGACTCCACCCCGAAGAGAATCCTACAGTTCCTAGCAGCTGCAAGGGTTAGTGGCGAACTGTGAACGCCGCTGCTTCGACGCTGAAGACATAATGTGGCGATCACAATAGGTACAATATCATGGCCGCAGTGATACGATAGATAGATAATACTTTTACTTTTATTCATCACCATAGAAAATTATTTTACATAGAAACATGTAGAGAACAGCAATGGAACTGGCGGCCTTATCGCTTAAAGCGATTTCTTCCAGGCAACCAAAACGATGGGAGAAAAATAAAGGATCGCGGTGCTACTTAACATAAATCTAAACTAATAATACTAATACACATAATACGTACCAAGCCACCAAAAGCAAAAATAGTTAGCTTAGAAAGGGATCAATGGGGAGTTTTTGTTTTCTTATTATTTTAAAATTTATGACTTAATAAGTTTACCTATCTACGACAGGAATTCAATAAGGCGCTGAAAGTGACCTGGAGGTTAGAAAATTATTAACAAATCCTAAGGAATAGCAAAACATGGGGTCCAATGGCTATCAGCGCCGTAAAGGGTTAAGGCCACAGCACATTATGATATGCTGTGATTATATTATGGTTAGAACTGTAGAAAGCGTACCTACGCCTAGTTAAATATTTGCATGGGTCAACATTACCAATAAGATAAACTCACAAAAAGAACTCCACTTCGCATCCCCCTCCATTTATTCTGCTGATTGGCCATTTTCTCAAAATTTGAATATCCTCAAACTCGCACAAATCATGGACACCGCGTCGTCCGGCGATCCGACCGTAAATGTCTCACCCACACGCTGCCATACCTACCCACCCTAATACACTGCCGACCACCCAAACCGGACCTCCCAGAAATACCCAAGCGTTCACAAACCCTGCGGTTTGCACCAAGTTACGGGTCACGTTAGGTTGGCCAGCGGCCCATCGCGCTATACCATACCTTGTCACTAGAGCTCTGACCGCTAGTGACGCTGCCCCCTCTAGCCCCTGTTTGGAGAATAAAGCGGGGGGAGGGGAAGGCCACTTGGAGACGGTCCAGCGGGTCATACAAATTGCATGGGTGTGAGTGAGTAACGCCGCTGGACCTCTGCTCGTTTTAGCGTAAATTCAGTTGCGTAAGTCAGGACGGACCGTCTGCTGAGATGGGTTTAGTAGTAACTGATTGTTAATCTGCGGATAATAGTAAGGTATAATTATGGACTAAAAACGGGGGATGCATAGATGTGAAATTCGATTGAGCTTTTTGCAAAGCTTTTTTAACCCCCGACGCAAAAAGAGAGGTGTGTTATTAGTTTAACGTGTCTGTTTGTGTATCTGTCTGTGGTATCGTAGCTCCCAAACGGATGAACCGATTTTCGTTTAGTTTTTTTTCTGTCATAGATAATTTTATCCCGAGTGTTATTACTGTTATTAGCCATGTTTTATGAAATTCTGTCGGGGAGTTTTTAAAATTTTGTTTTTGTTGAAACAAATATTGAGTAAGTTAATAATTTAAAATCTTTAATTAAAATTATTTTATATCGTTTATTTAGGAGGTTTACCTCCTTTTTTAAAATGATGACTTTTTAAAATAAGCTTGGCGAACAGCTCTCAACGTTCAAGATTTGCTTATACTTAAACACTCAAACGTAACTTGGATTCCGTCTCAAGTCGCGATGTTTTGACAGATTTTTATGATAACTGACAGATTTTCTAATAAAAATCAAAATATAAAATTCGTCTTTTGAGACCTGCTTAAATCTGAGTTGCGTTGGACCATTCGGGGGGTAATTGTAATTATACACGTTAACATGTTTTGACAACGAGTTTCATCATTATTTATCATCAGCATCACACATCACAATCTCAGACAATCTCAAAAATTGTGAATTCAGTAACTTTCGTCGTAAACTTGTAGCTAAGGTTCACTTACCTATTTTCTCAACTCGAATTTCGCTTCTATGAATATTTTTCAACGTATATCTAATGCAAAGCTAGATGATTGGTCATACGGGCTGAGTAATGAGATAATCGGCGATAGATATGAAACTCCTGAGTTAATAGGTAGCTACGTTCTTTTTCTGCAAAAATACTTTATTTATTATCTATCTGGTTATCCAACTGTAAGCATTCATTAAGTAATGATTTTATGACGATTGCTTTTTTGTTTCTTCAAGAGTTAGGTACATATAAGTATTTTATTGGCCGAAAAATAATGTATTAAGTTACCTACCGCATAAAATGTAAGTACTTAAGTAAGAGTTATATGTAGATAATATAACTCTTACTTAAGGACTATACATCATTACTATATTATATGTACCTATATAACTCTTACTTAAGTAGGTACTTAAATAAATTGGAAGTGAAGCGATATAAAACTGAAATGGAATTCAAATCGAAATAAAACTGAAAAGTTATTTAAAAATTAAATGTTGTCCGAAATATCGAAAAAAAATATACATGTCATCTCGTGCACTACGATTTTCATGAAGCTCGTTTTACGGGAATCGTGGTTCATTTCCATGAGCGTCGCAAAGGTTTATACACTTGCATGCGGTACCCTAAAGCTAAAAGTGCACGGTATGCGCGCCAAGCTTTATTGACAGTAAAGTTTTCTGTCAAATTCGTTTGACGGTTTGTATTTCGTAGCTATAGGTGGCTCTGCAGCTCTGCAGTCAGGTCGCCAAAGAATATGGGTAAAATAAGATAAGAGGGCACGTTGCAGCCATTTGTACGAATAGGTTAGAATAAAGATGCGCGACTGCGAATGATCTGGCTAGTCGAATGATCTACAACTACTAATTTACTCATTCGACTTGAATATTAGTAATTTACTAATCTTCAAAGTCGAATGACAACTACTAATTAGTAAGTACTAATGCCTCTACGAATTGATCGAGGCTTCGAATTACGAATTGAGTTCGACTGCCCGACTCGAGCGGTTGCGATTACTAACCATGTTACGCGAAATCAATCTTTATTCGACGCGACTCGCCATTACTATCCAAATTAGTTAGTACTAATTTGCCCTAGTCATTCGAATGGTTCGAATGATTTGTGAAGTCGAATAATTCGAATGAAATCATTCACAGTCGCGCATCTTTAGGATAGAAAGCAATAGAATTTCGCGAGTGGGATCGGGCAGAGCATAAGTGTGACCTTACATTTATTAACATTTTAGCGGAACCAAATTCATTAGCGGTCATTTCACTTTTGACATTTTTTTAGCATCAGTGACTCCCTTTGAATATACCTACAACTTGGCTGATTAGTTTAATTTTGTTGTTTGTTTTCTTTTGTTTGTTATTAAGGCCAGGTATTCCTGCAATAGTAGGCGTAAAGGAAAACGCGCGCTTGCCAAGCCGCCGCCGCCGCGCTCGTGTTTTTGTAGTTATTTAAACATTGTGATTAAGAAAATCATCTTAACAAGTCAAACTCTACGAATTTGTTTAAAAATATTAAGTGTCCACAGTTGAGTACAAAAAAAAGTGTGATTAGTAGTAGTTTGCTAGTCATAGCATTGAAAAAACGTTAGAAAAAGGGGTAACTGGGATTTTTTTCTATAGTGTGAAGTTATTAGATCTTGTAAATGAATGCGACTTTGACTAGACTAGATCCTTAAGTAGTATATATATCTTTTTTTCAGAATTTTAAACACTATTTTCTAAATCTTAAATGATTTTAAAAATAAATCACAAAAGTGCAGCCTCTGCTGGCCTACCAAGCCTTAATAAGTTTAGGTTATGATAGGAATGACATACTTTGCAAAGTAAAAGTCCTTAACTCTGCGTCTTCTGTAAGAAGGGGAGGTATTAAAAGAAGTGTTCAAATCCAGAAATGGTATAACGTAGAACTAGGTTCTTCATGAAGTCGGCAAATCCAGAACTGATTACATTTTAAATAAGGGATAGATATAACGAAACGGTCACAGAACGCTAAATAACTAATGTTAGAGTCTGTGCAAAAAGAAAACCGTCGTGGCGTACCGTACAACTAACATTAAGATTTTTATATGACAACCCAATCTAGCTGTCATCTGTCTTGTCACGCAACTGTTACACACACTTGTCCTAACTTTCTTTGTATTATAGATTTTGTTTAAATAAAACAATTAGCTAGTACTTCACTGATTTTATAATTTCATTACTTCTCCTTATCGGGCAGAGTTACCCCTAAGAATTTACTTGAACGACTGAACCCCGTTTTGGTCGGATTCCGGCTTTTTAAAACGTTTGTTCCAACGACTTTTCTGTACTGGTTTCTGACTCCGCCCAATCGACTCGCAAACCAGTTGAGTCAAACCAGCGACTGTTTCCACTACCTGATTATGGGAGTATTAGTGTAGAAATGTTACAAAAGTAAATTCAGCTTCTTATTTACAAAAATGATGGCAAATAAATATAAAAATGTATGCGAGGCATCTAAAATCAGAACAATAATTTTAAATAAGCTAACAACTCGTCCATCCTGATAAAGTGTTCGCGTCCTCGTGAACAATACATTTTTATAGGTAACACAAAAAGTCACATTCTTAGTGTCTAAATCTTAATCTATATAAGATCAATGTGCACATAGCACCTCTAAAGTATGTGAATCCCGTGCACATTGCACTCTAGAAAAGGTGAATCCTGTGCACATTGTCCTTCTAAAGTAGGTGAATCCTGTGCAATCTGCACTTCTAAAACTAGGCGAGTCCTGTGCACTCTGCACTTCTAAAACTAGGCGAGTCCTGTGCACATAGCACTTCTAAAACTAGGCGAGTCCTGTGCACATAGCACTTCTAAAACTAGGCGAGTCCTGTGCACATAGCACTTCTAAAACTAGGCGAGTCCTGTGCACATAGCACTTAAAACTAGGCGAGTCCTGTGCACATAGCACTTAAAACTAGGCGAGTCCTGTGCACATAGCACTTCTAAAACTAGGCGAGTCCTGTGCACAAAGCACTTCTAAAACTAGGCGAGTCCTGTGCACATAGCACTTCTAAAACTAGGCGAGTCCTGTGCACATAGCACTTCTAAAACTAGGCGAGTCCAGTGCACATAGCACTTCTAAAACTAGGCGAGTCCTGTGCACATAGCACTTCTAAAACTAGGCGAGTCCAGTGCACATAGCACTTCTAAAACTAAGTCACGTGCACATAGCACCTCGTGTGACTTCATGTGCACATAGCACCACATAATATTCAAGTTGTACATCGTCATTTTTTACATAAATAATAACTGCACATCGCAGTTTATAAATAAAATGATAGTATGATTTAAAACATTTTGTACATAATCAAGGTGGTTTCATAACCGTGATTTTGTTATTTACTTAAACTAAATCATCATGTGCATTTTATATGATTTCATGTGCTCATAGTACTACATAATATTCAATTTGTACATAGCATTTCTTACATAAATAATCACTGCACATCCCAGTTTATTAAATACATACAACAATAGTATCATTGGAAACTTATTGTACATTTCAAGGTGGTTTCACAATCGTAATTATTTTAGTCACAATCATATAAACTACATTTTTCACAAGTACATTTACCATCTGAATTAAGTACAATAACAAACAAGTAAGATTCCAATGTGTTTGTGATACCTACTTATGAATGATTCATTACCATACCAGTCATCAACGTTTTCGCTACCCGACCGCGCAATGAGGAGGGTCATGATTCTATGGTGACAAACCTTTGACTAATTTTATCAGTGAAACATATACTTCTTTATTTTTGTAACTGGTTTATACCCCAAGCTGACATTATAAAAAAATTAATAAATAAGACATTTATTTTCAATTTACAAAAGGAACAATATTTGTATACATAATATGTGGTTGGGTATGCCCTCAACATTCTGGCAACAATTTCCCACTTCTTCAGGTACTTATCTATGTTTTGTCTGCTTTACTAACTAATCCTCACATTTTAATGGAGCATTTTGCATTTATCCTCTTTTTATCAACCCATTTCAAGAACCACTAAGATTTCAAAATTATTTCAAGACAGTACACGCAATAAACCTCCATTACTCTAGACGAACAACCACTTCGAGGTTACCTCATCCAACCCTACAAGATACTAAAAAAGCGACTCAAATAACATAACACTGTGCAAGATAAACCAATCGGCCTTTTGACTGAATACAGGTTATTATAATAAGGATTATAATATATTTATTTTGTTATATTTAAGATGAATAATTTTATTATTATTTTATTCTTATAAGAGTTCATTAGTTTTGCAAGACCATTCTCATTTTTCGCATAAAAACATGACATGTAGGTAACTCAAAATACTATCAATTAATCGAGCTGATCAAAACTAGCTTCAGCTTCAGAAAATCGTCAAAAATTAACTACACTGTACCTTGTCTATTTCGCAAGATAAATTATCCCTTTTTATTCCGACAGGTCTTAGGCCAATTTAATCTTTAGAAGAAGCTAATTGTATCCTAGTTAATGGTGATATGACCCCTCATTGTACTTCTAAAAGTCGGTCGTCCCACGATCTTTACCATAAATTTTGAGAGGCTATCATCTGGATTGGTCCAGTTGTAATTTTCTTTTGACCATTTTTCGCTCTAGGCGAGACATCCTTATCGATAATATGATGTACAAATATTGCTGACAAAACATCCCATAATTATTAATCGTTTTGGTAACCTGAATGTCCCTCAATTGTGTTTTAGTCATAGTATCTCGAGACAAATAACTAAATAATGGTGAACAACCCACATAGCATTATGTAGACACCCAGGCCCGAAACAATACCTGCAGATCGTACTAAACCTCTCACGAGGCGTGAAACGAACCCGCAACTTCCCGGGTTGCAGGCGGACCTCTACTTGCCCCACGACTGAGGTCGTCTAGGAGACAGATCTAAAGTTCGGGGTAGTTGATGCGAATTTCGTATTTCATACCTCTCTTCAGAACAATTTTAAGTTTGGAAACAGTCTTTACTGGAAAAGTGCTACTACTCCTTTGAGAATACAACTATTATAACGACAAAACACATCAAGCAGAAAAAAGAGTTGTTATTTAAATTTTAACTCGATATTAGCTATTTTTTTTACACATGTATTGTGTAAAGTAGGTAAAGTACCTAATTCGTGTTCTAATTTAATTTATTCTGGGTACGTTAATGATAGAAGGAGCTTCCAAATCATGCGCTAAAAGGCTAAAAAACAATCTCTCCAGGTGACTTCTGTCTATTATAAACGTTTATATTACAAGCGAGATTTTTCATGTGTTAAGCGATCAGGTATATTGGGACAGTTACAATTCTTTTCACATCCTGCAAATGAGCTGTTTCATGACAGTATATAACACTACGGACAATAATATTATTTTTCTTTGCTTTCGTTTTGTTTCTGGAATAATATAAGTAGTACGTCGTAAGTAGGTACGTATTACGTCATGGTTCTTCAATGTCCACCAGCTTGTTTCATGTCTCTCTAATAGCCTTATAATAACACCAATGTAAAAAACCTTTTGCGACTACGTGAGGTTGCGTAATTCTGGTCGAAAAAGTTAATTGCAATTAATATCAAAAAATCTGAATAAAAACTAAAATTTACACGAGTCGAGATAAGGATAAAGTTGTTCTGTTGGTAATATTTATTTAAGAAAGGATCTCAAATCGGCAAGTATAGGTACTTTAAATTGTATTCGATAATTAACACCAAGAAAGTTTATTTTAGGCCAAGTACCCGCGAAACTAACTTTTTTTTTAAAGTTAATAAAAATAAATCGGTTACACAGTTTTGACTTCTATTCCTTAAAGTCGTAAACAATGCAATTGACGGCATTCCTATTCCTGCCTACAATAAACCATACCAATCTACAGACACCTTAATATTGGTGCAGTTTGTTTGCACGTTCGTTCGTACGGTTACTCGTAATTATAGCATTGGATTATGGAGTTTGTCTTAAATTTTACACAGACGTATTATTCTAACTAAACTAAAACTAGAAATGACAAAATAAAATGAATGAAAAACCTAGGAGTTGTTAGAAAGTGAACGAATGCTAGAATGCGCTGATGAAAATTGAAACCCACATGTTGGAACGACCTCCGTCGGTCATGGTGATTCAAATAATTGCATTGTAGGTAAGAAAGAGAGAGGTTTACACTGAACAAGTGATTAAATTATTGGTATAAACAAATTTTAATCGAAACTTTATTAAAAGGAAAAAAAAACCAAACTAAGTCCCCAGCGTTTAACTCTTTTTTTTTCAATATGATACGACGCGAGATAGAATCCTATCCAGAAAAATATTTAAATATCTCTTTCATTCAAATCGCTTCAACCGTTTAGAGGCTTTGAAGTTAAAAAACATAACCCGCACCCGGCGGCCAAAAGACGGAGTGCGCGTCTCTTACATATTGTACTTGTACCCACGAATTGTCAAGTTACCTACTACCGATCCTTACCACGACATCCTCATGGATCAGGATGGATAACTAAATAATTAAATACTCCATCCTTTTTTAATTAAATTATCGAAAGGTATGATAATGAATACTTAATAACAATTCATAAATAATAGTATTCGTGGTCTGAGGCTGTGGCGTCACAGACCGAGGTCTCTCATTGCGTTGATTTGTTTATTTTTTTTAATAGAACGTTTACTACAAGGAATCGGACTGCGACGCCTCTGCCTTACTATCAACATCAATAGTTCTATGGGTTTGTTACTAGTCGAGACTTATTAAGTACCTGACGGGTGACGGTATTGCGCTGTGCTACTGATCAGTGGCGGCTGCGTAGCTGCAGCCAGCGATGACTGCGTGGCTGTGGCGAACGACAACTGCGTAGCTGCAACGACTGCGTGGCTGTGGCGAGCGACAACTGCGTAGCTGCAACGAGCGACAACTGAGTGGCTGTAGCGAGCGATGTCTGCGTGGCTGCAGCGAGCGACGACTGCGTGGCTGCGGCGAGCGATGTCTGCGTGGCTGCAGCGAGCGACGGCTGCGTGGCTGCGGCGAGCGATGTCTGCGTGGCGACAGCGAGCGACGGCTGCGTGGCTGCGGCGAGCGATGTCTGCGTGGCTGCAGCGAGCGACGGCTGCGTGGCTGCGGCGAGCTATGTCAGCGTGGCTGCGGTGAGCGATGTCTGCGTGGCTGCAGCGAGCGACGGCTGCGTGGCTGCGGCGAGCGATGTCAGCGTGGCTGCAGCGAGCGACGGCTGCGTGGCTGCAGCGAGCGACGACTGCGTGGCTGCGGCGAGCGATGTCTGCGTGGCTGTGGCGAGCGACAACTGCGTGGCTGCAGCGAGCGATGTCTGCGTGGCTGTGGCGAGCGACAACTGCGTGGCTGCAGCGAGCGGCGACTGCGTGGCTGCGGGCGGCGAGCGACGACTACGTGGTTGTAGCAAACGTCGACAGCATGGCTCAGTTGGTGCATCGACCTGAAATGTTTTCAACAGCGAGTACACCATTCGAAAAAACATGTTTATTATTTAGCCTCAGGCTTGAGCCCACATCATAATATTTAAAATGCTCGATGTACCATTAAACTACTTCTTGTCTGAAAATCAGCGCTGATACTAGCTTTGGCTTGTAGCGGCATAATGCTGAGACACCGACCTTTTCTCCCCATTATATAACAAATTGTCTAATTGTTTCTGTTTGTACCTACCTATCTGTATTCTTCTTATGTACATTTTTGTTTTCTGTACCTTCCTATTATTTGTAATATGTCGTTTTATGTGTTCAAATAAATTAAATTTCTACCGATTTCTAAAAATTCCTCACGCCATCTTATTTCTTGAGCTAACTAAAAGTATTAAACTAGGACTTTTTTAAAAAAGGAAAGACAACGTGGTATTTTTTTTTTATATCCGGATACTATAATTGTGCTTTAATACTGTTTTTAATTTGTAAAAGGAATGCAATTAAGGCAATAGGTACTTATTAGAAAAAAAACATGCTCACCTACAAGAAAAAATTATATGAAGGTAGGCATCCAACGTGGTTATTAATGCTTATGGTTGAAAATTCACAGTTTGTAGGTAAACGATTGCTAAAATGGCCAAAATCATTCATTGTTTGCCGTGGGCGTACGGTCACACCAAGGTGGTATGAATACACCAGAAGTCCATGGTGCATCCCTGCTTCTGAATTGTTACACACACTTGTCCTAACTTTCTTTGTATTATAGATTTTGTTTAAATAAAACAATTAGCTAGTACTTCACTGATTTTATAATTTCATTACTTCTCCTTATCGGGCAGAGTTACCCCTAAGAATTTACTTGAACGACTGAACCCCGTTTTGGTCGGATTCCGGCTTTTTAAAACGTTTGTTCCAACGACTTTTCTGTACTGGTTTCTGACTCCGCCCAATCGACTCGCAAACCAGTTGAGTCAAACCAGCGACTGTTTCCACTACCTGATTATGGGAGTATTAGTGTAGAAATGTTACAAAAGTAAATTCAGCTTCTTATTTACAAAAATGATGGCAAATAAATATAAAAATGTATGCGAGGCATCTAAAATCAGAACAATAATTTTAAATAAGCTAACACAACTGTCAAGTGTCAACTTCGAGTCAAATACCATAGTGTCAAAATTGTCTTGAGACTATCTCAACATGTTTTCGATTTTCTATTGGTTGTTTCGTTTTATTGGAAAACGGACCTTGGTGATTTGAAATGACTTGAACACACCTCTCGAAAAGATGAAAAGGGCTAAAAATGGGCATATGTAGGTGTATCTGAAACTAAGCAAAATTTATGCTTTGTAAAAAGTCCCACTAAAATATAATCATTAATTTGTGTTTTCATCATGCATAAAAAATCAGAGTGGTTAGGTAGGCATAGTGTGTTGATATTTAAACTACTCGAAAAAATAATTATTTGATAAATACATCACAAAGTTTATAAAACTATTTGACATATTCATTGAACCATGAAAAATGCATGAAAATGATCGAGCCAAATCCTTTGTAAAAAAACATCATCCGGTTTTACGGAAGTACATACTTATTTGATCGCGCTCAAAATATAAATAAATACAAGTTGTTCGGAAAATAATTTCCCGTTGCACGTAAATATTTAAACGGATTACAGCGAAATCAATCGATCGGTTATTGACCGATTATTTGGCTTTAGGTAGGTATGATTTATTTCAAAAGAATATACATAGAACTTCAATTAATACACTACGCTACTTGTTGTACACTCATAGAATTGTCAATCGGTTCCCTAAAAGTAGTAATATACTTACAGAATTTAATACTAGAAGTAAAGATAAACTCGCTGTGCCCACAACTAGGCTACACAAAATTAATGTATCTCTCAAAGAGCAATGTATACGCTTCTACAACAAAACTCCTAGTGAGTTGCAAAAATTATCAGTAAATAAATTCAAACGAATTGTCAAAACCTTCCTGTGCAAAAAGGCTTATTATAAAATATCAGATTATGCTAGAGGATATAAAAGCTTGGGACGGGTTTTGGTCCTACTCGAAAAATAACAAGTAACAGGCTAAAGGTTTCTTCGTCGCTTCTCAAATCAAAAACTCTTTATTTCCATAAATATAATAAATGTAGGTACACATAGAAAAGGTGAAATTATAAAAATAAACACTGACACGAAAAAAAAGTAATAATGTCGGTTTCTGTCGCTTCGGTTTGTAGACTAAAGTAAAGAAGCGACGAAGAAACCTTTAGCCTGCGTAGGTATCTATTCCTTTGGTCCATTACTACAGTCGCTATCTTGTCAGCAAGCCGTCCTCATTACGTCCCCATTCCCGACCGGCCCATAAACCGCTCCCGCCGAGCCGAATGTAAAATGTGACTCGTTTTATGTACGAGACGGGTCTTTGATGGCCTTTTAAACAGCGCACGGGAACGCCAACTGACGGTCGCAGGTTCCAGAGGTGTAGTCAGGACGGGGACATTGGGATAAACCTGGGTAAGGAGAGCCGAATGTAAAATTTGACTTGTTTTACTCGTTTTCTTAAGGGTTATAATAATTATCTAGTTTAGTTCCGTTGTCAAGCTGTCTTCGTCCCTCCCTGCACTACCATACAGCTTTACGTTACTGTCTCGTATCAAATCAAAAACTCTTTATTTCGATAAATACAATAAATGTACACTTACAAAATGTTAAGTTAAAAAATGAAACACTGACACGGAAATAAAGTGAGGTATCGTGGTATTATACGAAATACCCAAAACTTATGCCCTACGGGGCCGCTGCCTACACTATCTAACCATTTTAATATGCACCTGAAAAATTGTTACGGGTTCTTGAACTCCCTTTATCAATGCCCCTTAGTCTACCCCTGCACTGTCATATAGCTTTACTGCTGCGGAAATAAATCCAAGGGCGCTGACTACACCATCTAACAGTTTTAATATTGACCTGAATAGCAGTAACGGGTTCTTTAGCCCCTTTTATCAATGTCCCTTAGTCCACCCATACACTGACATATCATGTCATTGCAGGGGTGGATTGCATGTGCGGAAATATATATACAGGCACTGCCTACAGCATCTAACAGTTTAATATTGACCTTAATTACAGTAACAGGTTCTTTAGCCCCCTTTATTTGGTCCCTTAGTCCGTCCCTGCACTGTCATACAGCTTTACGGCCGCGGTAATATAGCCGCGGGCGCTGCCTACACTATCTAACTGTTTTAATATTCGCGGCACCGTTCGAATGGCGCTGATTTTTAGTTAAGATTTACGGCAAACGGCTTTGACCGCTTGTTTCATTAACTACGAGTGTTGCCATAAACACTCGTAGTTAATGAAACAAGCGAAAAAGGAGGTTTTATAGTTTCCTCACCTCAACAGCCTAAATTGGTCCACGCCTGGACGCAGGCCTCCCCCTTATCCGCCTTTTTGACTTTTATCTCCTGGGGTGTCCCATAATCCCGATGCTGGGCATGCGGGTTGGGAATCGCAGTTTGGTCGCAGAATTGTTCTGCAGGGGGCGCTGCTGCCCGCCCCCGTTGGATATCCCTTAGTCGCCTCTTACGACACCCGCGGGAAGAATTGGGGTGGTGTACTTTCTAAGCCGGCACCACACAGCTTATGGTTTAAGTCATTAGAATAATAAGAACAAAAAAAGTGCTTTCAATGAGGTATTTTTCCAAAAAAGAAAAAAACCTTAGTTACCTCAGAACTCAATAGATGGCAGTACTTTCGCGGAAGAAAGAGGTCGTGGTAGGTGTCATGTAAAGAGCATTGCTCGGAGTTTCTCTGAAGGATAGGATTCGTAACAAATACATCCGACAGAGAACCAAAGTTATCGACATAGCCCAAAGAATTAGCAAACTGAAGTGGCCAGCCATATCTCGCGAAGAACCGACAACCGCTGGGGTAAACGTGTTCTTGAGTGGAGACCACGACTCGGCATACGTAGTGTAGGACGTCCTCCGGAAAGGTATGATGACGACCTGCGAAAGACTGTAGGCAGATGCTGGATGCGGCAAGCTGAAGACAGGGCGCTATGGCGCTCATTAGGGGAGGCCTATGTCCAGCAGTGGACCAAAATAGGCAGATGATGATGATGATGAGAGTGTCATGTCATGTCAACCTATGCCAGGTCTATGCCATTTTTACTTCAAGCAAAAGCGCCATTTTTAGGGTTTTGAAGATCGAAGATCGGTTTCAAAACCCTTATGGTCTCGCTTTGTCTGTCCTTTTTTCCCTCCTTAATAACTCAAAAACTACTGCAGCTATCAACTTGAAATTTAAAATAATAATACATTTCGTGCGCCTGTACAGATTTCGAGAAAAAAAAATGAAAATAAATGAAAAATGAAAATGAATATTTTCCATACAAATTGTGATGCCGAAATTTTAAAAGATACCTACAGAGTCATATGGGGTATCAAATGAAAGGTATCATTTTGTACGTTTCAGAACAGTTTTTGAAATTTTTGTAGGTTTCATACTTTTTAAAATATTTCGAAAAAAGTCGAAAAAATACCCATTCCCCCCCCCCTATCTCCGAAGATTGCAGAGTGATCCATGTAAAATGTATGGAGCGTTTATAGACATGGATCTATATTTTACAGGAAAAATATAGAGAAGTTTGAAAAAAGAACACTTTTTGAAAAATGGTCAAAAAGGGGGGGAATAATTTTCAAAAGGGGGGGCTACCTCACCGAGTGGGATATCAAATGAAAGGTATCGATTTGAACATTTCAAAACAGTTTTTCGAATTTCTGTAGGTTTCATACTTTTTGAAATATTTTGAAAAAAGTCGAAAAAATACCCATTCCCCCCCCCCTATCTCCGAAGTTTGCAGAGCGATCCGTTTAAAATGTATGGAGCGTTTGCAGATATAGATCTATATTTTACAGGAAAAATATAGAGAAGTCTGTAAAAAGAACACTTTTTGAAAAATGGTCAAAAAATAATAATTTTCAAAAGGGGGGCTACCCCGCCGAGTGGGGTATCAAATGAAAGGTATCGGTTTGGACATTTCAAAACAGTTTTTAAAATTTCTGTAGCTTTCATACTTTTTGAAATATTTCGTAAGAAGTCGAAAAATTTACCATTACCCACCTTAACCGAACCATCCATTAATCCGAAGCATGCAGAGAGATCTATCTGATATGTAGGTTGGTACCTACTATTCTTAGGTATTCGTTAAATTGCGAAGTCTCTAACCGGTACTTTTGGTACATATTTATTGACAAACGTTCAAAACCCTCGGCGCGCGAGTTACACTCGCACTTGACGGATCTTGTTTCATTCTGGTGGAACTATTTTTCATTGTTTGTAGACCGATGAGGTGCGGCAAGGCCGCCTGCGATGCAGAAGGTTGCGGATTCGATTCCCGCCTCGGGATAAATGTTTGAACGATATGTAGATATTTGTTCCGGGTGTTTTAAATGATAAATAAAAATATATCAATCTATGTTATGTATTGTATTATGTTATATTTTAATCAATTATCTAGTACCCATAGCACTAGCTTTATTTAGCTGCTTAAATGAATTATTTACCTACTTATTTACGCACTGTCGCATTTCTACGAAGAGAAAAAATTCATCAAGAAAAAGTCAGAAACTTGTTAGCAGAACATTTTCTTTATGAAATTAAACTAACTGCAAACCAATCGCCACTGTGTTTCGCAGTAAGCTTTCCCGCGAAAACTTCAAAAATATTTTTCACGGTTACTTAGCCCCATGTTACCCGATATGCCTATAATTCGAAGTGCCAGGATAAGCCAAGTATTCTAAGCCGCGGGTCGCATCCCACCCCCTTTGTTTAGTTTGGCAGGTGAGCACAACACGGGGGTCGCGTGGGAGATCGCTGACGTGGGCGCGGGCCGTGACGTGACGAGTGATGGAGGAAAATGTCTCGGTGGTCTTTGTGGAAAGACGCAATAATCAATAGATAGGTGTATTGGGCTTTGGTGTATTTCTATAGTTATATGTATAATTTATTGAGTGATCTAACAGTGCTATTGTTTACATAAAATAGAAGAAATCGAAAAAAACTTAAACTAAAATATCACCAAATATAATTAGGTACATAGATAATGATAAAATATTTAAATAGGAGGGTGAGTAAAGATGATAGACTATAAAAGTAAAATTATAATTAGGAAAATACTAACATCACGCTAATATTATAAATGTGAAAGTTTTGATCTTTTGATGTATGGATGGATGTTTGTTAGGTACCTCTTCACGCCAAAACTACTACTAAATGGATCGGGCTGAAATTTTGCATACTGGTAGTTTTAGACCCAGAATAAAATATAAGCTACTTTTTATCCCATAAATCAGTTCCCATTGGATAAAAATAGCCATATAACGTGTCCATAGAAACGACGCGCGAAGCCGCGGGCACTAGTAAACAATAAAGTCCACGCCTGTCGAATATCGTGATCGAACAAGTTTTCCGAGAATCTCTGTTATATTTGTAGCTCCCACAAATTCTGTGGTGCTCTAGGTAACAACTTGTTTGAGCGAATACTGAAGGGTACTTAATAATTTACCTTCGGTGTACTAAAGCTCCAGTTTTGTGGTCCTATGAAAACGGGTGGTCGGTATTCAGTTAATTTGAGGATCAAAGAAATCCGTTTATATCAGACACAAAATTAAGGACCCATATTACAAAAAATATAAATGCTAATAAAATTAGCATACACACTTTGACTAGACAGTCCTCCAAAGGTTTTAGAAATGCTAGGGCACTGGACGTTCTAGTTTTCTTTTGAGAATAGGTAGTCACTATTATTATTAAGAGCCTGCATGCGAAAAGATAGTCACTATTATTATTAAGAGTCTACATGAAAATAGGTAGTCACTATTAATATTAAGAGCCTGCATGAGAATAGGTAGTCACTATTATTATTAAGAGTCTACATGAAAATAGGTAGTCACTATTAATATTAAGAGCCTGCATAAGAATTGGTAGGTAGTCACTTTTATTATTAAGAGCCTGCATGAGAATAGGTAGTCACTTTTATTATTAAGTATTTATAATTTATAAGCGTCTCCCACTGCAAGGCAAAGACCTCTCTTTCCACCTTCCATTCTTCTCTATTGTCGGCCAGTTTAGGCCACTTTTTGTTGCAGGCGTCCAGTTCATCTTTCCATCTACCTACGCTTATGTCTTCCACTCTCACTATTAAAAAAGATGCATATTAGGCTAGTTAAGTTTATTTCTTAAGAGGGCGCATCGCGCGCCATTTTCTGATAAGGATGGGCATAGGATTTCGCGTTCATAGGAGCGGGACGGAGTATACATTTTTGGAACGGCGTAAGTGCAAAAATGATGTTTTTGCTGATTTTACAAGAAAACTACACAATTTAAGAAGAAACTGTATGAAAGAACCAAAGAATTAGTAATCAGGCGATCAAATTAGGTGCAAAACAGTGCACTTTCATGATTTGTTTTCGCAATCGTGTTTTCCAAATAAGGTAACGAAGAAAAAAAAAAATGAATGTTTTTGTAAGGCCTAGTTTGACAAGCAAGGCCGCTAGGTTCGACCTTAATGCTTTATTACTAGCTTTGATGATGCTCTAGTATGCCTGCAATTGCGGCATCTAACAGGTGTGTATAATTACGAGTATATGAGCGGCGAACCTATATATATACGGCTATAGGACGTCACGGCAAAAACTAGCCTCCCCGATATTTTCCGCAGTTTTCAGTCCTCAGCCCGCAGGCGGCCCGCATCGAACGTTGTCAAACAGCTAGCAAACTTTCGCCTTTGTTTCAACACCGACCGTTATGCGGCGATTAATTTCAGAGAGCCGGCCGATAACAGAATTCTGTAAAAAAGCACTCGATGCGACCGAATCGATGACCACAGCTTTATTTCAACTTTATCGGTTTTTGCGCCACATAAGTTGGCACCCTCTATGCGCCGAAAGCCAGTAAGTATGTAAATTACGGTCGCGGACGACGCGGCCGGTCCTCGGGTGCCACTTATCTATTCAAATTCGGCGCTGGGTGCGGGGCTGCGTCGCCGGCCCGCGCTAATCAAAATCCGATCAGCCATTAAGTCCTCTCGCTATCTGCGCTTAGTTTACGAGCGGCTCCCGCCGTGGGGGGGTGATCACTTATTTATGTGGCGGGGGGGGAGTGAAAAACTACCCTCTTGTCGTCGGCGCGGCGGCGCCGGGCGGCGAGGCACGCGAGAAGCGCCATAAACCGCGCCCTTTGTAATCAACCGAGCCGCGCTTTTTATGAGCCTGCCTGCGCCTGCATCCTCGAGCTCGGGATAAATTTATCCCGCTATCTGATATCGAGGCGCGCGGTATAAAGTTTTATACGATGCCACATGCGGGAGTGCAGCAATTTTGCTGGTTGCGGAATTGGCGGTACAGCACCCAACATAGCTTTTATTTGGAATATGTGCTGGTCTATGCTATTTTATTATTGTATATATTACATTTTCTATCGATAGCCCGATATCGTTTTGAATTATGAATAAAATAATTTCATGAAACCAATATGGACATTTTTGCTTGCGGTTGGTGCGATCATTTTACTTATAACATCCTTCATATCATATTACTTTATTTATTTTATTTTTATTTATTTGGGAAACAAAAAACTTATACTAGTTACTTGCATAACAATACATAAAACTAGAACAAATTAAATACATAACTGAAATAAAGAACTTACTTTAGAAAATTACTTTTCAGTGGTCTATTCTGATTGCCATCTTTTACACCCTCTTTCTATCATAAAATATACGCTTTTAAAACCTCCCATAGCTTTCAAAGTCCCATATCACAAAGCTAATTCAGTTACCATGTAATCCATAAAATAATTGAGTTAATTTAAATTAACCTGTAACTAACTTCATCATCATTTAGCCCCTCTTACCCATTCCGTAAACAAGTAACTACTCGGAACGCAAGGTTGGTTTTTCTTTAAATCTCATTCATTGATCAGAGTTCGTTGCCCGTTGCCACACGATTTGTTTGCGTCGACACTTAGGTGTCTCCGAGTAGGTATCATTATCAGTGAAAATAATCGAGGCTCAGACGAAAACAACAATTCACGCGATTATCTGTTTGAATGTCAGCCAATACGCGTCAACCGTCGCGCCATTTCCGAAATAATTACGCAAATAAATGCGGTGCGTTGTAAAAGAAATTGACGGATTTATGTAGAACTGACTGATCGCGTTTTGAATGTCTCTTCCTTTTTGAAGGTTTGCTATTAACTCTTAAAAGATTACGAAAAATAACAAAATGGTTCCCTCAAGGATCGGGCGGGTGGCGATCGGGCGGGTGGGCAACGACAAAGAAATTTTTTTTTTTAATTATTTCTTGCGGGGTTTACTATTGACAGTTGACAGTGATATTTAGAATGAAATTTTGTTCGTTCAGGATCGAATGGTAAAAACATTCAAGCCAATACAAGCCCTATCGTCAAGAAAAATAAGATTATTTTGGCCTACTGTTAGCGGACACCGGTGTCCGAAAGATCCTGGACGGCATCGTAGCTTGCCCGGACACCGGTGTCCGGACCATCTTTCACAGGTTAAGATATGATAAGATAAGATAAAAATTTATTTGTAGTTGAAAAATATAACATGAAAATCTACTAAAACGAATTAAATTACTAACAGCATTTAAACTACATAGACATAAAATAATAGTCACTTATAAAATACCTAAAAGCTACAAAATGGCGGCCGACTCAGCATAAGTTGTGATAGCTATAGTTTATAGCTACTACAACGCTGATCTTCCGTCGAAACCATTCTTCAGCTTGCCGCATCCAGCATCTGCCTGCAGTCTTTCGCAGATCGTCATCCCACCTGGCCGGAAGGCGTCCTACACTACGTTTGCCGAGTCGCGGTCTCCACTCAAGAACACGTTTACCCCAGCGGTTGTCGGTCCTTCGCGAGATGTGGCCGGCCCACTGCCCCTTCAGCTTGCCAATTTTTTGAGCTAAGTCGATAACTTTGGTTCTCTGTCGGATGTATGTTACGAATCCTTCAGAGAGACTCCGAGCATAGCTCTTTCCATAGCTCGCTGAGCGACTTTGAACTGGTGGACCAGCCCTACCGTGAGTGTCCACGTCTCATCTCCGTAGGTCATCCTCATCATAGCTTATTTGAACTACCTAATAACATCGTATTCCGGTTACTTAGGTAAATTTATACAAAGGTACATTTAAATGGCAGTGTTCTAGAAAGGAATACAGACAGAAAACATAGTTAACACTAATTACTTCGAATTTATTGTCCGTGACGCCCTTACCATGTGCAAAAATAAATGATTTGCGTCTAGGTGGAGCAGTCATCCATCAAGTCGTCGAGATAGCCGCGGCGGCGGCGCGGGCGCACGGTGCGCGCGCGCCGCGCAATTTAGCGGTCGTCGCGGCCAAGTGTCAGGGTTGCCACTTGCTCATGTTATACTCAACGATCATCATCATCACACTAATATTATAAATGCGAGAGTTTTGATGGATGTATAGATGGATGGATGTTTGTTACCTCTTCACGTCAAAACTACTGAACGAATTGGGCTGAAATTTTACATACAGGTTATTCTAATCCTGGAATCAATCATAGGCTACTTTTTATCCTATTAATCAGTTCCCATGGGATAGAAATCACCTTTATACGTTTATAGATTTATAGGTAAAAAGTTACCCATGTTTTATTCCAGACCTAGTACTACATGAATGCAAAATTTCAACCCGATCTGTTTAGTAGTTTTAGCGTGAAGAGGTAACAAACATCCAAATATCTTGATGTGATTTATATTTCATATACATAATCAAAATCGGTTCATCCATTCGGGATCTTCGATGCCACAGTTTTAACATAGAAACTCTTCTTTTTGCGTTGCGGTCATTGAGCTACATTCTATTAAGACGACTTCAAAATCATCTCAACTTCTCTATATATCCAAGATGTCCTCCTAAAAGGCTTTTTTTAAATAAATAATAATCATTTGCATATTTATTTAGCATTTGAGCGGCGTAAATCTTTCGATCAAACCAAACTTAAGCTCACATCGGATATTACGCCTGCCGCCGCTCCGCAAGCTCTTGCGATTTTTATCGCACTACAGTTTTTATCTAAGCAGGGTTGTCACAGACTGACAAAGTGATTCGTAAAGTCACTAAACTCATGTTTTCACTATTAAATACGCTACCTATGTTCTGTTCATCTAACACCACAGGAGTTTTTTAACCCAGTATGATGTGCACAAAACACCTGTCACGGGCATTTGGTATGCTTTGTGTGTGCATATTCTATTCCAACAGTATTGCGGGCAGGAGAGCTTAATCCCAGACTTGTTTTATGTAAGCGGATTTGTTTGTAGGGCTCATGCACTGACTGACCCTTTGTGTAGAGCCCTGTTTTTCTTTGCAAGAGACTCTAGACTTTCTTGTTGTATGCTGAGCTGTAACAACTCAAATTCAAAGCAAACTTTAGTTCGGGTATTACAAAACGTCGCTCCGCAAGTTTTTCCGATTTAGATCTTTACTTTTTCTTGTAGGGTTGCAACTTAGGAGAGAAAATAATCATCGTTTTCAACTTTTGCCATATCTTATTTTAGGTCTATAGTCACAAGTCGTGTTAACTATTTAGCCCCTGAGAGAGAGTGCTTACTACTTGTTTAAGTATTCTCTACTCTTCTCTCTCTCTCTCTCTGTTGCACGTATTTGAGCGGTTCTGTACCTCATTCAGTGCCTTTTTAAGTAACCAAACTTTTTAGTCTTTTGCCCAGTGAAAAACAAACGAAAGCAAATGTGATGAAATCGGATGGCGCTAATTGTATGGAAAATAGTTTATTCCATACCTACCGAAAACTCAATAGGAACTCGAAAAGTCTTCGATCGGTTTTCGCCAGGACCTCCGCAAAAAAAATACCGTTTTAGGCTTAGCGAAGTGTGTCTTCACACATGCTAAAGTAAAAGATAAAAAAGTGTGCGTGGCAACCCTGATGTGGGCGTAGTCGCGGGCGTCGTGTCCGGTCGCGCTATCTGCAGGATGATCGGAATCGTTGACACCGCGCCAGCGCGCCGCCGCGCCGCGCCGCCGCCGCCGCCGCCGCCGCACGGTGGAATGACCGCGCGGCGTTAATTGTCGCGTCACCTTCGAGCAAGGGCGCGACGCGACATAAGTAGGGAGGTAGGTACCTTGTAGTGTATTGTTGTGTACAGGGTTTTCAGTTTCACTTTTAGACCTATCTGTATCGTGTATAGGTAGTGTTAGCCAAGTCGAATGGTTAGCGAACGGCGAGCAATGCCCTACATACCCGTCGGTGAAAACTATACACATCTACACACTGTGTATGTACAAAGTGTGTAGGGCGTAGCGTTTTCAGTTTCACTTCTGTTTCTGTATCTAATAAAATAAATCGATAAGTAAGTTTAATGGAGCGGGCGTGCATTTTTAGAATGGTTTATCTCTACCTAGCTATAAATCTAAAGAAAACAAGAGAACTGAAACGTGCCGTAGGGTTTTTAGTTTCACTTCTGTTTCTATATCTAAAAAAATAAATCGATAGTTAGGTACAGATAAACCATTCTAAAAATGCACGCTGAATGTATGACGTATAATGGAGCGGGCGTGCATTTTTAACCCCCGACGCAAAAAGAGAGGGGTGTTATAAGTTTAACGTGTCTGTCTGTGTATCTGTGTTTATGTGTATCTGTCTGTGGTATCGTAGCTCCCAAACGGATGAATCGATTTTCATTTTTTTTTTTTTGTATCATAGATAATTTTATCCCGAGTGTTCTTAGCCATGTTTCAAGAAAATCTGTCAGGGGGTAATATTTTTAATTTTGTTTTTGTTAGAATGGTTTATTATCTCTAAGTAGCTATAAGTCTAAGGAAAGCAAGAGAAATGAAACGTGCAACCTGGTCAGGTGCTGACCTAAGTTGGACCAACCACGAATAGGACTAACCACTTAGAATGTGAATTAAACAAAATGATAATTAGGCAATAGAAGAATTAAGACTTTCGCTCCGCATATAGGTACTATTTATGAATATACGATTGCTTCTTGGAAATCCTTTTGTCGATTGACATTGATCGATTGACAAAACAAATTGACATGTTTAAGGACAAATTATTCATTTGAAGCGGCTCTTTGTAACTAGCATTAAATCCTCTTGATTGTTTACATTATTTTCGATGTCATGTCTTTCGATGACAATGCTGTCAATTCAGCTGTCGCCAAAACTAAAATAATATAATGTGAAAGGATGAAAAATATTGCGTCCCTATCCAAACGATCGAAATTAAAACGAAGGCATAATTTTTAGTGCTGTCAAATTGGTTTAGTATTCGTAGTAGTCATTAAATTTTCGCGAGAGAAACAAGCTCAGCCGACCCTCCTCTCCTCTCCACCAACCCACCCGTGGTCGCGTCTTGCGTATTCTATATAATATATATATATATCTGTCCACGGGTGACCGTCACGTGTTGACGACACGTGACGGTCACCCGTGGACAGAGGTGGATTTTAGACTGAAACTGAAACAAAATGGCGGGTTAAGGTTATAGTCGGCTGCTGATTACGAACAGGCTTCGCGTACGAAACTTGGGGAGTGGGAAATGGGGAAACTATAGAGAAAACTAAAGATAATTTTGTATTGTATTTGTAACTGTCGTCTTTATCGGGATTATCATGCATTTGTTTTGCTCTGCTAAACCCGTTATGATGAGTATCCAGCAGTAATAACTCGAAGGGCACACACGCTAAATGTGATCTATGTGTTCTATTCTATATATATATACTACCCTACCGCTCTGTCTCGTTTGTCAGCCTGGAATAATTATTTTGTATCTTTTTGTCATCATCACCAACTCAGCCAAATTACGTCCATTACCAGACATAGGCCTCCCTCAAGAATTACTCATCATATTTTGATTTTTCCTTATGTGTGGGGTAACACTATGAACACGTGTAAGTACCTACTTAACGTTGCACGAAATAATTAAGCCATTTATTTATTATTAAGGAATAAATTATAGCTAGGTACATTTTAAAATTAGCTATAAATAATTAAGGTTGAATGATTATAATTATTATCTGACTCTCTTAAAATCTTACTTGAACTAGAAACTAGAATAGAGCGTTTTAAGACCGTCCACCGCAGTCGTTTCCCAGCTTTACCCCGACGCGTGTAATTCGAGTCCACGTGTTTGTAGCCCGAAGCCCGAGGCTAAACAGGCCGGGAATCCTTGTAAAGATGAAATTACTGTACAAAGACAAAGATATGAGGCTATTTGATACTAACGATGACATGTTTTTACAGATAAAAGTGAATTAGTAAATTATTGAAAAAAAAGCTCATAAAATATGTTTTACCTCAATTAATTCCATACTCAACACGCACTCGTACTTGCGGTACTTGTCTTCAAGAAATAATGCAAGAAAATAAATAAATGAATTGTTATGATTTTGAAATAGAAAATCGAGGAAAAGTGTGAAACTGTCATGATGTCACACGAAAATCTGTAGAAAATCGGCATTCAATAAAATTTAATGAAATGAAATTTGCGTATACACCTGACTGAATTGACCACAGGATGGGAAGGGCTCAATATTAAAACCAACAATATATTTTTAGGTTAGAGACCTATTCCGATGTACAGAGCTCTACATACATATTATGCTCTGTTCTACATCTACATACAAATAATAGCAAAGCTGGGAATATCTTACTTGATAATATTACTTCTAAGTTAAGGTTAGTAACGTAGTAGTAACTTTTACCTTAAAAGTTTTTGATTTGTTGATATGGCATTAAAGAGATTTTACTGTGATAATTAGGCGATGTCTTAATGTAAAGTCAAGTAAAAAGGTTATGTTTTTATTTTTCGTCAAAATAACAAACACATACATAATGTCCAAAATAGTTCAACCAGACTGAAAAGATGGTGCTTTTTGCTACTTTAAAGTTTTTTCTTTTTGGAAATCGCCTCATTGGCTGAATACATCCCTGCGCCTGTTTTGTTTAAGTCACGAGTCAATCGATCAAAACGTCCGAGGCGAATAATGTCAAGCGAATAATTTTTTTTATTTTGTTTTTGTAAATTGTATTTAGTCTTATTTTGTTATTTCCACTTCAGCGCCCATACTTACCACAACTGAACGTGTCTGCCTCAAAGGGGTTGTTTAATAAACACCACGATTGGCAGACGAATTGGTGATCGCAGTTAACGTGTTAAAATGCACAGAAAGAAGCGGCGTTCCTTCCTCTGATAGGTCCTTCTAATGGACTCTCGCGAAATCCACGGGTAGTTAGAAGGGTCGATTCTTACGCTATGACCGCCACGACAAAATAATTATTTTGTTCTTTATATGTACCTACGCTAAATTTTAGGTATATTCATCTGTAGGTACACATCGATATACTTAAAATAAAATAAAATTCGTGAGATTAGGTTCTAGCTGAAAACGAAACGCCTTAATTAGGTCCAATTAGTCACCCACCTCAGTCATAGTCGGAATGGCGGCGGCGGCGCCGGCGGTGCGCCGCCGCCGCCGGCGTTTGTGTTTCGCTTGCGTATTGTTGTCTCGGTCGCACTTCGGTCTATGTACGTCTTTCCATCTTTTTGTTCATTAGGTAGGTTTATCTTTGCGTTTAGTTGAATGAAACACAACACAGGGCATTTGTTGAGTTAGCGCTGGGAGAATTGTAGGTTCTCCCAGCGCTAACTAACTAATCAACAGAATTTTACTTATATATGTCACTATGACGGTTGTCTAGTAGAGATATTTTTCTTCTTATCGCCCCTGAGCGATAAGACCGCCAATTGTCACACATTTTGTAATTTTTAGGGTTCCGTACCTCAAAAGGAAAAAAGCAACCCTTATAGGATCACTTTGTTGTCCGTCTGTCTGTCTGTCTGTCCGTCTGTCAACCCTCTTTTCTCAGAAACGCTTGGATGTATCTAGTTGAAATTAACGTCAAATACTCAAGTCCGTAACCTCTTGGAGCCGCGATATAAATAAAACTTCTAAGTCAACGCACTCAAAAGTTACAGCCGTTTATGTCCGAATATTTAGAAATTTCCAAGGGAATCACATGTACATAAAACCTACAGGGTACTTCCCTACTATTTGTGGTTTATTCCCAAAAAGAATACTTTTGATTCTCGTCATGGACCAAAACCTATAGGGTACTTCTCGTTGACATCTCGTTTGATCATAAAATTTGGCAAGAAGCAAGGTCTTATAGCACAAATAAGGGGAAAAATCCTAAAATCGTAAATTTGTAATTTATTCACAAAAAAAAATGATACTTGCTATATACCAAAACCTATAGGGTACTTCTATTGTACCCAGAATCGTAAAATTTGGTAAGAAGCAAGGTCATACAGCACAGAATACCGTAAATTTGTAGTTTACTATAAAAAAATATAATTTTTGCATCTCTCCCTCGAACAATATACAGGGTACCTATACCTACTTCATGTTGACCTAGATTCATGATATTTGGCAAGAAACCAGGTTTTACAATTAAACAGAACCCTTAGTGCGCGAGTCCGACTCGCACTTAACGTTTTATTGTTGTTTATTTTGTTTTATAAATTATCTTGATAAGTGTGCGTGCAACAAAGAATTTTCTATCTATCTATCTATCTCTATGTCTCTACATTTAACGATAAAAAACGAGAACACTCTACTTTATTCCATCTGCTCTCCAAGCTTTCATTCTATAATAACTCACTCTATAATATCTCAAGTCAGCAGCTAAATTAAACGTCTATTAGAAAACGAAAACGATAAAAGTTCCCAAACTCTTTGCAGTGTCCCAACGAAAGTAATCTTAGCACGATAACAATCGAGTTTCAAAGTCAGGCCCTCTCGCTTTCATTCATGCCCATTGCTCAACTAAAACAAACTTTATTTCAATTTATAAATGTGTGGCTAACTACGTCACTTCCCTGTCCACTGCGCATGTGTGAGTGCTGGGGGTCCAAAGAACGTTGTTAGTACAGATGAGTCGAAATGTTGTTACTGCCGAAACTTTGGTTCTCGTTTTAGATTTAGAACAGAATTTATAGCATAAATTAAGTGACTATTTACGAAGGAAACTTATTCTGTTTTTGACAAAATAAATAAAAAAGTTAGGTATAATATATCGGTCAAGGTCGAGTCAGACTCGGGTCCGTTCCGGCATAGTATGTTTTTGTATTTAATCTTGCATTTATATGATTCCAGTTGGCACCTTTTTTTGTGTGCAGTACAGGACTAGAAAAGAAAATGCTCATAAAATTTATATTTAGGTAGGTAGGTACTTTGATATTCAGTGTCATAGAAAAATCATGTTTTATGTTACGAATTCACGATGAACGTCGACGAGAAAATATAAGATTATTTTACGAACACGATTCTTTCGGAGTAAAATTTTAATTACCTATAAGCCGCAGTCGATTCGTCTTGCATTCGCTGGAAGCTCGACATAGCTCCGCCTGCAATACCGGGAATAGCGCTCTTTGAGCCAATCGCATTTTGTGCACGCATACCGAAGCTATTCCGCTATGCTATTCCGCTATTAGGGCGAGCGACGCGACGATCTTGTTGAATGGATACTGCGGATGATTAGGTATCAGTTGTTGAGTATTTTAGAGATAGGGGAATTTCCGTAAACTGGTTAGAATAAATAGTTTTTAAGAAAACAAAGACAAAAACCAAATTAAGTCAAGAACGGGACTTACTTTGACTGCAGCCCTGAGACAGGCCGAAGAGTTAGTGTGGAAGCTGTTCATCAGCATCTCCGTGAAAGCCTTTCAGCACGAGCACGACCTTCAGCAATGAAGAATACGACAGATAAGAAGAAGCCAGCCCTGAATCAAAAAGATGGCGGTGTTACACCATGCCTCGGATAGCGTATTAAGCCGTTGGACCTACGATTGACCTCACCACGGTCGTGTCTGTCTACCGTCTCATCAGATTATGAGAATGAGGAAAAAGAGAGTGCACCTGTATTTGCGCACACACTTGTGCACTATATTATCTCCTGCGCACATGGCTAGTCTCCGTTGGGACTGACCGCCGTGGCCGAAATTCGGATAGAAGAAGATCATACGTTTTTGAATTTTGGTCTGCAGTGGGTCAAACAGTATCATATAAACCCAATTCCTGCCTAGAAATTCGTCTTTGTTTGCCTCATCGTTATCTACATCCTAGGTGTTAATAAAAAATATGAAGTAAAATACTCAAGTTTTTGGAGTCGGTTGTAACATACCTAACCTACACGCGGGGAAAGTTGATGGCACATTGTCATGTATATCAAATCAAAATAGTCTACATAATCATTAGACATTTCATGGTATGGGATATACTTTTAAGTAATATAATACCTGTGTTAGAGGGTCTCGCTCTGTGTATTACTAATACAACTGATTTAAATTGTTTTAACTAATTCAAATTGTATATTACTTAGTATTTTATAGCATTATTTTTTTTGCACAATATTTAATATAACATTATACAATGTTATGTATAAAATCGAAATCTAAAAGCTTATGTTTCAGGGAAATACTAATATGCGTAAGCTTTATTTATAATACGTAGTATTTCCTTTATTTTTGCATGAATAAATTCTATAATGTTTATTATATGTATACAAGATAATTTTGTAAGTAATTGAACTATTTTGAAAACGTTTCCTAAAATATCTGAGTAAATAGTTTTGCTAGAATTCAAAATCTATAATCGCTAATATCCTTCTATTTCAAGACTGACATTTTCTAATGTAACCTAAAAACGGTCTGTAACTCGCCTTATCTACTCACACTTTATTCTTTGCCCCGCCACAGTCGCAAACACATAAATATGTAGAAGCTATTGCCTCAGATAAAGTTGTAAAAAGTTATGAATGAAACCGAGAGTGGCGTAGTAGACCCCCCGCCCGTCCCCCCCTTACAACCGCTTTGGAGAGCGATTTCAGAGAACATTAGTTTTCTGTTGTGCTTTATAGCTAGAGTTGTGGTTTTCTTTGCGAGGCGACTGTCTGCGAAGGTTTTCTCTGATAGCTTTGTAGTTATATAGGGCTCTGGAAATGAAACTTGAAAGTTATCGAAATGATGAATAATATGATCACTTCAACTTCTTGATTGCGAAACTCTGCGTCTATTCAATGCCAGTGTCCGTTGTAAGATAACATTATACAGGATGCCACGGAAAGGGTGTACTAAGCTAAAAGGGGGTGATTCTGGACATCGAGGGGGTCAACGTTTGTTCTACGATTTTTTGAATTTCGCACATATTTTTTACAATTTTTGAAAAAAACTTGACACATTTATTCTTCACGTTTGTGTTCTTTTACGTGAATTCTTAATTTCTTACATTATTATTATTGTTTTGAAATTTCAAAGGATACATAATTTTTTTGTAATAATTTAAACACGGTTTTTTTTCTGAAAAAGAAAACAATAAACATTTGTGAAATCGCTATACTTACCTGACAGTAAAAACTCACTCGCAGTGCCCTCAGTTATTCCGTGATCATGGCGCATAAAACTATGCCGAAATATTGGAAAAAACTCAAATCATGGTAAATATCCCGTTATAAAGAATTAAAAAATGTTTGAGAGTTTGCGTAGAAGGTCCACGCTGTATTGTACTAAATCTGTCGTTATACTTAGTGATTTTCTCTACGAGTCACGGTTGACGACACGTGACCAAGTGTTATGGCAACACTGGTTTGTTTCGTTTTCATATTAGGGTGGTCTTTATTTCTGGGGTATTAAGTATTATGTCTTTATACATAAACATAAAGACCACCCTATATAATCATTATAGGATAGGTACTTGTAGTTTGGATTATATTCACGATGACGGCCTCTGTAGCGTAGTGAAGATCCGCTTGAGAAATAAAATAAAATAAATAAATAATGCTGGACAATTCACACAGCGTTATCTAGCCCCAAGCTAAGCAGAGCTTGTATTATGGGTACTAGATAACTGATATACCTAAAACAATACACTACCTACATATATAAATATGTTTTATTATACATAGAAAACATCCAGAACAACCTGAACAAATATCTGCAGATCGTACAAATATTTGTCCCGAGGCGGGAATCGAACCCGCAACTTTCTGCGTCGCAGGCGGACCTCCGCCCGCTGCGCCACAGAGGTCGTCGTGAAATATAGTTGTGGGTTCAATTCCTGGCACGTGTAGTCTATATATCTGTAGTTAAATGTTGATGGTAAATCAACCCCACTTGTAGACTTAGGCAAAGTAAATATTATTTAGGCTAGGTTTCCAAACTGTTGTGTATCAAACAGTTAGGTAACGGGTTTATTTCTTCGTATTATCATTATGGTAGTTTGCATCTTAGATACTTAGTTATCGAGTTAGGCTTTAATGTCGTAGCATTTTTAACCAACTTCTAAGAAAGGAGGAGGTTACTTGTTATGCTGTATGTATGTTCGCAGATTTCTCCGTCTATGAGGGACCTACTCGTATTTTGATGATTCTTTCGCCATTGTATAAGATAGACTCGAGATGTTCCAATTAAAATAAGTTTTTTCCGAGGGATTATTATTTGTCTTGGAAAACTAAAAATTAGTGAACAATTAGGTTTTATATTTCATCAGTTTTATATTTTTTTCAAACAATCAAATTTTGTTAAAAATATTAAGTTGTTGTATGATTGGAATGATTAAATTACCATGATGGCGTGGCATTGTTGGAACATAGCTTAATATAATTATAATAAGCTAACTAACTTATGCATGCATAGAATTTACTAACATGTACATAGGTATGGGTTAAACTTTAACCTATAGGTAAGGTACACGTTAGTACTTTAACCGTTCTATGAAAGGGGAGAAAAAGATTAGGTGCATCGGTTTTTCCACAGCAATGGGGCAGGGGTGGCCCGATAATATTATTAATCTTTTTCTCCCCTTTACTATAACGGTTAAAAGTACTAACTTGTACCTACAGGTTAAAGTTTAACCCATACACGTTAGTAAATTCTGGGCATACTTAAGTTAGTACGTTGAGGAGAGGCATAATTTGTCTGTTCTCGCAATATCGGCGGATATCTCGGCGGTCGCGTTGTGCCCGTCCTTTATGTCTCACGACGTCGGCCGTTAGTGACGCCGCCAGCCGCAGGGTAAGGCAGCGCACAGGTTAAATGGAATAGCGGGCAGAAAGATTGTACAAACACTTTCATTGCCCATGACGCCGGTAATGAAGTCTGTGATTGGATGTGGCATGGCCCTTAAGGGGGAGAGTGTTAACAAAGTCCGTAGGTGTAGAGTCTTGAGTCACCCGAGTGGCTCTTTTCTCGCAGTTTCGGTCTGTATAACCGCAAGAAGAGCCATGGGAAGGTGGTGCGATTGCCAATGACGTACATGTCCAGATAGAAACCGTGTCCCTATGGCACGCACCTTCGGGTCGCACTGCAGAGGCTGGGCAGTGAATAGGTTAAAATATGTCTTAGCAGTATAGAGTATACAGTATACTCTCAATATACATTACCTTTACAGAGAGTTTAGGTCCTATTGTCCACACGATTTAAATAATGTTAAAAACTTATACACACTCTTGTTAAGAATGATTTGATTGATGGCTTGACAGTTAATGACGACTGGAGCCGAGTTAACGTGATTCAGCGTAACCGATCCGAGCGTGACGGTTCAATTTATTTCAAGGTTTTTACCAAATTTGTGTCTGCTTTCGGATTTTTGGAGATAACTGTGTGTGTGACAAAAACGCTCATCCAACATGTCACTCTAAATAATATCTTAAAAATACTTCTTAGGAGTTGCGTTCGGCGCAAGTCGGTACCGATACATCCTTATATACAAACCAAACGCGCGGTTGAATAAAAGCGTGCGTTTGAGTGTGTAATGTACATATACTGGGCTTGATGGTTCTAAAAACGCGCGAAACGCCTAATGTGTACATAGTCTTATTGCATAAGAAATAGAACCTCTGCTGCTCTCACAGTAACCACACCCTAATGCCGTCATCAGAGGAGCACGTATTCTAAGCTCGGCCATGCAAGCGCCGCTCGCGTATCTCTGCTATATACCTGCCTTATATACCTATCCTATATACTTGCTTATGTACTCAGGAATATTCTCTATGCATCGCGAGTTCTGGGAAATGGGCGCTGCTAGGAAACACGAAGGCACCTTGTGTTTGCGGTGGACCGAAATAGTCTCTGATATGCATTTACCTTTAGATATAGGTGTCTTGCCATTACAGTTAATAAGGAAGGCTGCATTAGGATTATCATTTAACGTTCATAGAATTAAAATTATCATTGAGAACAAACTGACTATGCACTGAAGGACAAATAAATAAATAAATAATGCTGGACAATTCACACAGCATTGTCTAGCCCTAAGCTAAGCAGAGCTTGTGTTATGGGTACTAGATAACTGATATAATACAATACACTACTTAGATAGATATTTTTTAGTATACATAGAAAACATCCAGAACGCCCTGGACAAATGTCTGCAGATCGTACAAACATTTGTGTGGCCGAGGCGGGAATCGAACCCGCTACCTCCTGCGTCGCAGGCAGACCTTCGCCCTCTGCGCCACAGAGGTCGTCAAATCCTTCTAGTGCCACTTTATCACCTAGCCTACTTTGTGAAACGCATTAATATTATAATATAAAGAAGCCATTTTATTTTTTTAAAAACAAGGTTGTATTCAAAAAGTCCAAAATCTTGGAAGACAAATCCAAGGAAACCAAACTCGACGGGTTACGTCGTTTCGCTTTTGAATTCCTATACCCACCTTCTCCATCAGCAGACCAGCTCGATGTCAGCAATACTGCATTGTCGCCGAACCGATCGATTTGTCCCACACATTATCAAGGCAAGTTAAATAAAAGCTAGTAACAAAACAAAATTAAAAAATTAAAACCCCCCGACAGATTTTCATGAAACATGGCTAAGAACACCCGGGATAAAATTATCTACGAAACAAAATAAAAATTAAACAAAAATCGGTTCATCCGTTTGGGAGCTACGATACCACAGACAGACACGTTAAACTTATAACACCCCTCTCTTTTTGCGTCGGGAGTTAAAAATAAAGTGAAGTGACCTTGAACGGCTCTTACGATCTACGTTTTTCGCAGCTTTATAATATTATCCCAACTTATTAATACAATAAATAGAAGCCATCTTCAGTGCCAACACGACGGTCACCGCGCTCCACGGAATTGTGCTGAGTTGCTCATCGTTCGCGACTCGCTCAGCAACGGCCGAGGTTGAGCGCTACACACGGGTATCAGGGATTCAGAATAAATCCTTGTAAGGTCAGCTAGTTTGGCCTCAAGCTGGAAAGCCCATATTGATCAAGTTAGAAAGATATTAAATAAATTTATTTATATTCTTTACTTACAGGGTTCGGAAAACTTCCAGCCTCAATACCATTTTGAATAAGGTTTTTATAGTGTTAGGGAACTAACTTATGGACCTAAAATTGAGAAATTAGTAGTGATCAACATTATTGATACGTATTTTTGTTCAATTATTGTTTAAATCTTGTTATAATTTAAATTAATACAATTTACAGATGTACCTTAGTAGTTTGACGACCTCCGTGGCGCAGCGGGCGAAGGTCCGCCTGCGACGCAGGAGGTTGCGGGTTCGATTCCCACCTCTGAACAAATTTGTGTACAATCTGCAGAAATTTGTTCCGTTGGTCTGGGTGTTTTCTATTTATAATAAAAAATATCTATCTATGTAGTGTATTGTATTAAGTACATATATCAGTTATCTAGTACCCATAACACAAGCTCTGCTTAGCTTGGGGCTAGATAATGCTGTGTGAATTGTCCAGCATTATTTATTTTATTTATTTATATTTACCTACTCATAAGAAATTTTGCATGCCAATGTGTTTTGGTGAAGTATGTGACACTATTCTAATGTTCAAGACCCTGTATTATGACCATATTTCCTGCAATAAATGAATTGAAAAAAAAAAGCTCAACAGCCTACATATATTAGTCCACTGCTGGACGCAGGCCTCCCCCTGATAAGCGCCTTATTGGTTGGGGATCACAGTTCGGTGGTAGAATTGTTCTGCAGGGGGCGCTGCTGCCCGCTCTCGGTTGCCTCTTACAGCACCCCCGGAAAGAATTGGGGTGGTGTAAATTCTAAGCCGGCACCACACAGTTTGGCCTAATGGGGAGTAAGAGTAAAGTACTTTTGAGGTTTCAGATCCCGAATAAGCTAGCCAGATCCCTAAGTAAGGTAGTCAGCAAAATTTAGCTTTATGGTAAGTATCTTGGTTAATTTGCGAGATTTCTGCGAATCGTGGTAGGTCCGGAACGCGAATTTGAGGTACCTGTATAACGAGTTTGATTGAATGCGATGCGAATCTCGACCCAAAACAAAGTTAGGAGATTCATCTGTCATTTATTTCGAAAGATAAATCGGAGAGTGAAAGCTGAAGTCCCGTTTGAGGGAAAATTATAGGATCCATACAGGATTTTTGTAACAACATAGTTATTCAAAAAATAATTAAAATGGAACGATTACTTACTGGATTGATATCGTTCATAATTATTTTCTATGGTTCTTAATTTAAATCTGATATTATTTAGATATAAGGCAATTTGTAATTTTTTGACATAAATAAGTGCTCCTTTGTGTTCCTATAGTTGAAAATAAATGAAATGAAATGAAATGAAACACCTTCGTCAGTTGAACAAAAACATCGTGTGTCACGAAAACCAACGAGCTACAGGGTGCCCGGTATTTTAGCGGCGTCGACTCAGGCGATACCCGTAGACCCCGCTAAATAATCTGTGTGAGCCATGGAGGTTATGGTATGAGGTATACGTGGTTATCTGAAGATGAGGAGCCACTTAACCCCCGGGGGTCTAGCTCTGATGATTTAGGACTTGTTTCAGGAACGGGATTGTTTGCTTCTTTGCTTTTTTTCAGGTGAGAGAATGCCTTTATAATCAAATATTAAAGTGCTTTATTACTTTAAGACCTAACAGAAATCTTGGACGCGACACAAAAGTCAAATTACATAAGTGAAACCAGGAAATAAAGTGAACACTTCAATCTTTATCAAATCAAATCAAAAACTCTTTATTTCCATAATTACAATAAATGTTCACTTAGAAAAAAGGCCAAATTATAAAACTAAACACTGACACGGAAATAAAGTGATATTTTTGATTTCTGTCGCTTTGGTATGTAGAATAAAGTAAAGAAGCGATGAAGAAACCTGTTAGTGCAGCGTGTTAGTCGTATAAGGTAAAGTAAAGAAGTGAACAAGAAACTTTTACTTTTACATATAAAATTACATCGCATCAAAAAATATATATATTTCTAACTATGGACTGACTTCAGTCTATTAAAATATATCTACATGCGGCTAACTTTACACCGATCTTTTTTCATTGCACTGTAACCTTTTCATTGTCCATTCACGAAGAAAGTTTCGCTCCAACAATGACCGAAGCGTACTATACCAATACACTCTTTAGCCGTGAAGTCCGGCCTATGTATAGCAGAAACCTGCGGGTACATAAGGCATAGCTAAGGTACATAAGGCTATGTTCTCGTTATATAAACTGAACCGAGCGGCGACAGCTAGTCGGAGCGGTCGACCAAAATACAGCCACCTGACGCTCCCACCCTGAAGGTGGTGGCTAAGTTAGACGCGGAGGCGATTTTTATTGGATCTCGTTAGAGAAATAAATAAATAAATAATGATTAGACAATCCACAGCATCATCTGGCCACAAGCTAAGCAGAGCTTGTGTTAGGTATGTGTAGCGTGACATTGATTTGATACTGACATATTATTTGTTCTAGTTTAACGTGTCTATGTGTATCTGTGTATTTGTCTGTGGTATCGTAGCTCCCAAACGGATGAACCGATTTTCATTTTTTTTGTGTCATACATAATTTTATCCCGAGTGTTCTTAGCCATGTTTCACGAAAATCTGTCGGTTTTAAATTTTAAATTTTGTTCTTGTCAGTCAACTCGTTTTCGAGCCTCTCTCTAAAGTGCGTTAATTTCCACAAAAATTTCATTCTTACCCTCTACTCAGAATTTCGTAAATTTTCTATGTTTTTGTCCTCCCAATATTCAAAATCGCTCACCTCCTCTACACAAAATCGGCGTAATTTCAGTAGAAGCAAGCACAAAGCCGCCCGCAGCGGTCGCTCGTCTTACCCGACTGCGCGAGTATATGCCAGCTATACCTATACAGCTAGCCAGTTACATATACCTGTATTTATGAGATGTTCGTACTGTAATCACTGGCACACGCCGCGTCTCGAATATTCTCAGGCGAGCTGCAGTGGCCATAGATTTAAATCGTTAAATACCTGTAGGTATTTTATTTTATTTTTTGAATAAGTGCCGACGCACGCACAGTATGTATCAGTAATTAAAAATAGTGTTTTTGGCATTAAACCTAACTGTTCATATAACTATTTATTGTGCAATTATAATGCACGAACCTTTGTGAAAAACACGACACAAAAACACACAATACACTGATTTGAAATGAGCGAGCTATCTCATTTCGTTGCGACAACACGGCGCGGTCTCACTACGAAAAGGGCCTATCTAACGATTTAAATCTTTGGCAGTGGCCAAAAGTATGGGTGTTCTGCGATAGGTGAAATATACGAGTGAGATATGTAGCGTCACTTCGCGTCTCGGCTAGACTTGGCAATCTAATGTTTTAGATATGCCTAGTGTCTTTCGCCTTAGGATCTATATTAGTAATTAGTAAGACATTAAAGATTAAAGTTTATGGGATAAGGATTTAAGTTTATGGGATTAAAGTTTATGGGATAAGGATTTAAGTTTATGGGATTAAAGTTTATGGGATAAAGATTTAAGTTTATGGGATAAGGATTTAATATTATGGGATTAACGTTTATGGGATAAGAATTTAAGTTTATGGGATAAGAATTTAAGTTTATGGGATATAAAGATTAAAGTTTATGGGAGCTTGTTAGTGTTTTTCCTCTACCAAGTTAATCAGGTAACTCAGAATACAAGGTTATTGGTAATTACTGATACTGAGTGAATTTGCAGATTATGTCCATCATCACGAAAGAGTACGTGAAGACGCCAGGTCTTATTCCATAAACTAGGTATTGGTAGTAGGTACCTCTACCCCCTTCATTCAATAATCGTTTAATAAAGGGGTTTTATTTGAAACTAAACTTAACAACGGTTCTGCCCTGAATTAACAGTGGGTGTGGGAGTGGGAGATCAGTCTTTAGAAAATCATTGGGTTCTATTTACATAAGTTAAGAATTAAGATTCCTCTATCTTTATGTTATTGTAGAATCAAACCCCAAAAATCCCTCAAATGACTCCATCCGGACCTGAAAGCTTATAAATAAATAAAAACATGATTCTTATAGGTACCTATTAGTATTTTATTTTTGACGCAATGGAGATTAATGAACTTTTTAGTTCACTTATCCCCATTACGATTTCGCATCGGCGTCAACGGGGGATAATGAACAAAAAGTTCACTTTTCCCCGTTGACGGGTATTGTCAACGGGGATTAGTGGAATAAGCCAAGTTCATCTACTTACACTATTATTATTATTATCTTTACACTATTTCTGAATGTTTTTTTTATTGAAATTTTCAATTGTTTTGTTTAGGTTCCTTCTTGGTCAGGTAAGAGTTGATTCTGCACTTCTTGCATTTTATCTCTTCTGCGGCTTGTAGGTTGTTTTTACCCGACTGCGCAAGATGGTGGGTTACATTTTTTACGTCTTTATCATTCAGGCAAGGACGAGTGAACTGCCTTCGTAATGAATCATTAAACAAATGGCCAGGCCGTGTCTGTCTGTCACACGGTGGCTGCTCAGAAACGAAATTGGTTCCTTCATTATTGGCATCTACAAAAACGGGCCAGCCGGGCTCTTTGGACCCTGACTCCGATAAATTCGAATCCGGCAAACGAATCAGTGTTCGTTCGATTATCATCATTAGATACCGCCTTTCTTGTGAATTTGGCCTATTTAAAGATGTTACTGAGAATAGCTTAGAACACTTAGACAGATTCAGTTGTTTTTCAGTTTAATTATTTATTTATTAATATATTATCCAGGTTGTCTGGCAGAGATTGCTCTTGAGCGATAAGACCGCGAATTGTCACTTAGGTTATATATATATTTCATTTGTAAATTGTTTTTTAGTTATAAGTGTGCAATAAAAGTATTTTCATCTGTTTTTTATCTAAAAATATCAGATTGCAAAGGACTATATAGACGTATACATAGAATATAATAGAATAGAATATAATAAATTTATTTGTTAAAAGACTTACACATACTAAACTTAGACTAAAATACATAATAAACTTAGATTATGATACAAGGTGTAAACCCATAACATTTAATCCTAATACTTGTAAAAATAACTTTAGAGCTGTTTTTAAGCCATACTTGGCTAAATAAAATCTTGTGAAGATTGCATTAATTGTATACGATCTAAAGCATCAATTTATAAAATATATTTTTTGTAAACATGTACCTATATTTTTGGATAACAAGATAATAATGCCGTCACTACACACTCGGCGCGAAAAAATATAAAAGCTCTGTTTATTATTTTGTTTAAAGCTACATATGTGATTGATGTAAGGAGTAGCACTGCACTGGCACTCTGGCACCGCTGAAACCGACGCTGCTATGGCATTACGCTGAGCCGGTGATGAACAATGTCATATTATATCACAAAAAACATCTTCTATTAATATTAATTTATTCTATTCTAAGCACGAGACAGGCACAGCACGAGTGTTTACATCGCGCGTGTAGGCTCTCTTCCGGTCGAATCTTTCTTTGACGAGACGTCTCGAAGTGTGTAATGCCGGCATAAAGTGAAGGCAAACAAAAGACGGCGATGGCATTAAGATATTGATTAATTTGTGAGTTTCACATACTCAGATTTTTTTTTCCGAGTTTGCAATGAACCTGTGAAACCAGAAACTGTTTTATTCAAAGAACAGTTGAGAAGAAGTTGAGGCGGTCAGTCGTAGGTTTTAGTAAAACTAAAAAATCCTTTGACGTTTTTAATGCAGATCTTATTATTTTCAAAATCGAGCATGTAACTCCTAACATGACTTTTCGATAACTCTCACGGTTTTTTCCCGCAGAGGCCCTTTAAAAAATTTGCCGAGAAAAAAACTCACCTGTATAAAAACATAACCTAGAATTTGATATTGTGTGCGACAGTATCAAATGACAAAAACAGTACACGGTTGAATTTGAATTACATTTCACGCCTAATCATATTTTCATCAGGGTATCACATTTTTAATTTTGCTGATATTTTCAGTCGCATTATCCGATTTGCGGAAAATTCGACTAAAACAGTTCGTCTAAAACAATTCGACTAAAATAGTTCGAATTGTTTTAGTCGAACTGTTTTAGACGAAATGTTTTAGTCGAATTTTCCGTAGACACATTAAACAGCAATCGCGAAAATTTCAGGCCGTAGTTCGTCTAAAACAGTTCGAATTGTATTAGTCGAATTGTATTAGTCGAATTGTTGTCAGTCGAATTGTGTTTTAGTGGAACTGTTTTAGACGAATTGTTTTAGTGGAATTTTCCGTAGACGCATTATCCAACAATCGCGAAAATTTCAGGCCGTAGTCAGGGCCTAGGGCAGCCTGGTTCGCAGGATTAAGTAGGTCGCGCCGTCTCGTTGCCATGGAAACCGATCTCTACTTTGTTTATGTGGCTTTGTCAGCATCAAGGTTTTATGTCTCTTTTCCGGCTATTGAAAATGCGTTATTTCGTAATACGTGACACATACTTATGTGTCACACCCATAATAATGGTGTCACCTGTACACGTGCGTTTATTATTTAGTGAATTATACAGGTGGATTTTTTGGACGAGGCAGTAAGAGGAGTTAACCGGTGTAGCTACAGGATGATCATCCTGTTAAATACCAGTAATGGTTCATTACGGATGTAAGCGGGTTAATTACGAACCTTATTTGTGTTGGAAGAACACCAACGTTTGTTGTTGACCAGTAATGGTCTTAGTATCTCTATCCGCATATTTTAGAGAATTTTTATCTCCTTTCTCAGTTTTTCCAAAAAATTACAGTTAGCAAAAAATTGGCACTTTACACGAAATCTTTTAAGGTAATCGATCCAGTTTTATATACTGATCAAAAACTTCTATGGGACCAACAGAGGTAGGAGTAATAAAAAGGTCAGAAATCGCAAAAAAACTTTCCCCATATTTGTATAATCTAATATTATAGTTCTGGAATAATTATAGGTATCTATAATTATTCCAGGTATAGAATTTTATGTGTGCAAAGTTTCAGTTGGGTATATTCAGTATTTTTGACGTTATCTACACCCAAACGACTTTACATTGACACTACTTTCATTTATATATTTCCAATTTTAGGAAAACCTAGGTAACTATAAAGAAAAGCTAGGTAACACAGTTTATAAAAAGCTAGGTAACTAGGTAATAATGACAGAAATGGTGGGTAGCTAGCTAATGGCTAATTAAAAGTTTCCACAAAAAATAACTTAATTAAATTTTTATTATCAGTCGATAGATAGACGGTCATTGTTCTAATATTAGTACGATAACTTGCTTACGCCTGACAAAAAATGTCCTTTCGCCCTTAGTCCAAAATCCGAATGTCCATATTTGATCATAGATTTAACTAAAAAAATCTATATGTCTGATTCTGTTTTTTTTTTCACTGATATAGTCCGGTAATCTAGGCTACGAAGCTAAGTGCAAAAGTTACCGTAGTCATTCCTTAAACTACCCAATCTATTTGCGTAGGTATCTCCTTGAAATTAAAACCGTCCATAAGCTATCCAAGGGTTATAAAAACATTAAACATTTCAAACCCTATCTAGCTTTTCGCGTTCAAAATATCTCCATCTAAACACATTTCGTGCTGACATAAGTTCTCCTGGCATATAAGCTGAATGCTGAATGCCATAGGGGCTTAGTAGAGTCGAGCTTACGGGCGAGCGGGCGGTTTTATAGGCGAGCGGGCGAGTAGTAGTACACACGAGCACACAAGTGGTGGTACTCTGCATATTGAGAACAGGATTTGGTGTCTCTAAAATTTTTTGTGGCGAGATAGAAGAATAGAATATAGAATACAATATACTTTATTGCACAAAAGTTGTACATGGGCGAGAATAATACTAGATAGCATTCTCTACATGCTAACCTTTGGGTAGTGTGGACAACAATTTAGTAGGTAGTGCGAGATGAAAGAGAGTTAAAAAAAATAATGAATCTAAATTCACAACTTACTACAGTAGGTACTAAATAACTTATAAATCTACTTGATATAATATTACGTACTAGATAATATTACAGAAAAAAGATATTATACTAGAAATTACTCAGAACACCCGGAACAAATATCTGCAGATCGTACAAATAGTTGTGATGCGGGAAACAAATCCGCTACCCCCGTGTCGCAGGCGGGCCTTCGCACAGTGCGTTACTGAGTCGTCAATATAATTACCTATTATTATCTACACAGAAAAGCGGTCAAGACACAAGTTTTGAAAATTGCTTTGCTTGATTGACATTCTTAAAAACAAACCATCTCTGGGTAGTGAAAATTTTTGTAACTAAATCTTAAAAAAACCTCCTAAAAGCTCAGCTCGATGATCCCAGATCTGAATCGCAGCGATTTCGTTTCCAAATCTGCGTCAAATGCATCACTCAGCCCCACCCCCCTCAATCTGAGAGATGATCGTGACGCGAAATGACTTATTTACTGCACAGTTTATTATCATGAGTGAACTCATTAGGTGGGGTCGTAAACTGCGCGCTGGCTCTCACCTGGTCTCCGAGGGGGTATTACGTGTCGCCAGCATGTTGTTATGATGATAGCAACAGGACTTTAGAACAAAACATTAATTGAGAACAGAAACATGATAGAGATAGAAACAATAGAGTCATACTTACTGTATGACCCGTGCCTATCGTACTCGTACGCATTATTTCGGAATAAAAAGTAGCGATACGGACGGCGCGGAATAACTACGCTGTGACGTCATTATTCAATACGGAAACCGAGCTGCCACACAAACGTACCTACCTAGTTTATTTCGCTACTTTTTACATTTTAGGTGGACCTTCACCACAGAGGTCGTCCCGTAGAATTAAACGGAACCTTTCAAACTTAACTCAAGATTTCGATGCCAAAGCGACTGACGTTGAGCAGCAACACAAGCGACAGCTGTTGTAGACAGTAATGATGGTGATAAAGACGATAGAAACCAGCTGTTAATTTCTATCAGAACACGGAAAACACCGGCACAGCACAATAAACCAGCGTGCATTGACGGCGACTCGTAAACGCGATCTGCGATACGGACGGCGCGGAATAACTACGCTGTGACGTCATTATACGCTACGGAAACCGAGCTGCGACTGGCGTTGTTGGTGAAATTTAAAAAATACCAATTCCCATGATAAGAAAAATCTTTCCTATGGTCGAAGGCGTAATGGCAAAAGATAATGGTAAAAGAATTTTTCAAATCGGTCCAGTAGTTTCTGAGCCTATTCAATACAAACAAACAAACAAACAATCAAATCTTTCCTCTTTATAACATTAGTATAGATGACACCGGTCTGTCTCGCGTATACGGATAGCATGCGAGTCTAAGGTATAGGTAATGTATGTAGATAGGGTAATTAATAACTTTGGCGTAGTGTGTAACGTTAGCAACGTTACACATTAGCAGAAGCTTGTATTAATAATTCCGATAATCCAAAAAAACACCAGATAAAAACCAACGCAAAAAAGTTTTTGCAAAAATACACTCCCTTTATCTTGCTCTTCTATTTTACTCCTTCAGAAAGATAGGGGGTTGTCCGCTCGGCGGGGTGCAAAGGGGGTGTTCGCACCCCTTTGCTCTTTTTGCGTTTCTTCCAATGGATGCAAATACCCCTACGTCCGAAGTCGCTGCAGAATGGGAATTGAGAATTTTTCCGCTAATTTGGAGATGTGTGCTTGGGATGAATAATTCTGTGTAAATTCGCGCGTCGCAGTTTTGACGACCTCTGTGGCGCAGCGGGTGAAAGACCGCCTGCGATGCAGGAGGCTGCGGGTTCGATTCGTATGTCTTTTTATCATTATTTTTCTCATTTCCATGTTCTCAGGCCGTTCACAAGTGACACGGTCTTTTGAAAGTCACGCGTGTAGGGGCGAATTTTTAGTTACCGATACCGAGTAAATTATTATATGTTTGGGGCTGTCCACAAAAAAAAACAATAAATTGTAGGTACCTATAGTTTTGGAATGCACTCATCAAGGCTCCATATTTTCATAGCCATAATTAAATTTACATTTTAGATTTTTTTGCATTTAAAAATGGAGGCGTTGTCAATACAACGCCATAATTTTCATCATTATTTTCAATCATAATTTTTCGAAAAGTATCAATATATTTTTCGAAAAATTATAGTAGGTAGTCATCTCATCCATGCAAATTTCATCTACTTCGGATGAGTTGACCCCTTGAATATTTAATATTATTTTCGTGCGTCAACCGATTCTTATTTTGTTTCAAAGCAGATACCACTTCGGTACAGTCCCTTACCTATAAAAGTACTAGCCGTTGTCACTCGGGATGATAATAATGCATCCAAACCTGTTCTGGCATATAAAAGCTATACGGGGGAACAAAGAAAATCACATACATGAATAAACTCAGAACCCTGAAAACATTACACTGCTTTTTTTTGCAGTTAGTGTGGAATATGACGATGTCCAACAGTGACTGATTCATCACGAATTATTTATGATTTTCACTAATTTTACTATCCTTCATGGCAGATGTACAGTGGTGTTCATCGTTAATTAATCTCCCCTGGCAGGTTCCAAGTCTCGTAATTACACCTCAACCTCACCTCAACAGCCTGTATTGGTCCACTGCTGGACGCAGGCCTCCCCCTGATAAGCGCCTTATTGGCGAGGAAATGCCCATAACCCCCACGCTGGGCATGCGGGTTGGGGATCGCAGTTAGAATTGTACTGCAAGGGGCGCTGCTGCCCGTCCCAGGTGGACATCCCTTGGTAGCCTCTTACGACACCCGCGGCATGGGGTCTCATTCCATAGAAAAGTTTTTTAGTTCAAAAAAATGACAATGGATGGCGTTAGGTGTATTACACTTAGTTATCGAGGTTTGTGTAAACTGACAAAACAATAAAGAATTTCTTTATAAAATGTCTGAACTCTTTTAGGTAAAAACCCTTGATTACAATATAATTAAATTGTATGATTTTAAATCAAAACTTTCATAAATTTGAAAATTTCATTACTATCGACACACTATCGATGTTCTTCTGGCGGCATTTTTATGAACTTATCAAATCTCACGACTTTTGTAGGATAGTAAATAGTAAGTGCTACTCCTTGATAGATGGCGTATCGGTTTTCTTATTTCGAATGAACAAAACGCAAACTTACTGTCAGTCAGTAAACAAACATCTTAAATACCTATATTCAACATTAGAAGTAATCAAAAATATTTCTGAAATCAGTCGTTTATCAAAATGAATCGGAAAGTACGAAAAAATATCAAAAATGGTGAAATTCCTTCTAATTTCTGCAACCACTTGCTCACACGCGGGGGGCGATGAGACGCAGGGGGGATGAAATCCGAATTAGGGCGAACGCCGCCGAATGGCCGACACGACAATGCGACGAGCCGTGTCGTAGGTACTCGTACCACAGTAGATATATATATATATGTAACTCGCGCGCCGAGGGTTTTGAACGTTTGTTAACAAATATGTAGGTAAGGTACCAAAAGTACCGGTTAGAGACTTCGCAATTTAACGGATACCTAAGAATAGTAGGTACCAACAACCTACATTTCAGATAGATCTTTCTGCATGCTTCGGTTAAAGTGGGTAATGGAAAATTGTTCAACTTTTTTTAAAAAAATTCAAAAACTATTTTGTAATGTTCAAACTGATACCTTTCATTTGATACCATTGGCGGATACAGGGGGGGGGGGCATGGGGGCCATGGCCCCCCCCAAAAGACCCAGGAATTCCATACTTTGGACTCATTATTACGATTCAATTCAGATGTAAAAAAAATTGTAATTCAAACTGCGAGGCGCGTAGTGATCCACGGAATAAACCTACTTCTCTACTACCTTGTAATTTTCTGTAGAAAGGCTAAAATTTCTTTTGCAAAGGAAGCGAAATACATTCAATAAGAGCGAAAGGACACATATCTAGCGCGAGCGCGCCGATATTCCTGAGTGGATCAAACCAGATATTTTAATAATTTTTAGAAATTTCATTTTTCAGTTACTAGTACAGAATTAATTTCGTTTATTCATAACTAGCTTCAGCCCACGGCTGCGCACGCTCGTTTCAGGTAGCCTATGTCCGGGATACCGTTTAGTTCCCTGCCAAATTTTAAGCGTTTAAGCGTGAAAGGTAACAGACAGGCTGACAGACAGAGTTATTTTCGAATTTGTAATATTACTATGGACACGTTCTTTTTTTCCATCAGTCGCTAGAAATGACGCAAAATTTGAGCGGTTTGCTACCCTCGCCATTGTTTTTGCTTTGGCTTTTTTTTCGTACTCAAGTTTTTCCACCGCCGCCGCTAGGTCTCGGTGGTGTTATATCGTATTTTCTTCTTTTTCTATCACAAATTTCTCAACCCCAACTGTCTTTTCTTTTGTCTTTTTTATTTCTCAACCACAACTTACGTACTGACAAACAATAGGGTTGATAAAAGATTATGCCCTCTTATTCCCCCGACATACCAGACATACTGTAGTATGACTGTTTTGTGATAAGTCCAATTATGATTATTATAAAGTAGATGGTATGTTAGCCAGCATACATCTTCTACGGAGGGAGCTATCCAGTAAGGTGTCGAAAGCTACTGCACAGAGGCGGTGGAGGGGCCTGTGCCTATGCCGTAATAAAATCAGTACGATAGAATGAAGAATGATTATATTAATACCTACAAAACTACCTATCTGAACTTCTGATGTTTGTTTCAAGCTTATAATATTATCCTATATATGCCCAGAACTATTTTGTGTCACCGATTTTTGTAATTTTTGGATATGTTATTAGTAATAACATGTTTTAAAACAAAAATCGAGATTTTTCAGGTTTGACTCACTGAAAGTGTATTATTTTCAGTGGGTCGTTAACGACCCCATGGGCATATCAGGTCTAATTATTTATCTTGTATGAATAGATGAAATAAAACCATTATCTAACTTTTCATATACTGAAATTTTATTATTATGCATGAAAAGCCTCGAAAGCATTTGTCATGTAGGGTCGCGTCGCGTTGCATCTTTTACACATTTTCACAGTTTTGTTCTTGCAAAAAGCACATCGCCGTCTGGTCTGACCAGCTAGAATCATGTGGTCTGCCGAGTGTCTCCGTACCGTGAATGTAACACTCATTGGAATGTTCAGCTGTGGTTTCGTTGGCCTAGTCGGTGTTTTAGCTGCTCCATATTTCTGAAGAAGAGACCATGCAATAGATCAACGAAAATCCCAAGTATCTAAGCTGGCTCCAAAAGATATTGCAAGCATAGTAGCATTATTAGAAACATCTACCTCTGCGGGTTCTAGCCCTCCGGAGACATCCTCAACAGCACTTTCTTCCTCAGGTTCAGTTCGACCCTGGTTGATGACCAATTCAGCTGATGCCTATTCAATCTGTCCACATTATTGAACTCCTTCCCACCAGAACCACCTTCGGATACTGAACCACACCCTGGCAGATCTACATAAACGTCGAAAGTCTGTAAACTTTCATCATCAACACATTCAAAGGCATCCAAAATTTCATAAGTAGTGAGATTACTACGACATCTAAAACAAAAAATAAAAATTTGCAATATATAGACAAATATCACATTTGCCCACGGGGTCGTTTTCGACCCCATCAAATATTTATCAAATTTTAGATTTCCTAAAAATATTTTTTCAAAATTTTTATTATTTCGCATCATAATAGACACATCAAAATATCTATTTTGCCTGTTATAATATGATAAATACAAATAAAAACACTAAAATACTTACATTTCGCACGCGCGATCCAACTAATGTCCAGTTTCAAAACAATTACAACTTACCACTACCATCAAAAATTGGCTTTTTTTTCATGCCTTTACAATAATAAGTTCCTGATCAACTGATGTGTAAACTTAAGTTTGATGGTATTTTTTGATAGGTTTAGTATATTTCTCGTACAAAAATAAATTAATTACAAAGTACCTATTTTCGGGTCGTTTTCGACCCCTTGGGCATATATGGGTTATTTTGTACATAAATACTTCGAAACTTTGAACTTTAGATTTATTATTAAATTAATACGAGGAATGGAAGGGATTAAGTTAACTTTAGCATTGGTTCGTTTGTCTTTAGCACCTAAAAGAACCTAGGTACTACCACAACACAACGTAGGAGTCCTACCACTATCTAGACGATCATTGGCCACACTAATCATTATTTCTACATTCAGTAGTCTTAGAAACAAAGGTAAAGTAAATTAATAGGAAGGTTAATTTTATAGGTAAGGTAATTAGAAATTCTAGGTAGGAGACAAAAAAAAATAGGTGGGTTTTTACACGGTACGGTATCACAATAATACATACGAAGAAAAACTTTCATCAAGTCTGTTCTAAAATTAAATAAACCCTAGGTTTGACGCTTCTTAGAAAATTACAAGTAAATAATACTCACTACTAGATGGCGTCATTAAAATATCGCATGAGTCGACATCTAGTAGTGGAAGGTGGTACTTTTTCATTCGTTCTTGCGGGCCAAGACTTGCGCCATCTAGTGAACTTATAACAATAACTGGTTGGCCCGCTCAAATCTCGCCCGAAGCGTGTCCCATTTTTTGCTATGAGATGAGGCATCTGTACTAGTATAGTATTATAATATCTGTGCCCGCGGGAAGAGTTGGGGTGGTGCAAATTCTAAGCCGGCACCACACAGCACGTATTTACACCGTTGGTTTTATAGTATTGAAATTGTTGTTTTTGTATAAAGCTTGCTATCTTTATTTTACCGAAAGATTCTAGTTTTAAAATAGTTCTGTATTCATAGAAATTGACTTCAAACGCAACAGAGGAATCAGTTAACAATGAACGCCACTATACTACCTAAACCAAACCTACTTGAGTACCTACAAAACTAATAAATGCTGTGTGCGGAAGTCCCGCTGTTCCGAGCGAGGTGTCAACACCGCGACCTGCTTCCGCCGGGATAATTAAAAACTCTGCCCGGGATCGCGGGGAACCAGTGATGAGATGGAATACTAAAATGTGCAGGGAAAGCCGGAATTCTTAATCAACTCCGGTGGTATACTTTGAAACACGAAATGCTAAGTTTCGGGTGACGGATCGCATGAAACCTTGCCACCAAGTTGCTTCGGTCGCGTCACCAAATCAACTGACACATTTCGTTTCGGGTCTCTATGAAATAAATGTCAAAATCATTTTCATAGGAAGTCTTCGAAAAAACGGACGGGTCGTCTGACGTTTCGTGTGATCCGTCATCCGTCAACTTCGTAATACGTTTTTCAAAGTCCTCTTAAAAGTGATCGGTTTTGCCTCGTATACCTAATATAATGTATAAGGAAGTGTAGTGTAGTCACAGAGTACAGAAAAACAGAAGAGTCGAAACGATGCCGTAACGATTTAGAATAATGTTGCTTAAAACCCTAATCACAATTCTAATCTAATGTTAACTTGTCGGAAAATACAATTTCTATACATTATAAATTGCTTATCATCGTAAGTTTTGTCCGAAAAAGTGTATCGTGTGCCGGAAAAACTTTCGGGCCAACGAAAAGTCCAAACAGCGAAAAGTTGAAAAGCCGGAAATACGGAAAAGGACGGACCAAGCCTGCTAAAGGACGAGTGGCTCACGTAACGAACGCACTAATTAATAAGGGTCCGATATTGATTTACGAGTAGTACCTACTCGCTGTGGGTACCTACTGTAGTACAGACCCGGTACAGACCCCCTGGCGAGTAATGAGCGAAGTGAGGGACTAACTTTATGTCACGAGGGAATTTTAGATGTTACTTGTATTGAAATAGATTTATGATTGGTACCAATCAAGGGCAGCTTATTATCTTCTATTTGTAAACAGTATCTGAAAAGAATCGACTGTTTTTGTTAAACCTTGTGCATGGATTTGTGAAATTTTTTCACGAAAACAAGACAACTCTACAATGAAGTTATGTCACATTTTTTGTTTTCCAATTACCTTCCAAATTATTGTGCTTTGTTTTGTAATAGTTATTGTTTTGTATTGATGTTTTTGTGATTGTTTTCTAAGGAATTAGTGACCAAATTCAACTGCTAACAGGGAAAGATATAATACTGGGCCGTTGAAAGAGATTTTTTATTACTCTCACCAAGTAGTTCATCACAAATACCAACCCCATCGGTGAATGCACGAGTTACTCCACCATTAAAATTGGTTCCCATCCTAGGTCGGCGCTAGCACCTAAAGTACAGTATTCGCTATTTCAAAGCAACTATGGTAACTACATCTTCTCGAATTTCCGGGCAAAGCCTTTGGATACGTGCCCCCCTCCCACAGCCGCGGGGGGTCGGACCCCGCGTCTAATTGACGCCGGACGCCCGCGGGGTCTACCCCCCTTCCGGCCACCGGCTCCGATTTACAATGACGATAATCTTTTCTTGATGACTGTACTTTACGGCTTGTGAGCGTGCATCGATAATCACATATAACTTAGCAAGTAAGACTGGAACTTAGCTCAGTGGTCGCAAAACTGTTAAAAAGCTATTGGCAGTGACAGGGACCTTTCTTTTTAAGGTGCATACCTGAACCAAATCAACGCCACCACCTATTTTATCTTATTATTATGTTAACCCTTACACTCGCCACGCGTGTCCATAGTAGGATGCAGTTGTGCGTATGAATTCATACGTATTCCAGGAATTTTCAAAAATTGATTGTGTTGTTTGTGATACCTATCATAAGCTTAATTTTAATGCCCTTGTAAAAGTTTAATTTTGTGTAGTGTAGGCAGAGATGCGAAGTGGCTCTTTTTGGCCACGATGGTGAGCAAAAATAATAATAAGATAAAATAGGTGGTGGCGTTGATTTGGGTCGGCTATGCGCCTTAAGGTTGATCGTTTCGTGTTGTCGCAAGATTCTTAATTTTTGGTGGTGGTTTTAGTTTTTTTCTGTTTTCTACAAGGAATAAAACTAGCGCAAAGGTAAGTAATTTGCCGCAAATTGTAATGAAACTATTTTCTTAAACACATGAAAAAAATTACTTCGATTCAATAATATTATTGGAGCATTTTGGAAAATAAGAGATTTTGGCCTAAAATCAATATTGTCCCAGTTGCTCCCAAAATAAGATTGAATTAAAGTTGGTTTTATCATAGGTTCATAGAAAATAGTTACGATTTGTGGCAAATTATTTTTCTGCTAGATTTAATCCTTATCCTTAGAAGGCAGAGAAAAAAACCATTAAAAAACGCGTCAACTCGAAACATTAAGATAGTAAACCCGAGAGATCTTATGGTATTTTCAACTTATTTGACACTCTTCCCTCGAGGAAAGGAATCCATAAAGCTTCTTCATGTCCGCACGTCTGTCTTCAATAAACAATCCGAGAACTTTTTCTGAAATTAACATCTTGTACTGACCTGAAAATTAATTGTCCATTTTGGTCAACTCCAAGTAAAACAAAACCATAAGAGTCCAGCCGTATCCGTAGAAAACTACAATTTTGCTTCTTATTAATATTTGATACTATACTTACGCTTGAGTAGGTTTTTTTAAGTATAATATAGGTATATAATTATAATTAAATGACGACCTCCATGGCGCAGCGGGCGAGGGTCCGCCTGCGACGCAGGAGGTTGCGGGTTCGATTCCCGCCTCGGGACAAATTTGTGTACGATCTGCAGAAATTTGTTCCGTTGGTCTGGGTGTTTTCTATGTATAGTAAAAAATAACTATTCATGTAGTGTATTGTATTAAGCATATCAGTTATCTAGTACCCATAACACAAGCTCTGCTTAGCTTGGGGCTAGATAATGCTGTGTGAATTGTCCAGCATTATTTATTTATTTATTTATTTAATTAGAGTCATCTATAGGTATATGTAAAACTAATATTAGCACGCCAACCCCCTGTAAAAACATGTGCTTTTGGTCGGCAGGTAGAAAATGCCTCGATAATAAGCCCACCCTTTGGTACCTCAGTGCAATAAAGGCTTAAAAAAATTACGCCCGAAATATTTGTACAAAACGAATGACTTGTTTATTAACAGAACGTATAGCGTAATATTGACTCATTTAGAATATCAGGTTGAAATGGCCGATTTATAAAAATCTTTCGAATTTGGCTTATCAAATCCCTTGCTAACAAATACCATTCTCTCATTTTCCTGTACATATGCTTATTATTCCGTGAGTTTTTCTTCGTTATTTATACGGGAATTTAGCCCTCGCAGGATTAAAGGAACGCTGCCTCGGAGGACCCGTGTTTAGCTTTATTTCCAGGCAGGGGAGGATTGAGGTACCTCTGGTACATGCTTGTCTTATAAGCTTTATTTTCCTTTTTTCAAGGCACAGTTTTCAGATTTTTTGTATGTTGAGGATGTTGATTTTGGCTCGTGAATTTCATGATCTTACAGGACTAACTCTAACAGACAACACCGTAACAAAATGGCGAATAGAACTTGAAGACGTCGAATTGTGTGGTTGGTCTAGCTAGATGTTTCCAGAATTTAGCAAATCTTTGTGCAACATCTTTATATGAATGTATGCTCAAATCTTCTTATGTTATTAAACCGCTACCTACCTTGAAAGTGCTCTTACGTTTTTTTGTGACCACCTCAGTGGCGCAGCGGGCGAGAGTCCGCCTGCGACGCAAAAGGTTGCGGGTTCGATTCCCGCCTCATAACAAATTTGTGTACGATCTGCAGAAATTTGTTCCGTTGGTCTGGGTGTTTTCTATATAAAATAAAAAAAAAATATCTATCTATGTATATAATGTATTAAAAATATATCAGTTATCTAGTACCCATAAACAAGCTTTGAATTTACTTTGGGGCTAGATGGTTCTGTGTGGATTGTTCAGCATTATTTATTTATTTTATTTGTGCCGTAAAACCTATCATTGATTAGTACATATACTAATTTTCAAACCTTGGATTTTAACCAGTCCTCGATGTTTTCCTCAGTAGTTTCAAACACATTAATGGCAACACTTAGCTTATTTTATATGAGTCAATCCCTACATCCTCAAGAGTCCCTCAAAACACAGATTTCCCCAGTATTCCGGAGCCCCTTGTACATCCCTAAGTCCATCCTCCCCTGTCTTTTTACGCGTGCCCAGCGGATGTTTCTCGGAATCGTTAATGTAAATTGATGGAGGGTGCACGCGTACGTTTGCGCTCATTATTGTTGTCCGCCTTCCTCGGAGATATTGCACGTTGCTGAACAAATAAGACCACCCCACCTACGTCTATTGCCCGACGTGGTCCACCTTAAAGCTTGGGCCAAGCCTGCGCGTCAAACACGCTTGATGCGGGACGCGAACCGGGAGCGTCAAGAACTTGAAACTTTTCCATTAAGCTGAAAATACCCTTCATACTATAGAAGAAGAAGGCTTAGAATGATAATAATAAATAATAAATAAATAATTTGATAGTAGACACAAACGAGGGGTATTAAAAATAAGACAAATAAGTCTCATTTTCCTATTCCTATCTATACCTACATGCGCTTGTGAAAGCATTGACTGAAATTATAATTTATGCTTATTTAATGCTTATCAACACACACGTATGTACTAGATACCTTTTTGGATTTAAAATGAAGAAAATGGTTGATTGATTCAGTAATAATATAAATTACTTAATAATACTTATTTGTTAGTAATAAAACAATTATTTGGGTACCTATTCATTTTCATAAAAAAAAAAAAAAAATTCATTTAAAAAATTACATAGATTAGACCTAGACCACTAAAACCTCAGTGTTATTATTATAAGTTTTCTTTGTAACATTAGTTTAAGATGGTAACAAAATAAAAAAAAAACTTAATCATGCACAACTTTTAAAAAATATTTGAATTTTCTTTAGTAGCTAAGTTTTGAGAGTTATTTCTTAGTTAGATCTTTGGTTCGATCGATGGTTTCACAGAGATGTTGTACGATTTGCTTGTATAAGAACAAATTATAAAACTGATGATACCTACCTGTCAGTATCAGTATATCAGTAAATAATTTTCTATTACTTTCTATATTTTTTTTATGATATAGTTATTAATTCACTAGACGACATTTATATAAATTATTTTTTTACTTCTTTATTCGCAAAGAAAATTAGAAATAAATTAGAACTCGTATTTACAATAATTATTGTTGCAAACAATCTACAGGTAGCTCAACTGATCCAAATCAGTACCAGTCGAAAGCGTCCCCAGTATATAAATTAATTAATAACTACCTCCTAAACATTGGTTGTACTGACCTATAGCTTACTTCTAGTTCAAAAACATGCTAAAAAGTCTAGTTCCAGTTTGGAACAAAGTTGCCCCGTAAAAGTTGGGGGCTGCAAAAAGTTGGCGCTGGCTCGAAGTGGGTCAAAGTTGAGCAGGAAATATTATGTAAGTAGGTCTGCGGAACGTCTGCTCATAATGGACCACTGTCTGGCTTGTGATGGCAGTCTGGTAGACGAATGTCGCTTTTGTTTATGCGAGGATGTTTTTTGTTTATTAAAATGTTTCTGTTTTGTTTTTTGACTAAAATGCCTCGGCATTAAGCCCACCTTTTGTACCTCAGCAATAAAGGTATAAAAAAATTGAGGTCGAAATATTTGTACAAAACGAGTGATTTGTTTACTAACAGAAGGCATAGCGTGGTATTGACTCATTTAGAATTTCAGGTTAAAATGGGCGATTTATTAAAATCTTTTGAATTTGGCTTTTCAAATCCCGAAATTTTTCTTTGCTTTTCAAATTTTGTTTTTTGACAAATATTGGGATGTCAGATTAAAAGCATTATTGGGAACAAGGGGCGATTGTATGTGTATTAGTAAAGTTTTTTTTTGGAAAATATTATGTATCGGCTTGTTGGATTCATAAGACACATTAAAAAATGCAACGAGAGATTTGGGTTTTTTGGTTAAGTTGTGAAAAATTTTAAAATCCGTTTTTTTTTCTTTGGAATAGATGGTCCTCCATGGTACAATACCGCGAAAAGGGCAAAGACCCCCCATGGACAGCGAGGCAACTGAAATATTAATTAACATCAAATAGTTTGAATTAATTGGTACCACGTTGGACGCCAAGAAGATTCTTGGTTTGCGTTATTCTAAACGAAATGTAACTTCAAAGAACTTTTTGTAAGTACCTATTTTAGACCTTGTATGGTAGTTATAGTTTTCAGTCTGGCAATTTGCACCGCGTTGGACGCCAGTTAGAAAACTACATAATTATTATATTAGTAAAGCATAAAAGAACACGCAAATTAAATCAGTTAGGGCTTTTGTGTATTTAAGAATGCATGTTGCCTGGAACAGTACAGTAGATGGTCATCTTACTTGGTACCACGTTGTGCGCCAACAAGAAAAATAAAAAAAATGCGTCCTCATCCTCCTCACCAGCCTATATTGGTCCACTTCTGGACGCAGGCCTATCCCTGATAATTGGTTTGTATCTTTTAAAAAATACGTAAATTTTGATAACATTACAAGAAATGTAACTGGGTTGATTTTCCTAAATTTTTTTTTTTTTTTTTATTGATAATGGTCAAGCGTTTGACCACCAACTCACTTAAAGTAAGTGAAGATGTGGCCTAAGATGGAGCACGCTTTCCCAGAAAGAACTTATTTAAAAAAAAAAAAATTGAAAATTCATGATTAATTAATGATACAGTGTGCCGCTATGTCGTTTTGCACTACGTTGGCGCCAAAAAAAATTATGTACGCACCTTCGTGAAGCAACCCTTCAGACTATAACTAAAAGTTAGTTAGATTTATATAAAAACTAGTATTTTATAAGTGCGCGAGCTGCAAGCAGCTCGCGGCGGTGGCTGTCACGGTGTTCGTTTTTCATTGTATTCCCCTTTTTGTAACCTACATAATCGATTTCTTCGAAATTGATAACCAGGAGTAGAGACTGCGATGTAAAAATGTCAGCCATCTTGGATTTTCAAATGGACATCTTTTTCGTAATCTACACTGTCGAGTTAGTCGAAAACGATATCCATATCTCTTGGATGGGGGAGGGGGTTCAGGGGGGCTGGGCGTGAGGGGTCACAGCAAGGCTCGCTTCGCTCGCCTTGCTGTGTGACGTGAGACGTATTGCGGTTCGCTTCGCTCACTGCAATCCGACACACGCCCGCCGTCATCAAATTCGTAATCCTCGCCCCCATGTTAGTCGAAAACGATAGGCGCTTTGTAGTCCAGTTTCATTCAGTCATGTCACTTGGAACCACATTGAGCGCCAAGAAGAAAAAGCGAGGTATCTTATCTGCTACGAAGGTAAATACTACGAGAAATGTACGTAACACGAAAGGGTTTTTGGTATTTTGCATGCTTGTTAAAATAATGGTAGCCACAGTTTCCGGTCATAATGTCACTTGGTAAACTTGGACCCTTGGTTTGCAATATTCTAAATGAAATATAACTTCAAAGGACTTTGTGTAGGTTCCTATTTTAGAATGCATGTTGCCCTGTATGGTAGGTATAGTGTTCGGTCTGGCAGTTTGCACCACGTTTGACGCCAACAAAAAACAGCGGAGAAATTCTAGAAAAAATACGATGTATTACTAGAAGGGCGTTTTTGTGTATTTTAAAGTGCATGTACTCGTTTACTTCAATGGTTCTAGTGGTCGGTCGGTCTTGTAACTCGGTAGGTACCACGCTGGGCGCCAACAAGAAAAAGCGCTGCTTGTCAACACTACGTGCCCAGCTTGCTTCGCTCCCCCTAACGAGGAGCGTCCAGCGGTCAGCCCCTCCCCCCACAACTTGTATTACTGCCTGCAAGATCAGGGTGCTCACTGAGAGTTAGTCGCACTGGATAGAACTGGATTTTAAAGTCTCTATACTTTAAAATCCAGTTCTCTTGACTCTATTCGCGTATCTTTTGTTATTATTTCCCCTACCAAATAACTATGCCAATTTAAATTATTTACCCAAGTTCCACGAGCGAGGCAAGTTTAGACTGTGTGCTAACCGTGAATTGCGTGGGTCGACTTAGGGCTACCTAAGTCGACCTACGCAGTTCACGGTTAGCAACCACCATTATACCTAACAGGTACCGGTAGCTACTGGTACCTGTTAGGTAACATGGCGGACGTCCATGGGAGGACTAAAGATATCTTCACAGAATTGGCTTTACCCAGAAAAAGCTCTAAATCTACGACGTGAGGGCGTTAATGACGTCACACGCAGCGGTTCAGCTCGCCGGGCGCGATAACCTTACCCCATCGTAGACAAAAAATAGAAAGAAAGCGTAGAATGCTTTTCAGGGTTAATAAGCCGGTGAGGCTTAATAAATTGAGTGACTATGACGCACATGTGGCACATGCATGTTCGACAGCTTGTTGAGAATTGGCGCGTGCTTACAAGTCGCTCCAGGAAGGCTAGGCATTGAATGCGTTGATGCATGGAGCGCCCATAATGCACATGTGTGGAGGTTTTAAAGCTCGTACATTATATCAGTAGCATGCCCATGAAGAGTACATGGAAACTGGGCAGTGAATGCGTTAAGCTGATTTGCGTCACTAAATGTGGGGAGAGTGAGACCTTAAAGTGACCCACCCACGGATAAGGGACCTGCGACTTTGAGCCTTATCTTATCACACTAGCGGTTTGCGAGCGGCTGCGGGGCGTAGCGGGCGCGCAGCGAATACGCCGCGGATGCGCATCGAATTCATTGCTGACGCGCAACGATATCGCTGCGAATAGCAGCGTGGTAGCCATTTTGTACCATCTCGTACAAACGTTTTAGTATGTATATATTTTTTATTCGTTTGCAAAACAACACAAAGTAGTCACTCTCTTCCATTCGATTAATTGATAATGGATCTTCCCAAATTCCTCGATGCTTTCGTTTTCGTCTCCGAAGTCTTTGAAGTAACAAAGCCAATAGCAGTATCTCCTCGTCGGAATCCATTTTGTTACTGAGTGTATTGTTGTACGTCGCTCACTTGCTACAAACACGCGACGAAAACGTAGCAAATTTCGCCTGCGCAGCCACGGCGTGTTCGCGACGCATTCGCTGCGCGTCCGCTCCGCCCGACAGACGCTCGCAAACCGCTAGTGTAATAAGGCTCTTAGACGTCGCATACGCTCGATGCGGCCGACGCAACGTCATAGCTTTAAGTTTACGCACACTCGTATGTCGTAACTGTCGTAAGCCGGGTACTGACCGGGGTGTCACGGGGCGTAAATGTACCGTTCGCAGCGAGTATGAAACGTCCAAAATCTTTCTCGTTGCTCTTTGCGAGTGCCTTCTTTCCCCGTACCTACTGACTGCACGAACGTTCGCTGTGTGACACGTTACATATTCTTACCCCGTAACGTCTGTCTACCGCCGACTCGAGTGTAGATAAAGGTTTTTCTTACCGGCTGTCACTGCATCGATAAATATGGATAGCCAATGCTTCCCAAAGTTTGTTTAGTGTTTTAAGGTGAAGGTATTTTAGAATACTTGTACCTTTTGAAGTAGTACGCCTTGGTACTTCGTACCACGTTGGGCGCCAACAAGAAAAAGTTACTTATCTACATAGAGCTTCAAAATAAGACGTGAAGCAAATTATGGTAAGACCCTTAAAGCCTAATAGCCTGTCTACATGATATTTCTGAGCTATAAAAATACATTTAGATTCTAGCAGCAACGCAAAAATATATTAAGGCAAGTTAAATTACATGTTAACCAACAGTAGTGATAGGAAATCCTCAGTAATATAGATGAGAATTGAGAACCCTTTGTCTAGCTAGACAAACCTAACATAGGCTTTAAGGCATTACTAACCAACCTATGTAATGATTTTTATGAATAAATGATATCTTAATTTCTATATCTATAAAAAAGTTTCTATATCTATAAAAAAGTTTATTTCATCTTGTAGTAGAGTCGCGACAAAACATCGTAGAGGACTCTTTGTACACTGCGTAAATTAAGCGAGGCTTTTTAGCTTACTGAATTTTCCCAGTAAGCTAGCTAACGTGCTTACCGATGCAAGACCACTCAAGGTAAAGGTATACACCCACGGATGACCTATCCAGCGTGCACACCTCCGTGGGCCGGCTAACGAGCGGCGACCGCGACGCGCAGCCCTAATGTCTTCATTTGTATTCAGATTCACCTCCACTGATAGCAAGGATGCTGGGCCCTTCTGTCCGTTTCGTAATTTACGAAAGCATTTAGATATCTGTGTAAGTCACTCTATGACTTATTTAATTAATTACACACTGTTGGTAGCTGACCCACCCATTACCTGGCTTACCTAGCCTATTTTACACCCCGACGCAAAAAGAGAGGGGTGTTATAAGTTTGACGTGTCTGTCTATGGTATCGTAGCTCCCAAACGGATGAACCGATTTTCGTTTCGTTTTTTTTGTGTTAATATGATAATTTTATCCCGAGTGTTATTTTATTAGCCATGTTTCAGAAAAATCTGTCGGGGGGGTTTTTTAAATTTTAATTTTATTCTTGTTCAATTATATATTCAGTCTGTAAGTTAGGTTCAGTGGCATTAATCGTTAGCTGACCACCCTGGCAGAATTCAAGTCTCGTAATTACATCAGTTTTAGTTTAGCATTATTAAATTTGTTGTGTCTATAGAAAACGGCTTGCGAATCATTTTATCAAAAGATTCTAGTTTTAAAATAGTTCTGTTTTCGTACAAATCAACTTCAAACTTAACAGGGGCTACTAATGTACGCCACTGTCCAATTTTATACTGTGTTTTTTTTGTTTTACGCTGTATCTCAGTTCTGTAAATAAATTTCTCTCGAATTACAAGATTTTGAGCGTTGCTTTGTACGCTTTTTAGGATAAAATGCCAAGGTTCTAATGCCCAGAGTACCTAAATCTTGTTGCATTTCATCATGTTCCGTTCAGTTGTTTAGTCATGCAAAGATTACAAGCAGCGTTCTGAAAAAGAAAAGCCAACGTTGTCTATACCAATATTATAAGGAGGAAAGATTTGATTGTTTGTTTGTATTGAAAAGGCTACAAAACTACTGGACCGATTTGAAAAATTATTTTACCATTAGAAAGAAGCCCACATTATTTCTGATGAACATAGGCTACTTTTTACCGCGGGAAAATGCTACGTTCATTCCTACGGGAAAACGGGTTACCTATAGGACAACGGGTAGTAAGAATGCAGCTGGTTTTTTATAAGCAGGTTCCAAAGATCTGTTTTAGGAGGAGAAAGAAATGCCAAATAATGGGACTGAAAGTTAATAAAAATTGTAGATAGTTTTTTTTTTAAACGGAACTACAGAGCCATAGTCATGGGCTTTACCATGACAATGGCAGGGTTTGAAAGTTTAAAATTTGGGCGGTAATCTCATTTTTCGAAAGGTATTGGGTAGATGCCGAACTGAATAATTAGAACAATTAATCATAGGTAAATTAGCATAGGTCCAAAATATAATTAACTAGCTTCCGCCCGCGGCTTCGCACGCGTATTTTCGGTATATTCGGTAGCCTATTACCTAAGTTAGGCTTTGCCTTAAAAGTACGCCAATTTTTTTTTTAATTTTTTTAAAAACAGTATCCTATGTCCATCTCCTGGCTCTAAGCTGCCTCCCCACCAATTTTCAGCCAAATCGGTTCAGCCGTTCTTGAGTTATAAATGGTGTAACTAACACGACTTTCTTTTATATATATAGATAGATGTATTTGAACAGATTGATAATTTCTTTCAACGAAAATTAGCTCCTTGTTTAGTGGACAGCGTGCCCTGTTATCTACAAGCAGGGTATCAAAGTGTGGGTATATCTGAGTGAGGGTGGGCAAGAAACGTTTGAGATTCAATACGTCCGGAGGGGTGTGTATTTATAGCGGTATCTAGGTGGGTGCTGAATGCGCTGAGCAAATTTTGCTGACCAACCATCTGTTTATTTTATGCCTACCTTGGTTTGCTACCACAGGGTACCGCGAAGTTCTGTATTTAAATACTAGCGACCCGCCACGGCTTCGCACGGGTGCAATGCTGATACTAAATATACTACAGAATCGGCCCCCGGCCGATACCGCTGCAACCGCTATGTCCCTGCATTTTAAATCTGTGATATCTTCGAAAATATTCATTTAATTTACATGCTGGAAAGGGACATATTGATCTATATTAAATGCACATTGTATTTAAGGTACTTAATTGGATAAGGATTAATGCTGTATTGCTTATAATCGCTCGTAAATAAGCCATTATTTCTCGTAAAAAATAAAGGATAAAAAATGGTTATTGTGGGTTTTTCCTAAGAGATGTACGTATAGTCTTGTGGACTTTTTTGTAGAAATACTGTAGTACATTATTTTAATCTATCTCGTAGGGTTTAGCCAGCGTTTGGAATAAATAAGCGCAAAAACTTAATTATTTACGACATCACATTAGAAACCTCTAAAATTATCAGTGTTTCTCTACTATATTATGCATGTATTATACATTTAAACCTTCCTCTTGAATCACTCTATCTATTAAAAAAACTGCATCAAAATCCGTTACGTAGTTTTAAAGATTTAAGCATACATAGGGACAGACAGACAGACAGACAGCGGGAGCGGTTTTGTTTTATACTATGTAAAGATTCAGAATAGCTCAGACTGTTTACGAAAGAAGACTGAGTACAGTCAGCGTCAAATTGATATGAGCGTCTAGAATAAAATGATCTGGAAAACATAAATGCGATTTGATATACGCCGTTCGAATCATCATAATTGTTGTAAGTACCCAAGGTGTTCAAAATATCTTACTACTCATTATTTCATTTTTATATGAGCAGTCAGACTCAAAGATATCAAATAACAAAAAAATAATACTATCAAATTGCTTTTATGTTTTTCAGATCATTTTGACTACTCTAGACGATCATATCAATTTGACGCTGACTGTACTAGGGTATAATTTTGAGAGTTGATGACGTTGAAAATCATTTGACTTTGTCAGTTGTTAAACTGAGCTTAAAGTAGGTTTTAAAAGGGCTTGAAGATTTTGGCCCTAAGCTCGGCTACCACGATGTTTTTTTTTTCAATATCATCGTGCACGAAAAAAGTTGTTTATGGAAAGAGAACACTTTTATAAATAAAAATGTCCTACAACATACTGTCCTAAAGTGTAAGGTGCCTGAGATAATTAAATTAAAAAAAAAGCTATAGGTGATTTAATTCTGTGAATATCTCAGAAACCTGACCTTTTATAGGATACTAGCTGCATTCTTACTACCCGTGGTCCTATTACCCGCGGTAAAAAGTAACCTATCATCATCCCTGACGACCCCTGACAGATTTCCACAAAAACAACTAAACGAAATTCGGTTCATCCGTGTGGGAGCTACGATACCACAGACACATACACAGACAGACACGTTAAACTTATAACACCCCTCTCTTTTTGCGTCGGGGGTTAAAAATAGTTCGACCAGACTGAAAAGATGGCGCATTTAACTGGAGATTGAAATGGCATAGATTCTATGCCATAGAACCTGTGGAAGGTTTATGTGATACTCCTCCACAATCTTGATTCTTCCGCGAAAGATCCCCGCCATCTATTGAGTTCTAAGGTAAATAGGGTTTTTCTTTTTTGGATAACGCGTCATTCTGGAAGATAATTTAGAATGATAACTCTTGCGCTTTTATATTTTCTGTGTCCTTCTTTCCTTCTTTCGGATCTTGTGTCATGTTTTTGTTTTGAAAAGGTACAAGTACCTACGTTCATAACTGTTTTAAGCCTATCTCCTCAGCTATACCCCTCTAATTCTAGAAAGAGCTTTATCGTAAGGTATTTTCGTTTTAGAACATCTGTTATCATCAGCATAGCAACTGTAGACCAGAATAGGCTGACTCTCGGAGACCTTAAAGGCGATCTCCTATGTACAAGTGAAATACATAAGTACCATGTACTAGCTAGACAGTAGAGTAGTGATGGTAAGTGATGGATGCTTGATGGATTTAATATCGATGATTTTATTAAGGCATTGTCAGATATCTTAGTGTCCGCACATTTTTAGAATAGTATTTTTTTGATCGAAAATCTTATCAGCTAATGTTATGAACGCCAGTCGTATTATTAGGCAATATTACTTCTACAATATTTAAATCCTTTCAACATAATTAAAAAAATATATTGATTGGAAACTATAATCAAAGGCAAAGCCGTCATTTTAATAACCGAGTTTAGTCCGACTATAAAAACATATGTTATAAAAGTTTTTAAGCTTTCGTGATTTTCAACATTTTTAATGATTAATTAATAAAAAAAGGTGCGCGATAAAAACCTGATAAATAATCATTAACTTATGATGTCATGTTAAAAATATAACAGTGCTTGCCATTTTCTCAAAATTTCCCAGTGTTATTATTAGCTTTTCGAACATAATTTTTAAATTCATCGACATCTACTGTCCCTTCCGGACATCACTAGTAAACAGCGAGCGGCGAGTGTGCGCGTCGATAAATTCCGGGCGCGTTGTCAATCGCCCGCGAGGAGCGCTCAGGAATTAACGGCGCTGCTGTCAAGGCGCCGCCCGCGTCCCCAGTACGACGGTAATAGGGCTGTCACGGGCGTAATTTTTTTTATTTTATTAGTAGATTTTTAGCACTTTTTTCAAGCATTTATATCGCGAGAACTGTTAGAAAATTCACTTTGAACAGGTAAGCACTCGGTAAGTAGGTAGGTACTTAATTATGATGGTTTGATTTTAATGGTGCTAGAGATCTCGAATCAGATCAAAGAGCTTTTCTAGCACTAAGTTCAAGTTCCAACGAAGTTCATACTCTTTCAAGCTTCAACTAAAAGGTCAGTATTTCTTTGTTACCATGTCTAGCCTTCAAGGCTTAAAAGTATGAAACAGATTGCAACAACTATTATTGTACCTAACTGTTTTAGAAATAAGCGCAAATAGCGTACCTATTAAATATAAATTACATACAACTTGTACACAGAACAAAATATACTACTTCTATCTCAGAAAGATAAATTAGATGAAACGTTTATTTACCACTTCATGTTATATAATATATTCACGCTCAGTAAATTATCGACAATAAAGCTGAGTGACAAGTTGGCAGCCCTGCACAAATTGCGCGTGTACGGCGCACACTAGCCATGTGAATTATATCGCAAGCGCGAGCGATGTGGGTGAACCGCGCCTGCCGACAGCGTCTTCTGCACGCCTAGCCGGATTATCGATAATATGCTCGTACATGTTGTAGTTACAACACTATTTATTATTGTTTTACCTATTATCATCTCGTAGGGTCATCCATGAGGTCAAATATCATTTTCTCCCCTTTTCACTTTGACCTTGTAAGCTGAAAAATCAAATCCATTAGGTACATAATTAAAAGCTACAACCCTAGATTAAAAACACGAAGGTGTTGTGTTGAACCGAACTGTTTAGGTTTTTCCTTTTTTAAATTTATGCTGCATGCTTTCTGTAGGTAGGTAACTTAACTAAGGTATAAGTATTCAAATTAGAAAAAGAATATCAAATGTCCCTAGATTCTTATTTTCCTAATCGTGGAATCGGGAATGTATTCATGAACAAAAGCAACATAAATAATGAACATGGAATATTTTTTTAGGATTCGAACTTTCTCCAATGATAACAGAGAAAAGAACGATGCCATTCTATGTTTGAATTTCGAAAACGCCGGAGGCAAGCGCGGCAGAATGATTACGCCGCCGCCGCTGCGGGCGTCCGCGAGAAAAGAAGTAAGAAGGAAGCGTCCCTCGTTTGCCTTTGTGCGCGAAAAAATAAAACTTGGGGGAGTGGACGCGGGAAAAGCACGCGCTAGGACTGATTGGGAATGGATTCTCGTACCTACATTTATTGTATACCTACCTACCGACTTACACACGACAAATTATGTAGAGCTACTTTCTACTTAGGTACCTACTTAAAAATTGTATTTTGGTCAGTAAAACACAATCTTTTTTATACTAGATTAGGTACCTATTTAATAATTGTCTAAGTGATTGGCCGTAGGTACCAAAAGATACGAACGCATATGCCCTGCCTATTTATATTTAGAAATCTAGCAATCAGAAAGTCGTAGACCAGCCGCTTTTCTAACTCAACTCTCCATCCAATAAAGAAAAAAACACAACTAAAGGCAAGCCCATCGATTATTCACCACAATTTGTATTCAACTATCCCTGTACACAATTAGGCGCGAAGCTTTCCCTTATTTCTGTACGTGTGCTTTGCTTCGGGTGAAGTGAAGGCGGAGAGGGGGGAGAGAGGGGGGGTCCAAGCCATTAGCACAGCGGCATCGTCGGCGACCGTCCGCGGACACACCAAGACTTGCGCTCCACATGACTCTTGTTGCGGCGAGGTAAGGTTGACTTTGCTGTGTTTGGGTTTCGCGGGTTATTGCGAAAGTCGTGCATAATTTACGTGGGCCCGATAGACGGTCGCGATTGTTATTACGCGTGCGGATATTGGATTTGGCGGGAACGCAGCGCACGGTGTCGCAAGATAATGCGGGGACGCGACGAGCCAGTAATTTAATAAGGTTGGTTAAGCACGTTCGGGCTCGTTCGCTGCGAGTCTATTAAGTTAGGGATTTTCCAGTACGAGGTTTTGCTGATTTTCGTAAAAAGCAAAACAAAAACTTAAGTTATATTTTCGCCTGTGATTCGGACTTTATTTATAGCCCCATAGATTACCCATAGAAGGATCTGAAAGATCAATAGGTAGGTACGATGTACATCGGTCGATAGGTCGATGTACATCGAAAAAGTTGGTAACTGATTTTTCTCGTCGCGTCCAGCAGTTGTCTTTATCATTCAACTTGTTAGATTAGAGTTTAGATCTAGTAGATTCAACAGTTGCGCAGAAAGCAAACCCATCCAATTACATTTCACAAGAAATTCTCTCCAAGCCTAGCTCTCAGCCCACGTGATTAAAACTGTCCAATTGCGCGCCAAATGTAGTGTTATCGTAGGCGTCCTATCGAAATACGTATATGCACATACTGGTGTCTCAAAACACATCCAATCAATCAGTGACAACATTCATGCCATCCCTATCCTAGAAGGGGCTATAAAAGGCACACGATTGTGTTTGCGAGCGCGCGCTCCGGGGCTACCTAAGCGGGCATTAGCGAAGGACGCGTAGGTTACTGACTGCCCAACGCAAGCGGAACTTCAACCCAACGGTATACTCCGATCCCTGCGGCTCAAGTTACAACGGTTGAGCAACGTAATTTACGCGCGAACGGTCACCGCCGCTGGTGATTACACTGGCTCGTTGGCGTGTTGGTCGTTGATAACCCCACCGGTTGCGAAAGCTCCAAGATATTCGGCGATGCATAGCAGCGTCTGTGTGTTCGAAATGGGTGGCGTTGCCTGGAGCCGGCGCTCGCCGGTTTAGGCCAACGACGTGGGTAAGTCATTAAGGTGGCGTGTGCATGGACTTGACTGCCGCCCGAGGAGGGAGACATTATTGCCGCTAGCCGCTAGCTGTAGACGGTGCGTTAACTTAATTATGTACTTACCTACCTACTCTGAAATTATAAGATCTGTAGGTACTCATAACGCGGATGATGTGTTCTTTGGAATTTTAGGTTCGTGTAACGGCGAAAACTGTTTCGTGATTTTGCAAGTTTTTCTTTCTCATCGCGAAAACTACCACCGTACGTTTACATTTCTGCTTCCCAAAAATCTTTGCATACGATACGAGTAGGTTTGACATTGGTGTCTAAACTAAACTAAATTATTACTTTTTGTCAAATAATGACAAAAAGGGTGGCATCATTTTGAGTCTGTGAAATTAGATAATTTGACAGGACTAAAAAACGTTTTTAGTCCCGTTAAATTCGTTTAGTTAAGTTTTGAATTGATACCTACCGTTTGTGTTTTATTGAGATCGAATTGAAAGTTTTAGCGAGCAAGAGTACCCTTACCAATGTCTTTCTACTGCTTAGAGACAGACGACTTAATACAGGTCAAGAAGCTTTATTTAATTCAAATAGAGTCCAGATATCTGTGATATTCCCTGAAAATCTGAAATAAATTCTTTAACTGAAATCCATTTAACATAAAGTAATGCAAACAAAACGTAGAAAAGCGCCGGGAGCCAGGTGCCGGATCGTGTGCGGCGTCGAGGGACCTCAGGACCGGGACGCGCTCTGAAAGTCCAAACCCCTCACTGTAAAGACCTTCGAAAGTCACCCTGGGACCAGGAGGTCTACTATGAGAAATTTCGGACGAAGTTGACGGATCGCACGGAACGTTCACTGAACACAGAAATTAAAGAGATCAATCTTTATTTCATAATTCGTATCGTATTTAATAATGAAGTTTGAAAAATTTACATTTTCCAAGTGCATTTTTATCTCAGTCATAAAAATAAATATTATTTGATCTAAATCTTCACCTCACAACAAGTTGCGGAATCAGACGTCAACAACAGGTACCTTGCCGATCTCTATGAAATAAAAGCAAAAATTATAAATATTTTTGTATTTTAAATAATATTTTTTTGTTTTCGTATGAAAACTCTTATCAAATTATAAACATTGGATCGGTCGTTAGAACCAAAACATTATTTTCGCAGTACTACATGCGATCCGTCATTTGAAAGTACGTAATTCGTTTTTCAAAGTAGGGCCCCGAAACGCCAGGGCCGCGAAACGGCGAAACTCCATTTAAAGATGTCGGGATAATTTAGCTGACGAGGCGAGGTCCAAATTGACGCGCCCCCGGGGCTTCGCCATTCCATATATCGATCACGGAGTTCTAGAGGACAAGTGCACGTAAATAACCCTCATCAATTTTATTTCGTCGCGACCTTTTGGACAGAAGCGTTTGGGTCAAGTGGTGCCACGTTGTGCGCCAGTTTGTCACATGTTGGGCGCCAAGAATTGCGTAACATTTTTCCGTATCTGTTGTTATTAAGTTTATCTATTTGCTGCGTTGTAAGTTTGGGCCTATACAAGCGAAAGAAACTAGGTCACTCGTTGCAAAGGTTTTTTAGTGTCACTGTCAGACGGTGGACGACATACAGGATGTGACAGTTTTTTATGACTTTTGCTCTTTGTTCAGTTTTTCGGTTCAAAGTGTTTTTGGTTGTTAACATTCCGGGAAATTTTGATACTAGGTATAATCTTCTTGTTGCACTTATTTTATTGTATTGCCGATTTGCCCCACGTTGGACGCCAATAAGATAAACTTAAATTATGATGCCCTACGTCTCTCTTTTAGGAAACTTCTACTTGAAAATTATTTGTCACTCAGTTATAGCCTATGCTAATATCATAGTGAAGTAAACGTTCACTTATAGGCAGTTTGCGTCACGTTAGGCGCCAATAAGAGAAAGCGTTTTTAATCCATTTTCATGTCTCACTTAATAACTTGCAAAAAGAACGTTATTTATAGCTGTTATCATTACAGACAACCAATAGAATATCAATAGTACCGATTCAAGTACGACATCGGTAAGGTTTCACTGAAAGGTCACCAGGTTTGCCCCGCGTTGGACGCCAAAAAGACAAACCTAATTTATCGCCTGCAATCTCTGTTAGGATCTTTCTAAGGGCAATTGTGAGTTTGTATCAATCTTAACTCTTTTTAAGTCCACTGCAAAACTCATCCTATCATCAAACGTAAACAAAATAAGTCCGATCTGATAAAAACGCGGAGTGTTGACGTGCCTAATCCTGAGGGCGATGTGATTAACCGTTAATTGGAACAGCCGAGGATCGCGGGCCCTTCACGTAGGTAGGACATTACCGTTACGTCCAGGGACCGGGTTTATCATCATCATGGAGGCCGGAAGACGTCTACTCACTACTAGTCTTAGGCATTTAAAGATTGCCACAATGACCATATTTAGGGGCCATAATCACGCTTGGCAGGCGGGATGATTGCGTGGATCGCAGTTCGGTGGTGGATCTATTTTACAGACTATAAAGCAAAATTTTGATGAGGAATCTATAAAATTTTACTCGTTAAGTTTCACGAAAACTGTCTCTCTTATTTGTCACAGCGACGCGAAATTATCTGTTTGAATTTGGAAACAGATTGGTCATTTATTTGTTTTGTCAATGTTGGTACTTGAAGTCATAGACAAAAAACATGCAGCGGGCTAACTTAGGGTGGACATTCATTCGAATTATGAAATATAGCCTCCGAATAGAGGTCCGAAAATCCTTGTTTTATTGTAAGCCTTATTCTGTTAGCGATAAGGGGCACAAATTTGCCGAGTTTTCATGATAGTAGGTAGGTATCTCCAACGGCTGATATGTACGGAGTTTTACGAGGCTATCTTTTGCGCGGACCGTGGGTGTTCTTTTCCATAGCCGCGGGCTTTATCGTGTCGCGTTCCAAAGAATAAAATGCAGATGGAAGTGCCAGAACTTAATGCTTAATCCATTTCCTTCTTTCAAGTCTCACTTCATACGGTTTAGTAGGTACTACATGGCCAGTGGACGATTTAGTTTTAAATATTTGACGTTTCTAAGTGTCCTGTCTGGTCATGTCAAAAAATAAGATTACCTAGGAAAATTATCTACCTTCCTATTTTTATTCCTAACATTCTCTAATTTCCTTATGCTGTGGTCAAAACAATAATAAATAGACTTAAGGATAGGGTCAAATTTTAATTTTTACTGACATATAATTACTTTTTAATTAGTGACTAATACTTTTACGTCGATATCAGAAGACAGATACTCCGGATCGGCTCTTATCAATTTACCTAATGCTCTTTGACCATTGGGCGGTGGGGATGCCACCCGAGTGTGGGGGGGCTTTAATTAGAACGCGCGCTCGCGTCCGTCGACGGACATCGGAGAGGTTATAGCCTCCTGCGGCTCCGCTCGCCAATACCTATTAGGCATGCTACTGTCACGTATTCTATGGCTTTCGCTGTGTGTCATCATCACGATATTCTAAAGAGGTTTTACCTATCTGAGTTTTTAAAATTTCTGTAGGTTTCATACTTTATTAAATGTTAAAGTCATTTATAACGGGATATTTACCATGATTTGAGTTTTGAGCTTGTAAATGGTAAATATCCCGTTATAAATGACTTTAGTGTTAATAACCATGATGGATTTAAAAGTTTTATTAAATGTTTTGAAAAATGACGAAAAATTACCCATCCTTCATAACTCCGAAGTTTGCAGAGCGATCCATCTGAAATGTATATAGCATTTGTAGCAGGGAAAAAATTAGAAGTCTGTGAATAGAACACTTATTGAAAAATAGACAAAAAGCCCCCCCCCCCCTTTTATAATTTTTTTACCTTCACCCTTACATCACCAGGAGGTATCAAATGAAAAAATACTATTTTAGGTAAGTATTCATTAAATAGCGAAGTCTCTAACCGGTACCTTTAGTACATATTTGTATAATTGACAAACGTTCGAAACACTCGGCGCGCGAGTTACACTCGCACTTGACGGATCTTGTTTTTTATAGGATAACTTGGAATAGCGTAGAACGCTAACCTCGCGGCGGGCGGCATAGCATTCGAAACCAATTTGGTTTTCCGTGGGTTCTGAGGCTGACTGAAATCTTCAGAGTTGCGAGTATTCGAAATATGAAACGGTTCGTTTCTCGCTCGACAAATTGATGAGGTAATTTCATAAAAAAACGTCTCTAAATAATAAACGAAACCTTGAAAAATCATATTAATCATTCAATTTAATACTCGATGACTAGCGGTTACCTAAGACTTGCGACGGTTGTGGAGACCCTTTCCATTACTACCTAGAACTGAGAACGCCTTAGGTTCCGATACCTAATAGTGATTGGTATACAACCTCCTTTGTCCCGAAACCTTTGTCCAGGTAGGCAGCTAAGGGCACGTGGGGTACCTTGGTACATCTAGCTAGTAAGTACATGTTCTATGTAGAGTCGGTGACTCAAAAATACAATCTTTCAAATTATGCTCGGAGTTTCTCTGAAGGATAGGATTCGTAACGAACACATCCGACAGAAAACCAAAGTAATCGACATAGCTCAAAGAATTAGCAAGCTGAACTGGCAGTGGGTCGGCCATATCTCGCGAAGAACCGATAACCGCTGGGGTAAACTTTTTCTTGAGTGGAGACCGCGACTCCGCAAACGTACTGTAGGACGCCCTCCGGTCAGGTGGGATGACGATCTGCGAAAGACTGCAGGCAGATGCTGATGATGATGATGAAACGATTTTCTAAAAACAAATCTAAGAAAGGGTTGAATACTAGTTTACCACCCCGGTGCGGCGCGGCATCCAGAATAAACCCCTTGGTAGGTGCCTATTTACATATTACATTACCTTTGTCCAATATTTGTGGCCCCCTTATTAATCAAATCGGGCACCAAGAAACTGTTCAAAGGTAACAAAATGCTATCTACGACAAAGTTATCCATAATTTCCATTGATGGTAAAATAGCCCAGCCATCTTGTCAAAGGTACAGGATATTGCTTCTATCCTGAAACAGTGTAGAGCTTCCTAATTGGACCGGATGGGCCAGAAATCAATGCACCTTGCTGGCCGGATGTAGGTCAGAACAACGCTAAGCGTTATCTTGAGATGGCCTATACACAGGGTGTTCGTTACAGAAGGACAAAATAACAATGTGGGTTTTTCTGATGAATCAATTTCTGAACCTAATATAGGCCTAGGACCTCCAATTTGAATACCTATAGGTAAATAATTTTTTTATCTTAGGTACGTACTGCAAGTTCATAGAATTTTCATTAGAAGTACACCTACTTATTTTCTATCTACAGTAAACTGAGTATTCCTGATACCTAATTAATTCATCATTTACAGAAAAACGTTTCCCACTCACTGGGTGGGTGACTCTCTGCGTTTATGCAGTCTGTAATTATCATCAAAAAAACACTTAATTAAAACAAGCAGGTAAGTACACTCAATTGTGACTTGTATCTTTTGGTAGTACCTGATAAGGTGGCCTGGAAAAAATTGCTTTAAGCAATAAGGCCGCCTATTGTACGTTTTTATTTTATTTAGATATAAGTTATTTTATTAATTTTGTGCAATAAAGTGTTCATTCATTCATTCATTTATTCATTCAATTAAGAGTCCAATCACATAAAAGTAAACGTAAACTCGGAATAATTTAAAAATTTCAGAAGAATATATCTGTCAAACTTCGCAATGAGTAGGTACTCGTGTCTTGTGCCCGCGTACATTACGGCTCGGTACACTCGACGTCAGCTGCGAGCTGCAGCGGGGCCGGCCCCCTCCCGCCGGGCCCCCGGGGGCCAGATCCCGGCCATTCCTCAAGCTCTGCATCGTGGCTAAAGGAGCGCGAATACCTAACGTAATGGACATGTAGCGAGGTATTGTGGATCCTGCTTAGGGTGCATGCTGTAACTATTGCATAGTTTTAGTTAAGTATCTACTGGAACCAGCAGCGTTTTACCAGGTGTTTGTTTAGTAACTGTTTCGTTTTGAATGCCTACTTCGTTTTCAAAACTTTTAATCCAGCCTAGCCAACCACTTCAAGGGCATCATAAAGATTTATAAATCATTACACTAAGCATATTTCACATCAGCTCTACTTAAAAAAACTCAACTCATTATTTTTTAAATGCCTATAAAAAACTATACTAAGGAAGACCATGACATTTTCTTGAACTAGGTATCCTATATTTAAGCCTAAATACCTATCTACCTAACCCACATTGTTACGTTGTAAATCCAAACAAATGCGATAATCAAGCCCAAATCTCACAAACACGAAATACGAATCCACCGGCCGCGGGTCAAACAAAATTTAGTTTCCATTTGCGTAACCCTCGCGCGACCCGTTTAAAGATTCAGCATGACCGCCGGCGACGGGCGACGCGGGTCCAACAGACCCCTTTGAAGATATTCACCTTCATTAGCGTGGGTCCGGCCGACCCCGCGGGGCGAACAACCGAGTTCGCCAAAAGCTTGCCAAACGTCCTTGCGCTCTCCACTTCGCTCGCTTTATGTAATAAACGATGTTTGACTGAATTATAAGCGACGTCAATGGAAGCTACTGGCCGGTCCCTTTGCAAAATAAACTTGCTGTGGGTATCCTCTGCGAGTTTGCTTACGCTAATTAGTTGAAATAGCAAAGCTGTTTTGTTAGCTTTGCTTATAAAGAAACACACAGTAAGTTGGTAAATAACGTGGTCACCATAGCAGAAATATTTACGCGCGTACCTACAGTCCGTACCTTAGCTATTGCAAAAAATGTACATGGCAGGATGGTGATTTTTAAATTTATTTCTCAAACTTACAACATTTTTTCCGTAAATAAGTATACAATTTAGATCTATCGGTATCATCTATTCAGTTTGCAACAAGTTTTACAATCAAACTTACTCACCTTCTGAAAATATTTAATCCCTTCAAAGACGTTTTCTAACAGTACTTATCTGTACATTTATTAGCAAAAGTTCGAAACCTCTCGATGAAACCTCATCTCGTACGACAAAATCCACATTTGTATCAAGTGGGCAAATAAAGAAGGAAACAACTTAGATGAAGTGCCGCCGCCGGACCGCGTTCGCGACTAATTAACCCTCCCAGACCCCCGGGCGCGGGGGGCCCAGCCCCCTCAGGATGTGGGGTGGCGGCGCAACGGTTAAAAAATATGCGACATCCGCGAGACGATGTGAATTTTTTCAGCGAGTTTTCTCGGAAGTTTCGTAGTAATTATTTTTTAATTTTGCACTCAGAGCTCAAGGAATTCTACTGCAGTAAGTAACAGGTAAGTAAAGAAGTCTTGGGATAGAATAGGTGGAATAGGTACTTTTACGCTCTAGGGCAAGAATTATGTCGGTTGTAGGTTTCACAAAGTGGTATATTGAAAACAACAAAGGATATTAATTGAATCGCTTACAGTCTCTGCAATCCACACTGCACCATTCCAAGATACCCTGAAAAAGTCCCTTCAAAATGTGACAGCCGCCACCCATCAACCCCTTTCTTTTTCTATTTTGAACCGCAGCCAAGGAGTTTGGCTTATAGTTATAGTACTATATTAAAATAACTTTTTAGTCATGTCCCTTGGCTTGGGTTCATTTAACTGAGATCAGCCACGCGACTTCTTTTAAGCCATTATCGAAAAATACATAAAATCAAAACAGAGGATTAAAACAGAATAAAAACTTTAGATTTAGATTATTCCTAACCGAGAGTCTTATAAAGTCATCATATTCTATTATCAAACTAACAGTCAACGTCTGATTAACAAAACAATGTCAATCCTTCAAATGTAAATCAAAAATCTGTCAAAATCATTTCCTTCCGTCGTCTTTTGTTTCTTGTGGCGGAATCTACCAATCGTAATACCTCAACCTCAACAGCCTGTATTGGTCCACTGCTGGACTCAGGCCTCCCCCTTATAAGCGCCTTATTGATTTCTATCTCATGGGGGTAATGCCCATAGTCCCCACGCTGGGCATGCGGGTTGGGGATCGCAGTTTGGTGGTATAATTGTTCAGCAGGGGGCGCTGCTGCCCACCCCAATCGTAATAGGACGTAAGTACCTAAATGTTCATAATGGTCAAAATCGCTTCAAAGCTCATTCAAACACGTGTTTTTCATAAATAAATTTAGTACACGTGCCTGCTCCGTAGGTACACAGATTTTCACGTTTTACCTGATTATGACGGCTTTTAAGTTTTCCTGCAGCGTTGTAATGTTTGTGATACGGGTCCATTAGTTTTTCTGTTATAATAATAAAATCTGAGGTTATTTCGGATTCCAGAATTTAAGGTGATCACGCCTGAAAAAAATCAGGTTTAACTGATATCTAGGATTTTGTATAACCTAGAAATACAACCCGATTTTTTCGTAATTTAGGTACATAGCAGATAAGAAGTTTTGCGCACACTGTAAGCCATTTGCTATGAATATTTGCTAAAACAAACTTTGAATCTATTTTAGTTTTGGAGTCAACATAATGTTGATTTAAGCAGTAAATCTCCCAAAATGACAATTCATGCGCAAAACTGCCAACCTTAAACTTGTAAAAGTAAAAATCACAACTTAGACGACCTCTGTGGCGCAGCGGGCGAAGGTTCGCCTGCGACGCAGGTGGTTGCGGGTTCGATTCCCGCCTCGGGACAAATGTTTGTACGATCTACAGATATTTGTTCAGGGTGTTCTGGATGTTTATCTATGTTTAATAAAAAATATCTATTTATGTAGTGTATTGTATTTTTTCGACTTTTTTGAAATATTTTAAAAAGTATGAAACCTACATAAATTTAAAAAAACTATTTTGAAATGTACAAACTGATACCTTTCAATTGATATCCCACATGACTCTGTAGGTATCTTTTAAAATTTCGGCATCACAATTTGTATGGAAAATATTCATTTTCATTTAGTTTTCTTTAAATCTGTACAGGCGCACGAAATGTATCATTATTTTAAATTTCAAGTTTATAGCTGCAGTAGTTGCTGAGTTATTGAGGGAAAAAAGGACAGACAAAGCGAGACCATAAGGGTTTCGAGACCTATCTTCGATCTCGAAACCCCAAAAATACTAAAATCCGTTTGAAATGATCAGTGCGGAGCCTGCAATGCCGGCCTGTCAACGCTAGCACAACTGATCTCTACCTAATTTTTACCCACAGCAGGGGTATTCTTCACCGATTCGTTTCCAAATCGAATCCGACGGATCTTTAAAACGCTATTTTGTTTTCGCCTCGGGTTGATGATCGAAAATTCGAAGCGAATCTGTTGACTAATGGCCATGTCAATGAGGAGTAGCTCTTTATTTCGATCATCAACCCGAGGCGAAAACAAAATAGCGTTTTAAAGATCCGTCCGATTCAATTCGGAAACGAATCGGTGAATTAAGCTGGTCTTTACTAACGGAAACTCTAAACACAAACCCAATTAAATTTCGTTACTCCATCACGACCACTCCGCTGAGTACCTAATTACAGCAGGGCCGTGGAAGGGACCAGTGAACTCGCAGCGAGTGAAGGGCCCGACCTTGTGACATATCGGCGGAAGCGTGCTCGCGTGCATTCGAGGTGCGCCGGCGGCGGCGGCGGCGGTGCAACGGTTTGTAACATGGTTTGATGGTGATATGTTACTCTTTATTACTTTTGAATGACTGCCTACGTCCAGTGGTAGCTCCTCTCGCATTCCTCTCGCATTCCACGATCCACTGGTCCCCACAAGGTGGACCAGTGGACCATGACTTTGTCATCTATTACGTAAATTATTTAAAATTCTTTCCTTAAACTTCAATAATGTACGCAATGTAGGACGATCCGATGTCAATTTAAACCGACGCAAAGGAATGGGGTGTTATAAGTTTAACGTGTCTGTCTGTGTATCTGTATATCTGTCTGTGGTATCATAGCTCCCAAACGGATGAACCGATTTTGGTTTAATGTTTTTGTGTCATAGATAATTTTAGCACGAGTGTTCTTAGCCATGAAATTCATGAAAACCTGTCATGGGGTTTTTAAAATTTTAATTTTGTTCTTGTTTTCTATTATACCCTAGAGAAAAATCCCCGTGATTGGTCTACTGGTCCTTGGCTTTCTGGAGGACCTATGCCCACTCCGCCTTAGATCGAATTAGAAAAGAAGTAATTCTCTAGTATTGACCTAATTTTCTTTAATCCCATGGCTCAGCGACCCAAGTGGAAGTTACTCTCCGACACAAAATATCTTGCACAACTTCGGAGCAGCTTCTCTAAAACTTGTGAATTCCCTTGATTCATGTTTCTTTGGAGATAACGGACTCGATTCTCACCTCGGGACATATGTTTGTACGATCTGCAGATATTTATTCTGGGTGTTTTCTATGTATAAAAAAACTCTGAGTAATGAAATGTGTTTAGTTTACCATTTAACTAATACTTATAACACAAGCTCTGCTTACTTTGTTGGGGATAGATCATGCTGGTTAAGTTCAGAGTGACATAAAGTTGCGCCCGCGCAGCTCACGTGACGCGGGGGCCGCGGGGTAGAGACGGGGGGAGTGACAGGATGTGGTCACGCACATTCGCGGGTGATCGTATCGCGCCCGGGGACCGCGGAGAAACCGCGGCGTGATACCGCTAGCTGTATAGGGTTGGGAGTTTGATATCGATATCGATTTATTCATTTATTTTAACACTTTATTGCACACAATTTTGAAAAGTACACAAATGGTGGGCGTAAGTAATGCCGATGGTATTTTCTGCCTGCCAACCACACAAGGTCAACAACGACAAAAAGGCGTGCTTAAACTTAACTTAGTAATGATAAAAATGTAAGTTTTTTAAACTTACGCGATCAGAACACTTTATTATAATTATTCACGGTTATTGAGTCATCCCGTGACCACGAAAGTGTGTAAACCTGTTAAAAGGTCGGGAAAAATAGGGAAATAAACGCGATAAATACCTGTGAATAAATATAATAATGTATGATGATATAATTAAGTCTAGACTTAATTTTTATCATTATTATAATACGATGCAACAGAAAAAAAAAAAACGATTAATAATAATAATTATTATTATTATAAGCCTATAGGGTCCCACTGTAGGGCAACGGTCTCCCTTTCCTCCTTCAACTCTTTTCTCTTAATAGCTAGATTTGGCGACAATTTTTGGTACATAAGCGTCTAGATCGCCTTTCCATCTCCGTCTAGGCCTTCATAATTAATAATTTATTAATCTATACAAGTATACTTACGATAGAACTGTAACAGGTATAATTTAAGATTTTTTATTAAAGATACCTACTTTTTTAGATTTTTATAGAGAACCCTATTAATATCGATAGTACGCCAAAACTGTATTTATTTTGTCTGTTTGTCTGTCTGTGTCTTGGACGGCATCACGCCGAAACTACTGAATGAATTAAAATGAAACTTGGAATCCTTTGAGTTCACACTACTAGGAAAGTTACAGAACACGATAGAAAGTTACAAATCTTATTTAACTTATTCTACGTTCCAGAGTTACAATAAAAATGGTGGACATATTCAAACAGCTTTATTAGCATAGCCCTAAAGTAGGTTAGATCTTTTTTTATGAATACTACCTACACGACGATGGGTACTACAATGTGATTATTTCTACATCATCTTAGTACCTACCTAATTTGTCAAGCTCCGGACTCGAAACCAATAAAATTGTATATAGATAGATAGGTCATACAATTGTTTCACACCTTCGCTGACTGCGCGCACCAAAAGGCCATTATCACATGGTATCACCATTAATAAACATGATTACAATTTGCTAATGTGAGTAGGTATATTTTATCGATATCGATAGGTATCGATCAACGCTCGTCCGCTGTAGAGGATAGCGGATGTGCGGTCGAGTGCCGTGGGCGGAGACACGTCGCGTCCCGCGGGCTCTGCCGTCCGCTCTACCATTACACGAGGCAGCGACATCTTGAATAACTGGTTCATTCTAGACTTTTATATTGTTTGTATCATCGATATCGATGTCCTCTGTAGAGGATAGTGGATGTGCAGTCGAGTGCCGCGGGTGGAGACACGTCGCGTCCCGCGGGCTCTGCCGTCCGCTCTACCATTACACGAGGCAGCGACATAGTGAATAACTGGTTCATTCTAGACTTTTATATTGTTTGTATCATCGATATCGATGTCCTCTGTAGAGGATAGTGGATGTGCAGTCGAGTGCCGCGGGTGGAGACACGTCGCGTCCCGCGGGCTCTGCCGTCCGCTCTACCATTACACGAGGCAGCGACATCTTGAATAACTGGTTCATTCTAGACTTTTATATTGTTTGTATCATCGATATCGATGTCCTCTGTAGAGGATAGTGGATGTGCAGTCGAGTGCCGCGGGTGGAGACACGTCGCGTCCCGCGGGCTCTGCCGTCCGCTCTACCATTACACGAGGCAGCGACATAGTGAATAACTGGTTCATTCTAGACTTTTATATTGTTTGTATCATCGATATCGATGTCCTCTGTAGAGGATAGTGGATGTGCAGTCGAGTGCCGCGGGTGGAGACACGTCGCGTCCCGCGGGCTCTGCCGTCCGCTCTACCATTACACGAGGCAGCGACATCTTGAATAACTGGTTCATTCTAGACTTTTATATTGTTTGTATCATCGATATCGATGTCCTCTGTAGAGGATAGTGGATGTGCAGTCGAGTGCCGCGGGTGGAGACACGTCGCGTCCCGCGGGCTCTGCCGTCCGCTCTACCATTACACGAGGCAGCGACATCTTGAATAACTGGTTCATTCTAGACTTTTATATTGTTTGTATCATCTATATCGATGTCCTCTGTAGAGGATAGTGGATGTGCAGTCGAGTGCCGCGGGTGGAGACACGTCGCGTCCCGCGGGCTCTGCCGTCCGCTCTACCATTACACGAGGCAGCGACATCTTGAATAACTGGTTCATTCTAGACTTTTCTATTATTTGTATCATCGATATCGATGTCCGCTGTACAGAATAGTGAATGTGTCGTCGAGATCTTTCGACGATAAGACGAGGTAGCGACATGGTAGCGACATGGTGGATCAACTGGTTTATTCTAGACTTTTCGTTGGACTGAACACTTAGAGACAATGAATAATGTAGCTATTTTAGTTAAAGAATTATAACAATCCTTATCTCTTTACATCTCTACAGTCAAGTTTACAAACTTTACCTCTATAAATGAGAAGTGTTGCTAGTTTATCTTATAGATTTTATGATCGACATCGATTAAATTCACAAACTAAACTCTACTCTAGGTGAATAAGGTACCTACTAGAAGCTTAGGAATCGAAATTAATAGAAAACAAAACTTTAAACCATAGTCTAAAGGCTGAATTTCAATTACACAAATAGATAGGTAGGTACTAATTGGGAGTCAGCTTTTGAAGTTTAGACATTAATAGGTACTTGATTGATTCCCAACCCGCATGCCCATCGTCGTTGGGATAATGTCATTATCCCATTAATGATAAAGCCAATAAGACGCTTATCAGGTTAAGGCCAGGTTGAGGCCCAGCAGTGGACTGGTAGATGATGATTTTTTGTTTAGTCTGTATTTTTTCACACTTATACTTATCACCTTAATTAGTCACCGTACAAGTCTAAACCTATGTAATCCTGTGTTAATATTTAAGGTATTTTATAAGCTATGTATATAATAAATACAAATTAATCCCTATTTCCCTTGGTCACGGCATCACGCGTGAACGGCTGGACCAAATTCGTTAATAAATAAATAAATAAATAATAAATACTAAATAAATAAATAATAAATAAACAAATCATAAACTTTTTTTGTTGTGTTTATTATTGTCAGGAGAAGGTTCTTATGAAAAAATTAAGAAAGTTGGAAACATAAATTTCCACGGGGGCGAAGCCGCGGGGCGCAGCTAGTAGGGAATAAACTTTAACCGCGGAACTACAAAAATTTTTGACATCTGTTGAGCGCGTGTATAACAAAAGAGTTATCTAAAAACTTAGTTTTACGACGGTTTACAGCTAGACACTGCTTACACATACACATAGTAGGTTAAACTTCGATCAAATATAACCTATAAAAAATATAAAATATAACAAAGGTTATATTTGATCGAAGAGGTTAAACGAGAGATAAACTCTTGTTAAACCCGTGTCTAACCGTTTAGTTAGACACTGTTTGACGACCTCAATGGCGCAGCGGGCGAGAGTCCGCCTGCGACGCAAGAGGTTGCGGGTTCTATTCCCGCCTCGGAACAAATCTGTGTACAATCTGCAAAAATTTGTTCCGTTGGTCTGGAAAAAAAAATATCGATCCATGTTTATAATGTTTTAAATATGTATATCAGTTATCTAGTTCTCATAACACAAGCTTTGAGTAGCTTACTTTGGGGCTAGATGGTGCTGTGTGGATTGTCCAGCATTATCTATTTTATTTATTGATTTATTTGTTTAGCTAAACGCTTGTTAGACCGCTGTTTACGTTGGTTTTTGTAGTACCGCTTTTTTATGCTGGACAATTCACACAGCATTATCTAGCCCCAAGCTAAGCAGAGCTTGTGTTATGGGTACTAGATAACTGATATACTTAATACAATAACACTACATAGATAGATATTTTTACTGTACATAGAAAACACCCAGACCATTGGATCAAATTTCTGCAGATCGTACACAAATTTGTTCCTAGGCGGGAATCGAACCCGCAACCTCCTGCGTCGCAGGCGGACCTTCGCCCGATGCGCCACGGAGGTCGTCAGTCGTACCGCTGTATCTTTTGTTGTCTCTAATTGAACAAGCTGTTATACCTCAGCTATGACTCCTTTTATTGCAATGCCGCGATGCACCTGGTGCCCGTAAGTACAGCAGGGCGAGACTGCTAATTTTTTAAAGGAAATTCCTTGGAAAGAGCGAAAAGCAACTTCTTTTATGCGCAGTGGATTCTTACCGTAGATGGAAAAGGTTCGTTGAGACCTAATATCGCAAGTTTTTAAAGGTGTGCTCAACATTTTTATTAATTATTGATTTCGACCAACAGAAAGATCACAGGATATAAATTAGGTCAAACATACTGATAGCTGTGTGGTGCCGGCTTAGAATTTGCACCATCCCAACTCCCGCGGGTGTCGTAACAGGCGACTAAGGGATATTCACCGGGGCGGGCAGCAGCACCCCCTGCAGAACAATTCTACCAAATAACTGCGATCCCTAGCCCGCATGCCCAGCGTGGGGACTATGGGCATTACCCCCCATGTGATAAAAGCCAATAAGGCGCTTATCAGGGGGAGGCCTGCGTCCAGTAGTGGGCCAATACAGGCTGTTGAGGTTGAGGTTGAGACACTGATATCATTGTTGGGTATTCATCTCCTTGGGAGCTGGACATTAAGAAAATATAGAGCTGACAAAATTCCAAACAGAAAAAAATATTGTGTACAACTTACATAGTACTTATCCGTAACCTAAACGGGTATGCATCAATAATCTAGTTACTAACATATACCTACCCTTACTTTGCCCCAAGGCCCCAACCCCTGCACGTTAGCACAAAACAACCGAAAAACGCCAAAACTTAGCCCCGGCTGGCATCGGCAAAAACAAAAGGGGTAAATCTAGCTGTAACCGGATGAAACTGGATGTTTTGTTAGATAACAAGCCCCGGGCGCTGCAACAAGTGGCCTCGTTTACAGCCGTTTTATAGCGATGTCCACTGAATGCCCTTTCCAAATGGATTGTCTTTCAATTGTTACGACCTTTTTCAGCTAGGCCTAAAACGTAGTTGCGTTTCAGTATTCTGTTAGTGTTCTTTTGTTAGCTGGTAGACTAATTTGCCTAGTAGGTGCCTCATTGTAATCATCATCACCAATAGTAAAATCGTAGACGTTTACATAATTTATTTAGGACCTACTTTAAAAGATACGTATTTATGTTAGTTTTTCTTTTACATTAACTATGTTAGAATTTATGAAATTTAGGAATAGAGAAAAATTAAATAAGACTTTATATTGTTTTATGAAGAGAGACGCAGATAATAATGCTGTTGATAATTTAAAACAGTGTATGAAACGTTTTCACGTCACCCAAGACGACTTGATGGATGGAGTTGCTACATTACATAATTTTTTTGTAATTATATTAAACATTCTAAACTGAATCGAATATCTTTTGAATTTTATCTAATATTATTTTCTAATAAGCAATACCAAGCCGCGAACTTCATAGCTGAAGAGAGGTCTCCATTTTATTCGAATAAATAAATAATGCTGAACAATTCACACAGCATTATCTAGCCCCAAGCTAAGCAGAGCTTGTGTTATGGGTGCTAGATAACTGATATACTTAATACAATACACTACATAGATATATTTTTTTTATTATACATTGAAAACACCCAGACCAACGGAACAAATTTCTGCAGATCGTACACAAATTTGTTCCGAGGCGGGAATCGAACCCGCAACCTCCTGCGTCGCAGGCGGACCTTCGCCCGCTGCGCCACGGAGGTAGTCATATAATAGGAATGATTTTAAATAAAAATTAGGTAAATTATAATTATAATTTGAATGATTTGGTGTGTTTTAAAAAACGATAAACCGACTTCAAAATCTAGTTAAAATTCGAGTCTAATTTAGTTTGAAGACACATCAAGGTACACCCTTTCCAATTAAAAAAAGAATTATCAAAATAATAATAATAATAATAATAATAATAATATTTATTTACAGAAAGGTTTACAATATTCGTACTAGTCTAATTATTAATAGTAATATACATATCAACGGTTCACTATCTAGCACAAACATGCTTAATATAAACCTATTAGGGTCAAAGAAAATGACTCCTCGCTCTAACTAAGTTAAAATAACTTGTATTGAGACACGAGGGCTCTTCCCTCCGGCTACAAAATAAGCTCAACCAGCACCAAGTGCGACTATGATTTTATGCCTATAGAAATACGAGTTTGGTATCCGTGTAAATACTTTATACAATACAACTAAATAGAAGGAATTTAACATTACTAAGATATACATTTAACATCGCGTAAAAAAATAAAAGAAAAAGATAAAAGAATAAGAAGCTGAAAAACACAACCACACACCAAGATGCAGCCCAAAACTAAGATTGTACCTCCAACAAGTGCTCTACCTGCGCGTATTCAAGGTCTTGCAAGTACCGTGTGACGAGAAGTTTACAGTCGAGGCTCAATTTTTGTTGTAGGTCATTAGTTTTATTCAGTTTATTATAGATGTGAGGCCCTAAGAACTGTGCGTGGCGATGTGCAAATGATGTTTTGCATGATTTTGAACGGAACACTTTAAATTTACGGGGTTTATGGGAAACGTTCAATTGAGGTGAAACTCTATGTTGCTTAATGATAAGTTGCTGTACGAATACTTTCCTAACTGAGAGTACTTGCAGTTCTTTATAGAGTTCAGTAGTAGGATACTTGTAAGGCTTGTTAAAAGCCACCTTCAATACCGCTCTTTGCGCTCTTTCCAGTGGCAAAAGGTGTGTTTTTGCAGCACCGCCCCATGACCTAATACAGTAGAGTATCAGCGATTGACATAGAGCAAGGAAAGTGGACTTAAGTTGGCTTTTATTTGCCGCGTGTCTAATAAGCTTGAAAACAGCGATTAACTTACGTACTCTATTAGTGACGGCCCTTATGTGATTTTCATATGTCATGTGTTGGTCGATAGTAACTCCAAGGTATTTAATATTAGAGACTCTTTCTAATGTTTTACAATTGCAATTGTGACTTGATGAGTAGAGACATTGATTAGAATGAGCTTTTAGGTTAAGATCCACGTGTGGTTGTCCAGGTTTGCGGAGAGAGAAGGTAACAAGTTTAGTTTTTGTCGCATTTAGAGTCAGGATATTACTGTAGAGCTGTTTTGATACTTGATTAAATCCATCCTGAGCTCGTTTAAAAAGCCTTTGCCATGTATCATCTCTGAATAAGAGCACTGTATCGTCAGCAAACGATATAACTTTACAATTATCGATCTTGATATTACAGATTTGATTTATGTAGAGCAAGAATAGAGTTGGACCAATTATAGAGCCTTGGGGTATTCCGAAAGTCACAGGTAGAGCCGTACTGATGTAATTTCCTATCTTCACACTTTGAGTTCTACCTGTGAGGTAGCTTTCAAATAATTTTAGTTGCTTCCCCCGTATTCCTAGACCTTCCATTTTCTTCAGTAGTAGAGGGATAGAGACTGTATCAAATGCTTTGGCAAGGTCCAGGAATACGCCCATACATTTGACTCTATTATCCAAGCAATCCACGATAAACTCGTTTAGTTCCGAAACTGCGTCAGCCGTAGAGCGCCCTTTCCGGAAACCGAACTGATTACCTGAAATAAGGTTGTAATTCTCGAGGTATTTGACCAACCTGTTATGTAGAGCTTTTTCGAGAATTTTCGATAAGGCTGGGAGTATAGATATTGGCCTATAATTACTCACGACCTTCTTATCACCTGCTTTAAAAATGGGCAGTATAATAGATTTTTTAAATGAATTTGGAAAAACAGCTGTCGAAAAACTAAGATTGCATATATGCGTCAGGGGTAAAATTAAATACTCTTTACATTCTTTAATAATTTGGGTAGAGATGTTGTCCCAACCAGTGCTGCAATTGTTTTTAAGTGCAATAATGATAGATTCTATTTCAGTTGGTTCAGTTTCTATCAATCCAAAGGAGTGTACAACTTTGTTTTCTGATATATCTATCTGACTAGATAAATTTGTGCATATATTATTAGCTAGGTCTTGACCAACACTGGCAAAGAAATTGTTAATTACGTTTAATGTTTTATATGGGTCTTCTACTTGCAAAAGCTCCTGCGGTAGAGATTTTTTCACTTTAAAATTAGCAACGTCGTTAATAACCCTCCAAAGTTTTTTCGGATCTCTACCCGCTTCCTCAAATTGTGCTCGTTCAAATTTACGTTTTAGATTGCGCATAAGGTTGTTGAAAAAGTTTCGATATCTCTTATACACGGTAACCAGGACCTCATCACTGGGTGACTTGCGAATTTTTTTATGTAGGTTATCGCGATGCCTCATACACCTAATTAGTCCTGGAGTTACCCATGGCTTAATAGGCATATTACGACGTGGTATTTTTTTTAGTTTAGTATTTTTATTAATTATTTTCGACAGCATTTTCACAAACTCATCAGTGGCATCATTACAGTCAGTAGAGTTGATGACTGGGCTAAAATCTGTATTAGATAAGTCCTCTTTAACCGCAATATAATCTATTTTTGCAGTTGTTTGTAACACAGACACTGAGACCTGGTTCTGCAAAGCTATAACAATAGGGTTGTGATCCGTTATATTGCTTTCAACAATCAGTGTTACAGACTTATTCCTAGACTTCAGGAATATGTGATCCAGACAACTTGTTTCTCTGGTAGGAAGAGTGTGCGTTGGTAATAGACCATGAAAAGCCAAGAGTTCAAGATAGTCTGTCGATTTCTTTGTTAACATATTGTCACTTATGTTAATATTAATATCGCCAATCACAATAACGTTTTTGTATTTTGCTAGAGTCTGTAACACATTATCTAGAGAATCCATAAATCTTTCCAAATTAGTATAGGAAGGAGAGCGGTATAAAGAGGCTATAGCGATGTCCTTATTAATTATAGTGATGAGACAGTTAGCATCTAGGAACATGGGTTCATAAGAGGTAGAAACTATATCGGACTTTGCATAAACTGCGACGCCGTCGTTTTGGAGTATGTGATTAGTGGTGGTCGCGGCTACATACCCGTCCATTACGGGTAGATTAATAGTTTTTGACAACCAACATTCCGTGAATATAATGAGATCTGGAATGGACTTCATGCGTTTTACTAGTAGTTGAAATTCATTTATGTTCTTAGATATACTACGTATATTTTGCGTGATTATGGTTATAGGCTTTCTAATGTTTTCTACAAGTGATAAACAATTCTCTGGGGTACACACATACGTTTCTGAAATAGACACCTTATCTATACCGTCATATAATACATCAACGTTCATTTTATATACAGAAGTAAGTAGATAATGTACACTGCGAAATGACATGCAGTGTGAATTGATGACGGATAAAATATAATTATTGGTATGATGGTATAGAGTTCAGATTTTGAAAGGTACCCAAATTCAGAAAGAAAGTCCGTACTTTTTCTTGCAGGGTAGCTGGTAAGTACAGTTATGTACAATTTATTAGTTTGGGCTCCGTCGAGTATGCAATGTGTGTGTTTCAGCTCATCAATAGAAAGTATGCGAATGGTTTTAAAACTTAAAAATAAACAAAAATCATTTATAAAACGAAAAAGACAGAAAAGATAAGGAGGAGTAATAAAATAGCAAGTAGTGATAGTTACTATAAAAAAGCAGCTTAGTCATGCATTTTTTGTAACTTCGTTCAATTGTTCTTCACTATTTACATAGATGATATTTCCGCCATCCTCTTTGCGTAAACATATCTGTCCATTGGATGTCCAGCAGTGAGCAAAATTGTTTTGCTTTGCGTAAATTCTTGTTTTGTAAAATAGACCTTTAGCTTTATATGTTAGGGATTCATTCACATATATGGCCCTAGGCGGGCCGGGTAGTTCCAGGTGCGTGGTGTTCAGTTTGTCTGTAGAGTTATCTTTGTTAAAACGCTTTACACTTTGTAATATATTGTACTTAGCATCAGCAGAGGAAACTTCAAGCTGGATTGGCCTAGGTGCATTTTGTTTACCGGGTAACCGTTTAATGTTACGAATTTCTTTGCCTAGAGCCTCCAAATTCAGTGTTTTCAGTAATTTACGCACTATTCCTTGAAGTTCTGCCTTGGATTCGATGGCCGAGGAAGGTATATTTCTAATTTCTATCTTATATTGATTTAACTGCCTCTCCATAGAATCAATTTGTCGTTCTAGTAGTTGGACTTTCGCAGCATTAACTATAGAATTTTTTTCCAGAAGGGAGGTTTTTGCGGTAAGATTTTCAGTTGCTGAGCTGAGGTTTTCTAATTTATGGTCCGACTCTGCCTTAGAGTTTTTCATTTCCTGGACTTCCTGTTTTATGACCAGTAGGTCAGTCCTTAGTGTTTCAAACTTATTGTCTTGATCTTTCTGAAATGACGTAAATAAATTTGTCATGTGATCGGAGATCTGTTGTTGGAAGGCATTAAGTGTGCCCTCCAGCTTCGAGGAGTTAACTAGTTCCGGACTTCGAAGCGCTCTACGTTTTGCACGGCGACTTGTTACCTTGCAATCAGTATCTTGGTCAGTTTCAGAAGTACCTTGCTTTTCATTCTCACTTTGCATCGAATTTGGAGGTGAATGTTGGATCATGATTTTTTTTAAGCTTCTCAGACAGAGATAACTTTTTGATTTTCAAGGCAGCCTCTAATGTGTGTTGCTAATATATAAAATTCAGGCGCTCCACACTTTCTGGTATTCCCTTAAATTCTTAATATTTAATTTTTACAGCTTTAATGCTGAGTAGGCTTGTGTTAAAAATTATGAAAAATCACAAAAAGTGTATTACAGCACAAACAAAACTTAGTACTGGACTGGGATTCGAAGGTGGTGTAGTAGATGGATAGTGTTCGATAATTTCAAACCGGCGGCACACGTTGTTCGTGGTGTAGTGGCTTCAGCGTCCAGCGAGTAGTCTGCGGCTTGATTGAGTGATGTGGAGCAAGTTCACTCACCGCGAGGTTCGGCGCGAACTCTGGGGTCTCCCAAGGGCAGGTGGGCGAAGCACTGGAAATTGGATCCGAGGTAGATGTACCGAGGGCGAAGCTCCACAAATATCTCAAGCAGCCGACGACACGTCCGTACAGTACAAGAGCCGAGAGGCAAGAGGAAAATCGGACTAGGTTCTCTGTAAAAAGTTATGCGTTGTCAAACATTACAATCAGTGAGTGAACAATCAATCATCCCCTGTTTTCCTACCCTTATGATTGGATTTTTTTTATACCCTTTCCTGACTACTCTGTAAAAATGCGTATGCGTGGTCATACAAAAAAAAATATATACGCGTCGACTTGAGAACCTCCCCCCTTTTTCGTCGGTTGAAAATTGGTTATTATGCTATAAGGTTATACCATGGATTAGGACATAGGCAACTTTTTATCCTGGAATGGGTCCCGGGTGAAACCGCGGGGCGCAGCTAAGGTAAATAAATAGAAATTCTCACGGCTCGCGCAAATATTCACCGCTTCGAATGTATAGTACAGATCAACTTTTGTATCCAACATAATCTAGGAATATCTAACTATTCTAGGATATATAACAAGGAGCGTATAGTAAGTACCTATCACACTAATATTATAAATGCGAAAGTTTGGATGGATGGATGTTTGTTAGCTCTGCATGCCAAAAGTACTGAACGGATCGGGCTGAAATTTTGGGTACAGGTAATTCTAATCTTGGAATCAAAGATAGGCTACTACTTTTTAAAACTTACAAATCCATCATGGTTATTAACACTAAAGTCATTTATAACGGGATATTTACCATGATTTGAGTTTTGAGCTTTCCAATATTTCCGCACAGTTTCATGCTGTTTCAAAGCTCAAAACTCAAATCATGGTAAATATCCCGTTATAAATGACTTTAGTACTACTTTTTATCCCATAATTCAGTTCCCATGGGATAGAAACCACCATTAAAAGTTTCGCGTGCGAAGCCGTGGGCATAAACTAGTGTCATATAAATAATATAAGGCATTTATGCTGAGCCGAGACCTTTTTGCTGCAGTAAAACACAGTACAGTCTCTCTTGTTTTGGTATTTTTTTTCCAAATTTGTTCCGAGGCGGGAATTGAACCCACAACCTCCTGTGTCGCAGGCCTTCGCCCGCTGCGCCACGGAGGTCGTCATAATAAACGGCATAGGTAGGATTGGACCGACAAGTTAGCAGATCGTAGTTTGGATTCATGTAAACCGAAATTACTTACAAAGTTACTGTTTCCCTTGCTTTATCTCCACTTCATCCCATGTTCACCAGCGCAACCGTACACCATAGATTACAAACAGTTACTATGCTCTAGAGAGGGGCCATTATCGATAATGAATGTATCGACGTGCGTGCTCCCTGCCTCAATGCCGCGGGAATTCGCATTGTAAGCTGCGAATGACCATAAAGAATCGTGTTGTGAGAATTATTTGATGTGGCAGTCAGCTGGTGCAATTAGGTACCCTCTCGTGATAAGATTAGGAATGCAATTTATGTATGTAGTATTAACAAGGAAATTACAATCAAATAATAGTAATAAATTAGAACTAGTATTTACAATTGAAACAATTTAGCTATCCGCAGACTCTTGCAAACAATCTACAGGTTGCTCAACTGATCCATGTCAATAACAGTCGGCAGCGTCCCCAAGACGCTGGCTGCATTGCCCCGCTGTATGGCAATCTAGATAATCTGATATTTTATAGTAAGCCTTTTTGCACTGCAAGGTTTTAACAATTTGTTCAAATTTATTTTCTGATTATTTTTGCAACTCACTTGGTGTTTTGTTGTAGAAGCGTATACATTGCGCTATAATAAGAGATACATTAATTTGGTGTAGCCTAGTTGTGGGCACAGCGAGATTATGCGCTGCGTCAGATACGCTCTAGCTCTTATCTTACTCACTTATAAATAAATAAAGTCGCGAATTTGCAAAGTTTAATCGAATTATAATAATTCTTTAATTACATTTTTCTAGCTATAAAGTTAACGTTTCACGGAACATATTTTCAATTGTTTCATCTGATATTAATGGTTTCTATATGGATTTGCACGTGTTTTAAATTACAAATCAGTGAGAGAAACATGTTTCACAGATATTTTCAAATTGTATAAACTTTATTCAGGACGCCTTTTAATAACTTTGCCATGTCCTGATAACTAACGATAAAAATTGCTCGTCATGTGCGTTAGAAAGAAATTTATGTCTAAAACTATAGGTTTTCTAAACCTAGCTAGCTATTCAAGAGAATACTTTTCTAAGTACTTCTTGTAAGTAAGTAAAGTACCCTAGATATGGTACTTACCAGAAATTAATTATTTTCTGCCAGGAGTAAACAAATAACAATTTTCTCTTCCGATTAATTAAATATTTTGCGAGTGTACTCGTAACTTTGCCCCACGCGTGACGTTTCTTTGTCCGCGACTTTCCCGTATCCTTCGCCAAATTAGGGCAGTGCGCACGTCATCAATCGATATCGCGTGATTATCGATGATAATGTCGAGCGGATGGAGATTGCGAGCGTCTCCCACGCTTGCCCGCAGGCGCGAGCTGACCGTAGGGTGGATAACAATATATTTTAATTAGTATTCGATGGGTCGGTTGTGGGGATTCTATGTGTTTATCGATTCGAGGATTTTGTGTTCAATTTATGTTACAAAATTCTTATAAGTAACTGTGAAAAAGAGTTTTTTGTGTAAAAGAGTTTTCTAAGGTGTCTAAAATATTTATATTGTAACGTTTTAAAAATCAAATAAAAATTTGGTCAAACTCTACCCTCGTCAAGTCCCGAGATATTTTTGGACAAGTTAAGATATAAGTAGAATATTGAAATGGAAACGACATCCGGAATCCAGATCGCTTGAATAATTTACTGCGTTTTGACTGGTCATCACGAGCCCGCTATTTGCATAATTGCCCATTAGCAAGTTTTTGTTTACAGTCGACTTCGATTCGGACAAAGCAGCGGTTTCGCTCGAGGCTCCTCCACCGATCTCTGCCTCATTTGCATTTATTTTATCCGAAACCCTTCGCCTCGATTAACCTTAACTAAATGCGTCGTTCTGCTCAATGTGCTTTGCAAATGCCATGAATATAATGAAGATATTTGGAATCAAATTGAATGTGCCCATATGTGCGGGGACAGGATTAGCGAGCCCCGGTCGGCCTGCTCATCAATATGGCTCCGAGAAATTCCGTCTCGAATATCTTTGGCGGTCCTCGTTTGTACGTAAACACGCAAAATCCCTCTGAAGGTACACCGCGGTCTCTAGACATGTGCGGGACATAAATTTGGCGAGCGTTACGTAGGTACGGGCCGGCCGCTATGTGCGGAGATACATAAGGAGTACCTATGTACTGAGCAACACGGGCGTCACTTATCCGCGCGGAGGATGCGGTGGCCGTCCGATCGCCCCCCGGCGACCCCCTGCGACCCCCTGTGGGAGACCCCCTAACCCCCTCGCGATTCATTAAGTCGGGCGCGGCCGACGCGGCGGACGCGTCGCGGAGTCTCCGTGAATTCAAATTAGAGGCGGCTCGGACGTCGTATGCTAGAGATGGGGTACCTTATCGGGGCTTTATCTTTTATCGAGATCACTAATTTACAAATTAAAACTTTCATAGGTAGGTAATGTTTATGTCATTATCTCCCTTCATAGTAGGACTGAAGGGATATTCAGATTGCTTTAAGGCCAAGTATTTCAGTATACATCAGAACAGAGCAAAAATGTTGATTAATATTAGTCTGGATCTAAATATGGGTATGGTATTGATAAAAAAATTGCACATCCTATTCTATGCATAATTTGCCAATGCCAAAGCTTAGATATAACCAAAATAGCTGGCTAACAAGTAATGACGATTAATAAAATAAAATCCCGAGGTAATTACACAGCTCCAAAGTATTACGAGTACGAGTACATGATAATAAGAGAACGTGAACTCAAATACCTACATACTAAATTATGAACCCCTAATTCCAATTTTAATAAATAAATCTCAACAATCGACAAAGTTTCTAAGAATCCATCCACTATCCCATCCCTAGTGCCCCTTTGTCTCGACAAGACAGACGCGCTCGGCGCGCGCGGGTGGCGCTCTGCGTAGAAACTGCTATGTATACTGTGCCCTGCGGCCGTGGCCGCGTGGGGGCGCACGTGCCGGACGGAAGTCGCGCCACCGCTCCGCTAAATGATTCAAAACTCCCTCGAACAGACCCTGGACTGCCCGGTACCCCGGTACTTGCAAGATTTATGCCCCTGCCCGATCCCTAGATTAAAGATGTCGCGCCTTTATTGAAATACGCTAAAATATTCCCGAGTTTCCCGCCGCTTTGGCGCGACTCGCAGCTCATTCACATTCACTCGCTGTTCTCACTCATTTCATTCACTTCTTTATTGTTTGTTTTTCGATCTATTTAATATGGCGCAGGGTGCCCTCGTTAATCCTCGGAGGCCGAATTATGGCGTAATGATGTAGCTACTCGTGTTTAATTAATTGTGCTAGAGTTTGCTCGTTAGATTTTTAAAACAGACCGGATTTGATTGATTCACATTTGATGAGACGAAAAACCCTACAAAATCCGGTCTGGATTTTGTAGGGTTTTTCGTCTCATTTACACTTTATTACGTACGATAAGTACTAACATAACTTACCTTTAAATTTATTGAATCACCCTACTAGAAATATTAAAATCTCAAGATTTCAGAACTTCAGATTCAGCTTCTCGATAGAATTTTATTAATAAGCTAAAAGAACAACTGAAACTGAAACGAAACTTTGAGATAATGACGCGAACCAAAGCTGAATGCAAAGTTTGCGCATCCATGCAACGGTACAAAGTTTGGCAAAGTTACCGACGCCGGAAAAGTCCGCATGCAAATGTGAACTTTCCCTCTTTTCATCCTGAGGGTGCAGAGAAGTAAATAATTACCAGTAGGCAGCTAGTCCACATCAAATATTACTTGATTTTTTGTAAAATAATATATGTAGGTAACAAATGTAGTATAGATTAAGTATAATGTTCCTAGAGCCACATGTAGAGCAATAATAATCAGTTACTTTAGCTTTTGGTTTTAGTTTTTGGTTAATGTGTCAGTGGATTTTATAGGCTTTCGTCTCTTAAAGTATTTTTTTTGGTGTTTCTCTCTGCGTTTGAGATTCTAGAGTAATTTTTTGCCAATATAATAGGTTTAAGTATTAGATTTTAATAGTTCATGGAATACAGGGCACTGATCGGTAAAAGACAACATTTTTGTTTCAATTAAAATTAAAAGATATGTAATGTTACTAAGTTTCAAGCGAACTATCAAAGTAACCTTTACAAATACCTGATTTAACATTTGCCTTAATCCACCTTTTGTAAGTACCGTTGCTGTTGAGTTACTAGTTATCATTTACTGTGTCATACATGACTGCACTTGGCCGATTTACGGCTCTTGTAGGATTTCAATTGAAAATGTTCTTTGAGGTAGGTGAATGATATTTGTGATTATAGCATGGATAAAGTATCTGTACCTCAACATTATTTTATGTAGATAGGCATTCGAAGAAAAGTTGAAGATTAACTAATATTCAAAACGACACAAACTTTTCACTTTTTTCATGTAGTGGACTGGGAATGGTTCTTTCAAGCAATGATTGGTGTAAGTTTTAGAACAAAGATGAATCACTTTTTCGTAGGATCCGCATCATAAGAGAGGTTTTTGATTACCAGCTATGAAATGCTGTTAGGAAGGCATAGTCAGCGTTTCAGCGAAGCCCGGAGATGCAATGACCTGGCCTACATAACCACAGGTTCTCGAATATCAAAGCAATCTGGCCGGGCCGGCGGAGGCGCAATTCGGCCTCCTTGCGCATATTGCATGCACGTACCAATGAAGTTTGCTTTGTAGGCGGTAATCTGGGGGTATCGGGGTGGTGGGTGGCGGGTTATGTACACACGAGCCTGAGGCGTCGAGGTAGGCAAATGGCCGGCGAGGCGTAGGCCGAGATCTCGAGCGATATCGATCCGCGGTGCCCGGCCGGCCGTCGCCACGGACACCGCGCGGCGGGAGGGCGGCGCCGCGTGACAATAACACTCCTTTGTTTGCTCCAGGGAGCTGCGACGCAGCCCTCAGCTCATGTTGACACTTGCATTAGCTCTCATAGGCCTGTCGATAAGTCCTTTGCAGACCCTTGTCTGGGAACTTAAGCTTCTGTCAATGTTTTCATTTTTTTCAGCAATGTTTATCAGTTATCGTCCCATATGACGAAATCACCGTCATATTTTTCGAGGGAAAATGGTTATTTTCTCTTGGTGATTTATCAATTGAACTTTACGTCAATATGTGAATACGTCACTTCATTTGTCATGGGCCAATGTTACCACTGATTAAAAAATGTTTCATCGACATCGATGATTTCAGTCGCCCTATCCCTAGCCCGCGTCGCGACCGCGCGGCAGCGGGTGGCGCAAATCACTCGCGCGGACTGCCGTTCTTGGAGAGTGCTCCCATTCGCGCTGTGGTCGTTTGCCGTATATTTATTTTTATTTGTCGATAAAAAATTCACGAGTCCGGCGAGTCACAAAGACTGCCTACTGCTCGTTCAAGTAGGTTTTCTGGATTTGGTGTTGTGAGTACTATTTTTATTCTTTGCAGTAAATAGTACATAATTAATAATAATACTTTGCAGTAAATAGGCATTTTGAGATGTTGAAATTGATAGTAACTGTTGGCTTGTTTTTTGTTTTGAAAAAGTCTTGAAATTTTTTCTAAGGAACAGTAACAGATACTTAGGTAGGTAGTTAGGAACTTTTACTTAATTTAGCGTAGCTAAATTTGCTTCATTGGTAGGTTAGGTAGGTATTCTAAGAAGCTACGCTTTGTGACTACTACGTGCTACAATGTTTGCTACGGTGGTAAGTGCTACGACGCGACGTCTGCTACGGCGGTACCTGCTACGACGCTTGCTACGGTAGCACGTAGCACAAGTCGTAGCAAAAGTCAACGGTTTTTTGCTACAATTTAAGTACTATTGCTTGGTGATTTTGTCTATTTAAGATTTTTAATATCGTGCAACAAAACTATGCGTCTTCTACAACTTTACCTACGTTTTAATACGACGAATAATTTACTTAACTAATGAAATGACAATATTTTGTGTGACCCTCAAAGGGCTTGCTTTAGCTTGCACCCACGATTGCATAAGGATCCTCTTCTTCAAATTAATTCTCCAGAAAATTATTAAAACTAATATCATCGATATCGATAGAATTTGTCGCAGCGCTTTCAATTAGAAGCACAGCACGGCCTCGCATGAGTGGCGTCTGTACGCGTCGTCGCGAGCCACCCCTTGCCCCCCGCAACTGGACCCCCCCTGAATCGATACTCGCGAGTCTAGTGTCTTGCATCGATATCTTGATATGCATACTGGTCAGACTCTAGTTTACCTTTGATTTTCATAGGTAGGTTTGTTTATTTAATGTGATTGTAGGTTGAGATATATTAGAAATAAAAAAGCATTGAAATAATAATTAAGGTGACATGTATACCATATTAATGCAATACTAGGTACAGGTAGGTAGTTTATAGGTAACTGTGCAATCTTTTCCTATAATTTTTCAAGGTAGAAGTTAGAAAACTCAGCTTTGGAAATACGTAAAAGTACCTACAACGACTTTCAATCCCAAAATCGTAGATTGAAAAAAAAGACGCTTTTTAAGTATTCGGTTTTTCTTAGTTACCTACTTATAACTGCTAAGGCAAGTTGGTTCTGGCTAGCTAGGCGAATGAAAAATATCTCATAAACTATGGAGTCAACTCCGGACCTGTTGCACAAGTTTTTCCTTTCCTAAGTCAGTCTTTGTTCTTGATAATAACAGCCGGGTGTTCGTATACGGATAATATATATAATTACTTAAGGGGCGAACCTAGCGGGGTTGATTGTCAAACTAGGCCTAGATATTCAGTACTCACGGGATCCCCGTGATAAAAAACAAGAATTACATAAAATTCAACATTTTTTCTTTGGTTATTACGATGAAAAAAAAAATTTAAGTGCACTGTTTTGCACCTAGTTTGGTCGAGATCTCAGGAACCTTGCGGTCTATTGAAAAGATTTTTGTTTTGATTCGTAGGTTACTATATTACTTTGGTTCCTTAATACAGTTTCTTCATAAGTTGTACCTATTAACGCAAAAACCTAATTATCCTTTTCACAAAATGACGCGCAATCGCCCTCTCAACTGATCAATGATCAAATCTTGTCAACGTCTAATAGCCAAAATAAAGAACTATTTGAAAAGAATTTGGTCACTGATCATCTAGTAAAGTAAGAAGAGCTTACTTTGTAGCTCGCGGCTAGATGATACTGTGTGGATTGTCCAGCATTTTATTTATATTTTAAAGGACAACCGACTGTAGGGTGCGATACTTAACTAAGTACCCAGGTACTTCGTCAAATCAATACCGTCATTATTTATTTATTTAATCTGACTAACAGAATAAAGCGTCGTTGATTTCACAAGTCTACGGGATGTCTTATCCCACCTTTGATTAAGACTTGTTCTATCGCGACCGCGACTAATCTTCACGTCATCAGCGTCCCCGGCCCGCCAATATTATTTTCATCGATATCGATGATTCTAAAAAGCTGCAACAGCACAACTCTACAGGGCGTCTTGTTCGAGCTCCGAATAACGCTTGGTCAAGCGCGACTGAGCTACGAACGTAGCCTACCTACGTAGGTACGTAAGTAACGTAGGTACGTGGGACGCTCTAATTTGAGCCGCTACAGCGCTGCGGTACTGTTTCGCTCTGCGCTGAATATTATATTATACCTTCTACCTTCTACGTATCTTGGTCTACAATACTGTGCAGTCAGCGAATTTCATGTTAACTTAATAAGAGTCCAGGAGGGCGATTACGGTGTAGTACCTAAGTGTTGGCATTACGGCTCAAACGTTAGCAGTTGAAACGTTAGGGTGCGCGTTCACAGGCCGGCATCGGACAATCCGCACTGGCCCCATCAATAGATTGACATAATGTGGTAGGGACCACACCGTTATCGCCCTCCAGGTTCTATTAATATTTTGACCCCAACCCCCCCCCCCCCCCCCCCCTTTTTTTTTCGAACACCGCTAAAAACGGCACATTTTTGGCGCGCGCGCGCGAACGCATCTTGCGTATTATTTTACGTCTAGCAACTGAATAATAATAATTCATTTATTTCAGACCATAAAAAGTTATAGATCTTATTGAATTTATTCTGCGGTCCATCACACTATCACATCACACTAATATTTAGGTATAAATGCGAAAGTTTGGATGGATGGATGGATGGATGTTTGTTACCTCTTCACGCCAAAACTACGGAACGGATCAGGCTGAAATTTTGCACACAGGTAATTCTAATCCTGGAATCAAACATAGACTAGGTACTTATTTTCCTTTTTTTATTTTTTGGAAATGACAAGGTTTCGCCGTAAGATAAATAAATAAATAAATCATGCTGGACAATTCACACAGCATCATCTAGCCCCAAGCTAATCAGAGCTTGTGATATGGGAACCAGATGACATTAATAATTATATATTTTTCATAGACATTACTGTTGAAACAAGTTGCATTGCAAGCCACTCTGGTTCATACGCATAAGATGAGTTGACGACATCGTCAAAATCGCACTACATAATAGGACTAGCCTCAAGCTAAGCAGAGCTTGTGATATGGGTACTAGATGACATTAATAATTATATATTTTCATAGACATTACTGCTGAAACAAGTTGCATTGCAAGCCACTCTGGTTCATACGCACAAGATGAGTTGACGACATCGTCAAAATCGCACTACGTCATAAGACTTGGATGCGTTAAGCGAAAGGAGGCCACATATCCAACAGTGGCTGCAAGCCCAGGCTGGGCAATGATAATGATGATGGTTCATTCAAACTATAGTCCAATGCCCGAGGTTTCAAAATACTGAAAAATGATATTGATAGTGCAGAATAAATGTACTTACTATACAGGATGGCTTTTTGAGTTGGGAGTGGATGGTCAAATCCGAAACTGAGAGTTAGAGAAAAGTAGTGAAAGGAGTCATGCACATGACTCCTATGCCCGTGGCTCAATCATCATCATCATCAACCTAAATTAGTCCACTGCTGGACATAGGCCTCCCCTAATGAGCGCCATAGCGCCCTGTCTTCAGCTTGCCGCATCCAGCATCTGCCTGCAGTCTTTCGCAGATCGTCATCCCACCTGGCCGGAGGGCGTCCTACACTACGTTTGCCGAGTCGTGGTCTCCACTCAAGAACACGTTTGCCCCAGCGGTTGTCGGTTCTTCGCGAGATATGGCCGGCCCACTGCCACTTCAGCTTGCTAATTCTTTGAGCTATGTCGATAACTTTGGTTCTCTGTCGGATGTGGCTCAATATGAGAACATAAAAACTGCATATATGCCTATTTTGCTTTCTACGGAATTTTTCATTATTGTTTAGAAAAAATAATTAGGAATTATAATAGATATTTTAATGAGGAAACCCCATTACAATACAGGCTAATTATCCTGGCTAGCAGCAAACGTACCAGTTGTTCGAAATATTATAAAACATTTTCACATCAATGTGAAAATTTTAAATGATCTCTTTAGGTTTTCTTTTCTCTTCTTTATAACATATTAGGGCGAGTTTTCAAACTAAAATAAAAAAAAAATGCCATTAGCTTTCATTATCAATCGGTAAGGTACTACATTTCTTGCAAAGATTGATCCTTTTAAGCAACCAAATCCGTTGTTGCAAAAATAAATGAATGAATGAATGAACACTTTTATTGTACAAAATTAATAAAATAACTTTTATGTAAATAAAATAGAAACATACAATAGGCGGCCTAATTGCTTAAAGAAATATCTTCCAGGCAACCTTAACATGACAAAAACGATGACATAGTGTCATAGTTTTTGAAAAAAACATCTGTTCGATTTCCTGCAAAAGTAAAAGACTAAAAAAATCGAAATATACTGTATTTGTTTTCTCATAAATCGAGGTCATGACTCCTTTCACGACTTTTTTCTAACCCTCATGGTTTCTGGTTTGGCCATTTACTCCCATCTCAAGGAGCCACCCTGTACCTATTGTAAAAGGTATATTCAATTATTCAACTAAGTAAATAGTCAAAGCTTCGACCAAGACGGTATTTGATCGCTAATGAATACTTGGAACGGTATTACTGTAGGTAACAATGGCTAAATAGGTATTAATTTCAAGGTCTTACAGCACAGAATCGGGGCCGGTTTCTATAGAAGCAGAAAGGAAATGTGTAAAAACAACCGATTGAATTAGGAATACTTAATATTACCATCATCATGATCATCATTTACTTATCAATATATTATTTAACCTATTTAGGTCCTACAGCTAACTGACCGGTTATCTTCAACTTCTTTGTTTATATCGATATGTACCTAAGGTATCCAATAAATACTCCCTGAGTGTAAATAAATAATCAATAGAATATCAACAGTTGCAAAATTCTATACTTATCACGCAGTTTTTGAGAAAACTTGCAGATACATTTTGAATTGGGTAAATGCTTAAAAATTTTGGACTATAGGTACCCAAATAATATTGAATCTTAACATAGTATAAAACAAAGTTGCTTCCCGCTGTCTGTCTGTCCCTATGTATGCTTAGATCTTAAAAACTACGTAACGTATTTTCATGCGCTTTTTTTAAATAAATAGAGTGATTCAAGAGGAAGGTTTATATGTATAATACATGCATAACATAGTGTAAAACGGACACGGAGATGTGAAACACGGATAATTTTAGAGGTTTCTAATTTAATGTCGTAAATAAACACATTATTTGCGCTTACATTGCAAACGCTGGCTGAGCCCTACGAGATAGATTAAATTAATGCAGAACAGTATTGTACCTACACCTTCAAAAGTTCTACAAAAAAGCCCACGATGGTATTTGTCTATCTCTCAGCGATAACCCACAATAACCATTTTTTATCCTTTTCTTTTTAGGAGAAATAATGGCTTTTTAGGAAGCGATTTTAAGCAATACAGCATTAATCCTTATGCCTTAAATACACTGCATTTAATATAAATTAATATGGCCCTTTAAAGCATGTAATTTAAATGAATATTTTCGAAGATATTACAGATTTAAAATGCAGGAACATAGCGGTTGCGGCGGCGCAGCGGTACTGGCCAGGGGGCCGATTCTGTAGTATATTTTAGTATCAGCATTGCACCCGTGCGAAGCCGGGGCCAGTCGCTAGTTTCTTATAATAACAAAAAACATAATTAAGCACCTAACCTTTTCCGAGAAGCTTCAACTGACAACAAAAACCGAAAAGCTATCTTCTATTATTTACTTATCAATTATACGAAGAAATGTTCAGCGAAAGTGTTAACTTTGCAATGAAAAGTGAAAGTTGAGGCAGAAAGTTGTACCCAGCTTGTTTTCCCCAACTTTGAATTCAATTCGCAGGGGTGGGGGGTGGCGCCCTTGCCACAGAATAAACATAACTTACTTTCACAATAGCGTTTGTTTACGAATCTGTGGCGGTGAAAACGCGGGAAAAGTTTTCTCTCGTTTGTTTTGATGTCGTATTTTATGGGTGTCTTTATTTTGTTTGCTATGATATTTTAGTGTTCCGACACAAAAATATAATAGCAAATAGGTTCAAAAATAAAGGCCAAGGCAAACCTAGGCTACCTAGTGAAATGAAAAGTAAATGTTAATTCTTTACCTTATATCATCGATACCTAAACCTCACTGAATTAAGTTTTTATTTCTGTTTATATCAGGTATTTCATAGGAGGAACCTAGGTAGTAAGCCTTTGTGTTCAGAATTTATTAAATTTAAAATCTTGACATAGCCATGAAGGAATCTAAAAATAAAAAAATCTTCTAGTTACCGCACCGTCGAACCAATATTAATACCTACCTAGGTCAATAAGAAAAACATCCGTGATTTCAAAGAAAATTAACACAAGCACGCAAGCAGCTTGCGCCATCTATTGGCATTTTCATGAACAAAGATAACAATGCAAGCGAGCCGAAAGCTAAGTGAGTTTACGGGTCCAAGCTCTCCCTCTCTTCTTACAGGAGTTGTGTGGAGTTGCTAATGTGTAAATATAGATGTCGCCTTTGAAAAATGATGATTTTCACGTTTGACCACTTTGATGTGTGGTACGACTAGTCACACCTACATTACTTACCACACTACTTAGACTTCAGTAATGACCTTTTCAGACCTACGCGCTATTCGGTACACAAAGCGATAGGGCAATGCCGAGGGTTTGCAGTAATCCTAGTACTATTAAAATAGATAAATAAATAATTCTGAACAATTCACACAGCGTTATCTAGCCCCAAGCTAACCAGAGCGTTGAGGGTACTAGATAACTGATATACTTAATACAATAAACTACATAGATAGATATTATTTATTAAAAATATAAAACATCCAGAACACCCTGAATCTACAGATCGAACAAACATTTGTCCCGAGGCTGGAATCGAACCCGCAACCACCTGCGTCGCAGGCGGACCTTCGCCCGCTGCGCCACAGAGGTCGTCTTCGAATACCCGGAGGCATACCGAGCAGTGCGTGAAACCTAGCGAGGGTGTCGGATACCCTATCACTGCAACAAAGTACCAGCACATTGAAAGTGTTTACGATAATGAGAATTATTATGTGAGCTACTAACGATCATTTTTAACCCTTGACGCAAAAATAGGGGTGTTATAATTTTAACGGGTCTGTCTGTGTATCTGTCTGTGGTATCGTAGCTCCCAAACGGATGAACCGATTTCCGTTTAGTTTTTTTTTGTGTGATACATAATTTTATCTCGAGTGTTACCATGTTTCATGAAAATCTGTGGTGGGGTTTTTTAAATTTTTAAATTTTGTTCTTGTTTTATGTTCTACAGTCTAATATTTCTTTCCTTTTCAGCCCGAACGCATAATGTCCCCATACACCGCCATCAACCGCCGCAGTGCGAATCCCTTCGAGCTGGCCCACATCGCCGTCTCGTGGCTCATCGGGTGCCGATACGACGCGTACGTGGTCGTCGGCTGCGCTGAGCGAGACACCTGCATGGCCATCAGATACAGGACTGAGTGTCCTTGTATACCGGATGAAAGAGAGGTCAGATGTTTGGGAGAGATCCTACCGGTTATCTAGAGTCAGTCAGATTTGGAAGGCGAACGTTGAGTACACTTTCACAGCGCCTTAACAGGTTCTCTGTGCAGCTAAGGTTTAGTCGACAATCTACTGATGACGGGATACTGGCAACCCTAAATGAAAAGTCCTTCGGTTTTCTTGTCAGTAAATTTTTTGGCAACACTTTGGACTTTTTAGGGTTAATGCCCCATATGTGGGTCATGCACGCACGGTTAGAACCTCATCATTATGAGGTTCTAACCGTGCGTGCAACGTTCCCTTTGCATGATCCACCGGTGGAGCATGATTCACCGGTGGAGCATTCTCCACTGGTGGATCATGCACAGGGAACGTAATAATAAAGTCAAAACGCTTTATTTCGGTGAGAATTTACAGGACGATAGGACACGTGAGATATTGCAAATTAGATAAGAAAGCCCAGGTAAAACAATCGGGTATAGAATCATGTAGAAAACCAAATCCCATTCGAAACGAGAACGTTTAACTGCCGAGTCCTGAGTTAACGTACTATTTTGAGATTATCCAGCCCGTAGTGTTTCTAACTGTGGTAATTTACATCAGTCATCTATTTATTTAATTTCTTTATTCATATAAATTTAAGATAATCCATAAGAACTTAACATAATATATTCTATAATAACTCTGTCTGTTGTTCTGTCCTTTTCACGCCTTAACGGCTGAATGGGTCTCAATGAAATTTGGCAGGGAGGTAAATCGTATCCCAGAGACGGACATATTTCGAAAGCACGTGCGAAGCCGCCGACGACAGCAGCTAGAATTTTCATAATAAATAAAACGTCAAGTGCGAGTCGGACTCGCGCACTTAAGGGTTCCGTCCGTAAGACCTTGTGTCTCGTCAAATTTCATGAATCTAGGTCTACGGAATTGTACCGTGTTGTATAGGTTTTGTGCGCGTGTGATTCCCTTGGAAATATCAAAATATTCGGACATAAGTGGCTGTAACTTTTGAGTGTGTCGACTAAGAAGTTTTATTTATATTGCCGCTCGAAGAGGTTATAGAGTAATTATGAGACGACCTCCGTGGCGCAGCGGGCGAAGGTCCGCCTGCGACGCAGGAGGTTGCGGGTTCGATTCCTGCCTTAGAACAAATTTGTGTACGATCTGCAGAAATTTGTTCCGATGGTCTGGGTGTTTTCTATGTATAATAAAAAAAAATATCTATCTATGTAGTGTATTATATTAAGTATATCAGTTATCTAGCACCCATAACACAAGCTCTGCTTAGCTTGGGGCTAGATAATGCTGTGTGAATAGTTCAGCATAATTTATTTATTTGACGTTAATTTGAATTCGATATGTCCACGTGTTCCTGAGAAAAGGGGGTTGACAGACGAACAGACAGACGGACAACAAAGTGATCCTTTAACGGTTCCTTTTTTCCTTTTGAGGTACGGAACCCTAAAAACAATATCCTAATTTACAATAACAAATAAAATTAATAAAAGAAACAGTGTCAACTCAGGACCGACACAATATTTAGGCTTGGAATTGCAAGTCCTTCTATTTCTTACAACAAGCTACCAGAAAAATTGAAGGATTTGAATGGAAACTTATTTAAGAAACAGTTAGATATTTGGTTGCTTTCAAATTGTTTTATAGTGTAAACGAATAGGTACTTAAATTTTAAATTTTAAGAGCATTAGCTTGCGGGTCGAAAACATTGTCATCACATAGCTTTAGCATTTACATGCCAAGATCTTAATCTTGGCATGTAAATGTTGTATACTGCAAGTAAACGATTGATTCTAATTCTGATTCCAGGTGATCCCGGAGCCGCCGCCGGAAGAGGAGCCCCGCTACCGCCTCGTCCCGTTGCCGGATCTCTCCTCCAAGTACGTTATTGAAATGGCCAAGAAACAGGCTGACCTGGAAAAAGCTGCTCAGGACAAGATAGAGAATGAACGGAAGAGGAAAATTGCTGTGAGTCTTTATTTTCAACCATATTGGGCTTAACCTAGCGCGGGCGCGTTTGAAAATTACGCGTATTAACTCGCACAAGCCTGTCGCCCTAGACGCCCGCCTTAGTCACTTAGTACGAACGCAACGATAGATTGTAACCTATGTATTTCGATTAATACACCTACCTAATAATACCTTTTATTAAACCAGGTGGGAACTCTGTGTCTAGTTAAACCTAACATAGGCTTTAAGGCACATCTAACTGAAATGTAATATTTTTTACCTGAATAAATAATTCTATTCTATCACATCACACTAATATTATAAATGCGAAAGTTTGAATGGATGTTTGTTACCTCTTCACGCCAAAATTACTGAACGGAGTGGACTGGAATTTTGCACACAGGTAATTCTAATCCTGGAATCAGACATAGGCTACTTTACTCCCAGATAACATAAAATGTCTCGAAAAAAATAACATGTTCGAAAGCAAACTGAAAGAGATGCTCATAAAAAAATGTTTTTACGAACTTGACGACTTCTTCAATGATTCTTTTAGAGACTCGCAAATTAAATTATAAATAAGTTATAAGTATTCATCTTTAGTAGAAAGGCACGATACCTGCCAGTCTTCTATTGCAACACCCTAAATGGGTACATCTGTGATCTTAACATAAACTCACCTAATCACTAAGACCTGATTGTATGAATGCAATTAATAAAATACTGAATACTGAATAGGACTGGACTACGGAAAAATAATATTTTCCATGGTTATACCGGCTTCAGTACGTCGCAATCATGGCTCTGGGTGCAAATAAACATATACAGACACACCCTTTCAGTCACAGAGTTGCCACGAACCCCCCCTCGCTGGGGTTGGACGGGCTTCGTTAGGAGTGAGTTAATGTTGACCCCGTTGATACAGTTTTGTAGTGAAAAACCACCTAACAAAAATCAAAATATAGAAAACCGTAAAAGAACTACTAGCCTAACCTAACTAGACTACCGCTGAGGCGCGGCGGGCAATGATCCACCTACGACGCAGGAGTTTGCGGATTCGATTCCTGCCTCGGGACAAATGTTTCTACAATATGCAGATATTTGTTCCGGGTTTGCTGGTTATTTCTATCTTATGGGAACTGATAACAACGATTAACAAACGATTGCGTATTATAGTCTTTACGTCTTATAGATTGCGTATTACAGATTTATAGAAAACTAGTTTATGCCCGCGGCTTCGCACGCGTTGTTTCTATGGAAACGTTAAAAGGTTATATCTTTACCATGGGAACTCATTTATGGGATAAAAAGTAGCCTATGTTTGATTCCAGGATTAGAATTACCTGTATGCAAAATTTCAGCCCGATCCGTTCAGTAGTTTTGGCGTGAAGAGATAACAAACATCCATCCATCCATTCAACTTCGCATTTATAATAAAAGTGTGATTAAAATAATGCCTCCTGGCTATTTTCCGTTGAAATTAGCCGCCGTAGCCGAATTTCGGCTATCAAATCATCATATGTTTAGTACTATATGGATGATGCTGTGTGAACAATCACTGTTCATTTATTTGCCTTACAGCTATACGAAATGCCCCCAAAAGACGACATCGACGGCTGGCGAACGCACGCCTGGGTGCTCATCCTGCCAGGACAGATGGACGTCCAGGAGCCGTTCTTCATAGAACCTAGCGAGGGTGTCGGATACCCTATCACTGCAACAAAGTACCAGCACATTGAAAGTGTTTACGATAATGAGAACTATTATGTGAGCTACTTATGATCTTTTTAACGACGCAAAAAGAGGGGTGTTATAAGTTAAACGTGTCTGTCTGTGTATCTGTGTATCTGTCTGTGGTATCGTAGCTCCCAAACGAATGAACCGATTTTCGTTTAGTTTTTTTTGTGTCATAGACAATTTTATCACGAGTGTTCGTAGTCATGTTTCATGAAAATCTGTCGGGGGGTTTTTAAATTTTTAAATTTTGTTCTTGTTTGCTAAATAGCATGACTGTTTTTGGGATTGGGTGATTGCTTGCCTTATAGCAGTGTTTTGTTTGTTCTGATCAATTAGAACAAAGACATCATTGGATGTACCTCCACAAAGCCATTGTTAACCAATTTTAACCAATGTTATTTTGCAAACAAGAACAAAATTAAAATGCCAAAATGCCATTATTTACCAATGTAAATAATGGCATTTTGGCGAGATGACGATCTGCAAAAAAGTTTTACAAAAAAGTAAATTCAAATATTTTAGCGGTTTTTCATTATTATTTGCATTCTGCAAGGAAAAGTAGTTTTCCACAAATCTTAGAACATTTTCTGCGAACCCATGTTACAATAAATATGATACACCTAATGTAGCTTTTAGCCGCGCGACCTTTAGTAGGTAATAATGCTCTTATATTTATTAATTGCTCCAAAAGTAGAATACGAAATTTGTTAAAAAAAAAACTTTTATTTCAGACACACAACATCCATAGATGAATCCTTACATTGTATTTAAATGTCACACAATTACAAATTTCAAATTGAAATAAAATATATAGGTATACAAACATGGTTAAAACACGGATACTACAGATTTTTTTTTATTATTTATGGGTAACTACTCTACTTTCTGGTAGTGTAATACAGAACGCAGAAAATCTCTAAAATATTTGAATTTCGCGCGAATGGTATGGTATGGTATGGTATGGTGTGTGTACTCTTGTGTCCGCACTTAGACTCGGGTTGGTCCATTGTGCGTGTTTTGTTTGCTAGTACAACCAGCCTAACTCCGTCCAGAAGCGCAGAATCTTCCTGGGATCTTCACAGGCTTCGCGGAGTGACCTCGGGTGGTCGAGGATTTCGTGTCGTTGCGCTGTTACTCCCTTGCATTCCAGGACTACGTGGGCAGCTGATTCTTCGTTAGTGAGACAACCCCTGCAGAGAGGGCTGTCTGTTGTTTTCGCGCGAATCTATGTCAGATTCTATGTCCAAGACTCGGTAGCAGAGAGTCTGAATAGGCTGGATACGGCAAGCTCTACGTTCTTTGGGGAGACTATATCCAGCAGTGGACTAGTATAGGCAGACGCTGATAAAGATATATTGTAAACTTCTGATAGCAAAGTGTTGAGTTGAAAGGTAATTGTAACTACAACTGAGTGATCTTTGTTATTTCCTTGATGAATATTGACCCTGCGGCCAGGTTGGATGACGGGACATTAACGGCGGATGCTGGATACGGCAAGCTGAAGACAGGGCGTTATATGTAGCATAACCATGAGTTAATGAAACTGTCTTTTATTTTAAGGTGCACCATATTTGCTGAGAGATTTTAATATAATAATAATTCATTTATTTCAGACTAAAGAAAAGTTCCAGATCTTACTTAACTTATTCTATGGTCCATAGTAATTTATACCTTAAAACTACCATATATATAAAATACAAAACCTTAATTAGTAGCACGTTATTTGTGATAACGGCGACGGCCTGTGGATCACGCAATCAGGGCACAGCAGTGTCCCCTTGCAAGGGGACACTGCCGCGCACCGTCGTCAGCTGATACCCTGATTTCAGTTCACTGGCCGCCAGTCGGCCAGTGAACTGTAATCAGGCCAGAACCTTCGAAACTTGACACCTTTCGGCCAAAATACTGCGCTTCGGAGAGGCTTTCATCCAGCATAAACGCACAGGATGATGGCTGATGATGAAATATTGCCGAGTTCGGATAAGAAAGAGTTGAGTCCTCCAAATAGGTAAACATCCAAGGATCCCTCGATGGCCCCGGAACCCTAAACTACGATCTAAGCGACATCAAGTGCTGGGAGCACATGCTACCTGGTGAACCGTACAGAAGACGCAACATGGTCGGGGTCGACTACTCGGAGAAGAAGACGGCGCTCGACACTGAGGGACATTTCGATATGCCTGCTAGTTGGGTGGAGAAGTTGGACATCAGTATTGAAGGTAAAATAAACAGAGGTGAAATGAAAACAGAGGTGGTAAAAGAACCTATCCAAATGACGTTAATAACATTTTCCATCCCGAACTTGATCTTGTAGGATTTGGGACTTCTACATGCTACATGCGTACGATGGAGACTATGTAAAGGTTTAAATGGTTTTTCGAAATTGACTTTTTGGCAGTTGGTACTGTTGCTAGGTTTTCTCCAAGGGCCCAAATAATAATTATTAACGAATTTATAAGAAGAAACAACAATAGCTATTCCTCAAAATAATAATACTGAGGGTGGAGTCCCACAAGGTTCAATACTTGATCACATTTTATTTCATTTCTATATTTTAGAAAAGGGACAGCGCTACCCTGGCAGCCACAAAGCCATACATTACAAGAAAGTTCTTTGTGAGAAATTCGCTCCATACTCCGAACGCGACGGCATCGTCAAGAGAGTCAAGATCTTCGAAGACTATGCTCTAACTGTGCCTCTGCTCACGTAAATAACTATCTGCTGAAATGGATCACAATAATGGATTAAATAAATAAATAATGCTGGACAATCCACACATCATCATCTAGCCACAAGCTAAGCAGAGCTATGTTGTGGGTACTAGATAACTGATATAATTAATAAATAACTCTTCATGATTAGAACAATACACTACATACCTAGAGAGATATTTTTTGTTTGTTTACAAACTAACGGCCCATACTTACTACACTCTATTACTGCCTCTTTTGATCCGGAATTTACATTACTTGTCGATTGTGACCCTTCTTTCAATAAATATGGCTTGCTATTATACCTTCCCATCAGCGTAACATTGTATGTTTTATTTATATTTCAGCTATGAGTGGTTCAAGCACAGAGAAGACAGAATGGAGACAATGAGGCTAGACCACCTGGCGAAAGAAATTCGAGAGGTGTTCTCAGTCGGCAGGAAAGAGCACATGATCAGTAAGTTTTACGAGAAGGAAATAAGCAAAAAGGCGTCGTTCTAACCAAATTGGCGTAGATCGTACGAACAAACGATGCTATTTCGTTGCACGATTTATTTCTTCTCATTCGTAGCGTCTTGGCAGAACGATCGTGGTCGTCATGATGAGTCTTAGTCCAGATTTTATAAATTTAATTAGACTTGACAAGTAGGTACTACTCACCTTAGTACCTACATATTTTTTTTTTATCAAAAACAACCTCGGCCTGCCTTCTACTTGTTGCAACGCCCAACAGGGTTCACATTGTGATACTTACCCATAGATAATTACTTACTTTACAACCAATGTGATGACAACAATAAATATATTGAGTATTGAGTATTGAGTATTGAGTCTTTTGTTGTATGGGCTGATATCGCTCGCCTTACGATATATCGCCATCTCTTCCTATTGGTGGTCATTCTGGAGCATTCATGCAGGGGACACCTACGCAGATCATATCTGATCGGTCCACCTCATAGGCGATCTACCCCTGGGTCTTTTATCCTCCACCTTTCCCTGCACGACTAGCCGTTGGAGTCACTATATCCCCTCGATACGTGCCCGAAAAGCTCCAAGTTATAGATTATACGTTAGTAGATAGACGCTCTTTCACACCAAGTTTTTGGAGGATGGAGACTTTGGTGCGGAACCCAATCTAAGATATATCAAGCATTCTTCTCCAGCACCACATATCTAGAGCTTCTTCTTCTTGATTTCTTGCAAAGTCCACGTTTCGCAAGCGTATAAAATATGGGAAAAACGAGTGCTCGCACAAGCCTGGTCTTAGAGGCCTTTCCTTAGTAATATAATATATTTGTTCCTTCATATTTAAACTTTGTACTTATGCTAGTCTTTTGTAGCCCCAACCTAGAAAGAAAGAAATACTTACCTTAAGTACTACTACTAAATTATTTGAAATATAGTTAATAGTTAAATGCTACGTGATTTAAATTTTGTGCGTAGCAGAGTTCAAGGAAAACAGCTTTCACTCAGCATTGTGCTGGATACACACTGATGTGTGTACCCAGCGCTGGTTTTCATCGAAAACCATACTAAATCACATCATGAGTTTCAAGAGGGGCCTAAAAAATTTAAGAAAAGACATATTTTGCTAAGTTTTAAACAATTAACGAGAAACGTAAATAATATATAAATATAAAACAAAGTTTAACTAAACATGGTAGGTACAATTCAAACTACAAATATGTACATTTTAAACAAGGAAGGTAGGTACTTATATAAATCTAAGCAAACCTTTAACCTACTAATATTATAAACGCGAAAGTTTGTAAGTGTGGATGTATGGATGGATGGATGTTTGTTAATCTTTCACGTAAAAACTACTGAACGGATCTGGATGAAATTTGGCACAGAGATAGATTATAGTCTGGAATAACACATAGGCTATATTTTATCCCGTAATTCCCACGGGAACGGGAATTACGCGGGTGAAACCGAGAGGCGCTGCAAGTATATAAAATTAATAATAATAATAATATTAATAATGTAAGAATGGTGCAATAATAGTTACATAGTATTTATAAACTTAATATTAATAATTTAATTCAATTTTACTTGGCTGTCGTCCAATAGTCGTCGTTGGTCGGATTTACGGCTGGGTTAGTTAGTCCGGCCGTGTATACGACCTACCGGAGTACTATCTCATCTAGGATCACGCTATGTGGATCGTTCATACATTTTATAACTATATTTTGTTCCTAGAACATATCTACTCGCTCGATGCCCCCGCGGTCTCCGTTGAGGGTGTTCGCACAATGATATTCAACTACTACCCACGCGTGGACCACCTCAACAGCATTGTGTGCACGCCGCTTACCTTTGCGGAATACTACACTGATAGAAATGACAGGTATGACGAACATTATATTTTCATCGTGAGCCTTGGGCATCTATAACAATTCTCCGCATCCGACACTGTCGACAGCAATAGTACGAGATCCGGCTGCAGAAACAGTGCACCCATCGAGTAAGAGCTAAGAACAACATTTTTACGCATATTTGTGTTAAGGAGAATATACAATCTACTAGGTTGCCTATAAAATGCGGCCGCCAAATATGGTTCTTAGCTCTTACTCGTTGGATGCACTGATTCTGCAGCCGGATCTTAGACCACAATGACATACAACCGACGCACGCAATTGTCGATTTCGTAGAATTGTAATAGAGCCCCTGATTTCGTTGTGTCGATGGTACCTATACTCCAGCCAAACTTGAGATACAATGATTTGGTATACTCAAACATTTCCGCCATACCTACTTAACCTAAAAATCACTTCACAATCACTCTCGCTCGAAACCAGTGCTCAAAAACAGTGAGCGAAATCGAGTTTTGCTCACAGGTGGAATAATAGTTATTTGTTCAACAAGTGGGCAACACGATTTTTTGTTAAATGTGCCGATATTAAATCCCAAGCTAGCGAAGCAGTCTAGCGAGTGGCTATTAGTAGACTGTTGAGGTAGCGAGGGATTTGTAATTGGAATTTCTGTACTAGTTTAATAAATAAATAAATAAATAAATTAAAAGACACAAAATGAAAAATATTGCTCTTGAGTTGATACTACTTTTCACCACGACTAGACTCTTTTTTGCCACCACGGTGGCCAAAAAGAGCAAATTCGCATCTCTTCTTAAAGTATAATAAATAAAACGTTTACAGAGGCATTAAAAAAAGCTTATGTTAGGTACCTGTCACACACTGGCCAATTGATTTTTGAAAATTCCTTCGTTTAACAGAATAATAATAGGTATTAAATAGATGGTGACGCTTGGTTCGGGGTAGCGCACTAAGATAATTATTTTGTAATTAGTATTTTTATTTGACCACAGCGCAGCATTTACAGCAGAAGGCATTTACATTAACTTACCCACTCTTTTTAGACTCGAATCGCGAGAAATAACATACACAGAGGGAACTAAATTAGATCCGAAAAGAAAAGTCAAAGACATCGTTGAGACTTACAGCAGAAACAACGACGTACCAGCAAGAAAAGACGTCTGGAAGAAGATCTTTCACATCCAGGAGAATACCATAGAGCTGCTGAACCATTATGAGTACAATTTTGTGACAAATGACACAAGGCATTTTGTCAAACCGAATCTAGCCGAGACTGGCGGGAAGATTTTGTTCTATCCGGAAAAGACTTCGGGATATATTGTGAGTATTTATACTCACTACTAAGTATAACTAGAATATTAGATATTGTACTTATTGGCACTTAGCTTTCTTGACTTTTTGTCAAGCGCTTCTCTTCCAGGCAACATTTGGATGGAAATAATTATGTGAATTTAAGAAAGGGGGTGTACCAAAGGCTATGTAAATGTATATACATACCATTTTCATCATCATCATCATCATCAGCTTATATTAGTCCACACTGTGGACATATGCATCCCGTAATGTGCACACCTAATGCGATAGTGTACTTACTTATCTATCTTATTGTTTGTTCGAGGACTTATGTAGTGTTTAGGATCTTGTCTCGTACTGGCCCGGTTTTTTTTATTGAATAACTAGCTTCTGCCTGCGGCTTCGCACGCGTTGTTTCTATGGAAACGTTCAAAGGTAATTTCTATCCCATGGAAACTGATTTATGGTGTAAAAAGTAGCCTATGTTTGATTCCAGGCTTAAAGCTACACCGATGCAATTTCCGCTCAATTTGTTCAGTAGTTTTGGCGTGAAGACGTAACAAATATCCATCCATCCAAACTTTCGCATTTATAATATTTGTGTGATGTGATGTAATGTTGACGATTTACGCTTATGACAATTTAAACTGTAAAATAGGGAATGCTTGTTTTAAGCTATGTACATACCTATGTTAACAAATTACACCATAAAATGGGTTGAAACACTCATTTTGACAAAACTCAATTGTAATCTACTTAATTATACTTGATTGTATTAACTTACCTTTTTAACTACGAAATTTATAACTTGAATGCTTTGCAACGTAATTTTGAACCCTGTAATAATACTTTTCCTTAGAATTTTTATAACTTTCAAAAATCTTATTAGAATACTTTTACTAAGTAATTTAGAATCTTATAAGAATATGTTTTTCTTTTCTTATTATAATGCTAACCTGTTTAATATTGTGTTTAAAACATAAGAAAATGTTTTGTGAAAATTAAACGGCAAAGCACCCCCCACTCCTCGGAGATCTCACGGCGATTTGTATAAATATAGCGCCCCCGCGCGCAAACTTTAGTACAGTTTACGACACCGAGCGAGCAACATCACCAAAGTGAGATCTTCCCGGAACAAGGCGCTGCCATCCATCCTCAAGAATACTCTTTTATTGGAACCTGATCCCATATTTTGGCTGCTACGTGGTCACCAAGCTTGGCAGCATAGGAAGGCGAAGCATCGGGTCCCTAAGGTAGTTTGCACAGCACAGAGGGACCCCATAGGCAAACCTAAAGCCAGGCAGGAGCGAAAACCACTACAGTAAATGGTCCTTCGAGCCGGATTCGCCAAAGAAGAGGATTCAAGAGGATACCCGTTCTCCGCTACGCTGCAGTGAGGTGCAAGCGTCCTTGATAGCACGAAGGCTGTCGGGACATCTGCTGCTGTCGGCGTGAAGAGGACCGTCGCGGTAATAGGGTGCCATCATCGGGTCTGGAGGCATATGGAGCTTCCAGGCTAAGGCTGCCGTCGACGTGTGCCCAGTCCAGTGAGGTGCAAGTCCGTTGTTGGCATTTGGAGCCGCGGACACTGCTGCTGGAGGAAGGTGCAGGGAGGAGAAGCAGAGCCAAGGAGAAACCGGATCACTGTCTTCTGCCCCACGCGGCGGTGAGGTGCAAGCGTCCTTGATAACACGAAGGTTGTCGGGACATCTGCTGCCGCCCGCGTTGGAAGGATCGTCGCGGTAACAGGGTGCCATCAACGGGTCTGGAGGCATATGGAGCTTCCGGGCTAAGGCTGCCGTCGACGAGCGTTCGAGTCCAGTGAGGTGCAAGTCCGTCGTTGGGCATTTGGAGCCGCGGACACTGCTGCTGGAGGAAGGCGCTGGGAGTGAAGATCGAAGAAGTGAAGTGAAGTGAAGTGACTGTGTCAAACGTAAATCGGCTCTTTTCAGAGCCACCCTACGCGGTTAGCCGCGGCCATTCAAGTAGGCAACTAACCGTGCCATACCGCTCTACTTGTCTGGTTAACGTCTGTATCACTGCGATCAGACGGGAGTAACGTGCCGGACGCCGTTACCGGTATACGCCTTTATCAAGGCGACCGTATAGTCCGATCGCGCCGTTCATGACTGTTCGTCAAGAGCCATTGGCCACAAGTTGGCATGCCGAGGGTGCTGGGCGTTCCCCCCAGTGCCTGAGCACTTTGGTCTCTGATACTGTCCTCTGTCGGGCGATTCCCACCCCACCCTTTCCACCTTTTTCCATCCTTGACCGTTGTGCCTCTGCGAGGTCCTCGGCCGAGATTGTTAGTGTTAGGGCCTGCTAGGGAGGTTAGGTTTACTAATTCCGTCAACAGGGGGAATCGTTATTGTCTTTGTGGGTGACGTAATGTCGCCGTCGTAAAGTGGGAACGCGATTTGTGATCGCTAAAATAATTAAAATAATTTCAATAAAATTTCCGCGTTAAATTCTTGTAAATTACGAAACAAATAAAACCCGTGCAGTAATAAACCTATTTTCGCGCACTAAAATCAAAAATAAAACTCTTGCAATAATAAACCAATTTTCGCGCGCTAAAAATAAAAATAAAACTCGTGCAATAATAAACCAATTTTAGCGTGCTAAAAATATCTGTAAATATAAAATTATTCCCGTGTGTTAGGTTTAAACTTTGTAAATTCGGTAACTATTAATTTCGTGTTAGATTTAATTTTGTGTTAGGTTTAATTTCTTAGCGTTAGGTATAAGTATCGTGTTAGGTATAAGTATCGTGTTAATCTAATTTTATGTTAGGTTTAATTTTTGTGTTAGGTTTAATTTTTTCGTGTTAAAATAAAACTGTAAATTTAACGTTGTAATGAGCAAAATCAATACTAGAAGTAAAGCCAAAAACGCTACCAAAACTCAAGAAACTTCCGAATCTTCCGCTCCAACTTTCTCCGACTACAGTACTCCCACCGAAAGCACAATGAGTACCAACGAAACGGAAAACGTGAGTAACTCGGGAAGTAAAGGTAAAAAAGATAAAAATCAAAACGCAAAAAATTCTAAACAACAAACCGAAGGTGAGGAAAAAACTGCTCAGGCAAGATCGGAAGCCACAGTGGTACAGCAAAAAAAGGCCGCCTCCAAAACCTCCGGAAAAACAAACCGAAAGAGGGCCACTTTAGAGGCAAAACTCGAATTAGAGCGTTTAGAACGGAAAAAATTGGAACAAGATGCCGCTATAGCAAAAACAAAGTTAGAGTTGCTACAATTGCGAGAAGAATCAGATAGCGATCTGAGCGAAGTCGAAAATGACGATTTAGTCGCGGATTGGGTGGATCAAACTACGCGCCAAAAACAACCGACCAAACCAAATGACTACCGTCCGATCAACAATTTGGCAACGGCATTAATGGACGCGATCCAAAGCTCATCATCATCATCAGCACCCAAAACGGCACCAAGATACATGAGCGAAATCCATCCGTTCGACGGGAATCCGAGAGAATGGATATCGTTCCGTGCTACGTACTCCGACACTGAAAAACACTTCGCCCCTATCGAAAATGTATCTCGACTAAGAAAAGCCATAAGAGGGCAAGCTCGCGAATCGGTTAAATCGATAATGTATACGACAAAAGACCCGCACGAAATACTAGATATTTTGCAAAGACGTTTCGGGCGTCCGATTCATTTGGTTAAGAGCGAGATAGCGGCTTTAGAAAAACTGCCCAATATGTCCAACGATGTGAAAGGGATAGGCATATTTGCTAGCGCAGTAGCCAACAGCGTAAACACCATAAAACAGCTCGACAAAAAGGAATATTTATACTCGCACGAAGTATCGGAAAAAATCATCGAAAAAATGAATCTAATGATCAAATTCAGATGGCACGAATACCGCGCGGAGCACGAAGAGACGCCCATATTGCTGTCTCTTTCTACATTCCTAAACAAAATAGCAGACCAATGCGAGTCGTACGACGACACCACAACTCGAGTAAAACGAGAATTTAAATCGGATAATAAAAACAAGCCATTTCAATCGCGAAACAGGGTGAATCACACCGCCAACCTATCATCATCATCATCGTCCGAATCTGACGGCGAGGAGGAATTCTCGGATGAAGAATATGAGCAGGAAAGGAACTTCGTATTGACAACCGCTGTTCAGCCGAAATGTCCGTTATGCCGAAACAATCACGAATTAGTTATTTGTCCCAAATTCAAAGCTCAAAATACCAAAGAGAGGTGGGACACAGTGAAGAGAAAAAGAGTCTGCTTTAAGTGCTTAAAAACAAACCATCGCAGCACAAACTGCAGCGTGAAAACTTGTAACAAAAACGGGTGCACACGACAACATCACGAAATGCTGCATCATGATATCGCGGAACAACAGAAAACTTCGCAAGAAACGGGTACACAAGCACCGAATAGTCAAATAGTATCGGTTAACCATGTAGGGCATTTACGCTCTTACTTAAAAATAATACCTGTGACTTTAACCGGGCCGACTGGAACCGCCAAAGTATCGGCGTTATTGGACGAAGGTTCGACAGTTACACTGGTCCACAAGGACGTCTCCGACTCCATAGGCGCATGCGGGGTAAAAAGCGAACTGTCCATAGAAGGAGTGACCGGCCACATCTATAAAGACGAATCTTCAATGAAAATAAATTTAAAAATTCAAGGAGAGTTTTCCCGAGATACGATAGACCTGACCGCGTATACTGTCAACGAATTGAACTTAGCCGCACAAGCCGTGCGCCCAGAGGACCTACAAGATTGCGCTCACTTGGACGATATCAAAGACCAGCTAATGTACGCCAGGACGCGTCCCCTTATTTTGTTAGGGCAAGACAACTGGCATCTTATAGTATCGCGCCAACTAAAGTGCGCCGAAGCACACAAACCCGTAGCGTCTCTAACAAAGCTGGGGTGGATCCTACATGGATGTAAAAGCAATTTGACGCGCCCAGTTCTATTCAGCGGACACATAAGGACAGCCAATAATCCAAACATAGAGACCACCATAAAGAACTACTTCGAGCTTGACTCGATAGGAATTCTACCAATATTACCAAAAAATGACCCCGAACAAAAAGCCCTAAATATATTAAAAAATACCACTAAACTTCTACCGGAGGGCCGATACGAATGTGGAATGTTGTGGAAAAATGACAATATAACCATGCCCAACAATAGGGAAAGCGCGCTAAAACGTTTCCAAAACATTCAAAGAAAAATGAGCAAAGACGAAACCTTCAAGATTAAATATTCGGAACAAATTAAAAATTTATTGACAAACGGATACGCAGAAAGGGTCCACACCGCACCTACATCACCGCGAACGTGGTACCTACCGCACTTCGCCGTGTATCACCCCCAAAAGGGAAAAATGCGACTTGTTTTCGATGCTGCGGAGAAAACCAAGGGAACCAGTCTGAACGATGTCCTACTGAGCGGCCCAGACTTACTTCAATCTTTGTTCGGAGTAATGATACGATTTCGGCAGGGACCCGTAGCAGTTGCGGCAGACATAAAAGAAATGTTCCTTCGCGTAAAAATAAGGTTAGAAGACAGAGACAGCCTGCGATTTTTGTGGCAAGAAGACAACGAAAAGGAACCAGAGGAGTATAGGATGAATTCGCTCATTTTCGGCGCAGCATCTTCGCCGTGTTCCGCTATCTACGTAAAAAACACTAACGCAGAGCGATTCGAAAAAGAACATCCAGAGGCCTATCACGCCATAACTCGTTGTCATTATATGGACGACTATTTGCAAAGCTTCGAAAGCTCATCGGAAGCAAAATGCGTTTCAACCAAGGTAGATATGATTCACAGACAGGCTGGGTTCGAATTAAGGGGATGGGCTAGCAATTGTCCCGACGCAATCGACACGCTAGCAACTGAAACTCCAGAAACCGTTTCGTTAGGAAATCCGGAAAAAATAGAAAAAAACCTTAGGTATGCTTTGGGAAGTTCGAGGCGACAACCTAAAATACACCTTAAACCTACGCAATACGCCTGAAGACGTGGTGATAGGTGTACGCCCACCAACAAAGCGCGAGGTCACCAGCGCTATAATGTCGGTTTTTGACCCGCTGGGCTTAGCCACCCCCGTACTTGTGCAAGGCAAAATACTCATTCAAAAGCTATGGAAGACCGGCATAACTTGGGACGAACCCATACCCGAAGAACTGCGCAAAGACTGGGAAAGCTGGATAAAAAATCTGGGGAGCCTGCAGGACTTGAAAATACCTAGGTGCACAGACTCGTTAAGTAACGGCGAGTTACACACCTTCGTAGACGCAAGCGAGCACGTTTACGCTGCCGCAGTCTACTGGCGATCCAACAGAAACGGACAAATAAAAACCAAACTACTAGCAGCAAAGGCGAAAGTGTGCCCTCTCAAACCCGTCTCTATCCCCAGGCTAGAGCTGCAAGCAGCAGTTTTGGGAAGCAGACTAGCTGCCTCTATAGAGAGAGAGATAAATGCGAACGTGGAAAGAAAATTTTATTGGTCCGATTCCAGAACAACTTTGGCCTGGATAAAAGCAGACCCGCGAACCTTCAAAACGTTCGTAGCTCATAGACTGGCGGCAATAGAAGAGCTCACTAAAACGAACGAGTGGAGGTGGGTGCCCACCAAGCATAACGTTGCAGATGACGCAACTAGAACGGTACCATCGCAGTTTGACGCGAAACACAGATGGTTTAACGGCCCCGAATTTCTTCAAAAATCCATAGATCAATGGCCGGAGGACAAAAGCGCCGTTGTCCCTATTATAACGAATGAAATAAAACATCACGCAGTTTCATCGGTTTCCGCAGTAGATGAGATTTGTATTCCAGAACCGGAACGATTTTCTAGCTGGAATCGGCTTTTAAGAGCAACAGCCAGACTTCTGCACACCATAGAAGTTTTCAAGTCAAAAATAAATCGCGATCGAACCATGGCCTTAAAAAAGACCATAAGAGACAAGTCGTGGCGTAAATACAACCGTTGTAAATATAAAAACGTAGGGCCAAACAAACAAACTAACATCGATGTGGTACCATTACCCAATGAAACAATAAACAGAGCGGAAAAGCTTCTTGTACAAACAGTGCAACGACAAAGCTTCAAGTTAGAGTTAAAAGCTCTTAAACAGGGTCACGCCATACCTAAATCCGCAAAACTGCATAAATTTCAGTTAACCTCGGAAAATGATGTTATCCGCTTATGTACTAGAGCGAGTCAAGCAGATTGTGTTACACAAAACCAAAAGAGACCCATAGTAATGGACGGCCACCATCCTATAACGAAACTTTTGATTAAACATTATCACGAAAAATACAACCATGGCAATCATCAAACCGTAATGAACGAAATAAGACAGAAATATTACATAACATCATTAAGAAGCATAGTTAAACTCACGGTAAGACAATGTCAGTGGTGTAAGGTATACAAATCGGCGCCACAAATCCCGCCTACTAGCGATTTGCCAAAAGAAAGAATCGGATATAAACAGCATGTGTTTACACACGTAGGTTTAGATTACTTTGGCCCACTTACCGTTACAATAGGTAGAAGAACGGAGAAACGTTGGGTAGCCTTGTACACGTGCCTCACAACCAGAGCAATACATCTCGAGTTAGCAAACTCTTTAAGTGCGGATAGCACAATAATGACCTTACGAAGGTTCATAGCTAGACGCGGCATGCCGACAACAATATACAGTGATAACGGTACCAATTTTATAGGCGCGGCTAAAGAACTGGCTGAAGCGTTAAGCGAGCGCAATATTACATGGAAAAGAATTCCACCCGGCGCTCCGAACATGGGAGGAGCATGGGAACGCATGGTAAGTACGGTAAAAACAGCCTTAAACGCAACGTTAAAGTCTAGACAACCGCCTGAAGAGGTCCTATATACACTATTATTAGAAGCTGAACATTTGGTCAACTCGAGACCTTTAACCGAAGTTAGCCTAGATCCTAATGATGATGAAAGCCTCACGCCTAACCATTTTCTAATTGGTAGATCCAGTGCTTTGAACGGTAATAGTTTTGGGGAATTCGACGACAACGACCTTATTGGCAAAAACACCTGGCGCACTGCCCAAAGGCTGTCAGATGTATTTTGGAAAAAATGGTTACATGAGTATCTTCCGACCATAACACCAAAACCAAACGACGGCTCTAAAGAATTCTCAAATCCCTTACCGGGTGACATAGTTATAATTGCCGACACCAGTTTACCTAGAGGTTGTTGGCCTCGCGGAGAAATAGTGAAAACCATTCCTGGGTCAGACGGAAAAATTAGAACCGTCGAAATAAGAACCCCCGCGGGTATAATGCGTCGACCCACTAACCGCTTGATTAAAATAACGCGAATCGTCGCCCACAAAGATAATAGTGCTTCCATACTTCCGCACGAGGGGGAGACTGTTGACGATTTACGCTTATGACAATTTAAACTGTAAAATAGGGAATGCTTGTTTTAAGCTATGTACATACCTATGTTAACAAATTACACCATAAAATGGGTTGAAACACTCATTTTGACAAAACTCAATTGTAATCTACTTAATTATACTTGATTGTATTAACTTACCTTTTTAACTACGAAATTTATAACTTGAATGCTTTGCAACGTAATTTTGAACCCTGTAATAATACTTTTCCTTAGAATTTTTATAACTTTCAAAAATCTTATTAGAATACTTTTACTAAGTAATTTAGAATCTTATAAGAATATGTTTTTCTTTTCTTATTATAATGCTAACCTGTTTAATATTGTGTTTAAAACATAAGAAAATGTTTTGTGAAAATTAAACGGCAAAGCACCCCCCACTCCTCGGAGATCTCACGGCGATTTGTATAAATATAGCGCCCCCGCGCGCAAACTTTAGTACAGTTTACGACACCGAGCGAGCAACATCACCAAAGTGAGATCTTCCCGGAACAAGGCGCTGCCATCCATCCTCAAGAATACTCTTTTATTGGAACCTGATCCCATATTTTGGCTGCTACGTGGTCACCAAGCTTGGCAGCATAGGAAGGCGAAGCATCGGGTCCCTAAGGTAGTTTGCACAGCACAGAGGGACCCCATAGGCAAACCTAAAGCCAGGCAGGAGCGAAAACCACTACATGTAATGTGATGTGATAGTGTGATATAATAGACCGCCACTTGTCACTAACATTTTAAGCTGTTTTGTTGTATTATTTCTATCGGTAGGTGTGCAATAAAGAATTTTCTATCTATCTATAATGTTTTTCAGGCAGACCCATGCGCTAAACTACCGCGCCCAATTGACGTGTACTACGCCCTGTGCGATAACATAACCAGAGAATACAACACCAACAAAGCAATCCGAGACCGCGAGACCGACCTCACCGAGTACCTGAGGCAGCGGCACAAGGAGCTGGTAGACCCTCAGCTGGTCGTCTCGCTGTTCGACACGGACAGGAATGAGGATGCGAAGAAGGCGTGGAAGGAACAGGTAACAGAAATAAATTAATACCTAACCTGTGAAGGATTATGAAGCCCGAAGCGAACCGAAACATTTTTATACCGTCAGAGATCGCCTCAGGCCCATATAAACTTTATGAACAATGATAAGGGTCATAATGGGTTGAAGTCTATATTTCATTTGATTCGGAATGTACAATTAATTTGTTTTAATGGTTTTCTCAACAATTATGCAATAAAAACATGTGTACAATACAATCCATGGAATTAGAGTAAATACGAAATAAAAATGATGCGTTAACAGTCAAAAAGGGGTGCGTGCCACCCCTAATCCTTGAGGGATAAATCCCCGATGTTGACTTGTTCGCTGACAGGTGGACTAAATTCATGAAAGATTGTTTTTTATTTTGTGAAAGTCATAATTATTATAAAATAAATCTATGTTATAAATTTTACCGAAATTCTATAATATGACTATTGTATGTAGGTATGTGCCTGACTAATAGGTAATGTAATTGTTTTTTCTTTTATGTTTTTAATGTTTTGATAACCGTTTTAATCAAATAAATAAAAGCTAATGTAACTAAGACTCCCTCACAGGGATAAGTTACATAAATTCTGGGACCATAAGACCAACAAAGACGGGGGTGACCGATATCAGTCACAGCAAGCTCATAGAGCAAGAAGAGAAAGTAACAGGTGAATAAAATACTTAGAAATAACAACAGGAAAATCTACTTAATACCTACACTGAGAGGCAGAGATGCGAAGTTGCTCTTTTTGGCCACGATGGTGAGCAAAATGAGCAACTTCGCATCTCTGCCTATTTATACAAAATAAAAGAGGCATTAAAAATAAGCTTATGATAGATATCACAAACTACAGATCGATTTTGGAAAATTCCTTCGTTGAACAAAATAATAAGATAAAATAGGTGGTGGCGCTGATTTGGGTAGGGTTAGCGCCATAATCAAAATATAATATCGCTAGCTTCAAAAAAAACGGGGGATCGACCAGTGAGTTGTACGCTAGTAATAGTAGTTCAATGGGATCGACCTATGCGTCATGGAAATGTTTTTTTTTTGTAAATACCTACGTAATTGATTAGCTTTGTCCTTTAGTTACTACAAGATATTTCGCCGTGAAAATGTTTGACAGTTAATTATAAATTTTTAAGTGTGAATAGAGTATTTAGAGATTAGGTACCTATTCAAAGAATGTTTGCACTCGCGCGAGATTCAAGCAAGTCCTTGATTTTCATATAGAAAATCTGCATAATACCAACAATGTTAAAGTACCTATTTTTAATTTAGTTGCAATTTGAAACAGACACCAGAATTGCTAAATCAGCAAAGAAAAAAATGGTTCAAAATTATAACTAGATGTCGCCACTAGAAAAATTAGAAGGCGCTATCGAAGCGTTCGCGCTTCAAAGCGACTTTCGAACCCCATTTTAGAGCAGGTCAACTTTGCGCAGAGGCAATATCGTAACCAATGAGGTTAATCCGAGGTGCGATTATTGCTAGTTGAAAACTTTACCAATACCCCGCCATGTGGACGTGAAATACCGTCCGCTACGGCAATTTTTCAAAGGCCGATAAGGCTTTATAAAAGATGAAATGAGCGAGACGCTTGGAACAATCACCGGCTACCGGCTGGTTTGTTGATTGACTTCTCGGAGTATACTACAAACAATCCTTTTCCTTGTATTCGTTAGTAAAGTACGTGGTTTTTAGGGTTTTGAAGATCGAAGATCGGTTTCAAAACCCTTATGGTCTCGCTTTGTCTGTCCTTTTTTCCCTCCTTAATAACTCAAAAACTACTGCAGCTATCAACTTGAAATTTAAAATAATAATACATTTCGTGCGCCTGTACAGATTTAGAGAAAAATAAATGAACATAAATGAAAAATGAAAATGAATATTTTCCATACAAATTGTGATGCTGAAATTTTAAAAGATACCTACAGAGTCATATGGGGTATCAAATGAAAGGTATCATTTTGAACATTTCAAAATACTTTTTGAAATTTTTGTAGGTTTCATACTTTTTAAAATATTTCGAAAAAAGTCGAAAAAATACCCATTCCCCCCCCCCCTATCTCCTAAGATTGCAGAGCGATCCATGTAAAATGTATGGAGCGTTTATAGACATGGGTCTATATTTTACAGGAAAAATATAGAGAAGTTTGAAAAAAGAACACTTTTTGAAAAATGGTCAAAAAGGGGGGGAATAATTTTCAAAAGGGGAAGCTACCTCACCGAGTGGGGTATCAAATAAAAGGTATCGGTTTGTACGTTTCAAAACAGTTTTTCAAATTTCTATAGGTTTCATACATTTTGAAATATTTTGAAAAAAGTCGAAAAAATACCCATTCCCCCCCCCCCTATCTCCGAAGTTTGCAGAGCGATCCATTTAAAATGTATGGAGCGTTTGTAGATATGGATCTATATTTTACAGGAAAAATATAGAGAAGTCTGTAAAAAGAACACTTTTTGAAAAATGGTCAAAAAGGAATAATTTTCAAAAGGGGGGCTACCCCACCAAGTGGGGTATCAAATGAAAGGTATCGGTTTGGACATTAGAAACCAGTTTTTCAAATTTCTGTAGCTTTCATACTTTTTGAAATATTTTGAAAAAAGTCGAAAAATTTACCATTACCCACCGAACCACCCACTTAACCGAAGCATGCAGAGATCCATCTGAAATGTAGGTTGGTACCTACTATTCTTAGGTACCTATTCGTTAAATTGCGAAGTCTCTAACCGGTACTTTTGGTACATATTTGTTGACAAACGTTCAAAACCCTCGTCGCGCGAGTTACACTCGCACTTGACGGATCTTGTTTTTTGTGTTCAAACAAAAAAGAACACGTACCTCTGTCTGTATTCTGTATTCATTCAGTGTTGCCATCTTAGTGGATTTTCCACTAAAACTGGTGGTTTCGACCCCTGCTTTAGTGGTGAAATATTACATTTAGTGGCTGGCTAGTGGATTTTCTAGTGTTCCACTTATGAATTGTATGTGTAAGTAAACTAGCAACGCGGGTGCAAGTGAATATACATAAAAACAGAAATATTCATTCGAGATTTTTATTAGGAAGAAAAACATTAATTTTAAGTTACAAAAGAATTGTTAATACTCCACGAATTATTATGTTGTATATTTTTATTATTTCTTCTATGCACTTGCACGGTTGTCTGGTAGAGATCGTTCTTGAGCGATAAGACCGCCACTTGTCATTTATTTATTTATTTATTTTCATATATTCTTGTCATTTATTTATTTATTGTCATATACATTTTAAGCTGGTTTGTTTATTGTTTATATCGATTATTGTGCAATAAAGAATTATCTATCTATGTTGGCGTCTGTGGGACTACATGCAATCTTCGTGGTGCCTTCTAAGCGACTGGAAAGGCGATTTTAATATTTTGAAAGGACTTCAAAAAGAATGAAGTTTTCAATTCTTCTGTATGTTTTTTTTATGTATGTATGTGATTTGATATCTCCGCTAGTGGTTAACCGGTTTTACTGATTCTTTCACTATTGAATCGAGAATGATCCCGAATTGGTTTCATAAAAATGTTATTCCCAAGGGATTGGTATTTAATTTATCCCGTAAAGCTTAAAAAACAGTAAAAGACTTTTGAAAAAATCACGACTAGCTACAACAAGTTTGGTGATATCTTCGCCAATTCATAATAGATTTTGATGATTCTTTCGTTGTCGTATAAAGGTTGATTTTTTCTGGTCCCACAAAAGTTTGTCTCTAGAGGAATCGATGATGTGCGCAATAACAACATCATCACATGATAATTTTCACAATGAGTGGAAACTAAAGAATGTGTGACTTTTAGCTAGGTATTGCTGGCCAGTGAATATGATATATTAAAAGTATAGATACTAGTCTAGTAGGGAAAGTTTGGATGCTTGTTACTCCTTCTCGCCAAAACTCCGGAAAGGATGAAGCTGATTTATGTTAGATGTAGTTCTGGACTACATACCTCCATTAAGAAAAACTGAGGTGAGCTACCTGTAGATCGTATGTATATATACCTACTCGTAGTACTAAATTGTTTCTATTATTTCATTGTAATTTTCTGTGATACTAAAGTTTTTATTTAGAAAAACGTAACCTTCCTGCAAAAATAGGACCCGTCCCTACCAATGGTAGCCACGGGATGACCCTAATTTGAAATTGACACTTTTACTTAAAAACGCTTCTTTAACAAGTTTTCTTGGAATAGAACGCAAAGATATCTGTTACTAACTACATTCACAAGTTATAAAATGACAACACTAAAGCTCAAGTCGCCTATCACAGGTTTGCTCTATTCCGCGAAACTGGCGACACATTCGCATTCACATCACACCCTGTACATACACATTGTAGTCACCTCCCTGCAAAAGCGAACTCTGTTTTAGAAAAATACGCCCCTAAGGATTTCGAATATGTTTTGGTAATCAAGACCATAACAACGTGTCTTTACGAACTCCTTTTTTTGCAAGTTGCATGAGAGATCGAGTCCTGTTTTTACTAAAATCAAATCAAAATAAATTAGCCTGAATTTTTATTTTCAGCAGATGTTACTTTGTACACTTATCTCGGTCCATTCTTGCACTATTGATGCTAATAGAGTATAGTATTATAATATCTGTGCTAATAGGTATCGCAGGTAGGAGGAACTACTTACCATACATACTGGGCTCTGCATGGATCCATACCATACTATATTAAAGTTAATCTGTGACGTTGCTTGCAAAAGCTTCCATCGTTGTAACTAGATGTCGCAGACGAGAACGAACGGCTTTGCCTCATATTGATACAGTCTTCACGGTCAGACATGCTTACTGAGGTATGGTCACAAGGCCGCTTTAAAAAAAGTTTTTGTAAGGCAGCTCTTTAGCAGCTTAAAATATGAATAAAATATTTATTTATTTGAAAGGAAAGGAAGTTCCTTTTCGTCTAGTTGTAAGACCTTGTTTCTTGCCAAATATCATGATTCTAGGTGTACGGAAAGTACCCTATACCTATAAGTTTTGTGTGCCTATGATTCCTTTGGAAATAAATTTCAAAATTTTATTTTATTATTCGGACTTAAACGTCGTAAATTTTTGATAGCGTTGATTAGAATATTTATTTATATCACGCCTCCAAGAATCGACGACACGAGTTCAAGTCACGAATTTTTTAGGGATATTATTTAATTTCTATGGTAGAAGTTATTTCCTCTAGAGCCACTTGAGAGTCGTAATTAATATTATGTTTAGTAATAACATACAAATCATGTATTCAACGACTAAAAATCTGCTAAATTTAGCACAAAAAATGCTACATTGGCAACACTGACTAGAAACTTGAAAAAGTTTGTTTTTATTCCATTTGATGTACCCTTATTTCCATTTAGCGCCCTGCCCTCCGGCGAGATATTTGGAACCATTTTTTTCAAATCGAAAACTCCTCGTTGAACTAAGTGTTAGGTCAGCACAATCTACTTAAATTTCACAGATTAAAGTACCTAGTGACTTATTTTTGCAAAATCTACCTATACTTAAAGTTAAAAAAATTACAATCAAATCAATACATATTTCAATTTATAAAATAAATTTTATTAACCCCCGACGCAAAAAGAGAGGGGTGTTATAAGTTTAACGTGTCTGTCTGTGTATCTGTCTGTGTTATCGTAGCTCCCAAACGGATGAATCGATTTTCGTATAGTTTTTTTGTGTCATAGATAATTTATCCCGAGTTTTCTTAGCCATGTTTAGTGAAAATCTGTGGCGGGGTTTTTTAAATTTTGTATTTTGTTCTTGTTCATGTTATCATTTTGGAATGTCATGCATAATTCATAAAAAAATTATGCATGTCATAAAAACAATTCCCCAGAAGCCTTGAAAAAAGTTTAGTTTTCAGTTTCTGGAGATGCAAAGAAGTTATGTATACAAACTTTTACCGTCATATTAATAAATTATTTTACATCTAGAAGAAAACATAAACTTAAGGGTGTCCTCGTGTTTACTCATACAGGTTAAATACCTAATATGTTTTTCATGAGAACAAGATTTGTTGAACATGCCGATAATAAATTGCAAGAAAAGCTATCATTGGCATTCCCTTAGAATTATTAACCGAGGGGCGTATTTGACGTTAATAACGAGAGCAGAGGTATTTTAATTCATTCGATTCGTTTTCGAATCGAATCCGACGGATCTATAAAACGCTATTTTGATATCGCTTCGGGTTGATGATCGAAATGGAGCTCCTCCTCATTGAGGCCAATAGTCAACAGATTCGCTTCGAATTTTCGTTTTCGTTTAACGTCAAATAGACACACCTCTGATCACGCTGAACGTGGCTACACGATACACGCACGAATACATCTGAGTTGACCAGCTGTATTCCAAATCCAAGCTTAGCTTGCAGAGATTTTTTTCGTTCGTGTATAATAAAAATAAATGTTATCCAACTATTGGGTGTATTACGTCAATATCAGTGATCTAGTAGGTACCCATAACACAAGCTCTGCATACTTTGGGGCTAGATGATGCAGTGTGGATTTCTCCAGCATTAGGTACCTACTTAAGTATTCATAATTTTTGTTTCAACCAACAGGAGACGATCAAAGCTGAAATAACCGAACGAGAGAAGGAAGCAGAGATAGATCCGTTGGCACCGTACCTCGCGCGAATGTTCGGCTCTGGACATGGTACAGGAGCCCTATTGAGCGTCAAGGAAGCCACCTTGGTCCGAGAGCAATGCATTAACGACTTTAAGAGCAAGCAATTGGCAAGGCAGAATCTTGTGCAAGAGAGGTTTGATAAGGTATGAATTCGCTTGAAGATTATCTATTCGTAAATGTAGTTACTTATTATAGGCTAGAAATAAACAGAAATAAAATAAACATAAACATAATGACAGTACCATGTCAATATATTTAAGAAAACTTGTTGTACTTACACTCATAGAAATATCAATCTACCTATTCCCAAAAAAAGCGACATACTAACATAATATAAATACTAAACAGATAAACAGATAAACATTTTATTTATAATTTGTCAAATTATACGTCACAATTGTGTAAATATGATAAAGTGATATAAAAATAATAAAATTTATATAAATTTATTAAATTTAACTAGCAAATTATTCAGAATTTAAAAATTCGTCGTAGGTATAGAACGTCTTCTCTACGAGCCAGTTTTTTAGTTTAGTTTTAAAATTTTCGAGACTCGGTGCGTCCTTAACTTTGTCTGGGAGCTTGTTGTAGGTAGCCGGTCCCATTACGTGCGTCAACTTGTCCGATTTGGCCAGTTTTCTTGCTGCAGGCACCAACCAGCCACTGGCGGCATTGCGAGTGTTGTAGCAATGCATATCCGCTTGTTTTGAAAATGAATTTATGTTTCGACGGACATGCAATGCTACTTGATAGATAGCTATCGATGGGAAGGTCATGATATTTAGCTGGGTAAAGTATGGTCTAACAGATGTTCTCCGCGACACGCGTACTATCGCATATCTATACTAAAACTAAGAATAAACTCGCTGTACCGAAAACTAGGTTACACGAGGTACCTAAGTGTACCTATCTTTTAAAGGGCAATGTATACGCTTCTACATTAAAACTCCAAGTGAGTTGCAAAAATTATCAATAAATAAATACAAACATATTGTCAAACTTATCCTTTGTAAAAAAAAGCCTTACTGCAAAATATCATAATATATCTAGAGAGGATAAAAAAGCTTGGGACGAGTTTTGTTCCAGCTCGAAAAATAACAACTAACATGCTAAAAGTTTCTTCGTCCATCCATTGTTTTCTTTAGTCTACGTTACGTACCGAAGCGACAGAAATCAAAATATCACTTTATTTTCGTGTCAGTGTTTAGTTTTATAATTTGACCTTTTCTAAGTGTTCATTTATTGTATTTATGGAAATAAAGAGTTTTTGATTCGATTTGAGGCTCATGATATGGTATAGGTATACCTACATTGTACAGGAGTCCTACTCATCATGAAGGTAGCTGGTCCAGGAGCAATGCATTAACAACAAAACAGGTTTTACATAGAAGTACCTACCTATGTGTCTGTGTAAAAATGAAGATTTAGAGGAAACATTGCATTTCTTTTATGTCGAGTCAAGTTTAGTCAACCGTGTTTCGACTCCCATAACTTACTAACTAGAATCCTAAACTTTTCATGCTCATCAAAATAAAAGAAAAATTAGTGATTTTTTGCCTTAAAATTTATTTTCTGTACAGTCAAAACGTGGGTCTTGGGACTCACTTTACCTTAAAAGCAAGCAATTGGCGGTATCAGGAACCTCGTTTTAATAAGCAATCATTTTGTTGTTCCTTCCAGCTCAACACTGAATACAAGGCCAAGAGGCTATGGTATCTGGCGAACCAGTTCATCCTTACTCCAGAAAAGGAAGCCCTTTACTTTGCAATGAGGTCAGTAACTCCTTCTTTAGAACCTTCATGAACACTTCCACTCGCGTTTCGCTCCATGGTAATAAATAGACTCTATCACTCAGGGAGAATGAAGTTTTCTATCAGTGAAAGAATTTTCATAAATCGACCAGAGGTTTAAGAGATTTCCTCCACTCACAAAGTCCTAAACAACCATGTGAACAAGCAAATTTAACATCTGAATAACACTAGAAGTTGGATTAGGTTAGTGAGGCTAGAAAAAAAATGGGGTTTTCACTATTTTCTAACTTACATAGGTACATACTAACATTAACGGTTGGCAATGCTTAACATCTTTACAGAATTTAAACAAAGGAGTATTGAAAATATCAATGTCTCAGGTTTCATTGAATTGACTTCGACGAACTTCTACAAGTACTTAATAATAATATGATAGCTAGCAGCTAAGAAGTTTTGCGCACATTGTGAGCTACTTGCTATGAACCCACGCTAAAACAACCTATCTAATTAGGTAAATTACTTTGTAGAACCTAGAAAATAGTAAAAACCCTTTTTCTTGAGCGTCGCTTACCACTTTAACGAAGACAAATTATAATAAACTAGTTTCTGCCCGCGGCTTCGCACGCTTATTGCTATGGAATCGTTTTAAAGTTAGTTCTATCCCGTGGGAACGCCCATAATTCAGTTGCCATGGGAACTGATTTATGGGATAAAAAGTATGAGGATTCTTAAAACAAATCTTTTGCAGTGCTGAGCTGGCCTTCCAAGTACACTCCTTAGAAGTTCGCCTGACGCGTCACAGAGACCTCTCGGTACCGAGATTCAAGATCCTCATGGATTACCTGGACAAGCATCCCTTGCTCAAGGAGTTCAATAGACTGGCTAAGACCCATAGGAAGTAAAACCCTAACTTGTACACCTCTCTTAACATTAAGCAATCGTTGGGCTGCCTGACCGTTGAAGCGAAACGATGATAGCGAAGCGGAGATTTATACAATACATATTAAGCAATGGAATTGTATAAAATCTGCGCTCTGTTTCAGTGGACTAATGGAATTGCTTAAAACAGCGGGGGCAGGAAGCCTAAGGCCTGTTAGGATTGTCTTTTTGCATTCAAGGCCTATTTGGTTTTGACATACGCGGTATTTTATTCCCAGAGAAGCAGCGATGATCCCAAAACAAAATTCCGGCGCAAAAAAAAATGGTCGGTGCAAAAAAAATTAAATTGATTGAAATCAAAGCGAAATTTACCACTGCCGCTCTGGGTAGCAAATATCGCGGTGTGAATATTATTATGCATTTACGTCAGAGAAGACACAGAATACGTAAATACATAAAATAAACTATTCTTACCTTGGCAATTGTCTAAAGTTTACGAGAGGTTTCTCTTAGGTTTAGGGAGGCTTGTATTTTAAGATCTCATGAGGGTAGAGCGATTGGCTGCCATTTATTACAACGCGTGCGTGCTTATAACACGCGGCCATATTTTTATTGATTCGCCACGAGACATTCGCTCGTCGAAGTGAGTGATATCTTTATTTAAAAGATAAATTATTGGTGTTGCATTCTTTTATGAAAACTTAAAAAAATTATTCGTTATTATATTACAAATGGAGAAAAGTTATTTATTGAAAATGTTTTTTCAATAAATAACTTTTACCAAATTTTGTCATTCATCTGGACGACAGGTGAATGTTTGGACAAATTCATTATTTATTTTCTGGTAGAATTTATTTATAAAGTTATCTTAATACTAATGTATTTAATACCTCTTATTTACGAATTGTTGAAATGAATAAAACACGCAAATTCACGTTTAACATTCACTTTTATTTTTTCTGAGATTTTATAACAGTGAAATTACCATTTATTACGCTTATGCGTAGCGGCATTTTTACTCTTTTGAGATTCACTTTTTCATACTTAAATTCATACTTTTTTCATTGGCGAATCTCACACACTTTTTCACTTATTTTCTCGACCAATGTTTGACAGTATCTTGGGACTTACAGCTCAATCAATGTTTGGGCTCAGCTAGGCTGCGGATGGTCCAGGCTGGTGCTCCAGTCGCCAGCGCCCCCTAGCAGGTTGCCTCTCCCGTCGTGAGTCGCCAGCGCCAGGCGAGAGAACTTGTTGGCGAGACGACGTTGTGGAGAGTCAGTCATCAATGTTTGGGCAGTATCCAGCTAGGCTGAGGATGGTCCAGGCTGGTGCTCCAGTCGCCAGCGCCCCCTAGCAGGTTGCCTCTCCCGTCGTGAGTCGCCAGCGCCAGGCGCGAGAACTTGTTGGCGAGACGACGTTGTGGAGAGTCGGGTCTGGATAGCGGCGGGAGGGATATGCTGCCGGAATCTAGAATGACGAAAATCTCTGTCATTAAACACTTAGCGGAAAGAGTTGTTGCTCATGAAAAACGTAACAGCGTTTTCAGGATTATTAACCACAGAAGCTGAAACAGCATTATTTTACACTAGTTTCTGCCCGCGGCTTCGCACATGAAATATTTGAAGGTTATTTCTATCCCATGGGGACTGTTTTATGGGATAAAAAATAGCCTATTTTCGATTCCAGGCTTAGGGCTACATCTATGCAAAATTTAGACCCGATTGTTTTAGTCATATGGAGTGAAGAGGTAACAAACATCCATCCATACATCTAAACATCCAAAATTTCGCGTTTATTATTAGTGTGAAGTACGATTTGGGTTCACTTCCACTATAGCTAAGAAAGGGTGCGTTGCTGGCGAAAGAATATGACTTCTATTTCTATTTTTAGTTGAGGACCTTTTATGGAATTACTATGGACTTATCTAACACAAGCTCTGCTAAGTTGAGGACTAGATGGTGCTGTGAATAGTCCAGCATTCAAAATACAGGATGGACTTTTTCGACGGGGCAGTAACGAGAGGTCCCTTAATCGGTGTGACTAAAAGAAAATGGTCTTAGGCTTCATCTTCATCCATAATTTATACAGAAATTTTCATTTCCGTTCACAGATTTTCAAAAAAAATAAAATTATCATAAAAAATTGATTTTACACAAAAACGTTTTTAGATACCGATCGATCCTGTTTTATAAACTGATCAAAAACTTCTATTGGACCAACTGAGATTAAAGTATACTTTAACTTCAGTTGGTCCGAAAGATGTTTTTGCGATATAAAATCTTTTTCGATACATATGAATACAGGCAGATAAGGGAGGTAGGTACCCCTTACCGTCTCCTCCAAAAAATCCACCCTGCATTTATTATTTATTTATCTAATAATAAATAAATAAATAATAAATAACGCTGGACCATTCACACAGCATTATCTAGCCCCAAGCTAAGCAGAGCTTGTGTTATGGGTAGGTACTAGATAACTGATATACTTATTACAATACGCTACATAGATAGATATTTTTACTATACATAGAAAACACCCAGACCAACGGAACAAATTTCTGCAGATCGTACACAAATTTGTTCCGAGGCGGGAATTGAACCCGCAACCTCCTGCGTCGCAGGCGGACCTTCGCCCGCTGCGCCACGGAAGTCGTCATGACAGACATACCTGAATGATAGTCTCCGTAGTTAGGAGCATGGTCGCTGGGCGTCTCCTGACCGAGCCGCTTCCTGTACTCACCTGCGAAGTGCTCTATTAATGTGTCCATCATTAGAGCTTGCTTGGAGAACACCTGGAACATTTAAAATAGGTACCTAATTTAAGGAAAATTAATCATCAAAACTTCATCAGCACCTGTCTTTTCACAAATTGTTACTATGCTGAAAGATCCCCTAAAATAAATAATTCATTTATTATCTATCAATATTAATTAAAATTGCAAAATTGTATCGATATTAGGCACTAGTTCAGTCGTGAAGAGCTTTTACTTAAGGCGCATGCATGACGCAAACTACCGCCGCTGCCTTTTCTTTTTTATAAATACGTTAATCAAAGGAATTTTTAAAAGTCCATTGTACAGTTTATGATAACTATCTTAGGCTAATCCTCCTGAAATAGTTTAGTTTCGTATAATTCAGATAGAGAAGCGAAACCAGAGTTCGGTGGCCACCAAGAGCAACTTCGATATTCTGCATAAAGATGCAGAATATCGAAGTTGCTCTTGGTGGCCACCGAACTACCTTTACCTTTGTAATAAAAGAAAACTATTATAAGGGCTTTAAAATAAAGCTTATGGTAGGTATGAAAACTGTACAATGGACTGCCTAAAACGCTGGCTTATTGAGCAATCGTTTTATAGCTATGATGAGTTCATAAGCTCAAAATGATATTTTTTATTATTAATTCTAGTGAATGTTATTATTTATTTATTATTTCTGTTAGTTGCCTTTAGTAAGTATGCTAAAGATAAGTAATTTTTTCATGTTGTGTTTAAGTAGGTACAATTGTAGAATTGTATAACATATTTAGATAATGAATACCCTGACATGTAACATTTTCTGTTATCAATAAAAAACTATGAACTATGAACTATGACTTTTAAAAATTCCTTTGATTAACGTTATAATTATCAGAAAGAGAAGACAGCGGCGCTAGTTTGAGTCATATATGCGCCTTAAGGAGATTGTAGTGTCGGCCGACATCCCTAGCTATGATGAACCATGATAGATAGATAGATAGAAAACACTTTATTATACCACACAAATACAGGAAACAATACAAAGAAAATGCTTAGAAAAAAGGAAGTATAAAGGGCGGCCTTATCGCTAAAAGCGATCTCTTCCAGGCAACCTTGGGATGGACTGGAAATTAAATAACAAAATAGACGGTGGCACTGAATAAATATATAGATAGATACCTACTTAAAGAAAAGGAAACAAATACACTACATACATACCTACCATAATACCTACAAAGATTAATAATAAACATACATAAACATAAAATAAGGTGTATGGTATGATGAAGCCACGGAAAGCCGGGATACACGTCAGCGACAGCTAAAAGTGGAGGACTAAATCGTAGGCAGGATCTGTTCCGGTAAGAGGTAAAGATGCGCGACTGTGAATGATTTCAATCGACTTATTCGACTTCACAAATCATTCGAACCATTCGAATGACTAGAGCAAATTAGTAACTAATTTGGTTAGCAATGGCGGCTGCTCGAGTCGGGCAGTCGAACTCAATTCGTTATTCGACGCCTTTCGCCATTACTAACCAAATCAGTAACTAATTTGGTTAGTAGGTAATGGCGACTACCCGAGTCGGGCAGTCGAACTCAATTCGTAATTCGACTCCTCGATCAATTCGTAGAGGCATTAGTAATTATTCATTAGTAAATGTCATTCAACTTTGAAGATTAGTATATTACTAATATTCAAGTCGAATGAGTAAATTAGTAGTTGTAGATCATTCGCAGTCGCGCATCTATATAAGAGAGCTAGCAGAGTAAGTTACCCTCCACAATTTTAAACTGAGGCTCCTCACATAGATTCCCATTTCACATTATACACAGAGCTAGGATACCTGAAGAATCTTGGAGACCCTCAATCCATTCTCCACCACCATGAACTGAAGAAACAGACACGGCAGACAGTCCTCGTTCACGTCTGAAGGCAGGCCGATGTCCCAGGATAGTTCCTCATAGGCCAGACCTAGGAGCACCGTCTAGAAAATGGAAATTACATAGATGCCTTTATATGAAGGAGCGGACGGAAGACTGAGTAGGAGTAGGATCCAGATGGATTATAAATTGATGGCCGACCTCCGTAGTATCCTACAAAGACCGATTATTTAGCATAAATAAATTAATACTTTGATAAAAATATAAAATACATTTAAATATAAATTGTCCGACTGGATAGACCAACTTATCAAAATGATCTCTCTGCTTGTTCAATGTAAGTCTCAGATTTAGATACGAGGCTACCTACTTTAGTGTGTTAAATTATAACTAGATGGCGCTGCTAAAAATGGACGAAAGCTAAATCGCGCTGACGAGAACGCACGGGTTTAGGTGACCTCAGTTGTAATTTTTCAATTAAATAATTTCTACTGAGACTGTCGTTTCATCACGCACCTATTCTTAAGTCGGACAATCGGAGTTGGTTGGTACTGTGTCGTTCACTGCTTTAGAAATGTTGGTTTCTTGTCTCGCGCCTGTCATAACACAACGCATTAGAGAAATGAGTCTAATTTTTTTTCGCGCACGGATGGAGGGTTTAATAAAAAGCTGTAGGTATTGGAAACTCACGCTCTCAGTATCGTGATTAATTTGGGTAGACTTTATTGGAGTAGATCGCCATCAGCACTGGTCTTCGTGAGTCAGGCTTGTGAAGTTTCGGACCATCAGTTCCTACACCTTTTACTATAGACTTCTTGACCACTAACACCCTGAACCGGAATGTATAAAGGGGGATAACTCACGCTGTCAATATAGTCAACAACCCAGACTCCATTAGAGATGACCGTTACCAGAACTGGTATGTCTTCATGAGTCAGCAGGCTTGGGAAGCTTCGGATAATCAGTTCCTCCACCTTTTACTATAGACTTCTTGACCACTAACACCCTGGACCGGAATGTATAAAGGGGGATAACTCACGCTGTCAGTGTAGTCAACAACCCAGACTCCATTAGAGATGACCGTTACCAGAATTGGTATGTCTTCATGAGTCAGCAGGCTTGATAAGCTTCGGATAATCAGTTCCTCCACCTTTTACTATAGACTTCTTGACCACTAACACCCTGGACCGGAATGTATAAAGGGGGATAACTCACGCTGTCAATATAATCAACAACCCAGACTCCATTAGAGATGACCGTTACCAGAACTGGTATGTCTTCATGAGTCAGCAGGCTTGGGAAGCTTCGGATAATCAGTTCCTCCACCTTTTACTATAGACTTCTTGACCACAAACACCCTGAACCAGAATGTATAAAGGGGGATAACTCACGCTGTCAATATAGTCAACAACCCAGACTCCATTAGAGATGACCGTTACCAGAATTGGTGTGTCTTCATGAGTCAGCAGGCTTGAGAAGCTTCGGATCATCAGTTCCTCTACCTTTTACTATAGACTTCTTGACCACTAACACCCTGGACCGGAATGTATGGAAGGGGGATCGGGGGGCCAATCTCCCATTCATACATTCCGGTTCAGGTGTTTGCCTTATGCACAACAGATATCTTGGATACTCACGCTCTCAGTATCGTCAATAACGTAGACGCCATTAGAGTTGACCGCCACCAGAACTGGTATATCTTCGTGAGTCAGCAAGCTTGTGAGACTTCGGACTGGCTGCTCGATCTGACCTTGGAAGAACGCCGCGCTGGAAAAGGTCAGTCAAAATCAGTCAACAGATGTCTTGATTTTGGATGATTTTGTTTTGGTTAGTGATGGTGTCTATTCCCTAAAAATAGCGACATACATAATATAAATACTAGAAATAAGGATAAACTCACTGTGCCCACAACTAGGCTACACAAAATTAATGTATCTTTTAAAGGGCAATGTATACGCTTCTACAACAAAACTCCTAGTGAGTTGCAAAAATTATCAGTAAATAAATTCAAACAAATTATAAAAACCTTGTTGTGCAAAAAGGCTTACTATAAAATATCAGATTATCTAGAAGATAAAAAAGCTTGGGACGGGTTTTGCTCCAACTCGAAAATTAACAACTAACAGGCTAAAGGTTTCTTCGTCGCTTCTTTACTTTGGTCTACATATCGAAGCGACAGAAATCAAAAATATCACTTTATTTCCGTGTCCGTGTTTAGTTTTACAATTTGACCTTTTCTAAGTGTACATTTATTGTATTTATGGAAATAAAGAGTTTTTGATTTTGATTTTGATTTTGGTGTGGACGACACACGAAGTGGGAGGGAAATTCCATGATGTGATGATGCAGTCAGCCGCGGTGATGGCCGCTGGAGAAAAACCTGAAGGGTGGCGAAGATTTCATAGGAAACTGACTAGTTATCTCGCCAGATGTTAACGACATCTTCAGACATAACACGTTAGCAGTACAAGATAGAGGAGGTTAACAGCAGCGAAACAGTAGTTATATCCAGCAGTAGGTGAATATTGATTTATTGACCGAGCGAACAAAGTGAGCAAACGAAGTGAGCGAAACGTCTTTGCATCAAGTCTAGCAAAATTTGCGTTTCTGTCAGCATGTCCGTACTCCTCTACAGGTCGTTGTTGTAGAATCTGTACACCAAGTTTCGTACCGATCGGTTGGATCGGTACGAAACTTGGTGTACAGATTCTACGATTTTATAGAATTTTTTTAGTCGTCAGGCGTACTTCCTCCAATCAATGGCCAAAAGGGGGATTTAGAATATTTCTGCTTTAAGACATCTCGATGAATATATTATAAATTGTTTAAAAAGAAATTAAAATTTGGTTAACTTTAGCAGTATGTAAATTAATTAATTGTTGAAATAAGTTAGTGCTCGCGAGGTCTACTGTTAGTAGAACTACTAGTTTATTTAAATCCTATATTTTTAAAGGGCTTTTAGCCAAACACTAACTTCGTCAGCCATGTAGAATGATGATAATGATGTGAAGGTAGATCCATGATATTTCGCAAGAAGCATTAATGCTGGCAAACCCTGGGTAAAACTAACTGGTGTTTACCTACGCATTATTTTTTACTCATCCACACTGGACCTGCCTGCCTTGTAGTAGGCGTAAATGACCACCGTTCAAGCACCATAGTTTAGAGAATACAAAATAAAAACTTCCTGATAGGAACATCCACGCTGGTAATCATAAATGACCACCGTTAAAGCACTGTAGTATAAAGAATTAAAAATAAAACTTCCTGATAGGAACATCCACGCTGGGTACCTAGTTCCAGTTCGCCGTCCACTCCTGAGTCGAGTCAAACACTCACCCGTAAGTAGGCAGTGTCCGCACATGCGCCAGGTACTTGTGCCTGAGTTTCCGGGGCGGCGCCGCAGGGGGGCGCTGCGCTTGTTCGAATAACATGGCCTCCGGACTGCCCTTCCTACCAGCGGGTAAGAGCTGCGCCCAGCGGCCGGCACGAGCGTGGAGGGGGAGGTATTTGTCTTGGTTTTCCCTGAAGAATTTGGAGAATGTTTTTTTTTTGATTGATTGATTCAATAAATTAATAAAATAAATAATGCCGCACAATCCACACAGCATCATCTAGCCCCAATCTAAGCAGAGCTTGTGTTATGGGTGCCAGTTAACTGATATACTTAATACAATGCATTACATAGATATCTATTTTTTATTATTAGAAAACGACCAGAACACCCGGAACAAATATCTGCAGATCGTACTAACATGGTACTAACATTTGTTCCGAGGCAGGAATTGAACCCGCAACCTCCAGCGTCGAAGGTGGACCTTCGCTCACCGCGGCACAGAGGTCGATTCCGCTAAGCTAATTGACGAAATAAGCTGATGACCACTGATATTTGAAGTGTTTGGAAATAATATAACCATTGCAGATTCGGTCAGGGTGCAAGGTGTAAGACAAAACAAAAAAATCACAGAGGACGCATTGTTGCTACTTTGTAAATTTGAGTCACATAAATTAAATTCAAGTTTCTCCTCCTCAGCCCATATTAGTCTACTGCTGAATGCAGGCCACCCCCTGATAAGCACATTATTGACTTATCTCATGGGGAGTGCCCACAATCACCACACTGGGCATGCGGGTTGGGGATCGCAGTTCAGTGGTTGAATTGTTCTGCAGGCGACGCTGCTGCCAGCCACCGGTGCATATCCCTTAGTCGCCTCTTACGACAGCCGCGGGACAAGTTGGGGTGGTGCAAATTCAAAGCTGACACCCAGCAGGAAATTCAACTTAGCAACGTGGTACTGAGAAACACACATCAGAAAAACATCCTTACAAGAGGCTTGCTAATCTTGCTATACGGAGACATAACTTGGAACTCACCTAAAGAATTTAGCCGTATGTCTGTGTGGATCGAAAGGACCGAGTTCGATCCTGGCCTGTAGACTTCCCAACATGACCGCTTGAGCGCTTTCAAGCGGGTATCGACCTGTGACGACGTTGTGACGAGCTTCTTCGTACAACAACTCTTGGATACGGGAATCTCTGAAAGAGCGAGAAAGTTTTGATTGTAGATCATGTTTTGAAAAGATTATGGTCCTTATATTGCGTAGTCGATACTACGCATATGATCTATCTCCTTCTCCCAAGGACATCCATGGCATAGTAGACCCAGAAATAGATTGAGATTGGCGCGATGACTGTATGCATTCGAATCCTACCTGGCAAGAAATTGCAAGAACATAAAATGCAATCAATGGGCCAAAAGAGTGAAGTAAGAAACCCCTTTCTTACTTCACTCTTCTTGGCCCAAATGGAAAATCTTTCCTTTTGTTAGCTCCTTTCATCTCAACCTCCTCAACAGCCTGTATTGGTCCACTACTGGACGCAGGCCTCCCACTGATAAGAGCCTTATTGGCATTTATCACAAGGGGGATAGTGCCCATAATCCCCACGCTGGCCATGCTGGTTCGGGATCGCAGTTCGGTGGTAGAATTGTTCTACAGGGGGCGCCGGTGCCCGCCCCCGGTGGATATCCTTTAGTCGCCTCCTACGACACCCGCGGGAAGAGTTGGGGTGGTGCAAATTATAAGCCGGCACCACACGGCTACGCCACGCGGCTTTCATCTCACTGCTGGGCAAAGGCCTACTTCAAGTCCTGCGCAAGATCGTGACGAATAAAATCCTTAGGTTTATCAAAAGAAAGGATCTCTTGGGTGGTCTGGTGGTACGGTGATCGAGCATCAGAAAATACACTTACTTGATTCCCTCCTCAAGGTGTTTAGGAAAGAAGACATTCCTCTGCAGCCTCAGCACAGGCTGGTCCCGGGACCGCCTCGCAGACGACGCGTGTCCGTAACGGGACACCAGAGTCTGCCAGCTAGCCCACACGCGCCAGGGACAATGGTGCGGCTTTAACTGGATCTCTGGAAGGAGTGCCTACACTTCAGAAGAGGAAGCTGTGTTCACAGCGAGTAGGTTTTACACTCATTCTAGTTTAAATAATGTTTAAGTTAATCCTCGTCATAAAAAAGAGCAGCTAGTAATCTAATGGAGCTGATTTGAGCAGTGGTGTGGCAATCGTTGGATCTCTTGAAGGGATCTCCACTGGCACTTTAGAAAGGCGAAACAAAAGGAGATCGCATTGGAAATGTTGCAGGAGCGTCGTTCAAACCACAGATCATAGACCTGTGTGGTTCAAACATACGCGCGAGTTTAAGCGCACAAAAAACACCGTAGATCATCAATCTGAGTTAAATTCGGGAGATTGGGTACTAGCTTCCCGAAAGTGGAAGGCTCAAATTAGGTGCAATAGGTCCACCCATCACAGTCATAGTCAGAACGGCGCCGACGCCAGCGTTCGTGTTTTGTGTGCGTCTTGTTGTCTCGGTCGCACTTCGGTCTAGTACTTCGTTTCCATCTTTGTTTTTCCTTGGGTAGTTATATTGCGAAAGATTGGAAATAGCATGTCATTGCGTTTAGTTGGTTATAAAACACAGGCCATTTGTTGAGTTGAGTTGCGCTGGGAGAACGAACCATAGGTACCTACGTTCTTCCAGCGCTAACTCAACTTCGTAAAAGTAGATCGTAAAAAGTAAAAATTCGGAGAAGTTCCTGTCACAGTAGATTCGTCTGAACTGTTCATCAAGGTTTGAAGGCTTATGCAGTAGAGTTGAGACATTCAGAAAGCGGCGGGCAGTCTCACGCAAGATGGAACCCAATCTGAAGAAATCTCCACCAAGATGGCTTTACACACTTACCCAGTAAAGGACTGCACATCCACAGTGCAAACACACTAGCAGCCAGACTCCTCGTCGTCGACTGAGTCAGCCCCAACTCCTCAGTAGCCAGCACTGCGTTCAGGAACCTATGAGCTGTCACGCAAGATGGAACCTCCTCTGAAGACATCTCTACCATGATGGCGGTAGGAGACATGAGGTAGATGCAGGTGACTGGAGGAGCTGAGGTGGAGGATGACGAGGCTGTGCTTCCGGATGAACCTGGAAGAGAATCGGGAATTCTTTAATATGAAATAGGTAGGTACATAATTAGATGAAAATACCTACGCTAGTCTGATTGGCGATGCTGCGGCGGCGTGTTCCCTTAAGATCCTTACTCGCTTTTGCAGGATACTTACATAAACCTACCTAGGTACATAGGTACCTATATGTAACCAGAGTAGGTGCCTAGTATATCTACTAATGATAAAATGGTTGAACAGGGTACTTAGGTGAGTAGATATAGTTACGAAATAAAAGTCCAGATTTAAAATTTCAGCAATTTTTGTAGGCGGAAGGGAAATTGCGCGCCTGCCAAGCCGCCGCCGCGCTCGTGTTTTTTGTAGTTATTTAAACATGGTGATTAAGAAAATCATTTTATCAAGTCAAACTCTGCGAATTTGTTTAGAAATATTAAGTGTCCTTAGTTGAGTGCAAAAAAGTGTGATATCAGTAGTTAGCTAGTCATAGTATTGAAAAAACGTTAGAAAAAGGGGTAACTTTGGGATTTTTTTCTATCGAGTGAAGTTCTTTAGATCTCGTAACTGAATGCGACTTTAACTGGACTAGATCCTTAAGTAATATATATATCTATTTTTCAGAATTTTAAACACTATTTTCTAAGTCTCAGGTGATTTTAAAAATCACAAAAATGCGACCTCTGTTGGCCTACCAAGCCTTAGCAAAAAGGTAGACCGGCGGTGAAGCCCAAAGTGGTTTGACTACCGAATGCCTACAATGAATTCAATCAAAGCTCATAAAGTAATCGCGTAGCAAATGTTACCTGGCAAAGGGGGAGAAATGGCGCTAGAAGAACTTCCGCCGCTGGTGATTGGCTCCACGGTGCTGAAAGAACTGGCTACTAGGCTGCTAGACGCGGTCTGATTGGAGCAGCTGCTCAGATTTGAACCTGGAATGGAACGGCGTTCGGCAACCCTAAATCAAAATGTAGTGCATGAAAATAGGGTCATAAATACATAAGATTTTATAGATAAGTGACTTGGTAATAGATAAGGAAAATGGTGCCCGAGCAGGAAGGTACTAAGACCACTAGATTTATTTCTTATTTTCCGAGACTAATTAAAGGCACTACCACCCCTCACACTAGCGCCGCAACCTATTTTATCTTATTATTTCGTTGAAGAAAGAAAATTCAAAAAATTACGTTGGGTAGTTTGTGATAGGTACCTTTTAAAAGCTTTTTTTAATGCCTCTGTAATACTTTTATTTTGTACTAGCAGCGACTCGCGTTTTCACCCGCGTAATTCCCGTTCCTGTGGGAATTCCTGGATAAAATATAGCCTATGTGCTATTCCAGACTATAATCTATATCTGTGCCAAATTTCATCCAGATCCGCTCAGTAGTTTTTGCGTAGCAGTGCCTCGCAATTTCACCCACGTAGTTCCTAAATATAGCCTATGTGCTATTCCAGACTATAATCTATCTCTGTGCCAAATTTCAGCCAGATCCGTTCAGTAGTTTTTGCGTAGCAGCGCCTCGCGGTTTCACCCGCGTAGTTCCCGTTCCCGTGGGAATTCCGGGATAAAATATAGCTTATGTGTTATTCCAGACTATAATCTATCTCTGTGCCAAATTTCATCCAGATCCGTTCCGTAGTTTTTACGTGAAAGAGTAACAAATATCCATCCATTCATTCATACTTACAAACTTTCGCGTTTATCATATTAGTAGGAAGTAGGTTATGTAGGATAGGATAATATAATGATGGATGATACAAAATAAAACTATTACAAAGGCATTAAAAAAAACTTCTAATAGGGATCACAAGTAACCCAACATTATTTTTTGAATTTCCTTTCTTCAACGAAATAATAAGATAAATAAAATAGGTAGATGGCGGCGCTAGTGTGACATGTAGCGCCTCAGGTCGCAGCTGCAAAACATAGGTAGTGCCTGCTTATTTATCAGTTGGGCTTACTTAGGTGCTAAACGAGTGTGAAGACGGTAGCTATTCCATAGGTCTCGTAGATAGACTTCTTCGAGAACATAACGAAACACATAATTGTATGGTTGTCAGGTACTACCCCTTAACTTACCCATAACACTCTTTTCCAAGGAATCCGAGCTGTTACTCTCCTTGGAATCAGGCTGCAATGGCTTGTGAGGGTCATGTTTGTCCCACTCATTATGCCGTCCCAGAGGACTGTAGGACAGGTGAGGAAGTCTCTGGGACACGGAGTAGAGGTGCGCGTTCACTTCCGCTTGGAGCTTTTGGCTTTGGACGCTGTAATATTCTTCCCGAGATCTAAACTCCCTGACAAAAATATTGGCTGAATAGAAATGTTCGATGTTGCACAAACATTTTTAAAAAACTCAAGCAAAAATATTTTTTTGTGTTCTTTGATTTTAATTTTCTGTAATTCTGTAATTCTTTATTGTACACAATTAATACATAGCATGAACCTATATAATAGGATATGTACATAGGCGACCTTAACCCTGAAAAGAGTTTTCTTCCAGGAAACCTTAGAGTTATAGGAGAGGCGATGGAATAGGTAGAGGAAGTTTACAAATAAATGAATCTACTATACATATACTTATAATAAACATACATATATTCAAATAGTATGACTAAATAAACCTCATAAACCTTTTATAAAATATATAAATATATACACAAGCTCTGCTTAGCTTGGGGCTAGATAATGCTGTGTGAATTGTCCAGCATTATTTATTTATTTATTTATTTATTTTATTTATATTTATAATATATACTATAATAATAATATACTATACTTAGATGGATTATATCTATGATAGTAGAAAGTGCTCTTTTACCTTAGTTTTAATTAAGTTAAGGGATGGACTGGCTCGAATTTCATGGGGGATAGAGTTCCACAATCTAGCTGCTTGCGCGGCGAAAGAACCTCCAGGCCTACTGGAAAGACGAAGTGATATTGCCGTCCTACAAGGCACACCGCGGGGAACAAGGAATTGAAATCGAAAAAAAATTTTCTTTGTAGATATTGTTATTTAATTTTAAAACAAAGTTCAAAAACATCGATCGCCTTCCTAATAGTTTCTCGAAAGTGAAAGGCTCAAATTAGGTCCAATTAGGTCCAGCCGCGTGCGTATTGTTGTCTCAGTCACACTTCGGTCTATGTACTACGTCTTTCCATCTTTGTCATTCATTAAGTAGGTAGGTATATTGCAAAAGATTGGAAATAGAGTGTCTTTGCTTTGCATTTAGTTGTAACACAACACATAAGTTAGCGATGCGAACTATGTTAAAAAATCACTCAAACTCAATAAAAAAAATCAGCACATAGGTACCTACCCTCTGTAAAATAGATTAAGATGAATAGAAGTGTATTTCTTACGTGTATTGATATTCTGCCTGAATAGAATAGCCTCGTCTTGAATATTCCACGGGAATTATTGTAATATAACTTCCATTGTTTTGCACGTTCGGATTTTCTCCATAAGCACCCATATCTTGTTGGTGTTCCATTTGTTATAGTTTTTATAATATTTTAGTGATTCCTGTTCATTTTTGTAAACATCAAAGGGAAAAGTTATTGATCGCTTTCGCGGGCGAATCAGTATTGCCAGAATGGAGAAACAAAATATCAAAAATGTTTCAATTTAGTTGTATTGCCAGGGTAAAACACTGACATTGAATTTGACCTTTATTTTGGCAGTTAACTGACAGTGACAGACAGTCAGCTGCATGCATGGCATGTTTGCTGTGTTTTGGTTTTGCTTGCGTGCCTGCGTGCGTGTTCTTTTCTTTTTGTTGTGGAAAACATTATTCATTGAAATCGTAGATAATTCGACGAATTCTAGTTTCGATGATATTTTTACAAATTCAAAATAGCTGAAGAAATACGTAGTGCCCAGCCGTAGTAGCAACAAAACGTCTGAGGTCATGTATGGTACACAAGCTAATTTTTGTGATAATTCTCGCGCGCACGTCCACTTTAGAATCTTATCAAAATAATATTGTTCTATTTCTAGATAACGCAAGAAACCTATAAATCAATATTTCCAAAGATTGACACCGAATGGAGGCGAAACTGAAAGAATATAGAGCCCTACGTCGCCGCAAGGAATTAATCGAAAACACAAAGCAGAAACTCGAAGAAACCAAGGAAAAACTAGTTAACTTCATAGTTCCAAGTATATTCAACAATATGAATAAAGAGAAAAATGAGGATGAAGTGTTGCTTGTAAGTTTCAATTCAATTTACACACCTAGCTACCTTCCATAAAAGTAGAGTAGGTACTCTACTAACCGAATCTTATGTTGAATAACATGTCATAAAAATCACATAAAATTTTGCAAGTCAAAAGCACCAGATAGATACCTATTAAAGATTTAAGTAGGTACACGCTGATAACAACAATGTTTGAAACAGGTGAGATATTTTAAGAAAGTTGCTTAAGTACAATTAATTAATGTCCAGAGCATTTAGAGAGAGATTGAGCACAATTAAATAAATTTTTCCTGTGTAATTTTAGATGGATGAAGAACCAGAGCCAGTTAAAACAAAGACAATACTTATCCAACCAGAAGACCCTTGTGATGCTGCCTCAGAAACCAGTGAAATAGAAACATTGGCCGAACCAAACCAAGAATCCTGGACCTACTTCATTGTGAAATGGGGTCTATATACAGTGATCTGGATCAGCTTATTTATGTACTTTGTAATGATCCAGTTTGGGGCAGTTTTCTTCACTTTTTCTGTACTTATTGGTATTTACTTAAACACTAGGACTCGGCCAAAGAAACAGGGAGAAGTTTCTGCTTACAGTGTTTTTAATAAAAACTGCCAAAGTATTAATGGTACTCTTGATGCAGAACAGTTACAACGACAGATGTTATATGGTGTAGCAGGTATAAGGTGATTTATTGTTACCACTTCCGCTGCAACAATTTTTAAAACTATCATGGTTATTAATACTAAAATCATTCACAGTGGGATATTTACCATGATTTGAGTTTTGAGCTTTCCAGCATTTCGTCACAGTTTCATGCGCCATGATCACAGAATGACTGAAGTCACGTAAAAGTAATTTTTTTATGGCAAACATACTGATCTACCCTCACTTTTTGTCTTATGCTATGAATGTTACCACTAAAACTGGTTTCATTATTGAACGCAACTCGATCATGACACACCAGACTAATTGTATCAGAACATGGCATCATTTCTTCGGTTCCTACACATTCTCACATCAAGGTTCCAGGTTCCGGATTGGAAACCTTCTCAAGAAAAAAAACCCAAATCATGGAAAATATTCCATTGTGCATGACTTCCACTGTTATTTGAGATTAATTCCCTCAACATCAATAATTACAACACAATTACAACACATTAACAACTATAATAATCAACATTATTATCAAATAATCAACATTAATAACTATGTATGATGATGTTATTCATAATGCGATGTCATTTTTGGTCTATTCTACTCTAGACAACAATTCCTGTGCTTGGCTTACTGGAAGTCAAAATATTACACTGCTAGCGTAACCCATTTTTTACACTCTGTGCCTGACATTTTGCCAAGATCCTAGGTAAGGGCATGAAGTCAATATATTTTAAGCTGTCTAACGGCTTTATCAGGTTTAAAAGAAAATATGGAATTATTTCTTAAAAGTATCGCAAAATATACTTCAGTTTGCGTTGTATTTATTAATAGGTAATTTATTTGATCTTATTAGCTATGTAAGTATGATTAAGTTTATGCATCTGTATGATTATTGATTAGGGATCTGATGACAATATGCCATTATTTGTACCTATTGAGTGCCTTTTGGCATAAAATGTCGACTGTATCTTGAACTGTCTAAATACCAATTTAATAAGCAATATGCACACATCTTAGTAGCATTTGTAGATATTATGTATACCTAGGTGTTTTTACTGAGTAAATTGAGAACACAAACATTAAACGTCTAACATCAACGTTATTGTACACTAGCCAAACTCGATATAGAATGTCTGTAAACGAACTTCTTATATTGCCGCGTCTTTTTATACGTATTTTACATTACTTGTTGATTTGTGATCCTTCTTTCAATAAATATTGCCTTCAATGATAACTCATACTCGACGCCAAGCGAGTTTTAGTTTTTGTGTTTATTTACAAACATTCGACACCGAGTTTGACTATTGTACCTATAGGTCGTAAATTTTTGGGATATTGAGTGAATTTGTAGATAGGTGTCAATTCAGATGTCGCAGACACTAAACTAATTGGATTTATTTTTTATTTATTTTAATGGACTACCAACTAAAGATAACACAAAAAGATATTAAACAATAGAATACAGAAATATTTATTGTAAAACTGTTTTACATAGTAGTTAATAAGGGCTCATAGACACGGACGGCACAACTGCTGCAGTGGTCTATCCAAGTTGATTATTTTGGTTACTTATCTTATAATAATGTTTTTTTTTTTTTTTTTTTTGTTTTATTTGGGAAACAAACAGTACATTATACATAAAAATACAAAACTTAAATAAACATAAACCAAAAGAATTTCCTCTATTAATTAAACATGTAAAGCTAAATGAACAGAGCAATTAAAAAAAAATAAGATGAAAAAACCTACAAAACATATAATTAATTTTACAATCTAAATAGAAAAAAAAATAAGTCTATTATTACAACTTAATAATTAATTTCCTGAGTCCTCGGCAACGCTTAATTTAACTTCTTTACGATACTGCGGCAACGAAAAGTTAAATATATCTATACTCGACAATTTTTTGTTATAAAGTTCATAAACTCGACTTAGAAACATATTTTTTCTGTAGTTTGTATTTACATTAGGTAAGCAAAAGGTTTTTTTATTACGAGCAGAAAGACGGGGACAGTGAAAATAAACGTTTTCAACCAAAAATGGTGAGTCAATTTCTCCAGTTAAAATCTTATATAGAAAAACTTGGTCTCTAACAATTCTGCGGGTTTGCAGACTGGTCATGCTATCAGTTTCATAAAAGGGGAACCGATACTTACAATGTTTTAGTAATTTGTTTTGAATCCTTTCAATTTCATACATATGAACGTTATATTGCGGATTCCAGACCGTCGATGCATACTCTAGAATGGACCTGACAAAGCTATTGTATAAAAGTAACAAAGTATCTAAAGTTTTGAATTCTCTAGAGACTCTCAGAATAAAGCCAAGCATACGATATGCTTTGGTAGTAATGGTGTTAAAATGAACATTAAAAGTTAAATGTATTATGTACATCCTTTATGAAAAAGCTGTAAAAATATAAAATTTAAAAGCGGCCTCCCGCAGTAATCGCACTAAACTTGTAGCCGTTCCTCTTTTATTGACTGAAATAAAAAAGATGGCAACATTTTTAGTGTTGTCAAATATGTTTATTTTTGTTACATCTAAATTGACACCAGATAGTATTTCTAAAAGTTAATACACATGGCTGTTACAAATCTACAAATTAGTACCTAGGTACTTACCTACTAAAATAATTTTATAAGATGTCAATGAAATAAAATTCCTAAACATATATATTTTGTTTTATTTATTATTAATTCTATTGCATGACGGCTTCAGTGGCGCTGTGGTTGCATATAGCCGGCCGAGAGTGAAGAGGATTGGTTTGATTCATGCTCATGAATAAAACTACAAAATAAATCATACATATTTAATACAATAATCACATTTACAAATTGACAACAATAAACTCAAATTCTACAAAATGCCACACTTATTTCTAACAGTGCTATAGGTACAGTTTGCTTCAATTGAAATACAACTCCACAAATAACAATATTTTTTTATTTGTATCTATTTAGACGCGCCGTTTTCAATAAACTAGAATGGTTAAAAACAATTTTGAGCACATAATCCTTAAAGTAGTTGAATATTTTGTATAAGTAGTCATGTAAGGAATCAATACGATTGGGGCAATGCAGCCAGCGTCTTGGGGACGCTTCCGACTGGTTTATGGACCAGTCGAGCTACCTGTAGATTGTTTTGTTTGCAACAGTTTGCAGTTATCTCAATTGTTTCAATTGTAAATACTAGTTCTAATTTGTTTCTATTATATGATTGTTATTAAAGACTAAGAACAAATAGGTAGGTACATATTACTCAAAAATAATACCTAGTTATTTTAAATAGGTACTTAGTCCAGTTAAATAGACCTGGGTAGGTTCTGAGTTACAAAAGGTCAAGGAGAGTTCTAATTTAGCAGAGTGTTACAATTTGGTGTCCTAATTAATATCCCGAATTGCGATCTATAGCGACCGCCGCCGCGCCGCTTCGTTCCATTCGCATCTAAAAAGCGACGTACTTATTTAGAGTGGTCTGGTCCGCTACATACATTTTCTATGAATTCAACCATCACAACAAATAGCGCAAAAACTTCACTTTGTCAAAGAGCGCAAAACATTTAAGGAGACAACAACCTTTTCGCGATTCGATCCGCTCGCCGATAACATTTGTTCCTTCTGACTAAGGTCCAGAGCTCGATCAGCGCTTTAGGTCACTTTTTACCCCTAATTTGGTAAAACACAGCTGCTGCTGCGACAGTTTTTGGCTGTCGCAAATTTGTATAGTTTTTGGCTGTCGCAGATTTGAAATACAAATTTATGACAGTCAAAAACTGTCGCAGACCTTGTGGGAACTGTTATCCTTAATACATTACCTACATACATAGATATTTTTAATATTCTTAGAAAACACCCGGAACAAATATCTGCAGATCATACAAACTTTTGTCCTGAGGCGGGAATCGAACCCGCCACGGTGGTCGTCAAATTCATTATGATGCTCCATGGGGCCATCGATCAAGGAAGTCGACGGCCCCTCGAGTGGAGCGGATATTTTTTGGACAATCTACTTCTTCATTACGGACGTAAGCGGGTTAACTACGAACCTTATTTGCGTTGGAAGAACACCAACGTTTCATCCCTTGAGGGACTTCGTCAGGGTGAGTGTGGTTCGGTTGCGGTGAGTGGTGTTCCTCCAAAATAAATAAGGTTCGCAGTTAAGAGGGCGCTTTGCAATTTTGTGAAAAGGATAGGCATAGGATTTGGCCACCATGGTGGCAAAAAAGAGGAACTTCGCATCTCTGCCTGCACTATCCAAACTAAAACTTTTATAGAGGCATTCAAAAAAAAAACTTATAAATCGTTTTTACAGAATAATAAGATAAAATGGGTGGTAGCGCTGATTTGGGTCGGGGTAGCGCCATAAGAAGAAACTGTATCACGGAAATAAGAATTACTAATAATAATAACCAACGAATCAAAACAAATATATTTTAATGAGACCGCAGGGTTGCATGATTTTTTATCGTATTTTTTTTTGCAATCGCGTTTTCCAATTAAGGAACCGAAGAAAAAATGTTGAATTTTATGTAATTCTAGATGCATTCTAGTTTTTTACCACGGGGGGATCCCCGTGTGTATTGAGATCTAGGCCCAGTTTGACAAGCAAACCCGCTTACATCCGTAATCAATTCGTGAAACTACGATAGTATTTATCGTAAAAACCAACTTCTTATGTAACTTAATGGCACAAAATCTTAATAACTTACTTTACTTACGAGTATTTCAAAGTGGACAGTTTAAGGCACCGTTTGAGTAGGTATTGCATAAATCAAGCTATCGTAGGTAAATTCACTATAAATTCAAGTATCAATTTCCTTTACTACCTATTTATGTCCCTACTTACTGAATTTTACGAAATTTTATACGTAACTAATTATTATTATTATTTATTAATTTGTTCAAACATGACTTACAGAATTACATACATTCCAAAACTTCAAACATTTACAATTACAAAACCTTCTCCATAAGATTATGTAGAAATTTCAGTAGATAATATTTTAACGTTTACAATTATAGCTTTAATAACAATAATAAATCTATAAAATACAGTAAATTCACACATAAAGGAGGAATGTAGCATAGTCTCTTAAATGCAGAAAATAGAAGACAAGAGAGTATAATAGACCTAATAACCTTCCGGTTAAATGCAATGATAGAGTAGGTACCAATATCTTACTATAAAAACCTAGGTTAGGTACCTATTCTTTTATACCTAATATTTAAGCCGCTAAGCCACCGCTGCGCACGGAGAGGTTACGCACGTGTCTAGCTTCACTTTGTAAGAAAATGTATGTGATAACGTCCACTGCTACCCACGAACACGCTACGCACGATTACGAGATTGCATGTCATTGCTACACGCGTAACTTGCTCGAATATGGCACCGACGCAGCTCAACACTGTCAACGCTATGCGGTACACGCATGCGTAAGTTCACTGCGGGAAGTGGGACGTCAAAACTGTGCTGTGCTACAGTTGTACATAGTCGTGGGTTAATTTTCATGTAGTGTGCTACAGTGGAAACGTAGACCCACGTTGTCAAACAAACGAACCCACGCAGCTAAAATGCGCCGCGTGGCCGTGCACAGCGTGCGCCGCAGTGGGGCAGCGGCTTTGTACTAACCAAATAGTGGGTAAATTGATAGACGACACACAAATGCAACATTTTGATAAGAATAGAAAGAAATACAATATCAGTCATACAATATAATAGGTAGGTAACTTTTGCTCATAACAGTCTGTAATTTGCTCAATACTTATATTGTATACTAGCTGCGCCCCGCGCTAGGGAAATTTCAGAAATTTATTGTACACCCCCTAGGGGTAGTTTTGTAATAATAAAAAATATGTGATTTTTATTTACTGTAGTTTACCTATACCGAATTTACAGTGAATGAAATCAAGGAATAATAATTTTCCATTAAAACTTTACCACCCTTTTTCAGCTTTCAATTTCATCTAAATCGGTTAAGTCAGTAGTAACGGAGGTACGTGGTAACAAACATTCACACAAACTTTCGCATTTATAATAATAGGATTTTGTAAATACTTGAATTAGCTGTAATGTTCTTTGTACATACATAGATTTTGTTAAATATTACATTTTTTAAGAGAGCTTTTGGGGCAACCTAAGTGGGGTAAATCTGCACTTTTTATGTACATTATAGTACATAATAATCTTAATATATTTTGTCTTTAGTACTGTGTAAAATATGTACTTGTTGACTAGCCAGAAAAACTTTTATAACACTCATTTAAATCTTACAACTATTTGCACCATCATAAAGTTAAAGTATTGCACTTTTACTATTGTTAATTCTCACTTTTAACTTAAAGCCAAGGCAGTTGATTCCCACTTACAATCTAAAATATGGCATTTATATTTAATCAAAATTCGTTTTTGAATTTCATAAGTCAGAGTAAGTGAAACACTAATAAAAATCAGTAAGTATCAAATAGCTTTCAAACGTCAAAAGAAATTGTATGTAAAGCATAAATTATTACGAAAATTTCTTCAAACATGAAAGAAAGAAAATTGTACTTATTCACATATTTCTGCAAGGTTTTGAAGTTCTTTGGTATATGCAGTGGGCACTTATAAATTTCAATCTTCAGCAATAGGTGTTCTGCATCTCTTAAAAAACCCACACATATTAAGCGATAAGTTACAACTATTAGGACTGGGCACAAATGGATGCGCATTTATATCCCTCTTAACATCAGGAAGCAAAAACACAACACTTACAGCAATAATCATATGCCAAATAGAATGTACCACCTTATAATTTTGCTCAGTTTGCAGAAAAGCGTAACAAATCAAACCTACAGACACCAAAACCAATCCAAACGGCATGTGTCTCGTATAAAAACTCCTTGGATACCTCAACTTACGATTCGTCCTATAATCTATCACCCAGGACGTAAACAATACGGCCATACCTACAGCTACTGGCAGTAAGAACGACATAAACGAATGCATATTCCACGTTGTCAACAACGCAATAACGATAGCACCTATTAATTGCAACGACGATAATAATTTATCGTTGATTATGCTCATGGCGAGTAAAGTAACCCAGAAAGACATGATACCGCAGTAGAAATCTCCGAATTGTAAGATGTTACCTTTTACGATGCAGTAGGCGATTTGAGAGGGGGCATCGCACGCGTGGTAGAACGTTGAGAAGATCATAGTGAATGCGTACATCATGGCTTCTGTGTAGTACCGGCGGATGGTTGCCACGTAGATTGAGAAGAAGAATAGAAGATTGCTGAGGGTTAGGAGAAGGATGGAGAGCAGCATGGACGCTTTGCTGTCCATTCTTGAGTCGTCTGAGCAGTCCCAGGCTAGAAAAGAAAGAACATGATTTCAGGTAGTACTGATTTTGTCTATGGTGTAGGCATAGTTCAGTAAGACCGGTATGATCTTGTCGAATTTTACCGATACCAGAGACGACATACGTGCATAACGAGCCTTATCAAAGTCCGTGCACTAAGGATCAACAAGCACTGATTTTGTCTATGGTGTAGACATAGTTCGGTCTGGTCCGATCTTGTCGAATTTTATCGAAACCAGAGACGAAATACGTGCTTATCATTATTGAAGGCCATGCTAGCTCTCCTAGGGTTGTTATCTTTTATTATATTAATCACTAGCTGTACCCGCGACTTCGTTCGCGATTGCCTCACCTGCCGAGTAATTAAGTTCACATTTAACCATAGTCTCTCATATTATGACACGCCGCCGTGCAAAAAATCGTGTAGTGTCTACGGGGGATAGCATGTTGTCATCTTCAATCCTATTCTTTATAAACACAACTTTTAGCTACGACTCGGCCAGCGTCAGTGTTAAGAAGTGTCATACTCGTTTCACTTCTTACTGATGGTTCCGTTCAGCTGGGGCCCTATTCTGCTATACTAATCGCTTCACTATGACAGGGGTATCGACACAGAATGACACGTTTGGGTATTCCACCTCAGATGAAAGAAATTATGATGAATGCAGATGGAGAGACGTGCGTCAAGTTTGAAACTATTAATTTATCTCGCACGCACTATCTGGAGTTTTATAAACCTAAGGATTCTACGTGATGATTCTGCGACGATTCCATTGTCATACTGAAGCAATTGTATTGCAAAATTGGGCTCCTGATCCATTTGACTGGACCACCGTAATTTTTTTTTCGTTAGTAGGTAGGTACAGTTGGCTGTGTACCACAGTAAAAATATTTTTCTGTGGTCTAGTTAGTTTCATTGGACCACTTACTGCAACCAAACTTCGGTAGTACAGTTAACTGGACCAGCTAAACCACCATATATCATGTAAGGTAGGAACCTAACTTATTTTTCCAAGACGCCTTAGTAGGTAGGAACCTAACTAATGGGGCGTCTTGGAAAAATACATAGATAGGAACTTACCTACCCTCTATCTACTATTTTTTTTCTTCTAACTACAGATTATTTCATCAATCTACTGATTTTCTACTCGACTTTCTACTGATTTAGTCAAATTCGATCTAACAAAAAGAATGCATGAAATCGGACGACGCGTAGACCCGTCGTGATGCGCGGTTAAAGAATTCTACTTTTTCCTCTCTCCCAGGGGAACCTTACTGAATTCCAGAATAAAATGTATCCCATGTCCTTCCTTGAACTAAAATAGTACCAATTCAGTCCAACTCATTCAGTAGTTTCGGCGTGATGCGCGGTGAAGGAATTTTACTTTCATCCCTTCTCCCAGGGGAACCTTACTAAATTCTGGGATAAAATGTATCTTTCCTCGTAGAATGAAATCAAATTATGCCGAGTTCCATTCGAATTCATTCAGTTGTTCCATCGTGATGCGCAGTTAAAGAATTTTACTTTCATCCTCTCTCCCAGGGGAACATGACAGAATTCCGGGATGAAATGTATCCCATGTCCTTCCTTGTAGTATGAAATCAAATCGTGCAAGGTTTCATTCCAACTCATTCAGCACTTTCGGCGTCATGCGCGGTGAAGAAATTTTACTTTCATCCCCTCTCCCAGGGAAACCTGACTGAATTTCGGGATAAAAAGTATCCTATGTCCTTCCTCGTAGTATGACCTAAAATCGTGCCGAGTTTCATTTCAATACCTTCAGTAGTTTCGACGTGATGCGCGTTTAAGAAACAGACAGACAGACAGACAGACAGACAGACAGACAGACATGAATGAAAAAAATTACAGTTTTGGCTTCAGTATCGATAATAGAGTGCCCTCCAAAAAAAAATTTCAAAATATCTTCAATGTACAGAATTGGACCTGTTACAGTTTTATTATAAGTATAGATATCATATGTATAATTCGTCTATTTATTATCCAAACTCAATGTAGAATGTTTGTCTGCGTGTTTGTTTGCGTTGAGTTTATGGTATAATTGTAAGTAATATTATTGAAGGAAGGATCTAATGGACAACTTATGTAAATTGTTATTAAAAGATGCGGCAACATCTTGGCTAGTGTATTATTAGGAATGTTTAGAACTGATTTAAGTTCCAAAGATAGCTAAGCTAATTATCTGTCAGCAGCGAGTTGCACACATTTTTAGTAAACCTATATTAGTTATAAAGCCAACAAAAGACAGGTCAACACGCAATACCTCCGTAACCAGCCAAGCAGGAGCAATATGACATAACCAGCCCTCCAAAGGTGTTGAAGAGACAGTTGCCGTGGTTGCTGCAGCGGCCGCCGACGCAAGAAGTCGAGGATATCGACAGCACCACTGTTGTGTTGCACTCCGACGTACCTGTGTGTGTGTTGTTCCAGGTAACACCTGGAAAATTGGTTTAGTAGTTTTAAGACAAAAAAAAAACAAATTTGATATAGGAATAGAAGGGTGCTGTACCACCGTTAACCCGTTCACTGCCCAGCCTCTGCAGGGGTACACTGGTCTACCTGAACATGTGTTCTATAATTTCATCATGAATTAACCGATTTTGATTAGTTTTTTGTTTGTTTGGGGCTTATTCGAGTTTTCGTACCTATTAGAAAGTAACGGTACAGCCGTTTTAAGGTATGTCATCATCATCATGAGCCCATATTAGTCCAATGCTGGACATAGGCCTCTCCTAATGAGCGCCATAGCGCTCTGTCTTCAGCTTGCCGCATCCAGCATCTGCCTGCAGTCTTAAATTATGTATGTCTGTATAATGTTATGATGGGTGGAATTCATCTCTGTACCCATGTAAAACCGGGTCCTAGGTGGATTAAATTTTTGTGATACTATAAAATAAACAAGTCGCTATGTCCAGCAGTGGACAAATTTAGGTTGATGATGATGATGATGATGATGATAAAATAAACTCACCATCAACTTCAACTTCTCTCTCTGACCCGTCGGTATCTACATAATACTTTGTACCATTATCCGAGGTGCGACAAGGACAGACGACATCGTCGCAAAACAACCTATGGCTCAGATACCAAGTCCCGCTCTCTGGGTACGGAATTATAACCTTATCGTAAATAGAATCTGAATCTGTACTATTCAGCACAAATAAGGCAGGTTTTTCCTTATCATTGTATCTACACCGTCCATTCTCTAAGGGTACGCTAGCGTGCCCGATGTTCAAGCAAATAACAACCTTAAAGAACTGATTATCCTCCGTGAAAGCTAAGAGAGCATTCTTGTACGTTCTTTTCCATCCCATATAGTATTTTACACTCATAAGAAGACTAGCTTCGATAGTCACAGTTCCTCCAATATCCAAAAACTGGTTGACTTTGAACCTTAACGACTTAACTTCATCCGAAGATATATTGACAAGACTAGTCGAATCTTGGAGATCCGTCGTCGGCAATCCGTAGTTGAATGTGAAAAATCTGCCTTTATCGTCACGCATAAGGTCTAAAATCGTGTGATTCTCGATTTCATCATCTGATCTTAGGTAGTAAGATTCGCAGTCCGCTAGAGCTGATGCGTTTCCTTCGACATGGCCGATGTAGACGTAATGCCAAGCGCTTGGGTGAGGGGTGAAAACTATGCTCTGGAAGGAATTTATCCTGGGGTTAAAAGCACAGTTTACGAGGTAGCTGTCTTCGGTGGGTAGAGATAGCGATTGAACTCTGAAATTCACTTCTTTCTCTGAATCAGTTGCGTTGATTACAGTGATGTTGAGTGACACTGGGGCCACACTGTCTATAGACATGCATTTGAAATAGGTCGGTATTTCTGAATAGTCTAGAGTGGTGCTGCTGTAACAGTCTATAAGTTCAATCTCATCAGCTCTTCGGATTTGTAAGTCTGTGTATAGAATCGTCTGGCATGCTGCTACTAGGCCTGAAAAAACAAACAGATCATTTGTTAATGTTAATCTAATTGCGAATGCGTGTAGAGAAAAAAAACGCGTCTTCGGGTCAAGGATTTTGTATACGCTCTATGTGCTAATGGATAAATACCTATAGGAGCAAATAATAGATTCGTTCATTATAAAAATATTTTTATGAGGAACAAGTTTAGTTTAGCCTTGAGATAAGGCAAGTACTACTTCACTTGCAGCGCGTATATTTATGCGTATTTTTCTAGATATTTAAAGGTTAACCTCAAATAGACAGAATTAAAATCAGAATGAATTTTATTTTCTCCTGGCACTTGAAAACCTCCAATACGTTTTCACACTGAAGTTTGAGTAAAGAAAGTAAGAAAGAAATTAAAATTTCTAAGGTTTTGTCATTTTATAGTGCGTAAGGCGTAAGGCTTAGGTAAGGCCTGAATGACTAAAACCTTAGAAAATTCTATTTCCTTCTTACTTTCTTAAGCGTAAGCCTTACGCCTAACACACTCTAATGACAAAAATCTTATAAATGTCTATTTCTTTCTCACAAGCCTTACGCCTTACGCACTATAATAATGACAAAAACCTTAGAAATGTCTATTTCTATCTTACTTTCCTTACTCAAATCGATTTATATGTAAAATAGTGATTTGTCCCCATTCTGCCGATAGAAACGCGCGAGTGCGTCGCCGTATCACACACAATACGATGCAATCACTGAATGATGCGTTCAACTCAGGAAGCGTAACGAGGTCGCTCTATTCATACTAATGAACGCACAGGACTTTGCTTCTGAGATTTTACCTCTTTACAGACTTAAAATAGAATTTTCTGTTATTTTATTTCCATCCTACTAATATTATAAACGCGAAAGTTTGTAAGTATGGATGGATGGATGGATGTTTGTTACTCTTTCACGTACAAACTACTTAACTTTTATGTGCTACTATACAAGGTGCCACGAAACATATGTACTAAGCCAGGGCCAGCTAAGGGGGTGGTTGTGGACCCAGAGAAAATCAACTTTTGTGCTACGAAAATCAACTTTTGAATTAGGAACAATTTTTTTAATTAGAATAATTTTGAAAAAAAAAAACATACTTTTTTTCTAAATTTTCGCGTTTTTTTACGTTTATTAATATCGAGTTATACCTCCGATCCCCACCTGGCACGCCCAGCGTCGCGTTTATGGCATTACCATAACCGTAGTTACCCCCTGATAAGAGCCGTCAAGACGTTTATGAAGGGAGGATTATCTCCAGCAGTGGACTAGTATAGGCAGATGCTGTGTGGAGTTATATTATCCCTCGTTCGTCTCTACATAGTATAAAACAAAGTCGCTTCCTGTCAGTCTGTCCCTATGTATGCTTAGATCTTTAAAACAGGGATCGTACAACCTCGAGTTTGGGTTAACCCCTTCGAATGGGTAACACTTTCATCGTCTGCGTATTACGAATGGGTTACCCCTTATTCGGGTAAGGTACAAAACCCTAGTGGTAACCCTTTTATTGGGTTTTAGCAACGATAGGGTTACCACCCTTTCGTGGCACTTCCGATTGAAGAGGACGTTATTATTACTATTTCAATTGCAATTGTTCTTCTTCTTCCCAAGTAGGTAGGTTCCTACTAACCTACTGGTTCTATTCTAGATGATGAAAAACCTTATTTTCAACCTTACGCAAATAAAATACAGATTATATTACAATACTTTAAAATGCAAAAGGTGTTACAGTGTTTGAAAGGGTTACCCCAACGAAGGGGTTACCAAAACTATCGAAAACCCAAAACCCTTTCAATAGGTAACCCAGTTGAATGGGTTTTGAAGGGGGTACCCCTAAGAGCGGATTATTCAATGAAAGTGTAACAACCCCTTAGGGTAGGGTTTTAAGACAACCCTATCGAAAACCCCTTTAACGGGTAACGAAAGTGCTTTAAAACTACGGAACGAATTTTGATGCTGTTTTTTTATTACATAGAGTTATTCAAGAAAAGGGTCTATATGCATAATACATTCACAATATAGTAGATAAACACTGATAGATAATTTTAGAGGTTTCTAATGTGATGTCGTAAATAAACACATTTTTTGTGCTTACATTGCAAACGCGCTGGCTGAACCCCATGAGATAGATCAAAATAATGTAGTACAGTATTGTACACCTTCAAAAGTTCTACAAAAAAGCTCATTATGGTATATGTCTATCTCTTAGGGATTACCCACAATAACCATTTTTATCCTTTACTTTTTACGAGAAATAATGGCTTATTTACGAAGCGATTTTAAACAATACAGAATTAATCCTTATCCAATTATATAATAATAATAATAATAAAAACGTTTATTTCAAAAAGGTCTTAAAAGTAACAAGTACATTGTTTTAGACCTAGTTAACCAGTCTTAGTTTCAACCAGGGCTTGAATAACCGGAAAATACCGGTATGAAAAGGTTAACGGTATGACGTCATACCTTTATATTACGATATCCTTATATAACGGTACCGTTATGTTCCGATACCGAAAAATAGCGATAGCTTTATTTTTAGCAGTAGCGTAATTTTAAAATAAGAGTACCGAAATGAGAAAACTATAAATAGCTCTCGGCTCAGCTGCAGATTCTATCGAGCCAGTTCCGTTCTAGTCGAGTGAGTGAGACCGGACAGTCGTGTGACTCGTGCGTTTCGAAGTTTTATTTCGTATAACTGTTTGCTTAGCTGAGCCAAGTTGCAATTATATTTAATAACTAGCGGCCCGACCCGGCTTCGCACGGATGGACATTTATTTTTAAACATTTTGGAATAAACGTAGAGTAAATGTAGGTATCTATTATTTCTGTGGCAGGACATTTACTTTTATCAGACTGCCTCGTTGGTCTAGTGGTCGCTTGTTCAACCGCTGAAAATGAGGTCCCGTGTTCAAATCCCGGGCCAAGATTTGTATTATTGGGTCTTTTCTAGCAAGTTGGCGGTGTTAGACGGCTTAAGCCGTTGGTCTATAGCTTGACCTCTCCCCGGCCGTGTCGGTCTGCCGTCCTATCGGATTATGAAAGTGAGGGCATAGAGAGTGCACCTATGTTTGCGCACACACTTGTGCACTATAATATGTCCTGCGCATCTTGGTCGATGAGACTGGCCGCCGTAGTCGAAATATCCACATCCCTCACTGCGTTGCACGCACGGGGCCACACCGCGCACTGGCCACGCCGGCGCGGCAGCGGCGGCGGGCTGCGTTTATTTACTACTAGTTTATGCCCGCAGCTTTGCACGCGTTGTTTCTATGGAAACGTTCAAAGGTGATTTTTATCCCATGTGAACTGATTTATGGGGGTATGTATTGCGATAAAGGTATGAATACCGGTATACATACCGGCACCGGGACAAATACCGGTATACATATCGGTACCGGTATAAATACCGGAATACATACCGGTACCGGTATACATACCGCTATTTATCCTGGTACCGGTATGTATATCGGTATTTATACGGGTATCGGTATATATACCGGTATGTATTGCAGTAATAATACCGGTATGTATACCGGTATTTACACCGGTATGTATTGCGATAATAATACAATACAATACAATACAATAACACTTTATTGCACACCAAGAAAATACAAAAATAAAACTAAAGGAAAAGAGAGATACAGAGTTGCACAATGGGCGGCCTTATCGCTAAAAGCGATCTCTTCCAGACAACCTTGGGATGGACACGAAGCAGTTGTAGACGTAATGACGGTGGCGATTTACTTAAATGTACAATATATACATAATATACTTATAATAATATAATATAAAAATAATAATAATAATATAATATAATAATAATAATATAATATAATATAATAATAATACATACCAAGTTTTATAAAATAAAAAAGATGCAAAATAAAAAAACTAACAATTTATGACTGAAGAGAGATAGTGTTTATAGACCATATTCTTGAATATAGGGAGAGACTTTGCGTGTCTTATAGTAGTAGGTAGAGCATTCCACAGCTTTGTGGTATATACCGGTATTTATAAAACATACCGGTATAAATACCGGTATTATTACTGAAAATCATACCGGTATTATTACTGAAAATCATACCGGTATAAATACCGGTATACATACCGGTACCGGTATAAGTACCGGTACACATATCGGTATCGGTATAAATACTGGAATACATACCGGTACCAGTAAAAATGCCGGTATGCATACCGGTACCGGTATTTATAAAACATTTTTAAAACATACCGGTATAATTACCGGTATTATTACTTGATAACTTACCGGTATAAATACCGGTACCGGTATAAATACCGGTATACATACCGGTACCAGTAAGTAAGTAAGTAATGCTGGACAATCCACACAGCACCATCTAGCCCCAAAGTAAGCTTCTCAAAGCTTTGTGTCATGGGTACTAGATAACTGATATATTTAATACATTATATACACAGATAGATATTTTTTAATTATACATAATAACACCCAGACCAACGGAACAAATTTCTGCAGATCGTACACAAATTTGTTCCAAGGCGGGAATCGAACCCACAACCTCTTGCGTCGCAGGCAGACTCTCGCCCACTGCGCCACTGAGGTCGTCAAACTCGCCTCTGAGGTCGTCACCAGTATATGTATATACCGCTATTTATACTGGTACCGGTCTATATACCGGTATGTATACCGGTACTGGTATGCATACCGGTATTTATACCGGTACCGTATGTAATCTGGTATTTATACTGGTAACAGTATGTATACCGGTATTTATACCGGTACCGGTATGTATACCGGTATGTATACCGATATCGATATTTATAAGTTTTCCAGTAATAATACCGGTATTTATACCGGTATGTATTGCGGTAATAATACCGGTATGTATACCGGTATTTATACCGGTACCGGTATGTATACCGGTATTTATACCGGTACCAGTATTTATACTGGTATTTATATCGGTACCAGTATGTATACCGGTATTTATACCGCTACCGGTATATATACCGGTATTTATACCGGTACCAGTATGTATACCGGTATAAAATAATGTTTTTCATGAGTGAAAAAAAAAATGTTTTTCTTGTGTGAAAATGCCTTTTCACAGTCAGGGACCAGACAGCTATAGATAGATAGATAGATATATATACCGGTATGTTTTCCAGTAATCATATCGGTATGTTTACCGGTATTTATACCGGTACCGGTATTTATACCGGTATGTTATCCAGTAATAATACCGGTATGTATCCCTGTATTTATACCGGTATCGTTATGTATGTTTTCCAGTAATAATACCGGTATTTATACCGGTATGTATTGCGGTAATAATACCGGTTTGTATACCGGTAATAATACCGGTTTGTATACCGGTATTTATACCGGTACCAGTATGTATACCGGTATTTATACCAGTACCGGTATGTATACCGGTATTTATACCGGTACCGGTATTTATACCGGTACCAGTATGTATACTGGTATTTATATCGGTACCAGTATGTATACCGGTATTTATACCGGTACCGGTATGTATACCGGTATGTATGCCGATATCGATATTTATAAGTTTTCCAGTAATAATACCGGTATTTATACCGGTATGTATTGCGGTAATAATACCGGTATGTATACCGGTATTTATACCGGTACCGGTATGTATACCGGTATTTATACCGGTACCAGTATTTATACTGGTATTTATATCGGTACCAGTATGTATACCGGTATTTATACCGCTACCGGTATGTATACCGGTATTTATACCGGTACCAGTATGTATACCGGTATAAAATAATATTTTTCTTGTGTGAAAAAAAAATGTTTTTCTTGTGTGAAAATGCCTTGTCACAGTCAGGGACCAAACAGTTATAAGAAAACCAGATGCCAGATATCTTGGCAATACAGGTCGTTGACCATCATGAAATCAAAAAAAGGCACTGCTTAAAATTTTTGAAAATTATTATTAGTACGTATTAAATTAGAATAGAATAGAATAGAAAATCATTTATTGCCTTAATTAAGAAAATACACAAAACAAAAATATACGTACTACTTAATTAAAACTAATAAACTTAGACAAAAGGAGTAAATTCAGTATTTAGTTGTAATGCAAAAATGCAAATGCAAGGCACTTATAACGCTAATATTTGGCACTTAGTGTAGACAATCTAGTCTCCACGCTGAATGAAAAGAAACAATAAAAAGCATATTTTCGCATTCTCCCCATGCTTCCCTTTTACAAGGAAAGTAGCCGAATTGACGAATATAAGAACGACCGCGACGTCATAGCTGTGTATTAAGAAGTGTGTTAGAGTGAAACCTCGTTCGACAAGGCAAGTGGCATTCCTATCGAGCGAACTGTAAACAGAGCACTAGCGTCGTTTACTCACGCGTTTTTCGGTACCGAAATGAATTACGTTACGGTACCAGAAAAATACAGGTAGCTACCGGTACCCTTAAAATAATGGTACCGTTATTTTATACCTGTACCAATACCGTTATTGTATACCGGTATAGGTCTACCTTTAAATCAAAACGGTACCGTAATTTTTTACCGGTAGCTTAACCCTATACCTATACCGCTTTCAAGCCCTGGTTTCAACACCTCGCTCTAACTAAGTTCGAAACTTGTAATGTACACGCGAGGGATCTCTACCTCGGCAATAGCTTACTTATCTTTTTTATACCAGGCACGTTTTTTAAGATACTTTTATACAAAGAAAAACGTCATGAAACATAATTAGAGAAAAATAAATAGAAAACTCAGTAAAATGGGAAAAAAGAAAAGGGAAAACAAAATTATAAACAGTAGATGTTTAGGTTTTAACAAATTTAACGCCTTTAATATATTAAAAGGTTCAGCCCGTGTTCATGTGAGTGTATGTGCACTGTGTGAGTGCGTGTCAGTGTGTGTTCGTTTATGTGTGTATGTATGTAACTATATGTGGCAATCATTTTTATTTCACTATTTTTATCATATTCTCTGTTTTATAATAATCTAAAGTCAATAAATAGGTTTTAGTTTTAGCTTTACATTCAGCATAGCTTAATTCTCTTAACGATATTTGTTTACTGATGTTGTTATAAAGGAATGGGGCTAAGAAAGAGAAGTGTTTTTGTGCGAAAGCAGTTTTACAGTTTATAGTTTTGTATGTTATGTCTTTCCGCCTCTTACTAGTCGATGACACATTGCAGATTGGAGTTTTAAGATGCTGTCTTAGTATCATTTGTTGTATGCACAGCTGTCTTACAGTTAGCAGCTTGCAGTCTGTATATAGTTCGACCGTAGGGTACCTGTAAGGTTTTGAGAAGGCTACCTTGAGTAGGTATGGCTCTTTGCGCTCTCTCTAGTTGTAGCAGATGGGTTTTAGCTGCCCCGCCCCATGATGTAGCACAATAGCTTAGTAGAGATTGGCAGAGCGCGTAGTAAATTGTTAATATATGAATTAAGTACGTTAAATACATTGTGCAATATGTTAATAAAGATCAATATAGCCCTTTACAGCATGTAATTTAAATGAATATTTTCGAAGATATTACAGATATAAAATGCAGGGACATAGCGGTTGCTCGGCGGTATCTGTCGGGGGAGCCGATTCTGTAGTATATTTAGTATCAGCATTGCACCCGTGCGAAGCCGGGGCGGGTCGCTAGTTGTAAATACATCCCAATATCAGTAATTTGAGTCAAACACAAACCGCAAATGACCGCACCTACGCAAGCGCTCCTATTATGTGGAAGGTGACACCGTTCTGTACAGATCACCCACGGACAGATTAGCCGATTATCCCATTCTCACACAAGGTTGACTAAGTTATGATCGCCAACGCGAATACGCGATGCAACCGAGGACTTTATTCAGTACTGTATAGGGTGCTTTTTTGTGATGGGGTGGTGGCATTTTGAGTGGGTGGCCAAATCAATGGGGTTTACCCTCGATAAAACATCTATTCATAACTAGCTCCTACACGCAGCCGCGTGTAGGAGCGAAAATACGCGTGCGAAGCCTCGCACGCGTATTTTCAGTGTAATAAGTATTCTATTATCTAAGTTAGGCTATGTTATAAATTTACTCCAAATTTCATCTTGATTTGTTCAGTAGTTTCGGAAATCCTAAAAATAAATAAATAAATAAAGCCTTTATTTTCAATTATTTTACAATTTGTATGATCACTCACTATAGTTTAAACATTTTGTTTAGAAGTATATAAAATTTCAAGTATGATAGGTATATTTTTAGTTGGACACCCAAGATTGGGTGTAGGCCTCCTCCATGCTGTTCCATTTGTTGCGATCTTTCGCCAGACGGGTCCATGTCGTTGTAGCAGCCTGTACCAGGTCGTCGTGCCATCTTTTTCTTGGTCTGCCTCGTGAGCGTGAGGCGTCTCGCGGGTACCAGTGCAGGATTCGTTCACTCCACCTCTCGTCCTGGGCTCTCGAGACGTGGCCCGCCCACTTCCACTTCAGTTTGCAAAGCATACCCACAGCATCAGTGACTTTAGTAGTGTTTCTAATATGCTCGCTCCTAACTTGCCGAGCATAGACCTTTCTGTTGCTCTCTGGAAGGTGGTTTTTTTCTAATAATATCTTTTGTCAAGGGCCAGCTTTGACTGCCATATAGTAGGGTAGGGAGAATTGTAAAGGGTGTTTTTTTTAGAGGTATAGAACTTTAAGTTGGCAACACTTTTTTAGCTGGCGCCCATTTTGTGAGCTGTCAAGTGATTTACGTTTAGTTTGGTTTGGCATTTCAGCATGAATAGACTGACGCCTGAACAACGCTTCCAAATTGTGCAAATTTATTTTGAAAACCATGGTTCTGTTCGAAACACGTATCGCGCACTACGGCCATTTTACGGTCGACATAATCGTCCATCAGAGCAATTAATTCGATTAACTATGGAACGTTTTCGCACCACCTTTACTCTAAATGATAATACGCATCCACAGAGATGTCCTACAGTGCGTACAGAAGAATTCATTGCTGCTGTAGAGCGTAGCGTAGAGGAAGACCCGAATCAGTCTATCCGCCATCGTGCACAGGAATTGGATATGTGTCCATCAACTTTATGGAAGATTTTGCGGAAAGATCTTGGTTTGCGTGCTTACAAAATCCAACTCGTGCAAGAACTAAAGCCACGCGATCACCTAGCAAGGCGTAATTTCAGTGAATGGGCCCAAAACATGATTGCTGTTGATCCCGATTTTCATAAGCGAATTTTGTTTAGCGATGAAGCTCACTTTTGGTTAAATGGATACGTCAATAAACAAAACTGCCGTATTTGGAGTGAAGATAATCCTCAAGTGTATGTTGAGACACCGTTACATCCAGAAAAACTGACTGTTTGGTGTGCTTTATGGGCTGGTGGAATAATTGGTCCATACTTCTTTAAAAACGATGCTGGCGAGAACGTTACAGTCAATGGTGACCGCTATAGAGGCATGATTACTGACTTTTTCGTTCATCAATTGAACAACCATGATGTGCACGAGCTGTGGTTTCAACAAGACGGCGCAACATGTCACACAGCTCGTGCCACAATCGGTTTATTGAAGGAAACGTTTGGTAACCGAATAATTTCACGTTTCGGACCCGTAAATTGGCCTCCAAGGTCTTGCGATTTAACGCCACTTGACTATTTTCTGTGGGGATATGTGAAGTCGCTAGTCTACGCCGATAAACCCGAAACGATTGACCACTTGGAGGACAACATTCGCCGCGTTATTGCCGCTATACGGCCACAAATGTTGGAAAAAGTCATCGAAAATTGGACCTCCAGATTAGACTACGTCCGAGCCAGCCGTGGTGGTCATATGCCTGAAGTCATATTTAAATTATAATGGCAGAAGATTATCTTTCGAATAAAGTAAATTTCATATCAATTTTAAAAAAATATCTTTGTTTTATTCCATTTCAAAGTTCTATACCTCTAAAAAAAACACCCGTTATTATCCATTAGTTTTTTCTTCAGGCGTATTGGTAGCTTGCTCTTAAACATGTCTTTTTGGGACCAGTACTTCCTCCAGGACATGGCTATTCTTCTATCTACTTCTTTTGTTATGGCATCTTCGAATGATATTAATTGTCCCAGGTATATATCCATTTGTCATTGCTTTTGTTTTACTTAAGTTCATGTATAATCCTATTTTGCGACTCTCTGCATCCAATGATCTGAGCATGAATTGAAGGTCTTCGTGTTTGTCTGCCAAGACAACTATATCGTCCGCAAATCTTAGATGCGTTAATCGTTCTCCGTTTATGTTCAGAGCAAGTTTCGCCCAATCTAGCTTTCTAAACATGGTTTCTAATATAGCTGTAAATAACTTCGGTGAAATCGGGTCTCCTTGTTCAACTCCTCGTTTGATCTCGAAAGTGGTACCTGTTGTTTCCAATTAAATTTTGGCGCAGGACTGAGTGTATATTGTTTTCAGAAGATTGACATACTTTAACTCTATTCCTTGTTCCTTCAGGCTTTCCCATAGGTGGTTGTGTGAGATCGAATCAAACGCCTTCGTATAATCAATGAATGCTATATAGATGATTTTATTGTATTCATTGCATTTCTCTATACATTGTGTTAATGTGAAAATGTGGTCGGAAATACTAGGTAACAAAAAATCAAATTCCACAACTTTCGCATTTATATAAAACTAGCTGCTGCCCGCGGCTTCGCTTGCGTAGTTCCCGTTCCCGTGGTAATTCCGGGATAAAACATAGCCTATGTCCGGCTCCTGGTTCTAAGCTGCCTCCCCACCAATTTTCAGCCAAATCGGTTCAGCCGTTCTTGAGTTATAAATAGTGTAACTAACACGACTTTCTTTTATATATATAGATTTATTTATATAAATGCGAACGTTTGTGAAATTTGAGTGATATTATGTTACGATTAGTTGTTTAGTGGAGTTGCCTTGTTTTTTGCGCATTTTGTGGCTACCTGTAATAAAATTTTGAGTGCACTAGTTTTTAAGTTTTGTCGTACCTATTAATTTTGTCTCTATCTGTGTGTTGTGTTGTCTTTATCTTAAGTGTTACTTCTATTTGGATATCCTTAATAAATAAATAAATAAAACACATGGGTATACTATTGTGCCTTATGATGTTATTGTACCCTGTAGAAATTAATGAGCTTGAAAAAGCGTTGTGGCTGAGCAGCGCCCGTTTGAGGCTTTGAGGGGCGGAAAATGGCAAAAAAAAATAATGAAATGGCATATAAAGAAGCTCGGAAGAACTCGGAACGTCACTGCGATAGATCATCATTTTGTTCGTGATCTATATCAAGTATGAAGATTATGGTCGTTTGAGTCCAGGGCCGTACTCTTAAGTATATGATTCGTTTTCGTGCAAACGCTAATCTTATGCGACGACCTCTGTGGCGCAGCGGGCGCAGGTCTGCCTGCGACGCAGGAGGTTGCGGGTTCGATTCCCGCCTCGGGACAAATATTTGTACGATCTGCAGACATTTGTTCACTGCGTTCAGGATGTTTTATATGTAAAGTAAAAAATATTTATCTATGTAGTGTATTGTACTAAGAATGTCAGTTAATTAGTATCCTACCCATAACACAAGCACTGCTTAGCTTGGGGGCTAGATAATGCTGTATGAATTGCCAAGCATTTTTTATTATTATTTATTTATTATGCAAGCGACATAAGATTTTGTTTGGAACGACTACAAAAACGAAAATTCGATTTTCTTTTTCCGAGAAGGCTTCGGTTTCGAGGGCTCTGCAAATTTTGCAATTTTTTAATACATCAAACGGGTTATTGGTTTGATACAAATTTTAATGTGAATGCCATTTAGTTGAAAACATTACTCGTAAATGACCTCCACTTTTAAATTGATTACACCGCGTAGAACTAGTTTTCAACTGTATCAGGTATATATCGCGGACGTGCGTTTTGTTTCCTTAGGCCCGTCGCCCCCTTCGTAGCCTTAGGCAACGCAATGGAAACGTAGGGGAAATTAATAAAACCAGTTACTCGATGAATAATCGTTAATATGTTAATAGCGAAAGTTTAAAAAGTTGTACTAGAACCACCTGTGCAGTGTGTGCCAAATAGATCAAGCGCGTTAGGAAATAGATAGATGTTTTCTTAGCAGTGTTTGATGAAAATTGGTGAGGAATCTTAGGATTAAGGAGGTAATTCATCTCTGTAAGTACCCATTTTCTAAGTGAAAAACATAATAAGTAAATTTTGAAAAACCAAAATCTGTAAACCCCCACCGATTTTGGTTTTTCAAAATTTACTTATTGTAAACTTTTACTCAAGTTCTACACTTTAAGGGCATTAGGTTTACATTGCGCGCGAGAGATTTTTTTTGTGGCTATCAATTCTATCTGCGTTCAACAATAAATAAAAGGAGCGAAAAAATAATTTACCGCAAATCATAAAACCAACTTTGGAGCATTTGGGAATATTAGTTATTTTTGGCTACAAATGCATATTCGGTATTATGTATTCCCAAATGCTCCAACTGTAGGTATCATTGAATCGAATTTTGTAACAGCATGGTTTCATAGAAGATCGTTTACGATTTGCGGCAAGTTAGGTACTTTAACTAGGGTACCTTACCTACCTAAGTCGATCCACCTCTTACCTTGCTGTTCAACCTTCTGCGTCCTAGGATCCTCCCACTTGACATAAACCAGAGCATACCAGTTCCCAGGCTTAGGGTTCGGTATTGTATAACTCTGGTTCTGCCCGCTCGATTGTAGCTCCAAGGTATGTATCGACTCTCTCAGCTCTGGGTCTATGAAGTGCTTCGGGAAGTCATAGCCGTCTGGATTGACAGCTGGGTAGGAGCCATGTTTTAGGTTTATTATCACTTCTCGCGGGCTGCAGGATCCTGAAAAAATATCGTGTTCAGTGATTACCGGAGGATGAAGGATTACAGACTTAATCGACCTAATCGCCTATAGTCATCGACTGATCTTGTGGATGCAGAGAAAAGGAAAAGAAAATGGTTTCTTTCTTCTATTGAGGTGACATTTTTGTTTTTAAATAAATATATAATAGTGCGTAAGCCCTCACTCTCTAGCTAATTTCTAAGAAATCAAATAATATCCCAAAAATTCTGGAATTCGACGGGACTTGAACCCGCATCCTTCCCGCAGTACGTGAATGTGCTAACCAAAACTTTTAACTCCATCATGGTTATTAACACTAAAGTCATTTACAACGGGATATTTACAATGATTTGAGTTGTGAGCTTTCCAATATTTCGGCGCAGTTACATGCGCCATGATCACAGAATAACAGTTATTCCGCAGTTACATGCGCCATGATTACAGAATAACAGTTATTCTGTGATCATGGCGCATGTAACTGTGCCGAAATATTGGAAAACTCAAAACTCCAATGAATCCCGTTGAAAATGACTAGTGTGCTAACCAACTACACCAAGAGGTCAAGTGACGTCGTGGGGGATGCGGGTTCAAGTTCCGTCGAAGTCGTAATTTTTTGGATATTTTTTGATTTCTTACTGAGGTGACGAAAGCAGCATTGGCGTGGGGAGCCGTGTCGGTCGTGCTGTAAGAATCTATACACCTCCAACTCAACTTGTGAATGTTGTAGGAGTCGAGAGATAGTACCAGAGGAGCAGCAGCATCTATCTGTCTATTTTATCAACAGTCTGCTTGCCAAGCGTGGTGATTACGTCGTCAACGGAAAATTCGACTAAAACAATCGTCTAATACAATTCGACTAAAAAAACCATTCGACTGAAAACATTTCGACTAGTAACAAAGCAATTCAACCTTGAGTTGACCCGACCTGTAGGCGTTCCCCCGCGAAGCGGTGGCTGTCAATAATGACTCCTGACAACAGTCACAGAGTGGCCAGGCCACGAACCCACGGGGGTTTCGTGGCTTGGCCACTCTGTGACTGAAAGGGTGTGTATATGTATAATTGCACCTAGAGCCATAATGTTGACACAATTTTTTTTTATTGTTGAAACGAATTGTTTTAGTCGTTAGTCGAATTGTTACCAGTCGAAATGTTTTTAGACGAATTGTCTTTTAGTCGAATTGTTACCAGTCGAAATGTTTTTAGACGAATTGTCTTTTAGTCGAATTGTTTTAGTCAAATTTTCCTCAAAGCTGGTGATTATGACAAAGTCTAAGGTAGAATACCAAAAGGTAGGGTGTGAATGGTTAAGCTGAATAGTGATTTCTGTGCAAAGCAATCAACCTATGTTAGTCCACAGCTGGACATAGGCCTCCCCTAATGAGCGCCATAGGGGCCGGTCTTCAGCCGCATCCAGTATCTGCCTGTAGTTTTTCGCAGATCGTCATTCCACCTGGCCGGAGGGCGTCCTACACTACGTTTGCTGAGTCGCGGTCTCCACTCAAGAACACGTTTACCCCAACGTTTGTCAGTTTTTCGCAAATTATAGCTGGCCCACTGCCACTTCACCTTGCTAATTCTTTGAGCTATGGTCAAGGTATAGTTATAAATATAAATAATTAGCTTATCTCTGTAGGTACAGAGATAGCTAGGTAGCTAGGTAGGTACCTAGCTACATTATAGTTATAATAATAATAATAATAAATCGTTTATTGTGGAACCAGAACAAATTTGACATGGTTACAAATGAAAACGATGCCATCTGCAGAAGTTTAGAAAACTGTGTCGCAGATGACAACGCCCTCCTCCAAAGTTAAAGTGGAAAGAGTTCCAAAAAAGTAAAAATTACAAAATATTATATAGTTTTAGTATAAATTTACCTCATCTACAATAAGGAAAACAAAATGAAATAAGCAATTACTTAATATTATTATTGATGAATTTCCGTGAATTAATTATGCTTCTTAACAGAAACATAATTGGTATCAACTTTTTATTTCTCAGTCTATTCCGTCCCACTCCTGGGCAAAGGCCTCCCCCGAATCTTTCCACTCCGTGCGATCTTGCGCGATCTCCCACCAGTCATTAAGGAAGGCATTGAGGTAAAAATATTACATGTAGGTAAAAGACATTAATTACATAAAAACATCAATTTATAATAAATTATCCCTTATCTGTACTGAGATAACGATATCAAAAAAAGTTTCACCCATTAATAGTTGATTATCACAAACAGGTCTAGCATATAAATTAGTTCACCATGCATCATGCATCAAACTAAATTCAACCTTAAACACAACCCTCAAAGTATATTTGTGCTGTCATTAGTGTGTTTAATTTGTACAGCACTTGTTAGAAGATTGAATGCATAACAAAACAAACAAATGAAAAGTAATTGTAAACAATTGATTTTAGATGAATTGGAATTGGAATGAGGCGAGTAATCCTGCCATGAAAGCTATTGTGAGAATGTTTCAGGTCAGTTTTGAATGAAGTCTATTTTAGTTCAATTTTACTGAATGGAAAAGTGTGTGTAAGGTGTTTTATGAGCTATGCAACCTTTAAGGAAGCGCATAAAATAATATGATCATAAATAAATAAATGATATTTTGCTAGACAATCCATGCAGCATCATTTAGCCCAAAAGTAAGCAGAGCTTGTGTTATGGGTACTAGATGACTGTTAAACTGCATAAAGTTATTATGACAATATGTGGATTGTCCAGCATTATTTATTTATAATAGAGAACTATCTAGGCTTTGCCTAAGTTTATAATTTTTTCCATAACAAAACAAACTTCTGTTATCTATCAATAATGGACTGATATTGAATAGATAACAAAATAAATTATCTTATCATAGCATTGTTAGCATAAAACAGCAGCAAGCAAAAAGAAGTGCAAAAACCTACCAATAGTGTTCAGATGAAGCTCCTCCAACTGGAATGTGAAGTGGGCATCAACCACATCCCTCATAACAGGGTAAAACACAATAGACACCGTGCGGTAACTTCTGTACATATAAACATCTGTAGCTATCTGCCTTGTGACCAAATGGTAATCATCTATCAAAACTGTGCGAGTTCTTGTCAACTGCTCAATGACTCTCTTCCTGTGGAGCTCTTCTTCCTCATTATCACCACTTATAGTGATAATGAACAAGTAAATAGTTAAAAAGTGCGCGAGGGCCCTCATTTTAACCGCCTACCTTTCGGGCTTTCCTTTTTGATCACAGTATTTCAACTTAACGTAAGTCTCTCACAAAAACACAGTACTTCATGCTGATTGATACTGTTAAACACAGAAACGTCTACTCCTCTCAGCCGGCTCAGAGACACGAAATAAAATAAAATAAAATTAGTCAACCGGTTCAGCGCACGAACGAAACAGACAATCAATCAAATCAAATATTAAATTATCAGACAGAAGGTCGGTGCAGCAGTGTTGCCGGCAGTCAAAATGAAAAAGCTCGGATCCAAACGCCAAAATAGTCAGAAATATGATAAAAAAATCCGCTTTCAAATTTTGTGTAAAAATTTACTTGTCTTAAAGTGGAAATTAATTCTTCCATAAAATTGTACTTAATTTTGCCTCATCTTGATGAACTTCAATAAACTTCGCTTATTTTTTACAATACATTTTTAAATATCGATAAGTAAGTAAATACCTACCTGAAAATAAAATGACAAGGTATTGTAAAGGCTGTATTGTAAAGATAAAAAAATGTTACAAAAAATGTCTCGCACTCAAATACATTCATGTAGAGCAGACGAAGCACCCGACTCTGTCGCCACGCGAATGAAGGAAAACATCCAATCCAGAAACTCAAGTCTGTTGACTTAAAAACACTAGGTATATCTGCTTACCTTAGTTTGCTATAATCTGTCTGATTCCCTACGTCACACAATTACATTCAAGCATTAGAGATTCAAGCACGTAGGTACGTCTACACTTAGTTCCTTACTAATAGGAACTCATTTAAATTCAAACTTCAAACATTAGAAAAGTGAATTTGCAAAACTCACTAAATCCACCATTATAATCATCGCGAAAGAAAAGTTAAAGAAATAGGCAAGAGAGAATCAAAAATGTATCCATACCATAGACGTGGAGCAAATTTTAATATTAAATTATTTAAAAAAAATTATATGATTTATATTTTGTATTAAATTTGTTTCATAATAGCATTTGGTGGTTTCACTTATAAAATAAAACGGTTGGTACGTTCAAATTTATTGATATTTATGGATAAATAATTAAAATATTTATTGTACGAGTGATTTGTTATTATTCTATGAAATTGCTTATTTTTTATTCAATGTGTATGTTAATGTGACTTATGTGGTCTGAAATTAAATAATATTGATTTATTCATATATAACATAGGTACGAAATTTAGGCAAATATTTGAGGAATCGGAGAAATGTGCAAAAGCCTAGATCTAGCTGGAATTGAACACAGAGCTGGCAGCATAATCTGAAAACAAGATCCGTCAAGTGCGAGTGAACTCGCGCGCCGAGGGTTTTGAACGTTTTCAACAAATATGTACCAAAAGTACCGGTTAGATACTTCGCAGTTTAACGAATACCCAAGAATAGTAGGTACCAACCTACATTTCAGACGGATCTCTCTGCATGCTTCGGTTAAATGGGTGGTTAAGTTATGGTGAGTAATGGTAAATTTTTCGACTTTTTTCGAAATATTTCAAAAAGTATGAAATTTACAGAAATTTGAAAAACTGGTTTGAAATGTCCAAATCGATACCTTTGATTTGATACCCCACTCGGTGGGGTAGCCCCCTTTTTGATAATTATTCCTTTTTGTCAATTTTTCAAAAAGTATTCTTTTTACAGACTTCTCTATATTTTTCCTGTAAAATATAGATCAATATCTACAAACGCTTCATACATTTTAAATGGATCGCTCGGCAAACTTCGGAGATAGGGGGGGGGAATGGGTATTTTTTCGACTTTTTTCAAAATATTTTAAAAAGTATGAAACCTACAGAAATTTGAAAAACCGTTTTGAAATGTCCAAACCGATACCTTTTATTTGATACCCCACTCGGTGAGGTAGCTTTTGAAAATTATTCCCCCCCATTTTGACCATTTTTCAAAAAGTGTTCTTTTTTCAAACTTCTCCATATTTTTCCTGTAAAATATAGATCCATGTCTATAAACGCTCCATACATTTTACATGGATCGCTCTGCAATCTTCGGAGATAGGGGGGGGGGGGAATGGGTATTTTTTCGACTTTTTTCGAAATATTTTAAAAAGTATGAAACCTACAAAAATTTCAAAAAATATTTTGAAATGTACAAAATGATACCTTTCATTTGATACCCCATATGACTCTGTAGGTATCTTTTAAAATTTCGGCATCACAATTTGTATGGAAAATGTTTATTTTCATTTTTCATTTATTTTCATTTATTTTTCTCTAAATCTTTACAGGCGCACGAAATGTATTATTATTTTAAATTTCAAGTTGATAGCTGCAGTAGTTTTTGAGTTATTAAGGAGGGAAAAAAGGACAGACAAAGCGAGACCATAAGGGTTTTGAAACCGATCTTCGATCATCAAAACCCTAAAAAATCGATCTAAATGAAGTCAGAAAAATTATGACGTTGACATTTGACACTGACAATGACATTATTCCAAAAGTCTAGGGATGCGATGTTTCATAGATGTCGCATCGTAGAAAGAGTAACAATCTGTGTGTCCGCATCCTACTCGATTGAAGTCGATTGACGAAAACACAGGACGAAAACACTGCACTTCAGTTTTGAAGTGTTGCTATCTAAAAATAATTTCCCGATTTTATTGCAAACTATTTTATTTTGTGTAGAATTTGTATTTATATTAGTTTTTTTTGCGACAAACCGTTTTTCTACGGTTTTTCATAAGCAAACTCCTACAAAGCAATGCCTGATGAATGATGATACACTGGTATAATATAAGGGCGTGGGACGGTACTTGGTAAAACTATAATAATGTTTTATTAAGGAGTATCACAGATCGGTTTGCATCTTTGAGTCTGTATTTAAAGAAGCAAACAGGACTGTTGTAAAACTAGGTACCTGCTGTCACAAATTGTTTGCAAGTGAAACAGCTTCCTAAATTAGTAAGGTGGCAATTTGGCGATAGTACCTACATAGAAACAAGACAGCAGTTACCTACCTACCTAGTTTTACAACAGCCAGAGACTTCTTGAACTTGGCCATTCGTTAGCTACTAAGCGGTAATTTTATATTGTCAGTGATCCACTTCAGCCAGACCTATCGAATAGAGCGTCTTCGTCATTTTAATATTCTTCATAATGATGTCTGTGGTATAAGCTTGAAAACGACATTTTTAACATTACTATTTACCAGGCCATTCGAATCTAGGTACGCGGTATTCGCTACCCAGAGCGGTACCGTCAATAACCCATATGCGTCAACTTTTGGATACATTTTGTTTGTTTTTCTTAATCTATGCACCTAGTTCATTACAAAATCCTTTTTGAATAAATAGCTATCACTCTTTTTTTTACTTGGAGCTTATAAGCTATAAATATCAAGGAAGTACCGAAATGTATGTTAGTTCTCATAGTAAAAAGGATCGTCCAGATGCCAGGTGACATAAGCGACAAGTTCCTAAATTCAGCTACCCTCATTTCCTTGGTCGCTGTAGGTAGATGGTTAAGAATTACTGGAAAATTCAGTTGATGTTGTTTTTGAATTTGAATTCTTACATTTCATTACAACCAAAGCCACAAAACTTGAGATAAGTAGGCGAATTTAGTCACAAATCTGGCCATCGAGTTCAGCTCAGCGCCATAAATTATGCCAGCTGTGGTTTAGGCTACCACAATTTTTTTTAAGTAGCTGTTTCTTATATGAGACCAGTATAAATACATTCATTGATACATAAAAATACATACCTTATCTACAATAGATACCTATTGTATTCTGTCGAGTATTTTATTATAGAAAGAATACCGCACACCCACTTGGATTTCGCTGCCACTTTGTCTGAGCTCATAATTTTTATGTAATTTTAAATTGTGTTTAGTAGATGATATGCGTAGGTCTGAGCAAAAGTAGTATCTCAGAGGTAGATTTGATAGTTGGATAGGGTATCCCAGAAATCTGCTGTTTGTTTTCTCGAATCAGAATCGGCCGGGCGCGCGCATGTCTTGTTCACGTTTGTAAAAATCCAAGAAAGAGGGCGATAAAATATTGCCTTCGATGGCAAATTCGAAGCAATCCGAAGTCAACGGTGACTGTTTGTGTCCGTGTAAAAAGTCTAAAATGGAAAATAAAGTAACTGTAGTTCTGGGTGCTCAGTGGGGAGACGAAGGAAAAGGAAAAGTGGTTGATCTCTTGGCTGTGGACTCAGATATCGTGTGCCGCTGCCAGGTTTGATTATTTTGGCTTTTAGTTAAGATTTCCTATCTTGTGCATAGTATTTAATGTCTTTCCGTGTTCGGTATCGTTTTTTTTTTCGTTTTGTGTACCAAAAATTATAAAAATTATTGAAGATGTTTACTTACTTTTTGAGGTTAGATTTTACGAATGTCGAGGTTCAGGAATTCTGTTTAATTTATTCCTTATTTATAGTTTAATGCATAGCTTACTAGGAAAACAGAATCAGTCTATACTTTCGCTGCTGGCGCGCCGCCAAGATTTGTTTGAAAACATGCAAAGAGACAATGTTTTCAGGAATTGAGATTGCGCGGTTTTGTGCCAACTGAACTGCCAAGAAGCGGGAAAATCAACAGACATCCAGTGTTGCGTAAATCTTCCGTTGTAATTACGTAACATATGCACAGATCATGTGATTTTGTAAATGTACACTCTGCTTTTACTGTTTTCATTTCCTGTACTTACTCTGTTTATTACCAATTAATATTACCAAAGAAATTTTACTGGTCTTAACAAATGGCCAGCTTTCACCTGATACCTAGGTAGGTACATATTAATTTTTAATAATATTTTTCAAAGGTCACTGAATGAGTGACTACCATACAATGTATGGACCACTAAGCTCTCATTCATTCATGTCATAAATAAACCTTGAACGCCTGCTAATTGTGGATTCTTGCCAAGGTCTGGGCCATTGATTATGACGGTCATTGTAATGAACCAGCAATTCCGGCTGAGCTCTTTCTAAATTTAATTTTTATTTTCATAATCTTACGTCAGCAAAATATTTATAATTTAACTACCCACTTTTATCTTTTTTAGTTATTTCCATCTATTTATTCGAAGATGATCAATCAAACTAATGTCATATTATAATACTAAGATTATTATTACTTAAATAATCTTTATTTATAAGTCTGTAATCTGCATATCTTAATACAACTATTTGAGATATCTATCTGTGCTACCTGTGTAGCACAGATAGATATCTTAAATTGTCTTATAATACATTAAATTGTCTAATATGTCTGTACATAAGTACATCGATATCTATTATTGTGGTAAATATTTTGCAGAAAAATGTTGGTTCAATATTTATCTGGCACAAAATGTTTGTTTACCAAGGACACTTCCTTATTAGCGAGTTGCATCATGATATCAACTATGTAATCAGAACATTGAGTGGTGTATTGATAAGATTCTATTTCAGAATTTTACTATTGATTTATATTTCATCTTCATGTTTGAAAAAATAATATTATTCATTTATATGATTCATTTTTGGTAAAAGTCTGATTCTAAGTTTAAGACGGTTTCGTTTCATAATTAATGTTTCTTTCTATATTAGCCACAGTTGGTAGTCTAAAACCTCACAGAAGGGGGTATTAAAAAGTGACGAAAAAAGATGATAACACTAATGGACAACACCTAGGCTACGTAATGGGGGCTGTTATGACACCACCCTGCCTATTAGATCTCTTCTTTATCACACCAATCTCCTGTCTTGTGTGGGACTATCCACCGACTCTACTTCCTTTACAATAGTCTTGCAATGCCATCAACGTTTTTTCTCCAATAACAATATTCTATAAAACAGTTAAAGAACAGTAAATTGTCATTGATTTCAGCCTTGCTCTACATTACAATAAACTTTCAACTATTATTAAACCTAGTTTGTTACAAAAAGAGAAATCTACAATGTGAGTAATCTGTCAACAATATTCAAGGTTCCTAAAATTTAAAATTTTCCATCTCAAATTCTTTCATGGCATTTATCATCATTTAAGTCGAAAGAGTACCATTGCTGAACGAAGGCACTATCCAAAAATCACCACCCATCATGTTTGAGGGTGGTGGATCTATGGTGGTCTGCTATTTAATCCCCACATTTGTTATTTGGATGGGTTGACGCTCGTAACGGGTGTGAGTTAGATTTCTTATGCTGGACAAATGTCCAATGTCCGTATTCCGTAAGTCTGTCCGTCCGTCCGTTCATCATTAAGCGTGTCGTCCAATCATTAGTAAGTTAGATGAATTGATAAGTTAATAATTTTAATTGCATGAATATTCAAGAGATAAAGTTTGGATGTAGCACATATCTCCGAAACTGGTGTTTCAATTTTTAAAATCAATTTTTTCAATGATCATCAGCCTGTATACGTCCACTGCTGAATTTAGGCCTCCCCCAAACAACACCACGAATAGCGAATGTCGTAGGTCCATATAGTGTCTCTATCTAAGAGTTTTAAAAAATAAATCTTATTGACTGATGCTAAAATGATAGGTGCTAATTGCGTCTCAATTAATGCATTCTGTATTTTATATTATGTAGGTACTAGGGAGTGCAATCTTGCAGCAAAATCTTCAGTCTTGGTATTTGCAAGACTTAAGAGGGTTAATCGCGCAAGATCTCGGTATTTTGCGAGATCGCGCAAATCTACGAATTATTTTTGATTATTTTAAGTATTCTGTTGAAACTTGGTAAAGTTATTATTCTAGGGGCGAAATAATCAAATAGGTAGTTTACATATACAAAAATACTGAAAATTCTGAAAAAAAAAACTTCTAAGAAAACACAACATAATCTAGAGTTTCTGACAACTAGCTTCGGATGTTTCGCGCCAAATACCTAACAAGCAGCAGAAAAGGCCCGTTTTGCCACTTCTGCGCTATGGTGTTGTTAGGTTTTCTAACTTTCGTATCATGAACCGCAAAAATCTGGAGATCATTTTCATTGAGCGCGGCTGCGCTCTCGAATGGTCATGGAATGTGTTGCTGTGCAATCTTGCAAATCTTGCGAGACCGCGCTCAAATTTGGGCGCAAGAATAATCTTGCAAAATTGGTGCAAGATCTCGGTATTTCGAGATCTCGTCGGAATACCGAGATTGCACTTCCTAGTAGGTACCTAACTTTTTAATTGTATGTGTAGTTTTTAATAAATGGAAATTGGTGTTCATTCAACTTGTAATTTTTATAGATCTTGTTTCTCAGTCAAGAAATTATTACTATAATTATTAATTTCAGGGTGGCAACAACGCTGGACACACAGTGGTAGTCGAGGGCAAGGAGTTTGACTTCCACCTTCTGCCAAGTGGCATCATCAATCCAAGATGCACATCCGTCATAGGTAAGTGGCTGCGGCTTTTCACGCGTTATATGGAAACGTTTTAAAATTATTTATTTCTATCTTTACTGCCTAGCCTACGTCTACCTTCTATGCAAAATTTCAGTGGTCCGTTCCGTAGTTTTGACGGGAAGAAGTAACAACCATCCAAACTTTCATTTACAATATTATTATGAATGTAATCGATGGATACTTTGTATAGTTTCCGAAAAACCGAGCAGTGTAGACAAAACCTACCTAGGTACCTCCAGATGAGAGTGCTCGTAAAGTAAACAAAGAATCGCACTAGGTATAATAATCAGAGATGGGCCGAACATGGGTTTCACCGAATACGAACATTCGGCCGAATATTCGGTAAAACTTTTACCGAACCGAATATTCGGCCGAATATTCGGTACATTTACAACCCTCAAATTCTAAAACTTTTAGTACTACTCAATCCACACTCGAAGATTCATTTATATCTAAATGAAAAATAGACGACCCAAGATCAGTTCCGATTACGAAATCAATAGCGGAAATAATTGCAGTAGACAAACAACCAATTTCCGTTGTTGAAGATAAAGGCTTTAATCGTCTTATGCAGTTAGTAAAACCTAAATACCAAATGCCGAGCCGAAAACACGTAGGTGATACTGTCATTCCACAACTTTATGAACAATTGAAAAAGACTTAATACGTTAATGACATTTTGAATTGATCTTAAATAATTATATGAGATGTCATATTTGTCTTATATCTCAGTAGACTATAATTAAGTTCCTAACTTGATCTCTTAAATTACAACCTGAAAGTACAAACAAATTACTTATTTTCTTTATAAAGAAATATACTGGTTGAACAGGATAGGTTTAAACGTTTAATATCAATAAATATATTTTGCGACGCTATGCTGAGTAGAAACTAGAAAAAAATATTATTCATATTCTACTAAGGTGTTGTGATTCGATTTAGCTATTCTCTAACACAATAAAGACTGACCGAAATAAATATCTTGTTTATTTTCCTTCAATTAAGGCCTGTATAATATAATATTCTAAAGAGTTAATACAGAAGCCTAATACCAAAACAGCTAGATACCTATATTTTGCATTAAGTTATTATGGTTTACTTGCCTACCCTGCAAGGGATCCGGCGTGAAGATATTGATTGAAGTTATTATCTTTTTACCAACTTACTTTAATTGAAAACAAAGCTTCAGTGACGACAAAATCAGAAAGCTACACTCTAAAATACTAACTTCATTACACTGTACTGTACACTCAAATCATGATAATACACGGGTCTTAACAGTAAAAACTTTGAGTATCACTTTGCCGAACATTAGGTGATTCAGCCGAACATTCGGCCGAATATGAATATTCGGTAAAGCTGCCGAATATGCCGAATACCGAATATAAAACGAATATTCGGCCCATCTATACTTATAATAAAACTGTAACAGGTCCAATTCTGTACATTGAAGATATTTAGAAATTTTTTTTTGGAGGACACTCTACTATCGATACTGAAGCCAAAACTGTATTTTTTTTCATTCATGTCTGTCTGTCTGTCTGTCTGTCTGTCTGTCTGTCTGTCTGTCTGTCTGTCTGTTTCTTAAACGCGCATCACGTCGAAACTACTGAAGGTATCGAAATGAAACTCGGCACGATTTTAGGTCATACTACGAGGAAGGACATAGGATACTTTTTATCCCGGATTTCAGTCAGGTTCCCCTGGGAGAGGGGATGAAAGTAAAATTTCTTTAACGCGCATGACGCCGAAAGTGCTGAATGAGTGGGAATGAAACCCAGCACGATTTGATTTCATACTACAAGGAAGGTCATGGGATACATTTCATCCCGGAATTCAGTAATGTTCCCCTGGGAGAGAGGATGAAAGTAAAATTCTTTAACCGCGCATCACGACGGAACAACTGAATGAATTCGAATGGAACTCGGTATAATTTGATTTCATACTACGAGGAAAGATACATTTTATCCCAGAATTTAGTAAGGTTCCCCTGGGAGAAGGGATGTAAGTAAAATTCCTTCACCGCGCATCACGCCGATACTACTGAATGAGTTGGACTGAATTGGTACGATTTGAGTTCAAGGAAGGACATGGGATACATTGTATCCTGGAATTCAGTAAGGTTCCCCTGGGAAAGAGGATGAAAATAAAATTCTTTAACCACGCATCACGACGGAACTACTTAATGAATTCGAATGCAACTCGGCATGATTTTAGTTCGTACTATGAGGAAAGATACATTTTATCCCGGAATTCAGTAAGGTTCCTCTGGCAGAGGGGATGATAGTCAAATTCCTTCACCGCGCATCACGCCGAAACTACATAGGTAATCAGTTGGAATGAAACTTGGCATGTTTTGAGTTCATACTACAAGGAAGGACATGGAAATACATTTTATCCTGGAATTCAGTAAGGTTCCCCTGGGAGAGAGGAAAAAGTAGAATTCTTAAACCGCGCAATCCGAGGGGTCTACGCGTCGTCCAATATCATGCATTCTTTTTGTTAGAAACAGTGTTGCAAAATCGAATTTGACTAAATCAGTAGAAAGTCGAGTAGAAAATCAGTAGACTGATGAAATAATCTGTAGATTGAAGAAAAAAAATTGTAGATAAAGGGTATGTAAGTTCCTATCTAATTTTTCCAAGACGCACCCATTAGTTAGGTTCCTACAATACAATACAATACAATACAAAATTTCCTACCTACTAAGGTGGTGCGTCTTGGAAAAAAAAGTTAGGTTCCTACCTTACATGACATATGGTGGTTTAGCTGGTCCGGTTATCTGTACTACCGATGTTTGGTTGGAGTAAGTGGTCCAATTAAACTAACTGGACCACAGAAAAATATTTTTTACTGTGGTACACAGCCAACTGTACCTACCTACTAACGAAAAAAAATTACGGTGGTCCAGTCAAATGGATCAGGAGCCCAATTCTGCAATACAATTGCTTCAGTATGACAGTGCAATCGTCGCAGAATCATCACGTAGAATCCTTAGATTATTAAAACTCCAGATAGTGCGTGCGAGATAAATTAATAGTTTCAAACTTGACGCGCGTCTCTCCATCTGCATTCATCATAATTTCTTTCATCTGAGGTGGAATACCAAAACGTGTCATTCTGTGTCGATACCCCTGTCATAGTGAAGCGATTAGTATAGCAGAATAGGGCCCCAGCTGAACGGAACCATGAGTAAGAATTGAAAAGAGTATGACACTTCTTAACACTGACGCTGGCCGAGTCGTAGCTAAAAGTCGTGTAGATAAAGAATGGGATTGAAGATGACAACATGCTATCCCCCGTAGAACCTACACGATTTTTTTCACGGCGGCGTTTCATAATATGAGAGACTATGGTTAAATGTAAACTTAATTAGTCGGCCGGTAAGGCAATCGCGAACGAAGTCGCGGGTACAGCTAGTCTCTAATAATAATCTTCACGCTTTTCAGTCAAGGTCTTTCATGAAAATCGATCAATAGGTACTGATATTATGAAGGCGATAATAAATGTCTGTATGTCCGTCTGTTACCTTTCTATCCTTTATGGGGTCGTCCATTAATCACCTAAACCCCTTGGTGATAGGTGGTGAGGTGTTAGCTACCCCCCTACCCTACCAAAAGCACGTGTATTTTTTGTAGATAAAAACAAAGTTTTAAAATATTTCAGAATGTTGACTGTAAAATACATATTGTAATTTAATTCTGGTAAATTAAGTACCGTTATAAAAATGACTGTTTTCCAGTTCCGGTTTAGAAATCGCGCGTTCGGGTGGATCGTTTCGTGTTGGCGCGAGATTCTTTTTTTTTATTATTCCTGCTTTCTACTAGGAATGAAACTAACGGAAAAGTAATTTTCCGCGAATCGTAAACCATTTTCTAATAATTCTTGAAAAAACTTACCTCCTTCTCGTCTATTGGCGATCACGCGCCAACACGAAACGATCAACCTTCAACGAAAAATACATGATATCATACTAAACCCTCTTGTCATATTATTTCGTGATTTTTCCGACATGGACGTCCCCAGGAAAAGCACGCGCGAAGCCGCGGGTCGATGTTCGCGAAAATATAAAGTTAAAAGTAGGTGCCTATTGTGTCCAGTCCATGTTTAGAGTAAACCAGTTGCGAATGACGTGATTATTATGACTAGCAGATAACAGTGACTAATTCACGATAAACGAATGTACACGTGATTGTCCAAGTAGTGTTAAGTACCTCGCTTATTAATTCTGTGTGCGGTATAATCTGACTCGACTCGAGAGTGATGACTTTAACAGTCTATACACTGGCGAAACTCGATGTGGAATGTTTCTAAACAAACCACGACACAAGAAACTAAAACTCGCTTGCTTGGCGTCGAGTTTCAGATAATAATTGTAAGCAATATTTATTGAAGGAAATCTTTCCTTCAAATCGACAAGTAATGTAAATTGCGTATAAAAACGTAAAAAACGGAGTAAATTTTAGGTTAAGTGGCGGTCTTAAAACCTACCAACGTGGAATACCATGTAATTTTAATATTGATACTATCAGCATCATATACGTCCACTACTGGACATAGAACTCCCTCAAGTGTCCACAAATAGCGATACCGAGCCACCTCCATTCATCGAATCCCCGACATTAATCATCACATTGATACTGTACTACACTTGCGAGCTTTAAACTGGAATCGCTTCAAGGGTTGTAAAAGACTAATTTTTAAAATTTCTTTGCAGTGAACTATGAGTTAAGTTATGTTTTCCCTTACGCAGGATTTATTAATGACGATAAATTTTGATATAATGGACGATAATGTCCGCTGCCACACCGCAGCAGTGACTAGACAGTACCGACAGAAAACAGCGTATACGAGGGAGAAATCCAGCTCATCCAGCTCCGGCGCCGATAGAAGCCGATAGATGCAACTTCGACCTATTGCAATAATTCCCAAAATTTAGGTAGGCAATTTAATTAATTTTAAATCTTCTTGATATCACTTGAAAGGTAACAAAATTACCTTTCAAATGATATACCACAATCTATAGTTCATTGTACATAAATTGTAAAAAAATTGTTTTGATCAACTCGCGAATCGCGATGAAAGCGATTCCATTTTAAAGCTCGCAAGTGTATAATCAGGGCAGTATTGTTCGTAAGACTAGCACTATGTACACATGCAAAGTTATGGGCCAGTACACTAGGCCGGCATAGGCATGCCTAGCGCGGGGATTATGGGCATTACCCTCCCATAAGATAAAAGCCAATAAGGCGCTTATCAGGGGGAGGCTTGCGTCCGGCAGTGGACCAATACCTATAGGCTGTTGAGGCGGAGGAAGACTCAGGACACTAGGCAGGTGTGTTGTGTACAATAAAAAGAACAGCTTTTACCAAAATAGAATAGAATAGAATCGTTTATTCACAGAATACCTACATGTCAAATATTACAATGCTGTTGTTGTATCAGTGGTATCAATGTAATACTACCAGTAATCTTGGACTGGTGTGTGAATTTTAATAAACCTACCTACTAAAATAATAACAATGAATAAGAATTAAATCAAAAATGTCTGATCTGCCCAAAATTAAAATATTCCTCCACGCTATAAAAACAATGAGTCAGTAACCGTTTATTGAGTCTATTTTTAAACAATGGCAATTACAAGTCCTTTAATTCCATTGGTAGTCCTTCCATAGATATTGAGCTTACGCTTAAACGCGGTTAAAAACTCAGCAGACCAGAACAGTGGTTCTGGTTTTTAACCCAACGCCTGTAATTCCGGCCTTGCGCCAGTCACCCTGTCTTTCTAGGCTTCACTGACTCATCTCAACAGCCTATATTGGTCCACTGCTGGACGCAGGCCTCCCCTGATAAGCGCCTTATTGACTTTTATCTCATGGGTGATAATACCCATAATTCCCACGCTGGGCATGCGGGTTGGGGATCGCAGTTCAGTGGTAGAATTGTTGTGCAGGGGGCGCTGCTGCCTGCTCCCGGTTGATATCCCTTAGTCGCTTCTTCTTCTTAGTCAGGCTCGCTTCTAGTTTTACTTATATTTCTGCAAACAATTCCTAATCCGGAAAATTCTCGTCTGCATTGACCCTGAACGTAAATAGGCAGTAATTCGTTACAGAGATACATTAACGTTGCTCTTGGTTCCAGCTGTGCCTGGTACTTTGATCACAACAATTACGGTTTTTATGTTTTACAGCATTATTTGCATAGTTTAAACATGAAGGTTGGAGGTATTTCGATAATGCCTTCGCGACTGAAAAGGTTAATGTTATTCGACAATTTTAATCGCTCGAGAAAACTCGAAAACTTTCTTTGCGGCCCCAAAAAGTTCAGGCAGTACAGATTAACTCAGCTATGGTTAAAATATGAAGAAAGTTTGCGCGCCGTTGTGAAAATGATTGGGTAAAGACAACGCCAAAAAAACTGAATGTATCGAGCTGAAATGCACAGCCTAGAGTTCTGGACGTGGAAATGTTGGAATAACTTTTTATTTTCTCATCTATTACTGTCCCACTGCTTGGCAAAAGGCTCTCTTTTCTCCTTCCACTCCTCGCGATTTAACGCTGTCACAGGCCATGCATGATGGATGGTGTGCGTCAAGCTAGTCTCACCATCTCATCCCTGGCCTTCCACGTCCCCTCCTAGCGTTGGGTGGGCTCCACTCTATCGTGGTCTTTGTCCACAAGTCGCTGGACATTCAGCAAACCTATATCGGAATAACATTAGGTTACTTTTTATTCTAAACAAACGTGCGCGAAACCGCGGGTTGAAGCTATTATTTAATACTTCTTCCATAATTTTGTGCCTGTTGGTTACATTTTGCTGATATTTGTTATTCGACGAAACAGTATTCTATAGCTCTATTTTTGTATCTTAAAGCTCTGTATATCAATTGAATCGTGGTTTATTAGGTAGGTTGCTAGGTAGCAACCTTATCTGAACGGTTATTGGTCTAATTTTATAAAAGAAGTTCTAAAGTTATCGTAGCCAGCGACCGTTGATAAAATATTTAGGCAAGTGAGTCGATGTGGAACTAAATATCTTTAGACTTGTACTTGTAAATAGTTCCAAGCAATATTGTAATAATGTAGCCTGCCTTCGTCAGCTGTTTGTAGTATACTATATGTAGGTACATTATACCAAAATATTTGATTTGGTTCACGTCCAAAACATTTTGTTACGCATACAATTACAATAATTATTTCAGGATTTAGTGGTCTATACCGATATATACATACACAATCTTACATCGCGTTGTCGCTCGTCTGGTTCATTACTTTGTTGTAAAGTTCGTTCTTGCTTTACAACAAAGCTTACAGATATTTTCTGACTGGAGAATATCACCTCAACTCAACAGCCTGTATTCGTCCACTGCTGGATGCAGGCCTCCCCGTGAAAAGCGCCTTTAAAGGCTTTTGTCTCATGGGGGGTAATGCCCATAACCCCTCGCTAAGCATGCGGGTTGGGTATTGCAGTTTGGTCGTAGAATTGTTGTGCAAGGGGCGCTGCTGCCCACCCCGGTGGATATCCCTTAGTCGCCTCTTACGACACACGCGAATATGATGTAGAATATTGGTATACGAAAATTATTGACAAGTTCAAAGTTGGGCATAGACATGTCCTGTAGTTTTGCGCGTAAAAGCGACACTTACCTCCCCCTTGCTAATGATCCAAACTTACCTACTCTTACATTTCGGCGACTCAAAGTCGATCTTGGCCTCCGAGAAGTCGTGTGACGGGTCACACTTCTCTCGACCTCTTGGTAATGTGCTGTCTCTCGCTTACAGCGTCGATATGAATCTTGGCTTTGGCCTTTGACACAAGATTTAGAGAAGTCTTTTGTCAAAGAAAAACAATTATTCTACCACCGAACTGCGCTCCCCAACCCTCTCCCCAAATGCCCAGGGTGGGGATTACGGGCATTACCCCCCATGAGATCAAGCCAATAAGGCGCTTATCAGGGGGAGATTTAGGCTGTCGTGTTGGTGGTGTGTCATAGGCCAAGCCAACATTCTCATGATAGGCATCTCGGTTCTAAACTGTCTCTCGCAGAGTTCGCGGATGGACTTCCTTTTCGTCAATCCAGCGATACCGGCGGCGGCGTCGACTAGGCTACCTACGCCCCGATGGTTTAACCAATGTTTTAAACAACTTCTAGTACTTGCCAGCGATGTTACAAACTAATACTTTTCAATCCACATCAAGATAACCAGATACCGCTTGGCAAGTCTCCAAGGTTTCTGGGTATGTTGTTATCGGTCAACAAACGTTGTATATTTACGTCTACAATCAGTCTTGAATACTGCATAATGGCCTATTCTTGGTAACCAAGTTTATTTTAATGACAGAGGTGATGAGGCGTAAGATCTGGCGACTTTGTATGTGTTAATTTGATCAGATGCGTCATCAGTGATCTTTTTATGATCAGCTTATATAAAATATGGGCTAACTAATTAAATGTAAGGCCGCCAGGTATTACCATATGAATTTCTGTCCTGAGCCCAGGGCCCGTACTCTTAAAAACAAAATCGAAGTTTCTTATTCGGTTTTCGCTAATCTTATGCAATGGACATAAGAGTTGGTTTTGCACGACAACGTAAACTAAACTTCGGTTTTCCTTTTCCGAGTAGGCCCCTGGACGGAAATAATATGTATATTGAACTTCAGATGACGACCTCAGTGGCGCAGCGGGCGAAGGTCCGCCTGCGACCCAGGACGTTGCGGGTTCGATTCCCGCCTCGGAACAAATGTTTGTACGATCTGCAGATATTTGTTAAGGGTGATAAAACTTTTAAACCCATCATGGTTATTAACACTAAATTTGGTGTTCTGGATGTTTTCTATGTATAATAAAAAAAATACCTATCTATGTAGTGTAGGTATTGTAATAAGTACCTATATCAGTTATCTAGTACCCATAACACAAGCTCTGCTTAGCTTGGGGCTAGATAATGCTGTGTGAATTGTCCAGCATTATTTATTTATTTATTTAACTGTTTTCTAGAGTAAGAGCTACTAGTCTTACTTTTGGAGCCAATAATATAAGAGCGTTATTACTAAAAATCAACATATTACCAAAAGCCACACTATCATAATTTATTGTAACATAGGTTCATAGTTATGGTCTACGATTTGTGGAAAACTACTTTTCTGATAGTTTAATTCCTTGCAGAACGAAGAAGATATTTAAAACCGCTAAAATATTTGATTTTTCCGCAAATCTGTGTCAATGACTCAGGAGTCGTGCTGTTCTTCCTCCACTTGTTTAACCACCATATGTCAACAGGGAACGGAGTGGTCATCCACCTGCCGGGTCTTTTCGAGGAGCTGAAGAAGAACGAGTCCAAAGGAATGAAGGACTGGAACGGGAGATTTGTCATCTCGGACCGGGCGCATCTGGTGTTCGATATACATCAGCAGGTATGTACGTATTGTGGCCGACGACAATTCAGTGGGCCTTCCTGAGCCTGTGATTAAAGACTAAAGGTAGACATTATATACTACTATCGATGTATACAAATAGGTACTAACTTCTGCCCGCGGCTTCGCACGCTCTTTTCCGAGATAGAAAGAAGCCTACGTCCGCTCCATGCCAAATGTCAGTATGATTCGTTCACCGAAGTTGAGCAACGTCGGGCGCCGTCTGTACTTGGTTGACTGCACTGCATGCAGACCACACAACTGGCGGATCTCTGTAGAACCATGTCACAATAAGAACAAACGCCAAACACAGTACACAAACGCCACTTTTGATGTTTGTTACTGTACATGGTTCTACAGCGATGCGCCAGTTGTGTGGTCTACCTTTAGCTTTTAGCTTTTTTTTGGGCCGTAAAAAAAGGGTTTTTTGATATGCGAAATAGTTTTGTTCGATGGTATAGAACCGCCCCGTGTGCGAGTCGACTCGCAGTTGGCCGGTTTTATTTATCACTCTTTATTAGACAATATACTAGGGTATTCCCTGTACTTTCGACAACACAACTACTGAGTTGTGTTGGTTTAATGACAGGGAATACCCAACAGAACAGTACAGTGAACAGTTTCAAAACATAGTGAATGCCACACTGTTGTTTCGGGAAAATACCGACTGTAGTCAACATAATGTTGCCTCTGAATGCCTTTTGTAATCGAAATCATAACCGTATCTGAAATGTATAATAGGTGGAACTTGCCGTATTGGTTCTGCCAATAGTGTTTCATTCAGTTCGTATTATCAACTCAAATCTTACTAGCGCTGTTCTAATGAAATAATTCTCTGAAATAACTAAAAACTGACTTCAAATTCATACTAATATCACAGCCTACCTATATGCATACAGTTGTTTGACGAAGGCGTATTGACAGGGCAATCGTTGGCCCCCGCTAAGGGACGGGTCGGGGGCGGGACGCTCCTGAGTTGCTAAGGCGGTGATATATGCAACTCGAGAGCGTCCCTCCCCCGTCCCGTCCCTTGCCCCCCGCTCGATTGTCCTGTCAAAACCACATCAAAATGCCTTCGTCAAACGACTGTATGCATATAGGGCTGTGACAATATAATAAACACGAAAGTAACTCTGTCTGTCTATCTGTTACCTTTTCGATTATGATGAGATGATTATCATTGATTTTGATTCAAGTTTGACATTTCCACAGGTCGACGGTCTCCAAGAAGCGGAAAAGGGGAAGAACTCGCTAGGCACGACCAAAAAGGGCATCGGTCCGACCTACTCCTCCAAGGCGTCGAGAAACGGCGTGCGGATAGGGGACCTGCTGGGCGACTTTGCTATATTTGAGGAGAAGTAAGTATTTTCAACCCTATTCCGATAAACAAAGTGTTCTAAATGGAGACATGGTAGGCCTGAACGAGGCAAAAGCCGGTTTAAAACCAGAGTCTGTTAATGAACAGTTTAAAGCAATGTGTGAGTAAAAAGAATGCTTGTCTTTGAGATGAGAGGACAACGGCGTCTTATATTCAACATTTGAATTATACGACCCCAAAACTTTTATTAAACATATCAAACATAAACGGAGCTCAAGTGGGAATTAAATGACACTTACATAAACGTATAATAAGAGTAGAGTCCACTACATTATGAATGAGGCAATTCGGCCTAGAAAGAGATGGCGAAACGAGCTTGACATACAATCTACCAACATAACATGTGGGTGCATTGAAAAGAATGAAAAAAACAGTGAACCCTATCTCCAGGAATGACTGTAACAATAAAATTAAATGAAATAAATAATAAACCCACTAACAAAAGACAGATTTCTCTTGGTGAGACAGTAAAACTAAATATAAATGAAATTTTCATAAACCCATTTATCGAAAGAGAAGAGGCCTTTGCACTGGTCTAGTTATATCTGAACATAAGTTATGAACTATTTTGACTTTGTTTTCAGATTCCGCACACTAGCAGCGAACTACAAACGCATGTTCCCGTCCCTAGACGTGGACATTGAAGGGGAACTAGCCCTGTACCGGGACTACGCGGCTAAAGTACGCCCTTTGGTCAAGGACACTGTCTCGTACCTTCATAAAGAGATCCAGAGAGGAAAGAAGGTTTTAGTCGAAGGGGCCAATGCTGCCATGTTGGATATTGACTTTGGTAAGTTGGCTGGACTGTGACTACGCGACTAAAGTACGCCCTTTGATCAAGGAAACTGTTTCGTACCTTCATAAAGAGATCCAGGGAGGAAAGAAGGTTTTAGTCGAAGGGGCCAATGCTGCCATGTTGGATATTGACTTTGGTAAGTTGGCTGGACTGTGACTACGCGACTAAAGTACGCCCTTTGATCAAGGAAACTGTTTCGTACCTTCATAAAGAGATCCAGGGAGGAAAGAAGGTTTTAGTCGAAGGGGCCAATGCCGCCATGTTGGATATTGACTTTGGTAAGTTGGCTGGACTGTGTCTACGCGACTAAAGTACGCCCTTTGATCAAGGACACTGTTTCGTACCTTCATAAAGAGATCCAGGGAGGAAAGAAGGTTTTAGTCGAAGGGGCCAATGCTGCCATGTTGGATATTGACTTTGGTTGATTGATTGGTGGCGCTTGTGTTAATACTTTAGTATAAAGATACTGAAGTCCCGGGTTTAAATCTCGGGTCGGGCCACTATTTGTATTATTGGTATTTTTTGGCAAGAACAATTCACAATAGCAGCCCGGAGTCAGGAAGTTGGCCGTGTTACACCCCCGTACCTCGAAAAGCACGTTAAGCTGTTGGTCTTGCGCCTAATCTCTCCCCGGTCGTGTCGGTCTTTTTTTAAACTTACACCATCAGAATTATAATTATTATACATGGCGAAAATGTACAGCAATATTTATTTATTTTATTATACGTATCCCCAGGTACCTACCCCTACGTGACGTCATCAAACTGCAGTATCGGCGGCGTATGCACCGGTCTTGGCCTTCCCCCGAGCGTCATCGGCGACGTGCTGGGCGTAGTGAAGGCGTACACTACACGGGTCGGCGACGGACCCTTCCCTACAGAGTTGCATGATGTAAGTATTGTATTATACTTAGTTCACTGCTAGCTGTGGACATGTAGAACAGCTTACTTATATGCATACAGTCGTTCGACGAAGGCATTTTGCCGTGGTTTTGACAGGGCAATCGTGCGGGAGGCAAGGGACGGGACGGGGGAAGGACGCTCTCGAGTTGCATACATCACCGTCTTAGTAACTCGGGAGCGTCCCGTCCCCCGACCCGTCCCTTGACCCCCGCACGATTGCCCAGTCAAAACGCCTTCGTCGAACGACTGTATGCATATAGGCTGTGCTAGTAGTATAGATAGACTAATAGTACAGGATATGTCCACACCATAGCCAACCCTAATTAACGCCATAACGCCATGTTTTCAGCATCCATCATCTGCCAACAGTCTTTCGCAGATTGTCATCCCATCTGGCCACATTATAATTCATGGAATGATCTTGAATAATTCAACTTCAACTTCCTTGTGAACGGCTTTGCATCTGATTTAATTGAATAATTAGAACCGTTGCCCCAAATTGACGATTGATATTTCCAAATAATCCGTATCGATTGGGCAGGGACACTATCGTGGTCCCTCGTACCATTTCCTTCAGGAGACAGGCCAAATCCTCGCGGAGGGAGGCCACGAGCGTGACGATTTACCGTGTGCGCGGCTGGATCTAGTGTTTGCTCGATAAACAACCTTTTCTCCATGTGTATAAAACTTGTATTACCTCGTAGGTTACAGGTTACCCACGTCGACATTGCAAAATGATTCATAACTCAGGAAACAGGCTTTGATTTAGTTAGCAGTGAAATGATCCTTATCTCTATGGTTATAAAATTCACTTTCCTTCAGGAAACAGGCCAGGTTCCCTAAGAGCGATTCCATGAGAACGGCGTGACGGTACGCCGCTTCGCCGCCTCTGCTGGCTCGATCTTGTTTTTCGTTAGAGGAATATTGCAAACTGAAATTTTAAAAATCTGATTGCAAACAACCATGTGTATAAAATATAATCATCTCGAAGGCAACAGGCTACCCACGTCGACATTGCAAAATGATTCATAACTCCAAGTATATAAATTGCAATTTCAATCACGGAAAAGGCCACCTGCTTCAATTCAGTTCGCAGTAAAATGATCCTTATCTCTATGCGTATAAAATTCACTTTACTTCAGGAAACAGGCAAGCTTCTCCAAGAGCGAGGCCACGAGATCGGCGTGACGACACGCCGCGTGCGCCGCTGCGGCTGGCTCGATCTGGTCGTCGTTCGGTACACAGGCCTCGTCAATGGTTATTCCTCGTAAGTAAATCTAACAATTATAACACTAGTCTTCCCGATGCTTTCCTTAAGACCCTAAGTAGCCTGCTAAGATATTCTGGAGTATAGGCCCACTGACGACGTTGGGTTCATATAGGGAAATCGCCACACATGTGGGCCGCGCAAAATCGGTTGATCATTGTGGGTATTTTTGGTGGAGACTGAAGTTTTATCTCCAGCAGTGGACGTCGGATGGCAATGATAATAAAGGCAATACCTACATAAAGATTTGGATCTTATTATGTATTACTAGCTGCGCCCCGCGGCTTCGCCCGTGTGGACATTTTTCTGGATAAGGTCGTAAAGTATATTTCATACCACTGAGGTGGGGGACACCTTAGTGCCTTAGTGGTATGAAATATACTTTACGACCTACCTACCAAAAATACATTAAAAAAATCATAAAAATCGGTTGAGCCGTTTCGGAGGAGTGTGGCCACAAACACAGTGTCACGAGATTTTTTTATAATGTTTCTCATTTCCATGATCTCGGGCCATATAGTCCAGTCCTTTAGGAGGCAGGCGTGAGGGCGAAGCCGACAGCCGAAGACCCTTTATGAGAGTTAATCTAAAGGCGAGGGCTACACTATAATAATAAATAAATAAAAAATAATGCTGGACAATTCACACAGCATTATCTAGCCCCAAGCTAAGCAGAGCTTGTGTTATGGGTACTAGATAACTGATATACTTAATACAATACATTACATAGATAGATATTTTTTATTATAGATAGAAAACACCCAGACCAACGGAACAAATTTCTGCAGGTCGTACACAAATTTGTTCCGAGGCGGGAATCGAACCCGCAACCTCCTGCGTCGCAGGCGGACCTTCGCCCGCTGCGCCACGGAGGTCGACTGGATGGATGGACTGGGTAAACGGGCTATAAGGAAAACTGTGGATGCCTGAAACTAAAACATGTCTCGGAACTGTTAAAAGCGGCAGACGGTGGCTTCCCTAATGCTGGATTGGTTCCACAAAATGCCGGAACAACATCGGCGCAAACGACTGAGGGGTCTCGAAAGATGCAGCCCCGATTTCACTATCACGAAGACTGCCCGTGAGCAGTTCCTCGTTGTTACGGCATAATACGCTTCCACCCCCGAGTCTACATCCTAAGATGCATCTCTCGTGACTCCACTAAGGCAAGCAAGAGGTGGGGATCTGGTTCTCTTGAGATGCCAGGAGACGAGAACCAGGAACTTCCTCTGGAGCACTCGGTACCCGTGTCGCTACTCATCAACAGCTCGCCACTTTGCCCTGCGGGCGGGCATCCTCATCTTCCTCACCTCAACAGCCTATATTGGTCCACTGCTGGACGCAGGCCTCCCCCTGATAAGCGCCTTATTGACTTTTATCTCATGGGGGTAATGCCCATAATCCCCACTCTGGGCATGCGGGTTGGGAATCGCAGTTGGGTGGTAGAATTGTTCTGCAGGGGGCGCTGCTGCCCGCTCCCGGTTGATATCCCTTAGTCGCCTCTTACGACACCCGCGGGAAGAATTGGGGTGGTGTAAATTCTAAGCAGCTGCGTGCTTATTTATTATTATTATTTAACTTCAGCAGTCCGATCCGATAAACAGTTTTACTATATTGTTAGGATATAAAATAATTATTTATTACAAATAAAACTTTTGAACTAACGCCATCTAGCTAGCCTATAAGAACCACAAGGATTTTCTTTAGGCGAAAAATACTATAGGTACCTGTTTATTTACGAAATAATTATAGTAAGGTGAAATTTTAGATGGATTTGAGATGGTAATAAGGATAAAATTATTTTATTTTAATTTCAGTTTGTGCCTGACGAAGATGGACATCCTGGACACATTGCAAGAGATCAAAGTGGGCGTGGCTTACAAACTCAACGGAAAGAAGATCGATTACTTCCCGTCTTCTATGACGGAACTCAGCAGTGTTGAGGTAAATTGTACTTTATGTACAGGAGTTAAGATTTATATCTCTTTTCTATGACGGTAATCAGTTACGGCGAGAAAACTCTATTTTGAAGGAATGCTTCGTTAGCGATTTTGGTCGTATTTTGGTGGAATATTATGAAACTAAAATGAAATCATCTTAATCGAATATGCTGGCCCGCAGGTTGGCTCGCTGTTCTGATGACGTCAAAATAAGTCTTTTCAGATCATTCTGTCAGTCATTCTACACGAGCGGCCTGTGGTTCAACTGCACTCAGAAAGCCGTCAACACTCTTCGCGTCCAATATAACAATGCCTTCAGGATGCTGTTAGGGCTCCGGCGGTTCTGCAGCGCATCCGGCATGTTCGCCGAGGCGCGCGTAGATGGCTTCGCTGCCTGCATGCGCAAAAAAACGGCCTCACTGTTGAGCAGGGTCCGCCAGTCCACTAACAGCATCCTGACGATGATAGCGGACAAGCTAGATGGGCCGCTATACAAACACAGCATTGCTGTGTTTGTAAAATGACATTCACTCTCCTAAGATAAACTAACATAATTTTTAAGACATTTGTTACTAACTATTATATGGATTTAATTATTATCTGAAATAAATGACTATTATTATTATTATTATTATATTAATCGATTTCATTCATTTTTGGAACCACCATCAAGCTTAGATGTTATGATTTGAAATAGGATCCAGATTTGAACTGTTCAAGAACCACCAGAGATGTGATTTGCAGTTAAAAGGTCGCAAAGCCAACCAATAAATCAAAACAAATCAAAAATTCTTTATTTCCATAAATACAATAAATGTACACTTAGAAAAGGTCAAATCATAAAACTAAACACTGACACGGAAATAAAGTGATATCTTTGATTTCTGTCGCTTCGGTATATAGACTAAAGTAAAGAAGCGACGAAGAAACCTTTAGCCTGTTAGTTGTTATTTTTCCCTCGTCCCAAGCTTTTTTATCCTTTAGATAATCTGATATTTTGTGGTAAGCCTTTTTACAAAGGATATGTTTGACAATTTGTTTGAATTTATTTATTGACAATTTTTGCTACTCACTTGGACTTTTGTTGTAGAAGCGTATAGGTACATTGCCCTTTAAAAGATACAATTATCTTGTGTAGCCTAGTTTTGGGCACAGCGAGTTCTATTATTCATAATTATGTTTGTCGCTATTTTTAGGGAATAGATTGATATTTCTATGAGTGTACAACAAGTTTTCATAAATATATTGACATGGTACTGTCAATATGTTTATTTCTTTGATTTTATCACGCAGGGATTCTCTGCGACCCATATAGATAGCCCTCATTCTTAATTTCAACATTACCCATAAACTAAAAGTATCACTAAAATTACTCACTAGTATTGTAAAAAACGCCTATTGGTCATAGCCGCGTAGAGAATGCAAGCAGAAGCGAAATCAAGCCTTTACCCAGCTATGGGCGATCCCATGCCAATATAATGATGATTTGAGTACATCGTCTGTGTAAACCCACTGTAAGCACACAGGCCTCAGTTAGTTCAACTCAATGCTTATGTTTTGCAGGTGGAATACATCACCTTACCCGGCTGGAACTGCAGTATAGAGAACGTCCGAGAGCTGGCGGACTTGCCCGAGCAGGCGCGGAAGTACGTGAAGGTTATAGAGGAATATTTGCAGATACCTGGTAAGCCCAATTACTTTTATTATTTCTGCTTTTTTACTTTCAAAGGTGTCGTGAATTGGATTACGTATTTTTGAAATGTAGTGTAGTTGTGTAGTTGTTTGACGACCTCAGTGGCGCGGGCGAGGGTCCGCCTGCGACGCAGGAGGTTGCGGGTTCGATTCCCGCCTCGGGACCAATGTTTGTACGATTTGCAGATATTTGTTCAGTGTGTTCTATATACCTGTTCCTATATACCTGTTCTCCAAACTTGATCAGTCACGTTCTAAATATAGCACTAGGCCAACTAGGAATTTGTTGCATTACTCAAATCACAAAACAACTAGGTTTCGGGGCAGTTTTAGGTACCAAGCAACCAAGTGTTGGAATAACATTCCACCACCCATTCGGCTGTTAAAATCCAAATTCACTTTTAGAAAACGGCTAAAAATTGTTATTTTGGATCTGCAAAAGTCTGGTTTGCTTGGTTTCGATGCCCCTTTTACATGTTAGATAAACATTATTAATATTATTTGTTTTCTTTATATTATTTGTGTATTATATGTATATTAAATGTGAGTATTACAATATTGATAGCAGACGCACCCACATAGGTATGAACTATTAATATTTATATAACTTTCTATTTTTCTATAAATTTTGCACATATTTTCTTAAAAAGGCACCATTATTATAACTGAGCGAGTATATTTGTTTTTCTTTTCTAATCGTTTTGTAATCGCAGGGTCCTGTGATTGTTCTATTTTTGGTCTGGGCAGAATAACAGCGCCTTCTGCTCATAACAGTTGGCATTATGCTGAGCCTACGCCCATTTGCTACTGCAGCACACATTGTTTGCCTACCTACTTACTCCTAAATATTGTTTACATAGTTTGTTAAATGTACCTACTTTGTACTATGTACGTACTTATTTTGTTAAATGTACCTGTGTTATTAATTATTTAATTTAAGATAATAATATTTTATGTTTAATGTGTTATGTAAATGTGTGTGTTGTGGCAAATAAATAATATGTCTATGTCTATGTCTATGTTCTGGATGTTTTCTATTTATAATCAAAAATATTTATCTATGTAGTGTATTGTATTAAGTATACCAGTTATCTGTACCCATAACACAAGCTCTGCTTAGCTTGGGGCTAGATAACGCTGTATGAATTGTCCAGCATTATTTACTTTTTTATATTTCTTTAGTTGTACTTGACAGGACTGCATTCTGGTCGAAATATAATACAGATTGTATTATGTTTCGACCAGAATGCAGTAATGCTGCATTATAATCGTGGTAATCTATTTCAAGACCGATCAAGTACATGTTACATAATGTCTTATCCCATTATAACTAGCTTCTGTCCGAAGCTTTAATCGCATGATAACTGAATAAAATTTGTTCATCATAGCACTCGAAATGATGAAGTTGTCTACCTGTAAAAGTTTTTGAGCTGAATCAACTTTCTCCCATTACAAATTTGCCAATTTTACATCATTATATATAAACTAGCTGCATTCTCACTACCCGTGTTGTCCTATTACCCGTTTTCCCGTAGGAATGAAGCATTTTCCCGCGGTAAAAAGTAGCCTATGTTCATCAGGAATAATGTGGGCTTCTAATGGTAAAAGAATTTTTCAAATCGGTCCAGTAGTTTCGGAGAATATTCAATACAAACAAACAACCAATCAAATCTTTCCTCTTTATAATATTAGTATAGATTATAATAGACCAATTTCTGAGCCTACACCTCCATATTTGTGCCATTTTCCTGGGTTATAATATTTTTTCTTTATTTCTAGTGAAATACATTGGCGTCGGGCAAGGCCGGGAGTCTATCATAAGCGTTGATTAACAGCAATCGACACTGCACCGCTGCGACTGACTCGCCTAAGTATTGTTAGCGCTTTTGTAAACACACGTTTCTTCACCGTAAAAATCTACGGTTAATTTGACGTGTAGGCGCGATTGCCAGTGTTGTATAGAAGACTATAGAAGTTTGTTCGCACACATTTTTTCGACGTTAAAATCTGCCGTTAATTCGCCGTGAAAGAGACGGCGCCATCAACAAGCTTTCGTAGTGATCAATACAACACTTGACGACCGTGCGTTCACACAGCAAATTAAAATTAACCGTAGATTTACACGGCGAAGAAAACGTGTGTGAAAAAGGCCCTTAGGATGCCACCACAATAAATCCATGGACCGTTGATACACATTGGTGGGGTAGTTTGAACGCATATTTAGTTACTATCGCGCAAAACTACCAGTTGCTAAGCGATAGCAGCCAATGTGCGATCAGCCTGACGCATAGAATTATAGACAAATTATCTATTCTATAAATTAATTTGGTGCTCTCAATATGGCCTCAATGCACCTGATTATTGAGAACAGGTTTCTGGTACAGTCTGAATCATGGTTAGTTATCCCAGTGTTAAGGTGGTCGCCGCTCGAAAAAACAATCGGGTTTTTACTATTTTCTAGGTTCTACAAGTAAGTTAGCAGTTAAGAAATTTTGGACACATTGTAAGCCATTTGCTATGAACTCACGCTAAAACAATCTACGAAGCAAGTGTCGTTTTTGTGTCTATCGACATTATGAGATTCTTTACTAAAATCAACATTATGTCAATAGACTCAAAGATCACAATTGATTCAAAGATACTTTTAGCAAAGATTCATAGCAAATAGCTCACAATGTGTGCACAACTTCTTATCTGTTATCTTAATTACTTGTAGAACCTAGAAAATTAAAACCTAGAACCTAGAAAAGTAAAAACCCGATGTTTATTTTCGAGCTTCACTTACCACCTAAGCCGTTTTGGTCACTATGCGTCAGGTTCTGTAAAACTGATGGCGGAAAATGAATTGTAATAATAAACAATAAAACTCGAAATAAAGTGTAATTATGTCAGTCGCGCGTCTAGTGTAATTTAAATCGAAATATAGGTGAATGTAAGAATCAAACAGCTTCTAGAAAAAATCAATCGAGATTCATCAGCATTTTACAATATGGTGCCGATCTGTCTTCACAAATCAGTATTTAATTTATGGATTCATAGTTACAGTTGAATAACTTTAGTTATTGCTGATAGGTTGAATTGGGCATGACCTGTTATGTCTATCCTTTTCTGATACTAAGGATTGTTTGCTAGACGTCGATTCCAAGGAAAGAGACAGCAGGATACTGGGAAATAGTGCTATTAAGTTCATAAGAATTATAAACATGGTGCTTCTATTAAAATACTGAGATAACCCGAGCTTCCCTGAGCATAGGAAGAGAACTTGTATTTCTAATCTATACACTAGCTAAACTCGATGCACAATGTTTGTAAAGAAATCGCCCATACTTAACCTAAAATTCACACTGTTGTCGCGAGTTTTACGAATTTACGTTACTTGTCGATTTGTGATTCTTCCTTCAATAAATATTGCTTACAATTATATCTGAAACTCAAGTGAGTTTTAGTTTTTGGATCGTGTTTTGTTTACAATCATTTCACATGGAGTTTGGCTAGTGTATAGGAATATAAATGTGCCTTTTTATTAGGGAAGCGTCAATAGGTAGGTCAATTTTTTACAAGTCTGTTATATTGACATTTCTTATCGTTGGATATCATTAAAGACAACCTTTGAACTGTATTCACGAGACAGATAATTTTACCCAATATGAAAAGTTTATTTAAGACATTATTTTATAATTACGTTCATGTTAATAATTTGTATTCAACTCTCTTACATTTTTATTTGTTGGTTTATTCATTGTAGTTTTTTTCTATTTGCTGGATAGGATACCTTAGTGACTAAATTAGACTAAAGTTAAGCCGCTGGCCCACTGCAGCGCACGCTGTGCACGGCCACGCGGCGCATTTTAGCTGCGTGGGTACGTTTGTTTAATAACATGGGTCTTTTCTTGCAAAGCGAAGCTAGACACACGTGCGTAGCCTCTCCGTGTGCAGCAGTGGGACTGTGGCTCTAAGTCTCCGAAGACCAGACCTAACAGCACCTTTAACAAATAAAAGGGACACTAATTTTATGTCCATTATTATCATTTCTATCTGGTGCAATTTTAGCACAAACTGAGCTGTTAAGCTTGTCGCACATCTGGAAAGCACCGCTGCAGCACGTCACAAAAACGTGCATTCAAATATAGGCTTTAAGGCTAAACAAGTCGCTCATCTTTCTATACTACCGTGGCAGGGTAACTACTACGCTATGTTGACCATCCAAAACTAAGGATAATAGATAGATAGATAGATAGATAGATAAAAAATTTACTTGGTACTACAGACACACATACAATTAACAAAGATATACAAATTTTAAACACAAGTACAAATATACAAATTTTAAACACAAATACAGTATGTTTAATTCAATTTATCTCGTCTTTGTCATGTTTGTATATAGCCAAAACTGTTAAAAAGTATACATTTGATAAAAACAAGCTTTTGAACTTTCGCATTTCATTCAACATTGATTTTAGCTCAACTTTATGCGAAAATAAAATAATATACGGAGAAAGAAAACTCTAAATTAGCCCCGTACATACCGACATAGTTTTGTTATTCAAAAGTTGAAATAAATTTGTTTAAAAATATTACACGCAATAGTTTTTCTATAAATAACCCTTGTGCTAAAAGTCTGTTTCCATTTTTTTACGCGGCCGTTTTTGAATAAATCATAGTGCATTACATTCTAGCGCGCGGGTAAGTCTATTAGGTCAGGTGAGATAGCTTACATTTACTCCGTGCCCACTGACGACTTCGCCCCGACGACTTATGTAGCCTTAACTCGTTACATCTAGATGAACGGGCTTCGTTAGGAGTAAGTTAATGTTGACCCTACAGGTCGGGTCAACTTTTAGTCGTCTGGTCTTTCCGTAGACGGTATAATGTATCTAAAGATAACGTAAACTTTTTGAATGCACGTTTTTGTATTGTGTGGCAGCGGTATTGGATTAATCAGTGCCGAGCCTTACTCTTAAATTGTTTAAACAGTTGTTTTACTAACTTTTATTGTATTCAGTTACATTTTTAACTGTTGTCTATCGTTTAACCCATTCCAAAGAGGTATGTACTTAATTATGGTACTTACATGTCGATGAACATCGCTTTTTATATTGTGAGGTGTGTTTTATGTGATATCTTTATTATTAAAATGTAAATATTTCAATACAGTTACTATTATGCCAATAAAATAATGAATTATTCTTTTATTCCGTTGTTTTATTAGAAACTAGCTGCTGCCCGCGACTTCGCCTGCGTAGTTCCCGTTCCCGTGGTAATTCCGGGATAAAACATAGCCTATGTCCGTCTCCTGGTTCTAAGCTGCCTCCCCACCAATTTTCAGCCAAATCGGTTCAGCCGTTCTTGAGTTATAAATAGTGTAACTAACACGACTTTCTTTTATATATATAGACTAGCTGACCCGGTAAACTTCGTACCGCCTTAATCAGAGATATCGTAAATCGTTGCTTACGAAAAATGTACGAGAAAAAGATTTATTTTTAAGTTTTTTTGTGTGAATTTTTCATCTACCTTTTATAAAATCTTTATACAAAATTATAATCAAACAATAGAAACTAATTAGAACTAGTATTTACAATTTAGCTAACCGCAAACTGTTGCAAACAATCTACAGGTACACAATACCAGTTTGAAACCACGGTCAAATCTGCCGCCGCACCAGCCCTCACGGATGTCCTCGGGACGATGGGAAGGCGCAAGTTCGCCTACGCATGCAGCATTACACACAATGGGCCTATGATGAGAATAGGAAAATTTTAATTATAACAATAACTCGGGACAGAGACAAATCCAACAAATCATTAAAATCGGTCCAGCCGTTCTCGAGTTATAGGGTAAATGGTGTAACTAACACGACTTCGTTAATACAGGGTGGCTTTTTAACATGGGAGTGGATAGCCAAATCCAAAACTATCAGAGTTCGAGAAAAGTGAAAGACCTCGATCTATTGGTGAGTGCAGACCAAGCGAGCGAGTAGGATTCGACGATCGGTACGTTCATTCCATTTTTCTGATGTAGCGACAACAGCCGGAGCACGGCCGAAGGCGAACGAAGGACGTCCACACTGGTTCTATTGCGTTCGTTCGTTAGCATTCGCTTGCTTGGTCTGTACCCGACATGAGAAAACAACAACTACATGTTTAGACTTTTTTTAATCTTGGAAATCTCGAACCCGTTTGGTCATCCGCTCCCATCTCAAAAAGTTACCCTGTATACATAATAGATTTACCTTCAAATTATAATGACTCCTAGCAAATAAAGTACTGGGAAATATGAAAAATTAAAAACTGCTTTCGTTTGAATATCATTTTATCAAGTAAATTTTTTACATTCCTATAATTTCAGTCTAGCATTTAGAGATATTTAAGTCACTACATAATAGATTTTTTACAATAGATTTAAAATACCTACACATTTTGATTTGGATTAATTTCTAAAGATAAAAATATGCCGTAGCAAAATTATGGTACTTCAAGTACCATTACTATACATATTATATTACCATACATAGTTAAAATGGTAAAATACATACTAACTTATTCCATACAATCTCAGATATAAATTATTCCTGTGAACATAGAATATATTTTTTACACTATCAAACTGTAGCATAATCAACGGTACGCGGTTTAAAGCGAAAAAGAAGCCTATTTTATTCTTTAAATGCAGTTTTTATCTTAGAAGATAAACATTGTTTGAGACTTATTTCAACAATGATAAGATCTTAATTCTAAAATGTGGTGTTTTAAAAACTACGAAGAGATCATTGGATATAAATTATCACTGAACTAATGAATAAGAAAGTGTAGCAGAAGTAAAACAGACGGGTTAATTATCTAACTATCTATCATCCACAATCAAGAGTTAATCTAACTAAACAATTTGTCTCTGGCCAAACAAGGTATGGAAAAAAGAATCCATCAAATGTAGAGTAACTGGCCCATAGTTTTACAATTTAACATTGGGTCATTAATTATTTACAATTTAACATCATTGGGTCAGCAGAACATCATTGGTATCAAATTCGGCCACTACTGTGCAGTAATATTTTGCTGACCTTTACACAAGGGTATACTTAGTTCCACATCTTAAGAATCGAACCCCTGCAACTCAGCCCATGTCCTAAGAACTTACTAAAACCCACCCCAACCACTGCGTACACCAATCCAGGCTTTGATTACTAATGGCAAAACTCTGGTGAGAGGCATATTCAGCAGTGGATGTATAATGCTGTAAGGGTAGTTAGTCCCTTCCATTAGACTCTGCATTCTTCCTCTTAGGCTTGCGATGCCGGTCTCTCTTGCGGCTTGATGATGAGCAGGATGAAGATGGGCTGGAATCTGGTGGGGAGCCTGCTTCTTCAATTGTAATGCCCGTTTGTTCCTCTAGTGTGGAGTTGCGGGGAGCCTTGACATCTGAGTTACTGCTGCGCTGAACTGATCTGAAAATTGGAGGAGTTTATAACAGAGGAAATAAAAACATAACCATCCTGCTTGCACAGTTGGGTAAAACCTTATTATGGTCTGCATGTTTCACTGTAAGGCTAGGGCAATAGCATTTCTTCCTTTGAAAGAAACAAATAATAAATAAATAATGCTGGACAATTCACACAGCATTATCTAGCCCCAAGCTAAGCAGAGCTTGTGTTATGGGTACTAGATAACTGATATACATAATACAATAAACTACATAGATAGATATTTTTTTATTATACATAGAAAACACCCAGACCAACGGAACAAATTTCTGCAGATCGTACACAAATTTGTTCCGAGGCGGGATTCGAACCCGCAACCTCCTGCGTCGCAGGCAGACCTTCGCCCGCTGCGCCACGGAGGTCGTTATAAATAAGGTGGTCGTTATAAATAGTAAGAGTCTTGGTTTGGGTAAACAAGGAGGCAAGGGAAATCTTTGATCAGCAGTTGGATGCGGAGGATAGGAAGGTTAGATAGATGCTTTGTTGAAAAGGTAGGATCATTAATAATGATTTATTACTCACTTGTGAACTTTAGTGAGCTTCTTATTATTGCTGGTCTTGATCTTCCGCTTGCGTCGCTCGGAGGGCAGCGGTGCTCCAGCCCAGTCGGCATCATCTTCGTCATCGCTCAACAGTCCAGCATATGATGTTGGCTCACGGCTGTTTGAAGCGATGCGGCGGGAGGCAATGCGAGAACTGTTGCGACCCATGCCTGGAATTAAGTACAATGGTATACTAATCTGGTAAGTTTGACGATGTTCACCCAGATTAATGAGTTGTGGGAGCTAGCTACATAGCTAACGAGCTGATGTCTGATGATGTTACAATACGCGTCGCTCTATTACGCTACTATTGCATTGGTTTCTTTTACTAGTTTCTGTAATCTGAGTGTAGTGGTAGTCATCTGTCGGATTTTCGAAGTTAGGTAAATCGCATCTGTAGACAACTTACCCATGCATTTCTCAAGATGTGGAGCGAACCTAGTAGCAGACACAGGCCGCTCGCAATTAGGACAAGAGCAGTTGCAATCGGACGTCTTTTTCAGAACAGACAAGCCGAAAACATCACATTCTGAAGAATTCACTATCTTGTAATCTTCTTCTTCTTCCTCGCCTTCCAATAGCTCTGTGAGACCGGTCTTCAGTCCATGGTGGAACTCGAAAACACTTCCGAGGGTCACATCGTCACATAAACTGTCGAAAATGAAGTTAGCAGCTTCCTCTGCATTGCCTTCATCTTGCATAAGTTCGAAGAACTTGGTGTCCAGATCGTGCATGCTAAGTTCACTGGTTCTGTTGGACATTTTGATTTAGTTTTGGTATTTCTGATTTTTCAAAATCATAACATTGTTCACACACAAAACAAAATCAAAGCACTCCGGCAAATTCACAACTCAAACTCAAAGCAAACAAAGAGAGAGAAAGAGTACACGTGTGCATGTGCACTGCACATGAATGAAGGAACAGACAGCCACTAGAACTGACAGAAATGAAATCGTTTTTTTTTGTTTTGACATTTTTGACAAATTCACTGACAGTAGTAACATTGACACGTGGTGGACACATGGATTTGAATGAAAAGAAAAGGTGCCGGTGGTTGATGTTTTACCCGACTACGCAACAAGGATTAATATTATTATTATAATATTATTGACGGAATTTATTAACATGTTATTCGGAGGAGCTGCATGACCCAAAGAGAATAAATAACTAGGTATGGCAGGACCTAAGAGAAAGTATGGACAGGACATGGGCAGGACCATCAAGCTGTGCAACAAAATATTTGTTTGGAAGATCTGCGGATTGCAATTGGTTATTCCAAGTTTACCAACTGGCTACTAGGTTAATAAATAATACCCTCCCTCTACCCGGCCTCTTCTTTTAAACGCCAACCTACTCGGTCCTGTTCAATTTGATTTTCTTCGATTCATTTTAAGGGCGATGCGCTATGTAGGTAAGCAGGTATTAGGACAAAAATCCTTAATTCTATACCTACTTACGAACGAGATGGACTTGGAACCAGCATTAATCTGTTAGTTAAAGGTTCATGGGAACCAGGGCTTGATACCGGTACCGTAAAACACTGCAACTCTACCAACTAGCTTCAACTTTGCCTAATTGATAAAACTCCAAATATATTTTTAGATGTCATTAATTTTCTGCTAACAATAACGGGTGAATCCCATTATTACTGAGACAACTTATTATATTTCTTTATGGTACTACTGTCGTACGTATTACTAACACATTACTTTCAAACTGCTGTTAAACGTCACGGATGCGGTGCGTGCGTTTATTTCGAGGGGTCCAAAACTTTGTCATTTTGCTGTAGAATATAGAGTATTCAAACTTTTTGACGACTTACGAAAATATTTTCTTTTTATTGTTTCTGCTGTTATTTTTAATGAAATTGTAGTCCGATGGGACGACAGATCGACACGATCGGGAAGAGGTTAGGCGCAGAACCAACGGCTTAACGTGCTTTCCGAGGCACTGGGGTGTAACACCGCCAACTTCCTGACTCCGGGCTGCTACTGTGAATTTTCTTGCTAGAAAAACCCCAATAACAACTATTGGCCCGACCCGGGATTCGAACCCAGGACCTCATAATTAGCGGTTGAACAAGCTGACCGCAAGACCAACGAGGCAGTAGGAGAATAATAGGCAACGTTGCAAAGGGTGTTCTGAATATAAATGACATTGCCTAGAGCTAGGGTAATCACTATTTTTAACCGATTTCCAAAAGCGAGAAGATTCTCTATTCTTTGAGTTTTTTTATATACGTTCGATTAGCGAATTTTGGTTAAGTTGAGAGGTACTTCATATATTTTTAAATTTTTTTGTTTACTTTTTCATTGTAAAATTTATGTTAACGACTTTTTAAATGTCTAGAATTCATATTAATTTTTTTTTAACTTCTCTATAATTATTACTCTTGACAAATAAACTTTAAAAAAAATTTAATAACTAACTCCGGCTTATTAGGCACAATCCTAACTCTATTTCACTGTTTGTATGCATTTTTTTGATCGGCAAAGTTTGGCTTCCAATTTTGCCTACGTGCTAGAAAGGTGGTAATTACAAGTAGTTTCACTTAATCTATAGATTTCTCGTCAGTTAAACTACAAAAATGCTCATAAAATTAAGATGTTTTAATTGTGCGTATATTTTCTTTTATAGTTTTCTTGGCAAAGTTGAAGTTTTTTGGCAAAACTTTGCCTAGAACTTTGACAGCCTATAAGTACGACAACCCACGAAGAGAAGTTTAGCCACTATGTACATGTACGTGAGAAAATATGCTCAAAATTGAGCTCTAACTGAAAAATTGCACAGATTGTCAATACCATACAAATCTAAATAACAGTGTCTTGTTATTAAGATTTCTATGGTCAATACCTACTTTATGAAATATTTATAAAAACTTCAAATTCCGTGCAAAGTTGCAGTAGTTTACGATACCAATAATACCTGTGCTAATAACGGTAATAACGGTATTTTGTTTTCGATAAATTCGAGTAGATCGATACTTTTGAAGTAAGTATCGATACTTTGCCTTAAAATAAGTTTACTCTCTGGCTTGTAGAAAAATGAATTGTTGATATCGATATTTTACATGCATAATATCGGTAATTATACCGATATTTATTGAAAATACCGATATTACCTACACCGATATTTTAGTATCGTTACCGATGAAATTACCGATACCGCACTAAGGAATTAGTAGGTACCGCACTAAGTCGGCTGCACCATTGACGGGGTTACGGTCAACAACTTGTGCTATGCAGACGACATGGTGCTGATGGCGCCATCTATCAGGGCACTTAGAGAGTTATTATACCATTGTGAGGCTTAAGCTGCTAGCCATGGCTTGCAGTATGCCAAAAAAAGTGAATTTATGGTTTTTGGATCTGGATGTTAGGCCCCGGTATGAGTGCCTCCTCTTTTGTTATATGGGAAGGTACTTTCTAGAGTTTTTAAGTTTAGGTAATCTGTGACATCTGGTTACAGATAACTTGAGAAGAAGGACATGGACAGGGCATGGAGAGGGAGCGGAGGGAGTTGACGGTGAGAGCGAATATGCTGGTCCGCAGGATTGCTCGTTGTTCTACAGAATTTAAAATAACTCTTTTCAAATCCTTTTGCCAATCCAGCACGAAGCAACACGAGCAGCCTGTGGTTCACTTATACGAAGTAATCCGTCAATACTCTTCGCGACCAGAATTAATGCTTTCAGGATGCTGTTGGGGCTGCCGCGATTAGCGCCTCCGGCATGTTATTTTATATTTGTTATATTATGTTAAGCTCACGTAGACGGCTTTGCCACCTTTAAGAGGAAAAAGGCAGCCTCACTGCTTAGTAGAATACGCGGTAGTACCAACACCATCCTGGTAGCAATAGCCGATAAACTGGAGTTATATACAAGAACTATATAAACTATTAACTCCATCTCAATATATACAAATAGAATATAATAATTATATTATAAATTATAACATAGGCTAAGATTTTTCACCCAATGTATGGATCAATGTAATCTGTAAAATTAAATTAATAAATTATTATTAATTATTCTGTTCTTATTATTATTATTATTAAGGTTTTTTGTTATTGTAGTGCGTAACCCCACACTCAGGGTAATTCGCAGAGATTTTCGACCTTTTGACCTCGTGGTGTAGTTGTAGTTGGTAAAGCACATTCCTGTACTGACGGAAGGATGCGGGTTCAAGTCCCGTCGAAGTCGAAAATTTTTGCGATATTATTTGATTTCTTATTATTATTATCTAGTCCGTTCTTAAGAAATACCGGTATAATTTATATCGATACCAAAGATGTATCACGTCTAGGTCAGTCGAACAGGTATTTGAAGACACCGCTATTCCAAACCCTGCTTGAAACATCATCATAATCATCATTATAATATCTTTTCTATTTTACTAGCATCTTTTCTTTTTATTTTGTTTGAAATTCTAACTGAAGGTAGGTAGATAAATACTATGGCGACAGAGTGTAATATGTAGTAAGTTGTCTTTTCTTTGCGTGTGGTGCGTTGTTTACGATCATTATGTTGGTAGGTAGTTTAAGATAACGATGAAGCCGAGATGTGATAATAGGACAGAATTAAATTATATCTAAACAAACCGCTGTAACTTACTGATAATTATCTTAATTTACATTATGTATAAATAAAGCTTCAACGTAAAATTGTTCAGTCAGTCAGTAATTACTTAAGTAGTGGCTTGGTGTATTGTTAATTATCGTAGCCGATAAAATGGTAAGTTGTCTATTCTTAGTAGAATTTTAATTTTAGCGTTTGCACGAAAATAAATCAGAAACTTGTCAGAAATTCCTAAACAGTGACAATCTTCCAAAATGTATTCACGCTGTATTAGGTAGGTACCTAGATATATAGAGAGAAATTTAAATAATGCTGGACACAATTCATACAGCATCATTTAACCGCAAGCTAAGCAGAGCTTGTGTTATGTAGGTAGGTACTATGTTGATACTAGATAGGTACTTACTGAATACTGATATACTACATAATACATTATACTCACCTCACCTCAACAGCCTATATCGGTCCACTGCTGGACGCAGGCCTCCATCTAAGCGCCTTATTGACTTTTATCTCATGGGGGTAATGCCCATAATCCCCACGCTGGGCATGCGAGTTGAGGATCGCAGTTCGGTGGTAGAATTGTTCTGCAGGGGACGCTGCTGCCCGCTCCCGGTTGATATCTCTTCGTCGCCTCTTACAAGACCCGCGGGAAGAATTGGGTTGGTGTAAATTCACACACAGCAATAATAATAATCATCCTTAATACCTTTATTTATTAATAATTTTAGCATCAGCTCTGGAAAAATCCCTAATTATTGGAAAATTTTCGGCAATTAATAAAATGGCCCTCAAAATTTCCAGACAGCTACATACAGACCGATCTCCATACTGAGCATCTTTTAAAAAAATCTGGAAAAGTTTAAATCGTCTTGTTGCTTCCTTAGATAAACACAACCCAGACAAACAATTCGGCTTCAGGAAGGGCAAATCGGCTGAAGACGCATTCACGCTGCTTGCAAATCTAGTGTCCTTCCATGTTGACAGTAGCAAGTGTTGCATAGGTGTTTTCCTAGATTTAGTAAGGCATATGACACCGTTTCGGTCGATTTGCTCCTCAAGAAACTGGAATCCGCTGGAGTCCGTGGTATAACACGCGATTGGTTCAGAAGTTACCTATCTAATCGGAGACAATGTGTGAACATACGAAACGAACAAAGTGCACACCTTCCCATCAACTGTGGTGTACCCCAAGGTAGTGTCTGGGGCCAACATTATTCTTGCTATATATAAATGACACCTTATATATAACTAGAATTGAACAGCGCTGATGTAATAGCATTCGCAGGTGACACTGCAATCATATTTTACGGAAATAGCTGGGAAGAAACCTACGCATGCGCCGAAAAAGGTCTAGTGGCCATAAGGAAAGCTCTTGACAGGAATCTATCGGCCTTGAACATTACCAAAACTAAACATCTTGCTTTCTCAAAGACCTCAGTTGCTAGCGCCCCACTCACGTGTACCTACGGTTGCATTCTTGCGGACAGCTCCTGCTTTTTATAAATAATAAATAAATAATAAATAATGCTGGAAAATTCACACATCATTATCTAGCCCCAAGCTAAGCAGACTTACGACTTTACCTTTTGACAACACATCGTCGTGCCCAGGTGCGGACGTTATTTATACGCTATTTTGAACCGACTACGAAAACAGGAGGATGTTCTATTCGGCTGTATGGCCGTCAATTGTGGACTGATTTTGATGATTCTTTTGCTATTGTATAAAAATTGATTTTTATTCCGGAGGGATTGGTAATAGTCCTGAAAAGGGGGTAATCACTAATCAGTGATCCTATAAAGGTTTCTTTTTCCCTTTTGGGGTACAGAACTCTAAAAACTGGATACACAGAATTATATAGGTAGGTACTAAGTAATTTCAAGTTTTTTGTTTTTTTTCACAACTATCAAATGATACACTTATAGGACTAACTTTTTTGAAGTCATTATGTTCTCTTTACTTTACTTTTGTTCTCAGGTGGTATTCACAGCGCGTGGTCTCACTCCCCCCGTGTTCACTCCCCTGAATGATGATCTTACTGTGAACTATGCTGCTATTCCTGGGTACGCCAAGTTCCTGGCCGATAATGGGATCAAATCTGTACTCGGTAAGTAAATACCTACTTTTAGGTAGGGCCTCGTGGCGGTCAGGGATAAGAATCTATCCCTCCAAGCAGTTTCATCAGTTCATCAGTTTCATTCATTTATTACTCATAACCATAAGCAAACTAAATTTAATAATTGTTAGGTGTACATTGTATCAGGTAAAAAATAGTATATGTTATCTCATGCGTTGTCATTCCAAGAATTGTGATGTGAGAAATCAAAGATCCTATGACTACGTTTAGGTACCTATACAATATCTTTGTGAGAAATAATTAGGTATTTATGAATCATCATATTTAAATTTTTAATTATGAACTCTGGAAACGCTATCGGCTATGTTGTGACGTCATAGGACTCTCAGCCATGATGGGATACGAGTAAAATTCGCTATGTAGTCTGTCTATATTCGAGACGTATGACGTCACAGCACAGATAAATAGGTACTTATGGCCGACAGCGTTTTCGCCTATTTACGAAAAGTATAAATTTGCGGTTTTCTAGGTCTTTTTCAAAAATACGGTAATATTTTTTTCTCTCTAATTGGACCTTAATTAATCATTTAAGACCTACTTAACGCTAGATAACGCTGTGTGAATTGTCCAGCATTATTTATTTATTTTTACTTTAAAAAGAGTCAATACTAGCCTATTATAATATTTAGTACCTATGTTCAGCAGTGGACATATTCGTCCTAATAGGTACCTAATGCCTTCCGTACAGTCTTCAGCTTAACCTTTACCCGGCTCAATGCGCACATATCAATCTCCGGGTCCGGCAGCGGCGGCACGCCGCCCCTGCGGATCGCACCGCCAAGGCTGGGCAGCGAATGCATTAATGAATTGGTTTTCCAGTGGGGGGAACGACAGGGGAGAACATGTCCCTATCGCTAGCTGACCGGAAGCTGGTGGTGGACGCCTGGGTAGCGCAGAAGAGGAGCACTGGGCTCCACATCATGACTCAAGTTGGAGGCGGACCGATGGCTGATGTTTTGGATCTGGTAACTAGCTACTTTTACTTGTATTTTTTTTTATATATTCAGGAGTTAGTTTGGGGAAATTAATTGTAAAATGTTAGCTTGATAAATATTTGTAACAATTCCGCGCAAAAGCTCCTCTGATGACATTCAACAAAATGCAATTCGCGTGCACCGCTCGTAAACTGACATGGCATGCAATCAGAGAAGGTACCTAATGCAAAAAATTAGGATAAAATATTTGAACGCGAATTGCATTTAGTTAAATCTCATCAGAGAAGGTTTGGCGCGGAATTTTTACTAAATATTTAATAGTTTGTCTATTTTTGAAGATTTATGTAAGTTCTGCAAAAAGAGTCTTCTAAGACATTTAATGGGCAACGTGCGTATAATGCAATACCTACCATAATGTACCCATAACACAAGCTCTGCTTAGCTTGGGGCTAGTTATCGCTGTGTGAATTGTCCAACATTATTTATTTACTATCAAAACTATCGTAGTTTGACGAATTCACTACGGATGTAAGCGGGTTAACTAGAACCGCACTCACCCTGAAGATGTCCCTCGTTAAGGGATGAAACGTTGGTGTTGTTCCAACACAAATAAGGTTCGTAGTTAACCCGCTTACATCCGTAATGAATTATTTATTTATTTTATTTTTTAATGTCCCTGATGTTGCAGGCGTCCATAGGCTGTGGTAACCGCTTTCCATCAGGCGGGCCGCATGCCTGTTTGCCACTTTGGTGGTATAAAAAATAATATCTAATATTATTTTTCCAGTGTCAATTAGCACCAGGGCTGCGATCACGGTGTGGAAAGTGTAGTTACCTATTTTCATTACGGCTCAAACGTTAGCAGTTGAAACGCTAACGTTTCAACTGCTAACGCTTGAGCCGCCGCCGTAATGCCAATAGGAAACTACGGTTACCACACCGTGATCGCGGCCCAGAAGTGTTATTTTTTTTTCGAGTATCTCAGTCTATTTTGTCCATCCCAAGGTTGCCTGGAAGAGATCGCTCATAGCGATAAGGCCGGCTCTGTACTTCGACTACTCTTACCATTTATTTCTGTATGGTTATCTGTCTTGTGTGGTACAATAAAGTTTTAAATGTGTATCCATCCATAGTAGCTACTTACGTTTGTTTTTTCGCAGCATTTGTCAACTCGTATTGGTTTGAACTAGCTTATCAGAGAATGATAAGGTTGCACCAAATATTCCTCTAGTAAAATAGTTTTATCAGCAGTACATACTTGAATTTTATGCATATTAAATGAAGAGAACTATTTATATGGTAATTCTAAATAGTTATCTTTCATACAGGGTGCCACGGAAATGGTGTAGGTACTAAGCTGAAAGGGGTGATTCTCGACATCGACTGGATAAAGTAACTTGTGAACAACGACTTTTTTTTTTTTTTAGCAAAATTATGTTTTTGTTTCTTACTATTATCGTGATCCGTGATCTTTTAGACACTGTTATTTACGTATAATTTTTCTTTGAATCTGTACAAGCGCACGAAATGTACCTATTATTATTTTGAATTTCAATTCGATAGCTGCGGTAGTTGCTGAGATAGTATAGAGGGAAAAAAGGACAGACAAAGCGAGACCTACTTTTGATACCGATCTTGAAGCCCTAAAAAGGTTTCTAATTTTTTCAAAATGAGATCGTAGCGAATGGTTTAATCGGGTATTTATCGCGCACCTTTTGTTATTATATCCCCTACGTTTCTACCGCGTTACAGCGATCGTGGTCACGGGGCGACTTACTGTAACACGGTAGAAATGTAGGGGATATAATAACAAAAGGTACGCGATAAATACCCGATTAAACCATTAACCATGTAGGAATCGCGAAAGTATAAAAAGTTTTATGATATTGTAGTTCAAGAAATCGTAGAACAAATGACCCCCTTGATGTCCTCCATGTCCTTTTCCTTTTCCTGTATAAATTTAATATTATACACGGATGCTACATGCGTCGACACACTTGCGCCTTCCCATCTTTCGAGGACATCCGTGAGGGCGGGTGCGGCGGCAGATTTGGCCGAGGATCTCAAGAGGCGCAAATATGCAGGTCTCGACAGAGCGTACACGTTTGCTCCCCTTGGAGTACCTACCGAGGCTCTTCGGGTTTTTAAAAAATTATCTGAGAGTCTGGTCGAAGCGACGCGTGATCCGAGAGCTGGTCAGTATCTGTCACGGCGCATCAGCATTGCCATACAGCGGGGCAATGCAGCCAGCGTCTTGGGGACGCGAAGACTGGAATTGATTTGGATCAGTTGAGCTACCTGTAGATTGTTTGCAACAGTCTGCAGTTAGCTCAATTGTTTCAATTGTAAATAGTAGTTCTAATTTTTAGATATAACTAGCTGTACCCGCGACTTCGTTCGCGATTGCCTTACCTGCCGACTAATTAAGTTCACATTTAACCATAGTCTCTCTTATTATGAAACGGCGCCGTGCAAAAAATCGGGTCTACGGGGGATAGCATATTGTCATCTTCAATCTCACTCTTTATCCACACGACTTTTAGCTACGAAATTTTTTCTTCAATCTACAGATTATTTCATCAATCTACTGATTTTCTACTCGACTTTCTACTGATTTAGTCAAATTCGATCTTGGAACACTGTTTCTAACAAAAAGAATGCATGAAATCGGATGACGCGTCGACCCGTCGTGATGCGCGGTTTAAGAATTCTAATTTTTCCTCTCTCCCAGGGGAACCTTACTGAATTCCAGGATAAAATGTATTCCATGTCCTTCCTTGTAGTATGAACTCAAAACGTGCCGAGTTGCATTCGAATTCATTAAGTAGTTCCGTCGTGATGCGCAGTTAAATAATTTTACTTTCATCCTCTTCCCAGGGGAACCTTACTGAATTCCAGGATAAAATGTATCCCATGTCCTTCCTTGAACTCAAATCGTACCAATTGAGTCCAACTCATTCAGTAGTTTCGGCGTGATGCGCGGTGAAGGAATTTTACTTTCATCCCTTCTCCCAGGGGAACCTTACTAAATTCTGGGATAAAATGTATCTTTCCAATTATGCCGAGTTCCATTGGAATTCATTCAGTTGATCCGTCGTGATGCGCGGTTAGTGCATTTTACTTTCATCCTCTCTCCCAGGGGAATATTACTGAATTCCGGGATGAAATGTATCCCATGTCCTTCCTTTTAGTATGAAATTAAATCGTGCTAGGTTTCATTCCAACTCATTCAGCACTTTCGGCGTCATGCGCGGCGTAGAAGTTTTACTTTCATCCCCTCTCCCAGGGGAACCTGACTGAATTCCGGGATAAAAAGTATCCTATGTCCTTCCTCGTGGTATGACCTAAAATCGTGCCGAGTTTCATTTCGATACCTTCAGTAGTTTCGACGTGATGCGCGTTTAAGAAACAGACAGACAGACAGACAGACAGACAGACAGACAGACAGACAGACAGACATGAATGAAAAAAATTACAGTTTTGGCTTCAGTATCGATAATAGAGCACCCTACAAAAAAAAAATTCAAAATATCTTCAATGTACAGAATTGGACCTGTTACAGTTTTATTATAAGTATAGATTTATTATAAGTATAGATTTGATTATAATTTTCTTTGTGAATAAAGTATTTCCAATGTTTGTTGAATCTTTAATGATAATTTATATGAATAAGACTAGGTACACTATTGCATTAGGTGCCCCTGTGAAAATAGTGTTATAAATAAATAAATAAAGCACCAATCTGCTTGCCAAGCTAAAAAGCTTGGTAAGCAGATTATTTATTTATTCCAAAAGGGTATCACGTTTTCTAATTGATGTTTGAGAGCTCATGAGAGATTTATAATTCCAGGCTAAATACTGCCAAGCAGCAGGCGTGGACTCTCTCTTGACACTGCCGGAGCTGTACTTCAAGCCTGGCTCGGTGCAAGACCTGGTGGAGTATGTGGCGCTGGTCGCGAAGGCGGCTCCCAAGTTGCCAGTACTGTACTACCATATCCCGTTTATGAGTAAAGTAGAAGGTAAAATTACTCACCATTCATATTTTTATGTATAAGGGGATCTTTCGGCAAAATATATCTACTTAATAGCGATGTACGAAGATACAGGTGGCTATTAAGGCCAGGTATTCCTGCAGCAGTAGGCGTAAGGGCTAACGCGCGCCTGCCAAGCTGCCGTGCTCGTGTTTTTTGTAGTTATTTAATCATAGGGATTAAGAAAATCATTTTATCAAGTCAAACTCTGCGAATTTGTTTCGAAATATTAGGTGTCTTTAGTAGGTGTACAAAAAAAAGAAAAATATCAGTAGTTCGCTAGTCATAATATTGAAAAAACAGTACAAAAAGGAGTAACTTTGGGATTTTTTTTTATAGAGTGAAGTTTATTAAATCTTGTAACTGAATGCGACTTTGACGTAATACCTATATATCTTTTTTTCAGAAATTTAAACACCATATTCTAGGCCTCAGATGATTTTAAAAATCACAAAAATACGGCCTTTACCCAAGCCTTACAAGTTTACACTTATAGTTAACTAGCTTTTACCCGCAGCTTCACACGCTTTTTTCAGAGATAAAAAGTAGCCTTTGGTAATTCAGGTTTAGAACTACTTAGATCATCGCAAAATTTCAACCCGATCCGTTCAGTAGTTCTGTCGTGAAGAGGTTACAAACGTCTAAACATCCCAACTTTCGCATTTTTAAACTAAGTGATATCCGGGGCTACGGCTATGGCCTTAGTTAATGATGATGAAGCACAAGCAAAACTGGTTTTGTAAAGCAGTGTCTGCTTATTCTTCCAAAGTGGCTGTACAGAAAATCGACATCCAAAAAATACGGTCATCAATCTTACTATAACATGAACAAAATATAAAAATTTAAAACCTCCCCGACCGATTTTCATGAAACATGGCTAAGAACACTTGGGATAAAATTATCTATGACACAAAAAAACTAAACGCTTATCGGTTCATCCGTTTGGGAGCTACGATACCACAGACAGACAGATACACAGATACTCAGACAGACACGCCCTCTCTTTTTGCGTCGGGGGTGAAAAACTATCGTAGTTTGACGAATTCATTACGGATGTACGCGGGTTAGCTACGAACCTTACTTGTGTTTGGGAGAACACCAACGTTTCATCCCTTACCGACGGACATCTTCAGGGTGAGTGCGGTTCTAGACGCGCGAGTTCCGCATCTCTCCGAGCCATCAATCTGTGATCATTATTGTATGAAATTACCATACAAGAGACATAAACGCGCTACAATCATTAATTTGTATGTAAGGCAACCTTGAGTTTAGATTTTTCAACATTCAGCAATACAAACAAAAGGTCAAAATAAATCAATTTTTTTATCACTTCTGCCAGTCTGTTGTTGTATTTCCTGGTTTCTCCAAATTCAATTCTTATCATGGGGCTAGATGATGCTGTGTGAATTGTCCAGGATTATTTCTTTACTTATTTATTTTATTATTTTAATTCCAGTGAACATGCCGGCGTTTGTGGCCGTAGCCACCGCACAAATCCCCAACTTCAAAGGCATCAAGTTCACCAGCAACGACCTGAGCGAGGCGGCGCAGGTGCTCCGGACCCTGGAGGAAGGTCAGGAGGTGTTCCTTGGAGCTGACACGGTAGGTGATTGGAGCAATATGATACCGATTCAGAATTGCCAAAATCCAAAGCGGCATTCTGAAATGAAGGTGGAGATGAAGTGTGTCACCTTAATTCGAGCTCAGAAATCCGGTTAATGAGGAGGCTACCTAGCTGGCTACCTTAAATTGAACATCATTGTTGTATTGTAGTTGATGAATGGCGGTTAGCTAAAACACAAAGTCTGGGTTCGGGTCACAGAGCTCCATTATACAGTAGGTAAAAATGATCAAAATGATCGGACCGAAACATAAAGTGGATCTGATTCTTGAGTGGATCTGATTCTTGATTCTGAGTGATCTGATTCTTATCAAAACCTTTACGGCATAGTTAGGATGAAGATTTACATTCTTAGAGCTAAGATAGTACGAGGGTAAATAAATTTAATGGTGTTTTGGTTGTGTCTCGAAGCTGCCCCTGTTACCCCTCATAAATAGTGCCGTTCAATGGGGAATACTAAACACCAGAGTTGTACACCTTGAATTGATAAAAATGAAAAGAATATATGAAATAAACTCTTATATTGATATAATTAAGTGACTGATATTTGAGCACGCGATGGACCTACCATAATGGGGTGAACTAATGCAAAAAAAGTAAGTGGAAGGCGCGTGTAACAATTAACCTAATAATATCGATGATATAAGCTAGCTTATACCTAAAGGCACGGTTGCGCTGCACCGTACAAGAGCCGTCTAAGCTATTAGATAGCTAGAATGGACGGCGCGGCAGTCGAGAAGACGTACCTCCTCAACCTCAACAGCTTGTATTGGTCCACTGCTGGACGCAGGCCTCCCCCTGATAAGCGCCTTGTTGGCTTTTACCTCAAGACGACGTACCTATCCGGGAATTTTGTGTTTATTACTCTAAACTTCGTGCATAAACGGTGGTCTCTAGGCAGGGCGGGATGAGAAGTAGTTAGCCTACCTCACTTAGAATTGACCGATTAAAAAAAATATCTGTCGTATCATAGATTCCTTTTCTACATAATTAAAAACAAGATCCGTCAAGTGCGAGGGTAACTCGCGCGCCGAGGGTTTCGAACGTAACTCAACAAATATGTACCAAAAGTACCGGTTAGAGACATCGCAATTTAACGAAAACCTAAGAATAATAGGTACCTACCAACCTACATTTCAGATGGATCTCTCATGCTTCGGTTAAAGTGGGAAATGGAAATGTTTTTGACTCTTATCAAAATATTTCAAAAAGTATGAAACTTACAGAAATTTAAAATTTTTTTTTTAAATATACAAATTGAAACCTTTTATTTGATACCTCAAAAAGTATTCATTTTACAGACTTCTCTATATTTTTCGTGCTACTTATAGATCCATATCTACAAACGCTCCGGATACATTTTAAAAGGATCGCTCTGCAACCTTCGAAGATGGGGGGAATGGGTATTTTTTCGACTTTTTACAAAATATTTCAAAAAGTATGAAACCTACAGAAATTTGAAAAACTGTTTTGATACGTACAAACCGATACCTTTCATTTGACACCCCACTCGGTGAGGTAGCCCCCCCTATTGAAAATTATTTCACCCCTTTTTGACCATTTTTCAAAAAGTGTTCTTTATTCAAAATTCTCTATCTTTTTCCTGTAAAATATAGATCCATGTATATAAACGCTCCATACATTTTACATGCATCGCTCTGCAATCTTCTGAGATAGGGGGGGGGGGGGGGGTATTTTTTCGACTTTTATCGAAATATTTTAAAAAGTATGAAACCTACAAAAATTTTAAAAACTATTTTGAAATTTACAAACGAAGATGCCTTTCATTTGATACACCACATGACCCTGTAGGTATCCAGACAAAGCGAGACCATATGGGTTTCGAAACCGATCTTCGATCTTCGAAATCCTAAAAATGGAATGAAAAAGTCAATATCCAAACTCGATGTAGAATGTTTGTAAACAAGCCACAACACAAATAATTGAAACTCTTGCTTGGGTTCGTCGAGTTTCAGATATAGTAAATTATATTATTGATAGGGATCTCAAATCCAAAAGTAATGTTAATTGCGTATAAAAAGACGCGGCAATGCATCGAGTTTGCTTGTGTATAGGCACAAACGGATTTGAAATTTTGAGGCTCGCAAAGTCCTCGGAGATTAAGACTTGCAACGTACAAACTTCGTACCTACAGCCAAAAGGCGGAGATTCATTGCGTCTGGGTTGATAGGATTTCCTAAAAATTTAACTACCTAGCTTTTTCTTGTATCGGGTAGGCCTATATAGCTTGAGCTCTGTTAAGCTTTGTTCTGGCTGAATCCCATTATCTGTGAGCTCATTCTTTTAACGTGACTTGGTATTAAATGACTCTACTGTCATAAATCCCCAATCGAATTCACACCTCTCATGTAGTATAGGTAAGTACCTACCTACAAGAATCTGCCAATTGCTTGCTATTAAGGTAAAGTGAATCCCAAGACCCACGTTTTGACTGTACAGAAAATAAATTTTAAGGTAAAAAATCACTATTTTTTATTTTATTTTGACGAGCATGAAAAGTTTAGGATTCTAGTTAGTAAGTTATGGGAGTCGAAACACGGTTGACTAAACTTGACTCGACATAAAAAAAATGCAATGTTTCCTCTAAATCTTCATTTTTATACTGACACATACCTACTTCTATGGAAAACCTGTTTCATTTGCCGTGGTTGTTAATGCATTGCTCCCGGACCAGCTACCTTCATGATGAGTACCTAGGACTCCTGTACAATGTATAAACCATATCATGAGCCTCAAATCAAATCAAAAACTCTTTATTTCCATAAATACAATAAATGTACACTTAGAAAAGGTCAAATTATAAAACTAAACACTGACACGAAAATAAAGTGATATATAATTGATTTCTGTCGCTTCGGTACGTAACGTCGACTAAAGAAAAGAATGGACGAAGAAACCTTTAGCATGTCAGTTGTTATTTTTCGAGCTGGAACAAAACTCGTCCCAAGCTTTTTTATCCTCTAGATAATATGATATTTTGCAGTAAGCCTTTTTACAAAGGATAAGTTGGCAATTTGTTTATATTTATTTATTGATAATTTTTCAACACACTTGGAGTTTTAATGTAGAAGCGTATACATTGCCCTTTATAAGATAGGTACATTTACCTTGTGTAACCTAGTTTTCGGCACAGCGAGTTTATTCTTAGTTTTAGTGTTTATATTATGTATGTCGCTTTTTTTAGGGAATAGATTGATATTTCTATGAGTGTACAACAAGTTTTCATAAATATATTGACATGGTACTGTCATTATGTTTATGTTTATTTAATTTCTGTTTATTTCTAGACTATAATAAGTAACTATTTAGTAACCATTTACGAATAGATAATCTTCAAGCGAATTCATACCTTATCAAACCTCTCTTGCACAAGATTCTGCCTTGCCAATTGCTTGCTCTTAAAGTCGTTAATGCATTGCTCTCGGACCAAGGTGGCTTCCTTGACGCTCAATAGGGCTCCTGTACCATGTCCAGAGCCGAACATTCGCGCGAGGTACGGTGCCAACGGATCTATCTCTGCTTCCTTCTCTCGTTCGGTTATTTCAGCTTTGATTGCCTCCTGTTGGTTGAAACAAAAATTATGAATACTTAAGTAGGTACCTAATGCTGGAGAGATCCACACAGCATCATCTAGCCCCAAAGTATGCAGAGCTTGTGTTATGGGTACCTACTAGATCACTGATATTGACGTAATACACCCAATAGTTGGATAACATTTATTTTTATTATACACGAACGAAAAAAATCTCTGCAAGCTAAGCTTGGATTTGGAATACAGCTGGTCAACTCAGATGTATTCGTGCGTGTATCGTATAGCCACGTTCAGCGTGATCAAAGGTGTGTCTATTTGACGTTAAACGAAAACGAAAATTCGAAGCGAATCTGTTGACTATTGGCCTCAATGAGGAGGAGCTCCATTTCGATCATCAACCCGAAGCGAAATCAAAATAGCGTTTTATAGATCCGTCGGATTCGATTCGAAAACGAATCGAATTAATTAAAATACCTCTGCTCTCGTTATTAACGTCAAATAGACTTGACTTGTTAATAATTCTAAGGGAATGCCAATGATAGCCTTTCTTGCAATTTATTATCGGCATGTTCAACAAATCTTGTTCTCATGAAAAATATATTAGGTATTTAACCTGTATGAGTGAACACGAGGACACCCATAAGTTTAGGTTTTCTTCTATTTGTAAAAGAATTTATTATTATGACGGTAAAAGTTTGTATACATAACTTCTTTGCATCTCCAGAAACTGAAAACTAAACATTTTTCAAGGCTTCTGGGGAATTGTTTTTATGACATGCATTATTTTTTTATGAATTATGCATGACATTCCAAAATGATAACATGAACAAGAACAAAATTCAAAATTTAAAAAGCCCCGCGACAGATTTTCACTAAACATGGCTCACACATAAACACTCGGGATAAAATAGCTATGACACAAAAAACTATACGAAAATCGATTCATCCGTTTGGGAGCTACGATAACACAGACAGATACACAGATACACAGACACTTTAAACTTATAACACCCCTCTCTTTTTGCGTCGGGGGTTAATAAAATTTATTTTATAAATAGAAATATGTATTGAAAATTTTAATTTTCTTAACTTTAATTATAGTTAGATTTGCAAAAAAAAGTCACTAGGTACTTTTAATCTGTGAAATATAGATTGTGCTGACCTAACACTTAGTTCAACGAGGGGTTTTCGATTTGAAAACAAAAATGGTTCCAAATATCTCGCCGGAGGGCAGGGCGCTAAATGGAAATAAGGGTACATCAAATGGAATAAAAACAAACTTTTTCAAGTTTCTAGCCCGTGTTGCCAATTTAGCATTTTTTGTGCTAAATTTGGTAGATTTTTAGTCGTTGAATAGGTACATGATTTGTATGTTATTACTAAACAGAATAGGTATTAATTACGACTCTCAAGTGGCTCTAGAGAAAAGACAACTTCTACCATAGAAATTAAATAATGTCCCAAAAAATTCGGGACTTGAACCCGTGTCGTCGATTCTTGGAGGCGTGATATAAATAAATATTCTAATCAACGCTATCAAAAATTTACGACGTTTAAGTCCGAATAATAAAATTTTGAAATTTCCAAAGGAATCGTATGCACACAAAACCTATAGGTATAGGGTACTTTCCGTACACCTAGAATCATGATATTTGGCAAGAAACAAGGTCTTACAACTAGACGAAAAGGAACTTCCTTTCCTTTCAAATAAATAAATATTTTATTCATATTTTAAGCAGCTAAAGAGCTGCCTTACAAAAACTTTTTTTATAGCGGCCTTGTGACCATACCTCAGTAAGCATGTCTGACCGTGAAGACTCTATCAATATGAGACAAAGCCGTTCGTTCTCATCAGCGCGATCTAGCCCTCGTACATTTTTAGTAGCGAGCGACATCTAGTTACAACGATGGAAGCTTTTGCAAGCAACGTCACAGATTAACTTTAATATAGTATGGATCCATGCAGAGCCCAGTATTGTATGGTAAGTAGTTCCTCCTACCTGCGATACCTATTAGCATCAATAGTGCAAGAATGGACCGAGATAAGTGTACAAAGTAAAATCTGCTGAAAATAAAAATTCAGGCTAATTTATTTTGATTTGATTTTAGTAAAAACAGGACTCGATCTCTCATGCAACTTGCAAAAAAAGGAGTTCGTAAAGACACGTTGTTATGGTCTTGATTACCAAAACATATTCGAAATCCTTAGGGGCGTATTTTTCTAAAACAGAGTTCGCTTTTGCAGGGAGGTGACTAAAATGTGCATGTACAGGGTGAGAATGCGAATGTGTCGCGGAATAGAGCAAACCTGTGATAGGCGACTTGAGCTTTAGTGTTGTCATTTTATAACTTGTGAATGTAGTTAGTTACAGATATCTTTGCGTTCTATTCCAAGAAAACTTGTTAAAGAAGCGTTTTTAGGTAAAAGTGTCAATTTCAAATTAGGGTCATCCCGTGGCTACCATTGGTAGGCACGGGTCCTATTTTTGCAGGAAGGTTACGTTTTTCTAAATAAAAACTTTAGTATCACAGAAAATTACAATGAAATAATAGAAACAATTTAGTACTACGAGTAGGTACCTAGTATTTCCGATTTAAACAGTTACCTAAGCTAACTGCAGACCGTTACATACGATCTACAGGTAGCTCACCTCAGTTTTTCTTAATGTAGGTATGTAGTCCAGAACTACATCTAACATAAATCAGCTTCATCCTTTCCGGAGTTTTGGCGAGAAGTAACAAACATCCAAACTTTCCCTATAAGACTAGTATCTATACTTTTAATATATCGTATTCACTGGCCAGCTTCAGTGGTGTGACCCGCAGGGGCGCGCCGCCTGCCACAAGGGGGGGGGGGGGGGGGTCATCTACGTCTTGGGCCATGAAAGTGTTAATATAATATAAACATTCACAACTTTAAGCAATACCTAGCTAAAAGTCACACATTCTTTAGTTTCCACTGATTGTGAAAATTATCATGTGATGATGTTGTTATGGCGCACATCATCGATTCCTCTAGAGACAAACTTTTGTGGGACCAGAAAAAAATCAACCTTTATACGACAACGAAAGAATCATCAAAATCTATTATGAATTGGCGAAGATATCACCAAAATTGTTGTAGCTAGTCGTGATTTTTTCAAAAGTTTTTTAAGCTTTACGGGATAAATACCAATCCCTAGTTTATAACATTTTTATGGGACCAAAACGGGATCGTTCTCGATTCCATAGTGAAAGAATCAGTAAAACCGGTTAACCACTAGCGGAGATATCAAATCACATACATACATAAGAATTGAAAACCTCCTTCTTTTGAAGTCCTTTAAAATTAATTTCAAAATCGCTTAGAAGGCACCACGAAGATTGCATGTAGTCCCAAAGACGCCAACATAGATAGATAATTCTTTATTGCACAATAATCGATAGAAACAATCAACAAACCAAAATTAAAATGTATATGACAAGTGGCGGTCTTATCGCTCAAGAACGATCTCTACCAGACAACCGTGCATAGAAGAAATAATAAAAATATACATCATCATAATTCGTGAAGTATTACTATTTTGTTGTAACTTAAAATTAACGTTTTTCTTTCTAATAAGAATCTCGGATGAACATTTCTGTTTTTATGTATATTCACTTGCACCCGCGTTGCTATTTTACTTACACATACAATTCATAAGTGTAACACTAGAAAATCCACTAGCCAGCCACTAAATGTAATATTCCAAAATCTAAATGTAATACCACTAAAGCAGGGGTCGAAACCACCAGTTTTAGTGGAAAATTCACTAAGATGGCAACACTGAATGAATAGACAGAGGTACGTGTTCTTTTTTGTTTGAACACAAAAAACAAGATCCGTCAAGTGCGAGTGTAACTCGCGCGCCGAGGGTTTTGAACGTTTGTCAACAAATATGTACCAAAATTACCGGTTAGAGACTTCGCAGTTTAACGAATACCTAAGAATAGTAGGTACCAACCTACATTTCAGATGGATCTCTATGCATGCTTCGGTTAAGGTGGGTAATTGTAAATTTTTCGACTTTTTTCGAAATATTTCAAAAAGTATGAAAGTTACAGAAATTTTAAAAACTGTTTTGAAATGTCCAAACCGATACCTTTCATTTGATACCCCACTTGGTGGGGTAGCCCCCCTTTTGAAAATTATTCCTTTTTGACCATTTTTCAAAAAGTGTTCTTTTTACAGACTTCTCTATATTTTTCCTGTAAAATATAGATCCATATCTACAAACGCTTCATACATTTTAAATGGATCGCTCGGCAAACTTCGGAGATAGGGGGGGGGGGAATGGGTATTTTTTCGACTTTTTTCAAAATATTTCAAAAAGTATGAAACTTACAGAAATTTGAAAAACTGTTTTGAAATTTACAAACCAATACCTTTTATTTGATACCCCACTCGGTGAGGTAGCTCCCCCTTTTGAAAATTATTCCCCCCCTTTTTGACCATTTTTCAAAATGTGTTCTTTTTTCAAACTTCTCTACATTTTTCCTGTAAAATATAGATCAATGTCTATAAACGCTCCATACATTTTACATGGATCGCTCTGCAATCTTCGGAGATAGGGGGGGGGGAATGGGTATTTTTTCGACATTTTTCGAAATATTTTCAAAAGTATGAAACCTACAAAAACTTCAAAAATTTTTTTGAAATGTACAAAATGATACCTTTCATTTGATACCCCATATGACTCTGTAGGTATCTTTTAAAATTTCGGCATCACAATTTGTATGGAAAATATTCATTTTCATTTTTCATTAATTTTCATTTATTTTTCTCTAAATCTGTACAGGCGCACGAAATGTATTATTATTTTAAATTTCAAGTTGATAGCTGCAGTAGTTTTTGAGTTATTAAGGAGGGAAAAAAGGACAGACAAAGCGAGACCATAACTTTACTAACTAATACAAGGAAAAGGATTGTTTGTAGTACACTCCGAGAAGTCAATCAACAAACCAGCCGGTAGCCGGTGATTGTTCCAAGCTTCTCGCTCGTCTCTTCTTTATAAAGCCTTATCGGCCTTTGAAAAATTGCCGTAGCGGACGGTATTTCACGTCCACATGGCGGGGTATTGGTAAAGTTTTCAACTAGCAATAATCGCACCTCGGATTAACCTCATTGGTTACGATATTGCCTCTGCGCAAAGTTGACCTGCCCTAAAATGGGGTTCGAAAGTCGCTTTGAAGCGCGAACGCTTCGATAGCGCCTTCTAATTTTTCTAGTGGCGACATCTAGTTATAATTTTGAACCATTTTTTTCTTTGCTGAAGTGAGGGGTGTAGTATCAAAAACCACTATAATAACTTTCTCAAAATTTTCACGGATTAGAAATAACTGTTAAATCTTGACCAATTAATCGTAATTCATGGTTTTTGGTCTTGCCGATTAGTCCTGGGCCTGGCGCCACTAATCTTAGCTTTACCAACAGAAATCATAGAAAAATTTGGAGGGGTTTTGCAACCAACCAAAACCAACAATAAGCTGGTGGACTTTATGCGACATAATTTTTAAAATAGGAGTCGGAGGTAGGATATTATTTTATTACTAGGTGTAAATTGTATTTGATTACTATGTTTTCAATATTTTATTTCAACGTTTTTGTGATTGTAAATCGTAAACCATTTTCTATGAACTCATGATAAAACCAACGATTTGCGGCAAACTACTATTTCGCTAGATAAATTGGTTGTGGAAAGCAGAATAAATAAAAAACCACAAAAAGATTATAATCTCGCGCCAACCCACGACGAACCACTATTACCTAATGGTACCTACGTACATAACTAGCTTAAAACTTTACTAGGTACATAAAACTTTTCTTGCTGACTTTCCAAGAGATTTTTGTTCAATTTTCACTCACCGTTTCTTGCGCTCCACTTCACGTTTCCATGATGACGGATCGCGTGGCCTCTTCCTCGAATACTTCGGATCAGATTTTTGCCCAAACTGGGCTAATTCTTCCATGTTTTTGCATTAAATTTATTAAAAATCCGAACACTTGTTGTACACAGAAAGTCACAACTGCCATACTATTTTCTCGATGAGTCGACGCGAATCCGGTGCTGTGATTGGTCGTTGTGTTATAGAGGATTTTGAAACTGACTTACGCTATTATAGTGGCTTTTGATCCTAACATCGTTCTTTACCAGCGAATTTCTCTGTGTTTTAGTGGGTTTTGATAGAAAAGCAGCCAACCATTTCAAAGCAATTTTTAAGAACGTTTGATTGATGGTACTAACACAATATTGGTCAAAAAGCATTATAGCGGGTTATGATACTACACCCCTCAAGTAGCAATTCTGATGTCTGTTTCAAATTGCAACTAAATTTAAAATAGGTACTTTAACATTGTTGGTATTATGTAGATTTTCTATATGAAAATCAAGGACTTGAATCTCGCGCGAGTGCAAACATTCTTTGAATAGGTAATCTCTAAATACCTACTCTATTCACACTTAAAAATTTATAATTAACTGTCAAACATTTTCACGGCGAAATATCTTGTAGTACCTAAAGGAGAAAGCTAATCAATTACGTAGGTATTTCAAAAAAAAAAACATTTCCATGACGCATAGGTCGATCCCATTGAACTACTATTACTAGCGTACATTCACTGGTCGATCCCCCGTTTTTTTTGAAGCCAGCGATATTATATTTTGATTAAGGCGCTAACCCGACCCAAATCAGCGCCACCACCTATTTTATCTTATTATTTTGTTCAACGAAGGAATTTTCCGAAATCGATCTTGTAGTTTGTGATATCTATCATAAGCTTATTTTTAATGCCTCTTTTATTTTGTATCGAATAGGCTGAGATGCGAAGTTGCTCATTTTGCTCACCATCGTGGCCAAAAAGAGCATCTCTGCCTCTAAGTGCAGGTATTATGTAGATTTTCCTGTTGTTATTTCTAAGTATTTCATTCACCTGTTCCTTCCATACTTTCTCTTCTTGCTTTATGAGCTCGATATCGGTCACCTCGTCATGCTGTGTTGGTTTTATGGTCCCAGCATATATGTAACTTATCCCTGTGAGAGAGTCTTAGTTACAATAACTTTTATTTATTTAATTAAAACGGGTTATCAAAACCAATTACATTAATTAAAAGAAAAAGAAATTACAATATAAGTTAGGCACATCCATACAATAGTCATAATTTATAGAATTTCGGTAAAATTTATAACACAGATTTTTTTCCAAATTAATTATGACGTTCACAGAATAAAAAACAATCTTTTATGAATTTAGTCCACCTGTCAGCGAACAAGTCAACATCGAGGTTTTAAGTATTAATTAATCTCTCTTACCTGTTCCTTCCACGCCTTCTTCGCATCCTCATTCCTGTCCGTGTCGAACAGCGAGACGACCAGCTGAGGGTCTACCAGCTCCTTGTGCCGCTGCCTCAGGTACTCGGTGAGGTCGGTCTCGCGGTCTCGGATTGCTTTGTTGGTGTTGTATTCCCTGGTTATGTTATCGCATAGGGCGTAGTACACGTCAATTGGGCGCGGTAGTTTAGCGCATGGGTCTGCCTGAAAAACATTATACATAGATAGATAGAAAATTCTTTATTGCACACTTATCGATAGAAATAATACAACAAAACAGCTTAAAATCTAAGTGACAAGTGGCGGTCTATTATATCACACTATCACATCACATTACATCACATCACACTAATATTATAAATGCGAAAGTTTGGATGGATGGATGTTTGTTACGTCTTCACGCTAAAACTACTGAACAAATTGAGCTGAAATTGCATCGGTGTAGCTTTAAGCCTGGAATCAAACATAGGCTACTTTTTGCACCATAAATTAGTTTCAATGGGATAGAAATTAACTTTGAACGTTTCCATAGAAACCACGCGTGCTAAGCCGCAGGCAGAAGCTAGTTGTTCAATAAAACAAGATCCGTCAAGTGCGATTGTTACTCGCGCGCCGAGGGTTTCGAACGTTTGTCAACAAATATGTACCAAAAGTACCGGTTAGAGACTTCGCAATTTAACGAATACCTTAGAATAATAGGTACCAACCTACATTTCAGATGGATCTCTCTGCATGCTTCGGTAAAAGTGGGTAATGTAATGGTAAATTTTTCGACTATTTTCAAAATATTTCACAAAGTATGAAACCTACAGAAATTCGAAAAACTGTTTTGAAATATCCAAATTGATACCTTTTATTTGATACCCCACATGACCCTGTAGGTATCTTTTAAAATTTCGGCATCACAATTTGTATGGAAAATATTCATTTTCATTTTTCATTTATTTTTCTTAAAATCTGTACAGGCGCACGAAATGTATTACTATTTTAAATTTCAAGTTGATAGCTGCAGTAGTTGCTGAGTTATTAAGGAGGGAGAAAAGGACAGACAAAGCGAGACCATAAGGGTTTCGAAACCGATCTTCGATCTTCGAAACCCTAAAAACAAGTAATTGGCGCGAATACTTTCTCTTATACGAACTACATATTTAAAAAGTGTTGTTTTGGTTCTTTGAAAATGGATATAATTGAATAAGCAGTGATCAAATTTCTAAATTTGAAAGGAATGTAGGGTTCTGAGATTTTTGAACAAATGCATAACGTTTTAGGTGATAATGGTCCGTCTTGAGCGACGGTAAAAAACTGGGTGGCAGAGTTTAGAAGGATCCTTCCAAGCGTTGAAGATGAACAACGCTCCGGTTTCTCCAGTGGTGGTCAGAAGTGGTGACTTTCATAACATTCTCAGGGCATTGTCTTGCAGCCAGTCGTGGTGCTTCCGACCTTTTTAAAATTAATTATTATTTGGGTCCTAGGTTCAAATCCACAATGCTTATTATATTATATATTTCATTAGGAAATAAAACAGCAAAAATAAATAACATAATTTATTTAACACCATTATAAATTATACAGTATAACATTTTGTCATAAAAATTCTATAATAAATTTTCGCCCATGCATACCGTGTAATAATGTTGGGCTAAAATTTGAAATTAGATGAAACTTACTATTTTAAATCTTTAATTATAATTATAAAGTAGTATAATACCTTCAAGCGAGTATCATACTCTTTTGAAGGTTATTACGATTTAAAATAATAAGTTTCATCTAATTACAAATTTTTGCCTTTCAAGTATATTTCCAATTATCACTGCAACTATACATAGGTACATTATATTGATTACTTAATTAATTTTACACTTTATTGCCTCCAGCTCCTTGCGCCAGCAGCCCTCCTCGGCATCAAGTCCAGCATCGGAACCACATTCAGTCTATTCCCTCGTCTGGCGCAGCAGATCCTGGATGCAGTGGAGAGGAATGACGTGGCAACAGCTAGGCAACTGCAGGAGAAACTCTGCTTGGCCGTCGAGGCGCACACTGTCGAGGGTAACTAGCCATTTCCTAACATCAAGTCAAGAGCACCACATGTATCTCCTCCCTCGTCTGACGTAGCAGATCCTGGACGCAGTGGCCAGAAACGACGTGGCAGTGGCCAGACAACTGCAGAAGAAACTCTGCTTGGGCGTCGATGCTCATACTTTTAAGGGTAACTAGCCTATACCATAACACCAAGTCCAGCATCGGCGCAATATTCAGTCTACTCAGCTTCTCAGATCTTGGCCGCTGTAGAGAGGAGCGACGCGACGTGGCAGCGGCCAGGCAACTGCAGGAGAAACTCTGCTTGGCCGTCGAGGATAGGGTAACTAGCCTATACCTAACATCAAGTCAAGGGCACCACATTTAGTCCCATCCCTCGTCTGCCGAGGCAGATCCTGGACGCAGTGGAGAGAAACGACGTGGAAGTGGCCAGGCAACTGTAGGAGAAACTCTGCTTGGCCGTCGAGGCGCACACTGTCGAGGGTAACTAGCCATTTCCTAACATCAAGTCAAGAGCACCACATGTATCTCCTCCCTCGTCTGACGTAGCAGATCCTGGACGCAGTGGCCAGAAACGACGTGGCAGTGGCCAGACAACTGCAGAAGAAACTCTGCTTGGGCGTCGATGCTCATACTTTTAAGGGTAACTAGCCTATACCATAACACCAAGTCCAGCATCGGCGCAATATTCAGTCTACTCAGCTTCTCAGATCTTGGCCGCTGTAGAGAGGAGCGACGCGACGTGGCAGCGGCCAGGCAACTGCAGGAGAAACTCTGCTTGGCCGTCGAGGATAGGGTAACTAGCCTATACCTAACATCAAGTCAAGGGCACCACATTTAGTCCCATCCCTCGTCTGCCGAGGCAGATCCTGGACGCAGTGGAGAGAAACGACGTGGAAGTGGCCAGGCAACAGCAGGAGAAACTCTGATTGGCCGTCGATGCTCATACTTGTCTTTTGAGGGTAACTAGCCTTGACCTATCACCAAGTCTAGCATCGGCGCAATATTCAGTCTGCTCGTATTGTTGATCAAAGGCTCTGTAGCAGATCCTGGATGCAGTGAAGACGAACGACGTGGCAGTGGTCATTCAACTGCAGGAGAAACTCTGCTTGGCTGTCGATGCTCATAGGTAGGTACTTGTCTTTTGAGGGTAACTAGCCTTGACCTATCACCAAGTCTAGCATCGGTGCAATAATCAGTCTGCTCGTATTGTTGATCAAAGGCTCTGTAGCAGATCCTGGATGCAGTGGAGACGAACGGCGTGGCAGTGGTCATTCAACTGTAGGAGAAACTCTGCTTGGCTGTCGATGCTCATACTTGTCTTTTGAGGGTAACTAGCCTTGATCTATCACCAAGTCTAGCATCGACAATGATCCCGAGGTGGAGTAATTAAATAGAATAAAATATTTATTGTTGCAGTAAAACAAAACAAAAAAAAATAGTAGTCATTTTCAGGTATGTTAAATCGGTTTTCAGTTATTGAAAAAAAATAAAACTATGTTCTCAACGTAAATCTATCTATTAATTTGTTAATTGAAACATTGTTTCTTCCGCAGGTCCCTGGGTGCCAGTCATGAAGGCTGGCATGGAGATAGCCACGGGTATTAACGTGGGACCACCTTCTCTCCCTCAAAAACCTCTGTCCTCTGAAGCCAAGCTCAGGATCCAGAGGAAACTGAAAGCATTAAATCTGGCCAAGTAATCTGTCTTTAGTACTTACATCTGGATATTGTACTTGTATACTATACGTACGATTGAGAGGCATTTACCTAAGTTATAATCAGGTAGACATGTAAGAAAAGATATAAGAATAAAATAAAATAAATATTTTCAATAAAAACTCTTTGTATTTATGTATTTACAGTGAATAGCAGGATAGCAGGACTTGATTTTTAAGAGCTTCCTACATGCAGGCTACGGATATTAAATACCTAAGTTCTTTCATCAGAAAGTACCAACCTACCAGAGTAAGAATCCACTTCCACTGCTTCTGTTAATAAATAAAAAAAAATATGCTGGACAATTCACACACCATCATGAAGCATAATGAAGTAGGTATGGGTACCTTATAGTTACATAATCTAAAGCCACTGTCCACCAACCAAGAACGCAAAAACGGGTAGACGATTCTTCGATATTGAAATTCAAAGCTTTCGAGACCACCCTTTTTTTATTCGGCGAGGAAATTAATAAACTGGTGGGGGGGGCTAGAATTATGTGGGACTCGACACCCTGAGAAGGACGTACCTAATACCCACTAAAAACCTCTCCGGCGTCCCTCTCTCGCCATTTTCGCCGAACCACGGAAACATTTCAAACCTGAGTGGATTCACAGATTTCCAATAGCGGTAGTACCTAATTAAGAGGTGATAATCAAGCTGCATTCGTTCTTCATCTTATTTGCATGCAGCAAAGTTACGTAGTAGTGAATTGCATCTCAAACTAAAATAGATCAGTCACTACTAGAGTCTGCAGGTACAAAGTACGAATTGCACTACGATGTTCTGTAGTCTGGGCATTGATCTAAATGAGTCTGGATGAATTTTTCATTTGTCTATGATATTATTTGACAATGCCCAGAAAATAAAATTTCAGTTTATTTGTTGACCATCCAATTCACAGTTTTATTTAACACTATTTACAAAATTATGTAGGCATCGACAAAACGCTTAAATTATCAAGTAATTAAAAGTTTATATATGTTTAAATTAAATTCAAAAGTTTTACTTCCACGCAAGAATGTAGTTGAAAGAACCTTCGTGCAGCTCAAACAAGATCATGGGTACTCTAGCAGTGCAAAGACATCGGAATTCAACAGGGTCCAATCCACACCCGAGCAGACGGTCCAGAAGTCATGGCTTACGATGGCATACCATGTACCTCAGACGAGGTACATAAGCTATCAAATCATAGGAGATTTAGAAAACATCGGAGGGGAGCCTAATTTGGTATGTTTTTATTTATTTACCTATTCATTTGCGCTCAAAAAAAACATAATAGGTTCGGCATTAATCAAGGCATTATTAAGTTAGTGTAATTTGCTGGAACGGAATACCTGAGTTTGTATGTTTGACGACATTTGTAGCGTATTGGAAGTTTCGTATGAGCGACAGAATACATAATGTTTTATAAACTTCAGCTATTTGTTCCAAGACTGAGTGTTTTGTCAGATAGTTTTGTCTTACTTGGTGAATGACCGACACGAACATATCCTTGAACGTCGGCCATTGAGCGTACTCGCCCGTGAAGGCAGGAATGGAAATTTTTGGTAACTTGAAATAATTATATTTACTGCTAACATTGACATTTTCAACAGGACTTTCTGTAGAGACTTTGGCGCTAAATGAAATCAAAATTTCCTTTAATTCACTTTTGTAATCAATGTCTATGTCTATCTTCAATGTATTATGTTCTTCAGTTGTCTCAAAAAAATCATCCGATAAGTAATTATCTTTGACATTGGAATCAGTCTTTTTTTGAACAATCGCATCATGGACCTTAGTAAAACTAGTCCAAGTGCTTCCCAATGTCTCCAACCTTGCTTGAATGTATGACGACGTTTTTCTAGGTTAAACCGATTTTGTAAAGTTAGTTATAGCTTTTTCAATACGTGATCTAGCATCGCACTGAAGACTGTACAAAGATTGTATTTTACAAGTGAATTTATTATAAAAAAATTCTAACGAACATGATGCGTGGAGTGATCAGGGAGAGGCCTTTTACTCAAGTGGGAAGTTACAGGCTAGTTGTATTTCGTTTTGCCGATAGTTCTTTCCATCTTCGCCTTACTTATGCTAGAAATAGACTGAAGCTACGCTACGCAACGTTTGCGATGAAATGTAGAAAATGTCGCATAGTATGGCGTACGATAAGTGTGTCTCTAGGCCGTCTGTTTTAATACGATTGACGACCGATGAGACGCAGAAGTTTGCAGGTTTGATTCCCGCCTTGGCTGGGACAAATTTTTGTATGATCTGTACATATTTGTTCCAGGGGTTCTGGGTATTTTTATGCATAATAAAAATATCTATCTACATATGTTATGTATTGTATCAGTCATCTAGTACCCACAACACAAATCAAATAATAAAAATAATAAATGTTTATTCACAAAAGGTAGGTTTACAAAGTTGGTACTTAAAGACTATTTTAATGAATGAATATCCTGACATATCTTTGTAGTACAAATAAAATAAATAATGCTGGACAATTCACACAGCATTATCCAGCCCCAAGCTAAGCAGAGCTTGTGTTATGGGTACTAGATAACTGACATACTTAATACAATACACTACACAGATAGATATTTTTTTTATTAAATATAGAAATCACCCAGACCAACGGAACAAATTTCTGCAGATCGTACACAAATTTATTCCGAGGCGGGAATCGAACCCGCAACCTCCTGCATCGCAGGCGAACCTTCGCCGGCTGCGCCACGGAGGACGTCAATAAGCTCTGCTTTGGCATGGGGCTCGATGATGCAGTGTGAATTGTCCAGCATTATTTATTATTATTTTATTTATACAAATTCAAGCGTCCAGTTTTCAAGTGCATTGCTCACGTGGGACCAGTCTGTTTCTAGCTTTATTCTTTCTTGGAGCACAAGAAACAAAATCTTCTTCAAATTAATAGTTGCGGTTCAGTAGGTACCTAACTTAGCAAGTAAAAGGCATACATGGTCACTTTAGCCTTTGGTGTCACGTGCGTTGTTGCGTTACCACCGTGTTGCAAGGACGTGTTGACAAGCAATATCAGCTGTGCCAGTGCTTAAGAGATTTTTATCTGATTTTAAACGATTAATTATTCTTATAAACATATTTGTTAATTCTCGATGTTTCTGGAAATTGTAGAGATGGCAAAAAGTATTTGTTCTAACGATTGTTATTTGTGAAATCTTATGACGAATGTGTAACTAATTAGGTACCTACATGTACATTGTCTACTAATTAACGTTATAATAAAATCGAGACTATAAAATTAAACAGTACGTTTATGAATTCGGAAACAGAAACTTTGAAAATGGGTAGAGCAGTGATTTTGCTGGTGTTTGTAAAATTGGCTGCAAGTTATAGTGTGGATTACGACGTTGTGGTAAGTTTTAAAATTTGGATTTCTTATTTGTTCGGTTAGTCGTTTAAATGAATCCATACTAATATTATAAATTCGAAAGGGCCTCTGTCTATCTGTTACCTTTTTACGCTCAAACGGTTGAACGGATTTTAATGAAATTTGGTAGGGAAGTATAAGGTACCCAGTTACGGTCATGGGCCAGACTGGGCATGAAGCCCGTGCAAACCCGCGGGAAGCAGCTAGTCACAGTAATATATGCGAAAGTTTGGATGGATGGATGGATGTTTGTTACCTCTTCACGCCAAAAGTAATGAACGGATCAGGTTGAAATTTTGCACACAGGTAATTCTAATTTATTTACCAACTGTTCTGTTCAACGAAGGAATTTTCAAAAATCGATTGGCTAGTTTGTGATACCTATCATAAGCTAATTTTTAATGCCTCTTTTTCTAGATGCGAGGTTACTCTTTTTTGCCACCATGGTGGCCAAAAAGAGCAACTTCGCATCTCTGCTGAAAACTTTTTTTGTAATTTTGGTAGTTACCTATAATCTGTTGCTAAACTGGCAAACGTTGCTTCACAAAAGTTACTTCGAAATTGAACTTGGTGCTTAGAGTTCTTTAATTAATTCAACTTACTAGTTAGCCTCAAGTGGTTTTACATACTGACTGACACAGTTAAAAGACCTTGTTAGCACAAAGCAATGACTGGGCGTCCGTCCTGGAGCCAGCTGAGCTTAACGGGTCATGCAAACTTGCTTGCTTGATCAGCATAACTGCCGACTGCCGAGTTGTCGATGGTGAAATTCCCGATTTTCGTTCGATTCTCGCTGCGGGACAAAATGTTTGTCTCAAATCTTACATAGGGTAGACAGTTTGAAAATGTAATAAATTAATTGAAATCATATACATACCTACAAATTTTTTTGTTTTATTGTATATTATTTTAATCAGCCGTTACTAGCCCATTGCTGGGCAAAGGCCCCTCGGCAAAGGCTCCCTCTTCTACCTCAGTTTTAATGTTAAGTACAAATCAAAAATAAAATAAATATATTTTTATTTTCAAGTTTCTAACAAAATCCTTTGTATTTACTAGGCTTTTGTTCGATATTGTAAGTTTTATTTTATTTTCTTAGCTAACTTAGATAATAATAAAGTTAATATATAATAGGTTACTTATTATACCGTATATACGCGCAAGAAGCCACGGACAGAAGCAAAATAAATCAATCTGAAAAATAAATCTGACATTTTAAATAAAACACCTTCGGCGTCTGTCCAAATCATTAACCATGTCAACGCTTTGTGCGTGCGCCGTGCACCACGTTCATTTGGAACGCAAACTGAACTCGACTAGGGGCCGACGGCGGCGGCGGCGGGGTGAGGAAGCGCGGTCAGTTGGAGGGCGAGGAGTGTCCATGCTGTAGGTACGTTAGTAATTATATATTCATTGTTAAAATTCTCGTCTATTTCAGTCCGTCTCGCTAGAAGGCCTCTACCCAGCTGTCTACACCCCCTTCAACGACAAAGGCGAGCTCAATGTGTCTGTGATACCGGCGTATGCTGAACATCTAAAGAAGAACGGTGTCGATGGAGTACTTGGTTCGTATAATACCTATCTAAAGCCGGGTACTGACCGGTGTTAAAGGGCGTAATGTATACGGAACTACGAGTATCTGCACCCGGCTCCATACTGCTATTCGACTTCTCATGGAGACACGGCTTCTAGGCGGGTGGTAGGTTCCAAACTCTGCCTCTGTTGAAGTTGGGCCATCGTTCTATCTCTATCGCCTCACGTATCCTGCGTTACTTTTTTAGCTGACAATAGTGCTATGGGAGTTGGGGAGGCCCATTGTGTGGGACGCTACATGCGTCGACACACTTGCGCCTTCCCATCTTCCGAGGACATCCGTGAGGGTGGGTGCGGCGGCAGATTTGGCCGAGGATCTTAAGAGGCGCAAATATGCAGGTCTCGACAGAGCCTACATATTTGCTCTTTTGGAGTCGAGACCCTAGGTCCGTAAGGTACCGAGGATATTCGGGTTTTTAATAAAATATCTGAGCGTGTCGTCTGGTCGTAGCGCCGCGTGATCCGAGATCTGGTGAGTATATAGCCCAGAGCATCAGCATTGCCATACAGCGGGGCTATGCAGCCAGGGTCTTGGGGGCGCTTCCGACTGGTATTGATATGGATCAGTTGAGCTACCTGTAGATTGCTTGCAACTGTCTGCAGTTAGCTCAATTGTTTCAATTGTAAATACTAATTCTAATTTATTTCTATTATTTGATTGTAATTTTCTGTGTGAATAAAGTGCTATAGTTAATATTTTATGGTTAAATGATTGCTTATGTTTTTGTTTACAATATTTCAGTGGCGGGAACATCAGGCGAGGGGCCATCCTTGACGCTGGATGAACGGAAAGCGCTGGTGGAGGCGTGGATGAAGCAGAGCAAGACTCGGGGCCTGAAGGTGGTGATGCAAGTCGGGGGCCAGAATCTGCCTGATGTGTTGGATCTTGTAAGTTGGTACAGGCCGGTATTTTAAATGTACAGGGTGCCACGGAAAGGGCCGAAAGGGGGTGGGTGATTCTGGACCTTTTAAAATTCCCGCGGCGCGGCGCTTTCATATTGATCGAAATGAAAAAGGATGGCGCCATTTTTAGTGCTGTCAAATTAGTTTAATTTCATTTTGAGGACATCTGCAATAACACTTGATAAATCTTATTTAGGATTTTAAGATGGGCGTTAGGGGGGTAATGTAATGTAACGTGTTACACAGCGAGCGAGCGTGCAAATACAGGTAAAGAAGGCTCGCAACGTGACAGATTTTAGCACAGGGCGTTACGTATCATGCTCGCTGCAAATGGTACATTAAGCCACGTAGGTCGTACACACCTGTACCCGGTTTAAGACTCAAAGTACCAGAAAACATATCTTTTTGAAAATAAACGTTAAGTACTATACAGGGTTATTGGTAATTCACTGACACTATGTTAACTGTAGGTTCTGCCCACCATCATGAACACGTCCGTGAAGACCCCAGGTCTCAATTCTTAAAAATTGGTGGGAAGGGAATGTTATTAGTATTTACTCCCCTTCATTCAAAAATCGTTCATTATGGTTTTCTTTTAAACTAAACCTAAAAATGGTTCTGCACTGAATTTTATCAGTGGGTGTGTGTGTGTGTTCGGCTGTCTCCCAGCCAGGCTAATGCCACTTAAATCATCTTGCGTCGATGTAAAATAAGCGAATGATGATGATATGGATTTAAATAGGTGTGGTAGATCGGCATTTAGTAATTAGTTAGGTTTCGGTTATTATTTTGTACGTGAGGCGATTTACAAAAAAAAAAAAAGAATTAACACCTGGCGTCTTCTCGAACGTGTTCGTGATGATGGGCAGAAAGAACCTGTAGTTTACGCAGTGTCAGTGAATTACCAATAACCCTGTACATAGTTAATGGTTTAATCGGGTATTTATCGCGTACCTTTTGTTTTTATATCCCCTACGTTTCTACCGCGTTACAGCGATCGTGGTCACGGGGCGACTGGATGTACTCGGAGTTACAGCCGAGAATTGACGGCAGTATCCACGACTACCCTCAATTCGTCTTCAGAATCAGGAATGTCCAAGTTCACACTACGACACACTACACTGACCGTATCCGATTGCAGTACAGTCGGATTACGACGCACACACATATTAATCACAGGATTCCACGAGGAAGAGAGACGAAAACCATCTTCACGGTTAAAATTCGGGTGTTTCTTGATCTCAATCGCCTCTCGAACCATCCTTTTGTAATAGTGGCGTTGACGGGATAGAACTTTTGGGTTTAAACCATAGATATAAATCGTTAGATAGGCCCTTACCGCAGTGAGACCGCGCCGTGATGTTCCACAATCGAAGTGAGTGAGGCTCACTAACCTGGAGTTAGTGCACATCCTAACACAGTGTGAGCCGGACGTGTTGTAAAGGACGTTTGCAAACTTTGCGAGCAGTTTACTGTCACAAAATGCCATCGTGTGCCTTTCTAAAGTGCAACAACAATTCTAGAAACACAAATAAAGCCAGAGGTGTAACATTTCACTCGTAAGTATTGCGATTTCATTGAAAAACTTTTATTTTTCTTCCGCACTGTACGAAAATAACAAATTTAAATGGCGAGTGCACGAAAGAGAAAGTCATGTTGGCAACTAATCTGGGAGAAAAAGAGATGACACTATTTTCTCGGTACCTACGCTTCAACGTAGACTGCACCGTTTTACAAATTGCACAGGTTTGTTTAGATAGTCACATTTTCGATTTCAGGGCTTAATAGGCCGTTTTTTTTTTCATAGAAGTATGTGCAATACGATTGCACACGAAATAATAATAATAATGATTAGGTTTATTGGCAAAAACACTATTTCTAACTATTATTTGTTCTACACAAATTGCACAGGTTTTTGACACTATGTTGACGCACACATTCAAACATTTTCGATTTCAGGGCATCTAAGGGTATACTTTTTTCAGGAAAGTGTGTGCAATATGATTGCACACGAAATGGTAATAACAACAGATAATTACAATGGCAGAAACACGATTTTTTAACTACTTTTTTGAATGTGTGCGTTAACCGTTAGTGTGCGTGCGTCGGTATTTTGTTAACCCACACATTCAAAAACAATGCCACAGTTTTTGGTGTCGGGGCCTATCTAACGATATAAATCTATGGTTTAAACCATTAACTATGTTTACAAATCGCGAAAGTTCAAAAAGTTTTAACCCTGTACATATATCTTTTTTCCTCTTCAGGCTGCTTTTGCTGAGAAGGCCGGCACCGACGCCATCTTGACCCTTCCAGAGATGTACTTCAAGCCGAAGAGTGACAAGGAAAATGTTAAATACCTAAAGAAAGTATCCGAAGCCGCGCCGACTCAGCCGATAATGTACTACCATCATCCGTCCATGAGCGGGGTCAACAGTGAGTACTGAATCAAATAATATCGCAAAAATTTTCGACTTCGACGGAACTTGAACCCGCATCCTTCCCTCAGTACATGAATTTGCTAACCAACTACACCACGAGGTCAAGTGACGTAGGAGTCGAATATCTTTGCGTCTTTCTACGGACTCTTAGCGCCATTATTTTTAGAAATTACCCTGAGTGTGAGGGTGTACGCACTATAATAATAAAAACCTTAGTGAGTAGTTATACCGGGTGTTTGGTGAAACGATGTAGGGATTGAAGGAGCTGATCAAGGGTACCCATGTGATCATTTTAAACCACTTATGCTATACTGAAAAGTATTATGATTTTTAAGTTATTACCAAAAGTTTTGTTTAATTTTGTGTATGATTTCCTGCTCAATGATTGGGTATTGCTTATTGTGATGAACAAAGACAATGTCTTTGGTGATGAAAGATTGTGTTGTTGTGACTAATTAGAAGCCACATTCAAAGTGATTAATGCACTATCTGGTAAGTATTTTAATATCCTCTAAACGAAAAAAATCCCGTAGGTAGGTACCTACTTAAAAAAACAACTTTTGATAACAACGTGAAAACTATGACACTTTTCATGATAGCATTATGTAGCTTAAAATGTTCACATGGGTACCCTTGTTCAGTTCCTTCAATCTCTACATCGTTCCAGCAAACACCCAGTATATATAGGTACCTATATATAATATAGCAGATTAAGAATAACGCCATCTCTCATGCTGCCGTTCTTAGATCGATTCAAACAGGGGAATTTTCCTAAACAATCGCGGTACTATGTCAATGGTATCGAGGCAGAATCGTCCATAGACGAATGAAACTCTAGAGATAGTGCGTGTGGTGCTATTTGCACGGAGATGTTGATACAATGGTTTCAACATTGACACTACTGACACGCGTCAAAAGTGACATATTTAGTTTTTATCATCTGAGAAAATATCATTTGAAAAAAAATTGTGGCAGGAACCTAGATAAATACTACTTTAATACAAATAATAGCAGACCATGGTGAAAATATGCTCAAATTACAAATCAATTTGGTATTACGTTTGTATAGGAAATTCATCCGTCGCCGGACCCTTAACACACATCCATCGCTCGCCACACGCAGCTCAGGCTCGCTCTAGCCAGCACACATCTCGCTTTGGCCAGCACATTCTCCGCTCCAGTTAAGCCAGTACGCATATCCACACAGCTTCGGTGTAGACACCCTATAGCTGTAAAACGTTTCTTCTCGTCTCCGCTTCGGACATCTCCGCACATCTCCGCTTTGGTAGAGTCTGAGCCAGAATTCTATTAAATCTTCCGATATTAGATTATGTTTATTATAAAATAAATAATAAATAATGCTAGACAATCAACACAGCACCATCTAGCCCCAAAGTAAGCTACTCAAAGCTTGTGTTATGGGTACTAGATAACTGATATATTTAGTACAATAAATACATAGATAGGCAAAATATAGGCACGCTTTATCTTCAGTAGAAGCTGAACTGCAATAAGCTCATGTAAAATTGTTTTATCTTTTCAGTAAAACCCAAAGAGTTCTTCAAAGAGGCTGTAGCGACCGTTCCGAACTTCAAAGGGATGAAGTGTGACTTCGGCACTGCACTGGCGTTGATGTCCTCTGGGTTACTTCAAAAAGAACACGCTTTGTTCATGACCAGCCATGTAAGTGTTTTTATGTAGTTGATATGTTATATATTATAATATGATGTTATAATATTTATGTTAATCTAGATTTATGTGACTCTTACAAAGTACCTTAAAAACTTTTGTTAACGAGCAGGCGATCCACTTTATACTGAGTGCGCTCATTTAATTAATTTCTTGTACCAACCTTATTAGTTAAATTTTAGTTTATACATATTAATGTTTTATAAGTGAAAACTGTTAAGCTTTAGTTACACCACCAATGTCTCTACTCATTTAAGTTATACAAACTGTTTGTTTTCCATCGAAAATAAAATAAATATTCACCGATTTCTCCCGTCAATTATTGTGGACTAATTTTGAATTTTACGTTTTGTATTCTCAAGATGGTTGCATAAAAGTTTAGGAACTCTCGATTTGACGTAAATCTTTTTTAAAAATGCAAATAATCAGGAATACAAAGTCGGTTGTTTAATAATTAACAAACTTCGAAAACAAGGCGGTTCTATGTTCGGCTGTAGGTACTGTATTTTATATGCATGTTCGTCAATTTAATGGACCGATTTTGAAAATTCTTTCGCTATTGTATTATAATATAAAGTATGATCCAGATGTCGTCCCATGAAAATTTTATTCCCGAGGCATAAGGATTTATCGCGGAAAACTAAAACAGTGTAAAATTACGGAATTTGAAGTTGGATTTTAGTTTTTTCAAAACAATCACATTATTTTTATTCAATTTATCATTTTCTAAAGTTATATTTTGATCGACTTCGAAATAAAATCTCAGAAATCCATAAATTTATTTAGAATAGTGATTAATCTAGTTTTACTGAATGTAACCTTATTATACACAAATTGTTTGTAATATTGTTCGAGTATAAACATTGTTGAGAGGGCGCAACGCGCGCTGTTTTGTGAAAAGGATATGCATATACATATTAAATAGATTTCGCGTTCATAGGAGCGGGACAGAACATACATTTTTGGAACGGCGTAAGCGCAAAAATCTAATTACTATTTTTTATAAAGAAACTACACAACTTATGAAAAACCTGGTTCAAGGAACCATCATCATCATCATCAGCCTAAATTAGTCCACTGCTGGACATAGGCCTCCCCTAATGAGCGCCATAGCGCCCTGTCTTCAGCTTGCCGCATCAAGCATCTGCCTGCAGTCTTTCGCAGTTCGTCATCCCACCTAGCCGGAGGGCGTCCTACACTACGTTTGCCGAGTCGTGGTCGCCACTCAAGAACACGTTTGCCCCAGCGGTTGTCGGTTCTTCGCGAGATATGGCCGGCCCACTGCCACTTCAGCTTGCTAATTCTTTGAGCTATGTCGATAACTTTGATTCTCTGTCGGATGTATTCGTTACGAATTCTATCCTTCAGAGAGACTCCGAGCATAGCTCTTTCCATAGCTCGCTGAGCGACTTTGAATTGGTGGACCAGCCCATGTTTAAGGTCAAATCCCCTAAATTACCTGACATCTTCGTTGAATCACCTAACTTTAAAAGCCGCCACACACAGAAACCGTGACCGGGCCGGAGGCGAAGGCGTGCGGGTTGTATCATACGAATTTATATAAATAATAAATAAATAATGCTGGACAATTCACACAGCATTATCTAGCCCCAAGCTAAGCAGAGCTTGTGTTATGGGTACTAGATAACTGATATACTTAATACAATACACTACATAGATAGATACTTTTTATTATACATAGAAAACACTCAGACCAACGGAACAAATTTCTGCAGATCGTATACAAATTTGTTCCGGGGCGGGAATCGAACCCGCAACCTCCTGCGTCGCAGGCGGACCTTCGCCCGCTGCGCCACGGAGGTCGTCAAAATATGTGTATATGTGTAGTCTCTCATATAAATTCACTCATTACAACCCGCACGCCTTGGCCTCCGACCTGGCCACGGTTTATGTGTGTGGCGGCTATATGTGATAGATTTACAACAACCTTAGTTTTAAGCATATATCTTGACTATTGCTCTTCTACAGCAAAATTGTATTTAGAGTTTTTTTGGCCGAGTCATAGCCTCATCATTTAATTTAAGTAACATTATTTTGTAAATTTTTTAATTGTATGATGCGCTTCTATTCACGGCTTCACACGCGTTGTTTCTATGGAAACGTTGGAAGGTAATTTATATCCCATGGGAACTGATGGGATAAAAAGTACCTTATGTTTGATTCCAGGCTTAGAGCTACATCGTTGCAAAATTTCAGCTCAATCTGTTCAGTAGTTTTGGCGTGAAAACGTAACAAACATCCATCCATCCAAACTTTCGCATTTATAATATTAGTGTGATGTGATGACAATAAAGGAATTTGATGAGTAAATATTTCCAGGTGACAATGTCATCTAACGTGATGATGGGAATAGACTCAAGCATGACAGCTATAACCAGCATCTTCCCCAAAACCATGGTGGAGATTGTGCAGGCTGTGAAGAGTGGTAACTTGCAGAAGGCCAGACTCAAGCAAGTGGAGCTCAACGAACGGGCTGACGCTATCACATCATTAGGTACCTACAATACAATACCTATAGTACATCACTCACTCACTCAACCTGTACTGGTCCACTACTGAACGAAGGCCTCCCCCTGATAAGCGCCATTGGCTTTTATCACATGGGGGTAATGCCCATAATCCCCACGCTAGACATGCGGGTTGGGGATCGCAGTTCGGTGGTAGAAATGTTCTGTAGAGGGCGCTGCTGCCCGCCCCCGGTGGATATCCCTTAGTCGCGTCTTACGACACCCGCGGGAAGAGTTGGGGTGGTGCAAATTCTAAGCCGGCACCACACAGCTATAGTATAGCCTATAGCACATAATGAGGCGTATATTATCTAAAATCGCTAATTCCATGCTAGAGCAATGTTCACTATGAAAATTCGTGGTAATTTAAAAAAAGTGGAGTCGGCAGTTTTTGGAAATGTACGCCTCATATTCTTCTTCTGCCTTCCTTTATCGACCCTATTCTGCTAAACTAATCACTTCACTTTGTCCATGGTAACGTCACAGAATGACAGTTACCAAACTGTAAAAATTATCGTTGAAAATTATCGCTTTTCTGCGCAGGTTCCTCCATTTCAGTTTCTTTTTAACCCCCGACGCAAAAAGAGAGGGGTGTTATACGAGTAAGTTTAACGTCTCTGTCTGTGTATCCGTGTATCTGTCTGTGATTTCGTAGCTCCCAAACGGATGAACCGATTTTCGTTAAGTTTTTATTGTGTCGTAGATAATTTTATCCCGAGTGTTCTTAGCCATATTTAATGATCGGGGGGTTTGTAAAGTTTTTAATTTTGTTCATGTTCTAAGGTAGAATAGTAGTAACCTTAGAAAAAAGACCTTACTTTTAATGCAGGGACGCGTGTCAAAAATTTCAGAATAGCGATAATTTTACTGCATTTTGTAATTTGTGGAGGAGGAGGTGAAAAACCTGTATTGCCACCTTATTTGGCACTTAGTATATCAATATTTTCGTGCAAATTGCAAAATCTAGCTAGAGTTTCTTCATTTAAGGATTCTACGTGCCGATTATGTGACCATACCATAGTTATAGAAAAGCGATTGGTTTGCAGCATTGGGCCACGCGCAGGACACCCTGTATTAAATGAAAATCATGAAAAAATATATTAAATAATGTATACAGGGTGGACCAAACAGTGACGTCATAAAAAAATGAATGCCTCACCCCCGGGAGTACCCGAAAATACCCCAGTATGTTCCCGGATTTTTCGTAGTTTTCGAGTTATGATTTTTTCAAGTTTTCAAATAAAGACTAGGTCCACAGAATCTTGTTGAAAAAGTCTAGGTCTTCCTGAGATCACGACCTGGGCTAGAAAAAGGACTATTGAGCTTGTTTAAAATAAAAAGACACAATTGGCTACAATTGCGAAGTTCATGGTGAAATCTGATTATGACTAAAATTTTACCAAAGTCCAAATAACTTAAGAACCACTGAATATCGCAGAACATACACGGTTAAATTAATAGGTACTGAGGTCCACCACCCCCCCGCCACCGATGATCTACCCCTATTGTTACACCGTGTATAAATAAATTACATACCTATCTCAGTCCCCCCCAGAATCTTGTATAGTTTGATAAGGTACGTCTGGGTCACGACTTCTGTCGTGACGTGACACAGACGGACCTTATCAAACTCCTTCTGGATGATTATTGTTTCGATTCCCGCAGAGAAAACCCTTGGAGGGTGTTAACCCTTAAACATTTTTTTCCAGGAGACTACGTGATATTTAGTAAAATAGCAATGAATCTAGTCAACAAAATCAACGTCGGCAACGCTCGTCACGCGAGAGACGCTATCACAAAGGAGCAAAAAAACACTTTGCTGATGAATTTGGCATCCATCGATGCTAAATACGCTTCGCTGGGAACGCAGAAATCTTTAATCGATCGTTAATCAGTATTTTTTGTGCTTCTTGAAATTCTTACTGTAATGAACCCAAATAGAATGCCTTGGTAAAGTTATTATTTTCCCGCAGTGTTAATTAATATTATATTTTCTCAACAAATAAAACTCATATAAGGTGACATATAGTTTATTTATTTGTAAGTTTGTACTTGTTTTAAGTTGGTTTATACTTTCCATCACAAACATTTTTGATGTTACCTTATGCTTAAGGTAACATCGTAGAAATCAACGTCGGCAAAACTTCAACAGCAAAACTTCATCGTTGAAGACATTCTGTTTGCTGTTTGTATAATGGTATCATCAGGAATTTTGTGACATACAGAAAAATAATCGTTTTTTGTTAACGACACACAACATACTTCCGTGGAATGTAATGTGTGTTCATTATTACAAACTGTGATCATATTAATGCAGATTTTAGTAGCTTCATCAATTACTTCATAATATTCCTTTCCGGGTGTTCTGGGCCTATGTATCGTATCCTCGTCGCCAAATATCGCGTATTTCAAAGAATATTAAATTAAACACGGGTGAAAACATGAACTCTGTAATGGCATACAATCAACTGCCGTGGCAATCAACCCTCATACATTTTATGGTGCACATTCATTACAGTATAGTAAAAAAAACTACCTATTTAGCTACTGTAATGTAATAGGTGGGTATAGTCAGTAATCTATTACCCCACAAGCTCTTGCTTAGCTTGGGGCTAGATAATATTGTGTAAAGTGTAGATTACCACGATTAGACAACATTATGTAGCCCCAAGCTAAGATATCATTGTTTATTATTATTATTATTTTCAGTTTTGAAATTATCTCCAGTGTGCGAATTCCTCTCTGTAGGTAATAATTTAATGTAGCTCTTCCACCTAGAGCATTTTTTAAAGTTTTCTGTTAATATCAGCTGTTGAGGACTCAAATTTGTTGAACAATAAACATGGTGGCGGTCAACTTCGTCTTCATATAGCTTGAACAAGTCTTGCAAGTACACTTGGTCTTGCAAGAAATCTAAAGTAAACGAAATCAAAGCGTTCGGGAAATCGTTGGGATCTAGTGTCGAACCGACCACTTCAAGAAGTGGATTACCATGTTCAATAATGTTGCGTAAAGGCAGATCAGACAACATCTTACTGAATCTAACATTCGCTAGTTCTTTTAACCAGCCCTCCTGAAACGCATTCATAACATCGCAAATCAAGATTTCTATAACAATTCTAAACATCTGGTCAAACTTGTATTTGGACACTAATTGTTTGTGGTCTCTGCACCCTTCCAACAGTTTGTCAAGGTGATGAGCTCTGTTTAGTAAGCATTCTAAAATCTTACTCTGATACGAGCCTCGTGTTTTGCCTTTAACAAGACTTTCCACAGTTTTTCTGCATTTTTCACTTATTTTAAGTGATAAAATATCTGTGTGTTCCTTAGCTGACAAAGTCTCACTATCCTCAATTTTTTGCTTCGTGAGACAATGAGCACATTTGTTACTTGAAGTTTGTACGCAGCTGCAACTAAAGGTAATGTTATGAAGCAGGTAGTCTGATTCAGCTTTTGTAAGAAAGTTTTTGGTTTTGAGTTTTTCTGAAAGAGTTCTTATTGCTCTGTACTCGTGCCCTTCTTCAGGTAAAGTTGGCTTAGATTTTTTCTGATACATTTTCGCCTCGTCTTTCATTATACGTAATAATTTAAAAGCATCTAAAACTCCTTCGGTGTCTGGGTATCCGTGAGCACATTTTGTCATTAATCTTGTCCACTCACCATGCTTTATTTCCCAGGCGTTATATTGAAAAATGTTAACTTCTTCTACAAAGAACTTTAATAAATTTAATATGTCTTTCCAATCATTGGAAAAATCGTAAATGCTCTTTAATTTGGTTTTGATCTTGTTAGATATCTGTTGTAAGCTTTTATTGTTTAGAACTAATTTAGATGTTTTATTTTTATTTAATATCGATTTCGATTTTAATATTTCATTCGTCAGATCATCTTTAATTTTTTGAAAACTTTCTTTATTGGGATAGTTACTAAGAGATCTGGTATCTAAAATGTCTGTCAAATCATTTTTCAGAGAGTTCCAATTTTCGTTATTTTGTTTCATTTCTTCAAGTTTTTGGTGAATGTTGCTAGTATATGTTGGTATTTTTGTTGCTGCGTTCTTAAAATTTTTTCCTTCTGTAATTTCACACATCTCACGTAAATGTGTAGCGTTTGCACTAACACATCCCCATGACTCAACTTCAACTCCGAGCATTTCAGCCCACTTCTCTTCATTATCTTCCTCTTCTAATTTTTCGTATGCGGTATTCAACAATTTTAAACCAGCTTTATACATGCTTTTCTCTAAAACAGGTTTGTAAAGTGAAATGACTTCCTTGATAGCTCTTTTGACTTCAAAAAGATCGGTTATGAGGTCTTCAAATAGATAATACTCGTTCAGTTCCAAGTCAATTCTCCTTATAAGTGTGCCTTGTCTTGCACGTGAAAGAGACGAGTCTCTTATATCTTCAATAATCTTAACTATATGTTTAGGTATTTCTGATTGGAAAAGTGCCCTTGTTGTTGGCGATAAATGGCAAGTATCATGGGTGGCGCTATGCTTTACCAATTCACCAAGAACTTGTATAACACGTTGTACTATAAAAACGCTTCGCTCTCTGTCTTGTTCAAAGTCTACTTTTGCTATTGCTTTCATATAATTTAACATTTTTTTGAGAGAATAATCGTCTCTAATGTATGGTAGTAAGGTCAAACTGTTAAATTCTTCTTTCGGTATTCGGGCTCTTAAATTTTCCTCAACATCAATTTTAACATTGCGCAGAGTGGAGACAAAATGTGAAATTGCTTTTCTAAACTCAATCCATTTGTAATAAATTATAGGTTGGTTTAAAAATCGATTTGTATTGTTTTTTGGTATTTCAAGTTTGAACATATTTTTAACAAACTTTTCTTTTTGTTTATTTCTTCGTAAAAATAGGCTCCAGTTGTCACTGACCTCGTATAAAAAGTAATACAAGGCACATTCGATGTCTTGGTACGCATCTTTTGGCAATACGAGTCTTTGTTTGAGTAAGTGAAGATTATTTAGTATCAGTAACGCTATGTTAGAATCTAATTTACGATACAGAACTTCAAATATATAGTAATTACTGTACTCAGACTCACTATCTATTTGCTTGGTATTTACAGTTTTTTCGTAAATATTAAATGCAGTTACTATAAGAATTCTAATCGCTTCCACTTCATTTTTCCGAATTTCTTCATCTGAGCCGTTTCTATTTACTTTTATATTGAAAAGTTTCTTGTACAGTTCTATCTGAAAATTGTTGAAAACTATAAGGCTTTTTACAGCTAACGGCAATTGGTCCCCTAAATGTTTTTGACAGCTGTTTCGTGACTGTATAAGTAATTTCTTTAGAAATTCAAGATTAGGAATTATATCAGCCATTGTGCTGCTGCTGGAGATAGGCCAGTGTACATCGCCAGACCAGTAGTCATATAACATTTCCAACATCTCTGTATTAAATGACACTATGGTTTCGCAAAACGCTTGTTTATATGCTTTTTCAACAACACAGCCTTTATTTGGTAAATACTGCAGTATATCTGACTCGTTTAGCAAATAATCCAGAATTTGTGGCTGCCTGTACTTACATGCCAGAGTTATCAAGTGCGTGTTTCTAATAGGATTGTCTTTTTCACAATAAATCGCAGATAACAATGTTTTATCATATGTTTTATAAATCGTTTTTATTAATTGCTTTAAATAAGGCAAATCTCCAGTTTGGATAGCGTTTGCAACTTCTTTAAAAATATTGAATTTAGTTTCACTTTTTTTAGCACTTGTACTTGGAATATTACGTTCCTTATTTTCACCACCGCGAGCAACGTTGTAAGGTTGGTTTACATCAGGATTTGTTTTTTTAGAAGGCTTATTGTGAAGTAGAGTTATTAAGTTGAACTTCGCTACAAAAGATATTGTGTCAGTGTCACTTTCCTTGTCAATGATCTGCTTCCCTGGCTGATTTTCAGTGGAAGTGCTGGGAATTGGCTCATGCTGCTGGTGCTGATTTGAATTTGGATTATTTATCTTAGATCTATCTGTAAGTTTTGGAGAAAATTCCTCATCGTTTCGCAAATTTTCGCTTGAAGATTTGAGCTTCACTATGACCGGGTCTTCGGTGGTATTACTTTGTTTATTTGTAAAGGTATCGAATACACTTTGTTTTGAGCAAGTCGTGTCATTATTTTTGGATCTCTGATTACTTGTTGGTCCACTATTTTGCTCTTTTTTAACAGCTTCCTTAGCATGAAATCTGCTAGATATTGGCTTACTCTCTTTGTCCTGATTTATTGATTCTGACGGAGTTGCCTCATTCTTATGCGAGGTATTTTGTAAAGATAATGAGTTTAACTCTGTGACAACAATTGCATCAGCTGTTTCCATCATTTATTTTGTCGTGGTAATTACCACTCTTTCTTTTTGCAACGTAGAATCTGAAATTTAATAGATCTTCAATAAAAACAATTTGGAATAGAATATTAGGTGGTTCGAATTTTGATCTAATTGTTCGTTATAGTCGTATAGGCAACCTTATAGGCTGGCCCATCTGTGGCGCGTCAACCCGCATTTTTCTGTATCATATTCTTTCAGCTAATGCTCGATTTTTTTGAATAACAAGAGGGCAGATGATCAACAAAGACGATTCATAATTTATACATTATTTATCAGCTTCTGTACGCGATTTGGCTAGACAACCCAGCGATATATAAAATAGTATAATACATATAAGCCTAGTCATTAACAAATAACAGATGGGTGTAGGTCTAAAATGGATCTTAGGAAGAATTGTTCTCTATGGTAGAGTTGACAATAATGACATTGCATCGTCATACATTGAAGTTGGAGGAATGTATAATAATTTAATAATTAATATATATAATAATTTACGCATTCAATGACAAAGTTGGCAGAATTGTGTCAAACCAGATGCAGAAGCCATTTTACAAGAAGTTGAAGTTGATGACAAAGTGACGTAATTTTTCTCTATTCTACCCTCAGAAGAACGATCCGTTCTTCTGAGATTCTACCCTAGACCTGTGTTAGGCCTACAGGATAGTTTTTACTATAGCAGGTACACCTACCTAATTCTATAATTAGTCCATGAAATAATCTCTAAAATATGTCAATGTTTGTAACAATAACAAATGACTGATAAGTTATTACGAGTAGGTAGGTACTTACACTATAAGAAGTTGTCGGCTAAAACTTGATCTTTATCAATTTCATAACTAAACAATCCACATCACTTTATTTTATTGCCACAAAATTCGGTTTAAAAGTGCACATTCCTTATTTTTAAAACCAACATTTCCTTGTTATGCTGCACATCAATATTCAATACACACGCTTGTACAAGATGTGAATACATGTGGCGTAAATATAAATAATAAAATGGCGTCCTAGTTTACAGTGAAGATAGTAGCGACAAGGCGATACTAACTACAATATTTTGTTTATCTTTATCCTGTATGAATCAGACTGCGCCTGCGTGACTAATTGGTTCATATTTGCAGAGCTAGTCTCGATTGTACTGCGTAAATTATTATGGGTATATTTTCGAAGAATGTAAAAAAAAATGAACAATTTAAGCGGGAAGCATGGCTGGTACTATCCCTACTTTATGTTTAATTTATATAAATGCAACTGATTTCGCTACTTTAGTAACTACTAGTTTATGCCCGCGGCTTCGCACGCGTTGTTTATATGGAAACGTTTAAAGGTTATAAGTAGCCAATATTTGATTCCAGGATTAGAATTACCTGCGTGCAAAATTTCAGTCCGATCTGTTCAGTAGTTTTGGCGTGGAGAGGTACAAATATCCATCCATCAATCTATCCATCCATCCAAACTTTCGCATTTATAATATTAGTGTCATGTGATATGTTATATGTTATATGTTATTGAAGATAAGTGTAAAATTACTTAGGCGTGATTTAGCACAATCGCTTGGTTAATCGTTGTCACTAAATAGCAGAATGCAATTAAAATTTAGGAAAAAGAAAATAAAAACAATACCTACACAGAAATTTATATGTCTGTTAAAAACATTTATTACTTCATGATTATGCATTTAAACCTTAAAATCTAGAGGCATGTGTATATTATTTAACTTATAAAATATATGAGATCAATCGAGCGCCTCAATAAATCCTCCAGCCATTTCAATTCGCAGCGCGAAGACATGTTGCGGACTCAGAGGAGCCAGGGGTTTCCTCGGAGGCCCCACCTCGAGTCCGGTCTGTAGTTCCATGGCTGCCTTCATGGTTGGCACGAAATCCCCTGGAATTGTTTATTATTCTCTCATTATTAAATACATCCATACTTTAATATTGTATATTCGAATATAACTCTGTCAGTCTGTCTGTTACACTGAAAAAAATATAGTCCAACTAAGACGCATTTTATCTTAGTTCGCGTCAAAATTAGTTGGTATGATAAATATCTCATTCAATACAAACAAGAATTCATGGTAGCTGCAACATATCGAACTTGTTTAAAACAAAAAATAGGCACATCATTGACATATCAATGCTCTGGACTTAAATATTCAATTTGTCATAAACATTTATTTGCACGGGGTTAGCAAACAACTTTGTTGCATTTAATCCCTGAATCAAATTAAATAACTACACTCTATAAGGCCAACATTACTTGGGAGAAAGAGCTATTACGATTTAACTAAGTTCTCATAGTCACAGAAGACAAGATCTTATCAGGCTCATATGGATTCATGATACGGATCACATTAGACAAGATCTTAATCAATGTAATTTTTTTTTCCAGTGTACCTTTTACGTCTAAAAGGCGGAACGGATCTTTAATGAAAGGGGTTCGAAGATTTTGGCCCTAACATCGGTCACCATTTCGTTTTTTTCTAAATCGCGGCACACAATAAAAGTTATATGTTTGGATAGAAGACAATAACACAAATAAAAAATGTTCTACAACATCTAATAATAATAATAATGTCCTCCTAGCCGAATTTCGACCACGGCGGCCAGTCTCATCGGAGACTAGCCAGATGCGCAGGACATATTATAGTTCACAAGAGTGCGCGCAAGCACAGGTGCACTCGATTCTCTCACTCTCATAATCCAATGGGACGACGGAACGACCGGGGAGAGGTCAGGCGCAGGACCTACGGCTTTACGTGCTTTCCGAGGCACGGGGGTGTAACACCGCCTACTTCCTGACTCCGAGCTGCTACTGTGAATTTTCCTTGCTAGAAAAACCCCAGCTATTGGCCCGACCCGGGATTTGAACCCAGGACCACATAATCAGCGGTTGAACAAGCTGACCGCTAGACCAACGATGCAGTCATACTTCTATTCTAAGTACAAATACTAGTTTCTGCCCGGGACTTCGCTCGTATTGTTTCTATGGAGACATTCAAAGGTTATTTTTATAGCATGGGAACTGATTTTTGGGATAAAAGTAAACTTATGTTTTATTACAAGTCTACCTACATACCTACATTTATGCTATATAATATATAAATAATCTACACTAATATTATAAATAGGAAAGATTTGATTGTTTGTTTGTTTGTATTGAATAGGCTCCGAAACTACTGGACCGATTTGAAAAATTCTCTAACCATTAGAAGCCCACATATTCCTGACAATAATAATAATAATAATGCTGGACAATTCACACAGAATTATCTAGCCCCAAATTAAGCAGAGCTTGTGTTATGGGTACTAGATAACTGATATACTTAATACAATACACTACATACCTAGATCACAGATATTATAATACTATACTATAGTTTGACCGAAACCGCTGTACCGCTCCTTAAGAAAGTGCGGTGAGGCGGGGGGCGAGGAAATAAGAGCAAGAGTACACATGAGATCGATATTGTCTGGCTGATGGTCTGTTGTGTTGTCTGGCAGACTGATGGATCGGAGCAACCGGTACTTCCCCTCCGTCTCGCCGCGCGCATACCTCAGGCGCGGTACAGCGGTATCAAACTATAGTAGTCTAGATAGATATTTTTTATTATACATAGAAAACAATGAACATAGGCTACTTTTTATCGCGGGAAAATGCTTCATTCCTACGGGAAAACGGGTAATAGGACAACAGTAAGAACGGACAACGGGTAGTAAGAATGCGGCTAGTGCTTATATATAATTTCAGCCAAATCCGTTCAATATTTTTGGCGTAGTAACAAACATTCATCTATCAATCCAGCCATTCACCCATCGTGAAGTGTGCTTATAAATAACAAAAAAACATAGGATTTTAATCAGCTACATAAAGTTTTTATTGATTTTCTCTACGCCCTAGCCGATTGTACGCCGCGAAAAATGCGAGATCGTCGTGGAGGGAATTCAGGCGCGGTCGCCTTTACAAGAATCGGCGTTACTGGGATCGACGTTACGGGAATCGACGTGCGAGGAACAATTCACATTTTGTACCTACCTATAACCGTTGAGAATGACGTCATTTTTCATGCTCAGATCGGATTTTAACTGAGCAGAACAGTATGCTATATTACGTTATTTTCAATCGCTCTCTGTAAGTACGCAGGTATATTTGTCATGGGTAGTTTCCGGATGTAAGAAAAAAAGAAAACATTTTCATTTTAGTCTACTTTTGTAGGGAGGTACTCCCAGGCAGCGCACAATTTATGCCAAAACAAATATTGGAAGTTGGAATCCAAGAGGAATCTTCGAATTCCTCAAATGTCCTGTACCAGCTAAATAGCTGATATTCATTTCTTTTTTATTAACTAGTTTCGGCATGCGGCTTCGCACGCGTTTTTTATATGGAAACGATTAAAAGTTATTTCTATCCCATGATTACTGCTATAAGGGATGAAAAGTAGCTTATGTTTTATTCGAGGCCTGGACCTACACATTAATAAAATTTCAGCGCGATCCGTTCACTCGTTTTGGCGTGAAGAGATAACAAACATCCATCCGTCCATGCATAAACATAAACATCCAAGTTTTCGCATTTATAATATTATCAGGAAATGTGATGGTAACTAAGGTATTTGAAGATTTTTTTTAACCACAACGTTATCTCTTGAAACTTACCCTCAACTTCACCTAAACAGCCTATGTTGGTCCACTGCTGGACCCAGACCTTATTGACATTTATCTCATGGGTAATGCCCATAATCCCCGCGCCGGCCATGCGGTTTGGGGATCGCAGTTTGGTGGTGGAATTGTTCTGCAGAAGGCGCTGCTGCCCGCCTCGATACCCCTTAGTGTCCTCTTACGACACCCGCGGGAAGAGTTGGGGTGGTGTAAATTCTAAGCCGGCACCACACAGCTTACCGTAGTGAAACTTACCGTAGGCACCTAACTTGTTCATCAACCGGTTTATTTTCTCCTGCAATGCCCTGGCAGCCTCAATGTCACCCATCTTCACGTTTGCTAACACCCTGGCCACGACTTGTGGAAAGAGGTTGTTGATGGTAGCTATGCTTGATTCATGTCCCATGAACGCTGCTGTTGCTATATGCTGAAACAGAAACCAATTTAGTCAAATATTGAAATATACAACAGTAATAGCCGTCAGGCAGCGCTTCCGGCTACATGACCAAGGCTAACTAAGCGTCTACTGAACCTGACCAGAATGAACCTACGCGTCCTAGTTGGGACACTCACAGGACACTGTCCATGAACAAACTGAACACCATCGGTACAACAGACAGCCCTCTCTGCAGAGGGTGCCTCAGCGACAAAGAATCAGCTGCCCACGTAGTCCTGGAATGCGAGGGAGTAACAGCGCAACGTCACAAAATCCTCGACCACCCGAGGTCACTCCGCGAAGCCTGTCAAGATCCCAGGAAGATTCTGCGCTTCTTGACGGAGTAAGGCTGGTTATACTAGCAAAACAAAACACGCACAATGGACCAAGCTGAGTCTCAGTGCGGATTAAAGAGTACACACAACATAACATAACATAACTATACAACAGTAAGCCAAACACAGGGTGTTGTCTAGAGTAAACCAGACAAAAATTAATTCATATCGATGACAATGTGATGTATGTTAGAATGTGACGTTTACCATCAATGCCAAACTGACATGACTTTTGGGAAACTTGCCTTTTAGAATCTGCCAACGCAGAGATCACTCTGTGAGATTTTCAAATGTCCCAAATATGATATAGATAGAAAGAATTAGAAGTAATTACTATTATTTATCAATGTGCAGTTACAAACAGAAGAGATGTACTAAACATAGCTACCCAATTCTACCAACAACTTTATAGCAACAAAGACGCAGCCGATGAGGTCCATAGCACAAACTATGAAAACAATACTGATCCAGCACCACCATTCCTAGAGAGCGAAATAGAACTATCCATAAAAAGACTCAAAACAGGAAAATGCCCTGGCCCAGATGGAATTACTAACGATATGATACTAGCAGGTAAAAATGTTCTGATTAAACCCCTTACTCAGTTATTTTACTTTATCCTCAAATACAACAAGATACCTCATCAGTGGACTACTTCAGAGATAACACTAATCTACAAAAAATCACGAACTATAGACCTATCAGCTTAATGTCATGTGTATATAAAATATTTGCCTCAGTGCTGCTCCGCAGAATCTCAAACACAATCGAGGAAAACCAGCCGGTAGAGCAAGCAGGATTTTGGAAAAGTTACTCTACAGTGGACGACATACATACCTTGAAACAAGTGATTGAAAAGCACGTAGAATATGACCAACCACTTTATATTTGCTTTATCGACTACTGTAAAGCTTTTGACTCTATATCCCATTCATACATCTGGTTTGCACTCGAAAAACAAGGCATGAACCAAAATTACATAAACCTAATCAAAGAAATTTACAGTAAAAGCACTGCAAAGGTAAAACTAGAGACAGCAGGTACAACTTTCCGCATCGAACGTGGCGTAAAACAGGGAGACCCGCTTTCGCCGAATATCTTTATTTCAATCTTAGAAAATATATTCAGGTCACTAGATTGGACGGGGCTAGGAGTAAAAATCGATGGAAATCATCTAACCCACCTTAGATTCGCGGACGATATTGTACTGCTCTCTGAAAACCCAACGGAACTACAAATATATTGTATATATGATAGAGACTCTGACAGAACAAAGTAAAAAAGCTGGATTGGCGTTAAATCAAACGAAAACTAAGGTAATGACAAATAAAACAAAAATACCTATCACGGCCAGTTTAACAAACCTAGAATACGTCGATGAATATGTATACCTTGGACACCTTATTGCATTTGACTACTGTACGGAAAAAGAAATTAACAGACGGATAAAAGCGACATGGAACAAGTACTGGAAAATGAAAGAAATCTTCAAGAGCAATCTTCCCATCAAACTGAAAAGCAAAGCCATGGACATATTCCTAACACCCTGCCTGACCTATGCCTGCCAAACCTGGAACATAACAAAGAAAACGCTAGAAAGACTTAGAATATGTCAAAGAGGCATGGAAAGAAGTTTATTAGGAATCAAACTCAGGGACAGAGTCAAAAACCAAACAATTAGAGGGAAAACCAAAACAAAAGACGTGGTCAAAAGAATATTGGGCTTAAAATGGAAATGGGCAGGACACATTCAAAGGCTAAAACCAAATAGATGGCCATACATAGTCACAAACTGGACACCACCTGACCAAAAAAGGAAAAAAGGGAGACCTTTCAAAAGATGGAATGACGACATCATAAAAGTGGCAGGAAAAATGTGGCCACGTAAAGCCAGAGACCGAAACTACTGGAGATCCTTGGAGGAGGCGTACACCGCCGTAGGCGGTCCATATCCAGAAGAACATCACAATGAGGATAATACAAAATTATAAATACGCACGACAATTTTCTTTGTAATCAATACTTATATAACATTTTAAAATTATGTAATATGGAATATAGCTCTTTTTATTTTATTTTATTTTTATTTTTATTTATCAATGTGCTGTGATGTGATATCATGAGAATAAACTCACACAACGTACCTGGCGTTTTTAATGAAATCCAAAAAACACGTGGTTACGAGACCACCGCTTCAAATCAGAAAGGACTGGCACGATAAGAGATGCACGAGCATTTTCCACAATGTAATTTTTGTCTGGTCTACTTCTCAACAGCCTGTATTGGTCCAGTATTGGACGCAGGCCTCCCCCTGATAAGCGCCTTATTGGCTTCTATCACACGGGGGTGAGGGCCCATAATTCCCACGCTGGGCATGCGGGTTGGGGATCGCAGTTCGGTGGTAGAATTGTTCTGCAGGAGGCGCTGCTGTCCGCACCCGGTGGATATACCTTAGTCGCCTCTTACGACACCCGCGGGAAGAGTTGGGGTTGTGCAAATTCTAAGCCGGCACCACACAGCGTACTGATGTACTCACATTGCGTAAATTTTTGGTACCTATTGGAGTTATAGGAATGAATCCTGAGTACCTACTAATTTTACAAACGCTGTTCCTAAAACGATTTATTCTTATTCTCTGGGAAGTCCCTTTTAGTCGGCTCATGACATCCACGGGAGTTGGAGGGGTCAATTCCTACGCCGCAAATACCACGGCCATGACATGACTTACATGATTAGCGATGAAAATCCTCTGGTCAGGATCGAGGAGATCAGCCAACTGCATGGCAACGGGAAGATCAGCCTTCATGCCTTTGAAGTGGGGAATCCTGCTTTTGGCTGCCTCGAAGAATTCTCGCATGTTAACTGTAACAAGTAATTAATTGTGTGAGAAGGTACCATAAAAACCGTACTCTGTCCGTGTATTTAATTTTTTTTTCAAATCTAGCAAGACAGCATTTCAACGATAAATATGAAAGGTGACTCATCATCCTTATGGAAACAGTTAATTGTGTAAGTTCGAGGCTCTTCTGGTTATCAAATAATATCTGAGCGTCTGGTCGAACCGACGCGTGACCAGAGAGCTGGTCTGTATCTGGCACAGCGCATCAGCATTGCCATACAGCGGGACAATGTAGTCAGCGTCTTGGGGACGCTTCCGACTGCTTATTCGATTAAAATCAAAAACACCAATCTTAGAGCTCCGATGTGCTAAATAAGTCACAGCCGCGTTGACACGATCAGAGCCAGCTCGGACCGAGTGAACTCGGATACCTACTCGGACGCAACTCGGATTGTAGCAACCTCTAATCCGAGCCCACTCGGACGACGGCGTCCGATCTAAGTAGACTCGGACCGTGTTCTTCTCATCCGAGCTAGCTCGTATACGAGTTGGAAAACAAAATGGCGGCTAATAACAACAACCAAGGGTCTCAAAAAAGAGTCAGAGAGAGATGATTCTTATACGAAGCAGGATCTTCCTGTTCAATTTCTCGGAGGAAATTGTTAGATGCTCCCTGTTGTCGGCGGCGTAGAATCCAAGAGCGAGTCCAAATTCTTTTCCTTTTATGAGATGCCTTATCTTTTTCCCGTCTTAGCTCCTCTATCAGCAAGTCTGCGACAATTCCGATGCCACTTCGCACTAAATCCGTCATTTTTCGATGTTGACTGATAAAAATAATTGGAATAATGACGAAAATGATCCGAGTGAACTATGATAATATCAACAGCTATTATTATTAGTACACTCTTTGAAGATACTCCTACGAGTCCAATCGGTCCGAGCTTGGTCCGAGCTGGCTCTGATCGTGTCAACGCGCCATCCATACAAGACGATACAAGTTTACGTCGTTCGGATTAAGGCGCTGTTTCCCCTCAAACTAGCGCCTATTTTATCTAATTATTACGTTTGAGAAAGGAATTTCCAAAATTTACGTTAGCCAGATTGTGATACCCGAAAAAAAAACGAATATTCAAATATCAAAATTTTCGAAGATTTTCAAGCCCTAGATTGCCAGATCATCCTATCCTATATCCTATCCTAATGATATTATATGGCCGAATGTTTGTGGAAAGTGAATTTTTTGTTACCTAGTAACTCCAAAAGTACTGAACAGATAAAGATGAAATTTGGCGTACATTTAGAATATAGTCTGACTTAGATAAAGCTAGTAGTTAGATAAATCCCTTACCGTCGACACCACTCATCATGGGGAAGTGGTAATAGACGAGCGGCAGAGCAGGTGCAGCGGCGGCCACCAGCTCCAAGTATCCAAGTAGCTGTTCCACGTTCTTCGGCTTGAAGTATAACTCCGGAAGCGTCATTATGGCATCAGCTCTCACTTCTGACGAGAACTTTGCCTGTGGAACACACACAACATTTATTTATTATTTCTTTAAATATAACGGTTATCAAAACCAACTACATTAATTAAAAGAAAACAGAATTAGATTATAAGTTAGGTACATAATCTCAAGCTCAACCTCAACAGCCTGTAGTGGTCTACTGCTGGACGCAGGCCTCCCCCTGATAAGCGCCTTGTTGGCTTTTACCTCATGGGGGATTACCCCCCATGAGGCATTAGCTCATAATCCCCACGCTGGGCGCTGCTGCCCGACGCCCCGGTGGATATCCCTTAGTCAATTTAGAGCCAGATTGCGCCGTACTTTTGGCCCACCCTGTATTTATATCTTTAACCTTTAATGGGTTAAAGCTATTGATAATTTGGCTCACCAGTTCAAGGACATCAGGCAAGGGCGCAGCCCCCACTTGGGAGATGACCTTCACTCCATGAGGCTTGGCTTCCTTCATCCAAGCGGCGAGGAGTTTCTTACGCTCGTCCAAGCTCAGAGACGCAGCTTCTCCTGTCGTGCCGCCAACTAACAAAAAATAAAATAAATTAAAATAAATAATGCTGGACAATTCACACAGCATTATCTAGCCCCAAGCTAAGCAGAGCTTGTGTTATGGGTACTAGATAACTGATATTCATAATAGAATATACCACATAGATAGATATTTTTATTATACACAGAAAAACATCCAGAATACCCTGAACAAATATCTGCAGATCTTAAAAACATTTGTCCCGAGGCGGGTCGATTCCCGCCTCGGGACAAATGTTTTTAAGATCTGAGACCCGAGACCTTCTGCGTCGCAGGCGGACCTTCGCCGCGCTTTGCTTCGCCACAGAGGTCGTCAATTTTTTACAAAACTTTATTATAGAAAGTAATTGATTGACAAAGAAAATTACAATCAAATAATAGAAATAAATTAGAACTAGTAGGTATTTACAATTGAAACAATTGAGCTAACTGGAGACTGCTGCAAACAATCTACTTAGGTATCCAATATCAATACCAGTCGGAAGCATCCCCAAGACGCTGGCTGCATTGCCCCGCTGTATGGCAATACTGATGCGCTGTGCCAGATACTCACCAGTTCTCGGCTCACGCGTCGCTTCGACCAGACGCTCAAATATTTTTTTTAAAATCCCGGATAGTCTCGGTACCCCACGTACCTAGGTCTCGACACCAAGGGGAGCAAATGTGTAGGCTCTGTCGAGACCTGTATATTTGCGCTTATATAGGTACATAATACATAACATTCAGAGTTATATATTTTTATAGATATTTTTTATAGACATTTTTATACCTGACATCTTTATGAATAAACTAGCTTCTGCTCGCGGCTTAGCACGCGTATTACCGGTATAATACGTAACTTATCTAAGTTAGGCTTTGCTCTAAACGTACGCCAAATTTCATCTTGATCTGTTCAGTGGTTTTGGAGGATCTCCAACAGGTAACAAAAATTCAGATTTCATAAACTTTCGGCTTCATAATATTAGTAGGATAAATTTGAATTTGAATTTATCTAGTAATTCTGTGATAACCAGTGCTGTCAAGTTTTCTAAAATAGACATTACTCATCAACTTTTGACTTTCATGTCGCTACCAGCCTACCGGCCCTTGTCTGGCTAAAGTCAGATTCTGTTTAGGTCAGATCAGTAGGTACACAATCATCATCATCATCATCATCCCGTACACGTCCACAGCTGAACATAGGCCTCCTCCAACCGTTGCCTCAAATAGCGGTGCTGAGCCACCTCCATCCATCGAGTCCCTGTGACCGCTATACAGTCGTCGGTCCATCCAATGGGAGGTCTTCCCAGGTATATAAAAGCCACTGTTATTTCAAACTTACCTAAGATGACCTTTATGTTGTTCGTAACCAGATAATTTACAACGTCGTTGGTCCATCGAATGGGAGGTCTTCCCAGGTATATAATAGCCACTGTTATTTCAAACTTACCTAAGATGACCTTTATGTTGTTCGTAACCAGATAATTTACAACGTCGTTGGTCCATCGAATGGGAGGTCTTCCCAGGTATATAATAGCCACTGTTATTTCAAACTTACCTAAGATGCCCTTTATGTCGTTCGTAACCAGATAATTTAGATACTTGGGTATGACGTCATAGTTGATGGCCCCTGACTCGTGCATGGGCGTGAAGACTGGCGCCAAGATGCCGTGAATGTTGAATTCCTTTCGAAAAGAAAACATAAGATACGAAGTAACATTATCGAACCTGTGAGAAAGTAGATAACTTTTAGGAATTGTGAAGAATGCTTAGCACAGAATATGCTCACGATGAACATTTCTGGGTCCAAGGGAGGAGGAAGACCAGAAAAGAAGTGGAAAAAGTTAAATCCATCCACTCGTTTAGGCTGCATGCAGGGCAGGTTTAGGCACTCCCTGTGCCTAAGAAACCTTATATACATCATACATATGTATGTATGATGTAAAAGGTTTCCTACATAGATTTCTACTTTCGAAAAACATAACCCTCCTTCATGCGCAGTCGTGTAATATTATATTTAACTAGTTTCTGCCCGCGGCTTCGCACAGGTTGTTTCTATGGACACGTTTTAAGGTTATTTATATCCCATGGGAACTTATTTATGGGAAAAAAGTAGCCTATGTTTGATTGAAAATTTCAGCACGATCCGTTCAGTAGTTTTGGCGTGAAGAGGTAACAAACATCCATCCATTCATCCATCTATCCATCCATCCATCCAAACTTTCATTTTCAATTTCATTTATAATATTAGTGTGATGGTTAGGTAACCTAACCTAAATCGGTGATGTACATAATATTAGTACCTATAACACCAAGCTCTCCTAACTTTGGAGCTAGATGATGCTGTGTGGTCCAGCATTATGTTACTCCGCTAGAGTTGTCTATTTTAGTTTGAACCTTTTCAATTTTTTGTTTGTATACAGATTTCAGTAAAATAAGAGGCAACGATGCCAAAGCAGGCGTAGGAAATGATGGCGAAATGAGCTTGACGCAGTTCGGATTCGATTGTTCGGACTTAGGGAATAAGCGCTAAGCGAAAATTATTGGTGGAGACCTAAACCCAGTAGTGGGATAGTAAAAGTTAGAAAATGAATCTAGCAGTAACTTTATATCTTTTTTGTATGAACACAAGACGCCCCTTTCCAAAATGGAAGAAGCCACCGGCTCCTGAGACGGTTTCGAAATTTTTCGTTTTTTTTTGTTACGTGTTATTCTTTTATTACTTTTAATATAACTGTGGGTTATTTGCGAAACAGTCTCGGTTTTAAATAAATATAAAAAGAAGGTTGTAATCCAAACAGTTGATAAGTTTTTTGATAGATATTTACTGGTGGACATATTTTTACATAAGAATGCTTATCAAAAGCAGCAAAGGGAAAAAAACATGCTAAGTATAAAAAAGTTTGAACGCAATTAGTATGAGATGATAAAACAATTTATAAAAAATTGAAGGCTAGATGATAATGGGTATGTAATATTTTTAGAGCAAATAATAATAATAAATAAATTAAATACAAATGTATCAGTACTTAATACCTTTGTAAATTTGGTTTTATACCTAATTTATTTCGATTAGTTTAATCACTAGTATCACCTGAAGCTGCAGTGCTAGTCTGGGCAGTGAATGTGTTAAAGCTATGTAGTAGGTGGCCATAATCTACGTTCAATTGATTTTCAGTGTTTTGTTTCGGTTAAGAATTTTCAACGATTTATTTTAAGATTTTTACAGGAAACAGAGGAATTTTAAAGGAAATTTTTAGTGTCAGAAAACAATTTTTTTTAAACTAATATTAGTATGTGTTAAAGCTATGTAGTGGGCGGCGGTAGCTATGTAGTGTAAATCTGCATTTATTCATTCATTCATTTGTTCTGTGTTTTGTTTCGGTTAAGATTTTTAACAATTTATTTTAAAGATTTTTTTTAAAAGGAAACAGGAATTTTAAAGGAAAGTTTTAGTGTCAAAAAGCTATTCCTTTTGGTGCGTATCAAAAATTTAGGTTTAGATGCTTAAAAAAAAAAAGTACCCATTTAGGTATTAGAAATAGAATTTAAAATTAGATTAATTTCACTCAACATAACAATTAACTATAAATACTACTTATTATAGGTTCTATGGATAAATCAAATTTCAGTATATAATAAAAAAAAAACAAATAATTATATTTAAAATAATAATATATAATAATTAAATACAAAATTATTTTTTCTTACTATATTTAGAAAACTGATACCTAATAAAATATCTGAAAAATGTTACTTACCATTATTCCTTGAACTAGTTAAGACAACACAACACCAAGCTTTGGGAAACCAAAACCGACTGATCCAGAACCTAACTGTCAACCAGTAACGTTAAGTAAATCAGTAACATTATAGGTTACCAAGAAAGTGACCACAAAGTCATTAATGCCTATTCGTAAGGCGCTTTGTTTCGCCATAGACACACTTAAAGACTATTCATCAAAAACAACTTATTTTAGAACGAAATTAATAAAACGTTAAGTGCGAGTCAGACTCGCGCACTAAGGGTTCCGTTTATTTGTAAGACCTTGTTTCTTGCCAAATATCATGATTCTAGGTCACATGAAGTAGGTACCCTGTATATTTTGGTCGAGGGTGAGAATCAAAAATTATAATTTTTTTGTTAATAAACAAAAATTTACGGCTTGCAGATTTTTCTCGTTGTTAAGACCTTGCTTCTTGCCAAATTTTATGATCCGGAAGTAGAAGTACCCTATAGGTTTTGATCTATGGCGAGCATTAAAAGTATTTTATTTTTTATTTTTTGTAAAGAAAACGATAATGATATAATATTTTTGACTGTAGCTATTCTTCTTCTAAACGACCATGTTCCGTTTTTTTTGATGTCTTATTTTTTAAAAATTGACAAATTAATTACATTATGTTTTAGTGCACACGATCGTGGGAACCTTTTTTTTAATTAAAAACTAGTTTATGCTCGCGGTTTCGCGTTTAAGCATTTGAGCATTTTTAAAGTTTAAAAGGTTAATTCTATCCCATGGAAACTGATTTAAGGGATAAAAAGGCCTATTCCTTATTCGAGATCTAGAGCTATACATTTGCAAAATTTCAGCCCAATCTGTTTGGTAGTTTTGGCGTGAAGAAGTGACGAACATCTATCCATTCATCCAAACTTTCAAACAAACATTTGTAATATTTGTACCTACAATAATAATTATTCAGATTCCAGAAATGAATCTTATCACGAAACTATTCGCCTTAAGCTTTGGCGATGAGAATTATCGTTAAAAGTAGAGCCTCACAATGCAACTAAATATACCATTACAGGGTCATTAGGAAATGATTCTTGCTATATGATTAAGCAATATGATGTTATTTATTAAAAAACAGTTTTTCAAGTTTTGATATCACACAAGCTCTGCTTAGCTTGGGGCTAGATAATGCTGTGTGAATTGTCCAATATTATTTATTTATTTATTTATTTATTTATTTATATCTGAACTTCGAGTTTGACACTTCCTTACAGAACTCAAACAATATGTATATTCTGACGACGACCTCTGTGGCGCGGTGGCTCAAGGTCCACCTGCGACGCAGGAAGTTGCGCGTTCGATTCCTGCCTCAGAAAAAGAATAGCTTAGGAGAAGGCGTCTAACCTATTCTGAGTTTGCTCCGAACTTTGCAACTTAAAATGTCTAATGAATGAATGCCCAGATTTTTGAATAAAAATCAAAGTTTAGTTAACGTGAAGGATTTTATATAAGAGGTGTAGGTACAAGAGGCCTGCGTCCAACAGTGGACAAATATAGGCAGTTGAGGTGAGGAAGTGAGATAGGTACAAATATAAGGAGATATTGGTTTTTGCATACTCTACTTTTTCGATTTCGAAGTTTTTTACTAGCGGTTCAACAGATTTTTACTACGAAAAAACTTCTTAAGCCGGCTTAAGGCTGAACGAGCCGCTTATCTTTTCATACAAACGTGGAAGGGTAACTACAACGCTGTTTGATGTTCACCATCCAAAACTAAGGATAATATCAATTTATCTCGTTATTATCTATGTTTGTATACACCCGAAACCGGAATAAAAATATTAATATAATATAAAACAAGATCCGTCAAGTGCGAGTGAAATCGCGCGCCGAGGGTTTTGAACGTTTGTCAACAAATATGTACCAAAAGTACCGGTTAGAGACTTTGCAATTTAACGAATTCCTAAGAATAGTAGGTACCAACCTACATTTCAGATGGATCTCTCTGCATGCTTCGGTTAAATGGGTGGTTCGGTTAAGGTGGGTAATGGTAATGTTTTCGACTTTTTTCGAAATATTTCAAAAAGTATGAAAGCTACAGAAATTTGAAAAACTGATTTGAAATGTCCAAACCGATACCTTTCATTTGATACCCCACTCGGTGGGGTAGCCCCCTTTTGAAAATTATTCCTTTTTGACCATTTTTCAAAAAGTGTTCTTTTTACAGACTTCTCTATATTTTTCCTGTAAAATATAGATCCATATCTACAAACGCTTCATACATTTTAAATGGATCGCTCGGCAAACTTCGGAGATAGGGGGGGGGCGAATGGGTAATTTTTTCGACATTTTTCGAAATATTTTAAAAAGTATGAAACCTAGAAAAATTTCAAAAACTGTTCTGAAACGTACAAAATGATACCTTTCATTTGATACCCCATATGACTCTGTAGGTATCTTTTAAAATTTCGGCATCACAATTTGTATGGAAAATGTTAATTTTCATTTTTCATTTATTTTAATTTTTTTTTCTCGAAATCTGTACAGGCGCACTAAATGTATTATTATTTAAAATTTCAAGTTGATAGCTGCAGTAGTTTTTGAGTTATTAAGGAGGGAAAAAAGGACAGACAAAGCGAGACCATAATGGGTTTTGAAACCGATCTTCGATCTTCAAAACCCTAAAAAGCTTCTAAACTTTCGTTTTTTAACACCGATGTTAGCCCAACTTCGGGCAAAAATAAATAACATACGGAGAAACTCTAAAATAAAGCCCGTACAGACATAGTTTTCTAGTTTTTTAGTTATTCATAAAATGAAAAAAATATATATTTTGAAATTATACTCTCAATAGTTTTTCTATAATAACCCTTGTGCTAAAAGTCGTTTCGCATTTTTTTACGCGGCCGTTTTACGAATAAATTTATTAGCCTTTCATGAAGCGCGCGAGAATGTCTATTATGTCAAATGAGATGGCATACATTTAAGCCGCGCACACGATGAGTTGGACCGGACGACTCGTGCAGCCTTAAGAAGTTTTATCCGGTCATTACCCGGGTACGGGGACCGGTGTAACGGGGCGTAATGTATCATTTACCACTTTTTAATTCGAATGTAGCATGAAACGATACGTTATCTTGGGCTAAATCTGTCTTGTTGCTCGTTGCGAAATCACGGCGTGGTAAGTGTACCTAGTTACCTAATGGCAATACGGCTCAAGCATTAAAAGTTGAAACGTTAGGGTGCGCGTTCAAGAGGGCGATTACGGTGTGGAAAGGCACTGCATTACGGCTCAGACGTTAGCAGTTGAAACGTTAGGCTGCGCGTTCACAGGCTGGCATCGGACAATCCGCTGACAAGTGCGTCCACTGATCAGCAATCCGAATGCGAATGATTCGCATTAAATAGAAAAGTTGCCTTTAAGAATCCTCGCCGGCATTACTGACAGTCCTCTTCGTGCAGTAGGTACGGATCTTTTATGTCAAACCATTAATGGGGTCAGTGTGGACTGTCCGATGCCGGTGGCCTGTGAACGCGCACCCTAACGTTTCAACTGCTAACGTTTGAGCCGCAATGCCGTGCCTTACAACACCGTGATCACAGCCCAGATCCGCATCGGACAATCCGCACTGGCCCCATCAATGGTTTGCCATATAAGATCCGCACCGCACGTAGCGGACCGTCGGCAATGCCGGCGAGGATTCTTGAAGGCAACTTTTCCGTTGATTTGATTTGATTTGATTTTGATCAGCGGACGAACCTGTGATACGTGGATTGTCTGATGCCGGCTTGTGAACGCGCACCCTAGCGTTTCAATTGCTTACGCTTGAGCCGTAATGCCAATAGATAACTACACAAACCATACCGTGATCGCGGCCCTGAACTGACTGCACGAATGCTCGCTATACACCGGTCACTAACCAGCCAGTATCGTTTTTTAGACTTCAGTAAAAGAAAACGCCTGCTAAATTCCTTCTACAGGTACCAAATACTCTTTGCTAAGCGTTTATATTAAGGCGATTGAGATTTTCCGACAAGTTGTGTTCAGTAGTGGATCAGTAAAGTATGTGATGTATAGCTACCGAACTGACCCTGTAGGGCCTATTTGTCAGGATAATAGGTACCAAGGCCATTCAGACTCTTCGCTACAGAGTCATCGACTAGGAATCATCTGACACAGATTAGTGCGAAATTCAAATATTTTAGCGGTTTTTAATATTTTCTGCGTTCTGGAAGGAACTAAACTAGCAGAAAAATTATTGTGTAATTTTTTCTTTCTACCCTAGACAACAATCCCTGAGCTTGGCGTACAGGTACCTATGCAATTAAAGGAAATTGTGTCCCTGATTCTGTAAATTGTGACTTATGATTACTTAACATGGCTTGTTGTTGCTTTTTTAAGTGTTTCAGTGGAATTAAATTAAAAAAAAACAGCAAAATTCCTTTACATTTATCTATGTAGTTCTCCCAAACGAGGATATTGACCTTTACAATAGTAACTATCGCACTATCTATGCCGTCTAATATTTTCACGGACTCGGTTACAAAACACGTGTTCCAGCTTCCGTGTTTGTTTCAGTATTCGCGCAGTTCAAACTCAGAACGAACGCGTAGCAGACTTAAAATAAAAATAGAACGCCTTCAAAGAGTTTCTATGCGTATTAAAACTAAAAACGATTAAAACCTTTTTGGTTTCTTAAAAAAGAGGTTAAAATCAGCAGTTCAGTGTCAAAGTCACAGGTCAAAGTCTTCAAATGTCTCTTAGTAAAACGCGTGTTTTCTCAAAATCATACTCTCTTTCCGAGATTCACCAAGATGTTGAAGTTGACTCTGAAAAACATCCAATGAAAAGAGCCTGTGGAAAAGTTGGTTGTGGTCAGGTGGAAAATGGTGTTGAAAAAGGAAAAATGGGAGAAAATAGCACAGAGGCAAACAACGGCAGAGGTTCAGTTAACTTTGGAAGTACCAATGAAAGGAAAGTGCTGGTTATTTACACCGGAGGAACAATTGGAATGCTTGACAACCCAGAAGGATGTAAGTGAAAATCAGACGTTATTCATTTTATCAAAAATCACTTTGTTGTCTGTTTGTTGTTGTGTAATTTTTTATCTTAAAATTTTGTTCGAGTACGAAGCTCGAAAACCGGAGAGCAGAATAATGTTGCTATCATCGATCTAAGTAAAAAAGGGGAGATATGGTACCAACTTTTCGAAAGTGGAAGGCTTAAATTAGGTGCAATTAGGTCCACCCATCTCAGTTAACGTCGGACCGGTGCCGCCGGCGTTCGTATTTCGCGTGCGTAGTGTCGTCTCGGTCGCACTTCGATCTAGGTATAAATCTTTGTTCATTTAATTATCGTACAAGATTGGGTTGGGGTGGTGCTTATTCTAAGCCAGCACCACACAGCTACTACACGCAAACATTCTACCTATAGTATGTACCATAACTACAGATTTTACTTATATCTATGGTCGTTAAGTTCAAGGCCCAAGTTTGATTGTCATGGCCCAAATAATGGATATGATCAGCTGTGGAGGCCATGACCTTTGCCAACGTTTTGATAATTTGACGACCTCTATCGCACCACGGGCTGGGGCCCACCTGAAACGATGATAGCAGGTTCTTAAGGAGAAATGTTTCTATACGTAGGTATCTAATATATATCTAATCGGAAAATATTTGTTGAAGGTCTGGTTTATTAACTTACAAGTTTATGCCCGCGGCTTCGCACGCATTTCTTCTATGGAAACGTTTAGAGGTGATTTCTATCCCATGGGAACTGATTTATGGGATAAGAAGGAGCCTATGTTTTATTCGAGGCCTAGAACTACGTCTACACAAAATTTTAGCCCGATCCGTTCAGTAGTTTTGGCGTGAAGCGGTAACAAACATCCATCCATCCATCCATACATCCAAACTTTCGCATTTATAATACTATACTATACTATATAGTGTGACTAGTTTATAGTTTATGCCCGCGGCTTCGCATGCGTTGTTTCTATAGAAATGTTTAAAGGTGATTTCTATCCCATGGGAACTGATTTATGGGATTAAAAGTAGCCTATGTTTGATTCCAGGTTTAGAATTACCTGTATGCAAAATTTCAGCCCGATCCGTTCAGAAATTTTGGCGTGAAGAGGTAACAAACATCCATCCATCCATCCATCCAAACTTTCACATTTATAGTGTGATGAAGTGTGATACTCTTGTGGCTCACCGGCTTTTGGCTTTTGACACAAGACTTGTGTTTAGGTATCTCGATTCCGAGCCATCTCTTGCGTAGTAGCGTCGAGTTCGTATACTTTATTTAGAAAGTCACATTTTCTGCATTTTAATTAGTTTCTTATAACCTTGAAATAACTCAAAGGTGACGTAAATTTGCGATCATTTCATGACGTTCAGCGTCCAGCAATTGCCAGTATACAGGGTCTCCCCGAATTACTGCATTACCCCTGGGGGCGAGGCATTAATTTTTTTTTGACGTCACTGTTTAGTCCACCCTGTATTTATTGAAGATCTCAAATACAAGTAGGTTAAGTACGTAACTGCGTATTATTTTTTTTCAGTACCTAACTAAATAAATCGAGTATATTACACTTATGTCATTTACAACAGGATAGTAACCATTATTTTAGTTTTGACTCACTCGCAGTGCCTTCAGTTATTCCGCGATCATGGCGCATGAAACTGTGAAATAAGAATAAAATCGCTGTGCCCACAACTAGGCTACACAAGATAAATGTATCTTTTAAAGGGCAATTTGAGTTGAAAAAATTATCAATAAATAAATTCAAACAAATTGTCAAACATATTAACATTTAAACGTTTCCATAGAAACAACGCGTGCGAAACCGCTGGCAGAAACAAGTTTATAATATTAGTGTAATAGTGTGACTAGACGAAGAATTTGTGTATTATTGTAATGAATAAATGATATTTATGTTATAATGAATATTTAATTTTAGTTCGACTTAATCAATATAAACAAGTATCCATCAATCAGGTCAACTTCGCAAAGATAACAAACAATAATATTGATAGAACACAGTTATCAGCTATGTACTGAGATAAACTGATGTAAGAGCAATGTCGCCTGCCAGAACAAGGACATTTAACTCTTAACTCCGTTATGGCTATTAACACAAAAATAATTTACCAAGATTAGAGTTTTGTGGCACAAATCAAAAACTCTTTATTACCATAAATACAATAAATGTACACTTAGAAAGATCAAATTATAAAACTAAAGAATGACATGTAATAGTGATATTTTTTATTTCTGTCGCTTCGGTACGTGGACTAAAGTAAAGAAGCGACGAAGAAACCTTTAGCATGTTAGTTGTTATATATCGAGCTTGGGCAAAACTCGTCCCAAGGAGGTAACAAACGTTACCTCTTCACGCAATCATCCAAACATCAAACATCCAAACTTTCGCATTTGTTATATAAGTGTGATGCGAAAGATTGGATGGATGGATGGAAGGATTTTATCTTTTTATAGGATACTTTAACGCCATAAATCAGTTCCCATCGGATAGAAATCACCTTTTCAAAGACAAAACGCGCGAGAAGCCGCGGGCATAAACTAGTTTATAATAAAGACAAAAAGTTAGCCGATGCCCTTCTCCAAGATACAATTCACCTACACGTGTCAAATTTCACTAAGATCGATTCAGTCATCTTGCTGTAAAAGAAATGGGAACGAGCGAATTATTTTATAAAGGTGATAATCAAAACGAATTATAACTCAAGGCTGAGTTTAGTTTAATTAGATTTTTTGCAAAGTCTAAAAACCAACTCCCATAATTTTTATTCTGTAGACAACAGCAAAAGTATCATCAATAGGTGCATAAATGACGAAAAATCGACGAATATACATAAAAAACATACAACAGCACAGAATCTCCTCCTTTTTTCAAAGTCAGTTAAAAAAACTCAAAACAAAGTAGCGAGGGTGTGCAAGTCCTTACAGTAGATAAAATGAATGAATAAATGAATAATGCTGTACAATCCACACAGCACCATCTAGCCCTACAGTAACCTACTCAAAGCTTGTGTTATGGGTACTAAATAACTTGTTATATATAATACATTATACATATACATAGATAGATATTTTATTATGATCATAGAAAACACCCAGACCATTTCTGCAGATCGTACACAAATTTGTTCCGAGGCGGGAATCGAACCCGCAACCTCTTGCGTCACAGGCGGATTCTCGCCCGCTGCACCACTGAGGTCGTCAGATACTCGTGGACTAATGGTACCACGGTAAACGAACGAAATTTCAAACTGTTGCTCAATGTGAACACACAAGTTTATGCCCGCGGCTTCTGTTATTCTCTCAATCTTTATTGTACACAATTAATACATAGCATGAATTTATATAATAGGATATGTATGTACATAGGCGAGCTTAACCCTGAAAAAGAGTTTTCTTCCAGCAAACCTTAGAATTATAGGAGGCTATAGAATAGGTAGAGGAAGTGTACAAATAATGAATCAACAATACATTTACATATAATAAACATACTTATATTACAACAATAATGACTAAATAGAGCTTCGCACGTGATAGAAGGGGTAAATTATAAATAGATATATAATATAATTGGGGGCGGTTTTGTGAAGGTAGTTTTTTTGTGAAGAGATAACAAACACCCACCCAAACATCTAAACATCCATATTTTCGAATTTATAATATGTTTTTAAATATTTAATAATTAAATATTGAGTTTCTAAATTAAGACCAACCAACTGGCTGCAAACTTATCTGATATCAACAGTAACATTATGTTTGCTTTTCTCAATCTAAATAGGAATTAACCACACTTATTTACAACTGAAAAGGAGCATCAAGAAACACTTGAACTAATCTATAATATAGATTCATTCAAGGTAAATTGTTATTATAATAGGTTATTTCTAACATAGATTAAGTTATTACCTATAATTAGGTTATTACCTCTAATAAGTTATTAGGTTATTAACTATTAAGAAATAGGTAATTAACAAGAGCGACCATCGGAACATAATACTTTCCAATTGTGGTTCTTATCAGACCGTCATCGGAACATAATGCATTCTGATTGTGTTACTATTAACGAGATCTTAGATCTAAATCGATTGATACACATGAGATAGAAATGAAATTACTTATGTACTTTTCGGCTTCTTAAACAGTAGGTAATAAATAAATTTATTGCTGGATAATCCACAGTTTCATCTAGTCCCAAACTAAGCAGAGATTGCGTTATGTTATGGGTTATACAGGGTTATTTGTAACTCACCGAGACTGCGTGAATTGCAGGTTCTGCCCATCACGAACACGATCGTGAAGACGCCAGGTCTTAATTATTATTATATTGTCTAAATAACCTCTGATACAAAATAAAAAAAAAAACAAGTTGGTCCGGAACCCAATCAATTACTAAAGACCGATCTCCTTTTCCCACACCCACTGTTAATTCAGGGCTGAGCCGTCTAAATACAAAAAATACAAAATACAAAATTCATTTATTTATCATACCAAAAAAGCTTACACAGTTTACTGGTGGTCCCCGCACAAGGTTCAGAACCTGTATCGCGGGAGGCCGAGTTACAAACAGAATTACTTACAGAAATTTAAGACTGTATATACAGGACAGCTGTTCACTCTGGGAAAGATACATTATATAAACATACTACTGATGACAAAAATAAAATTGAAGGACTTTAATACATGTACCTTTAAAACAATAGTATAGAAGTATAATAGGACAATGAATCGAAAGACTGGACAACATGATTTGGATAATGACAAGGACACAACACGACATTAGGGCGGGACTTTGAGGGACAGGGGAACGGGGGGGGGGGGGGGGGGCTTGAGGGGGGAAACGTGGGTATGAGCGGTAGTTGAGAAAATATGTAAGACTATGACTTAAGCAGAAATTAGCGTTGAATCACTAGAAGTCCTTCAGTGGCATCATAGTCCAATGTAAGGAGCCACCTTCGAACCTTCTCCTTGACACCATATAGAGAACACGATAGGAGTTGACAGTGCATTAGCAAGCGACGATAGATATATGGGAAGGAGAAAGACCGAAAGCGCCTCGCGAACTCTAATGTTTCTGTTTACATATTGTAACGCTTTAGCATAGTTGTAATGTTTCATTATGAAAATAATAAACTATTAAGTTTAGTTTCAAATAAAGTCTCTCTAAAGAAAGATTATTGAATGGAGGGGAGAACTATCTAATACCAAGTTTCAGAATTCAGATCTGATGTCGTCGCAAACGTGTTCTTGATGATGGGCAGAACCTGCAGGTCACGCAGTCAAATGAAATCAAATCAAAATCTCTTTATTTCCATAAATACAATAAATGTACACTTAGAAACGGTCAAATTATAAAATTAAACACTGACACGGAAACAAAATGATATTTTTGATTTCTGTCGCTTCGGTATGTAGACTAATGTAAAGAAGCGACCAAGAAATTATTAGCCTGTTAGTTGTTATTTTTCGAATTGAAGCAAAACCCGCTCCAAGCTTTTTTATCCTCTAGAATTAGATAATTTGATAATTTATTGTAAGCCTTTTTGCACGGCCAGATTTTGACAATATGTTTCAATTTATTTACTGATTTGCAACTCACTAGGAGTTTTGTTGTAGAAGTGTCAGTGAATTACCAATAACCCTGTATACAATCACATTACCAGCAGATATACAGATATTTTGTATTTTACTTGGAAAAAAACCCAGAATGGCTCTTTTTCTTTCTCCTCTTTGCTTCGGTAGAAACCGGCCCCTACATTGTATAGACAGTTGCATCAGCTTTAGGTATATTTTATCAATTCTTGCGTTCGGGTTTTTCCCAACAGGGCCAAGGGCCAATGTGGCCAGATGAATGACATCGCTTGACATGTTACATTAATTAATTTTATTGTGTATTTGTTTGCAAGCGCCTGCCTACAGCTTTGCTCACGTAGTACCTGCCTATAGTCTCAGCAAGCTAATTTAGGAGTAATTATGTATCTAAGTTTTTTATCAGATCAAAGTGGCGATGAGCTTCCTTCGTCTGTTTTTCCGTTAGAATACAATCTTGGAGTTTTCCGATCCAGGGTAAATAAAGTTCCTTCTGGGAAAGCGTGCTAAGATGGCTCTTAGGCCATACTTACTTCTAGGTCTACGGGAAGTACCCTATAAGTTTTGTGAGCATGTGATTCCTTTGGTAATTTCAAAATATTCGGCCATAAACGGCTGTAACTTTTGATGGCGTTGAATTAGATGTTTTATTTATACCGAGGCTCCAAGAGGTTACGGACTTGAGTGTTTGGGGTTGACAGACGGACAGACAGACAGACGGACAACAAAGTGATCCTATAAAAGTCCCTTTTTCCCTTTGAGGTACGAAACCCTAAAAAAACATTCGTTTCGAATTTTACCTACCTACCCTTTACCGTCTTTCTTTTACCTTTAAATTTTCCTTGCCTTTCCGTTCTTAGGTTTAACAACTTATAGTGATTGAATAAAAATTTGCTTTGATAACGATTTCCAGATCTGTGTCCACGGAAGAATGTCTTCGAGACGCTCATGCGGCAATTTCCACAGCTCCATGACAACGCCTTGTGGGAAAAACTGAGCACGGACCATCCTACGTTTGATAAATCGTTTTTGGTTTTGCCAAGTGAGAGTTTACTATATTTTTATATAATACCTTTGGTCCTTGGGGTCACGCAATTTTTAAAGATCTTACCAAACTTCTTATAGAGTCCACAAGTGATCGGAATGCTGGCTTCTATTTCAGTCAACGAATTAGCATTGCCATTCAACGTGGCAATGCTGCCAGCATTCTGGGCACTCTGCCTTTTGGTGACGGCGGGCGATAGATTTTTAAGAAATAGATATAAATTTTATACGAGTTGTTATTGTTTTATTCTGTAATTTTCTTTCACGCAGTAAATGTACTTCTACTCGAGTATCTACAACTAGGCCTGCTATTTATCTGTCCGTCTGTGACAGGCCTATAATAAGCCTCTAACTGAATTAGGTAGGTATTCAGACTTTTTTTTTTCGGAAGAACTGTGTAGTCAAATTTTTCATGGAGTTACAATAAGAACGTATCGACGTATACGACCAAAATAAAAAATTGAAGTATTTAATACTTAGATATATAATTAATATAAAGAAGTATTCTGTAAGCGCGAGATAAAATACATTTGGCACTTATGACTGTATTTTTTTCAAACTCAAGTAAAAATTCCATAAATCACATCAGCTGGGATATTTTAATTCATTTGATTCTTTCCGAATCGAATCCGACGGATTTTTAAAACGCGCTGTTTTGATTTCGCCTCAGGTTGATGATCGAAATAAGGAGCTCCTCCTCATTGACATGGCCATTAGTCAACAGATTCGCTTCGGATTTTCGATCATCAACCCGAGGCGAAATCAAAATAGCGTTTTATAGATCCGTCGGAATCGATTCGGAAACGAATCGAATGAATTAAAATACCCCTGCGGGTTTGCTTCCGAAATTTCTTCATGTTAACGCGTCCGTTACAGAAACAAAGGATATAAAATGGAGGATTATATACAAAATCTTTGAATATGAAACGCTCTTGGATTCATCCAACATGAATGAGGATGACTGGGTCAGGATAGCAAAGGACATACAGGTGAATATAACATGAGTCAAGAATTTCTACTACATCCATCATCTAACTACAGCCTTTCCAAATCCACTGCTGGACACTGGCTCCTCTGATAAGTACTTACACTGCATAGTTTTTTTTATTATACATAGAAAGCACCCAGAACAATGTGAACAAATATCTGCAGATTGTACAAACATTTGTCCAATGGGAATCGAACTCAAAACCTCCTGCGTCGCAGGCGGACCTTCGCCCGCTGCGCGAAAGAGGTCGTCAAGTACTCTCTCAAGTAGTTTAACACTTTCATTGCCCATAAGCACATGCTCGTCTGCGCCTCCTCGAAGCCGCGGATATATTCACTGTCCAACCACGGAGGCTGGCGCTAATCATACGGGATCCAAGACCTCAGTTCGGTGGTGGATTTGTTCTGCAGGAAGACTGCTACCCGCCCCCTGGTGGATAATATGGACATTCCTTACTTTCCTCTTTCGATACTAATTATCACACTAATATTATAAATGCGAAAGTTTGGATGAATGGATGGATGGATGTTACCTCTTCACGCCTAAACTACTGAACGGATCTGTCTGAAATTTTGCATACAAGTAATTTTAATCCTGGAATCAAACAAAAGCTACTTTTTGTACTTGTCCCGAGGCGGGAATCAAACCAGCAACCTCCTGCGTTGAGTTTTAATCAATACACCTTCGATTGACCACAATCTCACTTGATGTAAATTGACGATATGACCGACGATGTATCACGAGGGTCTTGAAGACACCTATTGACTATGGTTTCGTTTTGATAAGTGTAGAAAAAAATCTTATTCACAAAGAAAATTACAAAAAAATCTATACTTATAATAAAACTGTAACAGGTCCAATTCTGTACATTGAAGATATTTTGAAATTTTTTTTTGGAGGGCACTCTATTATCGATACTGAAGCCAAAACTGCAATTTTTTTCATTCATGTCTGTCTGTCTGTCTGTCTTGTCTGTCTGTCTGTCTGTCTGTCTGTTTGTTAAACGCGCATCACGCCGAAACTACTGAAGGTATTGAAATGAAACTCGGCACGATTTTAGGTCATACTACGAGGAAGGACATAGGATACTTTTTATCCCGGAATTAAGTCAGGTTTCCCTGGGAGAGGGGATGAATGTAAAATTCTTTAACTGCGCATCACGACGGAACTACTTAAGGTATTGAAATAAAACTCGGTACGATTTTAGGTCATACCACGAGGAAGGACATAGGATACTTTTTATCCCGGAATTCAGTCAGGTTCCCCTGGGAGAGGGGATAAAAGTAAAATTTCTTCACCGCGCATCACGTTCACGCCGAAACTACTGAATGAGTTGGACTGAATTGGTACGATTTGAGTTCAAGGAAGGACATGGGATACATTTTATCCTGGAATTCAGTAAGGTTCCCCTGGGAGAGAGGATGAAAGTAAAATTCTTTAACCGCGCATCACGACGGAACTATTTAATGAATTCGAATGCAACTCGGCGTGATTTTAGTTCGTACTACGAGGAAAGATACATTTTATCCCGGAATTCAGTAAGGTTGCCCTGGCAGAGGGGATGAAAGTTAAATTCCTTCACCGCTCATCACGGCGAAACTACATAGGTAATGAGTTGGAATGTAACTTGGCACGTTTTGAGTTCATACTACAAGAAAGGACATGGAATACATTTTATCCTGGAATTCAGTAAGGTTCCCCTGGGAGAGAGGAAAAAGTAGAATTCTTTAACCGCGCATCACGACGGGTCTACGCGTCGTCCGATTTCATGCATTCTTTTTGTTAGAAACAGAGATGCAAGATCGAATATGACTAAATCAGTAGAAAGTCGAGTAGAAAATCAGTAGATTGATGAAATAATCTGTAGATTGAAGAAAAAAATTAGTAGATAAAGGGTAGGTAAGTTCCTATCTATTTATTTTTCCAAGACGCACCCATTAGTTAGGTTCCTACCTACTAAGGTGGTGGGTCTTGGAAAAATAAGTTAGGTTCCTGCCTTACATGATATATGGTGGTTTAGCTGGTCCAGCGAAGTTTTTGGTTGGAGTCTCACTCCAACCAAACTTCGTGTACAATTATTGTGGTCCACTTAAACTAACTGGACCGCAGAAAAATATTTTTTATTGTGGTACACAGCCAACTGTACCTACCTACTAACGAAAAAAAATTACGGTGGTCCAGTCAAATGGATCAGGAGCCCAATTCTGCAAAACAATTGCTTCAGTATGACAATGGAATCGTCGCAGAATCATCTCGTAGAATCCTTAGATGAATAAAATTCCAGATAGTGCGCGCGAGATAAATTAATATGTAGTTTCAAACTTGACGCGCGTCTCTCCATCTGCATTCATCATAATTTCTTTCATCCAAGGTGGAATACCAAAAAGTGTCATTCTGTGACGATAGCCCTGTCATAGTGAAGCGATTAGTATAGCAGAATAGGGCCCCAGCTGTGAGTAAGTCAAACGAGTAGGACACTTCTTAACACTGACGCTGGCCGAGTCGTAGTTAAAAGTCGTGTGGATAAACAATGGGATTGAAGATGACAATATGCTATCCCCCGTAGACCCTACACGATTTTTTGGACGGCGGCGTTTCATAATATGAGAGACTATGGTTAAATGTGAACTTAATTAGTCGGCAGGTAAGGCAATCGCGAACGAAGTCGCGGGTACAGCTAGTAATAGAAATAAATTAGTACTAGTATTAACAATTGAAACAATTGAGCTAACTGCAGACGGTTGCAAACAATCTACAGGTAGCTCAATTGATCCATATCAATACCATTCGGAAGCGTCCCCAAGACGCTGTCTGCATTGCCCCGCTGTATGGCTGTATGTGTAAAAAAAACAATTCCCTTTTTACAGAAATACTACGAGGCGTATGACGGGTTTGTGGTCCTCCATGGTACAGATACTTTATGCTATACGGCGTCAGCGCTGTCGTTCATGTTTGAAAACATCGGCAAAGCTGTTGTACTGACAGGATCACAGGTACTTACTACTCTTTTTTATTCAACGTGGCAATTCGTTTACGAGGGGAATAAACTGGTCTGGTCCAGACCAGAATTATGTGGGACTCCAAACCCTGAGAAGGAAAACCTCTCCGATGTCCCTGTCTCGCTATTTGTACCTAGTAAGAACAGGATACCAAATTATTTAGTAGGTAGTAACATTGTTTTCACATCTTCAGCTACCAATTTTTTGTTGCCATTTATCCTATATTTACGTAATTATAAAAATAAGCGGTGACCCTACTTTTGGTTGTACATTCGCCACAACACCTTACTTGATGATTTTTCCTTGACTTCAAAAAGTGAGAGTGAGAAATAATAGTACATTTTACACCTAGGCGAGAAAGTGATCGATTCTTACCGAGTGTGTCGTTTTGGGCCCGAGGTGCAGCCGAGGGTCTTAAAACACACGAGGTAGGAATCGCACTTTCTGCCGAGTGATAAATAGTGCTTTATACTACACCTTCGAGGAAAATAAAAAGCAGAATTAATTATTAGTTGAAATTTAGAAGAACTTACCGCGCCCAATGATGTTGGTAAAACCTTATTGACCGCGCCAGCCTTTGGGTTCTTTTTTCAAAATATTGTTCGGAAATCGGAGGAGGCCTAATGGACTTGGAGTAAAAACTTTTTGCCGTTTGACCGAACGAAAATAACCATAGCTACCGGCCGATCTTTTAGGAAATTAAAAAAAAATAACACGTTAGAAATGGATTTCCATACACTTTTTCCTCCCGCTAAAACACGTGAGAAATGAAATTCCATAGAGTTTTTCCTCCCGGTTTCCTATAGGCCTGCAAAGACATACTTTCTATTCTATTAATGGAAAAGGAATAGGCATCTTTCTGAGCAGGTGTAGTATAAATTTATTTTCGATCTTGTTGAAATTTTTTGCTTCACCAAGATACCTTATTGAAAATGACTTTAATTATTCCTCCGTGAAAGGGGTTTGAATATCTTGGCTCTAACATGGGTCACCATTTTGTTTAACCGACTATAATGTTATAGGGTGGTTTTTTGACAAGGGTCTCACGGTGATGGCCAAGTCCGAAACCACGAGAGTAAGAGAAAAGTCGTGAAAGGAGTCATGCCCTCGATTTATAAGAAAACAATAACTGCATATTTAGTTTTTTTTTAAACCTTTTACTTTTGATGAAAGATCTTTTAAAAAAAAGGACTCCCTGTATTATTGAACCAATGGATTTTGTTGCTGATATGGATCAATAAAACAATAATAAATAATAATAATAAAATAAAATCCGTTTATTTCAGGCACAAAATTAAGGACCCAATCAATCTTTGCAAAGAAATATATGACTAAAAATGAAAGGAAAAGCAAATCAAATATCTCAGACCTTAGGCATAAATAATGTCCTAAGGTCTGAGATATTTAAAGATTTTTGTAAGGAGAGTGGCCCTAACCTTCCATACAAAAATCTTCAAAGCCCTTTAACCTTAGATATGTCATCATAAGTGACATCAATTTGTACAACAGATACCGATCTTCGAGCCCCGTAGCGATGGAGTAGACAACTTTGTGTCCTCACTGCTGATCGCTGGAAGCCAGAACATACCTGAAGTCACCATCTACTTCAGCAGCCGTCTTTTCAGAGGAAACAGGTAAATCAAGGGGGCATCTCTATCAAGCTATCTCCTCCTCCTTGTGTCACTTCCCAATACTGGGGGTCGTGACTGTATCCCATCACAGAAGAAGCTTCTATTTCAATCAAAGGGGAGTTTTCGGTGAACAGCAAAGGCGGTATTTTAAGCACTGACTGCCTAAATTTCACTGGCAACAATGAGTTTTACACACATGGTACAGTTCCGTGCGTGCTCGCCCTAGCAAGCCAGCTGTTTTTGAATGGAGACCGCTACTCGACAAACGTAGTTTAGGACGCCCTTCGGTGGGATGAAGATCTGTGAAAGTCTGCAGGCTGATGCTGGATGCAGCAAGCTGAAAATGGCGCTCATTAGTGGAAGTCTATGTCCAGCAGTGGACTAGTATAGGCTGATGATGATGATGATGACGGCCTAGCAATACCCAAAAAACAATATTCAACGTTTTATATTACTACTTTGTTGGCGTCGTAGATGAGTTTACCCATACCACGGTACAGCTTTCTAGTACTGTCACGGACAGTTCCTTGGTGAATAGGAAACTCAAATAATCATGAATATCAAATATTAAAGTGCTGTATTTCATTTAGACCTTACAGGAATTGACTGATTACTTGAACACGTCACAAAAATACAAATTACTTAAGAGCCCGGTCACATATCGGAGAATTGCAAGTTTAGGTATTTTACGCACCGAGTGGGCGGCGACCTGCACAAGCGTGCTTTCTTTTGCGACTAAATGATCTTGATCCACCGTAATACAAGTTTTCTTAGGATGGAGTTCGATGGATTGTTTTTTTATGTGAAGTATTAATTTTGTTCATAATAGAGGTACCTAATTTGTTTTGATATATTTTTCATTATTTTACGCAGTAATCGATTGCTTACCGACATCCGCAGCATATATAAACAGGGTGGAATTTTGAGACGGTTCAGTAAGGGCAGGTACCTTAACCGTTGAAGCTACATGAAAATGGTCTGAGGAAACTAAACATCCTTTTTAGAAAAGAATACCTTCCCCTTTCATAGATTTTCAAAAAAGTTACGTACAGATTTTTTGAACTTTTTTTGATGCCAATCAATCCTGTTTTTTATACTAATCAATCAATAATTTCTTTAGAATCAACTAAATTTTCTGTACTAGAAAAGTCAGAAATCACAAAAATAAGATCTCATACATTTTGTAGGGAGTTCAAATCAATTTACTTTTTTCCGTAATAAAACTTTTTGTAACCGTGGGTTGGATTGCAAAAACACTTGGTTAAATAGAAAATTTGTGTTTCATACGCATTGTTTCTTTTTTTTTCAAACTTTATCATTAATATGTCAAACTCTGACTGTGTGTGGTTTTGTTTATTTATTTATTGTTTATTTAATTAAAACGGTTTGAGTGAGTTCTACGAATAATCAAAATAATGGACATTTTGAGCATCTCATTTCGTAAATTGAGATTGTACATAAGAGTGTAAACGTGTACAAATAAGAGTCTGAATAAGTATATTATTGTAAAATATTACATATCAACGTAATCAGTTTATTGTTGGTTTGTTTTTTCGTATTTTTCTCTGACTTGGTTTTCAAGGATGTAATGATTTTCTTCGAAAAGTATGGAATTTTTTTTTTTGCAATTAAAATGCTATTAAACCCTCTACACGAAAGTGAAAAAATTTTTCTTCTTTCGTACTCAGTTTGGGAGATATCAAAGGGGGGGGGGGGTTGAAAATTGGGGAGGGAGGGGGGTGATTTTTTTTTCTTCCAATTCGAGAAGAAACCTTCTATACGATCCCGCAATCGGAACTCCTCTATCGCGACGGCATCTCGTAGTACTCTCAAAAGAGGGGTCCGGGGGGGGCAAGGGGGGGTAATTTTTTTTTGAAGTCGAAATCATTCGACCCCCTCTATACAACGCCCCTAAAATTTTTCATCAGTATGACTCGGCTCGGGAGCCCCCACGGGGGGCGGGGATCCCGGGGGGCAAATCTCAAAAATATTTTTTTTGTAAGTTAGCGATCTACACTCATAATGCGATACCGTATAGGTCAGTGCCCGAAATAATATCGTGATTTGAAGTTTGACAGCTGTCATCCGAAATGTATATCTCGACGAGTACTACAATTTCACTTTAGAAACTGGTGCTCTGCGATGGTCAGTTCCCGAGATATCGTGATTTGAAGTTTGACAGCTGTCATCAAAAATGTAGATCTCGACGAGTACTACAATTTCACTTTAGAAACTGGTGCTCTGCGATGGTCAGTTCCCGAGATATAGTGATTTGAAGTTTGACAGCTGTCATCAAAAATGTAGATCTCGACGAGTACTACAATTTCACTTTAGAAACTGGTGCTCTGCGATGGTCAGTTCCCGAGATATAGTGATTTGAAGTTTGACAGCTGTCATCAAAAATGTAGATCTCGACGAGTACTACAATTTCACTTTAGAAACTGGTGCTCTGCGATGGTCAGTTCCCGAGATATAGTGATTTGAAGTTTGACAGCTGTCATCAAAAATGTAGATCTCGACGAGTACTACAATTTCACTTTAGAAACTGGTGCTCTGCGATGGTCAGTTCCCGAGATATAGTGATTTGAAGTTTTACAGCTGTCATCAAAAATGTAGATCTCGACGAGTACTACAATTTCACTTCAGAAACTGGTGCTCTGCGATGGTCAGTTCCCGAGATATCGTGATTTGAAGTTTGACAGCTGTCATCAAAAATGTAGATCTCGACGAGTACTACAATTTCACTTTTGAAACTGGTGCTCTGAAATGGTCAGTTCCCGAGATATCGTGATTTGAAGTTTGACAGCTGTCATCAAAAATGTAGATCTCGACAAGTACTACAATTTCACTTTAGAAACTGGTGCTCTGCGATGGTCAGTTCCTGAGATATCGTGATTTGAGGATAGGTGTCATCCTAAATGTAGATCTTGACAAGTACTATGTTTTACCGTTAGAAATCTGGCAGCATTTGTGCTGGATGTATTTCGATTCAGAAACCTTGAAAAGTAACGAGGAGATTCGGACGAGATGTCCCCTTCTTTTTTGATTGAGGGTACAACTGATCCGAATCTAAAATCAAGAGAATTTAGATTTGGACCAGATGTACCCCAACACAAAATTGAAGTGGACATCTCGTCCGCGGATCAGTTTGAGATTCGGACCAGATGTACCCTAACCAAGAAGAGGATCCAGCTAGGCTGGGCAGCGTTTGGGAAACTACGTCGAGTCTTCTCGTCATCCATACCGCAATGCTTGAAAACTAAAGTTTTCAATGAGTGCGTCCTACCCGTCATGACCTACGGAGCTGAGACGTGGACACTCACGGTAGGGCTGGTCCACCAGTTCAAAGTCGCTCAGCGAGCTATGGAAAGAGCTATGCTCGGAGTCTCTCTGAAGGACAGAATTCGTAACGAATACATCCGACAGAGAACCAAAGTTATGGACATAGCTCAAAGAATTAGCAAGTTGAAGTGGCAGTGGGCCGGCCATATCTCGCGAAGAACCGACAACCGCTGGGGCAAACGTGTTCTTGAGTGGAGACCACGACTCGGCAAACGTAGTGTAGGACGCCCTCCGGCCAGGTGGGATGACGATTTGCGAAAGACTGCAGGCAGATGCTGGATGCGGCAAGCTGAAGACAGGGCGCTATGGCGCTCATTAGGGGAGGCCTATGTCCAGCAGTGGACTAATTTAGGTTGATGATGATGATGATGATCCCTAACCCCTTACTGTGTTGGGATAACTATAATGAGTTATCTATCTGGTATTATAATAATGTACAAATTAAATAGTAATTGAAAATACTTACAACGATAAAAACTTTGGTCGTAGTTTACGATGTTCTAGCACGCACACTCTGACGCAGTGCGTGAAAAAAACTGACATAGGTCCGACCTCGACAAGCGCTCGCGCGGTACTGAGGGCAGATCGCCGGTGCAATGAAATATATAGCACTTTTAATAAATTCATAAAAAAATTATGGTAGTGATTTAATAAATAACATTAATATTGTAGTTTAAGCAAATGTTGAGGATTATTAAGGTATAAATATTATGTCAAAATGACGTAGAACTTCGGAGATATTGGGGTTTGTTTTGAAGCCTTTTCGGTCGATAGTTGAATTCGGTTCAGGTTTTTTTTTGTTTACATAGAGGCCTATAACAAAAATGTATTCTATTATTATTGAAGAATAGGATATTTGCAATCTAAAAAAATATATTTTATTTATCTATATTCAATAGAATCTACAAATTAGATCAAATTAGATAGGTCTCGCGAGACTTTTTGCGTAAACATGCATCGGTAGAATGATTATTATAAAATAAATAAATAAGTTTTCTAAAATTTGTTCTATTATTATTGAAGAAGAGAAAACGAACTATTATTAACAAGTAATTGTTATTTCAATCAACGAACGAAAACCATAGAATTTGTACAAGATAACCGTGGAATTTCTGGTTTACTTGTGAATGCCGTCTTAAATAAAACAAGAATATAAAGTCACTTTGTCTTTGATCACTTTGATTTTTTGTTCACTTCAATCTTTTTATGGTTAAGTAAAGAAGCGAACAAGAAACCTTGTTGGGGCGTTAATTTTCGAGCTGGAGCAAAACTCGTCCCAAGCTTTTTTGGAAACGGTGACGGTTTATTCGTGCCAGGCATTTGCTAACATTTATTTACATTTCAGAACTCGAAAAATATCTGCCACTCATCTCTACGCGTTTGACTCACCGAACTGCGTGCCTCTAGTCGAAGTGGGTCTCGACTTCGAAGTGAACAAGGCAGCTATATTCAAACCTAATGTTATAGAGAAGTTCTCCGTGACTCCGAACATGTCTAAGAACGTAGGCCTGCTTAGGTTCTTCCCGAGCATCAGTACTGCTGTTATTAGGGCCTTCTGCTCACCTCCTATTGAAGGTTAGTCGACAACTGAATCACTGACTCATAGGTACACCATTGTAGGAATCGCGGCTAGCTCCGGGATGCTGATTTATAAGCAGAGTTTATAGTACAAAAGTATACACTAAGTGTACACTAATATTATAAATGGGAAAGTTTGAATGGATGGATGGATAGATGGATGTATATTTGTTACCTCGTCACGCCAAAACTACTGAACGAACTTATCGGAACGGACGGAACGGAACGGAAACTACGGAACGGAAATTTTGCACACTGGTAATTCTAATCCTGGAATCAAACATAGGCTACTTTTTATCCCATAAATCAGTTCCCATGGGATAGAAATCACCTTTTAACGTTTTCATAGAAACAACGCGTGCGAAGCCGCGGGCATAAACTAGTATTGTATAAATCTACGACGAATGATGTTAATGAGTGCGGTTCGGATGATTGCTGCTGATGCACTGACCTCAGTAAGCGCCTGGTCCGCGCTCGCGGCACGAGTAACCTACTTAGGTCAAACTCAAAGTCAAAGTCAAACGTGATCGATGTATCGAACAACCCTTAAGGCTTGGTTTTCCATCAGAGGCCGCGCTCTTATGATTTTTAAAATTATCTGACATTAAGAAAATAGTTTTGAAAATTCTGAAAAAAAAAAATTAACCTAGGATCTTGTCTAGTCAAAGTCGCATTCAATTACAACATTCATCTTATTGGCTTTTATCTCATGGTGGGGCCCACGCTGGGTATGCGGGTTAGGGATCGCAGTTCGGTGGTAGGATTGTTCTGCAAAGGGCGCTGCTGCCCCCGCCCCCGGTGGATATCCCTTAGTCGCCTCGTACGACACCCGCGGGAAGAATTGGGGTGGTGCAAATTCTAAGCCGGCACCACATGGCTGATAGGACACTTGATTGCCGTGAAATGATTGGAGCTTTGCCGCCGCCGTCTCTAACTGCTGTACGGTTATTTTATTTATCAAAAAAACTACACCCTACTTCTTCCAAGAGTTTCAAAACTTGTCTATGATGTTCGGCCAGCTTCATTTTATTATTTTCTTACATAAAAAGTGTAAGCTAAAAGTAATTTAAAAAATATAAATCTAAAAAAATAACTTTACCTTGTTATGTTTTATGTAAAGAACCCATGGAAGATGGTCCCTAAGATACAGGTTTATCCTAGTTTAGGGATCAAAGATGTTTTATGTATCAAATCTTTTTCAATAAATGTTTATAAAAAAAGACCTAACAATACATCCTTAAAAAGTGTTATAATGTTTCAGGTGTGGTGTTAGAAAGCTACGGTGCCGGTAATCTACCGTCGAACCGTCCAGACGTTTTCGAAGTAATTGAAGAGGCGGTCAAGCGAGGGGTCATCCTCGTAATCATCACACAATGCACCTCCGGGTCAGTCTCGGCTTTGTATGAGACTGGGCAGGTATGAATTTGTGTTAAATAAATTTTGAACTCGACTTTATTCGGTTACTTACTTGATATGCCCGGTTCAAATTATAAAAAGTTCACCTATCTTTACATCTTCATTTTCCTGTTAAATTTGCACAAAAAAGAATAATCCATCTCTAAGCTGGTATAGGCTGGTGTTATACGCAAGACTACTACGATGACTAACTAACACATAATTTATAATTATCAAATTTTTATTAAATTTTCAAATTTTTTTCAAATTAGCACACGGCTACGAGCTACGCCGTAGCAAATTATCAAAGTAAATAACATCAACGCACTTCTCTTTGTCTACAACGTAGCACACGGCTAAGGGCTACGCCCTACCACATGAACATTGTTTAGGACTTATAGGATAATCGCCGAAACCAGTTGTCCGATTTTGAAAATTCTTTATCAGGCACAATGGCGTATAATAAATAAATAATAAATAAATAATAATAACATTGAACATAAGTAAAAGATATCAACGCTCTTCTCTTTATCTACCACGTAGCTTACGGCTACGGGCTACGCCGTAGCACGTTCAAAAGACATCAACACGCTTCTCTCTGTCTACAACGTAGTAGCACGTTCAAAAGACATCAACACGCTTCTCTCTGTCTACAACGTAGTAGCACGTTCAAAAGACATCAACACGCTTCTCTCTGTCTACAACGTAGTAGCACGTTCAAAAGACATTCTGTCTACAACGTAGTAGCACGTTCAAAAGACATCAACACGCTTCTCTCTGTATACAACGTAGCACACAGCTACGGGCTACGCCGTAGCACATTATCAAAGTAAATGACATCAACGCACTTCTCTTTGTCTATAACGTAGCACACGGCCTACGCCCTACCACATGAACATAAGTAAAAGATATCAACGCGCTTCTCTTTATCTACAACGTAGCACATGGCTTCGGTCTACGCCGTAGTACACGAACAAAGTAGAAGACACGTGCTACGCTTTGTCTTCAACGTAGCACACGGCTACGAGCTACGCCGTAGCAAATTATCAAAGTAAAGGACATCAACGCGCTTCTCTTTGTCTATAACGTAGCACACGGCCTACGCCCTACCACATGAACATAAGTAAAAGATATCAACGCGCTTCTCTTTATCTACCACGTAGCACACGGCTACCGGCTACGCCGTAGCACGTTCAAAAGACATCAACCACGCTTCTCTTTGTCTACAACGTAGTAGCACGTTCAAAAGACATCAACCACGCTTCTCTCTGTATACAACGTAGTAGCACGTTCAAAAAACATCAACCACGCTTCTCTCTGTCTACAACGTAGTAGCACGTTCAAAAGACATCAACCACGCTTCTCTCTGTATACAACGTAGCACACAGCTACGGGCTACGCCGTAGCACATTAACAAAGTAAAAGACCAACCACGCTTCTCTAAGTCTAAGACGTTGCACACAGCTACGCACAGCACATTAACAAAGTAAAAGACATCAACGCGCTTCTCTTTGTCAACAATTTATTCATCAGCACACATACGTTCACTGATAAATAAGCCTTTCCAAAATGAGGGGGATTTTACGTGTTGTTGTGCATATTCGTATGACAACTAAGCATGTCTAATCGTATGCACTTTATTTCAGCTTTTGGCCACGTACGGTGTGGTTTCTGGTTCCGACATGACTCCAGAAGCTGCGCTGACGAAGCTATCCTATGTACTGGCAAAAAAAGATTTATCTTATAAGGAGAAGACTGAGGTAATTTTCTGACTAAGTTACATCGTCACAGTAGTTATAAATTATGTGGAAAAGAAAACCTATGCCTTTCATCATCATCATTTTAGTACACGTCCAGTACTGGACATAGACCTCTCCCATATGACGCCACAGATAGCGGTCCAGCAAATACTTAGACGCATATAAACAATATTTGCTACGCACACGCTAAACAGACATAAAAAATTAAAATACCTAGTCCAAGTTATTTATTCGTAACAATAATTAGGTTACTTTTTATTTTTATCAATAATTCGTATATAACTCGTAATATATATGTAAATAAGTTAAAATAACATAAGAAAAAATACAGCATAAAATCCACATAGCCAGATAAAATAAATAGTCAGTTTAAAATTGACACTTTCAATGTCTAAAATGAAAATAATTGAATCAGAAACTGAAATAAGTCAAATAATTATATAATTTTACGCACGTTTACGTATAAATACCAAGAATTCATCCAACGTAGATCCAACGTATAAAAACATTGTTTTATTAACGATTTCATAAGTCTAATACCTTAGTTTTGTTGTTTTTAGATGATGCAGAAAAATATTAGAGGAGAACTAACAAGCATCGCATCTTTAGAAATCGAGGTAAGTTTTTCACTATTTAAAGTTATTACTAACCACATTATTATATATTCAAGATAACTAAACATAACTTTAATACCAGAAATAAACATAAACTCGCTGTGCCCACAACTAGGCTACACAAAATTAATGTATCTTTTAAAGGGCAATGTATACGCTTCTACAACAAAACTCCTAGTGAGTTGCAACAATTATCAGTAAATAAATTCAAACAAATTGTCAAAACCTTGCTGTGCAAAAAGGCTTACTATAAAATATCAGATTATCTAGAAGATAAAAAAGCTTGGAACGGGTTTTGCTCCAACTCGAAGAATAACAACTAACAGGCTAAAGGTTTCTTCGTCGCTTCTTTACTTTGGTCTACATACCGAAGCGACAGAAATCAAAAATATCACTTTATTTCCGTGTCAGTGTATAGTTTTATAATTTGACCTTTTCTAAGTGTACATTTATTGTATTTACGGAAATAAAGAGTTTTTGATTTTTTTTGGATTTTGACTGCCTCGTTGGTCTAGCGGTCAGCTTGTTCAACCGCTGATTATGAGGTTCTGGGTTCAAAACCTGGGTCGGGACAATAGTTGTTATTGGGGTTTTTCTAGCAAGTAAATTCACAGTATCAGCCCGGAGTCAGGAAGTTGGAAGTTTTACACCCTCGTGCTTCGGTAAGCACGTTAAGCCGTTGGTCTGGTTAGTCTCCGATGAGACTGGCCGCCGTGGTCGAAATTCTGCTAGGAGGACATTATATTCACGTTGTTGGAGCTCTAGTAATCAAATGGCCAACTTCTCCAAATTACTTTATTCGTATAGACCATTAGAATCTAAGATGAAACCTTTTTGTTATGTATAACTTGCTATTTATATTTGTTACGTGTAACAAACGACATTTTTCAACACACTTGTGAATAAAACAGGCAATGTAATTGTGTTCTATGGAACACGATCTTTTTTTTGAATAAAAACTTTATTAAGAACAAGGCAACTCAACCAATAAAATAAAAAAAATAACTATAACTCACTAGCGAGTTATAGCAATGAAAAAGTCACAGTTTGATTATAGGTGTCATTCTGTGCCTAATTGCGGTGACCATAGAGCCACTTTATGAGCAAGTGTGTTGAAATAGTAGTTTATGCAACTGTCATATAATGAAGGGTATTAAAACACGAGTGTGAGTTTATGAAACGAGCGCAGCGAGTTTCATAATAGTAACGAGTGTTTTAATACCCGTGTTATATGCAGTTGCATACACTACTTTATCTTCACTAATGCAATTAATCAAACAACAAGAGTAAAAGCTGACAATAGTTTATTTACAATAATTGTTCAAATTTTGGATGGTACAATTTTGAAAGTTAATGTTAATTATTGATCCAGCAGCTGTAGCGGCCGCGGGGCAAGCAGTAGAGCTCGTAGACAGAGTCGGAATATTTATAATTACTTCATTCGTCTTGTTTTCTATACTGTTCAAGATCGTATTTGAGACTTGAATAAGATCTTACCAAAGAGTTTTGTGTATGTAAGTTTAGTAGTTTCGACGAAGTTTTCACGTATAACCCAACTGTTTTGAAAAGCGAGCCTAATATCAAAATTTTATACAACTTGTATGAGGATTTTGACATAAGGCTCGCCAGGTTAATTGGTCGCGTTTTATTGATGTTATAATGAGATTTTACGATATCGATGTGGATATTATACCATCATGTGAAATTGCTTAAATTGAGTGTTTTGTTATCTGCGCTATAACAGTAGTAATTATAAGTCAAGTATTGGAAACATAAGTAGAATGTTATAACATTAGTGTAGATAAAGTATTTTATTTTATTTATTTTTTACAATGCAATTTGTTTTTGATAAAGGGCAGATCCTGCCGCTCATGCCGTGTCAGTGAAGTACCTCTATCTCTGTTTAGTAAGGATCTCTGTAATTGCAGGATAAAACCCTGAAAGAAGCTCTGGGCACCAGCCTCAACATCCAGTCTCCAAAAGTGCTGGCAGAGCTGTCGGCGACAGTGCTCACCTCTCTGCTGCTGTACGGCATCCAGCATGACGACTTGGCGGCTATCAAGAAACTCATTGGTAAGGTCAAGGTTTTTCTAGGAGGTGACCAGAGATGATACAGAACGCAGAGATCTGCCTTAGACGCAGGAGATTGCGGGTTCGATTCCCGCTGCGGGATAGAACTAATCCATCTAGCATGACGATTTGGCGGTATTCAAGAAACTCATTGGTGAGTTCAAGGTTTGCTGGAAAATAAATCTTTTTAGGGTTACCATCGCCTTAGCCATTACTTTTCCTGTTTAATGTTTTACTTGTATATTTTATTGTGCAATAAAGAAATAAGAATTGGACCCGAGAGCTGGTGAGTATCAGGCGCAGCGCATCAGCATTGCCATACAGGCGGGGTAATGCAGCCAGCGTCTTGGGGACGCGACGACTGGTATTGATATGGATCAGTTGAGCTACTTTTTCAATTGTAAATACTAGTTCTAATTTATTTCTATTATTTCCTTTGTGAATAAAGGCATACTTTATAATTAGTTTACAAACATTTCACGTCGAATTTCGCAGAAGTATATCTGGTATTCTACAATCCTCCCAAGATTCTGAAATTCTGGTTATTCTACTATTTGTTCCATTGCTTCAGACATGGGTGCAGACGTGAACAGCCAGTGCTCTCAAGGCCGGACACCTCTCCACGAGGCGGTGGTCAGAGGCAACATCGCCATCGTGGAGTACCTGCTCGTGAATGGTGCTAATGTTCATACTAAGACCAGGTAAGACCGATTGTTTTTTCAGTGGATAGCCGGTAATAGGTTTTGAAGCAAAAATTATTCATCGTGTGTATAATTTTCATGTAAATCTCTTCAATAAACGCTGTCGCTATCCGCTGAAAAAACACTCATACATTGTATAGCCCAAGCTTATTTAGAAGATTTTTTCCTCAACTTCGCGCTTTAAAATATTTGTTTATTTATTTAAAAAATGAACACTTATTTTACATGCGCACCTAATGCAATAGTGTATCTACTTAGTCTTATTAATATATATTATCACTAGCTTCTGCTCGCGGCTTCGCACGCGTAATTTCGGTATAATAAGTAGCCTATTATCTAAGTTAGGCTTTGCTCTACACGTACGCCAAATTTCATCTTGATCTGTTCAGTAGTTTTGGAGAACCTAGGTAACATAAATTCAGATTTTACAAACTTTCGGCTATAAAATATTAGAGGGATATTTTAAGCTGTTGTTTTAAGCTGTGTGGGCTTAGAATTTGCACCACCCCAATTCTTCCCGTGGGTATCGTAAGAGGCGACTAAGGGATATCCACCGGGGGCGGGCAGCAGCGCACCCTGCAGAACAATTCTATCACCGAACTGCGAGCCCCAACCCGCATGCCCAGCGTGGGGATTATGGGCACTACCCCCCATGAGGTAAAAGCCAACAAGGCGCTTATCAGGGGGACGCCTGCCTCCAGCAGTGGACCAATACAGGCTGTTGAGGTTGAGTAAGATATTATCAAACATTATAAAAATTTCCGTGAATAAAATGATATAATATATAAATACACCAAAATAAAGAGCTCCTCCTCATTGACATAGCCATTAGTCAACAGATTCGCTTCGAATTTTCAATCATCAACCCGAGGCGAAAACAAAATAGCGTTTTAAAGATCCGTCGGATTCGATTCAGAAACGAATCGGTGAATTAAAATACCCCTGCTGGTGGACCAGCCCTACCGTGAGTGCTCACGTCTCAGCTCCGTGTATATACTTGAATGCTTCTAATTCTCAGTTCAGGCGAATGTCCTCTGATGACAGCGGTAAACAACACCAACGACAGTATGATTGAGGTGCTGGTCCGCTGCGGCGCACACCTCGCTGACAAGAACGCGCTGACACAGATGATGACGCTGGCGGTCAAAGACATGTCGGTCCGGCGCATGGAGAGCTTGAAGAAGGCTGGCGCTGATCTGAATATGACGGACGAGTTGTTGCAAACTCCTTTGCATAAGGTTGGGAAATTGTTTATTTATTAATTAGCTTTTTCCCACGGCTTTGCACGCGTATTTTCGGTATATTAAGTAGCACGTACTGAGGAGGTAGGTAACGCCAATGTTCTAATCTAAGGACTTCATTTTTAGTACACAAACATTTAATAGCTAGGTACACATTACACTTGAAACTCGTTCTGTTTGCTCTCAATGGGTTATGGCTGAATATCAGTGTTTTTGTTTCTTGAGCAAAATATTACGCTGAGCCATGGTCTTTTTGACACACTGCAGCACACACAGAAAGTTTACTAAGATGTTAATAATGCTATTGTTTGTTTTATTTGTCTACTGGATTTTCTAATTGTTTATTTGTATTAGTGTACTATATAATTGCTGTAGTCTGTATGTATGTGTGTGTCTGAAGATGCAAATAAAGACTTATCTATCTATCATATTGTTTAAGTTAGGCTACGTTCTAAGAGTATGCCAAATTTCATTTTGATCTATTCAGTAGTTTTAGAGATCTTACCCCCGAATACTCAAACGCATCTCAGATATATGCACGTCTCAAGTGACGAATTTTTGACACATTTTCATTGAAAACTGTCGAAAAGTCGTCATTTGAGACGTGCTTAAATCTGAGATGCGTTTGAGTATTCGGCCCTTAGGTAAGTAACAAAAATTCACATTTCACAAACTTTCGGCTTTATAATATAAGTAGGATTAGGCAGGTAGGTACGTTATGTTGCTGTGTGGTGCCTTCTTACAATTTGTACCACAACTCTTCGCGCGGGTATCGTAAGAAGCGACTAAGGGATATCCAGCGGGGGCAGTAGCGCCCCCTTCAGAACAATTCTACCACTGAACTGCGATACATAACCCGCATGCCCAGCGTGGGGATTATAGGTTGCACAAGACAGGCCGCCGTAGCCGAAATTCGGCTAAGAGAACATCATCATTGGTACCCGACTACGCAAGGAGGTTTATGTTTTCTTGTTTGTTCCCAGGCTATCCTGTACAACAGCGTAGAAGTAGCGACTTACCTCGTACAGAACGGGGCAGACAAAGAAAAGCAGGATATCGTCGGCTTCACACCTTTTGAGTACGCTGTGAAACTTAAGAGAAATTCGCTAGTGGGCATTGTTTCAGTTCCAGAAAATAAATGATTTAAATTTTATTTCTATTTTTAAGACGGCAACTTTTTCAATTAATGCGAATGACGTCATTCGAATTGCCTCAGTGGACGCACTTGTCAGCGGATTGTCCGATGTCGGGCTGTGAACGCGCACCCTAACGTTTCAACTGCTAACGTTTGAGCCGTAATGCGGTGCCTTACCACACCGTCGCGGCCCTGCATAGCGCATAACGCAGCGTACTGCGTGGTGATAGAGATCAAAGCTTAACGTAATAATGTAACTTACAATACATCCCGTAATATCGGTCACCCGAAACACTGTTGGTTCTGTAGATTTGTCACAGATACATTCTTATCCGTAGAGATAGATCTTTAAATTAGGTAATATAAGTTAAAGTAATCATGAATTTTATTCTGGTAAAGAAAAATATACTTACTTATTATCTAAGTGGATTTCTTGTGCAGCTTTTCCCCTACTGTAACAGACGTGTTATACAGGAAAATTATTTTAAAATCGGATGAATAGCCGCCTTTAAGAGGATAATTTAGGCAACCCAGTCTCTTCACCTAATAATTTAGATTTGCTAGTACTAAATGACGTGACGATGAATGATGCAGATACAGAAACACAGAGATACACAGCCAGACACGTTAAACTTATAACACCCGTCTCTTTTTGCGTCGGGAGGTTAATAAATAAATTTTACCTAAAGTGGCAGAATAAACCTTGATGGTTACTGCGGTCTTTATACTTCAATGCTTGAACTCTATGGCACAGCCAGCGAAAGTCCACCGGCGAAAGTCGTGTCGAGACAAATGTTTCTAAGATCTACAGATATGTATTTGTTCCGGGCGTTCTGGGTGTTTTCTATGTATAAAAGAAATAACAACTATTTATTTTGTATAAATATTATTATTAAAGGGCACCATGCGTGTCGTTTTGTGAAAAGTATAGGCATAGGATTTCGCGTTCATAGGACTGGGACAGAGTATTCGCTTTTGAAAAGGCGTAAGCGTAAAAATCAAGTTATTGTTCATTTTCAAGAAAACTACGCAACTTATCAAGAAACTGGATTAGAGGAACAAAATATTAAATATAACCTACGAATTAAAACATAAGTCATTTCAATAGACCGCGGAATTCCAACCAAATTATGTCTGAAACAGTGCACTTTCATGATGTTTTTTATAGTATTTTTTTCTTTGACCTGTTTTTACAGTATACCAAAAAAATAGTGTTGAATTTTATGTAATTCGAGTTTTTTTACCACGGGGATCGGGTGAGTACTGAGGCCTAGTTTAACAACCAAAGCCGTTAGGTTCATCAATTGTGTAGAACCCATTACACAAACGCTAGCTTGAGAAACTTTGAATTATTTTTTTATTTATTGCAATATTTTGGTTTTTCACACCGTTTTTGTGAAAGCAGCGAAGTTTTCTATTAGCATTGGCACATGACGTTTCTGCAACGGACACGGTGAGTAGACCTCGCAGTCTCGGCCATTTCTTCCAGACAACATAGCGTCTTCGATCGCGGTAGAGTTCACCATCGTTGATATTAGTTTGTTGCTGTAATCATAAATAACAGATTATTGATCATGCTGGATTTTTACCAAGCATAATATTCTGGGTTCCTAATTTATAATAAAATTTTAGTTTTTGAGCATAAATGCAAAAACAGATTTAGATCTGATAATTCAAAGTGTTTGGTGGACGCTATCAATTTTACTTGTCTCAAACATAGGTAGGTAACAACTATTAGATGAGATATTAAGAAAATATGAATATTATATACTCATGAATATTATAAACGATCATATTGTATCCATTTGCTTTTCGGTCGATAGTTCTTTAATTCTTTATTGCGAGCTAAACCCTGAAAAAGAGTTTTCTTCTAGCAAACCTTAGAGTTATAGGAGAGGCGATGGAATAGGTAGAGGAAGTGTACAAATCTACACTAGGTACATACATAAACTTATAAAAAACATACTTATATTAAAATAATAATGACTACACATAGGTATATTTCTATAAATATTTATAAAGTTATAGGATTTAGGTGTAGGTATGTATGTATTTTTGTAATTTTATTGAAGTACCTGTTTATGTTTTAAGTTGTACCATAACAAATGCACACAGATCTTACCCCATGTACATATCCGATATATCCGACGATCCTATCCATACCAGGTTGTCTGGTAGAGATCGCTCTTGAGCGATAAGACCGCCAATTGACACTTAGATTATCTATTATATTTCTTAGTTTTAAGTGTGCAATAAAAGTATTTTCTCTATCTATCTAGTATCAATCTATCTATAAAACTTACTTGACGAGCTGGCCCAGTATCTGCGGCGGGTTGGAATGCTCCGTCGCCGCCCAGCACGCCAGCCGGAGCGCGCAGCTGCGCAGGCCTCGTCCGTCCGCCAGCATGGTGCTGGCGAAGCCTAGCACTGATTCAGCGGTGATGTCGGTGTTGCCTAACACTGGAACAGTAATGCTATTGATAACTAAAGCCACAGCCGCAATGCCAGTGCCTATGTTGGCGGATAAGTTAGCGCTACGATGATAGGTAACTCCATGTGTCTCATTGGTCTATACCAATCAAGAATCAAGAATATTTTCCAACACGGAAAATTCACAGTAGCAGACTGGAATCAGGAAGTTGGCGGTGATCCACCCTCGTGCCTCGAAAAGCACGCAAAGCCGTTGGTATTGAGCCTGACCTCTCCCCGGCCGTGTCGGTCTGTCGTACCATCAGATGAGAGTAAGGGAAAAGAGAGTGCACCTGTGTTTGCGCACATACTTGTGCACTAAATTTCAGTTAAGAATGAACAACGTGGCCGATAAATCCGCTATTCATCATCATTAGTAAGTACATCTATGTAAGCTCAGAGAAATAATCGAACCCAGAACCCTCGACGTCTAAGGCAGGCCTTCTCACACTGCGCAAAGAGGAAAAAACACTACGTGCACCCAAGTCCACAACTTGTGTCGCTCTCTCGATATTGATATAATTTGGCGTGTTTTAAAAAACGATAAACCGACTTCAAATACTTATTGGAAAGGGTTTAACTCGATGTCATCAAACTAAATTAGACTCGAATTTCAACTAGATGTCGCCAATAACCGGACTACTCTGTTAAAAATTAAGCGTGGTCAGTGGTCATACAAAATATACTTATACGCGTCGACTCCAGAAGCCACTTTGATGATCGCAATAAATCTAACTTTTTATTGGAAATAAGGGAATAATAAACTCTTTGAATAGGTGTCAAATCATGTAATGACAAAGAAAAAAAGCAATTCTCAGTTTGAATGGCAACGTTGGCCGCCAAAATGACAGTTGTGTAAACAGCCCATTGAAAAAACTTTACTTTCAGGGTTACAAAATAAAATTTTCAGTGTCTATAGTTATGAAGTAGTCTATTTGAAACAGGGACGAGTCTCAAAATCTACCGTAAGTGTGTTGGACGTTTTTTAACACTATTAGTGCCCATGCAACGATGAACTCTTGTCCACTGTTGTCCCTCCAGCTCCGGGTAGTACCGCTATGGCGGTATTGCTATCTAGTATCTCAGTTAGGAACACTAGTGTGGAAATCTGAAATAGTGTAAAATGCGGGCGAGTTCCTTCCTTAAGTTATTGTATGTGAACGTCGAGAAATGACAGCCATCTAAACTTTTATGTTTCTAATTCAAGAAGGTACGGGGGACCGATGATGGATAAGACTTGAAAATTTCACGACCCATAATTCAGTTCATTTCTTAGTTATGACCGCATTCAATTCCAATGTGAAATATTTTTGGTGAATTATTTTGCTAACAATTATTTTATGTTTTGTGACCTCTCAACCAAGAAAATGAAGTGAAGCAAATACTGACACAGATGTTGAACTCGGCAGGTCATGGAGCAAATATACATGATCGAAATATTCGTTGACAAAGTGACAATATTCGCAAAGGATGAAGATGAGCCAAGCGCCGCCAACAAGAACCTAATTATAAAAGTAAAATTTGGCCCGAGACAGCAGTTCATGCTCAAAGAAGGCCAACTAGCCAAAGAAGAACGCAAAGATGACATCATTGAATGTGATGATAAAGGAAGAAGAAAATGGACGAGAACCATCAGAGTCGGTAAATCTTTTCTGTTCCCTTCATTCCCAGATACAGTCCAAATGATGCTGAGCAAATTCCCTCTAGAAATAGAAGTATGGAATGACGATGAGAATGAAACCGAGATATTTGTCGGAACTGCCACTATGGTGTGGGACACTCAATTTTATCACATGTTGAGGGAGGCTACGAATCCTAAGGCGCTTCACGATCCTCTCACAATAAAACAAAAAATTGCACTATACGCAGAATGCTGCTGTAAACAATGCGGGGAAATCACCTTCATTTTACGTCTAGCCCCTTTAGGTGATAGCATTATGACAGAGTTTCAACAGTTAATGAAAGATCCAGATGCGTTTGCATTCAGAACAAATAAAGCCCCGAGCACATTCCAGTGCAAGCGAATAGAGGGTGACGATCCTAATTTCAATATGATTGGAAGCCTTTACGAGACTGCCACACTAGAAGATCCTGAGATACAAGAGGAGGCTAGAAAGAAGATTGAAGTATGTACAGAGCTTCAAAGTTGTGCGAACAGGAAGGGAGGAAGTGGTGGCCCAACTTGCAAACATCATACCGATCAAGATAAACCAAAGAAATATGCCATAGATAAAATAAGAATGGGAGATATAACAGGTCCCTGTGGCAATACAAATTGCCAACTAGCACATAAAGTAAAAACCTACATTCGTGCTTTAGATACTTATAAAGCAGAAGCAGCCGGTAAGGTCACTGGAAATAAGGACGAAAATATTACTAAGAAAGTATGCGGCGGATGTATCTGCAAAGATGACCGGTATCATAGAGATACATGCCCCGATAAAACCATGGAGAAAGTTAAGTGCAAGGGCTGTGGCGGTGCTGTCAATGCTGGAGACACTTGTGAAGAAAGGAAGAAAAGATTGTATGGCACTGGTGCGACCCCGTCGGGAAGCAAAACAAGAGTAGGGTATGTGCTAAGCGTACCAAATTTTAAAGACGCTTTGTTCAGAAAAGATTACATCGTTGAAAACATGGAAGCTAACTATAATGATCAACAAAATCAACCATGCACGAGTCGCTCAGCTCATGGATGTTGCTGCAGAAATCAAGTATTGAGAGAAATAGCAACGAGTAACGCTTCCAGTAATACGCAATGTAAACCTTCCAGTAATACGCAATGTAAACCTTCGGATACTAGAAAGTGCACTGAAAACTTGCTAAAGCAAGTGTACAATATATCTACGACAGAATCAAAACGTAAAGTTCAGACCGTTTATAACTGTACGCAGACACCGGATGAAAAAGACTGCAAATGTGACCCCGTAAAGCCTAAACCACCATGCAATACATTTGATTGCGATTGTATCACAGAAATAGGCAATAAAGCAGCCAGAAAAACTCATAAGCCTTATTGCCCTCTGTATAAACATAAGGCTCACTGCCCCATCCTCACCATGGATTCCGCAGAAGAGAAGTTGGAGGAGGATGAAGACGAAACAGAGCCTCTACCGTATGGGTTACCCCCAATCCAGCTCGGCCCCTGTCCCGTATTAGGTAGGCCTTGCACTGTCCCTGATGGCTTTGCCAGGATGTACAGAAATGCTGTACTTCCAACCCTGCCACCGAGCTACGACGATGCTGGTAAAGTTTGCTGTTCTAAGGAGTACGACAGAATAAAGAAAGCTATTAAGGAGTACATGAAGAACGAGAAAGATCATGACTTCAGATGTATTAACAAATTTAACGTGGATGTGGAAACAAGATGCTGTGACAAGGAACAGAGACTGAAATCTTTAATGGGTAAAGGGTGCTGCGGCTCCCACAAAATGGCAATACAGGATAAATATGCAGAGAAATAGGCATAGACGAAAACATTGACATTTTATTTTGTAACCCGTAAATTATGTAAAACAAAAAACTTAAACATGAAATACACACCTTATATAAATAATACATTATTTATTTTATACCGAGACTTAACTAATATGAATATTCAGAAAAATATTGTACGTAACGTAGGTATCGCAACTTCTATTGATCATCAGGAGTTTAGATACTAGATTTCTATTACAGATTTTAAGAACTATTTGTGCTATGTAAATAGTGAACAAATTTTGCTGATACAAAATGGGTGATGAAGAAGAAAACGAAAACAAAAAGAAAAAAAAGAACGCATCAAAATACAACTATACATTCGGGGATATCCATCCAGGTAATAACCAGAATTAATAAAATACCAAATATCGAAGTGCCCTTCATGAGCGCCTAAGTCCGCCCTCTGATGAGCGTCTTATTGGATTTATCATATGGGGATTAGTCCCATAAACCCCACGCTGGGCATGCGAGTTGTGATCGCAGTTCAGTGGTAAAGTTGCTGACCCGGTGCAAAGTCAAACAAACTGAATGCAATGCTAAATCAACGAATTGTATTTCAGGAGTGAGCATTGGGCACAAATGGTGTTCCTATCTAAAACCAGGCATGCCTGTGCCTGCTGAGATGGGATGGCTGTGGAATGCTCAAGATGTTCCGGGTATGAAGGTAAGATCTGTTTGCTGTAAAAATACCCAGAAGAAAACTGCTGCCTTTTTTCTTCAAGGTTCCTTTAGACGGGTCTTACCACATCCACAGGCTGAGATAGAGACGTCGATTCTAACGATGTGACCGCCACGGACACGACTTAAAATAAATGACTATTAATATAATATAAGATTCGCGTATTGACCAAGATCATGCATGCATGACGTTAGTTATTTCAATATTTAAGTGTACTTCGAACAAAGTTTCGATTTATTGACTATACGCATGCGCGTCAGCATTGCGATACAGAGGGGTAGATGGATCAGTTGAGCAACTTCGTCTAGTTCAACTGTTTCAATTGTAAATACTAGTTCTAAAATTTATTTCTATTATTGATAATAAAGATTTATTCATTCACTAATATTTATTCAGGTTCGAAGAGGTTGGCAACCAGGGCTTATAGGGAAAAGTGTTGCAAAACTTATGACTTTCAAATGTGCACGGGGCGGTACGGACAAGGACAAGAATAAGAAGAAGAGGAAGAAAGGCAGTGCTGCCGCTGCCGCCGGGGACTCGGAGCCTGAAGAACCACTGGATCCGAAACCAGCTCTCAAAGTGCAGAGGAAAGGAGACGTTTTCACAATTCAGGTAAAAATAACTACTTACCTTGACATGGCCTATTGTAAGGACGCACAACATGTAAAGATAATCATTTTTGCATTTCAGGTGAACCCACTAAAAGACCTGACAGAAATAGCACAGAACGAAGACCCATACGTCGACTGCGATCCCATAGTTTTCAAAATTATAAAGAAACGAAGTCCCGAAGAGCAGGCCAAAGTTGAAGCTCGCAAAATGGTTAAACTAAAGAGACAGCGAGATGCCGAAATAAGGAAAGCGCTTTCAGAAGCCGTAGAAGATATCTGCAAGTGTGCTTACATGGATGTTTATTGCAATGATCTGTCTGCAATAGACAAGGTAATCGACAGCTGTCCGGCATTCAAAGAGCCTGAATGTTTATGTCATGAAGAATCTTTGAGCTCTCTATCCAGTAACGCTACTTGGGATATTGAGTATACCCCTCCTTTTGGGTGCTTTGACCTGGCTCCAAGAAAGAGGAAACACTTTATTCATGTAGAGACTCAATACATCCGGGCAGACGCTGGGTTGCCGGATCCTCCTCCCAAAACTTGTAAAAAGTCCTGCTCTTCTTTTACAAAGTCAAAAAAGAAAGGGCCGTTCAAGAGGCCCGTTTGCTGCGGTTCTTGTAGATGATTGGTTTCACCAACCTTGTTAGGCTGGAAAGTGATCGTTGTCGAATAAAAACTATTACTGTTGTAAATCTGCTTATTTCTGAAGAAAAGATAGCCAATTGGAGATGGTGTACTTAGACAGGGTGCCACGTAACAGTAAGCAGAAAGGTGATTATCGACCCCGAGAGGGGTCAACTAATTGCTCTACGATTTTTCAAATTTCGTTTATTTTTTTATTTGTTTTTCAAATAAAGATTTTTGCTTCACATCTGTGTTCTTTTACGCGTATTCTTACATGATTATTATGGTTTTTGAAAAACAAATGGACTCGTTATTTACTTGATTAAGCTAGGTGAAAACCAGGGTGTTTTACAGCAGGTAGAAACCAATTGGTAACACAACCCTTTTATTTTATTCGCATCTACACACAACTCATAGAAATGTTAAATTAATAACAAGGAAGTTTTTACAATATTATTTGATTTCTTAGAAATTACCCTGAGTGTGGTGTGGGGTTACTCACTATAATAACAAAAAACCTTTGAATTAAGCAACGCTACACCTCTCGTCAAACGAACTAAATGTAGGTAACTTTAGTCTTTGAACAAGATTGGATAAACTTCAATGTTTCCCCTGTAGGTGGAGCTAACGGCGCTAGAGTCCGTAGGAAGTCGCAGAGATTTTCGACTCCCACGTCACTTGACCTCGTGGTGGCAGTTGGTTAGCACATTCCGGTAATGACGGAAGGATGCGGGTTCAAGTCTCGTCGAAGACGAAATTTTTTGCGATATTATTTGATTTCTTGACAAGGATGGCCCAAATGGATGCGTGAACCGATTTGCATTACTTTTATTTTTTGATAAGTGACTTGTTTGAGGTCTTTCTTCGCTATCTTTGAACTAGGAACATAATATTATCGGTGCTATCGTTCTAATGTTCTGAAGGTCTAAATTAAAAATATTGTCAAAGATTTTGACTTTCTTTAAAATTAGCATAAGATATACATTGGCAAACGTAGTGTAGGACGCCCTCCGGCTATGTGGGATGACAATTTGCGAAAGACTGCAGGCAGATGCTGGATGCGGCAAGCTGAAGACAGGGCTGCTAAGGCGCTCATTCATCACCATCATCAGCCTCTATTAGTCCACAGCTGGACATAGGCCTCTTCTAATGAGCGCCACAGCGCCCCGTCTTCAGCTTGCTGCATCCAGCGGTTTGTTCCGCCCAGACAACCATACTTGACAACTGGTTGTCCACGTGGAAGAAATTTTCCGCGGGGACAACCAGTTACATGGACGGAATTTTATTTCCATCTACACAACTGCTTGGTAACTAGTTGTCTCGATGGAAAATCATCTTCCTCGGAGACAACCAGTTACCTGGACGGAATTTTAATTCCATCCACACAACTGTTTGGTAACTAGTTGTCTCGATGGAAAATTATCTTCCGTGGAGACTACCAGTTACCTGGTCGGAATTTTATTTCCAACTACACAACTGTGCTCGATAATAATAATAGTCTTAAAATGTATCTTCCGTGGAAGTGTGTCCAGTTATCTGGGCAGTTTTTTTTATTTCTTTCTTTTTCAGTTTCCGCATCAATATACTGAAGGAACCCTATTGTCTGTAAAATAAGATTCGAAATCGTTTACGCCTTTTATTCTTTTCCATCGAGACAACTAGTTACCAAACAGTTGTGTGGATGGAAATAAAATTCCGTCCAGGTAACTGGTTGTCTCCGAGGAAGATAATTTTCCATCGAGACAACTTGTTACCAAGCAGTTGTGTAGATGGAAATAAAATTCCGCCCATGTAACTGGTTCTCTCCGCGGAAAATTTCTTCCACGTGGACAACCAGTTATCAAGTTTGGTTGTCTGGGCGGAACAAACCCATCCAGCACTACAGTCTTTCGCAGGTCATCATCCCACCTGACCGGAGGGCGTCCTACACTACGTTTGCCGAGTCGTGGTCTCCACTCAAGAACACGTTTACCCCAGCGCTTGCCATGAGCCATGGCACTCATTTGGGGAGGCCTATGTCTAGCGGTGGACTAATATAGGCTGATGATGATGATAATGATATATAGAAAATAGGTAAGTACTATGTTTGTACGATCTGCATATATTTGTACAGGGTGTTCTGGATGTTTTTCTATGTATAATAAAAAATATTTATCTATGTAGTGTATTATATTAGGTACGAGTATATCAGTTATCTGTACCCAGCGGGCGAGAGTCCGCCTGCGACGCAAGAGGTTGCGGGTTCGATTCCCGCCTCGGAACAAATTTGTGTACGATCTGCAGAAATTTGTTCCGTTGGTCTGGGTGTTTTCTATGTATAATAAAAAAATATCTATCTATGTATATATTGTATTAAATATATCAGTTATCTAGTACCCATAACCATAACACAAGCTTTGAGTAGCTTACTTTGGGGCTAGATGGTGCTTTGTGGATTGTCCAGCATTATTATTATTATTATTATTATTATTATTATTATCTAGTACCCATAACACAAGCTCTGCTTAGCTTGGGGCTAGATAACGCTGTGACTTATCCAGCATTATTTATTTATTTACTTACGTCGTGAATACTTAGCGTATCCAGTGTCTTCTGTGTATCCCTTCAAGAAGAGTGGCAGCAGCACGGTGGTTCCTAGAAGGATGGTTCCGCCCAAGGCCAGCGAGGCTGGGTTTATGTTTATAGTGGGCAGCTCCTGGACACATTGGTAGAAAGTTCAATTTAGTATATTATTATTATTCGTCAAATTTGCAATTCCACTTGGGTAGAAGCGAAGTATATTATTAAACCATGGATAGAGCTAAAAAAAAACTCACTAGTTCGAACTAGTGAGATTTCTGTTTATTTTTATTTTATTTAGTGTTCTGGGTATTTTCTATGTATTATATACAAGAACAAAATTAAAAATTTTAAACAACCTCGACAGACTTTCATGAAACATGGCTAAGAACACTCGGGATAAAATTATTTATGACAAAAAAAAACTTAACGAAAATCGGTTCATCCGTTTGGGAACTACGATACCACAAATTAGATAGGTACACATACGCAGACAGACCCATGAAACTTATAACACTCCTCTCTTTCTGCGTCGGGGGTTAAAAATAAAATAAAAAAAACGTCTGTCTATGTAGGTAGTGTATTGTATTATGTATAGCAGTTATCTAGTACCTTCACCTATTACGTTTGGTAACCTTTGATGACCTCTGTGGCGCTCGGGTGTAGGCCCACCTGCGACGCAGGAGGTTGCGGATTCGATTCTCGCCTTGGGACAAATATTTGTATGGTCTGAAGATATTTGTTCTGGGTGTTTTCTTTGTATAATTAATAATTATAAATATATCGATGTTATAAAGTGTATTAAGTAAATCAGTCATCCAGTACCCACAATTCAAGCTCTGCTTATCTTGGGGCTAGGTGATGCAGTGTGAATTATCCAGCATATTTTTTTTATTTTTTTTCCAACAAAGTACCTACTCCCCTTTTTCCTTATTGCCACCGCGGTTGTACGAAACAAGGTGGGAGTTTGGGTACAGCTGGCTACGGAAGAAAAAGACCTTACCGAAAGACTGAAAGAATCCGTTTTCTTCATAGGAATCGATATGAAAGGAATGGAAAAGTCAAGATTTACCTGGAAAAAAAAACATACAGACAAATTGAGAACCTTCTTTCTTTTTGAAGTCAGTACAAAATATAATAAATCATGTAGGTACCTACTTATTCACAAATAACAAGCATACCGAAACTGGGACACTGAACATGGAAAAATGTTTAAAGATCTTGGTATTTTTACTCATAAGAATAGTTTTTTTTTTATTTAAGATTCTTATTAAAAGAACTCACGCTTATATCACGATCTTGATGATCGAAATATTTTTTACCCCTTTATCTCTGAGTACAGATTTTTTATATGAAAGATTTTATTCATAAACTCTAATTGCATACACAATTTAAATCCTACTAATATTATAAAGCCAAAAGTTTGTGAAATCTGAATTTTTGTTACTCCAAAACTACTGAACAGATCAAGATGAAATTTGGCGTACCTACCTACGTTTAGAACAAAGCTTAACTTAGATAATAGGCTACTTATCATACCAAAAATACGCACGCGAAGCCGCGACCAGAAGCTAGTGATACATACATAAAATTTAACAAATAATGAATTTGTAAAAAGGCGAGCTTAGTCCCAAGAGTTTTCGTTAGCTATTATGGATCATGTGTCCATACAAGACATAAAAATTATGCAGAGAAAAGTATTTAATTTAATTAAAAGAACTATTAAACTCACGCTTATATCACTATTTTGATAATCAAAAGAGAATAATCTACTCTGCCTCTCACACCCAACAATCACCACAGCACAAAACAGCACAAGACTTTTCAACATTTTAAAAACAAATAAACTTTGTTCATAATTTGAGCCAATTATAACACAGGTGTTTCCGTCAGCACGATCACGCGTTTGCTGTAATTTTTACGTTGCGTTTGCAGAAATAGCCTGGAAATTCATCCCCATGACGAGTGATTTTTTCCGCATATTGTCGCAAAGGGGCTTTGAAGCGAGCACTGGCGAGATCTTTATCAGCCAAGCGCCTAATGTGCAGGACAAAGAGCAGTAGAGTAGACAGCATAAGGCTGGAGACATAGGTTTTCAGAATCAGCTTTACCGAAGCCTGTAGAATAGACAGCATCGTTCTCCGAGTAGGTCCTACTTAGACTAATCTACCGCCGGCGTCCATGGAATTTAAGTTTTGAAACCAACAATAAGGTATTGCTTTATTGACAAAAAAAATTACAATCAAATAATAAAAATTTATTAGAACTATTTACAATTGAAACGATTGAGCTAACTGCAGACTGATGCAAACAATCTACAGGTAGCTCAACTGATCCATATCATATCCAGTCGGAAACGTCCCTATGACGCTGGCTGCATTGCCCCGCAGTATTGCTTGATCAACCGACCATTAGATAAAACTTCAAGTATGTAAAAAATTACTATTATTATGATTTGCAGCTGTGAGTGACCAGAGCTAATAATAATTTAGGTATTATTATAACAAAAATAACAGTTAACCGATTTTTTTGTGTGCCTGACGCTGCTCTATTCTTTTTGTGCTCTACTTTTAGACAATTTGTACCATTTTCACGCTACATGGACACAAATTGTGTTAACACTTTAACATTATTATCTAGGTACGTTTTGTCTAATGTATGAATACCTAGTGTTTCTCAATGGAGTTGAATAAGTTCTTAAGTACCTATTGAAACATATAACTTTATTTTTATTTAATACTTTATTGCACACAATTTAAAAGTACACAAGGTGGGCATAATGCCGACGTTTTCTATCTAAGAAATTAAATATCATCGCAAAAAGTTTTCTATCTGCCAACCACACAGGGTTGACCCTGTGATGACCCAATGAGCAAAAGGCGTGCTTAAACTTAGACTTAACTTAAATTTAGCATACAACAGAAAAAAAAAACAATATATTTAAAATGTCTACTGTAAAATTTAAGTAGGTAGTTAGATACCTACCTAAACCAATAATTTGTAGTGAAATGACGGTTATCTAACTAGAAGACGGATAAAGAATTTTGATAAAATGCTCACGAGTCAGCTTATTGAAACAATCTTTTGATTCAACTTTCTTGATATCGTATGGTAGAGTCTAACAGCCTCAATTGAAAAAGATTTCTCACAGAAGGATGAGCTATGTGCCGGTTTTAGCAAATGTATAGGCCTAAGAGCTGATTTTACGAAACTCTACTCCAAAAACACTTCAATCTAAACCGTCAATCTTCAAAAGGAGCAGGAGAGCCTACTCGAAGGTTATCCTTAACTACCAGGTGTAGCTAAGCAGGTAATTTGCCAACTTCAGAGTTGAAGGTATGGCTGATTTGGCTCTTCTGACGATCTCAACACATTTTACGGTGGAAGTATTACCAGACGAGAATTAGCAGTGTTAACATAATGTTTTTGTTCGGATTGATTTTACACGTCTCTTCAAACGAACACCACAGCCTATCTATATGCATACAGTCGTTCAACGAACGCATTTTGACGTGGTTTTGACAGAACAATCGTGCGGGGGCAAGGGACGGGACGGGGTGGGACGCACCCGAGTAGCATACATCACCGCCTTAGTTACTCTGGAGCGTCCTCCCCCCGACCCGTCCCTTGGCCCCCGCACGATTGCCCTGTCAAAATGCCTTCGTTGAACGACTGTATGCTTATAGGTAGGCTGTGCGAACACTATACCCGGCGCCAGATAGCTTGGCAATACTGAGGTGAGTCAATTTGACGTAAGTAACGAAACGTGATCGTGACGTCCCCTTTTCCATAGAATTTGGCAAAGATCCTTTGACTACGTTCCGTAGGGATTTGGTACCTACAGCGCCTCTACAGTGCGGACTACAAAAATCCTATACTAAAAGGAGACGTTAAACGGGTCAGACGGGTGAGTCTACACCCCTCAGGTCGTTGAACTATCGCCTTCTCGAAATAAAAAAATGTCACAATTTTAAATTTTGCATTTTTTACCTACCTAGGTTTTACCTACAATTCTTTGGAAACTTATTATAAATGTTATTTTATATTAAAAAGGTTTTCGATACCAAACTTATTCTGTTACGCACAATTCGGTCCCTGCCCGTGGTCCACCTACATAGTACACCTGGCTGTACCACGGGCATTTTTCATGGTATTTTTCGAGTCAAGTTACCTAATGTAATGTTCGTAACCATAATATTATTCACTGGTTTAAGATTCTTCTGATGTTTTAGAACATTTAAATTGGTAAATTCATTGAAAACGTAATTATTCCTGATTTAGAAATTTTCTGGGTTGTGTAGTTTGTCTGTTGCTTCCTAGTACGCTTGTAGGTATTATGATACTCTAGCGACACCGGTATCGCTTTAGGTTTGTATGGGAAGCGACTGAAAATCGATAATTTTACTCCTTATGAGAGAGATACATGATTATGTTCCGGGTATTCTGGGTATGTTAATAAAAAATATCAAATCAAATTCATTTCAATATCTATCCATGTATATCCAATATCTACCCGGTAAATAATCATTGATTTTGATGACAATTCGCGAAAGTTTAAAAGTTTTTATGTAATGTATTGTAGGTATTAAGTTTATCAGTCATCCAGTACTCATACATAATACAAGCTCTGCACAGCTTGGGGCTAGATGATGCGGTGTGGTCCAACTTAATTTATTTACCTATTAACATAGTAGTCCCATGGGAGTTGGGGAGGCCCATTGTGTGGGACGCTACATGCGTCGACACAATTGCGCCTTCCCATGTTCCGAGGACATCCGTGAGGGCAGGCGCGGCGGCAGATTTGGCCGAGGATATCAAGAGGCGTAAATATGCAGGTCTCGACAGAGCCTACACATTTGCTCCCCTCGGAGTCGAGGCCCTAGGTCCGTGGGGTACCGAGGCTCTTCGGGTTTTTAAAAATTATCTGAGCGTCTGATCGAAGCGACGCGTGACCCGAGAGCTGGTGAGTATCTGACACAGTGCATCAGCATTGCCATACAGCGGGGCAATGCAGCCAGCGTCTTGAGGACGCTTCCGACTGGTATTGATATGGATCAGTTGCGCTACCTTTAGATTGTTTGTAACAGTTTGCAGTAAGCTCAATTGTTTCAATTGTAAATACTATAGTTGTAACTTATTGCTGTTATTTGATTGTATTTTTCTTTGTGAATAAAGATGTATTGTTTCAATTGTAAATACTATAGTTGTAACTTATTGCTGTTATTTGATTGTATTTTTTTTGTGAATAAAGATGTATTGTTTCAATTTAAATACTAGTTCTAATTTATTTCTTGACGACCTCCGTGGCGCAGCGGGCGAAGGTCCGCCTGCGACGATTCCCGCCTCGGGACAAATGTTTGTACGATCTGCTTTGATAATTTTTTTCTTTCTTTTTTTATTTGTTCAGGGTGTTCTGGATGTTTCTGGATGTATATTAAAAAATATGTATCTATGTAGTATATTGTATTAAGTATATCAGTTATCTAGTACCCATAACACAAGCTCTGCTTAGCTTGCTGGCTAGATAATGCTGTGTGAACTGTCCAGCGATATTTATTTATATTTATTATTTATTTATTTATGATTTTTCCGAGTGTACGTGAATGTTTCAAAAAGGAATAAATAAATGAACTAAACTGCAGGTCAGTCATCATCATCATCTCCGGCCACCTGGCCGGAGTGCGTCCTACACTACCATTATAACCAAATCGTAATAATTATTTTTCTGAATACACGACGCAGATTATTCCGCTCCAGATAACATCTTGCTTGAACGAAAACAACACAATGTGTTTTAAATGTTGCGTGATTTTGAGCCAAAAGAAGTAAAGGGTTTAATTGTTTTAAGGCTAGGTTAAGTAGAATTGAATTTTTATAGGTTAGATAGATAGATAGAAAACACTTTATTATACCACACAAATACAGGAAACAATACAAAGAAAATGCTTAGAAAAAAGGAAATATAAAGGGCGGCCTTATCGCTAAAAGCGATCTCTTCCAGGCAACCTTGGGATAGACTGGGAATTAAAGAACAAAATAGACGGTGGCACTGAATATATATATAGATAGATACCTACTTAAAGAAAAGGAAACAAATACTTACACTACATACCTACCATAATACCTACAAAGATTAATAATAAACATACATAAACATAAAATAAGGTTGTCTAACTCTTTACAAGGATATAATATAATGCTGATGAAGCAGTTTTTTGAAAATAGGGAGTGATTTAGATTAGGTGTAACAATAGGTATAAAAGAAAAAAACAATACACACTTATTAGGCTATAATATGTATAATGCTGAGTTAGGGTGTAAATACTGAGTTAGGGCCTTTTTAAAACAACTTTATGTGTGCATAAAGTTGCTATATCTAAATCAAGATTTTTCTCGGAGTATAAGAAAATTTACGCATCTTATGTATCTTATTCAGCTAAGCCAGTATTATGCTGAGTTATGGCCTTTTTAAAAAACTTTATGTATGCATATATTTGTTAGGTATAAAAGGGCTCACTCATGCTGCGTACAGGTAATTCTAATCCTGGACTCAAACATAGGCTATGAGATTTTTTACTAAAATCAAAATTATGTCCATAGACTCCAAAACTAAACGCCTAAAACTAGAATTGATTCAGTTTTTCTTTTAGTAAAGATTACAGCAAATAGCTTACAATGTGCGCAAAACTTCTTATCTGCTACCTATCTAAATTACTTGTAAAACCTAGAAAATTGTTAAAACTGAATTTTTTTCAAGCGTCATTACGAGAAGAGTTAACCGTATACAATGTATTAAATTTAATAATAAGTAAATAAGTAAAAATGTTATTTATTTCTCTTCGCAAAGGCGGTTGACAATAATATACGAAAGGATATACTAAGATGAAGCATTTTACCAGGTAAATATTGACAAACCCTGTTTTATGAAGACTGGTGCCTGGATTAGGTTCTGAGAACCTGTGTTACAGGTCACCAGGTCTTCTCTGCACGGACCTAGACAACTGACCTGATAAGTAGGTATTTATTTATATACCAGTTAGCTATCCTGTCCCCCAGCACAAGCTCTGACTGGCCTGGGGCTAGATGAAGCAGTGTGGAGTGGACACTCCACACAGCTTCATCGAGTTATTTATCATTATGCAAGAAAATATTGGCAATTAATTAATATTAATGTAAAAGTGGTACGAACAATACAAACAGTCAACAAAGCCTGCCAGGGTGGGGGTGTAGGTATATTTAGTAATTTAGATAGAAAATTTTATTAAACAAGGCGTTTAGTGTGTGACAAAAGTAATGATGAATAAGGAAGAGGAGATAAATGAGGCTACATGTAAATAGGTCTTATGTAGGACATTAGGAAACCCTCCTTCCCATTTCGATTGCATCTGGCCCATGTCTTTTGTCACAGTAAAAGTGTTGCATAACAATAGAATGAAGGTAAGCATGGGTTTCCACACACGATTGTTTTGGGGTAACCGTCGGAACGCGTCGTATAAAGCATAATACGGACGAGGAAGCAGTCAGTATTTCCACCATGATGACGGCAGCTGGGGTTTTACTGGTGATGGTGATCTGTGGGGCCAGTGCGGAGTATGGGCGTGATGGGTGAGTAGACTTTATCATGGGTAAGGAGTAGGAGGTAGTGGATCAAGATAGTCATATAATGGTTTAATTATGGGGACATTTTTGAAGTGGAAGTCTGATCGGAATAACATTTAAGTACGTTGGTAATTCTCTTTGTAATATAGTTCCTCCAGGGTCACAATAAATGCAAACTGCTTGATATGAGATAATTGTCGTTATAGGTATCTTTTTATAAGGAATTTTGAATGGTGCCTACTATGCAAAATATACTTTCGGTTGTTCAATCATGGCTTTGATTTATCTCTTTAAAGTGGATAAGTCAGAATAACATCTACCTAAGTACTTTGGTAAATCTCTTTGTAATATAGTACATCCAGGGTCGCAATAAATGCAAACTGCTTGATATCAGATAATTGTCGATCTAGGTACCTTTTTATAAGGAATTTTGAATGGTCTCTACTATGCAAAACAAACTTTCGGTTGTTCAATCAAGGCTTTGATTTATCTACCATTTAAACAAAATGGATAGGCATAACTTTCCGTACTGCATCGGAATGTCCACCACCTCTCACTATCAAATCTTTTTTTCTCGATTAACCCAACAATATCAAGCAATTGCTAGGTACCTGGTACCTACTGCTGGAGGAACAAAACAACCTACTAACAGTCCATAGCTTCGATTTCAGGGGTTTCATGCCGAGCTACCGGACGGAGGACCAGCTCGCTGAGCCCAGCGCGAGGGTCGAGAAGAACAGAGAAGATCGCGACAATACGCCAGAGAGAACTCAGCGGTTCGGGATCTCAGCTTACGGCAGCACTGGACAGGTGAGTCGTATTCTATCTATAGTTCGAAGGCCGCGGTTGGAATGCAGGGCGGTAGCTGGGTTGGTAGATGATCTCGATAATTTAATTGTTTTAAATAACTAAAAACCGGCTTCATATTCCTTAATATTAATATTTACAGTTTTTAGGGTTCCGTAGCTCAAAAGGAAAAAAATTAACCCGTATAGGATCATTTTGTTGCCCGTCTGTCAACCCCTTTTTCTCCGGAACCAAACACAGAAGGCGACGCACCTAGCTTCGAAGTAAGCGGATATGCTACCATCGAAGCAAAAAGTCAACTTAACCGCCTGCCGGCCGTCCGGCCGTTGCCTAAAAAGTCTGTTTATTCGCTTTAACTACCTACGCCAATGGCATCTGAGATGCCCAGTGTGCAAAAAGCGTAGCTCGTAGCAAAAAATTTGGACTTACATGACTGACTAGAGCTCGATTTTACCAAATAACAAGATCCGTCAAGTGCGAGTGTAACTCGCGCGCCGAGGGTTTTGAACGTTTGCCAACAAATATGTACCAAAAGTACCGGTTAGAGACTTCGCAATTTGACGAATACCTAAGAATATTAGGTTACATTTCAGATGGATCTCTCTGCATGCTTCGGTTAAATGGGTGGTTCGGTTAAGGTGGGTATTGGTAAATTTTTCGACTTTTTTCGAAATATTTCAAAAAGTATGAAAGTTACAGAAATTTAAAAAACTGGTTTGAAATGTCCAAACCAATACCTTTCATTTGATACCCCATTCGGTGGGGTAGCCCCCCTTTTGAAAATTATTCCTTTTTGACCATTTTTCAAAAAGTGTTCTTTTTACAGACTTCTCTATATTTTTCCTGTAAAATATAGATCCATATCTACAAACGCTCGATACATTTTAAACGGATCGCTCTGCAAACTTCGGAGATAGGGGGGGGGGGGAATGGGTATTTTTTCGACTTTTTTCAAAATATTTCAAAAAGTATGAAACCTACAGAAATTTGAAAAACTGTTTTGAAACGTACAAACATATACCTTTCATTTGATACCCCATTCGGTGAGATAGCCCCCCCCCTTTTGAAAATTATTCCCCCCCATTTTGACCATTTTTCAAAAAGTGTTCTTTTTTCAAACTTCTCTATATTTTTCCTGTAAAATATAGATCCATTTCTATAAACGCTCCATACATTTTACATGGATCGCTCTGCAATCTTCGGAGATAGGGGGGGGGGAATGGGTATTTTTTCGACTTTTTTCTAAATATTTTAAAAAGTATGAAACCTACAAAAATTTCAAAATATATTTTGAAATGTACAAAATGGTCCCTTTCATTTGATACCCCATATGACTCTGTAGGTATCTTTTAAAATTTCGGCATCACAATTTGTATGGAAAATATTCATTTTCATTTTTCATTTATTTTCATTTATTTTTCTCAAAATCTCTACAGGCGCACGAAATGTATTGTTGTTTTAAATTTCAAGTTGATAGCTGCAGTAGTTTTTGAGTTATTAAGGAGGGAAAAAAGGACAGACAAAGCGAGACCATAAGGGTTTTGAAACCGATCTTCGATCATCAAAACCCTAAAAATGACAAAAGCATTTACTTACCACAATGTTAAATCGAAAACTAAGTATAATGTTAATAAATGCTTTCTGTTTGGTTTCCATAAAAACTTAAATCATATCTCAGCAACCGTAACGCTTAAGACATAGATTCTCAAAACCAAACACTCTGTAGGTATATCAAGGTATAGGAAATATGGTCACGTCAAATATTTCATCATTCGTAAAGGATTTCTTACACTTTGTGTAGTGGTCGGCTTCGCTTGCTAGTTGTAGCTTGCGCTTGCATGTGGAGACAGACTATAGCTTGCTTAATATATCTGAAATCCCATTTAGGGGGAACACCGCGATTCAAGAGGTCACACATGGGACCGCATTGACAAGACACAACGGTTTGGGGTTGGGATAAGCGACTTTGGTGTTACAGAGGTAAGGTTCAAGTTAAGACCCTCAAACTTGACTGAAGGAAAGAGGTTGCATTGAAAACTCCACTGTATTATAATAGAATATACACTGTAATTTAAACACTCTAGAGAAATCAATTTAATTTCTAATGGTTCTGATCAGAGAAGGTTCGCTTATTCCCAGAGGTCCACGACTCCATTGTTTTCAAAAAACTTAAGTTCATAGATTGATTCCCAACGGGTCCACGACATGTTTTGCGCAGGATTGTTACAAAATATTTTTTTCTTATTATTTTGGAATCGATTTCCGCAAATTAGCCGCCGAATCTACTACCTATTTATTCTAATATTGAGCAAAAATTTCAAGCAATAATACAACATTCCATACCTATTATTAGATGATTCAAGGCAAGACTAAGGTAATAATATAATTAGAATAATAGCGTTTATTGAACAAGATTTAAGACTTAAAATTATTACATCATTAAAAAAAAAAAGAGGGGGAATAATAATAATAATAATAATAATAATGCTGGACAATTCACACAGCATTATCTAGCCCCAAGCTAAGCAGAGCTTGTATTATGGGTACTAGATAACTTATATACTTAATACAATACACTACATAGATAGATATTTTTTATTATACATAGAAAACACCCAGACCAATGAACAAATTTCTGCAGATCGTACACAAATTTGTTCTGAGGCGGGAATCGAACCCGCAACCTCCTGCGTCGCAGGTGGACCTTCGTCCGCCGCGCCACGGAGGTCGTCAAATTTATTTAATTATTTTTGAATGTACATTTTTGTACTGTGCGGCAGGGGTACTTTCCATGTGTACGACAAGCTTTCAATGATTAAATTTGCAATAGAACAACCAGTTTACAAGCAATGTTCCCCTTCCAGGGTGGCTACGGCAGCACAGCGCCAGGCCTCTACGGCCCCGTCAAGATCGACCTCGGAGGCGTGCTGATCGGTTCCATCCTCGGCTTCGGAGCTGTGGTCATCCTGCCCAAACTCATCCACGCTCTGTCTTATAGCTACGGAGGGGGCTATGGAAGAAGTAACTTCTAATTTTGTTTAATCAGCCCAATCCTACTGCTGAATAGGGACCTGCCCTCTTTCCATAAATTTCAGTCTAGGGCTTGAGTGGACCAGTCTAAGCAATGAGCGTCTTATCCGTCCGGAAATAAACCTTTCGACGACAAGCATAGCCGTGCTTCGACTCTACATAGATATATGTAGAATCGAGGCAAGGATATGCCTCCTTCACACATATTCCTCCAAATGGCGGCGGAGTCGCGATGCGGGCGGGCAAAACGCCCCTGCCTCGACTCAACGTAGACCTTGCCGCACCTCCGCCTCGACTCCGGCACCCCTTCACCTCTCCTGTGATGTGACTCTTGTGCAGTTGACGTGAGCGCACTGCCATTTATTTGTAAAGAAAACGTAGATGCGCGCCGCTTATGCGCCCGCACCTCGAGTCTTTCTCAAGTAGGCGAGATTTTAAGAGAGGCACTTTTCTCTTTTGTTACAGAGGACTGTTGATGATTCACTTTGATATAACTTTTTACAAAAGCAAATATTTCCAGGTGTAGAGACAGACTTCAGCCAGATCTCAGATTGGATGCAGAAATTGGACGAGACCCTGGGCCGATACAACATTGACTCGGCGTCGTGCATGCAACGACTGACGTGTTCATACGTGCAGAACGCCAATGAGAACGTCATCACGGGGAATGCAACGGATTTTGATGCTACGCTGTCTTCGTTATCCAGGTAATGCGTATTCTTCTTCTTTCCTGTATAAATAGTACATCCTTCGAATATTATACAGGCGAAAGTTAGTTCGGTTATGAAGATGTTTGGCCGAAGACAAGACCAAAACTACTGAACCGATCAATCAGAAATTTTCTACACATATTGATGCGGACCTGGAAAAACAAAGGCTACTTTTTCAAGATAACCGTGCGTAGCCGCGAGCGTAAGCTAGAGTCGTATAAAAGACCTAACATTTCAGTCCAAAAGGAATTGAAAACCAATATTTAATAATTTAAAAGCTGAATAAGTGTCTCGAGATGGTTCGAGAAAAAGGTTCCTGGTAGCAGCCGTCTACTCTACTTGTCAGGGCTGGCCTGAAAATCAGACAATAATCAGGCAATGATCGTACGGCTATTTGTGTATACCTTACCGCGGAATACTCAAACGCAACTCAGATTTAAGTACGTCTCAAGTGACCAATTTTTGTCAAATTCTTTGAAACTGTCAAAAAATCGCGACAATGATGTGCTCAAACGTAAGCTGCGTTTGAGTATTCGGGCGTAAATCTGTTAAAATATCACATCATCACAACAAATTTTACCTCTTATTTTCTTCGTTGTGCAAGTAGGCTGTTGGCCTTTGTTACATTGCTTCTTGTGATTTTCAGCATCCGAAGAGCGTCTCGTAAAATTAAAAATACAGAATGCTTAGTACTTCTAAACCTAAATTTTGTTAACAGTAATTCCCTAGTACGTCGCATGCTCTCCGGGACGACCGTCTACGAAGCGGTGTCGGCTGGTAGTCTGGCAGACGCGGACTGTCAGTCGCTCTACCCCAAATGCAAGATGGACAAGAAGACCGTGGTCAAAATACTGTCGCAGCTCGTACCCTCCTCATAGAATATTTGAATAAATACCTCAGTAGTTTATAAAACTGTGTTTTTTTTATCATTATATGAGGCTACTTAATAGAATCCTATCTTTATGTTATGTTATGTTATTTAATTCGCAAACAAATACATTTGTGTCGGAATATTTACAGTTTAAAAATAATATAAAATAAAATAATCACATAAATCAAAATACATAATAAAAGTAAAAATATATGCAATTTCACCACAAAAATAAATTTAATTGGATCTTGAATATGATGGGATGTCATGTGCTTTTTTGACTTTTATTTTATTTTAGTACCATGAAAACTTTCGTCGTTTTCGAATTCATTGTGAATGTACCTAAGTATTTGTGTTCTTCCAACACAAACTAGGTTCGTAGTTAACCCGCTTACATTCACAGTGAATAATAATTATAGGTTATTTCAATAGAGCTCCCGAGTTATTTTTACATAATCTTGGCGTAGTTTTTTGGTGGAAACTGGCCCTGAGATTCAAATTAGATTCAGATAGTGATTTTGAACAGGGCCCGTATTCTTAAAAACGAAATCGAAGTTTTTAATTCGTTTTCGTGGAAACACTTATCATATGCAAATGACTTAAGAGTTGGTTTTGCAGACAACGAAAACGAAACTTCGATTCTCCTTCTTCGAGTATGCCCCCAAATCTCTAGGTTATTCGTATGTAGGTACGATGAAGTTTTCACTAGTATGTCGCTATTTTTAATTTGCATGTGTATAACCCCGTATGCTAACTACCTTAAAAATAAAGAAAAAACCATTTAAAATTTAACAATTTTATTAAGTTCACCACCAAAACCTATCTACATTCTGATATGCTTGGCAATCAAACCTTGTTCAGCCGAAACCATTCCACTCTAATCCTTCTAAATCCATTCAATACTTAGTAATTAACATTATTCGGTACACTAAACAACCTCCTTATTTATAAACGTTACTTAGCAAGAACGTCTGTGCAGGTTTTAACATCATATTGAGAAAATTATATTAACTATTGAAAAGTCAGCGATTAGATTTATGGTGCATTGTCTACCACATAAACAGTTTTTGGGCATTCATTGGCTAAAATATCGTAAGTTATATGTTTATACAAGTTTAGCGAAGTAACACCATCACCGCGTTTCCACACAATTGGTTCAACACAACAAGAGAGCAAGTTGTTTTTTTTTAACGTGCCGATACTAAAAAGTATTAGAGCGAGCGAGACCGTAGCGAGTGGCTCTAAATTTGACTGCTGAGCTTAATAGATCACTCACACGTGAAAATCGATTATGGTGACTTTTTAAGACAATGACTTTTCCTAGTCATTGGCATTGGGTACATGTAACACAGCGAAATAAATTATTTAAATCTTGAATCAGCATAAGCACAATTTGAAATGTGCAATTTAATTCCTTTTGCAATTTGATTCGCGAGTTACTTATCCGCTACAAGACACTTCATCGGTTTAGTTAGCTAGTGCATGTCCAATAACTATTTGTAAGAGTGTCAATACACCACTGCTCGGTAATTTTATTTTTTATTTTTTCGATAAGACCATTATGGTGCAACAGAGATGAAGATCGTTTATTAATAAGGAGTTTGCTTTGCTTTTTGAGCATTATTTTAAACGGTGGTCTCTGATACTTTGGCAATTCGAGATAACTTAAATGGAGCAGAAGGACATACTAAATACTGTTTTTTGTTATTGCTGAATTATTGCAAAAATATGTGATAGCGACCACATTGCTGTGTTCAAAATGCCGTAGCAAATGTCGCGTTTGGTGTTTTCAAATAAATGATATATTTACAAAGCTGTACAGGTAAATAATTTCTAAATTCATATAGATCGGGATATATTCCATAATTCGCGGTGTTATGAGTATTCCTATATTTCAGCTCAGTTGCATGCTCAATGACCACGGAGTAACTGTAGGCCAAGCACGGGCAATGTTTTCTAGGGTAGAATAAACAATAATGACATCGCATCGTCGTACATTGCGTACATTATTGAAGTTGAAGGAATGAATTTCAAATAATTTACGCATTCGATGACAAAGTGACGTAATTTTTCTCTATTCTATTCTAGACTAGCTGCATTCTTACTATCCGTTGTCCTATTACCCGTTTTCCGTAGAAATGAAGCATTTTCCCGCGGTAAAAAGTAGCCTATGTTCATCACGAATAATATGGGCTTCTAATGGTAAAAGAATTTTTCAAATCGGTCTTGTAGTTTTGGACCCTATTCAATACAAACAAACAATCAAATCTTTCCTCTTTATAATATAAGTATAGACAACAATCCCCGTGCAAGGCCTACTGAAGTTACTAGTCATGCGTAATATCCAGATTTATTTGGTGTGAATAACCAAGGTAGTTTCAAGACAAAGGAACTAGATCAGGGACCACCTAAGGTTGTACAACACAGGAGCATAATAAGCATCCAGTCAGTAGTTTTATATACTCATCATAATTAAAATAATGCTTATTGCAATAACTTAAGGTTTATATTATACATTGAGCTGATTATTGAGTATAAGGTATTTTTTACATGGAGTTAGTTTAGATATCGCTAAAACTATGATCCAGCCATTCTCAATGTACATGTTTGTACACAACTCTCGACACAGATATCCAAATATGTCTTTTTGGAGTGGTGTCTGAAAAATTATTGACAACGTTATGCATTGGAGGAAGGGGCTCGAATCGATAGCTAGTGCAAGTTGTGTCCCAAAATTTACAGCACAAAAAGTTATTTTTAGGTTAAGTATCGGGGCAATGGCAACTGAATAACAATGTACAAACATTGTATATTCAGTTTGCCTGCAAATCGACTGCAAAAGTGCCTTAGATTATAATCGATGTAATGGTATTATAATCGAATTATATCGATTATAATACCATTTCTACTTTTTTTTAAATTACGACGAGTATACAAACCCACGTTGACAACGATGTGCACCGCTTACAATATCTTAAGCTAAACTTTGTCTACGACAGTGTACACTGTACAGGTACCTTAATAATAAGATGCATTTTGGTCGGTTAATGCTAGTGTTCACTAGAGGTGGTCGTTTTTACTAACATCGTTGTTGACCAACGATGTCAGTGTACGATGTTCCCATCGGATGGCGGATAGGTGAACAACGGATGCCTGCGACAACGAGATGCCAAACCGAGTAATGCCGATCGCCACCGACAACAAACGAACATCACACCGACATCGGAAGAGCGGGGAGGTTAGTGGCGTGGCATCGGATGGCTAACAACGAAGTCAGCCGAGTAATGCCGATTGCCAAACCTAAGCAACGAACTTCCATCCATACCTCACCGCCCGCATGCCTGCGTGTGTGTGAGCGAGAGGAGAGGATGCTAGAACATAGAACTGAACGTTTTATTATAACTAACTAGATATGGCATGAACCATGTACCAATGTTATTTATTATTAAAAAAATACGATATCATTTTTGAAGTGAAAACTTCTTTAGCCCTCGGCATGCCTGGTAGGGTCTGAGAGACCCACACCTGCAGTTAATTCGTTACAATTCATTCAAATTTGAATTCCGCGTGTAACTGCTCTTAGTAGCTGACCGAAGTGAACTTAGTTACGCTCTCCGCCCGCTACCTCAGTCCGGGGCGCGCTCCAGTAGGGATAGGACGTGTGTAAAGTGCTCTCGGGTCCCACTGACCCCACCAGGCATACGGCGTGACTTTTTTATGTAAGTATTAATTAGTTTCTTTCTGTGATTTTTGACTTATTTGTTGATAATAAATATTACATTTTTACTGGGAAAACGTTTTTTTATGAAACGCTAGATTTTGATTGTTTTAGTTTGGTGTACTAAAGATTTTACGAAGGTTTTATTTATGAAGGTTATTATTTTACTTCGAATTCAACTTATGTTATCGTATTCTTTTATAGTTCAAAATGGAGGGTCACCTACGTGACAGAGACATCATTAGTCTGCTACTTGAGGAGGTGGACGAAGATCATGAAGATGATATTGTATTCAACTCCAGCGATGAAGAGTCTCATGAGGTCATAGAAGAAAACTGTGAAATTGATATGGCTGCTTTGGAGGAAGACGTCGCTGATGAGAACTTGGAAGTAGTTGCTGATGAGAACTCTTCAGATTCCGAAATGGACGTGCCACTGTCAGAGTTGACTTCGCAACCATCAGGAAGAATTTACAAAGGTAAAGACGGAACTTTGTGGCACAAAATTCCAGCTAGATCAAACATTCGAACACGTAGTGAAAATATAGTTTCTGGAACGCCTGGTGTTAAAGTATTAGCGAGAGATGCAAAAACACCTTTAGAGTGTTTCAATCTTTTTGTGAGCGAGTCGATGTTGCTGGATATACTGTTGTACACAAATGTGAGGATCCGAAGAACCAGACACGGTCTGAATGCTTCAAATGACTACGCTTATGTAGAATTATGTATGGATGAGCTGAAGGCTGTCATTGGTCTCATTTACCTTGCAGGATTATACAAATCTGCCAGACAGAATTTACAAGACTTGTGGTCCAATGATGGAACTGGTATTCCTATTTTTGCCATGACAATGAGCTTGAGAAGATTCGTTTTTATTGTCAATCATTTGCGATTTGATGATGTTGATACACGTGAAGAAAGATTGTCACAGGATAGACTAGCTCCGTTCAGGAATCTGTTCGATGAATTCGTAAGCAGATGCCAACTATACTACACGCCCTTTGAAAATTTGACAATAGATGAAGAGCTTGTTGCTTTCCGTGGCCGCTGCAAATTTCGACAATATTTGCCCAATAAACCAGCCAAATATGGAATAAAGATATTTGCACTCGTAGATGCCAGAACATTCTACTCACTGAATTTAGAGATTTATGCAGGCGAGCAACCAGAAGGGCCTTATAAGGTCAGCAACAAGCCACACGATGTAGTCGATCGCCTGGTCGCACCAGTTTCCCAATCAGGAAGGAATATCACGATGGACAACTGGTTTACAAGCTATCCAACATACGAACACTTGCTAAACCATCATAAACTAACCGCTGTCGGTACAATGAAATCAAACAAAGCCTGCATACCTGAAAAATTCAAAGCAGGTAATCGAGAACAGAATTCATCGTTGTTCGGATTTCAAAAAAATATGACTTTGGTATCATACATCCCAAAACCTAGAAAAAATGTGTTCATGCTGTCATCTCTCCATCATGATATAGAAATTGAGGCAGGCGAGAAGCAAAAACCAGCAGTTATAACATTCTATAACAAAACGAAGAGTGGTGTTGACAACGTTGACAAGCTTATTAGATCTTATGATGTATCAAGAAACTCCAGAAGATGGCCGCTCACGCTTTTCTTCTGGCTGCTGAACTCTGCAGGAATAAATGCAAAAATCATCCAAATGCTCAACTGCCCTGACATAAAAAACAATCGTAGAAGTTTTATCAAAGATCTGGGTGTCGCACTGATACATTCACATCTACAAACAAGACAGAAAAACACTCGTCTTTCTACAGATCTTCGCAAACGAATTGCCAACCGTATTGGTCTCCAAGAAGGGCCACCTGTAAAAAAAACAGCTCCAGGTGTGAGACGTAGATGTCACGTATGTCCGTCAAAGAAAGACCGCAAAACGCAATACATCTGTGAGATGTGCAAGAGCCACGTGTGCCTGGATCATGCAATTTTCCAGTGCGAAAATTGCTTCGAAAACAAAGCTCGTGAAGATGATGTTGAAAATGAAGAAGACTAATTACTTTAGCTTAGAATGTAAGATAATATATGTGCCTAATGTTTCCCAAAGTCTGATTAAGATATCTTTTGTTTTAGTTGATTTTGCATGTTTATAAACATAAGATGTTTAATTTTACGTTAAAAAACGTATACCGAGTTTAATTAAAAAAATTATTAAAAGATATTGTTGATTCGACAACGTATTTTATTTAAAACCCTAAAGAGCTTCTTTAATTTTATTATTAAACCATAAATGTTTCTTATTGACACCAATTAGTAGGCAAAAAAATATTTGAAATTTAGGGTCTCACAGACCCACCAGGCATGCCATGTAACTTTTTTCCACCAGGCATGCCGAGGGTTAGCGGCGTTGAGCACTTTTTCTGTAATGGGTATAAAATCTTAAACTCGCGTCAGGACACGTGACCTGATCGAAAAAGCGTAAGACGGATGGAGCAACGACGACATTATGCCGAAGGAATAAAGCTCAAAATTGTGCAGGATCTTCATTATAGCTAGGAAATTTCTTGAAGTTTTGTTTTGAGATAGAGTTCAAAATCGAACATTATTTTTAGGTAAACAGAATAGATAATAGTACTAGTTTCCGACAACAACAATAGGCCCTAGCTTACGTAATAGTTGCTAGCGTCCGGCTCGCTTATACCTACCTACTTATGTATCTATAGATAATTAATTTCTCGAACGAATCGAAAAGAAAGACAAGGACAAAAATTTTCATTTATTCATTAATATAATTTTATAATTAGGGTTAGGTTTCGATCGAGTCTATCGTACTGCTTAACGGGTGTAAACAGACCCTTCACGAAGCCGTCAACCAAGCATTCTGTACATGAAACTAAGTAACACTGCGCAAAAATAATTGCTGGGAAACGGAATTTATTTTTGGACTTTAAAAATAATCAGATTTTTGTAGCGGGTAATGGTTTGCGCGCAACCGGCTGTAAATAATTGTAATATTATTTAATATTGTAAAATAATTGTAATAGTTTTAAAGTGTTAAATTTTTAATGTAATATAAATTGTCATGTTTGTGTACGATAGCGCAATAAATGAATATTGTATTCTACCACATAAATGATAGTACTTTTATACTGATAAAGCAATTGGTGCAAAATTATTCCCTAACCATTCCAAAATATCAAACATGCTCAACGTTAATAATCAAGTTTTCACTTCTGCCGGCACTCCCGGAGTGCAACCCGTCTTTTTTTTTACCAAATGTCTCGTTTTAATATAAGTATTATGGTTTTTAGATATACCCTACTACTAGGAACCAAGTTAGATATTGAATTATTTTTATTTGTTCAAATTCCGTAATTTAGGACCTAACCCATCTAAAACGCTCATGTCACTTCCAGTAAGTTTCATATGCTCGTTATTCTTGTCGTTTGTTTGGATTTTTTCATTACCTACGCAAATTACGATGATGTGCGCACCGCAACGCGGCCGACATCGTTGGCGGCAACATCGACACCCTAGTGTCAGTGTTGTGTTAGCAACCCGGCCGACATCGTTGGCGGCAACATCGTTGTTCACAACGGATGCCATTCTGACAAAAACGATGCGCATCGTTGTGGAAATTCAACGACAACGCCCATATCTAGTGTTCACCAATAAATTAAACAATTGTTTAAACTTGACTTAGGTCTAATGTCGTCAAATGGGTGGCTTATTGGGTAATTTATGCTTGCATTTGATGAGTATAATCGAATTTCAACTATAAAAATGTAAAATAAATACTTATTGTTATTATATTTCATATTCTTATTTTTAAGTTGAAATTTTAGATAAGTTGATATAGAAGTTTTATCTTGTTCTCTCTGATGCCAAATAACACAGATCAAAATAAACAAAACTTCCTAGAACTATCTGAGGATAAGAACTTAAAATGAATAATGGTAATTTGTCTTATAATGCAAGATACATAAATTTACATATTTGTAAGTAATAAACTTGGTAACTGAATAAATGGACCGACATACAAAGTGTTCAAGCGAATCTTTCGTAGGAAAATTATAGTAAATGCAATAATGAATTTCGTTTAAAATAAATATCATAAGAATTTATGAAAATGCATAACGTGGATAACTTAATTATTATTAAAAACTATTGATACTAATTTAATTTTAAGATTATTTTGTTCTATAAAATAGATAGAAGGGGCCTTTTTTGTAATTTATTGTTCGTCTAGTCTACGTATCAGCTTTTTTTTTTGTTTTCCTTTATTAAAAAGTTCATTTCAATAGGCTTATAATACCTATTTCGCTTATAAGAATAATTATTCCTTATTTTCAAATCTATAGTGCCTAGTATTATGATAATATATGATAATGTTAAATACTAACTGAATAAAAAACCAAGATGGTTCTTAAAATTTAAAATCGGTAAATGTATAAGCAACAAATGACAACAAGTTCAGTTAGTTCCTTTCAATATTTTTACGAAAAATTTAAAACTCCCTGAAATAAGTTACAAAACAGTTCATTAGGTAACAAATCGGAAAATATTCCAAATAACAAATTGCAAAATGCTTATTATTGAGCAACAAGTTTCGAAATTTCCGTAACAGAGTTGGAGAATTGTGTCGATTCTGTTAATACATAAACTAAACTGAAGTTTTCTGACATCAGTAAAATAATAAATAATGCTGGACAATTCAAACGGCGACATCTAGCACCAAGTCACAATAAATAAATAGTACAGTACAATGACTCAGCCTTCTCCTTGAACTTTATACCTACAGTTGAGCGGAGCGCTAGGGTTGGTACCTACAAAAAGTAAAACATGGGTGTGTTGATATATTTTTATTGTATGTGTGTGGTTTGAGTTTAGGAATGAAACATATTATGTTAATTTAATGATTTATTTATTAGTAAATTATTAATTACAAGTTAGTTACAGAAAAATACTTGCGTCTATTGCGATCAGTTCTAAAGGCCCTTTCCCATAAATTTTTAATGATAGTACCTACCTACCTATCATTTGTCTATCACCCACCTCCGAAGAGACAAACAAGAAAGCGAAGGCCAAGTGCGTGTCGACTTCGCACATTTAGGGTTCCGTACCAAAATTAGGTCTTCTATATTTAATGTAGAATACATTTTGACCACAAAATAAGTTGGTAGGAAAAAATAAGGGCATTTTAGAAAAAAATATACATAGTGATACATCAACATTTAATATTTGTTGGTAACATTACTTATACTTCGTGTACGGAACCCTAAACCGTGGTAAAGACTAATAAAAAAGCAGTATTATTTTACCTTTCAGCATTAGCAGGAAGTTGAAAAAATAACAGTGTTGGTTTAACCAACGTTGAATTTAGGTACCTGTAAACACTGCAGTGTACTCGTTGTCGTGATGCCGCCATTATTTAATTTATTATTGTCGCGCACTTTGCAACGTTGAGGTATCGAAACGGGGGCGAACAGCGCGGTCGTCGCGGCACTACAAACTCGTCCAGCGCAGCGACCAGTCTCGGCGGCGCGCGGCGTGACACTGGATAGATTTGTCTTGCGAAGATTGTTTAGCGGCCGTGTTAATGACGCTTATGTGTGCGTGTGTCGATTCGGGCGCTCTAGTATGGAGTGCGAGTACTGTACTATTTATTTATTGTGCCCAAGTTAAGCAGAGCTTGTGTTCTAGGAACTAGATGACATAAGGTGGTCAGTGACGCCCGAAAAAAAAACAATCTACTAATCAATTTTCATATTGCAGTCTATTGACATTATGAGATTCTTTACTAAAATCAACATTATGTCGATAGAATCCAAAAATACAATTCATTCAAAGTTTCTTTAGGCAAAGATTCATAGCAAATTGCTTACGATGTGCGCAAAACTTCTTATGAACCCAGAAAATAGTAAAACCCGTTTTTTTCGAGCGTCACTAAACCCCTTAAACAAAATGTTATCATCATGTTCTTCTACGTTCGAAATATAAAGACAGCAATAATTTTAGTGCTGTCAAATTAGTTTAGTTTGTGTACCAACAAAATCGACACCTTTGTCCATCTGCGAGTAATAAATTGGTTAATGACTAGGACCCTGCGTCAAGGCCTTGCAAGGAGTTAAAGAAAAGCTACAATCGACTGTTAGGCGTAAAGGTTAGCGGTCTCACGTCACAAAAATGAGCATTCAAATATAGACTTAAACTCATAACATTTAGATATATTTTACAGTGACTACAGAGACATCGCGCGGGCTTCTCGCTCGAAACTTGCGGTAAGCAAGTATGTCACTGTAAAATGTCTTTAAATGCTACGAGTTTGCGCCTTTATTTGAATGCTCATTTTTGTGTTGTGCGGCAGTGGTGTTGGACGTGTGAACCTTAACGGTTACAATTTTGTAGATCACATGTTACAAAGATTCATAACAATGCTTGTATCAAGTCTTTAGTACTTAGTGACCTCGCAGATTTCGGACCTGAGGAATTGGAAGAATTTCTTCTAAACAATTTTTGGCGAGTTTTAACCCAACAAAGATTTGAGACAAGCTTGTATGACCAAGTTTAAAAAAATTGTGTATTCTAGTGACTTAATGATAACATTTTTATCATTCCTAATTTAGAAAAAGGCCCCATAAGAGATAGATTTAAAGTACGGCACTGCCGCTCTAAGAGGTAATTTTAAATTTCTAATATTGTCTGATATTGGATTTATCGTGTAAAATGCACTATGCCAAGGTATTTTAAATAAGTAGATTCCGGTTCAGCATATTTTGGATAAAGAGGATAAAGAGGTTTTGGAGCGCAATTATGCTATGGCATTATATTCTTAGAATAATTAATTTATGTTTTGTGATGTATATGCTAAGACAGAATGCACGAAGGCAAGCAATGAAAACGGATCGGCAAGTACAATAATTATATCAACGATACATAAATAATGTTTTATGATTATTAGCGCAGTCCATACTTGGCTACAATGTTGGCTCCACAGATTACTTATTTAGTAATATGTGGAATAATCTGCGAATGGTTTCGGATTTGACCATCCACTCCCATTTAAAAAAAAACACCCTGTATATACAGGGTGGCTTTTTTAATCTCATATCAACTGGTATCGGTTTCAACTTTACTTTTATTACTATTCCCAAATTCCTTTCTCATTTGAAGCACTGAATTCGAAAAACCGGCGCCAACATTGTAGCCTTTTTATAAAGGCAACTTTCCTCTTTTGAGTCTTTAGGAAATTGATTGCCAACCTTCTTGTACATTTAATTGACCTATATTTGAAATAACACCTTATAACAAGAAACAGTGAGTGTAAAATTGGCTAGCAATAATTGCGCAGCTAAGGTACCTTCAGAAACGAACGTAGAGGCCATCTGGGTTATTTATTAGGGTCACTGGCATAGTAGGTTGAACAGGGAATTCGCGTATGCCATGGGTTTGACGTCTGGATGGGGCTGTAAACAGAAAAAAATACTTTATATCATACCTTGCCTTACCTGGCATAAGGCATATTTAAAAAATCTTGTGAAATATTAAGAATTAACTTTTTGATTTTTTTGTTATTATAGTGCGTAAGCACACTCAGGGCAATTTCTAAGACATCAAATAATATACCACAAATTTTCGACTTGAACCCGCCTTTCCCTCAGTACGTAAATGTGCTAATCATCTACACCACGAGGTCAAGTGACGTAGGAGTCGAAAATATCGGGCTATTGAGGCTGTTGAGGTTGAGGTATATAAATTACTAGCGACCCGCCCCGTCTTCGCACGGGTGCAATGCTGATATGGACTTTTTTGTAGGCCTTTTTAAGGTGTACAATACTGTAGTACATTATTTTGATCTATCTCGTAGGGTTTAGCCAGCGTTCGCATTGTAAGCGCAAAAAAATGTGTGTATTACGACATCACATTAGAAACCTCTAAAATTATCAGTGTTTATCTACTATATTCTGTGTGTATCATACATATAAACCTTCCTCTTGAATCACTCTATCTAATAAAAAAAAACAAAATTAGTTGTGTAGTTTTAAAGATCTAAGCATGCATAGGGACAGACAGACAGCGGGAAGCGACTTTATTTTATACTATGTAAAGATGTTATCTACTTATCAATAAGTCTTTCCAGTATTATGACAGTAGGTACAGAAGCGGAAAGCCGGTTCTGTTTTCTACTATTGGGCAAAACACAGGACCGAAAGAAGTGGCGAGAAATGGGGAGGCCATTTCTCGCCACTTCTTTCGGTCCTGTGCTATCTAATATGCAATGAATAATGATTACCTTAGCTTCATACGTAGTAAAGTTCGGTTTTAGGTCAGCGCCATTCATCGTGATGAAAGCGCCAAGGTTACCCATGGTATCGCTGCAAAAATATTCAATTTATTAAACATTTCGAAGAAATCGATGATCCATAAAACAGTTATATAAAATACAAGCTTCCCTCCACGGCTTCGCAGACGATTCCAGGATACAAAGTAGCGTAGGCTACTTCCCCTGGAAAACATCTACCACCTCACCAAATTTCATATAGATCCCTTCAGCCGTTTAGGCGTGAAAAGGTATCAGAGAATTGCTTTCGAGTTTATGAAATTAGAATTTTTATTATTAGTATGGATACGTACCAATAGTTAGGCGCTGAGAAAACAGTGATACATTTCCCGTCGTGCATTATTTCGTAACCTTCGTTCTTTACCTGAAATAAAGAGGTTATCGGTTTTTATAGAAAACATGTCAAGTTTGATTTCGTTCCCGTGCAAACTTATGCAAGGGACATAAGAGTTGGTTTATAAATAATAAATAATGCTGGACAATTCACACAACAATATCTAGCCCCAAGCTAAGCAGAGCTTGTGTTATGGGTACTAGATAACTGATATACTTAATACAATACACTACATACATCGATATTTTTTTTATCTATGTATAAACATAGAAAACATCCAGAACGCACTGGACAAATGTCTATAAACCGCACAAACATTTCATCATCATCATCAGCATCAGCCCATATTAGTCCACTGTTGGACATAGGCCTCCCCTAATGAGCGCCATAGCGCCCTGTCTTCAGCTTGCCGCATCCAGCATCTGCCTGCAGTCTTTCGCAGATCGTCATCCCACCTGGCCGGAGGGCGTCCTACACTACGTTTGCCGAGTCGTGGTCTCCACTCAAGAACACGTTTACCCCAGCGGTTGTCGGTTCTTCGCAAACATTTGTCCAGCATTATTTATTATTGGTTTGTTTCGCAAAAGAAACTTCGATTTTCCTTATCCGAGCAGGCCCTCAATCTTTCGGATGTCGCCGAATGGGTCGGGTGACATCAGAAAGACTGAATCCTTATGACGGTTAACGTCCCATGTTTTTAAACTAAACTAAAGTATACTAACACTGTCATGACCCAAGACGGAGATGCCAGTCTACTCCCTCGGGTCGCACCGCCGAGGCTGGGCAGTGAATGTGTTATACTAAGGCGCTGTCTCTACGACCACTTAACGTTTTTGCTCACTTCTACCAACATAGTTAATATCAACTTTACCTCGTGACTACGTATGATGTACTCGAGGTTGTTCTTGGCTAGGAAGGCACTGGTGACGTCAGGTCCGAACTGACAGCCCACGCCGCGCTTCGAGGGCGCACGACCGGACATGTGTTGCGGGTCTGACCATAGGAGCTCGCACATTATACCTGGAAAATATTATTATATTAAATTTATTACTCAATGGAGGCGGTTAGCATATGACCGTGGTGGAAGGCGCAAACTTCGGGAGACCTATAACCCAGCAGTGGGTAACATCCGGCTAAGGCTATCAGCTGATTCCATTGCTGGTGTCAAATCAAATCGAAAACGCTTTATTTCCATAAATACAATTAAATGTACAGTTAGAAAAGGTCAAATCATAAAACTAAACACTGCCACGGAAATAAGGTGATATTTTTTATTTCTGTCGCTTCGGTATGTAGACTAAAGTAAAGAAGCGACGAAGAAACCTTTAGCCTGTTAGTTGTTATTTTTCGAGCTAGAGCAAAACTCTTCCCAACATTTTTTATCCTCTAGCGTGTAGTGTCTTGTTTGTTTACAATCTCTATTGACATGCATTTTATACCGATTGACATTATTATTTTTGTCATTATTGTTTTCTCCGTACCTTAAGGTGTTTCCTATAACGAAGTATCTGTGTTATTATTATAATATAAACTAGCTATGCCGGTGGCTTCACCCGCGCAGAATTTAAATTTTTGCGCGGAACCCTAATTTTTTGATGGTTATTCTGCTATCCCGGACATAGACAAATTCAACAAAACAAAGATCTTTGTAATCGGTTCAGCCGTTCTTGAGTTATAAATGGTGTAACTAACACTACTTTGGTTTATTTATACCGGATGCTGGAAGCATCAAGGCCCTGGCATTGCAATGCTTTGCTGAAGCGTCGTTACATTCTATATCTTTAAGAGATACACTTAATGTCGTTACATTCTATATCTTTAAGAGATACACTTAATGTCTTTACATTCTCTAACAAGTATATCAAGTGTGTCAATTGTACCTACGATGGAATAAATACAAATACAGATGATGATGATTAAATTTATTATACTGTGCAGCGTTGCCATACAGCGGTTCGCATCAACATAGCACTGCAATGCCAGCGTCTTGGCGTCGCTTCCGACTGGTACCGATATGGATCAGTTGAGCTACCTCCAGATTGTTTGCAACTAGACCAACTCTCTCTCGTCTGCAGTTAGACCAACTGTTTCAATTCTAAATACTAGTTTTTATTTGATTAAGCTAAAGTACAAAGTTCTTACCATCTTCTGGAGGCTGTTTATTCCTATCCACACTCCTGATATCATCGAGCGTGATATCGTCTTTGCTGAAGAGGCCACCGTGCATCACCAGCACCCGCTTATTGATGCAATGTGCCAGCGGCAACCAGTTGTACACTTCAGTGAAAAGATCGGCCATTTGCGACGTGTATTTTGAGGTCACTTCGCCGCGGAAACCGTACATTCGGTTCATGTCTATGGTTTCGTGGTTTCCTGGAATAAAAATACAAAAAAAATAAAGATTTTTAAGAACATAAGAAGTTGGTGTATTTTTCAATCTTATCAACTTCTGTAGAAATAGAATAAATGAATCCTATAGCAGGCGAAGCAATGCGATTATTGGCTAGGGTAGAAAAGAGAAAAATTAAGTTGCTGTTTTTTAAATCTTCAGTCTGAATTGTTGAAAATCTTGGACAATTAATTGCACAAAACCACCCACTAACACAGAATGGCTATGATTTAAAATAATTCGAAAAAACCAACCAAAGATTAGGTTTAAGGGCCAAATCGAACGGGTTTGTTTATCAAACCTAGATCTCAGTACTCACGGGAACCCTGTGGTAAAAAACTCGAATTACATAAAATTCAAAATTTTTTCTTAGGTTACTAGAATGTGAAATAACTATTTTAAATAATAACGATAATAAAAATATGAAAATGCACTGTTTCGCACATAATTTGGTCTAGATCTCAGGAACCCTGCGGTCTATTGAAATGACTTTTGCTTTGATTCGTAGGTCAATCATTTGGTTCCTTAAACCATTTTCTTTATAAGTTGCGTAGTTTTCATGTGAATAAACAATAACTTGATTTTTGAGCTTACGTCGTTCTAAAAACGTATGCTCTGTCCCGCTCCTATGAACGCGAAATCCTACGCCTATCTTATTCACAAAATGGCGCGCATTGCATCCTCTTAATTTAAACCAGCTCAGTTTGACTATTATTTAAGACACATTTATTTTGTCTCTCATTCTCATCTTAAATACCAGTAACTGTTAGAGCCTTATCGCACTGGCGATTTGAAAGGGAGGCGAGCACGCCGCAGCGACGCCACGAGCACGCCGCGAGCTCGCCGCTATTAGAACGCCGTCAACACCGCAAGCTCGCTGAGAGTTCGCCTCGCTTTGAAATCCCTCGCAAATCGCCAATGTAATAAGGCACTTAGAAAATTTCAAATCACACTCACCTCTCGACATATAAAAGTGATCAGGGAATAGCAACTTAAAACTGAACAACACAAAGATGCACTCCACACTAAACGAGCCCCGGTCTACAAAGTCTCCGTTGAACAGATAAGGGTTCGTCTCCGAGGGCAGGCCGTTCATCTCGAATATGTTCATCAGGTCATAGTACTGTCCGTGGATGTCTCCGCAGACCGTGAACTTGCCGGTGGGTGGTACTGTGATATCGACGAGTGTGGGGATGGTTTGGAGGTAGGTTTTGACGTCGATTAGTATCTGCAAATATTTCAACCATTTATAAGTTCCGCGGGTATCGTAAAAGGCGACTAAGGCTACGGACACGAAGTCTGCGGGCGCGGGGCGGCGGCGGCGCGGGGAGCAGCGCGTTACCGCAGACCCGCGGCGCTCCCCGCGCCACTACCTTCGGGGATATAAATCTATGCATTGCACGCATTAAACGCATCGCAAGCAATAGCTGACTTCGAGACCGAGGCCTCAGGGATATCTATCGGGGCCGACCAGCATCGCCCTCAGTAGATCAGATGCACCACTAAACTAGGATCCTCAACCCGTATGGCCGGCTTGGGGATAATAGCTGTATCCCCTTATGATAAGAGTTATTAAGGGGCTTATAAGAGGCCTATGTCCAGCAGTGGACTTGTAAAGGCTGATAGTTTGATCAACAGCCTGAAGTGTCCGGCTGGATCAAGTTTAAAATTTTGTGTAGCATGAGTAGAAAAATAAATAAAAACAAAGTAGAATTGACTAATCTTAAGCCAGCAAGTTGATTATTAATTAGAATAGTTTATTTGCAACTCATATCAAAACAAAACATGCTTTAAAATATAAGATAAGATATTAATTAATTGTTTCAACCAATAGATTGGTCACTCTGCTCAGCTATTTTTATATTTTCTGATCTTAAAGCAGCAAGAAACTGCTTATGTAGTTGGTGGGGCAAATATTGGCTTCGCATGCGTTGTTTCTTTGAAAACGTTCAAAGTTTATTTCTTTCCCGTGGGAACTGATTTATGGGATGAAAGTAACCTATGTGGTATTCCAGGGGTACACCTACATCTATGCCAATTTCAGTCCAATTCGTTCAGTAGTTTTGGCGTGAAGAAGTGACAAACATCCATACACATCCATCTATCCATCCAAGCTTTCGCATTTATAATATTAGGATGATGTGTAATTAGCTATTTACCTTGTAAGCACATTTCTTGTGTAGTTTCTTCTGCTGTTTGAAGTGTTCCATCAGACTTTTGGCGAATTCTAACGTCACTTTGCCGTCTTCCAACTGAGGACCTTCATAATCGTCTTCTATGGCTAAAATAGTGCAAAAACATTGGTTTTATAAATGCACAAAACCTTATTTTTTTAATTGTAATAACATTTGTCACAGATGTACATTCAATAGCGTAGTCAAATTCTATGTGAAATGTTTGTAAGCAATCTGTGTATTATAACTTAAAATTCACTTTGTTGCCATGAATTTTTATACTTACATTCCTTGTCGATTTTACATTTTAATTCAATAAATAATGCAAACAATTATGTCTGAAACTCAAAAACAACCATGTACATTTTAGCTTTTTTCTATGGTTTGTGTACAAACATTTCACGTCGGATTTGGCTGGAGTATACCTAGTTTAGAATAATCTGTTTTCTATATATACCTTCAGTGTTATTGTTATTTTCAACTCTTTTAGCACAACAAACTTTGCTTAAACAACACAGCACCATTTTAAGAACCTTATCAGAGGTTCAATAAAAGAATGATAATATATTGTGTATTATAATCAGCACCGATATTGATTTGATTAGCTATGAATGATTGATAGTTTGCTTGAAGGAATAGTAATATAATTTAGCACATAATCTTTATGTTATGCCTGATTTACACTTTGCTGTTGTTTTTTTAACATATTTATTTTTATAGACTTTTACTTTGCAACATATTATGTTTAACAGTCTTATCTTAAGCTTATCTTATTAATAACTAGTTTATGCCCGCGGCTTCGCACGCGTTGTTTCTATAAACATTTAAAGGTGATTTCTATCCCATGGGAACTTTTTATTTATGGGATAAAAAGTAGCCTATGATTCCAGGATTAAACTTACCTGTAAGCCAAATTTCAGCCCGATCCTTTCAGTAGTTTTGGCCTGAAGAGGTAACAAACATCCATCTATCCATTCATCCAAACTTTCGCATTTATAATATTAGTAGGAGGATAATAACAAAAAAAAGAAAACAATCAACAAAATTAAGCATAGCCATCAAGTTATAGGTATTTCAAAAGGTAATCAAGTGTAAGTGTTAAGTGATTAATAAAATCAGGGTGTAAACTGAAATGATTAGTAAAATTAGCTTGTAAACCTATTGTAAACTGACAAATTTCCTACTTACTGATTACTTGCACTTGTCACTTGCATATTTTGATACTTATCAAAGTGTAACAGACCCATTACTTAAATTATATTCTATTCAAATGTCAGTCCGTCCTTAACATTCATATTTTATGAAACACTTTTTGACACTTGGGCTAGTGGTTGCTTCAACATAACATTTTGGTTATCAATGTGATTTTATTTGATTGCAACAATGCAACAACTTTTGACAATCAATAACTATGTACTCATGGTTTTATACACCAAAATAAGTTAAGATATCTTTTAACTTTGCAAAAGACTGTATTCTATACAATCCTCACCAGGTCTTAACTAGCCCAAGTGCTTGAAGTAGACCTTTAAGTGATAAGAAGTGATTGACAGCTACTTTTAATAAGAGAGCTTGTTTCATTATAAAAGAACTTTTCTACCAACTCCATATTTTCATGGGTCGTGCCAAGCTCCACTTATCAGCGGAGTGAGCATGTGTTATTTGTTTGAATGAACATTTTTAGCTAGCAGCAAAATTGTTTAAGTGTTAGGGTATTTTTGAACTTACTCATAGCATCTAAGTTGATGGAATCGGCAATATTAACTTCTTTCTGCTCCACTGCTATGGCAGCTTCAAAGGCAATCCTCTTCACAATTTTATTGCATTCATTGTACTTGAGCTTGGCATCTTGGTCACTTGGTCTAGCTTTTGTGACCTGTAAAAAATTATCTAAATTAAATAGTATGCTAAGGAAAAATGTGTTTTCAAACAGTAATCAACAGAGGTTATTTTCCTGTTTACTTTGCACAACTTGAGTAATGAAATGAATTAAAAAGATGATAGTCCTTCATGCCTACTGCATTTTCAGCACACTTGTCAAATGCGAAGCTATACATGATTATAATTGCGAGATTTTATAATTAAGAGATTTTATTGAATAAAGTACCTACTCTTTTCAGTAGGTTAAAAAAAATTCCTCCTAGCTAAATTTCAACCACCGCAGCCAGTCTCATTGGAGACTAGCCAGATGCGCAGGACATATTATAGTGCACAAGTGTGTGCGCAAACACAGGTGCACTCTGTATTCCCTCACTCTCATAATCCGATGGGACGGCAGATCAACACGACCGGGGAGAGGTCAAGCGCAGGACCAATGGCTTCCAACTGCCCAATTGCTACTGTGATTGATGAGGCCGTTAAATATTTGAGTAGAGTAGGTACCTACTCGTACAAGAGGGTGAAATTATTTACAAATAAATAATGCTGGATGGACAATCCACACAGCAACATCTAGTCCCAAGCTAAGCAGAGCTTGTGTTATGGATTAGGTAGAAGATAATAAAGGTTAAGGTCATGAAGCTGTGATCTATATTATTATTCCAGCTATTATCTTCAAACTACAGGGCAAAAGCCCCATGTTACCTTTTTTAACTGTCCTAAAGCACCTGTTTTCTAAATCCTAATCAAAAGCAAGCTTGTTGGCTTTTATTTCATGGGGGGTAATGCCCATAATCCCCACTCTGGGCATGCGGGTTGGGGATCACAGTTCGGTGATAGAATTGTTCTGCAGGGGGCGCTGCAGCCCGCCCCCAGTGGATATCCCTTAGTCACCTCTTACGACACCCGCGGGAAGAAGTGGGGTGGTGCAAATTAAAAGCTGGCGACACACAGCTACCTTCACTTCTACTCCATTCATCAACTCCCTGTAACTGTGACAATGTTGTCCATCTACCCACAGCTGTCTACTTACATGTTCAAAATCTTTTAAGGCTAATTTGTATTTTCCTAGCGACATATGAGCCGCGGCTCGTCGGTAATACGCCTTCGTGTAAGTTCGGTCCAGCTCGATGGCTTTTGAAGCATCATTCAGAGCATACCCGAAGTTCTCCAGACGAAGGTTGGAAATGCTCCGGTTGGCGTAGTACACGGCATTATTGGGGTTCTTTTTTATCGCCTCCGAGTACAACTCGATGGCCCGATCGTAGATCTGTCCTGGAATTTTTAGGTTATGTCATTCATAATCAGTTGGCCTTAGAGCATGTGTGATTTACGGGAATTTACAGGTAGGACTACTCACTCTTGAAGAAGTCATTGGCCTCTCCTTTAAGGATATCAGCGGCTTTGATATCCTCTTCCGTGGGAGTTCTAATTTCCTCGACTTCGGCCATCCCGTACTTTTTTATTTGCAGGTATTTTCTATCACAAAATGTACTCTATCTTATAAACTGTTTAGTGTCGTGACAAGATTAATTTTCATGCGATGCAAAACATTTACAAAATCGGTGAAAGATACGTTAAAAAAAGTGAAAAACGGTGCAAAAGTAGATTGATTTCAATTTTTCATTTCATGAATCGAGCTATTTTTTTTGACGTTTGATATCAAAGACCATGAATGACAGACATCTAAAATTTTTGACATCAATAATCAAGTGAATGAAATGCATGTCTTGGATGACATTGACAGATCAGAGGAAGTGTGGATCGTGGCATCCACCCACAGATCATTATATTTTATGTAGTATCCATCCATGTTCTACCATGGTCTTTAACCATGGTTTAATATACGTCTAATCTAAGGTCTAATCTTACCATTAACCATTGTTCTGTGGTCTAGACTAGACCAATCGATCTACGTGATTTGGGTTTGAAGGTGGATCGATTTACAATACCGCAAAAGTACCAATTTTTTACTTAATGCTGCTGTCTAGAATGAATAAACCGATGAGGTTTTTAATTTATATGAACCCATGCGATTTGAATCGATTAACCTTCAGACCTGCGCCTCCGGCCGCCGGGCGATTATACCTACCTGCGGGCTAGAGCCCGCCATAGATTTCAGACATCATTTCAGAGTGGACCCCCCGCGTACGGTCTACAATTAATAAACCGGGGAATTGTTTTTCATTTTCTATGAACCCATGCGATAAAACTATATGTACCTACCTACGTAGAGCTACGATGGGTTTATGTAGGTACCTAATTACCTAATAGATAGCCAGGTACCCAGTCTTCACTTGTGTTGTCGCCTGTTTGCATATTAGGTACCTACCTATCTGCCGGCCACCACACCCCGTGGCGGTCACGGCGGCGTTAGAATCGATCCCCTCAACTTAGCCTTTGACAAGATAGCCAAATAAAAACAAGATAGATTATTTAAGCTCTGACAATTACTGTTACTCGATAGAAAACATTCGAACAGAAAGCTAAATAGTTTACAAACTAGTTTTAACGCTATCTATTAATCATCATCATCACCAGCCTATATTAGTCCACTGCTAGACATAGGCCTTCCGCCCCCCTAATGAGCGCCATAGCGCCGTCTTCAGCTTGCCGCATCCAGCATCTGCCTGCAGTCTTTCGCAAATCGTCATCTCACCTTGCCAGAGGGCGTCCTACACTACGTTTGCCGATTCGCGGTCTCTACTCAAGAACATGTTTAGCCGAGCGGTTGTCGGTTCTTCGTGAGATATGACCGGCAAACAGCCACTTCAGCTTGCTTATTTGAGCCATCTATTCTAGCATATATTCTTCGAAATTTTTAGTACTTAAGCTGTTTAATTTTCGGTTCCCTTCTATCGAAGATGTGTCTGAAGTCCTGTTAGCGTTGATTAGAGGTCGTTACATGAAAAAACAAAAGGTACAAAAGTTTCGGTGGAACAGTAAAAATAACCTCTTTGTAATACTGTGTACACATAGCAGTAGGTACTGAATTTAATAACATATTAGTAGGTTAGGTACGTTACAAACTTTACGTTAGAAAATAAATACTTAAATAATAATTTTATTCTTAGGTTTATTCTTTCATGTTTTTATCCTAGGTTTTATTCTAATACAACAAGTGTACAACAACACATAACAACATCACAACAAGACTGCTCGTGACTAAAACACCGGCGCTTGGCTCGGGACAGTTCTCCGGGTGTTCCACTGTTCGGAAGTACCGCGCGTCTAACTCTTCTCGCTGATTTACCACATTGTTGATGGCAGCGACGACGCCATCGTCGTCTAGACTCCGTTCTCGGCTGAGCTTCCAAGCCCCAACTGGAAAGAGAGAACGAAATCAGAAGGAGTGAGAGACGCCATCTAGTGACTGGACTGACACAGGTATGATGAGTCTGGTTCATGATTGAAGTTTTATTACCAATGGTGAACCAGATTCATCATGTCTCTGACAATGATGAACCAGGCTCATCATTCCTGTGACAACAATGATGAACCAGATTCATCATGTCTCTGACAACAATGATGAACCAGGCTCATCATTTCTGTGACAACAATGATGAACCAGATTCATCATGTCTCTGACAACAATGATGAACCAGGCTCATCATTCCTGTGACAACAATGATGAACCAGATTCATCATGTCTCTGACAACAATAAATAAATAAAATAAATAAACAATGATGAACCAGGCTCATCATTCCTGTGACAAAAATGATGAACCAGATTCATCATGTCTCTGACAACAATAATGAACCAGGCTCTTCATGCATGTGCTAGTTCATTGTAGGCCGTCTGCGATGAGCCTTCAATTTGTTGCATCCAGCATTTACCAAAACTCTTTTGCAGATAACGGTCATCCCATCTGCCAACAGTATGTCATTGTGTCCCTACATAACACAAGGTAGGTAGGTACCTACTTATTATTAAGTTTAAATAAACAAAGTAGATGGTGAGTCTGCACTTTTGCGCGGAGTTATTTGTTCTAGTTCATAGATTAAGTCAGAAATGCATGAAATACTAGATGGTCACACTAACTTTATTTTTTTTTTTATCGTAGGTACAGTAGGTTAGTATTCTCATTTAGGATGGTGTTCTTCGAAAGATAATCGGACAATTAAGAAGCTTCATCGGTAAACTTTAACGTAATTATGTATGCGGACTTCTGTCAAAAACTTCAATTAACATAATTAATTGTCCGATTATAATATCCGAAAATAAATTGGTTCCCTAAAAATAGTGATAAGCATAATTTTAATACTTACCAGAAATAAACATAAACTCGCTGTGCCCACAACTAGGCTACACAAAGTTAATGTTTCTTTTAAAGGGCAATATACCTACAAATTGTAACAACCTTTCTATGCTGGCTTACTATAAAATATCAGATTGTCTAGAGGATAAAAACGCTTGGGCCGGGTTTTGCTCCAATTCGAAAAATAACAACTAACAGGCTAAAGGTTTCTTCGTCGCTTCTTTACTTTAGTGTCCATACCGAAGCGACAGATATCAAAAATATCACTTTATTTCCGTGTCAGTGTTTAGTTTTATAATTTGACCTTTTCCGAGTGTACGTTTATTGTATTTATGGAAATAAAGAGTTTTTGATTTTGATTTGATTTTTATTTTTTCTATGAACACTGATGAACACATGCCTTAGTAGGCACCTAGGTAGCTAGTGTCAGTGGGTGCAAGTAGGAACTTATGTCTCTTTAACTAGAGATAAGAATCAGAATAAGAAATATTATAAGCAGTATTATAATAATAAGACATTTTATTTTATTGTTGTGATAATATCTCAACAGACAATAAATAATATTTGTATAAGATGCGCTACTTACTAGATCTCTGGAAATCATTGATGTTGCTACAACTGTAGACTAGTGAGAAGGAGTTGTAGTCTGTCGCCAGCACGTACAGCGATGTCGCCACAGTTTCTGAGGATAGAAATAGATAAATACAGAAAAATATTATCTAACCAGCTTGTGGTGCTGTACTCTTTCACTTCTTGGAGGATACTGTCCTTTTTTCCAGGGTCGCACCACACTCACTAGTTAAAATAGAATGCTATAATATAACCTTGTCTCTTGTAAATATCCGGCATACCACCTTTCTGTCATATCATAGGAACCCGTTTAATTATTTGCTCGCGGTCTTAGTTCTCTCTTCAAAAAAACAAGCCACAACTTCCACATATGTATTCTACAATCTCTCCTGCTACTCTACCCATTATGCACATTTACAGCAGATACCTATGAATATTATTATTTTTAGTTTTGTTTTACTTTATTAATTTATTTTGTTTTATTTGTCATTTCTCTTATAATGTAAGATGTTGACTTAAGGGTCCGGCGACGGATGAATTTCCCATACAAACGTAGTACCAAAATTATTTGTAATTTGAGAATGTTTTCACCATGGTTTGCTATTATTTGTGTTAGGATAGTATTTATATAGGTTCCTGCCATAAGATTTTTTCAAAATACTTATCTACACAATAACTAAGACAACATTCATTCTTTGATGTAAAAATGCGATTAGGTTTAATTTCATTTCATAAAGGTATTTTGAAAAAAAATTGTGGCAGGAACCTTGCTAAATACTATTTTAATACAAATAGTAACAGACCATAGTAAAAATATGCTCAAATTAAAAATAATTTTGGTATTTCGTTTGTATGGAAAATACATCCGTCGCCGGACCCTTAACAATAATAATAATAATAATTCATTTATTTAAGGCACAAATAGCTTAGACATACATAAAAGAATAAGAGTAGGTAGGTTATTTAAATGTATGTACAAACATCAAGTAACTTGTTGTAACTTGATGTTTGTTCTCAGTTAAGGATAAAAACTTTACACTAGGATAATTCCTGTGTCGTAAAGTTTTCATTTCGTTCTATTTTTACAAACTTTATAATTCTGTTACTTAGTTTAGTAAAGTAGGTAGGTACTTAAGTTAAAATAGGTGCTTATTCTAGTTACAGGCTAAGTAGGTTAATTTTTATAAACATCCTTCCATTGGCATTCGACGTAGGACGTTAGTTTTAGCTATATCATAGCATTTATTATCACGTACCTACGTGTATTAAAGGTACTTAATTTTTAGTTAATATAAGGTTAGTTCTATAAACTTTACACTAGGATAATTCCTGTGTCGTAAAGTTTAATTTGTTTTGTTTGGCACATTTTCAAGGGAATAATATAGGTACTTATGTATGTGTATGGTTTTTGAACGCAGATTAATAAATGGATTTAATAGGTTAGTTAATTTGATCATAGTTAGAGGTAGGTATATAGATTGGCAAGTTATAGTTAGTGGTCTAGAGATAGTTATGGTTATGGCTATGGGAGCTCACAGATAGGTGTTTGTTTGGCAGTAGTTTCATGTTAAGGTTTTGGTCAGAATCTAACACCTGCCTACTGGAAAGATGAGTGTGTGTAAGTAGGTATATTCCCAAACAAATTTAGTTTTTGTTACAAGTGTATTTTAGGTTCCATGATCAAGACTTACCTACTTTTTAGGAGAGATTCGGTTTGTTCATAATCAAGTGTTTGAAGCCAAAGGTACATTTTCTTCTTGCAGGTGTTCTTAGTGCACTCAAACACACTCAGTTTGTCATCTACCTTTTGATACAAATATGGTCCTAGGATGCTAAAAGATTTGTGGGCAAAATTGGTTTTTACCTGAGGAATGTCCCATCTTCTTGTTCTGGCTGATCTTTGGGGTTTACGCAGTTTGCCGATTGCTGTACGGTGAAACCTAGTTACGGTGTTCTGTATAAATATCTGTCTAACTCTAAGGAATTTGGTTTCAAGGTAAAGAGAGTTTGTAGAGAACCGGAAGGGTTTTCGATAAGCTATCTTTAGTATAGCTCTCTGGGCCCTCTCTAGGCTAATGAGATGAGTTTTGGCTGCTGAGCCCCATGCCACGATTCCATACGATAGTATGGACTGACATAGAGCTGTGTAAATAGTTTTTATTGTATGAGGATCGTCTATTTCTCTCAGCTTCTTGAATATGTGCATGAGTTTGCGAGTTCTGGCTGTTAGTGCACCTATTTGTTGTGTCCATCCTAAATGGTTGTCCACAATGATGCCAAGGTATTTTATGCATTGAACCTGTTCAATCTCGGTGCAGTCACAAGCAGTCGTAAAAGGGAATTCTTTACAGCTGTGTATTTTAATGTGCAGGTTATTTTTAGGAGCGGATCTCTCTGTGATCCTGAAAGCTACAAATTTGGTTTTACTGGCATTTAGTGTTAGTAGGTTCGTTTGCAACCAGTGCGCCACTCGAGCCAGGCCCCTCTGTGTAACATCAACCACCTCCTCCCAGCTATCAGCATTGAAAACTAGAGCCGTGTCATCAGCAAACGTGATAACACGAGCCCCATCAATATTAGCGTTGCAGAGGTCGTTTATGTAAGCCAGAAATAGGGTTGGTCCGAGTACACTTCCCTGTGGTACTCCAAAATCTACTGACAACAGTTCACTCTGCACTTGACCATTGTTAAGAATGACGCGCTGTGAACGATTTGAGATGTAAGAGTGGAACCAATCAAGAGCAACGTCGCGCACTCCTAGAGCTTCCAGCTTCCTGAGTAGCATGGGTCTCGAGACTGTATCGCAAGCTTTCGCCAGGTCTATAAATACTCCGATACATCTTTGGCCACGATCCGCTTGCATACTGATATGGTCTACCAGGGCAATGATAGCATCTTCAGTGGATTTACTCTGGCGGAAGCCATATTGGTTATTAGACAATAGGTCATATTTGTCAAGAAAGTTGAGCAGTCTTTTATTGACAATTTTTTCTAAAATTTTTGAGACCGAGGAAAGCAAAGAAATTGGCCTATAATTTGTAATTTGGAGATGATCACCTGATTTGTAAATTGGACAAATGTTAGCCACTTTGAGGCTTTCTGGGAATACCCCACTTGACATGCTGAGGTTACATATGTGACTAAGAATGGGAGCCATTATTTCTTTGCATTTTTTTAGAATAATATTACTAATCCCATCCCAACCAGCAGCGTAAGAATTCTTCAGACTTTCAATAGTTTTAATAACCTCGCAATGGTCAGTAGGGTATAGGTACATTGAATTCACCGGTCCGTGGGCTACATTTTTTGTGGTTGTAAGTTCTTCTTCAGTAGTATTAAGTTTTCCTAATATATTGTCAGCCAGGTTTTTTCCAATATTAGTAAAAAAACTGTTGGCTGCATTGGCTGAGTCATTGGGATTTGCATACGCTGTATCAAAGTTATTATTGTTGTTCTTTTTTTTAATATTACAAATGTCTTTAACTGTGTGCCATAGTTTTTTACTGTCACCTTTTGCATTTATAATGAGCTGTTTATTATATTCGGTGTTTACTTTTTTCATAATGTCGTTACAATAGTTTCTATAGTTCTTATATTTAGTTTGTAGTTTCATATCATTGGGTTTTTTTCTAGATTCTTTGTGTAAGCGGTCTCTTTTACGGGCACATCTAAGAAGGCCCTGGGTCATCCATGGCTTAACCAAAACTTTAGCACTAGATATTTTTTTTGTAGTTGTATGTAATTTAATTTTTTCTTGTATAACATTTATAAATGCATTTGTTACCCTATCAACATCAGTTTCCATCATCAAATCCCTCCATTCCACCGAGCTCAAGTCCGCAACTAGGGTTTTGTAGTCTAGTCTTGTAGTGTATTTACTCATCGCCTTTTGGTTTCGCGGCTCATCGTTTATTCCTATAATTACTGTCATGTGATCCGTGATGTCCGATCCACAGACGATCACTTTTGTAGTCAGTTTAGATTTGATGAGCGCATGGTCCAGGCAAGAGAGTCCTCTTGTCGGATAGTGGTGTCCAGAGACAAACCCATAGTAGCTAGTTAGGTTGAGATATTCTTGGGCTCGTGAATCTAATTTATCTTCAACTATATTCAGATTTATGTCGCCTGTTATTACACAAGTGGCGCCCGAAGTCAGTTCCATTACCTTTTCCAGCGAGGACAAAAATCGCTCAATGTTATGAATTGATGGTGATCTATACAGAGCAATAATACTCGTTTTGTCGTTTATATATATTATTAAACAGTTTGCATCGTTAAATTCTGGCTCTCTTATTTTTATTTGTAGGCCGATTTTTGTAAAGACTATTATTCCATCATTTTGATTCAGAAATTTGTTGGAACGATGTGAATCATAGTTAGGAAGATTAATTATACTAGAATTTTCGTCTATTCTACATTCTGTGAGAATAATAATATCCGGTAGGAATTGTAACCGCGTCACAAACACTTGAAATGATAGAAAATTTTTGTTTACACTTCTTATGTTTTGCGTAAGAATCGTAAATTGATTATTAGAGTATTTTAAGGCTTGTTTACAATGGCCCGGACTGTCTATGAAAGACGATTCTATGATATTCGTGTCATCAATTAGATTAGTGAGTTCCTTACTGTTCATTTTTACATTCAAAGAAAGTTAGCGAAAAGAAGCAGAAGATTGATGAAAAAATCTTAAATGTAAAAATTCATCTACCTACTCGTGCTGAATAGTACCTATTTACCCACTTAGTCTAAAAATTAAATTTTAAATTCAGTACCAAGAATGCCAAAGATATTCAGGGGAGGCCTATGTCCAGCTGCGAACAACTATAAGCTGATGATGATGATGGTTTGTATATTTTGGAGACTAGTAAGGAGGTAAACAGTATAGGAACTAAACACAATCACTACAGAAAACAATTACCCAGTTATGCAAGAAAGTAATCTAGGTATCCCTTTGTCTGATCAGATAGGTCGCAAATTAGGTACTTATCTTCCTACCTATATTCAGAGTTGTGTTATCTGTATTTAAACTTACTTCATGAGTTAGGTAAGTACATACAAAGTTATCCAATATGGTTCAGTTTATTAGTTATCAGTGCAAATTAGGTTTGAGAAGCGAAAGTAAGTACCTAAGAGTTAGTGTTAGCAGCAATATTTACAAACCGGTATTGTACGGTAATTCTATGGATTTTATAATGCAGTTAGGTATTTCTGTAGTTGTTTTGTTAAGGATATGCTAATTTAAGGTAATAATATTAGGTAATTAATTATATTAGCGGAGTATGCCAGGTAAAAGAATTAAATAGGAGAAGTAAAGGTTTTTATTTTAAATTACTATGTAAGGATGTTGGTATATAGACAACACACATAACACATGCATTACACAAAATCCCCAGGTACATAAAATTGTGTTAAGCATTAGGAAAGATGTTGTATGTACCTATTCGGTAACTTGGCTATGCACTATGTTTGTTATTTATTATAATAAGTATCAAGGTATTGTACAGTAATAAAAAGTACCTAATTAAATGGTTTAACATACAGTTTAACATACAGTTTTACCAATACAATATTTACCTACACTACACAAATGGTGAGTACTTATGCAAATACGGATTAGGATTTAACACTACAATTTCTAGGTCTAGCTCACTTTTTAACCGACTTCAAAAAAGGAGGAGGTCCTCAAATTGTCTGTATGTTTTTATGCTTATTTTTAATTTCTTCAAGTTGTTCTTCCGACTTCACAACTACTGGTGCACTTCCTTCTTCTTCTCGAATTAGGACCTGGCCGTTGGAAGTCCAGCAGAAAGCTAATTGGCAACTTTTCGCGACTTCTCTTGCGTGGAAATATAGGTGTCTTGACTTTGATGTTAAATGCTCGGATATATAAATAGGACCACGTGTGCCTTGTGCTCCTACGGCGAATAAATATATGAGTATGAGCATCACACACTCCTCTACATCCAATAATAAATTTCTCCTTATCAGCCGTCTAAACCTTCAAAACTACTAAACTCCGAACTAATAAAATGTTTAGTATCTATTCTTTCTGACCTGCTTAAAGCTTTCGCCTTTCTTCCGAAACAAGCTATAACTTACACAACACACACACTTTTAGTCCACAGCTGGACATAGGCCTCCCCTAATGAGTGCCATAGCGCCCTGTCTTCAGTTTCCGCATCCAGCATCGGCCTGCAGTATTTTGCAGGTCGTCATCCCACCTGGCCGTCCTATCTACGTTTGCCGTGTCGCGGTCTCCACTCAAGAACACATTTACCCCAGCAGCTGTCGGTTTTTCGCTAGATATATTATTATGGCTGGCCCACTGCCACTTCAGCTTGCTAATTATATGTCGGTATGTCGATAACTTTGGTAATCTTTCCCTCCCCTTAACAGTTCTCAATAGCACAAAACAACTGTACATACCATTGACTCCCGTTTCGAGCGTCACATTCAGCTTAGCGCTGCCATCCTCAGAAATTAACACAGCGATTCCTTCAATGGTATCCAGTTCTCCATCAACAACCTGCCAGTTGAGGACATTGACTTCGCCTGCTGCTTCGTTGAAGAGATAGCGAGCGCCGATGCAAGTGGCGTCTTGGTTCTCGTGGACTTGAGGGTAGCGCTCGATCTGGTACCAGGTGCCTTGGTACTGTTGGGTAAAGAATTGGCTTGTAGATTATTAGGATCATGACTATCTATGGTTAGATGAAAACAGAAGAATGATACAAAATAATCTTACAAAAAGTGAAAAGACTGTCGGCGAATGAACATAGAATCAAAAAAGTTCCTCCATCAAGAACCTCGCAGGCGGACCTTCGCCCACTTCGCCCAAATCGGTAGTCTGTGTGACTTGTTATGTGGAATAATACAAAAAGTATTGAAGACAAGTTAGGAAATTATCTTTTCTCGCAGATTTTATGTTAAAAAATATCTATCTATGTAATGTATTAGGTGTGTATATCAGTTATCTAGTACCCATAACACAACCTCTGCTTTGTATGATGCTGTGTGAAATGTCCAGCATTTTTAGGGTTTTGATGATCGAAGATCGGTTTCAAAACCCTTATGGTCTCGCTTTGTCTGTCCTTTTTTCCCTCCTTAATAACTCAAAAACTACTGCAGCTATCAACTTGAAATTTAAAATAATAATACATTTCGTGCGCCTGTACAGATTTAGAGAAAAATAAATGAAAATAAATGAAAAATCAAAATGAACATTTTCCATACAAATTGTGATGCCGAAATTTTAAAAGATACCTACAGAGTCATATGGGGTATCAAATGAAAGGTATCATTTTGTACATTTCAAAATATTTTTTGAAATTTTTGTAGGTTTCATACTTTTGAAAATATTTCGAAAAAAGTCGAAAAAATACCCATTCCCCCCCCCCCTATCTCCGAAGATTGCAGAGCGATCCATGTAAAATGTATGGAGCGTTTATAGATATGGATCTATATTTTACAGGAAAAATATAGAGAAGTTTGAAAAAAGAACACTTTTTGAAAAATGGTCAAAAAGGGGGGGAATAATTTTCAAAAGGGGAGGCTACCTCACCGAGTGGGGTATCAAATGAAAGGTATTGGTTTGTAAGTTTCAAAACAGTTTTTCAAATTTCTGTAGGTTTCATACTTTTTGAAATATTATGAAAATAGTCAAAAAAATACCCATTCCCCCCCCCCTATCTCCGAAGTTTGCAGAGCGATCCATTTAAAATGTATGAAGCGTTTGTAGATATGGATCTATATTTTACAGGAAAAATATAGAGAAGTCTGTAAAAAGAACACTTTTTGAAAAATGGTCAAAAAGGAATAATTTTCAAAAGGGGCGCTACTCCACCGAGTGGGGTATCAATCGAAAGGTATCGGTTTGGACATTTCAAACCAGTTATTTAAATTTCTGTAGCTTTCAAACTTTTTGAAATATTTCGAAAAAAGTCGAAAAATTTACCATTACCCACCTTAACCGAACCACCCATTTAACCGAAGCATGCAGAGAGATCCATCTGAAATGTAGGTTGGTACCTACTATTCTTAGGTATTCGTTAAATTGCGAAGTCTCTAAACGGTACTTTTGGTACATACTTGTTGACAAACGTTCAAAACCCTCGGCGCGCGAGTTACACTCGCACTTGACGGATCTTGTTTTTATATGTATATCCACAAGAAATAGATAGCAGCACATCTGAATTGGTGTATATGTATAATGTAGTGTTCTTACAGCAACAACATCAAAACCCTGCACTACTGGTATCTCCATATCACACTGCCCAGGTAAGATGACCCTCTGACCCTGAACTTCAGGGTAGTGGAAGCAGGCCTCGTCAGTCTGGGTTACTTCCTGGAAGAACCTAGTGTATAGGACGTCGCTGTCGAGGATGATTTGGTTAATAGGGTCGACGTTGACTGAGGAGAGATCACGGGTCCTGCTGTGTTTGGCGCTCCACACTGTAATAATAATAATAATATAATTTATTCAAAATAACTTAGGACTAGAAATATAACAAAAAGGTTTATCTTAGATTATAATGGTATTAAGTAATGTTTGTGCCTGAACTAGGTAAAAAACCTGTTTTTCAGGCAAAAAGAGTGCTCATAACAGATAAATTAATCAAATGGACTTACTAATTATACAAGGCGATGGTGCATACTATAGAATAATGACTTATGCTACCTACAATAAACTAGTTTAAATATTAAAGTGCTTGCAAATTTATTTGGCCTACTTTAAAACAGTCAATAAATTTTCTGTGTCATCATAATGACATACATTGCAGTGTATCCTTAAGTTTTTTCTTACAACTATTATAATTTAAGGAATAAATATCGGCTAACACATTTAATCTATTATATAGGAAAGGACCAAGGATACTGTAAACATAATGAAAACAATATACTTAAAGTTCCATAAAGATAGAAAGATTCACGAGAATATTAATCTGTTTGACTTTGAAAATAATTTGAAAGTCAGGCATAATTCAACTAAATTCAATGATGAGAGCTTCATAGTGAAAAAAGTTCAAAGCTTGTTACCTACCTCTTCTGTAATCCTCGCCGTTAACGAAGACATCTTCGCAAGAGTACAATAACGCATAGTTATCGTAGTCAGTGTCTAAGACAACAATCTCTGTAAAAAAACAAAAATAATTGTCAATGGCCAAAAGAATAAAGAGCTTGGAACTATTACAAAGGGTCTCCTTTCGAAACCAAAATGCTGAGGGATAAAACAAGTCAGTAAAGAATCCACGGGTTTAACAAATATACCATTAGACCCACCCCATATTCTAAGGAAAGAAAAGACAAACATGAAGTAAATATTAGCTATCATGCGACGGGTAAGAGGTACACCTAAAAAACTTGACCTCATTGGGCACATAACAAAGATAGATGAGATAGATAGATAGATAATACTTTATTGTACCACACAAAGACAAATAACAAAACAGAAATAAATGGTAAGAGTAGACGAAGTACAAAGATGTGTGAAAGGAGGGGTGGAATGCCGTTGCCCAGCAGTAAGACTCATAATAATTAGCTGTGCAAAGGAAACAAACCTTGAGTAACTCCATTGCTAAGCACCCTGGTCAACCTTCCATCAGACACAGTCACAGTACCAGTGACAATATCAGCCTCTCCGTTAGCCACGGACGTGTCAACCACTTGGTAACCAGCGCCAGAGGTGGTGTAGTAAGAGCTGATGCATTGTCCGATGTTGCCGTCGATGGGGTAGCGTTCTAACTCGTGCCACCAGCCGGCAAACTGGAACAGAGTTAGTGGAGAGTTAGTTCGCGAATAACTTACTAAAAAAACAATAATGAAAAATTTAGGAATGGTAAATTTTGAAGTTAAGGTAACTTATAACGATAAGTCAAAACTTTATGACACGTTTCCCAGAGGACAAAATTTAACAAAGAATTAAAGTGTAACTTTAAAGAGATTATTTTATCAGCTTGACAGTTATTGTTCCTTGTGTATTTATTCTCTATCTCGCTTCCATAATAATAATTACTTAAAGTTACCAAGTTTCGAAATATTCAGAAGCAAATTACCCTATTAACATCCAAGGTCACACCACTGACGCTTCCACACTGGCCTCTGAATAGCGGAGCTCTGTTGGCATCAACTTCGGGAATGTAGAAGCAGTCTTCAACAGATTGGTTGGTTGGCTTATAGTAGTCTGGATTTAGGCCTCGTGTTCGGGTAATGGCTGCATCGATTTCTGATTGGGCTTCAGGGCTGAGAGTCGTTGATCTGCTGAGTTTCCAACTGCTTACTGAAATTGGGAAGTATTTATGGTGATAATTAAATCTCTACAAGAACCTTTATAGACAACTACGTATAGATACGAGTGCAAAAGGAATAAAAAAGTCTCGAATTGAGATTGTAGTAGACATTTTATGTATGGCGAGATATGGTAGGTAAGGATAATAATATCATTTCAATGGTAAATTGATAATAATCTATGATAAAACTTTTAAAACTATCATGGTTCTTAATACTAAAGTCATTGACAATGGGATATTGACTATGATTTGATTTTTGAGCTTTCCATTATTTCGGCACAGTTTTAGGCTTCATGATTAAGCTCAAAACTCACATTATGGTAAATATCCCGTTGTAAATGACTTTAGTGATAATCTATGACTTCAATTTTGTTCTTTTTCATTAAAGTCTAGACCACAGGCACCATGTTATTAACGATAAAAGTAAATAACTATCTAGCTTCCCCAGAATTAGCAGAAGCGGAATTGATGAACTTACCAAGACTTGATTCTTCTCCATCTACATTCACGTCACGACAGCTGTATACCAAAGCGTAGTCCGTGTAGTCAGTAGCGATGATGTAGTAGTTTGCGTTTACAATCACTGAAAAAATACACCTCATTGAGAATTTGTCTTTGACTTCTTAATCTCCTTATCAAGAACTAGATTTACGATGCTTTAATTTTCGCTTGTCTATGTCCAGCTGGACGTTTGTAGGCTTTTATGCTGATAAACTTTTGATTCCAGTGTTCAGTAAGATTCATAGTTATTTACCTATAACATTTGGTTTGTCCAAATTTCCTGTTCTGTGAGTTCACTCTTGAATCATTCTACTATTGTTTTGATCATCTACCTACATCATCATTTTTGAAAATCTTTATAAGACATGAGCCTCCAAAAACTGGAGGATGCCATAATCATCATTCTTGGCAGGAGAGAAGACGATCACCAGCCATCATGGTTTTTTCTTACTCTTCATCACGGTAGGCTCGACAGCGCGAGCCTAAGTTAAATGATTATCGTGGTGGAGGAAAGACACTGCAGCGTGATACCTGGATATCTTTTATTCTCCTTTAAAAACTACAATAATCTGAATCAATCCATTCTGCAGTTTCTGGAACTCACCTCCATTGACATCGAAGGTGACATCCAGAAGTCCAGTGTTATCCGCAGCTGGCACAGCTGTCCCAAGTTGCTCGCTGATTGATCCGTTGAACACTAGAGAGTTCCGGACAATCACATTGCCATCGCCAGCGGAGTAGTAAGCGCGGTCGCAAGTGCCGAATTGGAACGGTTGAGGGTACCGCTCGATTTCCAGCCAGAGTCCTGTGTACTGTGGGAATATTGGTAAGTTTGTGTTGTGTTCTTCTAGAGGTAAAATATTGTCCAGTTAAGAGAGAAAATTGTGATAATATCTCCTTAGTAACAAAATACAATGATAGGTAGGTACCTAACATCAACAGCAGATTTAGCATGATCACCCTAAACATCAATTTGTCAAGGGGAGAACTGACAAAAAATATTGGAGGGCATTCTCGTAGCAACAAGGTTTTTGAAATTCAACCTACCTAGTAGGATTTTCAAGCCAATCCATATTAAACCCGAATTGTTCAGCGTCTTGAAGATAAAGTTTGGAATACCTATAATGTATAAGTAGGTACTCACAGCTCCTGCATTAAAGTTCGGAACACCAGTGACCCTAGTATCGCAAGGCCCAGGCAGCTCGATCACTTCAGGCAGAGTATCAAACTTAGGATAGTGGAAGCAGGCATCATTGGTCTGTTCTGTGTCGTCATAGTATGTCTCGAACAGATCAATATTCTCACGGACGATATCATCAATGATGTCGTTGGAAGCTGCCGAGAAGCCGGAGCGAGACCTGGCGAGCTTCCAGCTGTAAACTGCAGAACACAGATTTATAAATACTATAAGTACTGTAGAAGACCGTGGTGGTCGACAAAATCATTAAAATTGATTGATAGCATAGAGTTAAGATAGATTGATAGGCACAGCTGATGGTACGACAGTAAGGAAAAAAGAAAACAGAGACTTTTATTTAAATATATAAATAAATAATACTTATAATAAATCCCACCTAACACCATAAACGGAGTTGAGAATTTTTCTCAAAATTTACTCACTTTGCTTCTGAGTATCGTTGACTTCTCTGCATCCGTAGATGAGAGCATAGTCCTCGTAGTCTGTGGCTAAAATGTACAGAGCGTCGAATGGAACTGTAAAAAGAAAACATGTTTTAAAAGTACCAAAGGACATCATTTTACAGTAAAGCCTACAGTATTTTTTTCTTGTTATTATGGGACGTCTGATCATTGCGGTATAGATCGATCAGCACAGATTCCATTAAATGAACTGCTATACAATGACACATCTCAAAAGGACACATTTTGGCGTTTTACCTTAGATGAAAGAAACAACAGATGAAGGGACAATGTCATAAGATAAGTGTCAAGATTAATAATATTCTATCAAACATTCCTTGTAAATAGCACCGCTCGCTTTATCTAGAGTTTCTTGCATATGTGGATGATTCTGCTTCGATATCATTGTCACAGTAAAGCGATTTGACCCAGATGATAGAACTGGTGTAATACATCCGAAGTGACTTACTGTTTTCGTCAGCATTAGGAGGGTAGATGACACCGCGGCCGTTAGCATCCAGAGTTGCAGGCAAAACGGAAGTCGTCTGTAACTCGTCATCAACGATGGTCTGAGTGAGGAATACGCCCTGATTGCCAGCTGTGAGGGAGGTAGTGGCACATTCACCCTCTTGAAGGTCTTGTGGGAACCGCGATACTTCGTGCCAAGTACCTCCGAACTGGAAAAGGTAAATTCTTGAGTGGATTTGTATCTAGTCCAGCAAAGTTTAGCAATGAAGAATCAAACCTTTAATATAACAGACCCTGTTACATTCTTTAAATCTTTGAATATTACGACCTTCTTCTAATAGAAATCATGGAAAGTATAACAAAATTCGAAGTTCCCATAGTCACACGCACGAAGATCTTCAAATGACGAAGATGAAGCTGTCCTACCCGAATTTCGGCCACGTCGGCCAGTCTCAACGAAGACTAGCCAGATGCGCAGGACATTTTATAGTGCATAGGCTTGCGCGCAAACACAGGTGCATTCTCTATTGCAGGTGCACTCCCATCGGATCTTTAAATGGTAAACTATAAAAAAACACAAGTATTTACAATTGAGCTAACTGCAGATTGTTGCAAACAATCTACAGGTAGCTCAACTGACCCATATCAATACCAGTCGGAAGCGTTCCCAAGATGCTGGCTGCATTGCGCCGTTGTATGGCAATACCGATGCGCTGCGCCAGATATTCACCAACTCTCGGGTCACGCGTCGCTTCGACCAGACACCCTGATACTTTTTTTAAAACCCGGAGAAAGGGGAAAAGATGTGTAGGTAGGCTGTTTAGACCTGCATATTTGCAGTTCCAGAGAACTGTCAAATCAATAGAGACGAAAAACAAGACCCCTTATTTGGATGAGGTAAACAGCAGTTAACGAACGTATGAGCTGATGAGGTGGATGAATAAATAAGAAATGTATGATACCCACTGCTCATAACTGTACTAACCCTGGTAACATCGAAGTCAGCGATAGCTGGTACTTCATTATCCGGCACACATTGCCCGTTGAGTATCACATCACCGCCATTATTGTCGGGATAGAAGAAGCAATCGTCTTCGCTGTGCCCTTCCTCAACGAAGTACCTCTCATCCAGGACTTGAACGTTGTTAATTATGGTGTTGATGATTGGGTTAGCTTCTTCTGGGAAAATCTGGTTTCGGCTGAGTTTCCAGCTGTTTACTGTTAGACAAAAATATTAGGAATTGATTATAATAAGTACCACCTTCCTTACTTAAGGTTGTTTAAAAACTTTTGTAAATAAGAGGAACAGGCTTTATCTGAAAAAATAAGGCAAAAATTATGAACAGTTTTTAATATGAAAACGCTGAGACTGATAGGAATAGGTGGAAGTATAAAGGTGGGTACTGACCGGCGTTAAGGCTGCCTTTCTGCCATCGATGTGCTACATTGCTATGTTTACAGCCGACCTATGGGATTGCTCCATTATCGCGTCATTATTGTTAGCTATGAAAATTACGCGATAATGGAGCGATCCTATTGGTTGGCTGGAAACATAGCAACGTAGCACATCAATGGCGGAAAGGGAGCCATAAGGGGCGTAATGTTACGTGTAGCATAGTGAGCGTTCGTGCCGTCAGGGCTAAAGAAGGTGCTCACAACGTGCAACGAGACAGATTTTAGCAGACGACAAAACCTATCATACTCGCTGAAAATGGTAGGTACATTACCCTTCATAGCACCGGTCAATACAGGGCTATATAGATGATAATATGCTTACCGAGTATGTATTCACTGTCGATTTCCGAACAAGAGTAGACGAAAGAGTAACTATTGTAATCAGTAGCCAAAATCCAGAGGTCCGAAGATACTGAAACAAAGTTTTTAATGTTTACATAGATTTCATGCTCAAAGTGAGAAGAATTATGTGCTTAGACGCGGCCAGTAGGTGTATTTACCTACTTTAATAGGAGACATGAATAAACGCTATCTTTAGAGCAGTATTACATGACTGTTCTACGGAATACCCGAAGTCGAAATCCCTGAGAACGGTATACAGAAAAACAGAACACCGCAGAATAAAATACAGAAAGCTCATGAGGCCGCTTACGGAATACCGAAAGTTCACAACATCGAAACCGAAAGATCTCGAAAGAACACTATGTCGAAATTTTCTTCAGGTTTGTACGTTAGTTTTGTCGTATTAAGATCCAGATTCAAATAACATAGATAGAACCAGAAAGGTAATTTCATAATGATTCGGTGTTAAACAGGAAGATAAATCGGTCTACCCATAATGTTCACAGAGTTTCTTTAAGACTCGGGTCAAAAGTATGTCTAAATGTTTACTGGCTCCCATGTCGCATAATTTTAATAGAAATATAACCGTAGATACTATAGCTAAATATAACTTACTTTCTTGCCCGCTGACATTGAAAGTAACCAACAGCTTCGCATTATCCACCACGGTGGCGGTACCAGCCTGAATATCCAGGACTTGATTCAGCACTTGTGTGTTCACAACAGTGACGACACCAGCCACAGTGTCGAGGTCGTAGTCTGCTCTGGCGCAGGTTCCGTCTTGGAATAGAGCTGGGTAGGAGGAGATGCTGTACCATCTGCCGATGTACTGTAAATTGAGGATGGTTTGAGTACCTACATTCTTAATAGAAAAGAGTGTGACGGAAAAAAATGAGATTTACTTTTGTATGGAAATTTAGTTTTTGCCAGCTGCTTCCTACGCGATGTTTCTATGTAAAAGTTTAAAGGGTAGGTATTTCAATCCCATGGGAACCAATTTATGGGTTGAGAAGTATGCTATGTTTGATTCCAGGCTTAGAGTTACATCTATGTCCATTTAGTAGTTTTGGCGTGAAGAAGTAACAAACATCCATCCATACATATAAACGTCCAAACTTTCTCATTTATAATATTAGCGTGACTAGCTTCTACCCGCGATTTCGCATAAAGGTAATTTATTCTAATCCTGGAATTAAATATAGTTTTTATACCATAAATCAGCTCCCATGGGATAGATACGTAACCACAGAATATAAGTGTGATAGTGTGAAGATAAAGAACAAAATACTATTAATAAAAATAATCAGATAATTTACATTGTTAGCATTGAAGTTAGGCTGCACTGCAATATTCTGATCGCATCGTCCTCTGAAGACGACAGGCCTGTCGTCGCTATGCTCGGGGAAGTAGAAGCACCCTTGAGGACTGCGGTCCATTTCCACGTAATAACGCTGGTCGAGAACGTCGATGGTATCGATTGTGTTGCTGATGGCAATCTGGGCAGTATCGTTTAAAGTGTGTTCACGGCCGAGTTTCCAACTGAAGACTGCAAAAACGTTATAATATATAGATCTGTGTTTGTAGGTGTTTTGTCAAAATTTTTGCGGGAATGAAAATGTTGAACAAGGTAATACATACCCAATGATATCTAACTGTAAGATTAGTTACTGAAACCTTTATCTTTATTTTAACGATATGTTAAATAATGATAAAAAAGTAAATTAGCACTTTTACACACTAGCAAATTTAGATCTGTATCGCTACGAATCAAGAACAAAATTAATTTTTTTTAAAACCCAACGACAGATTGTCATGAAACATGGCTAAGAACACTCAGTTTGGGAGCTACGATACCACAGACAGATACACAGACAGGTACACTGACAGACACGTTAAACTTATAACACCCCTCACTTTTTGCGTCGGGGGTTAAAAACGAAAAAACCTTAGAAACCAAACAAAGACACCATTTGGCGCTTTTCTTTTATTTTCTTGAGTTCTTTAACGGGAGAGATATTTATGGGTTCTTAAAAATTTAACTATTTCATACTTACATAGGTTTATACTTAAAAATGATTGCACTTACCGGTTCTCTCATCGCTGTTCGGGCTATCAATACAGCTATACACGAGGGCGTAAGTGTCATAATCGGTGTCCAGAACATAATATTCAACGACAGGGGCTGAAAAATAAATAGTAGTAATTAAGTAACCTGCCTCTGTTTTCCCGGTAGAGTACAATTTCGAAGTCTTCAAATCCCGAGTGAATAATATCCTTCTGAGAAAGCGTGCTCCATCTTAGGCCACATATTCACTTAAAAAGTGAGATGGTGGTCATACGCGTAATCATTATCGTAATTATTTATTCAATAAAATTTACAATTGTATTTGAAAGTGGTACGGTACACATAGCATGCGATGTAAATATGTAGAAAAAATTATAATTATTACTTAATTAAAATTGAGAATAATAAAAATCTGTTAACTTTACTGTAACTAATTACAATTCAAGTAGCTTTACTTCAATAAAAAAAGAAATCCAGAGTAGATCAAACAAAACTGAATCAATTAAAGAACTAGGTAAGTTAACAAAACTCGACTTACTGTTTGGGAACTGGACGTAGAGTTTGCCAGTGCCGTCATTAGCTAGTTCAGCTGTACCGTAGATGGTACTGAGGCTCTCATTGACGACTTCAGTGTTGTAGACCACAACAACGCCGTCACCGAGAGAGTAGTCCGCGTCACTGCACGTGCCGACTTGGGATGGAGATGGGTAAGATTCTATAGTCCGCCATAGTCCCAGGTACTGAAAAAAGTTCTTATTAAGAATGGGTGCATTATGATAAGCGTTCATAACGCCGACAAAAAAGTTATATGGAGTAAAAGAACTTATAACAAACTAAACAATTCAACAACGATTTATACAAAATATAACCGTATACGATGACATAGAATAGGTAGAGATTATCTTAATATACTTAAAAACCTTACCGCTGTAGCATTGAAGTTCTGCATTCCAGAGATATCACCGCACCTTCCTGGAAAGACCACTGGTCGTCCAGGCACAGGCTCAGGGTAGAAGAAGCAAGCCTCGTCAGTCTGGTTGACAGGTTCGTAGTACTGGTTGCCGAGGACGTTAATGTTGGCGATGGCAGTGTTAATAGCGGTGCTGTCAACTGGTCGCAGTTGTTTAGTTCTGCTGAGTTTCCAGCTCCAAACTAAAATAATAGTTACAGGTGTCTCAGTTGGGTATTATGTGGAAAAAAATAAGCAAAAAGACATGATACTAAATCTATGTAGGCCGAGTAGCAAATAATAAAATCTACAACTTCCTATCTGATTCGTTAAAAAAATGTTTCAAAACAAAAAATTGCTTAAAATATTTTTTTTAATTTTAATGGTATTCCCATAAGAACCCTGGCCAAATCATAGATGACTTAGAGAATGAATACTCACTGCCTCTGAAATCGGTTCCATCATTCTCACAAGCATAAGCTAATGCGTAGTTATCGTAGTCGGTATCAATAATCCAGTACGGAATTGTATGAACTGAAAATAACAAAAAGATGTTATTTTTAATAAAATAGACAGTTGAGTCATACAATTTAAACATAATACAAAACTTAATAAAGTATTAAAATCAGCTAGTTTATTACCTGTGCCATTAGAATTAAACGTAATGGTGAATCTAGCCGAATTGTCATTGGATGAGTATTGGAGACTGCCTTGAGTGATTCCAAGGGATTGAGCGTCCACGTTGTACGAGAGAAGGTCAAGACTGTTTCCGGCTGTACTGATGGTAAAATCATGGCTAATACAATCTCCGGTTTGTTGTATCTTTGGATAGGCCTCAACTTCGTGCCAAAGACCGGCGAACTGAAAAGTGAAGAAAAATTCAATGAGATCGTAATTTAAGATTTTGACAAAAACACAATGGCATGCAATCTTACCCGGGATAGTTGGAAATCCTGAACAACATTGATATTATTATCACACTGGCCAGGGTAAACCACAGGGACTCCTGGCTGAGGCTCTGGGTCGTAAAAACAGCCATCAGCAGTCTGGTCCCTGTCGATGTAATACCGATCGTCTAGCACCGGGATAGTGTTGACAATTCCTTGGATAATATTGGCAGCCGTCGTGGGCAGAACCTTTGTTCTACTGAGTTTCCAACTGGACACTAAAAATGAGAATTTGATACAATTAATAAAGATAAGGCACAAGTTTACTCGATGGCTTACGAAGAAATAGAACAAAATGTTCTCCGGGAAGGAATACAACATACCTGCTCGATGTTCTGTGCCGGTATTTTGACATGAGTATACGAGTGCAAACGTTGTATAATCAGTTTCCAATACCCAGTATGGTGACGGCGGAGCTGAAAAAGAAATTGTTATTAGGATATTTCCGGTATGGAATAATTATATTGTTTGTAAAAACATGGTGCGTAATACTAACCAAATTGTCCTAGAGATGGGAAGGTGACGAGCAATTTAGCACTACCATCTTCAGATGGAAGGGGTACAGCATAACCATCGATGGTGTCCAAAGTTTGGTTGATGACTTGGGTGTTGAAAACATCAACACGACCCAACTGTTCGTTGAAAGTGTAATCAGCGTTGTGGCAAGTGCCATCTTGGAAAGGCATCGGATATGATTCAACCGCATGCCAGAGACCCATATACTACAAAAGAAAATATCTACAGTAAGTTGCATACAATCGAACAATATTTACGTCAAGACTAGGAAGCTTTGGAAGCTTGGAAGCTCTTGTTTGCAACGCACAATGCTGCGGTAAACAGTAAAACGTAGTGTCACGACGCAACGTTAACTGTCGTGCGGAAAAGCGGTCATTTGATTTTGCTGCCGCGGTGTGCGACACGAACGAATCCGTTGTCGACGCCGTGACGCCGCCGCGTAGTGCGGTGTACCCGCTACCTACTTCACCACACTTGCCCCTCAACGCTGATGCAGACTTCGGCGGAACAAAAAACCACTCTAGACGTTTTTCATACGATTATGTGTCCGGCACCGCATACCGCAGCGTTGTGCATTGTGATCAAGAGACCAAGGCTTTAGAGAGACTAAAATAATACGAGTTAAAGAATGTGAGAGTATAAATACGTACGCCAACGGTATTAAAGTTAGTGACAACAGGGATATTCTCATCACACTGCCCACGGAAGATAGTAGGTCCACTGCCAAGTTCAGGGTAGTAGAAGCAAGCGTTATCGGATTGGTTAGTTGTCTGGTAATATCTATCATTTAGGACAAGGACGTTGCTGGTGACAGCGTCGATGGCATCGATGGCTTCAGGACTTAGAGAGGTGTCTCTACTCAGCTTGAAACTGAACACTGCAAGAAAGAAAAAATTTAGTAGTAGAGACAACAATAATAATTGTATTTAAAAATGGAAAAGAAGAGGATAATAGGCCCGGCTTTTTGGTAAATTGATGAGTAATTCACTGACCTCTTCTTTGTTGATTAACGAGGTTTATGCATCCATAAACAAGTGAGTAAGATTCATAATCGGTGTCCAGGATGTAAATTGGGAACGTCGATCCAGGAGCTGAAAGTAAAGTTTTCGGTTAGATTTTGTAAATCAATTTAGGAAAACCATATTTTGTATGTAGTTATTTAAATCAAAATCTTACTGTTTGGGAATACGACGTTAATAATTCCATCGTTTGCGTTGTTGGTCAACGTAGCTGTGGCATCGATTTCAACCAGAAGTTGATTGACAACCTCATTGGCTTGAATCAGAAGGTTACCAGCAGGTCCTTCCACGTAAGTGGCTTGGTTACATTGGCTGTTACCATCATCGTATGGGTAACTTTCAATGAGACGCCAGCGGCCTAAATACTAGAAAAAGATAACATTGAATAAGACCTCCAAATTTTGCAAAAGTAATTCAAGGAAGGTGAAACCAAGCCCGAAACAATGAGAATCTTGGATTTCTATCCCGAAACGGAACAAAATTTGCGTTTTTCTTTTATTAACAACACATTGTTTCAAGCGTCACATTGTCATTGAGATTTACTTTCATTAATTATTAAAACTACAAATATTATAATACTATACTGTAGAACTGATTAACCAATCTCTCAAAGACCTATATGCTTAGCTATTGAGAGAAAAATCAAGAAGTAGCTATACCAAAAATGGTCGATCCCCCACCCAATTGATTCCCTCTTTGACAAAAAGCAAATAAGCACCAAGCGCTTCAGAGTTAAAACAACGATGGATCTTACAGCAGTTAGGTTGAAGTCCTGAACATAAGGTATATTATCAACAGTATCACAAAGTCCAGGCAGTACAACCGGCGCGCCAGGCTCTAAGTCAGGGAAGTAGAAACAGGCGTCATCTGATTGGTCGACGGGCTCGAAGTAATCATTTCTTAGAGTGACAGTAGGGTTGTTGGCTATAGCGTTGTTGATCTGTGCGATTCCGTTGTTGGAAAGCTGTTTTTCTCTGCTTAGTTTCCAGGCCCAGACTGAAAATAGAGGTAATTTGTTAAGGAAGAAAAATTCCACAGCGTAACAAAAACAATTAACGTCTGAAATTATGTCCGCATAGGTTGAATTTGGACGATCAGATAGTACTGATACTACGAACTATATGATTCAGAATTCGAGTAAAAAGAAGCAGATGATCTTCATCGTAAAAGAATTAGCAAGCTGAAGTGGCAGTGGGCCGGCCATATCTCGCGAAGAACCAACAACCGCTGAGGTAAACGTTTTCTTGAGTGGAGACCACGACTCGGCAAACGTAGTGTAGGACGCCCTCCGGCCAGGTGGGATGACGATCTGCGAAAAACTGCAGGCAGATGCTGGATGCGACAAGCTGAAGACAGGGCGCTATGGCGCTCATTAGGGGAGGCCTATGTCCAGCTGTGGACTAATATAGGCTGATGATGATCTTCATCGATTGATAATCTCAAACGTTAATTATTTTTGTTTTTGTTCGGGAGGCTGGTATCAGAAATCATTATTAGCCTCCTACATCTGCATCATGAGAAGTTGCTTGCATCGCTGTGAAATCATTCAACTCTGGATATCCCCAGACGAAAAATTAATTTATTCCTTGTTTCCTACAGCGATATCTAAGGGCTCAGTTGGAAAATTAATTTCTGCCCAAGGTTTCCCCCGCGTATTTGCGGTATAATAAGTAGCCTATTGTTTAAGTTAGGCAACGTTCTAAGTGTGTGCCAAATTTCATCTTGATCTGTTCAGTAGTTTCGGAGATTGATTTTGGATAAGGAAAACTTCACATTTCACAAACTTTCGCATTATAATATTAGTACCTAAGATATTAAACTTACTTCCTCTAAAATCTGAGTTTGGTATATCCAAGCAGCTGTATATTAGAGCGTAGTCATTGTAATCCGTTGCGATAACATAGTACGGGAAGGAAATAGCTGAAACAAAAAGACATGCAGTTTATAACTGATAGGGCTCTTTAGTTAGCCATTCAGGTAAAAAGGTAAAGTAAAGTAAAGCCATATAACTCCCTGAATACTTAAACGTATCTCAGATTTAAGATCGTCTCAAGTGACGATTTTACGACAGTTTTTCATTTAAATTCGTCAAAAAGTCACTAGGTACGCGTTTAAATCTGAGTTGCGTTTGATACGGAGGTTAAAGTTTGGTAGCCATTTTTAAATTAGGTGCCTGCAGGGAGAGCTAACGGCGGTAGAGTCCGTAGGAAGTCCCAAAGGCGACCTCAGTGGCGCAGCGGGCGAAGGTCCGCCTGCGACATAGGAGGTTGCGGGTTCGATTCCCGCCTCGGGACAAATATTGTACGATTTGCAGATATTTGTTCAGGGTGTTTTGGATGTTTTCTATGTACAATAAAAAATATCTATCTATGTAATGTATTTTATTAACTATATCAGTTTAGTACCCATAACATAAGCTCTGCTTAACTTGGGGCTAGATAATCCTGTGTGAATTTTTCAGCATTATTTATTTATTTATGAAAGATTTTCGACTCTTCGTGTCGGTTACCTCGTAGCGCAATTGGTAGCGCATTCCTGTACTGACCACCCGTCCCGTTGAAGTAGATTAATTTTGGGTTATTATTTTAACTTATTATTTATATATTAACTTACTTGTGCCATTAGAAACAAAAGAAAGCGTGAACCGTCCTCCATTTTCGTTCGGGTAGAGAGTCAGCTGTCCATTGACAGCTGTCAAAAGCTGATCATCGATACTGGTTGATAAGAAGTTGAAAGTTGCAGTGCCAGTTCCAGCTGAAAAGCTGTGGTCGATGCATTGACCTTCTTGCGGGTCCTTAGGGTAGGCTTCTACTTCGTACCATACTCCTTGGAACTGAAAAGAATTAAAATATTTATGAGCGTAAATTCTGCTGATAGTTCGGAGACCTAATGGAACAGGCATTCAATGCCCTTGTCTTTTTTTTGTCGTGAAAACTGAAGGGCCTACAAACTATATCTAAGGTTAGTGCTGTCGCAACCATCTTGTTTCGGTCGTGGCATTAAGTATTCAGCGACTCCAGAATTATTTATTTATACATATTATAACATGCATAGACTGTTCCATTATATCTTTAGGCCGGTAATGCCAGTTGACTTCCTTTTGTCCCAGTAGTCTTGTGCATAGAACAACTGGAACAAAAGATGTCCCAGTAGCTTTGTGCATAGAGCAACTGGGACAACTTTTGTCCCAGTAGTTTTGTGCACAGAACAACTGCCACAAAAGTTTACTACAGAAAAACTCGGACAAAAGTTGTCAAAATTGTTCTGTGCAGAACAACAGCACGGGAAAACTGTGAATAAGCTATATTATCCATCTATGTATATAATATATCTGTTATCATGATGTTATGTGCATAACACAAGCTTTGAGTAGCTTAATTTGGGGCTAGATGGTGCTGTGTGGATTGTCCAGCATTATTTATTTATTTATTATTATTTATTATCAGCCTGCAAACGTCCGCAGCTGGACATAGCCCTCCCCCAAACGACGCCACAAAATAGCGGCCCTGAGGCGCTTCTATCCATCGCAGGGATGCGACCGCTACAATATCCCCATCAACTCAGGTTAGGATACTTACACCAGTTAGATCAAAATTAGGAACTACAGGAACATTAGCTTCGCAAGACCCCGGGTACACCACAGGCACCCCTGTCTGCGGCTCCGGGTAGTAGAAACAAGCTGCTTCACTCTGGTCTGTTTCTAGGAAGTACTGCTGGTTCAGGACCTGGATCTGACTGAAGACCTCGTTGATTTCAGACTGTGCTTCAGGTGTCAGCTGTTTTGATCTGCTCAGCTTCCAGAATGTTACTGTGAAAAGTTAAATGATGAAAATGTTACCCTATCACGGGAATAACGTAGAATTCATTTTATTTATTAAAAATACTGTAGGTTTGTACAAGAATGTTGTAAAATACACAGCTCAATATACTACGAGGGTCAATTTATTTAGAAGTATAATCGAAGCATTATCATTATCATTATCATCATATATCATATATCGCAAAGAGTATTTTTCTCTATAGCATTTCATTTTGTTCATTGACTGTTTTGTGTTAATAGAACAATACATTATCTATTAATTTGCGTTTGATAAAAAAAACAAAAGGTGCGTAGCATGCCATTGAAAACACTTTTTATCTTTTGGTATATCCACAAAGCGATTTCATTTTAGATTGGAATCTTATCAAACACTAATCATTATTTTGTAACAAGGCAAAATCATGAAATTTAAAATTAGAAGGAACGCGTTTTGACTTTGAAAATAAAGTTCTCTCATTCCAGCCTACGTCACCAAGTTGTAAGGTTGCAATCAGTTGTCAATTGCAACCTCCTTGCAACAATTGGAACTATAAGGTGTGGAACCTACTTGTGTTTTTCTTATCTAATGCAATTATTTAAAAAAAAAACAAAAGAGGCCAAAAAATCTTTTTTCAGTTAAAAGAGGGATGTTTCCAGCATGACCTCTTCCTTACCTTGCTGTTGATAATCATTGACGTTTGAGCAAGAGTACACAAGTGCGTAAGACGTGTAGTCAGTTCGGAGCACCCAGTAGTCTGACGTCGTGGTCACTGAAACATAATATTGCCATCATGTTGCCATCGTAATACTGAAAATTCAAATACAAAGTTTCGATTTCTACCTAATCAGTTTTTTATGATACCAGGTGCAAGATGTCTAGCTAGGATGCTTAAACAATACCTAAATAAAATTTTGCTAAATCTATAATTAAAACATATTGCGTGATAAAAATATGCACATTCAAATTAACTTACAAATGTAGCTAGGCAGATACCTATCTATTCACATAATGGAATACTCGTGTTTTACAAGATATTAAACTTACTACCTAGGTACTACCTACCACCTACCGGCGAAATAGGTCAGATACCTAAAGATAATCAATTTAGATTTTAAACAGTTAAAATCAACTCACTAATTCAGGCTACCTGTATTCGAATTCGATAATAGGAAAGTTATCTAAGGTCTAAAGCATGAAGGTCATTTAGGTTCCTACCTAAATAATATGTGTGTTCGCAGGTAGTAAATTTTATGCTCTAATTTCGGTTTGACGATAACGTAATTTTACTATGGGATTTGGCACACCGCCTCTAACTTGCAGACATGCAACTACGCAAGTCCGTACAAAAATGAGACGTCACGATGTCGTCTCGATACTATCGTAAATCTGAACTCAGGGCTCTGGGGTCCTATTTTAATTCTCCAACTCGAAATTGTGTGTTTCGTTTCGTAAAGTCTCTTTATTCACGGTTTCCTTTTTAACGTTTCACTATTTGCGGGTAATAAAATTACGCTTAATTATTAATTTATTAACCGCTAAAAATTTCTCTATGAGCAGAAATTAAAATATCGGAATTTATATCGGTCTTTTATTCAACTTCAATTTCATAAACAAATTTTAATTATTTAACTTATAAAAAAAAACAAGGGAACTAACTTAAGAGCTTCTAATTTTTCTACCGTGGTTTTATAGCTCTGCGTCTAGTTTATGCGTCAGCATCTTTTTAGTACTACTGGCACGTGCCAAGGCAGCTTTTACATAAGTGGAATTAAAATAACTATAATTTAAAAGAAAAATTAATTGCCACTATGCCTAACTAAAGTTCGATGTAAAATGCGGCTGCCGCTGTATTAAGGAACGCATCTCTTCTGTTTTGTTTGCGATTTATAACGTAAAAAAAAATTGGTTCACGTGCGGGAAAAAAATTGACATCTTGAAAAATCATTTGCATGTATTTCAAGCTCTTTGAATGTAAATAAATCAACTGTTCGATTCATTATGAAATCTTTAGACAAAATGAGGAATTCTATTGCTTAGCCTAATAGATATTTTAGATTCTTGGAAAATTTCCCTACAATCGTAAACAAATTACTATTCCTTATTCGCCATAAAGAGCTTTTACTGTACTGTAATAAACCGAATTGGAACACTAATTTTAAATTTTAAAACATACACTACACACACACTAAGTAGGTAGCTCCTGTTGCCCGGACTCTTAAGAGACCGGTGTCCTCAGAAGCACCTGAAACACACATTCACTACACAAACACATCTCGCATCCACTTACACTTGTACCACACAACATCATGAACTAACGTTAGAATAAGGTTAACAGAAATCTACCCTCAACAAATTTCTAAAAATAGTTATTCACGATTCTGTTTACATTAATTCTGAGAAATGTTTTTGAAATAACATATTGTTACTCATAATGTATGATAAGGAAGAGCGTTACCTCCTAATACAGGTATTTTATACTTAAAAGGAGGTCTCGAACACTGAACAATGTATTAAGTAATTTAAGAGAACAATAATAAACATTTTGATTTTTGAATTTTCATAAAACAAATGAAACGAAACAGACTATTGTGTATTTTAAAAAATAAAATAGGCATCCAGGTTCCCCATCTAACACAAACTCTCTTATGTTGGGGCTAGAGTTGCTATGTTAATATAGCAGCAATAAGATTTTTTTTATCTACAAGTGTTTAAGTAAAAGCAGGTAAAGATAACTTACGATTAGTCCCCTCAATTGGGAACGAAACCACCAATTTCCCGTCTGCCACGGGCACCGCTACTCCATTGATCGTCAACAAGGCTTCGTTGAAGACTTGAGTGTTGAAGACATCGACACCGGTTTCTTCCAGACTGTAGAAGGCATTGCTGCACTCGCCAAATTGGAAGGCCGTTGGATACTTCTCTATTTCGTGCCATAGACCCATGTACTGTGGTGGAAAGTCATTATTAGAGTGCATTTTCATGAAAATTGGAAGCAGGAGACTAAGCGGATTCTTAAAGGTGCAATTCCAAGATGGACGGCAGGCCGCAAACTGCATCTGCAGGCTGCAAGCGACACTACTGGTTTCTATGCATCTCTATGAAATTGATTCCAAGCGCGGCAACACTGCGGCCTGCGACCGCGTATGATGCATAGAAACCAGTTTGCGGCCTGCGGTCCATCTTGGAATTGCACTTTAAATCTTAAAAAAAATAATAGAGCGGGCGGCGGGCAAATTAAAGTGCCATCACGGGAATAAGTATTGTAAACTTTTTGATCAAATGTCAGGGCAAATGCCTACAAAATAATACCATATAGGAGTCCAGGTAAGTATTTTTAACCCTCGACGCAAAAAGAGAGGGGTGTTATAAGTTTAACGTGTATTTGTGTATCTGTCTGTGGTATCGTAGCTCCCAAACGGATGAACCGATTTTCGTTTAGAAAAAATAAAAAAACTTTAAAATCTTTTGGGTCATAGATAATTTTATCCCGAGTGTTCTTGCTCTGCATCAGCCATGTTTCATGAAAATCTGTCGGAGTTTTTTAAAATTTCTTGTGATATAAAAATCCTTTCAGCCGATTGAATGATTTGAGGTTATAAAGAGTATCAGATAATAAAATACACGAATACGTAGAAACACAAGAGAAACATAATCCGCCTCGCCGGGCAAAGCTTGTCGCCCACTTGCACAACATAAAAATGCGCATTCAAATACTCGTAACATTTAGATTCATTTGTATTGACGGCATCAGATGACAGACAGCTCGCGGTTTGAAGCTTGCGGGAAGAACAATGACAAAATGTCATGGTAAAATGTATCCAGCCTAAGCTTTTTAAGCCCATATTTGAATCCACGTTTTTGTGCTGCGTGATAGTGGTATTGGATGAGCGCAGAGCTTAATAGAGACTAGTTGCCTGAAACCACGTTTAGTATCACGCGAAAACGCATCTATAGTCTTTTAACCCTATCTATGCGTGATAGTTTTTAATGCGTCTCTGATGGTATACTTATAATGTCCTCCTAGCCGAATTCAGACCACTGCGGCCAGTCTCATCAGACACTAGCCAGATACTTAGGACATATGGACATATTATAGCGCAAAAGTGTGTCCGCAAACACAGGTGCACTCTCTATTCCCTCACTCTTATAATTCGATGGGACGACAGACCGACACGACCGGGGAGAAGTCAGGCGCAGAACCGACGGATTAACGTGCTTTCCGAGGCATGCGGGTATAACACCGCAAACTTCCTGACTCCGGGCTGCTACTGTGAATTTTCGTTACTAGAAAAACCCACAATAACAACTATTGGCACGACCCGGGATCCGAACCCAGGACCTCATAATCATCGGTTGAACAAGCTGACCGCTAGACCAACGAGGCAGTTAAAAGTTAGTAATATCTGATAATATAGTAACAACTCACGTCTTCAGCCGAGAAGTCACTGACAACATTAATGCTCTGATCACACTGTCCTCCGAAGACCAGCGGCTCGTTGACATCGTTTCTCTCAGGGATGTAGAAGCATCCTGCATCAGTTTGGTCGGTGGGCTCATAGTACATGCTGTTGAGCTCTACAAGGGAGCTGATCACTTGGTCCACTTCGGCTTGTGCTGATGGTGGAAGCTGTCGGGTTCGACTGACGACCCAACTGAAAACTAGGGAAGGATTTGATTAGCGTTTGGGTAGGGTATCTCGTCATTATGGGGCGACAATGCCCATCTGGGCACAGAGGTCATTCGCGGTTTCAAATGTGTCTGTCCTGTTTGTGTCCTATTCGGGGGGAGGAAAGGTGACGAAATAATGGGGTCGGCGAGTGTGTGGATAGGTGGGCTCGCCGGCCATGTATAGGAGGAAGAGGGGACGCCAGTCGGGCCGCGGTAGGTTTTAAATGTTTCCGTGGTTCGGCAAAAATGGCGAGAGAGGGACACCGGAGAGGTTTTTAGTGGGTATTTTTTCCTTCTCAGGGCGTCGAGTCCCACATAATTATGTTCCCCCAGTTCAGACCAGTTTATTCGTAAACGAATTGCCTCGAAGAATAAAAAAAGGGTATATTTCTTCATGGGAATTATTGCCGTTTGGAAAGAAAGTATACATACTACTTAGGTTTTTGTTTGTATAGTGCTTATCAACATTTATTTAAATTCTTTGAAGTATGCTACCACTTTTTTATATTCCAAAATATGAACAGATTTGAGATGTTTTTGTTCAATTACATGACCAAGCCACTTGTCTGTACAAGAGTACCTACAGGGTCAAAAATCTTTAACCTATCCTATGACTAGATATTATTATCTTTCTCGACGATGTAAGTAACTGGACTGTTTTGGTTTATCCCCAACTTTGCTTTCGAAGTCGTTTTCTAATAAAACAAACGTTTTCTTATAAAACAAACGTTTTCTAATAAAACAAATGTTTTCTAATAATTTCAAATCAAGCGATATAACAACATAAAACATTTTTTAAGATGTATATCGCTAACAAATTCACAAAGGCTTATATGAATGGTCCTTAAGAATATGATCCACAAGTTATTAATTTAATTCGCTTACGGTGCCCCGCGCGGACTTTCTATTATATGCAATTGGTGAGTAACCACAGCAGAGATGTATTAAATAGTAACTTACTTTGTCTGGTACTATCAGTAACATTCTGGCAAGTATATGTAACCGCCCACTGATTGTAATCCGTGCCCAGAACCAACAGTTGCTCTTCCGCGAAAACTGAAAAAGAATTTAGTTTAAGGGCGTATCTTGTTATTCACTTCATTATCATCCACACAAACGTGGCTTACACGTGAGGATATGCTTGTTATCAGTATTTTTCTGAATTTGGTATTATTTTTATCATTTGATTAGATCTTTCAAGTGTTTGTTTCAAGTTATTAAGGAATTGTTACAAGTTCAGAATGACGTTTTATAATTCACCATTATGATTCATTGTCGAACCAATCATCGCTTTCACTTTTCACTTTTTTGGAATGTGAATAGTCGAAAAATATTCTAAAGTTGAAATGTTAACTTACTTCCCGGTGCTACTTCCAACACCACCCCAAGTTCGCCGCTATTATCACCGCTGGTGACGGTGGCGTAGCCCTCAATGGTGAACAAGGCTTGGTTGATGATCTGACTGTTGACCACGAGGACCCTGTCTCCGCCATCGCTGTACTGGGCTCGGCTGCAGCTGCCGACGACGTTCGGAGAGTAGTAGCTTTGGATCTCATGCCATACTCCTAAGAACTGCAATGTAAGAATGATTAGAGCATGTAAATCACCATATAGGTTAAACTGTTTTAGTATTCGATATTGGAACAAATATTTATATATATTAGATATTGAGGCAACCGATGATGGAAGCAATTATAGAGATCCGGGTTAAAATAAAACCGATAACATTAACTTGGAAGCATAATTCACTTACATCTGAAACGCTGAAGTTGGCAACACCAGTAATACTCGGGTCGCACTGTCCTGGCAGGACCACAGCTTGGCCCGGCTCGAGAACCGGCAGCTGGTAGCAAGCGTCATCACTGTGGCTGACCTGCCGAAGCTGGGTAGTTTGGATGCCCAGCAAGTTGTTCATTATCGTACCCAGGTTCAACTCTACCCAGGGGCTAGGATACGCTGTTTCTCTACCAAGCATCCAAATGTACACTGGGAAGAAAAAGTACAATAACTGATCAAGTTCTTTCTCCATATTGATACTTGGTATGTTGTTATTATCATCCAAGCATCCAAATATAAAGACTGGGAAGAAAAGAACAATACTGATATAATTCTTCAGACTTCGGAAGGCATTGGAAGCTCACCATTTCTGTGTGTTGTTCCAACATTTTCGCAGCCGTACACAAGAGCGTAGATCGAATAGTCTGTGTGTATCACCCAGAAGTCGATAGCTGAAAAACAGAAGTGTTACAGTTAGCTTAATTTCTTTCCGCACTCGGCTGACGCTCTATCGCACATCTAACATACATATGTTTGAATGACTCCTTGGGTTTAATAATAGCCAACTAAGCCATCTATAATAAAAGAGAAAATTCTGAAAGTCAACTGTAAACAACTTTGCATGCTTGTGCTGCAACACAGCACACTGCTTGTGTTAAAAAGTTGAAGGAATACTCTTAGAATGCTTGTAAACTCTATAGTATAGATCTCTTTAGTTTTCTTGTTGGTTTTTATTCTACCAACTTCATCACCACAGCCTTTACTGTTCCGCTGCAGGACATAGTCTTCCCTGATAAACGCCTTACTCATAGCCAAAACCCTCAACGCTGTTCTTGCGTTTTTGAGATCGCAGTTCGTGGATGTGTTCGGCAGGAGGCGCTGCTGCCCGCCCCCCGGTGGTAATCTTTACCTCTTTTGCCTACTTGCGGGAAATGTTAGGGTGGTGTAAATTCTAAACTAACCGCAACCACACATTCATCTAAGGTTCTTAACTCTACTTACGGCTGCTTGAGAGTGTTGCTATATTCAATGACAGCTGCGCAGGGTTGGCACCAATAGATACATCTCCTGCATATTCATGGTAGAAATTCTCTCTTGTTGTCTTCTTGATGACTGTGAGCCTGTCATCGACACTCGTCAACTCAATCGACGAGCAGTCACCGGGGAAAGAGTGGGCATTTGATATTTCATACCACGTGCCTGTAAACTGGAAGTACATAGTGCGATTTTTTTATTATATTTTGACATTTTATGTTCGTCTTTGCTGCCCTTGATCCTTGAGCATCATTGAGTTGGGATTGGATTTGGGATGTAATATGATTTATCAATATTTTAAACCCTGGATTTAACAGCATTTTGTCTGTGCTCATACTAAACACAAAGTATAGCAAAGTCTGCGTAATTGATTTTAATAGAAAGCAAAACCACGATAAAATGTAGAGCTGCAGAGCACACCGTATAAATGTAAAATTCTCACGTCACTTATCCTAAAAAGTCCTGCCAAAGGCACATAACCGCATTGTCCTTCTTGTAAGATTTGTCCAACACTGGCACCAAGAACAGCAAGAACACTCAAAAATAATAAATTAAACTTAAACATTTTCACATTTTTAATCTAACCTAACCTACGCACTACATTAATTAACTTATTAAAATGCCCAATGCCATGTTATCTAGAAATTAAGCATTTATATTTAATTTGTTATCGATAATTTGCTATCGTATTTTTTCGTTTGCCTCTATTTATGACTTCATTAATCCATATTAATTAAATCCTTTAATCAAGTCTACTGTTATCTTGAGAATGCATGTATCACATACATAAGTCAGTAGAAAGTTAGAGAATTTAAAATATAAAGGTAGGTTATATTCCTCCCTAACCCTGAAAACATGTCACCTATCTCCGGTCACAAGAGATTTGGAACCCCAAGTCTCGTAATTAATTACACACATTCGTTTTGGTCTTATAATTTTAAATTTGTTGTTTTTATATAAAACTTCTTGCTATCTTTATTTTACCTTAAGATTTCTAGATTTAAAATATTTCTGTTAAAAATCTTGAACTTAGCAAGGGGGTTAATCTTTGGATGAACATCAATCAACTTTAATGATAATCTAAAAAGGGATCCAGATTGTATATTGGTGGAAAATCTCTGCAATTACTGTAACAATTTTGTAAAGTAATTCACTAAATAGTTACATCATCCTTGAGTGTAGTTAGAACCTTAGATCACAGTGTTACTATACTTAAAATAGTCCAGGCTTTTACATTTTAAACATGTAAAAAAATGCGCAGATATGCAGGTCTCGACAGTGCCCATTTGCTCCCCTTGGAGTCGAGAGTAGGTCCGAGGCGTACCGAGGCGACCGAGTTTGAAAAAAAAAATCTGAGCCTCTTTGATCAAAGCGATGCGTGACCTGAGAGCTGGAGAATAGGTATCTGGTGCAGCGCACCAGCATTGCCATACAGCGGGGCAATGCAGCCAGTGTCTTGGGGACGCTTCCGATTGGTATTGATATGGATCAATTAACTACCTGTAGATTGGTTCAATGGTTCAATGGTTCATTTATTGGTAAAATATAGCATTACACGTCAATTAAAATATCTAAAGTACACGTTAAAATATACTAAAGTATATAGATGGTACATTCAATTATAAAATTTCAATTATACATTTTGATTAAAACAATACATTAGTAAATTAAAAAATAAATCAATTAAAATAATAAATTAATCATATATAATTATGTCATTAGAATAATATTATTTTCGATAAAAATACAATTTTATTTAACGAATTCGTCAATCCTGTAGAAGGATTGTTCGATCAGCCAGTTCTTTAATTTATGTTTAAAGGATTGCGTTGACTTAGCACTCGTGAACGTGTTTGGGAGATGATTGTAGACCGCCGGTCCCATAACATGAATAAGTTTGGAGGTTTTAGTAAGGCGCCGCTTCACGGCCCTCAGTTTCTGCCTGTTTCTCGTGGTGTAGGTGTGACCGTCACCGAATTTAGCGTACTCGCTATGGTGGTTACGGGCGTACATGGCTGCTTGGAGGATGACCAGGCAGGGGACTGTTAGGATTCTTAGTTCCATAAAAATCGGGCGGGCAGGAGTGTCCTAGGGAACGCGGACTATCGCTCTAACAGCTCTCTTCTGCATTCTGAACGCTCGCTCCCAATCAGCGGCTTTCCCCCAAAACTCAACGCCGTATTGAAGGAGCGAATGAACAGAAGCGAAGTAGCAGCTCCTAGTCATGTTCTGGTCCAGCGTCGAGGACAACCGCCAAAGCGCGAAGCACGCCCGACCAAGCCTATCGCAAAGCTTGTCAATATGGAGCTCCCACGTCAGACCCTCATCGAGCTGGAATCCTAGAAAAGTAGCTGTCTTGACCTGGTTTACAAGCCTGCTTCCCAAGCTCACGCTCAATGACCTCTCTGCGCGCCCGGCCAGGTTAAACATCATAAAGTTCGTTTTCGTGACATTTAGTAGGAAGCCATTCATTCGAAACCAACTATTTAGTTTCTCGGCCACCATGCTCAATCTCCCCTCCAATGAGTCAACTGTGGGCGCCTTGACTACGGCGGCAACGTCATCCGCGTACATTAGTACGTCTGCGGTATTTAAACACCCCGGCAGATCATTGAGGAGGAGAGAGAACATGATGTTAGAGAGCGAAGAACCCTGCGCGACTCCTACTGAAGCCTTAAGTGGTTTTGAAGTCACCCTACCTCCAGCCCCCGTGACCACCTGATACCTACCAGCCATAAAGTCCGTTAGAAGAGACAGTGACGGACCGCTAAGTCCATAGTGCCTCAGTTTTACAGCGAGAACGTCATGATCGGCGACGTCGAAGGCCTTCGACAGGTCGCACATGATGACTCCCACGTGCTGCCGATTCTGTCGGGCCTCCATTACGCGCCGCACCAGCTCCCGCGCTACGTCTGTAGTCGACCTTCCCGCCCGATATGCATACTGCCTATCGGACAGGGACTTTGTCTTCCCCAGGAATTCCGTTAGTCTTGCACTGAGTCCGTGCTCAAAGACTTTGGCTATTCCTGGGATAATCGAGACAGGCCGGTAACTGTTTACCTCTTCTCTTCTGCCTTTGCCTTTGTAAAGTGGCGATACTCGAACATTTTTCAATGTTTGAGGGTATCGTCCCTCCCTAATGCATGCGTTAAAGAGATCTGCGAGAATAAAAGATAATGGTACTGCTGCGGCGTACAATAGAGACATCGACAGCTCATAAATGTCCTTAGTGGGTTTGTGCGCCACCCCTTGAGTTAGTATCTTCCGAACCTCTGCGGGTGTAAAAGGTCGGAATCTGATCGAGCAGTCCACCTGTGGGATTGCATCCATCAATGCTTGCTTGGCTGCTTTGACGTCCGCGCGAGGCGCGCCGCATAATTCTGCAGCGTTAATAAAATGCGAATTAATTGCATCGACTGCCTCTGATTCCGAAGAATACTTGGAGCCATCAGGTTTCCGAATGAACTCTAGAAAATCATGATTCCGCCCGGTCCGTCCGGTCTCCAGTTTAACGACATCCCACATCGATTTAGTCGTATTTGTCGCATTTTTTATTAAATTACAATAAAAGTAGCTTCGCTCCTTTCGTATCACATCATCAAATTTTGCTTCAAAGTTATTTAACTTGTTCGACAAAGCTGTGTTCGAAGGAAACTTAGTGATTAAAGATTTAGTTTCTCTTATCAAAAATTCCAAGCTTACTATTTCCTCTGTAACCCATGTTTTTTTATAATTTTTTGTGTCAACTTTTTTATAAGGAAAACATATCTGTAATTTATTTTTAATTATATTTAAAACTGTCATAGCTAAATCATCCGCTAGCAACCGTCTTCCACTAACCTCAAACCAGTCAACGCTTTCAATAGCGGCTACAAAGTTACAAGTATTTGCGTTTGTAAATAGATTGTTTGCAACAGTCTGAAGTTAGCTGAATTGTTTTAATAGTAAACACTAGTTCTAATTTGTTTCTATTTCTTATACAATAAGCGAAGATTAATTTTGCCTACAGAAGCTGTGGGTAATATAATTAATCCTAAATATCCAATAGCACAAGATCACACGTTGTAAGTACAAAGATTTTGGGAAGGCATCGTATTATGCTCTGAAATAGGACGAAACAGAAAAAAAATACGATAGTAAAAGGCACAGTCGTATTATTTCTGGTCGGGACCACCATGATCATACAAAATACAATCACTAAGGGCGTCATTATCGCAAAATCGAAGACTACACGTCAAATCTCGTTTATGAATTCGCACTTATCACATAAACTCACATTGTTAATCAGGAACTCAGCCTCCAAAGAAATGTTCGGATCACACCGTCCTTCCTGGTAAACTTGGCTTACACTACTGCCAAAAAGAGCAAAAAAGCTTATAACTAAAATCTTATACATTTTCAGATCATTATTCTCACCCACCATTCAATAACTAAACTTATGAAATGCCTCGTTATCAGAAATTATTGCATTTATATTAATTCCTTATCGATCGTGATAATCTTTTATGATATTTTGGCATTCTGTGATTTATACATAGCTAGGTACGTATTACGATTTTATTGATGATCCTAAAAGTAATCTATTAATTTAATAAACTTAATCAGTAATGTGTTAAGAATTCTGCAATATTAGCGGTTTTTAATATATAGAAAGTAAGGTTTCTATTAGAAATTGCATTTTAAAGACGTAAAAACTAAAATAATACTCCATCTACTTAGTCGTGATTTCGAATTAATTACTAGTAACTGATAAGTCCAGATTAAGATAAATATGTGATAATAAATAATCAGGAACGCGCTTATAGCTGAAAACATAAAATGAAGACACTTTTATTTAAAGGTCCTGCTCCTATCTGAGATACAAAATCGGCCGTAGGTACCCGAAAGAAGTTATGGGGCGTAGGAATAGACCTCCCATTGTGCCCGTGAATGTCGTAAGAGTCACAAGGAACCCATCAAAAGACCGGCAGCAGCTTTTTTCTACGTATTTTAACACACCCACACTATTTTTACCAATCTGCCTACCAAGCGTGGTAATTGGTCGTTTGTCCTTGTCCCTTCATAATATGATTATGCTGAATGTGCCATTTAGCAGTTAGCACGCTGAAGTGTCAGTGGGCCGGCCATATCTCACGAAGAACCGAAAACCACTGGGGTAAACGTGTTCTGGAGTGGAGACAGCGACTCGGCAAGGCGTTCGCCTTCCAGCTAGGATGACGATCTGCGAAAGACTGCAGGCAGATGCTAGATGCGGCAAGTAGAAGACAGGGTGCTATGGCGCTCATTAGGGGAGGCCTATGTCTATGGACTAATACAGGCTGATGATGATGCTGATATGCAGCTGTGGACATTATGAGCTACTTAAATCAGCAAGTACGCTTAACAGGATAATAACCACAGAACTATAACTATACAAAATAAACCAGCAAGCAACGGAGCAGCAGTGGAAAGTTTGAAGGATGTGGTTACTCAATAATTTGGCGGGACTCTCAATTGAGTAAATGTCTGGTCACTGCTCTGTACTCTGTACTTTATAATGCCTGTACACAGAGCAGTGTAATTTTATGAAAAGGCAGATGCAGCTTGACGCTTCCGTTTGGTATTGATGTGTATTTTATATATATTAGGTCCTTACATATGAAATTGGCGTTTTGTATGGGAGGAACAAAAAGTCGAATATTTTTTAATATAATATATTTAATTAATCAAAGTATGAACCATTATTTTCTATGCACTTTTGCCATCTTTTAGGTAGTTCATTGATCCCTTTACTAAAAAAACCAGTCGGACGGGAATCAATAAAATCTTTGAAGGCGATTTGGACTGCCCCATCGGAGTTGAATTTTTTCCCTTGCAAGAAGTTATCCAAATTTCGAAAAAAATGGTAATCTGTTGGAGCAAGGTCCGGGGAGTACGGAGGATGTCTTAGACTGAGAATGTAACGCAGCAGTCGACGCGCGTTTGCCGGTTTGCTTCAGTCAATTCGTGAGGTACCCACCTTTCAAGCTTTTTAATCTTCCCAATTTGCTTCAAGTGAATTAAAACAGTTTTATCACTAACACCGCAGCCTGCAGCTAACTCGGACGTGGTTTGCGATGGATCCGCTTCCACAATAGCCTTCAACTCTTCATTATCAACTTGAGTCTCAGGCCGTCCACGGGGCTTGTTCTGCAAGTCGAAATTTCCAGAACGAAAACGTTGGAACCAAAAACGAACTGTGTTTTCTTTTGCAACACGACCGCCATACACATCATTCACCCTTCGAGTTGTTTCCGCAGCACTAGTGCCACGGCGGAACTCGTACTCGTAAATAATGCGATATTTTAAGTTTTCCATTTTGTAAAATGAGTGACGCAAACAGAAAACAAGATCCGTCAAGTGCGAGTGTAACTCGCGCGCTGAGGGTTTTGAACGTTTGTCAACAAATATGTACCAAAAGTACCGGTTAGAGACTTCGCAATTTAACGAATACCTAAGAATAGTAGGTACCAACCTACATTTCAGATGGATCTCTCTGCATGCTTCGGCTAAGGTTGGTAATGGTAAATTTTTCGACTTTTTTCGAAATATTTCAAAAAGTATGAAAGCTACAGAAATTTGAATAACTGGTTTGAAATGTCCAAACCGATACCTTTTATTTGATACCCCACTCGGTGGGGTAGCCCCCCTTTTGAAAATTATTCCTTTTTGACCATTTTTCAAAAAGTGTTCTTTTTACAGACTTCTCTATATTTTTCCTGTAAAATATAGATCTATATCTACAAACGCTTCATACATTTTAAATGGATCGCTCGGCAAACTTCGGAGATAGGGGGGGGGGAATGGGTATTTTTTGGACTATTTTCAAAATATTTCAAAAAGTATGAAACCTACAGAAATTTCAAAAACTGTTCTGTAACGTACAAACCGATACCTTTCATTTGATACCCCACTCGGTGAGGTAGCTTCCCCTTTTGAAAATTATTCCCCCCCTTTTTGACCATTTTTCAAAAAGTGTTCTTTTTTCAAACTTCTCTATATTTTTCCTGTAAAATATAGATCCATGTCTATAAACGCTTCATACATTTTACATGGATCGCTCTGCAATCTTCGGAGATAGGGGGGGGGGAATGGGTATTTTTTCGACTTTTTTCGAAATATTTTAAAAAGTATGAAACTTACAAAAATTTCAAAAAATATTTTGAAATGTACAAAATGATACCTTTCATTTGATACCCCATATGACTCTGTAGCTATCTTTTAAAATTTCGGCATCACAATTTGTATGGAAAATATTCATTTTCATTTTTCATTTATTTTCAATTATTTTTCTCTAAATCTGTACAGGCGCACGAAATGTATTATTATTTTAAATTTCAAGTTGATAGCTGCAGTAGTTTTTGAGTTATTAAGGAGGGAAAAAAGGACAGACAAAGCGAGACCATAAGGGTTTTGAAACCGATCTTCGATCTTCAAAACCCTAAAAACAGAAGAAAAAAAACAAATGAATGACGATCATCGAAGCACAAATACACGAGTCTATAGCTGTACAAATTTGAATTTGGAATTCCTTACCAAAGAGGAGAAATTTGTGATTAAAGTGGCCAGTACGAAAAACGCCAATTTCATATGTAAGGACCTAATATATAAATCAATACATTATGTGCTCATGAGCGATGTCTTCCAGACAACCTGTTGTACTAAATTATGCTTACTACATATAGATATTTTTTATTTTACATAAAAACCTCCAGAACAAATATCTGCAGATCGTACAAATATTTGTCCCTAGGCGGAAATCAAACCCGCAACTTCCTGCGTTGCAGGCGGACTGCGCCCCAAATAAATATATATCATTTCTGTGCTTCGCCGCTGCGCCACAGAGGTCAATATGGATCAGTTGAGCTAACTCTTGATTGTGATTGCAACAGTCTGCAGACAGCTCAATTGTTTTAATTGTAAATACTTCTTCTAATTTCCTTCATTTCCTATTTTTTTTTTAAGGGCAGTAGCCTTAATTTTGTTTTTTTCCTAAATTGTAATTTTCTTTGTTAATAAATTTATCTGTATGGGTAGGGATTTTAGGCTATTCGTTGCAAAATTCGGAAACTTAAAATTTCGTTCTGTTGTCCCCTTTAACACTGAACGACCATTGCTAGATTGAAAAAAATCGGGTAGATGCCTATTTCTTCGAGGCATCTTAGCGATTTTTGTTGAGCCTATTTTCAACGAAAATTAATATAGCGGGTTCTCAAAAAAACAACGATATCATTGAAATAAAGATTAAAAAATCGGAATAAAAATTTTCAACGGTCTTGCCTATGATTTTTGTTTAGATCATGGATTATCGTTTGACTATTATCTCACCTGATGATAAGCGGACGATAAGCTATAATGTGGCCATGTTTGAATGATCACGAAAATCTAGACTAGAAGTCAGTAGTCAGTCAGATTTTCAGCAAAGTTTACCGCGGCGGCGAAATACTAATGTCCGTCTTCTAAATGGCCAATTAGAAAGTTAATCTATAGGTACTTATAAAAAAACCTCACAGACATAAAAAAAACAATATGTTTCCGTTTATTTTAATACCTACGTAAATTTACATACTTTGTCGATTTGAGCACTTTCTTTCGAAAAATATGGCTAACTAATTATAAATAAATAAATAATGCTGGACAATTCATACAGCATTATCTAGCCCCAAGCTAAGCAGAGCTTGTGATTATGGGTACTAGATAAATGATATACTTAATACAATTCACTGCATAGATAGATATTTTTTATTATACATAGAAAACATCCAGAACATCCTGACCAAATATCTGCAGATCGTACAAAAATTTGTCCAGAGGCGGGAATCGAACCCGCTACCTCCAGCATCGCAGGCGGACCTTCGCCAGCTGCGCCACTGAGGTCGTCAAATTATATCTGAAACTCGATTACAAGCAAGTGAGTTTTAAGAAATCAAATAACCTTGCGATCTCCAACTCCAGCGTGCTGATTATAGGCACTACCCCCCATGGAGTTAAAGCCACTAAGGCGCCAGGGGGAGGCCTGCGTCCAGCCGTGGACAAATATACGCTGTTCAGGTGAGGTGAGGAAATTACCCTGAGTGTGAAGACTTACGCACTATAATAACAAAAACCTTAGAATTGTGTCTAAGTTTAAGTGTTTTTGTTGTTGTTGTGGTTGGCTTAAAAAAATACTTTGAATTTGGATGAAGTTCAGGTGTCTTAATCGCTTTTACTATTTGTCGCCAGATGCTCCTTCTATAGTCAACAAAAATTAATTCCGTACCTAGTAACAACTATGCTGTAATCTTAGTCACCCCTGGACGGATCCCGACCACCTAGTTATCTCAGGGAACAATCAATATGTTTTCCTTTAGTAGGTAGGTATCTATAAATACTTCATCACGATTATTCTTTCCAAGTTCTGTCGTCACTAAGAATTTTTCTTTACTCTATCTTTATATAGTTACCTATCTGTAACTAATTCATGGTGGTATTCTGTTTTGATGAATTATTCTTTCCAAGTTCTATTGTCACTAAGAAGTTTTCTTTACTCTATCTCTATTTAGTTACCCATCTACATATAAATACTTCATGGTGGTATTCTGTTTTGATGAATTATTCTTTCCAAGTTCTATTGTCACTAAGAAGTTTTCTTTACTGTATCTCTATCTTTACTCTATCTCTATCTAGGTACCCTATCTATAAATACTTCATGGCGGTATTCTGTTTTGATGAATTAGTTGCCTAGCTTACTTTGTAAATTAACAATAACTTGATATTTCCGCTCATGCCTTTCTAAAAACGTGTATTCCAACTTTTTTTTATAGAAGAGTTACCAACGTGTTACACTTGTGTAACAGTGTTACTCGAAGGGGAAAAAAAAAATCCCAACGAGACACACTGTGACTGGATCTGGTGTGGCTCGTTGGGAACCCATCTTTGCGGCAGCGGGTAGCACTGCGTGTTGTTGGTGCGTTTGCTGTTCGCATTCGATTTCAACTTTTTGGTATGGAACGTGTTTCGTCTATTCTTTGTATTGCATGATGAGGATTTAGGTACCCGTGATTGTTGAATACGCATTGTTAAAACATACACTGCACAAATTGAATGTAATCACACTAGTATTATAAATGCGAAAGTTTTGATGGATGGATGGATGGATGAATGTTTGTTACCTCTTCACGCCAAAACTACTGAACGGATCTGGTTGAAACTTTGCATACAGGTAATTCTAATCCTGGAATCAAACATAGGCTACTTTTTATCCCATAAATCAGTTCCCATGGGATAGAAATCACCTTTAAACGTTTCTATAGAAACAACGCGTGCAAAGCCGCGGGCAGAAGCTAGTATGAAATAATTCATATTCATTTATTGCTGTGGCTACTAAAAATGATGACTAATTTAAAAAGTATTTTAACTGTCCATAAATAGATTTCTATTCTATCAAAAAACTGAGAAATCTGTGTAACCTTGTTTAGTTATTAAATTCCTTTGTTTGAAAAGTAAACCTAAGCTGTGTTTGGAAATTATGCTTCTTTAAAACGTAACCACTTGAACTTTGTAATGTTCCACCATAGGACCAGCAGACGCACAGAAAAATACCACCCGTACCTGGTCGACATACCACAGTATCGCACCAAAAAATTCTGCTCTACTTTTTTAATAAGCACGGCCAAAGAGTGGAATGAGCTTCCTGCGTCTGTTTTCCCGTTCGAATATAATCTTGACTGGACTTGAGTCTTCAAGTCCAGGGTAAATAAGTTCCTTCTGGGAAAGCGTGCTCCTTAGGCCACATCTTCACTTACTTTAAGTGAGTTGGCGTTCAAACGCTTGACCATCATCAATTAAAAAATGTAACAGGTTGAATAAACAACTTTAAAAAAGAAAAAAAAAACATTTTTGCGGCAAATTGTTGGTAGGTACTTTCTCGGATGAGTGCGTATCATAATAAAATAACAATATCCACAAGAACCTCATGGACATTAACTGATCTGTGACGAATAAGGTACCTTAGGGGTAAATGGAGCATGAAGTGGCTTGATCGATAGGTACTTTTCATTTGTACGAAAGTACGTTACTTTTCATTACCATATTATTTAAGTCTTATTTACACGGCGAATTTACCGTAGGTTTTCACGGCGAAAAAAACGTGTGCGAACAAAGGCCTATGGAGTCTACACACCAAAGTCGGCGGACTGCACCTACAAGTTGATAAAATAAATAAATAAATAAAAAATGATGGACAATTCACACAGCATTATCTAGCCCCAAGCTAAGCAGAGCTTGTGTTATGGGTACTAGATAACTGATATACTTAATACAGTACACTACATAGATAGTTTTTTTTTAATATATATAGAAAACACCCAGACCAACGGAACAGATTTCTACAGATTGTACACAAATTTGTTCCGAGGCGGGAATCGAACCCGCAACCTCCTGCGTCGCAGGCGGACCTTCGCCCACTGCGCTACGAGGTCGTCAAAATACTGTCTGCTATCTACAATATTCAAAACGCAACATCCAGTCTCGATAGATTAGTTACCTACATATATTAGATTATTGCACTGGTGGTATCAGGAACAATTCCTATTGAACATAATGTGGGATCCGTGATGAATGACAATAATGTTTAATAAAATCGCTCATAAAACAATTACCATGAAAACAAATAGCTAGGTATAATATAAGTGTGTTAAGCGTTTGATACTATGCCCCTCACAAAACAGAAGAGCTCAGAACAGAACCATCTAGAATCATCCAATCACAATAAGCAATTTTGCAATAAAATAATTCAATTCGAAAATTGAATCCTGTCCATGACCTCTGTGCCGGGACGAGGCTATAAAAGGCGGGTCTTGACTGAAATCTGTTAGTTCTCATCTGAGTGTTGAGTCGTGCTAATCAAGACAAAATGCTGCAGTTTTTCTTCGTGGCTTTCGCGGCGGCGGCTATGGCGGAGATGTCTCACAATGGACCTTGTCCTGACATCAAGCCTGTGGAGAACTTCAATTTGACGGCCGTAAGTAAATTAAAATCTTCAACCAGGTCGAAATAATTTCATTATAGCTACTAAACAGACTACCAAAAACCAAAAAGTCTATCGGGAATTTTAAAATGTTCTTAAAATAGTTTTGCCAAGCCATTTGTTTAAAATTTTATCTTTCAAATGATTGGTTTTTGAAATTGGTCTTAAACCAAAATCAGCTCAAATTAATGGACCAAAATGGATAAAAACTATGGGCATTATATTCTTATACAAACCACATTGGAACACCTAAATTTTAACAGTCTTATTTTTAAACGTAGTATTTTTTATAATGCTCACCCCTCACAATTAGAAACTTCTAAGAAATCTTTATTCACAAAGAATATTACAATCAAATAATAGATATAAATTAAAATTCTTATACCTATACCATTAAAACAATTGAGCTAACTAAGTAATAAGTTGCAAACAATCTACATGTAGCTCAACTCTTTTTGTGTCGTGCTAAAATATACTTTTTTTCATTTCATTTCAAATAATCCATATCAATATCAGTCGGAAGCGTCTAAGAAATAAAATAGTATCCCTAAAAAAATCTACCTTGACGGGACCCGTGTATGATCCCGTGAAGGCGGATGCAAGTCTCATCGAGGTTGAAGATTTTTAGGATATTATTTAATTTCTTACCTATCCGAAGTTCCGGTTTTGCCCGTTATTTTTCGTGTTTTCAGTGTGATTATCTTTTATCTTATCCACCTTATCAATCGATACAAGCTGATGTGGCATTATTTGTTCAGCTAACTAGATAATTCCATGGGTCTATTTTAGGCGAATTTTTGAAATTTTTGGAGTTCCATCTCCGAAGGGTGCTAACGGAATCCTATCATCTACAAAGCCTACTCCGTGCCGTCTGATTGTCGTTCTGTTCGTCCAACACCAGCTGTGTTTGTTACGGAGATAGTCTTTGTACCCGTGGTATTATGTAGATCTGAATTCTTCACCAATTTTGATAGGAATCCCACCCTTTTATGATAGGAATAAGTAAATCCACTAGGTACTTGGTACGGAAAATAAAAAAGCGTCACCAGTAGCGAGGAAAAATGGCATCTTGCATTTTTTGCAAGCAATTTTAAGCAGAAAAATTGGTTTGCGTCCATTGTAAACCATTTGGTATGCTGTCAACTAATTTCGAAAGAATTATCGTTTTGTGTCTATTGACACCATCGTATCTCTTACCTTTGATTGACACGTAAAATACTTGTTACTAGTAAAATCAACAAAATGCCAACACACTCCAAAATTACAATTGAATGTTTGTTTTAGCACGAGTTCAAAGCTGGAGACAATAGTCGCAATTACTTTTCGCTTGTGGGATAAAAATTTGGGTCGAAATAACAAACAAGAACGTCAAGTGCGAGTGTAACTCCCTCAAAACTACTTTTCTGCTTGATAAATTCTAAGTATATAGTAGTATATAGTAGTAGTAGAATTATACTAGTAGAATGCAGAAAATACTAAGATCCAGGGACTTTTAGAATTTCCCGCGCGACCTGTGACGTATGAAATGAAATAAAACTTATTTATTTCTCATAAACCACCATAAAGCCACACATTGAAAATTAACCAATAAAACTAAAAAAATATACATAATGGTTATGAATAAAAAATGAAATTACAGTTGCTTAAATATACGTGTATGAGTAATTAATATATTATTGTGGCAGAGAAATGTCCCATAGCTCAGCTTTATACTCCAGCATGTTACAATACTGTAGCGCTGGTATTCTGCTCAGGGCTGCGTTTAGGTCATGGAATGGAGCCCTCAAAAACACTTTCGGAAATCCGCTCACGCTTTTGCTCCTATCGTCCACCATAAATGCACCCAATAACGGTAATACCATCGAAGTAAAACTGTCACAGGGTAATTCATTTTAAAAGTGTGAAGATATTGTTAAAGAAGAATCTGATTTATAGTTCACCTGGTGATTCATTGAAGGATTTCGATCTCTTTATTAACTTTGAAAGTAGGTGCGGTACAATTATTCACTTTAAATTGCAATTTGCCACAACAATTGATCCAATTTTCCACTTTACTTGCTACGGTCACCTGTTCATCCCAATTGAATCGATTGAGTCGAGTAAATCACTGATCAGTTAGTTAACCATGAAGGTCAAAGAGATCTTGGAGTTACTGAATGCATTTCCTGAATGAAAGAAATATAATTTGATTGTTTTGAAAAAACTATATGGTTCATAAACTATAGAATTCAAATTCCTTAATATTAGTAAATATTAAGGAAAAGTTACCGCAAGACTTAGAAAACAGTCTACTGTTTTCCACGTTTTACGGCATAAATGCTAAGCCCTCGGGAATAAAATTTTATAGGGCCATTTCTCTGTACAAAAGAATTTTCAAGAGTCATCCCGTGAACACGACACTGTGTAAACGGGTTAGGAGCTTTACGACTACATCTCTATTTGACTAGGCAGCAGATATGACTAGATCGCTTAAAGACTAAATCGCGATATGACTATAAACATGTTGAAACGTCGGGAAAAATAGGTAAATAAACGCGATAAATACCCGTAATAATAATAATGTGTTCAGATCGTGTAATTTTGAAAATGTTTCGAATTTTTAAAATTTGTCCATAATTGACGGAGAAATCGTCAAATAAATAAATAAATAAAAAAATACATAAGTACAGCCGAAAATAGAATCTCATCTTTTTTTATAGACACTTAAAAACCTAGGTATGGAGGAAAATCTATGATACCCATAGATTTTTCGCCATAAAATTTGGCTGAGTTTACTTGAGGCCTTTCCCATAAAGTGGAATAGTACAGGCTGAAAATTAATAATACATATTTCAACATCACCATCGCAGCATCAGCCCTTCACGGCCCACTGCTGGGCATAGGCCTCTGTATTAAGTTTATGCCTTTCGCATCGGTCCTGCGCTAGTCTGGGCCAGGTGAAGCCCCCGTGGGCTAAATAACTTACTTACTTAAATAATAATTTTACTTAGAAACTTGGGTCCAGGGTTGACTTTTTCTATTCTTTTTTTGTTAATAAAGAAACTTGTCAAAAATAGCTAAGAACGCTCCCAGAAATATGAACTTCTTTTGAAAAAAAAAAAAATAGATTAATCCGTAAATACCTATGACATCGCAGAGAATCGATAAAATGAAATTGTCATTGTGTTACTCAACCAGATTGGAATTTGTTTTTAAAATCCTTATTGCCTAGAATAAAGATAGGGGTGGTCGATTTGATACAAACATAATACAGGGTGTTTCATATTTAGAGAAGCAAACGAAGCGGGGACCAATCTGCATCGAATGGACCTCAGCTGCTAAAAGAGTTTCTACGCCAACTTCCTTTTGAAAATGGTCAGAAATCGTAAAATAAACCTATTTTTTCCATTACAGTACCAAGGCCTCTGGTACGAGATCCAAAAGTTCCCCAACCCCCAGGAAAAGGGGGGCAAGTGCGCCACAGCGGAGTACAAACTAGAAGGTGACGTCATGAAGGTGAAGAACAGCCATGTGGTGAATGGCGTCCAGGCGGTCATTGAGGGCACTGCTAAATTCGCTGATGATGCTAAGAATTTTGCAAAGCTACTTGTCAGCTTGAACTTTGGTGGTAAGTTCTAAAACTTTCTTGTAGACGATCTCTGTGGCGTAGCGGAATAAGGTCCGTGACGCAGGAGATGGCAGGTTCCATTCCGACCTCAGTGGTGCAGCAGGCGAGAGTCTGCCTGCGACGCAAGAGGTTACGGGTTCGATCTCTGCCTCGGAACAAATTTGTGTACGATCTGCAGAGTTCCGTTGGTCTGGTGTTTTCTATGTATGTATCATAAAAGAAAATATCTATCTATGTAGTGTATTAAGTATATCAGTTATCTGGTACCCATAACATAAGCTCTGCTTAGCTTAGGGCTAGATAATGCTGTGTGAATTGTACAGCATTATTTATTTATTTAGTATCCTAATATATAAAAATGTACCTAAAAGCAATTATTATTACCTTCAATTCGCTTTCTGTTATCTTGCCAAAGGCTACCGCACAAAAATATTTAATGAAGGTAAGAAGACTTCCTACAATTTTAAAAAGTAGTTGAGTGGTTAATTCATGATAATCAAATAATAGATAACACGCTCCTACGAGTAACTGAGTAAGATTGTTTTGATAAAATTACCTGTAAACAATATGATAGAGAACAATATAATCAAGATAAACTCGAATACTTATCTAAACATAAAAAAGCTTTTAAAACTCTGAAAATATACTCGATGTACTTTGAAACGTAGAGAAAAACAGTAAAATATTCGTGGTAATCTGTAAATTTTTATATTGTTTGGAACTAGTTTCTGCCCGCGGGTTCGCACGTGTGATATCCATCAAAGCGTTTAAAAGGTTATTTCTATCCCATGGGAACTTATTTATGAGATAAAAAATAGCCTATCTATAATAATGATGCTGGACAATTCACACAACATTATCTAGCCCCAAGCTAAGCAGAGCTTGTGTTATGGGTACTAGATAACTGATACCTATACTTAATACAATACACTACATAGATAGATATTTTTTACTATACATAGAAAACACCCAGACCAACGGAACAAATTTCTGCAGATCGTACACGAATTTGTTCCGAGGCGGGAATCGAACACGCAACCTCCTGCGTCGCAGGCGGACCTTCGCCCGCTGTGCCACGGAGATCATCTATGTTTTACTCCAGCCTTGTACCAACTTATTCAATTTCAGCCAGATCCGTACACTAGTTTTCGCGTGAAGGGGTAACAAACATCCAAACTTTCGCATATCCCTTGGGGCTATAAGTATAAATTAAATATATAATTTAATTGTTATCAAATAATTGATCAAATCTCAACACAGTAGTTTTGACTAATAACCTGTACAAGGTTTCAAATGCGTCATGAAACAAAAATTTCAGGTGATTGATAAACTTAGTAAAAACAATAAGTTTATCTAGGTAAGTAGGTAAGTCTTTATTAGGTACCAACTGTTATCGAAGGCCAAGCTATTTTTATGATATGTTATCTTTTTTAGAATGATTGTATGCAGGACTTAGATACAATGATGACGTAGGTATGTTACAAATTTCACAATGATAGGTACAATATACAGGCTGCCCCGTCGAAAAAAACCCCGAATCACAAATCGGAGAGGTACCTTAACCGGTGTAGCTTACAGGAAAATGGTCTTAGGGGAAAATGGTCCTTATAACCTTCCTTAAATTACCTAAAATTAGTACAACTGTTCTCGAGTTTTCAATTAGCAACATATTTAGCGATTCACTTTTATTTATACAGGGTTACTGGTAATTTACTGACACTCTGTTTGAAATGCAGGGTCTGCCCATAACCATCAACACGTTCGTGAAGACGTCACTGATTTATTTTGTTTTACTATGTTTGTTATTGTGATGAAAAATAAAACCTTTTTACTTTAACTTATTACTTTTATTTTACTTAATATGCGTCGTAGGCACAGTTTCGAACACACAATTTCAAAACGAATGACCCAACATTTTAGACGTACCTATGTTTGCCCTACACTGCTTGGTGGCATAAACAGACATAGCTCTTTGTTGGCCTAGTAATTGCAAATGTCCTTTGCGATGAAAATTGGAAAGCCCATACCTATACAGGATGCCACAGAAAGGGTAAGCCGAAACGAGGTAATTCTGGGCCCTGAGGAAATCAACTTGAGATTTTTTTTTGCAAAAAAAAAGGTACATTTTCTTCTTATGCGTATTCTTTTATACGCACTCTTCCATTATTTAACATTACAAAAATAATTACAAATGCAAAACCAGTGTTTGATCATGAAATTATTACATAATAATAATGGATACACGTAAAACAACACGAATATAAACAAAAAACGTCTCAATTTTCTTTCAAAGAATAGGAAAAAATTACCGAAATTTAAAAATAGTTGAACAAACATTGACCCCCTCGATGTCTGGAATCACCTCCTTTCGGCTTAGTACACCCTTTCCGTGGCACCCTGTACATTACATAATCTACAAGCCTATGCTCGCCATGGCTTAGCCAACATTTGGATGTAACTATAAACTACTCGATGCAATTACCATGGATAGTGCAGTGCAATACCTATGCAACTTGCGGCTCCATGTCTTTTGTATGACTTCAAATTCATTATCGGACATTTTTTTCTTTCAGATAAAACCAAGGCCACCCCGCTGAGCATCATTGCCACTGACTACGTCAACTACGGTATTGCATACACCTGCAAATACGATGACAAGACCAAGAGCCACGTTGGTAAGTTGCCTGGTGTCATACAGTTAAAAAAATTAAATGAATATAAAAATAAAACGTCAAGTGCGAGTTGGACTCGCGCACCGAGGGTATAGTTGTAAGATCGTATAGTTATAAAAGCTTGCTTCTTGCCAAATTGTATGGTTTTAGGTCAACGGGAAATACCCTATAGGTTTTGAGATCCCTCCCCCCCCCCCGAATGTGCAAGGCACGAAAGAGCTCCGTATATTTTTTAATTCTAATAATTTCAAAATGACGCAAAAAGCGCTAGAAATTGCAGTACGTGATCTTCAGAAGGTGATATGTGACCTAAACAAAAGGATAGCCGTGCTGGAGACGAAAATTGATGACCAAAGTCGGATTATTACCCAGCAAAACGCAACAGCGCTGAACACAATGGCGGAAAAACAGCAGCCGGTGAGTCAAAATGCACAAGATCCACTAACACCTGTCGTCGTCGAGGATCAGATCCAGCTCACTGCACCAACCACTGTGATCCAGCGCCCGCAACGACAAGCGCGAATCAAAGCTGCTGAGAAAAAAGTAAGTACCCAGACAAGCACTGCGCCGAGAAAATCAGCTGCTACATCAAAACAAAATCATAGTCCACATACACAATCTCTGCCTACGACACCGACAGGCCACGACAGCGAACGGAATGAACCGATCGTGTCGTCACTGCCATCGCAGGCGCAAGCGCAGCCACGGACGCAGCCGAACAACACCCGGAACCAGCCGAATGACCCGAGGCGCACGTCAAAGGGTGAGCTGGGCAAGGTTAACACCGCGGGCGATGCAGCGTATGAGAATGTTGATAAATGGCAAGTAGTGAAAAGGCAATCACGGAGAAAGAAACAAGCACAGCCGATAACAATTGGAGCGGGGAAAGAATGTGATGACCTGCAAGCTATTGAGAGAGTAAAGTATATTCAGGCCTGGTCTTTCAGACCCGAAACAACAGCCGAGAAAGTCACATACTTTCTTAATAGTCTTAAAAAAGCAGAATACGTCGTGAAAAAGCGTGACATCAAAACCAATTTACATGCTTCATTCCTTATTGGAATACCGGAAAGTATGTACGATGAAGTTACTAGTGCAGATTTATGGCCACCTGGTGTTCACTTTGTGCCCTGGATCCCCTTTCGCCCACGTCCCCGCCACTGGCGGGGGCCCGAGCGCGACCGAGCCACTCCGAAGGCATAAAGTCCTGCACCCGAATGTAACCGAAGAGCGAGATAGCCGCGGCAGTAGAGTGCAGCCGTACTTCAATCAGTCGCTAACTTCACGTTGTAGCGACTTAGTAATTTGCCACCAAAATATTAGAGCCCTAAACGGAAAAACTAGACGTCTGGAAGTTATGTTAGAAACAATTTTAAAATGTGATGTTTTATGTCTGACTGAACATTGGCTTAAGGACTTCGAACTAAGCTGTATTCATTTACATAACTATAGTCTGAGTAGTCACTACTGTAGAACTAATATTGAGCACGGAGGTGCATGTATTTATGTAAATAATAGACACAAATTTAAGGATTTTGTTTTGAACATTTCAATACAACAAGTATGCGAGATTGCCGCTGTAGAATTAATTGACTTTAACACAATTGTTGTTTGTGTTTACAGATCAAACCAGACGAAAACATCCGATTTCTTTCCGATTTTTGAAGCTTTATTTGATTTATCAAATAAATCTGAAAAGGATTGCATCGTGGTGGGCGATTTCAACATTAATTGGTTATGTTCTTTGAATAGCGACCTAAAACAGCTGATCGACATAATTAACACTAGGAATTTCTCTAATATTGTAGATTTTCCAACTAGGGTAACGTCCGAAACAAATACATGCCTAGATCACATTTATGTTAACAATGAACTCGCTAGGTCCGGAATGGTACGTGCGACACCCTTGCATTCGAATCTTAGCGACCACTATGCCGTGCGCGCCGTGATTGAGTGTGAGTCGCCAATCATCGGCTCGGCTACCTACCGCGCTAGGTCGTATTCACAGGCCAATACTTATAGTTTTATCGGAGCAATCGAGAGTGTAGATTGGATAGCAGTTGCTCAAAAATATGTAAAGTCGACACTAAACGAGCTGTCTACGGCAATATTAAATATTATAGTTAACAAAATGGACGCGTGTTTCCCGGTCAAATGCTTTAATTCAAATAGGAAAAACACTTCGTGGGTCTCAAATGATGTAATCGCTTTGGAATATCTGATCCGAGAAATGAGTGAAATGTCACAAAGCTTCCCGGATAACGCAACTTTGTCGAACAAGATCGACGACTTTAAAGATCGTTTTGATAAAGTTTTGCGCGAAGAAAGGTCGAAATATTATTGTGATATAATAGCGAAATCGGGCAATTCCGCTAAGACTATGTGGGAAATTGTAAAACTCGAAACTGGTAAAACACGCACGTCTCTAGACTTCATTGAGTCGTTACGGAAACATGACGGGTCAGAGTTCCAGAGCGATATCGACGCAGTCGACGCAGTAAACACACACTTCGTGAATGCTGCTGCGACGTGTGGAGCGCCCGCTGCCTGTGTGCCGACTGCCATGCGAGCGCTGAGATCTTCCAGCAAGTTGCCGCAAACCTCACTCAGGTTTAAGCTTTTTACACCTGCTGAAGTATTTAAAATAATTCAGGTAGGCGTATCTCATAAAAACACCAAAGATATTTACGAAATATCAACGTCACTCCTTCATAAGACCTCCGAGCCATTAGCCTTTATTCTTTGTACATTATTTAACAGATGTATAAAAGAGGGGGTGTATCCACAGGTGCTTAAGAGAGTAAGAGTTTCACCTCTGTTTAAGGGGAAAGGACGCAAGGAGGATGTGAATAGCTACAGACCTGTTAGTATTATTCCAGCTATCGCAAAAATACTAGAGAATGGTCTTAGTACGCGTCTTCTGGAGTACCTATCGAGTACCGCTTCGCTGTCTGCAAGGCAGTACGCCTACCGGGCCGGAAGGTCGACGACTGATGCTGCTAGGGAAGTGGTCCGGCGAATCCTTGAAGCGCGCGAATGTCAGAACCAAGTAGCAGTCTTGTTTTGTGACTTGTCAAAAGCGTTTGACGTCGCAGATCACGCTCTACTCGTGGAAAAGCTCGCGCACTATGGAGTTTGTGGACCAGCTCTTCAGCTGATAGCTAGCTTTCTTAGTAATAGAAATCAGGTCGTGACCGGGAGAGCGGGTAAGATCAAATCCCAGGCTCTACCTACCAGTATTGGAGTCCCTCAAGGATCGTCTCTTTCGAACATCGTCTTTTCTTTGCTCATGAACGATCTGCCAGCATGGATCAAGGATGCGAACGTCTTCATGTACGCAGACGATGTAGCGGCAGTAGTAGAGGCTCCAACAGTAGACGCACTAGAGGCAAGACTCAATACTGTAGCAAGTCAGTTGCACCAGTGGTTTAGCTGTAATGGCCTGGTCTTAAATGTAACGAAAACTAACTTTATCCACTTCAACCTAGCTGGTCGTGCGTATAGGCCGTTGCATGTGGATATTGATAGTAAGCAGCTAGGCCAGGTCAATGAAACAGTGTTCCTAGGCTTTACTCTGGACAAGACGCTAACTTGGGAACAACATATTAATGCCTTGAGCAAAAAAATAGGTAGAGCCTGCTTTGCTCTATGGCGCCTCTCATCAACCCTAGATAAAAAGATGGTGAGAAGTCTGTACTTCGCCTCTGTCCATAGTCACTTGCAGTACGGAGTGGATCTTTGGGGCTGCGCGGCGGACTGGGAGCGCGCATTCAGACTGCAAAAGAGGGCAGTACGTGCTGTTGTGCGAGTTTCCCAGAACACATCAGCTAGACCGTACTTCCAGTCCCTGGGTATAATGACCGTTCCTGCCCTCGTTATCTACCAGGCAGCGCTCTATGTCCAAAGCCACCTAGATGATTACTCTAGATGCGGCGATGGACAGAGATACGATTTCAGGCATGCAAAGAGGTTGAAGACCATTGACCATAAGTTGGCGAAATCCAGAAAGCTGGTGCACATGCTTGGCCCTAGTGTATACAACCGATTGCCACCCGAAATCACCAGCGCACCATCGATGCAATCATATAAGCAAAAGCTTAAAAATTGGCTTATTGACATGTGTTTTTATGATATTAATGAATTAATTATAATGAAAATGAATTGATATTTTGACATTCCGATTTTATATAATATAAAATTGTATTGTTTAATATTTATGATTATTGTTATGTTTACTGAATCCAATTGTTAATTTATAATGTTAATATACTATATTAATTTTAATTACCACTACTTACAAATTAAGTAAGACTATGTACCACTTGTACCACTTGTACGACCTGTAACGATGTTGCCAATAAATAATCTGAATCTGAATCTGAATCTTTGGTCCATGGCGAGAATCAAAATTTTTTTTTTTCCCCGCAAACACAGTCCTGTGGGTTTTTGCTACTGTAATCTCACATCAATATGAAATTGTAGAAATCCATTGTACACAGTGTTTTATTTATTTGTCGGTGGGCTGGCAAATGTGGTGTCTAGAACCTTAAAGAACTATGGGTTAGTCTCACTTCAGTCGTAAGATTTTGGATCGCGCAAGCCGAAGTGAAAATTCAAAATAAATCTATATTTCTATTATATCTTCGACCCGTGCGGCCATTGCATAAAACTCAGCAGTAGAAGTGGTGAAAACTCTTCAAATCTTCAATCTTTCAGTTAGTAGAACTATTTTCTTTGTTAGTTCGCCCTCGGCGAGCCGCTTTGTGGTCGATCGCTATTCGCCCTCGTTCCGGCTACTACAGACGTTACTGCTTGCGGAAGTTGCTCAAATTAGGTAAACGAAAACGCCCTTATATTTGCCATGAGTAAATAAGTTAAGAAGTTCTAAGATCTTTTATAAATCCGCACGTCGGCGTCGTTCAGATGAGGATGAATATCCCTCTGTCTGTCTGTAAATCTTCTTGCGGGTGTCGTCGTAAAAGGCGACTAAGGGATATTCACCGCGGGGCGGGCAGCAACGCCTCTCACACATCAATTCTATCACCGAACTGCTATGCCAAACCAGCGTGCCAAGGGTGGGGATTATTGGCATTATCCCCATATACTGAAGGCCAATAAAGCTCTTATCAGGGGGACGCTTGCGTCCATCAGTGGACCAGTATAGGCTGATTTGATAGGAAACACCCAGAACATCCTGAACAAACACCTGCTGATCATTCAAACATTTTTCCTGATGTGAGAATCGAATCCGCAACCTCCTGCGTCGAAGGCAGACCTTCGGTCGCTGCGCCACAGAGGTAGTCCATCCTGTGAATTGGTTCGTTGTTATAAATGTATTGGTTCGTTGTTACTAGTTACTAGAAGATATTAATGGTTATACTGATGATAATCTTCTGCCACATTTCTGTCAATAGCAAACCAAACTTTGGCTACTATTACAATTTAAGGAAAAACGCCAAATAAACAGAAATGAGCATTTAAACATCTGTGTGTCACAATAACAACTGAGTGAAATGCATGTGAACCTTAACGATAAAAAGCTGACGCTAGTTTAATTTGCTTTCCAGATACCGTATGGGTCCTGTCCAAGACCAAGACGTTGGGAGGTGAAGCGAAGACCGCAGTTGACAACTTCCTTAAAGAACATGCCAAGGAAATTGACGCAACCAAGTTTGTTCTCACGGACTTCTCCGATGAAGCCTGCAAGTTTACCAGCACTTCTGTCATCACTGAACCCTCTGCAGCCAAGAAGTCGTAAAAATGTTTGAGTTTGAGAGATTATTTCTGAAAATTAGACCCTAAAATTATAGAAGCAAGGTTTGTGATACAGTTGACATGCTTCTTATTATGTAGTTCTGTAGACTGATTGTTGGCTTGAAGTTTTATAGAACTGCCTTCCTTGTGATATAAATCAGTAGGTATTGTTTTTAATAATAAAATCTTAAGGCCGTCTCCAAAAAAGCAGTGTGTCAGATTGCTGGCTGCATTTTTAATAATATTGTTATTGGAATAATAAAGTTCGTTTCCTACATCAATGAAGTTCTAATTATTATTTTTATCTTAACTAAAACTACTTCCGAGGTAGAAGGTGATCTGCCTATCATGGCCGGCATCTTTTAGATATACAGGGTGTCACGAAAAGGGCATACTAAGCCGAAAGGGGGTGATTCTGGACCCCCAAGGGAATCAACTTGAGAATAGCGATTTTTTAGAGTTCGATTATTTTTTGTTTTTAAATATTTGAAATGCAAAAACTCATCAAATGCATTATTTATAATTAATTAGGTACAAAATATTTCACAATGGTTTTTTTGCTTAATTTTTGTTAAACCAGTGTTTTGTCAAGAAAATTGAATCCTTTGAAATTTTAAAACTAAAATAAGAAGATTAAGAATACACGTAAAGAACTCGTGTTCTTTTACTTTTTCTAAATTAGAGACCTGTTTTCTTCATATATGAAAAAAAGTCAAAACAGAAATAAGGTATCTTAAAAAAATGTAGTAGTATTTTAAAAAAAAGTAAAAAAATCTAAATTCAAGAAATTGTGGAACAAACCTTGACCCCCCCAAATCCAGAATCACCCCATCGGCTTAGTACACCCTTTTTGTGGCACCCTGTGTGTTTCAGTAGATGTTCGGCGAGATTGAAATGTTGGGATTGATTGGGAATTAAGGCCCCTAAAGATAAGTAAGACCCATTATGGTGCACATCAGGGGAGTCATATGTCAAGCAGTTTACTAGCAGAGGCTGATGATGTGGTGTGAGCTGAAATTATAATCCAAAAAGAAAGAAAGAAAGAAAGAAAGAAAATGAATTTATTTGAACCAACTCATACATACATACATACAGGGCGTACAAATGGCGAGAGTGCTGTCCCTGTTGGCCAAAAAGGGTCATACTCAGCTCTGTGCTGAACTACGCGTGCGCGCGGTTCAACGCTGATTTTCAGTTTGAACCTGTTAAAAGTACCATCACGGCCTACACGGAAAAGAGACCCTCAAAACAAATAACAGTTTTCTAAAAAAAAAAGAAAATCACAAATAATTCATACAGATAAATTACAATTGAAACAATTAAGCTAACTGCAGACTGTTGCAACGCGTTGCAAACAATCTACCTACATGTAGCATAAAAATAATAACTACCTGGTAACGTTACAGTAAAAAAAGAGCAAAGTCGAAAGAAAAGGCGACAAATCAAAATCCACCATCGGATGTATGAGTATAAACTATTGCTTGAAACTTATATCATGCTAAAGTTAGTGAATGTTAAAGAAACTGCAGGTCTCTGGGGCATTTTTGTTAGAATTCTAAAACCATTAATTGCACCGGATCTAGCTTTTATATTCTGTGAATCTGTTGATAGTGCCGTATTTTCTGATCTACTGAAATGTAAAAAATTATCCAACTGTTTAAATCAAGTATGTAGGTCTGACCCCACTAATTTTAGATTAACAGTTCTGCCTACATTCAGCAAAGTTTTTGAAAAACTATGAATAAATACGTAAATTCGTACAAACTATCAAACATATCCTTTGTAAAGAGGCTTACTACAAAATATCAGATTATCTAGAGGATAAAAAATCATGGGACGAGTTTTGATCCAACTCGAAAACTAACAATCAATAACAAAGGTGTGGAAAAATAAATGGTTTCTTATTCGCTTCTTTATTTTATGTAACTTAAAAAGACTGAGGCAAAGTTTATTTCCTGTAATTTTAATTTTGTGACGTGACCAAGAGTCCTATAAGGTCTAAAGGAAATAAAGCACTTTGATATTTGTTCTAACTAAGCAAATATAGTGGTATCCAGAATAAATTTACAAAAATTAATTAAATCTGTCGAGTATAAATTAGGAGTTTTATGCATGGAGAAGGACCGCTACTGATGGCGTCGTATGGGGGAAGTCTATGTCCAGCAGTGGACGTTTGCAGGCTGATTTGATGATGATGATGATGCATAAAGAAATTAGCTGCGAACATTCTTCTAAGGTTTGATGGTTAGTGGTCTAGGCAACACTTGACCAACCTTGGTCAACATTGTGACCCGAGAGCTGGTGAGTATCTGGCGCAGCGCATCAGCATTGCCATACAGCAGGGCAATGCAGCCAGCGTCTTAGGGACGCGACGACTCGTATTGATATGGATCAGTTAAGCTACCTGTAGATTTCTTGCAACAGTCTGCAGTTAGCTCAATTGTTTTAATTGTGAATACTAGTTCTAATTTATTTCTATTATTTGATTGTAATTTCTTAGTGAATAAAAGTATAACATTTTATTTGAACCCTTATCTGAAAGTAGGGTTTTCAATAAAACACGATTACCACTCCAGCTATGTAGTTAATTATTTAATTTCTTATACATTATTTATTACATATATTATACATTATGATATGGCCTTTAACATTATTACATGGAACGATTTCAAGGAAACTGCCGTCTATTATGACTGGACATTATCGCGTGAGCAGGATCGCTGTTACTGTAACACGATTGAAATATCAGGAAATGTCGGTACCGGAAATTACTTAATCCATACAAAAAAATTACAAACTTGACCTTTTTACGATACATAAGTATACATAATAGATAACATAGAGTACATCAACCGGTACACAAACAAGCCCGAACGATATAATTGTCATTTCCAATAACTGGTAGAGAAGGAGTCAACCTCTTGCTTGTTGAATGCGCAAGTTTTCTCGCTGAAGTCCTTGAATACAAAATTCTGACGGTGTGCTGTCACTGCAGGGAATTTAGATAGAGCGTTTTCGACCTTTTTCAGATGATCGCCTTCCAGCACTTCCTTGCTGCGAGTGAGAACCCAGACGAACACTGGAAAGGGAACCATCTTTTAAAAAATTGCGTTTCTGATAACCAAAACTGCAAATTTTGTTAAGAGACTAGCTAAAACACTGGATTTTTTTCAATTAGTTTAGAGAGTAGCATGTTAAACAGATAAATGGGCCAAAGATCTCACCAAATGGTATACAAGAGAAGAAAAAAGAGCAAGGGGAAGGTCATTTCTACGATGAATGGATGACATCAAATCCACAGGGAACACAAATTCGAGGAGGAAAACACATGATTCCTCCTCCAATGTGTGTCCGCTGCCGACTGCTGTGGCAAAATCTGTAAGAGGCCCATACTGAACTGCTAAACAATCTAGATACTGATAAAATTACTAAAATTAATGCCTACTAAAAAAAATATAGGCAGAGCAGCAAAATTGTGCGTCTGGCATGTTTGGTGACGCGAATAGGAATTTTGCGCTGTAAATTATCATCTATAAAACGCAGGATGCTAGGCAGCACCAACAGTCGGATAGGGGTTTGGGCTGTCAGACATTGCAGTAAACTGCAAAGGCACTGGATGTCAAGCCTGATTAACCCTTGTGCCAAACAAAATTCCCTGGAAGATTTGTTCCAGGGAATCAGAGTCATACCGTCAGGCCTTTTACCATCATCTCTCATAAAGCCACGTGGTTCGAGTGTAGCTGCGACACTGACGCTGGTACTAACAGAATTAACTTAGATAATTTTGTTTGGCACAAGGGTTAATCAGGTTTGACATATTTTTGCAGTTTACTGCAATGTCTGACAGCCAAAACACCTTTAGTTTAGGATGCCACGTGTGTAGAAACCCTAGCGCCTTCACATCTTGCAGGGACATCGGTAAGGACCGGTTCTGTAGCAACATCAGCGGAGTCCCTTAAACGGCGAAAATACGCTAACCTTGACCGAGGTTACCTATTTGAGCCGTTTGGGGTTGAAACCCTTGGTCCTTGGGGTCCTGGGGCACACGCAATTTATAAAGATCTTACCAAACTTCTTAAAGAGTCCACAGGTGATCGGAATGCTGGCTTCTATTTCGGTCAACGAATTAGCATTGCCATTCAACGTGGCAATGCTGCCAGCATTCTGGCCACTCTGCCTTCTGGTGACGGCTTAGATTTTTAAGAAATAGATATAAGTGTATAAGTATGTGAGATAAGTGTGTGTTGCAATTGTTTTATTCCGTTACTGTAATTTTCTATGATTTCTGATCAATAAATATATATTTATTGTAAGTACATAAACAAAAATGTGTAAGTACCTATAGTATTTCATTTATTGAAACTGTGTGACATTTAGGTAATACTCCAATCTCTATGGATCATTGTGTTTTCAGAATCAATAAATGAAATTTATCTAATTTACTTAGAATTAATATATCAGATTGTTAATAAAGTCTTTTTAAAATTGAAATTGAGCATATGAGACTGCTGTTCGCAAAGGTGAGAGGCGGAAGGTAGGGTAAGAAAAGTGCACAGACACCATTGATTGTCAGCTTAGTACCTATACTCTAGCTAGAATCTAGAGATTTGGTTTTCGTGAACTGCCAGTTTCCTCAAGCTTCTTTTATACATAGCATGATGCAGCTAGCGACGGCTTGCCTTCTACTCAGGAGGTTGCAGCTTCGATTTCGGCCTCGGGACAAATGTTTGTGCGATCTGCAGATATCTGTTCCGGGTGTTGGTGAGCCTGTTCTCTATGTTTAATAAAATTGGTTGTCTGTAAAGTCGGTTTACTGACGATAGTTGAACGTGACAACGTCTTAAGAAAATACTGATGGAATGGTAGCATTTTTCAAAAGAAAATTTTAATTTCATTTGTTTAATAGATTTGTATGTATATAGAGAAGGAGGTAATTGGAAATCACAATGAAATTGATCAAGTTAGATTTATTTGTACGCATAAATACAATTATGTCATTTTTTTTACAATTTAATAGTTTTTACAAGTATAAATGTGCGTTGAGCAATTGTTTTCGATTTTGAAGCAGTGATTATTGGCTGCGCGAATGGCGTTGCTAAAGTAGATGCTACAGCATCTTGAACCTCTGTGGGTTCACTCATCGAAGGTAGTGGCTTTGGCTTATTCGTGACATCCTCTGGTTCGTCAGGCTTTTTTTCCATGGTGGGATAGTAAGCGGTTCTGCAAAATAAATCGTCGTTCGAAACAATTTAAAAAATTTTTTCATAAAATTCTTCATTCAGAAAATCATTTTAAATTTAAAAATTAACATACAACAAAATACTTGAATAAAATTTATTGTTTAAATTTCTACTTAATTGTTAAAATTTAAATTTTGATTTTATTATTTTAATAATATAATTAAATTTTTTCAATTAGTTACCTACTTAATTATTTTTGCAAATTTAATTGTAATTTGTTATAAAAAGTAATAATTTTAAATAATTCATTATAAGAATAAACAATGATTAAATTATTCTTTATAAATCTTACATTTAAAATTTAAAATGTGGAAACATTAAAATTTTCGTAAATCTAGTTTTTAAAAAGCCCGCCTCAATGTGTTTGTTATAGGAGAAAATGTTCTCTTTGACGGATGGCTGGTCCAACCTGTCATTTCAGACACGTTGTTGTGATATGTGGAAGATTTAATATTTATGTTTTAATTTATTTAAATCATAGCATGAATAGTAAAGCCTTCGATTTTTTACTCATCGTGAAATAGTTCTGTTAACTTATTGTTTTAATTTTGTCAATTATAGAATAACCTAGAATCGCTGCACTAGCGGACCGATGCTATTCATTTTAATGATGAAAGCGTGAATATTCGACAATATATTTTTTAATAAATAAAATAAATAATGCTGGACTATTCACACAGCATTATCTAGCCCCAAGCTAAGCAGAGCTTGTGTTATGGGCACTAGATAACTGATAAACTTAATACAATACACTACATAGATAGATATTTTTTATTATACATAGAAAACACCCAGACCACGGAACAAATTTCTGAAGATCGTACACAAATTTATTCCGAGGAGGGAATCGAACCCGCAACCTCCTGCGTCGCAGGCGGACCTTCGCCCGCTGCGCCACGGAGGTCGTCAATATCACTGAATATATAATTAATATCGAAAGAATCATTACCTTGGTATCTATATATCGCTGTAATTATCGTTGCTATAAACAATTGACACCACATTCACTTTTCACTGCACTTGATACTCGATCAAAACATGTAAATGTACTATAGTATAGCAGCTGTCCACGCAGACGCATCGCTCACTCAAGTATGTAGGAGAGAGACGGATGTCGAACGCTGCCGAACGCAAAGGCCGATTGTGCTTCTTTGTCGCTCGTTCCGCGCTCTCGCTTGCACTTCAAGCCTTACATGGAACGCCCCAGAGCGAGGTAACGCCGCATGAGTCATGTTTTTTCGTGCGTGCAGCCGGCTCTATCGAATTATAAGACGTTGTCACGTCAAAAAAGGTAAGGTGTGCTACTTACTGTAGTGCTTTCCAGCTTTCCTCCCCTTGTTTTTGCAAGTAAACAGTACAGCGAAGTCTTCGTAATCAGTTGTTAATACGTGGAGTGGAAACTGCAGGACGTTATCTGAAAATAAAAGGTGTAGAATGAAAAATTTACCGCTGTACTGCAAAAAAGTTAGACATCTGGTTGAGCGCGTGTTTATTCAAGTCAATTGATTCATTTGTGATACACAGGTATTACAGGGATGTTCAGACATATAATTAAGAGCACTGTCTGTGCCATTAGGCGTACAAATTTTACATAATTCATCAATACAGAAAAATAATATTGATAATAGTGCAGCTTACAAGGAAAAGTTTGAAGAAAGTATAACAAAAGCGTTATCACAAAACTGTATCTATTTTACGACGGTTTACAGTTGGACACGGCTTAGACATAGTATAAACGAGAGTTAAACTCTTGTTAAACCCATGTCTAACTGTTTAGACACTGCTTAGCTAAACGCTTGATACACCAGTTAAAACCAACGTAAACACGTTGGTTTTTGTAGTACCTGCCACTGTAAATAATTTGTTGAGTTTTAAAAAACTTTAAAGCTACTTCTAATTAGGTAAATATTATTCATCTATGTTTACATTTCTGAATAATATTTTTTCGTGATGGCCGAAGATCCGCATGCGAAACAGTTGAGCTAACTTCAAGCTAGGAAATTATATATTTTGGTATTGTATTCTTAGAATTCAACATTTTGCGAATCAAGAAAAAAACATCATTCTGGGAAATTTTCATTTTAGGTTAACAAGTCTATCGTCAAAAACGCTACGCCCAGCTCTGATAGTAGCCGAGCCCAAAAATGAACGAATGAATTTTGGTAATTCGATCAAATTGGTTCGGAAAGTACAAAATAATGATTTAAGCAATCAATTTAAAAAAAGAATTTCCTCGGATTGTTCGGCCAAAACTAAAAACAGTTTCGAATCAGAGAGCTAAGTTTGGATCACTGATAACACCTGAGGGGTGAGTCTATTTGACGTGAGTAGTCTCCTTTTTCCATGCAATTTGGTACAGCACCTCGTTATCTCGTCTCGTCTCGTCATTATCGTCAAATAGACTCACCCCTCAGATAAAATTTTCGTGACGTGACCATCTGCGTCTTGGGCCATGAGAGTGTTAGTTTAAGCAAAATTCAAGTCGCCGTGGCTAAGATCGGTCTTTTCAATAAAAAACCGACTTCTTTTCTTAAAGTTCACACTTACCACCGTTTTCATAACTAACAACGAACTTTCCTCGATTCTCCGCATCAAACGTAGGGTCAACCCTGGCCATGTAGGACTTCTGGGTCCTGTTCCCGTTTGGGTCGTCAAAATCCACGAATGTTTCTTTCATAGTGAAACCCATGTTGTCTTCTTGAAATTCAATGATGGTGCAATCGTTGATGGTTCGATTGTCACTGGCAAAGCTGACTACGTCGTACCATATTCCTGAAAACTGTATAGAGGTTGTTTTATTTGTTCCTTTTCTAGTTAATTAAACAAGATGAGGTGTGACATCACACCGCATCATCTAGGCCTAAAAAGTAAGCAAAGCTTGATGTGCCAGATGATTGATATACTACCATGTAAATTTGTCTGGTAGAGATCACTCTTGAGCGATAGGATCACCAATTATCACATAGTTTTTAATTTGCATTACTGTAAACTGTTTCTGTTTGATTGTAGTGTCCAACAAGGTATTTCTATCAATATAATCTACTACGTAGGTGCCTACCTAAAAACTTTTTGTAAAACATTTTTGTAAATACATCAGAACACACCACAGGAAGAAATGAGATTTACCTGGTTCGTTTGTAGGGAGGTATCTCTTGTCTTACTATCCACAGTAAGAATAATTAGAATAAGAGAACGCGATTATCAATCTTACGTCTATTATTTAAATAAAGGTTAAACTCACCCTAGCTCCGTCTAAGTTTTCTTGTAACTTCAAATCCGGGCACTCACCATCCAGCGTACAAATAGAGCTGACATTCTGGCAATGGGCATGGCCAATCAGCAGACAGAACAAGTAAAGGAACATATTGGACAGTTATTTAGGATTCAGACCTTAACGATCAAGAGTCAGACCGTTCACATCGGGACAGATACAAGGAATGGACCATCGTATAAGGTAATTATCCAATTTATCCCCTCAACAACGTCGCAGCTACGGAGCTAAGGGGCAATTGCAGTGCGATTATGTATTGTTATTTTTAACTTGGCGCGTAGTTTTCTGGATTTATGATCAACATCATCCAAGACGCAGGGCATTTTGGAAGCAAGATTCGAACTCGAAAACTAACAATCTAACAAGGTACAGGTATCTTGTTTACTTCTATACTTTACCTAAAAAAAGAATTAAATAAAAAAAAAAAAACAAAGTGACCACTTTATTTGATAGTTTGATTTATTTCTTTTTAAGAGTCCTGTAAGGTCTAAAGCAAATAAAATACTGAGTTTTTTGACATGAGAATCAGAAGACCCCTTTCTAGAGACTGCAGGAGATCCAGCAGTGCTGTGAAGTACAGCCCTCCTTTCACTTTGGCCAGTCTCCTCTGTCTTCTCTAACTCTAAGTAGAAAAAAATCCTACTTACTTGTTTAAAACGTAAGCTGAATCGAACGTAGGCGATTACTGAAAGCATGCATAATGAGCAGGTTAACAAAACGCTGGGCAGAAGCAAGTGTAAAATTAAAATAGCCATTAATTACCATTATCAAGTAAAACCTGGGTCTCAAAACAAGAGCAAATAGGTGTCTTCTCGCTTTCGTAATGCAGGCGTCGTCGTCGGCCACTGTCAATTAGCAGGTGAAATTGTGCTGTGGTCAATCGAAGGTCTAGTCTCGACAAAAATACCAGCAATACATAATTATATATTTCATTCCCGTAAAGAGAAAGAGATTTGGCTGGCTCAGCTTGAACGTGTGCGGTCCAGCAGTAGAGACATGACTCCGGTTATTGCTCCACCGTATTCAAGTAAGTAGAGTAAGTTCAGCTCGCCGTTTTATAATTTAATAGAGCGTTAGTGTGTTAGTGTATAGTACTTAAATAACAGAAAACCTTTTAAAAACGCTGGACATTAAAGATTAGATCTTGAAGGCGATTCCTCGGAAAATTATTATAGGATCACATGATCCGTGCGTGACACCTATAGCTTATATACATTATACTAGCTTTCGCCCGCTCTGTTCTTTTTTTAGAATAAAAATTAACCTATTTGTTTTTTCAGGTCAGACATGTGTGTGCAAAATTTCAGTTCCATCCATTCTGATTTTTTGGAGTTGTCTTCGGCCAATCATCTCACAACGGAGATGATTGGCCGATGAACGGATTGTATCCAGGAACGAAAGGCTGGGCGAGAGGCGATTTTACAATGAAAATTACAAGTGATACCCATCTATTTAATCCCATATGAAGAGAAAGATTTGGTTGGCTCAGCTTGAACGTGAGCGGTCCAGTAGTATAGACATTGCTCCGGTTGCTGTTCCACCGAATTCAAGTAAGCAATGTTGGCGTTGGGGATACGGTTCAGCTCACCGAGTGCTTTTATCAGGAGGTGCTCGGGCAGGGTCGGTTCTCGGGCCAGGATCCAGGCTGACACTGAAAATTAATGAAAAATGTATAAGGGTATAAAGATTTTTGTATTGAGGGCTCAACAATTGTTTATTTTATCAAAATCGCCGCTCACAATAAAAATTAAATATTTGAATAGAGGATACTAAAACAAGTAAAACATATCCTAAGGTTTCTGAGATATTCACAGATGAAAATATTTATATACATTGTCTTCTTAATAAATGTGAATAACTCTGAAACCTGGATATTTATGTTACAGAACATTATTTTATTTGTTTTAGTGTCCCCTATCCAAATATACAACATATATTGTGTGGTGTATTTGAACAAAAAAAAACAAAATGGTGACCGATGTTAGGGCCAAAATCTTCAAACCCTTTTTCGAAAAAAATTATACTTGTGTTAGATTTCTCTAGTGAAGAAATAGAGTTATTTATTGGCCATTTCCTGGAGTGGAAGAAAATACATATTGTGCCGACCCCACCTAGCGTGGGAAAAGGTCTGGATATGATCATGGATCATGATCCTGGTAGAGATAGTGGTTTGAAAAAAATTCATACTACTAAACTTCGATAACACTATGTTAATATCTGCAATTAGCTCAACCATTTGAACTATAAATACTAGCTCTAATTTGTTTCTATTCCATAATTGTAATTTTCTTTGTCATTAAAGTATTTATGTGATCATGAAAATTCCATTTTCATCACTCATTACTTCGTCTTTATAAGAGTGCTTTATGGGGAATCTCACGAATGTGTGTTACCTTAACCATTATTTGTTTATGATATTGTACCTACAGAATCAAAATAATTTTATTATTATTTTAGTCTTATGTCAACATAAGACCAATATTACCTAAATATTGGTCTTATGTCAAATATATTATATTATCTCTAGTCTGCATTTAATCTGCTCTAGTAACGCGTTAACTAGAAATACCGCGAAGCTTGTTTCAGATGAAAAATATTAAGTGATCCAACTTACTATATATTATATCCGACTCATCTATGACTTGGTTCTTGCAGCCATACACGACTGCGTAGTCGGTGTAATCTGTGCTGATCACGCTGAGAGGGATGCCCACTGGATCTGAAAATAATAAATTGCATCGCATATGAGAGAGAGAGAGAGAGAGAGAGAGAGAGAGAGAGAGAGAGAGTATTTTTATTTACCTTAAAAACTACTATACACAGCCTTAGGTCTAAGTTAATTAATGCTACCAAACAGTTACAAAATAGATTTGTTTTGTGCGTAGCAGCGTTTATGACAAAAATGACCCTTCACTCAGCGTTGTACTGGATGTACACTGGTGTGTCCCAGCGCTGATTTTCAGTGAAGACCAGAGGGATTGAGTCACGTCACGATCGTCAGGTGAGTGTTGTAGATATCATATGAACTAAAAAGATTCCATTTCAATGTTATAATTATACAATACTTATACTTGTGTATATCATATGAGAGATTAGTGCATGCTACTCTGCTTACGTCTTTGTATAGGAATACTCAGTTCTAAAGTAGGTACAAGATATTTTTAGTAGATCAAGACATTGATGTATGAAAACTTAACAAAAACAGACAAACAGCCAGGTTACAGAAAAGCGACCACTTAACAAAAACTTCAACAACGCATAATTGCAGACACGCAACAAAACATATGAAATAAATTGAAAAAGATTTGAGATCGAAAACGGACGAGAGCCAAATGAAATGAGTGAAAGTTACAAAACTAACAATTGTTTCGATATTCTGCGATCTGCTCTGAACAAAGAAAATTACAATCAAATAATACAAATAAAATTAGAACTAGTATTTACAATAGAAACAATACTGCGGACTGTTGCAAACGATCTACATGTAGAAAATCTAGGTCTAATTAGGTCTGAAGATAGTTTCGTAAAATATTTTACACTTATATATTTATATTGCGTTGGTTTTTACCCCTTTGCTTGAAGAAATATAAGAGACGCGTATCAAAAGTGTCAAGGTTGAAACCATTATATCATTCACTCCGTGCAAATAGCACCGCACGCACTATGTAGAGTTTTTTTAATTTTTGGACGATTCTGCGACGATACCACATGTCATAGTAAAGCGATTGGATATCAGAATTCGGCTCCGGAACCGCGACAACCTTAAGAGACATTTTAAATACAACAACTTACACACTATAGCACATACCAACTTTATTCTCCTCTACTACAAACACAGCCTTATCCCCGGGGTTATAAGAACTGTTCACGTGAAGCACGTACTGGATGTTGTCTCTCACAAACACATGCTCAATCTGCACCCGTCTCCCGCAGTAGTGGATGTATTTATATGCGCACACTCCGTTATCTTCGAACCATGCCGGGAAGCGCGAGATCTCGAACCATTGGCCTAGGAACTGGAAAACAATACAAATGAAATGAAATGAAATGAAAATATATTTATTCTGATAGTACAAGTTTAGGAAAATATACAGTTAAGTTTATGCGTCTAACTAGAGCAACAAACACGACACACAAATTATTTAAAAAAAAGATATATGTATACATTGCTTATAAAAACTAACATGTCTAAATAAGTAGGTATACCTATTTACCTAATACCTATTTAACATCTTTATCACACTGGCGATTTCCGAGCGATTTCAAAGCTATGCAATTGCACAGCGACAACGCTCGCCGCGAGGACTCTGCGGGCGTCGTCGATGGCGGCATCGCAGCGTGTTCTTTGCACAATCACATTGCTTTGGAATCGCTTGGAAATCGCCAGAGACATAAAGCTCTAATATGGGGCCTATAGACTACTTTTCATGACCTGTGGTTACTAAAAGACTCAGTTTTCACAGAGTCGGAGGAATTTTAAGGCATGCGTAGGTATGAATTCAACAATACAGAGACCATTTATGAAGAGATTTTAATCCACGCTTAGTACTAGGGCTACACATGGCAAATAATCACATTTGGTTCCACAACCGAAAACACTGGATATGAAACATTTTTTAATAATTATAGTCGGTATATCGATGGAATAAATAATCTGGATAAAATTATCGTACAAAAGATACTTACTCGTTCCAAATCAAAATGCACTACTGTGTCCACTTCAGGACACGTACCAAACTGAATCACTTGGCCATTTGATACCAAAGTCACAGCAAAAAAAACACACAAGATCTTTGACATATCTACAAAGTTTTGGAGAGCACAGAGTGGGACCAGATCAGATTAGGCAAAGGGGTCGTAAGCAAAACACTATTTTGAAGATTTTCATGCAGATTCTAACTCCTACACCGTGAAGATACTATAGTGAAAAGTCGGTAGATACACTTTATCGTAATCGCCCTTATCTTTATCTGTTTCTGTCGATACCAGACAGTGATGTTGGCCAGATCAGATGTTGGAGATAAATTTATATAGGCTTGAGCAGAAATTGTAGCAAATGTTTTGTTATTATCGAGTTGCAAAAGTACCAAGGTGACCTTGAACGAATGAGATGTTTAGTTGTGGATTTTTCAAAGAACACTGAGCATGGGATTCCGTCACCGTCTCTAGATATAAAGTTGGAGATCAAGTATGTTGTTTGTAACATTGCATTCCATAAATTCCGTGAGTTCTATGGAATGATAATAATTAACGTGTTTTTAGTTCTATTGAGCGAAAACAAAACAAATGACATTATTATGATTTACAATCCTATTGTACGTACTTGTCTTGTCCTACGCGAAAGATTGTGAAGAAGTGTGCTTGTGTGCGATCAACGCCATAACTAGCCAACGGAATGGATTGGACTGAAACTTTGCTTAATTTGAAATAACATACAGACTCGATTTTATCTTAATAAGCGCGTAGAAAAGCCTTGGGAAGAAGCACATAGAAGAACATAATTATTACTGCCTAGAGATGATATCTAGTATCAAGGGCCAGCTGGTTTTCGATCCGTGCGTCCTTGGCGAATTGTATAACGTTAATACCAAAGCAAACACTTGTCATCAAAATCCTTGATTGACATTGAATGGAAAACTAGACATAAGTATGACAAAAAATCAAACACTCGTGACATCTCCGGAAGAAAACACCACAAAAAACGAGAATATAAGAACCGCTTCTTTCCGGTACGCTTCATTTGTTCTGGACAGTGGCAATCTCCATTATGTTGGTTGTTTGTTTGATTTTAGGCCTTTTGATTTGTGTGGAAGGTGTATTAAGGAATGTCACTTGCCCTGATGTGGTGTCTAGGGAGCTGGATTGGAAAGAAGTGAGTGTATCTGTGTCCAAAAAAACTATCTCTGAAAAAAAACTAAGTTGGTGACATTTTGTCACCGAATACAATAATGTTCGATTTAATCTGAACTAAACAAATGACAGTCAAAATATATAGCGCGCAAAATATATCAAACCAACAAGGACAATATTGTTTATTCTTTTTATAATTTTTATATGCCTCCCGATTTTAGGACTTTATAGGCATATCTCTCTGTGATTGTTATTTGTCTTTGCGTAGTGTAAGATACAATAACAAAACAAAAAGTTAACTATCTATCAGTCTTTTATTTCTGACCACAGATGGACGGCACCTGGTATCTATCAGCTGTAGCCACTGACCTGCAAATCCAAGGCGAATGCGCCATGGTAATCTTTGACCATCAGAACACTTTGGATGTCTCCATCAAGTGGATCACCAACCATACTGCCAGTTATTACAATGGATCTGTTGCTCTGATTCCTGACCCGAAGAGTAATACTACAGGGGATTTATTGCAGGTTACTTATGATGGTAAGTTTTTATGATTTCTATCTAATGCCAATAAAAGGAAAATCTATTTGGCACTATGGTCATTGCACCACCCCAACTCTTCCCGTGGGTGTAGTTAAGAGACGACTAAGGGATATCCACCGGGGTGTGCAGGGCCACTTGCAAAAAAGATTCACCACCAAACTGCGATCCCCAACCCGCATGCCCGGATTATTGCAAACGCTGGCTGAACCCTACAAGATAGATCAAAATAATGTACTACAGTATTGTACACCTTAAAAAGGTCTAGTAAAAAGTCCCCGATGGTATATGTCTATCTCTTAGGGATAACCCACAATAACCATTTTTTATCCTTCACTTTTTACGAGAAATAATGGCTTATTTACTAAGCGATTTTAAGCAATACAGCATTAATCCTTATCCAATTAAGTAGCTTAAATGCATTTAATATAGATAAATATGGCCTTACAGCACGTAATATAAATTAATATTTTCGAAGATATCACAGCTTTAAATGCAGAGACATAGCGGTTGCAGCGGTACCGACCGGGGGGCCGATCCTGTGTTATATTTAGTGTCAGCATTGCACCCGTGCGAAGTCGGGGCGGGTCGCTAGTGGCTTTATTAGACGCAATAAGACACTTTTCAGTGTCCAGTGGTGTACTGGTGAAGCCTGCTGTGATGATGTATTTATGCCAATAAAAACCATAGGATATTGAGCTACCGGTGGAAAAGTGATTGTAAGGAAGGAGTGAGTGCTGACATGACAACTAACAGAAGAGAATGGAAGAAGAAAACCTGTTGTAACCGTACCCCATCTGAGTGGGAAAAAAGGAGAATAATGATTAAGTTTTTAAAAAGCGAAGAATTGAAGCCATTTATCGAATGGTTTTTGATTACTGATGAATATGGAACCTACCAAATGTGTTCAAAATCAAAGTCACGTTAGCGAATCTATAACGAGTTTATTCATTTTGACGACCTCTGTGGCGCAGCGGACGAAGGTCTACCTGCGACGCAGGAGGTTGCGGGTTCGATTCCCGCCTCGGGACTAATGTTTGTACGATCTGCAGACATTTGTCCCGGACGTTCTGGATGTTTTCTATGTATAAATAAAAAAATATCTATCTATGTACATTGTATTAAGTATATCAGTTATCTAGTACCCATAACACAAGCTCTGCTTAGCTTGGGGCTAGATAATGCTGTGTAAATAAAAATTGTCCAGCATTATTTATTTATTCATTTATTTTGTTTGTTTATCAGATAAAAAAGCCGAGACCTATTCTTTCCTGGACATCAACTATGAGCACTATGCAGTGGTGTTTGCTTGCTACAACAATGCCGAAGGAAATTCCAGCACTTGTAAGTATTGCCATTGTTATTTTTTTTTATGTTTTGCAGTGGGACTGCGTGGTCTAAAAACCATAACGATAATAATATAATTCTTAATTACTGTTGTTTACCTTCTCTGATTGCAAGTGAGAGCAATTTGTGGGAGGGCGGGCGGTACGCGCGAATCACATTTTGTTTTTCGTGCAAAAGATTTTTTTTTAATTGAATTTTTATAATTTTTATTATTTAAATTAATTAATAAAATTAAATATTGTTTTATACAATATACAATGGATTTCCGCAAAGTGACGCCTGAATCTATTATTTATGGGAAGGCAAAAATAATACTAATATCTGTTTCTGTTTTTTTTTTTTTTAAGATTTGTGTTGGATTTCATTTTAGGCCTGTGCACCTATTTTAATTCTCAAACACAAATTTCGTGATTCGTTCAGGCGATTGGTGAACTCAAATACACCAAATTAAAATATGCCTTCAGGTTTTTAGTCTATAATGTCACAGGAAAATGACTAATGAGTGATTACACCAAATCCATAAGTATTTGGGAAAATACCGGGAAAGATTAATTTATTTTGGCATTGCCGAATCTGTTATAGGGAAATGGCAAAATAAAACTGGTTAGATAACCTACTACTTCTTATGCTCAGCCAAAATCGATTACCACTCAGCATATTATGCTTTGGCAGAGCAGATCATACTGGTTCTTTAGTACACTTGATTATCTATTTTTTCCTGCCGGCTAATAATCTATTAAGTATGCCTTTTTGTCTTTCTAACATTTTTTCCTAGTAATTTGCTGGTTGAATGACGGCCGAGTGCGTTGGCTTGGAAAATCGCACTACACTGGCCTAATTAATTATTTGTGATTGGATACGAAGAAAAACAATCGTTTTTCCGTTTATTAGATACAGGACTGATCAGTTTTAAGTACCTAATGCCTGCGCTTACCATCATAGACTTTGTTTTCTGCCTTTTTACTTAGTCAAAACTTTACGTATGTATAAAATGAGTAGAATAAGGACGGAATATACAAACAATAAACATAAAAGTAAGATAATGAATTAATTTTTATTTATTTGGAAGACAGACAGTACATAGATATATAAACAGATACTTACAATAAGAATTTTCACAGACCATAGTCTCCACTATAAACAAATTTACACATAAAAACTGGTGAACAGACTTAACAAACAAAACTTTAATTTGAAAATTATCTTACTTAAGTAAAGGAAAGTGCAAAATAATTAATTGAAATATGTACATAACAATATTAAGTAGGTAGGTATTAATAATAACATAAGTAAAAAATTATTAACAAAGGTAAAACATTATTTCTAATGAGTTTTTGTGGGGTAAAATCCGGATAGTCACTAACTTATTTCATTACGTTATCTGGATTTTACATGCTTTGCATCTGTCTACGTGCGCCACTGGAAAAAATCCTTAGCCTATCAAAACTTGATTGCGATTTTCAAATGTTGAGTTTTCTGGTAGTGGGGCACAAATTGCTCTTGGAGCATTAACCCGGACTTTACCCTAAATATAGTATAGTTAGGTACCTTTTTTCACTCTATTCTCCAGTCAGTGTCACCTAATTAGATCCAAAAAGTGAAGATAACTTTTCCCTCAATCAAAGATTTTAATTCTTTTTTTCAGACGAAATCTGGAAAATGACCCGATCCCCTCACTTAAAGAAAACTGACGCAGCTAAACTCGATGGAGCCATTGCAAGATACGGTCTCCAGGATACAACGTTTATGATATTCAACAACACTGAAGACACTTGTAGTAGCGCAGGGCTCATCGTCGGCACCTTTACCTTATTGGTAGTTTTAGCTTCATCTGTTATGTGTTTGCTCGTCTAGAATATTCCGGTTTGGGCATTTATTAAAATTGTAATAAATTAAACGTTATAAAACTTAGTTTTTTACATTTAATTTAAATTCAAGGAGTCATCCTGGAACGATTTTTATGTTATCTTTACATTGAATTTTATTTTTTTGAGTAAATCATCAACAGATTTTATTTCACATAAATATAGAATATACAAACATAGAATTATAAAGCTTCTGCTCACGCTTTCGCACACGTTATTTGGAATAAAAGTAGGTTATATGTTATTCCAGGTCCAGAACTTTATGTGTACAAAATTTAAGTCCGATCCATTCAGTAGTTTTGGCGTTGTCTTTGGCCAAACATCTTCACAACAACCGCACAAACTTTTTCCTATATAATATTAGTACCTAGTAATAGTATAGTAAGTATTTCATAGAGAGGTATTGAGATTAAATTCGCTATGATAATCCCGTAGACCTCTCTCAAGAAACGAAAAATTGTAAGGTAGAGGTCATATGAATTGGTAGAGCTGAGCCTGAATACGGCAAAGGCCGAATCTTGCTGAGCGAGTGAGAAACGAGGTTCTAGGGGCATACAATAGATGGCTCTTTTCAGAATTTGCAATAAGAATTAGAGAATGCAATATTTTGTAGCAGAGAAAGGGCTTATAAAAACTTGCTAAATAAATGGAACACCTCATTAAACATCTGATATAAGTTTTTACAACGATTAAAATCCAAAATATTCTCAACGCATAAATTTTAGTTACGTTCCCTTGTTTGGCATATTCTTGTGTATAATTTAACGTAGAGAACGTAGAGGTAACGTGTCCAGAATTAAATGACAGCTCCAATGCGCGAAAAGTGTTTTTTTTAGATAAAATAATGCATTTTATATGTAAGCGTCTGTCTGAGATGCGCTAGGAACGAAATAAACTTAAATTTAAGTTACCTAAGTCAATACCTTACATAAACAAGATCCGTCAAGTGCGAGTGTAACTCGCGCGCCGAGGGTTTTGAACGTTTGTCAACAAATATGTACCAAAAGTACCGGTTAGAGCATACGCAATTTAACGAATACCTAAGAATAGTAGGTACCAACCTACATTTCAGATAGATCTCTCTGCATGCTTCGGATAAATGGGTGGTTCGGTTAAGGTGGGTAATGGTAAATTTTTTGACTTTTTTCAAAATATTTCAAACAGTATGAAAGCTACAGAAATTTGAAAAACTGTTTTGAAATGTCCAAACTGATACCTTTCATTTGATACCCCACTCGGTGGGGTAGCCCCCCTTTCGAAAATTATTCCTTTTTGACCATTTTTCAAAAAGTGTTCTTTTTACAGACTTCTCTATATTTTTCCTGTTAAATATAAATACATATCTACAAACGCTTCATACATTTTAAATGGATCGCTCGGCAAACTTCGGAGATAGGGGGGGGGGGGAATGGGTATTTTTTAGACTTTTTTCAAAATATTTCAAAAAGTATGAAACCTACAGAAATTTGAAAAACTGTTTTGAAACGTACAAACCAATACCTTTCATTTGATACCCCACACGGTTAGGTAGCCCCCCCTTTTGAAAATTATTCCCCCCCTTTTTGACCATTTTTCAATAAGTGTTCTTTTTTCAAACTTCTCTATATTTTTCCTGTAAAATATAAATCCATGTCTATAAACGCTCCATACATTTTACATGGATCCCTCTGCAATCTTCGGAGATAGGGGGGGGGGGGAATGGGTATTTTTTCGACTTTTTTCGAAATATTTTAAAAAGTATAAAACCTACATAAATTTCAAAATATATTTTGAAATGTGCAAAATGATACCTTTCATTTGATACCCCATATGACTCTGTAGGTATCTTTTAAAATTTCGGCATCGCAATTTGTATGGAAAATATTCATTTTCATTTTTCATTTATTTTCATTTATTTTTATCAAAATCTGTACAGGCGCACGAAATGTATTATTATTTTAAATTTCAAGTTGATAGCTGCAGTAAGTTTTTGAGTTATTAAGGAGGGAAAAAAGGACAGACAAAGCGAGACCATAAGGGTTTTGAAACCGATCTTCGATCTTCAAAACCCTAAAAAGACCTTAATCAAGTCAAATATTTTATTTCAACCATTATTGGTACTCTTAGGTATATTATAATAAAAAAATCTCTAACACAACAGTTACACCTAATTACATAATAAATTGATTTATTGCGAATTGATCTAAATTGAAACGGTTATTCAAACCTTTAAATAAAATAATCAAATGTTTTATCGAATAAATCAGATACTTGTCGCATCAGTCGGAATTGAATTCCGACAATGAAGTCAGAAAAATATATTCACCAAAATTCATCAGTTGCCTGGCAAACTGTTGAATATACCTATATATTTTTGTAATATCTTCTCTAATTCATACTAGATTTTGATGATTCTTTCGTTGTTGTTTATAGGTTGTTTTTTAAGTGGTCCCAAAAAAGTTTTTCTCTCGAGGAATTAATGATGTGCGCCGTAAAAACATCATCGCATGATAATTTTCACAATCACTGGAAACTAATGGTTTCCATGGCAAGGGGCGGCGTAGTCAAGAGGTCTACCTTCAAAAACAAATTCCTAAATTGACGGATGGCGGATCGCATAAAACGAAGAATGACCGATCCGTTTGTTTTTGATTTTGAAAGGTCTGATGTCATTTAGTGTCACGTCCGAAGCAACGCACGTTGCTAACATGCGTTCTTCGGACTTGATAGTCAGCAGTAAGGTAGTTCGTTTTGTGCGAAATTTCGTATTGCCGTCTACCGAAATTTCGTATTGCCTCTTTCAAAGTACTTTCATTCGTCTTTTCATCCATGTGTTTAATAATTGAGACTCAAATTTTAACTACATGTAACTAGAAGAAATTTAAGTCGTTTTATAGTTTTTTAAAACAGCCAAACTATAATTCGTGGTCTTCTGTTGTCTGTATATTTCTTACTAGTTTCTGTCTGCGGTTTCGCACGCGTTGTTTATATCGAAAGTTGTTGTAAGGTTACACGACAACGAAAATTATAATCAAATAATACAAACAAACTCGAACTAGTATTTACAATTGAAACAATTGAGCTAACTGCAGACTATTGCAAACAATCTACGGTTACCCTACCTTCTTGCGGCCTGATCCATTTAGTAGTTTTGCTGTGAAAAAGTAACAAATATCCATCCATCTCTAAAATATTTTGAATATTCATTATTATTGTTTTTTCATTTGTCTTACATAATTACAAAATTGTACTCCAATTCTATCACCAAGCTTATCGACATAGCTCATAGAATTAGCAAACTGAAGTGGCAGTGGGCCGGCCATATCGCGCGAAGAACCGACAACCGCTGAGGCAAACGTGTTCTTGAGTGGAGACCACGACTCGGCAAACGTCGTGTAGTACGGCCTCCGGTCAGGCGGGATGACGGTCTGGGAAAGACTGCAGGCAGATGCTGGATGCGGCAAGCTGAAGACAGGGCGCTATGGCGCTCATTAGGGGAGGCCTATGTCCAGCAGTGGACTAATATAGGCTGATGATGATGACTCCAATTCTCCGTTAAGTATGCTTTGTTTATTTTTTAAGTTTTGTACGCTGTAGTATTACAATTTACCCGTTAGCATGATGTGCTAGGTGCAACTTGAAATTTCCGACACAACGTAAATTGTTTGAGAAAATAAATGAAATGAAACGTTTTTACTAAAACAAGCCTTTGTTCCAAGAATGGAATCACTAGATGTCTCTACGTTTAGGACTTTAAAACTTTAAGTTCCAAAAAGGCAGGAACTATGTTGCCAATAAAGGCGTGTTCCGAACTTGTTGCAAAATAAATCCATGTGTGAAAACTTCCGACTGTTGAGTAGTCCCAAATAGACTTGCTCTCGGCTCGAGTGCTTGATCGATCTTTGTACAAAGATGTAGACTCTTGGAGAATTGCTTTAGCTTTTATGTTTTTGACAGCATTTGCAATTGGTTTGTAGAATGTGTGAAATGTAATACATTTTTTTCGGTAGGGCAGAAGCTTTTATTCACAAAGAAAATTACAATAAAATGATAGAAATAAATTAGAACAATTTACAATTGAAACAATTGAGCTAACTGCAGACTGTTGCAAACAATCTACAGGTAGCTCAACTATATAACTATACTATATAACATGAGTTAGTTGTATAGTTATACTGTTTTTTTAGTGAGTACAAAAGCTTTGAGATTTTCTTAAGTTGGGTTCAACTTAAGAAACTCTCAAAGCATTTGTAATCAGCATATAAAAATTGATAAAATAACTATTTACCCTTTACGCCTGGAAGAGATCGCTTCTAAGCGATAAGGCTGCCCATTGTACTTGTCCTATGTAATGTCTCCTTGTAATGTTATTTTTATGGTGTACAATAAAGTAAGTTTTTTTGTATTTATCATTAACCTGTGAAACCTGTGAAGGATTATGAGGCCCGGAGCGGGCCGAAACATTTTTTATACCGTCAGGGATTACGCGGCCCGCTCCGGGCCCGACGCCTCAGGCCAATATAAACTTTATCACCAAATGATAAGGGTCACAATGACTTGAAGTCTATATTTCATTTGATTCGGAATGTACAATGAATTTGTTTAAACGGTTTGTCTCAACAATTATGCAATAAAAACATGTGTACAATCCATAGAATTACAGTAAATACGAAATAAAAATGATGCGTTAACAGTCAAAAAGGGGTGCGCGTGCCACCCCTAATCCTTGAAGGATACAAGCTAGTATAAGTAAGAATCCCTCACATTTTCATTTTAAAATACTTTTGAATTTTTGAGGCAAATATGTAATTAGTACATTACAAGTATCTGCCCGATAGCTGACCGGATTTGCTACGGGTACGTCACCCCGAACTGCTCCAGCTGCTAATCAAAAAAAAATTGTTTATTTCAAGTACAAGTGCTAATGCTTATTCTTTTTTAATCCCTTTCATCCCCGTGGCAGTAGCACAAGCAGGAGTATCCTCCGTGCCCGCTTTTCTGTCCCACTTTTTTTTCTCACCTTCTCCAGTACAGCTAAATCTCTTAGCCGTCGACGGGGAACAGCGTCAGCAGTGCTAAAAATCTGTACCCCGCGAACGCCGTGAAACGCGAATCCCGTGGGGATTACGCCTTATTTTCTTAACCCCACACTCAGGGTAATTTGATGGAAGGATGCGGGTTCAGGTCCAGTCGAAGTCGAAAATTTTTGCGATTTTATTTGATTTCTTATTTTCTCATATTCTGAGGTTATGCCAAAATGCCAATATCTCATAATAAAGCGTATATCACCTTTTTTATAGGCTGGTGTTGTTGTAATTTCTCTTTACATCACTTTTGGATGTGTGCAGGCTCGGATTGAAAGTATGCAAAAATTTAATTGTTTCTCTATCAGAAGTTTTCTGTTGATTCTTTTTTACCTCGCCTCATGAATCTTACACATCGACTTTTACGTGTTCTCTGACAATATAAAAACAAACTTTGTAATGTTGTGTGAGTAGGTTAAAAGATAGATGTACCTAAAGGTTAACCCCATTATAACTATTCTATGTCGAGGAAACTCTATGGAAAAATCTAAGTGACTTCACTCCGACGTCGATGTTTCCTTAGACTGCTAAAGTATTTCAGTAGTGTTCAGTATTCAGTATTCCGTCAATATTGGACTTCCCAAGACTAGGTACATTCTTAGGAGGGATAAAATCTTTCGTTTAGTTTAGTAGATGCAGTTTTCTTTTGCATTCTATTTGATAAATTCTTCGATGATTGGGATTTAGTTGATAAGACGTTGGTAACACTAGATAGATATTTGGCATCATCGTTTTGTGTTCTATATCAATATCTATGCTGTATATTATTTTATGGTGTACAATAAAGAGTTGTGTACTGTATTTTAAATAGTTAGACAACATAAAAAAATAATTTAATTTATTGACTACCATTTATTTTAGTTAGGTTCCTGTGGATTGTTTGTTTACAGTCTGCAGTTAGCTCAATTGTTTTAATTGTAAATACTAGTTCTAATTTATTTCTATTAAATCTACATAGTATAAAACAAAGTCGCTTCCCGCTGTCTGTCTGTCCCTATGTATGCTTTGATCTTTAAAACTACGCATCGGATTTTGATGCGGTTTTTGTATTAGATAGAGTGATTCAAGAGAAAGGTTTATATGTATAATACAAGCATAATGTAGTAGACAAACACGGATAATTTGGGAGGTTTATAATGTGATGTCTTAAATAAACACATGTTTTTGCGCTTACATTTCAAACGCTGGCTGAACCCTATGAGATAGATCAAAATAATGTACTACAGTATTGTACACCCTAAAAAGGTCTACAAAAAAGTCCGGATCAGCATTGCACCCGTGCGAAGCCGGGGCGGGTCGCTAGTGTGATTATAATTTTCTTTGTGAATAATTATTATTTCCTTATAAAAGTTAACCAACCAGAAACATAATCATCACACGTTTACAACAAACTAACATTAGGTAAGATATTACTATGAATCAAGCATTTTCTAACTGGAAGAAAATAATTCAACTTGACTGTAAAGAGCGTTATGACTTCAAAAACCCGACGACTACCGTTGAATACATGCAAAATTTACGTACAACCTTAACATAAGTATTAGCGATAGATTTACCATCACTTTTATTTTAACACACACCCCAGACGGGGTCACATTGTACCCCAGCAATCACACTTCATCCCCACTCGTTCCAAACTCATATTACCAAAGGAATCGTCGTAAAGACCCCTATGCTAATTGGCCGGGTGACGCAGAAATTAGACACGCTTTGCGAAGGGTTTTGTTATCGTGCAAATTATCAAAATGGCGTCTGGTGTTTTAAGAGTTTGATGGTTTTAATTACGGTTTTGCTGTAAAGTTTGGTTTAAGGCTTTTTGGGATTTGGGCATTTTGGGAAAATCATTTTCAAAACTACAGCCAACAAAAGTAGACCACATAAATTGTTAAATTGTGGTTCAGCACAAAGCTGAGTTAGACTCTTTTTGGCCAACAGGGGCAGCACAATCGCCATTTGCACATTACATAGGCACAAATAGCACGTAATTAAAATAAATAAAATAAATAATGCTGGACAGTTCACACAGCATTGTCTAGGCCCAAGGTAAGCAGAGCTTGTGTTATGGGTACTAGATAACTGATATACGTATTACAATACACTACATAGATAGTTTTTTTTATTATACATAGAAAAAATCCAGAACGCCCTGGACAAATGTCTGCAGATCGTACAAAGATTTGTCCCGAGGCGGGAATCGAACCCGCAACCTCCTGCGTCGCAGGCAGACCTTCACCCGCTGCGCCACAGAGGTCGTCAAATGTACACACCGCAGTGGGTGGGCCTACATCGAGTTTTCTCGCTTTTACAGCACTGGTTATAGATTGGCGTGGTAGGTGTGGGCACTAGGTATTCATAGTACCTACTTACTACTATAGTCTACTATAGTAAAGGTCAAAGTCAAAAATAAAATCAAACAAATTGTCAAACATATCCTTTGTAAAAAGGCTTACTGCAAAATATCAGATTATCTAGAGGATAAAAAAGCTTGGGACGAGTTTTGCTCCAGCTCGAATAATAACAACTAACAGGCTAAAGGTTTCTTTGTCGCTTCTTTACTTTAGTCTACATACCGAAGCGACAGAAATCAAAAATATCACCTTATTTCTGTGTCAGTGTTTAGTTTTATAATTTGACATTTTCTAAGTGTACATTTATTATATTTTTGTTTGAGTGTACCTATAACCAAAAGCTAGGTATCTCGGCCTCGACCTCGACAGCCTATATTGGTCCACTGCTGGACGTAGGCCTCCCCCTGAAAAGCTTTATGGACTTTTATCTCATGGGGGGTAATGCCCATAATCCCCACGCTGAGCATGCGGGTTGGGTATCGCAGTTCGGTGGTAGACAAAAAGCTACGTATCTATTTGGTCATATTCATCAAGTATGTGAATCAAAAACTAGGAAATGGGTTATAGCAGTCTTCTAAATACCCTAGAAACATAGTATTTCTGTGATGAAATTGCCCTAGAAACCTTGCAAACCAGTGCTACCGCTGTCACCTCAGCTCGGCCCCGTCGCCCGTCAAATTGAGATGACAAAGGATCGAGCTCCAACCTCGAGGTTCTCTCGGTCTTGTATGTGTATTAGACACTTGCTTGCTTCTAAGCTAGCCAACAACTCTGTATATCTCACAGAGACACAAAACTAATAAATAAAGTAATAAAATTATATCGATTGTGCCGTTGAGGTACAATTGTACCTCTTTGGGTATAATACGGACATAAATAAAAAAATATATAAATAAATAATGCTGGACAATTCACACAGCATTATCTAGCCCCAAGCTAAGCAGAGCTTGTGTTATGGACACTAGGTGACTGATATCCTTAAATATATCTGCAGATAGTACAAACATTTGTCCCGAGGCGGGAATCGAACCCGCGACCTCCTGCGTCACAGGCGGACCTTCCCCCGCTGCGCCACTAAAGTCGTCCTACCTTCACCTAAATACAGATGGACGGGAGAAGAAATGCGGATTGCGAAATACTGAAATTGTAATAACTGTCACTTTATAACGCTAGCCGTGATGGTCGTAGCGGAAGTATCGACCTAAAACCCGTGGATGTCGTACTTCCACCTGTGTTTCCCTACCAAGAATTGTATAATATACTAGCTGCATTCTTACTACCCGTTGTCCTATTACCCGTTTTCCCGTAGGAATGAAACATTTTCCCGGGGTAAAAAGTAGCCTATGTTCATCAGGAATAATTTGGGCTTCTAATGGTAAAATAATTTTTCAAATCGGGCCAGTAGTTTCGGAGCCTATTCAATACAAACAAAAAAACAATCAAATCTTTCCTCTTTATAATATAAGTATAGATTTAAGAGTATTTTTTTAAGATTTTTAGTCTTTTTACATCGTTGCAGTAGTATAATTTTGTAGCATTTGATGTTATATCACCGAGTAGAAAAAGCACTACTTTTTAAATTGTTGAAAGAAAGGCCTGCGTAAATAAAATAAAAGTACAATACAAAACCATTCTTACCTAGTTTTATAGCTTGTTTCAATATCTTTCAGAAAATCCAAATCACCCTAATCAAAAGCTATATCGCACGACGTTAAATAATAGGCAAGGTGCGAACGCTGAACGTTTTAGCTGTTTTCGAAAACAGGGGGTTGGTCAGATCAAAAGATTATTGCAAGACCCCCCTTGTTTGGGGGAGGCATGCTCAGCAGTGGACTGATAATAATATATGCTGAAGAATTATACCGTTAGGTAGTCTACTAAAATTGATTTAATGATATCAATCGCGACAAGCAAACCTCACAGCAACCGTAACGGAATAAACAGGCAGACATTTGTACATGTTTTTTGAAACAATTCTTTGAACCAGGTTGAACACGAAATCCGCAACGCAAGTACCTCATCCAGCCCAACATTCTCTATTTGCTCTCCCTCAGCTTCGTTGCTTTTTCTTACTATTTTCGGATAAAACTAATTTTGTGCTTTGTTGGCTTTTGGTGTTATATTTTCATTTCGATTTCGCCGCGTTGCGTGCGACCGGCCGATAAGGCGTCTGCTCAACCAAAACACTGCTATTTTCATTACATTTTCTAGATATTTGGTTTTTCTTCAGGACTCTTGAGATTGCGACAGTTTTCGTGAAGCGTATTGTTGCTACGTCTAAGTAAAGTAAAGTGGTTTATATGATATAATATAGTTATTATCGCGTAAATTTGCTACGCGATTAGAACAAACTCATTGAAACTAACTTTTCTTGGATGTAGGTAATATTATTTCTCGTTATTATTATAAATTGAAGAGCCTTGTCTCTTGTCGGTGTGATGATTCAATTTCCTATATTATTCTCCACAATGCAATGTCTTTACTTTTATGTACGACTGTGTTCATATGTGTTCTTTATACGACATATTTCGCGTTACTCTACCTCTTTGTTTTAATAAGGTGGACTTTTTGTCTACAAGTATTGTAAGTATTAGTTCTAATTTATTTCTATAATTTGATTGTAATTTTCTTTGCGAATAAAGGTAGGTACAGCAAACTTAGAAATTGTTTAATATAGCAGTTTCTTAATCCAAACAAATAAACCGGGCTGGTTTTGCGTTCGCTATGTCTCACTCAGACTAGATTTTATAAATTAGAGAAACCCAGAAAGTTTGATTAATTGTTAAGAATTACCCCAGTTTGTGTTTGGTAAATTTCGAGGACTTCAATCAACTCAATCCCAAGAATTTAAACCTTCAAATTGAACAGTTTAATTCAATTTATGCCGTACTTCAATTTAACCCTAAACTCTGTGTGTGAGGAAATAATTTAACCCTAAAATCTGCAAAGCTGCAGTGTGATTTAAGTAAACGTGAAGCTGTAGACTTCGAAGTTCCAATATCGTAGGCGGTGACTTATGAACGAGTGGGTTTTGCCAACTTTTCCTTAGACTTAACTCGTAACTTCTTGGTTTAGATGTTAGAATGGGGGCTGCAGGATGCGGTAAAAGGTACTTGAAATATACTTTGGAACAAGAAGTTGAGTAAATGACCGACCTATTGACTACAAGGCAGGTAAACGAACCATCAGATCAACAGACAATCAACAATAGACCGCTTGTGCTCTGCGAACTTTGGATTTAGTTATATTGTGCTGTGTAAAATAAAAAAAGGGGATCCAATATGCGAATTCAAAGTGATATCGCATATCGGATCCCCATATTATCAATTGACAAAAAAAAGTTGTCTTTTGTAGCCTTTGGAAACGTTTTGATTGCGAAAACAATTGACTACGCCCCGACCAGGTAGGTAGGCACGTATTTATAACCAACTAGCTACATTCTTACTACCCGTTGTCCTATTACCCGTTTTCGCGTAGGAATGAAGCATTTTCCAGCGGTAAAAAGTATCATCAGGAATAATGTGGGCTTCTAATGGTAAAACAATTTTACAAATCGGTCCAGTAGTTACGGAGCCTATTCAATACAAACAAACAAATAATCACATCTTCCTCTTTATAATATTAGTATAGATAAACAGAGTTAGAATGGTAAAATAGTAATGTGCCTGCCTAGAATTATCATGTAGCAATAAACTTATTGAAATATGACGTGTCTACTTGGACTTACCATATTTTCAAACTTCCGTTTCACGTTTCGTACGTCCACGTTCTTGAACGTAGCTCTGAGCCGGAAGATTAATGTACAAATTCACTTAATGCACCGACTCCCGTTTATTGGTTTATACTTTTCAATCACACTTGGCACTATACCGTTTTGTTTATTTATTTCTAAAGTTTGAAGTTATTACAATTCTGCTTTTGGCTTTGCTTACGCAGAGTATTATGTGACTATAATATGACTATAATAAGTAAAATATTCTGATCAGTGTCCACTTAACGCATTCATTACGGATGTAAGCGGGTTAACTACGAACCTTATTTGTGTTGGAAGAACACCAACGTTTCATCCCTTAACGAGGGACATCTTCAGGGTGAGTGCGGTTCTAGACGCGCGCGTTCCGCATCCCTCCGAGCACTACGATAGTCAAACTACGATAGTTTTTATAGTAAAATCCACTTAACGCTTTCACTGCCCAGACTGCCGTGCGACCCACAACTAGTAAATCTGCAAGATCCGTGTGTCGTGAGTGGGCCATGAAAGTGTTAGGTAGTATACGGTTCGGCGTAATCTACAGCGTCAGGATAATTTAAAAAAAAATTATATAAGTACCTATATATTTATAATTAAATAATATATCATTTACATGGCCTTTGGCCTTTGCCCAGCAGTGGGAATAACCAGGCTAGATAAAAAATATTATTTACATGTTGGCCGAGATTGGCCGAGTCGTGGCAAGACTACTTGATTCGCTGGTACAGTCAATTCATCGTTTGTGTTGATATAACCATCATCAGCTTTTGTAATAGATTCACTATTATTAAAAAATATTTTTGTTAATAGTGATTCCATTGTATCGTTTATATGTTTCATATTTTTAACCCCCGACGCAAAAAGAGAGGGGTGTTATAAGTTTAACGTGTCTGTCTTTGGTATCGTAGCTCTCAAACGTATGAACCGATTTTCGTTTTTTTGTGACATAGATAATTTTATCCCGAGTGTTTTTAGCCATGTTTCATGAAAATCTGTCGGAGGGTTTATAAAATTTTAATTTTGTTCTTGTATGTGCAATGTTTTGATAGTAAAATAGTTATATAATTGACTTACTGAGACTTATCAGCAAATACCATGAAAGTTTAGTACTGACGAATAAAACTTAAACTGAGGATTTTTGGAAACTGAAAATATTATTAACTGAAACAGAAGTTAAAATAACAAGCTTATGATTGTCAGACCCAATGTCAGTTTAGAATGATTAAAATTCTAGTTACGTCGCCTACATTCATTACGTTTGAATGTACAAGTATGCACTAAGTTAAAATAATTTGGCGTGTTTTAAAAAACGATAAACCGACTTCAAATTCTTCTAGTGGCGAGGCGACATCTAGTTTAAATTCGAGTTTAATTTAGTTTGATGACACATCGAGGTATACCATAAAGAATCAAAAAGAATTATCAAAATCAGACTACGCGGTGAAAAGTTATGCGTGGTCAAACATTACAATCAGTGAGTGAACAATCAATCATCCCGTGTTTTCCTACCCTTAGGATAGTTTTTTTTTTCAAATTTAAATGGGACCACTGGGATCGGGGTAGACCCCTTCCAATAAAAAAAGAATTTTTGAAATCAGACTACTCTGTAAAAAGTTCTACGTGGTCATACAAAATAAATATACGCGTCGACTTGAAAACCTCCTCCGTTTTTCGTCGGTTGAAAAGCAAAATGCTTTTGTCCAAAAAGTTTTTGGGTTTGGCAGAATTCGATCCCAGGATATGTCGATCGGTCAACCATATTGTTGGGGTAAAGATGAACAGTGCCTTGAGTTGCTTTGCTTCAACATGTTCCCGATAGCGAATGTCTACTTCGAAATTTGGCAGGACCATTGTCATGATACTTACTCCATCCAGGTCAACACCTGGTTACTTTCAGGGATTTCCAAATAATACAATTAGATCAAGCTAATTACTTTATATCAATGTGAAAGAACTAGTTTTTAAACAACAACTATACTTTTAGAATAATTACATGACGCGAGACAGTTTCTCGATCAGTTACAGCTAGAGAATGAATCCTCGTTCTACTCGCATATACAATGACAGATTATCAGCAACGTCTAAGCGATTTCCAAAGCTGGGAGTACCCGCATTTTGGCCTGAATCTATAAAAATAGTCAAGCGGTATTTAAAAACCCTTAAAAACTGACGATCAATTTCCAGCGTCGCTAATGTGATGATTGATGATACATTAATTAGTTGTAAATTATGTTCAGGGCAGACATTCCTTAATATATAAAAAACTATCGTAGTTTGACAAATTCATTACGGATGTAAGCGGGTTAACTACGAACCTTATTGCGTCTAGAACCGAACTCACCCTGAAGATGTCCCTCGTTAAGGAATGTAACGTTGGTGTTCTTTTAACACATATAAGGTTCGTATTTAACCCGCTTATATCCGTGATGAATTCTTTAATAAGTTGTCAGATCGCTTCAAGACCACCTATATTTTCACCTAGTCCTGACTGATTTTAGTTTTAGTAGGTGTATGCTACAGATTCTACATGGTGTTGGCTTAGTTTTGGTGTGGTGAGAATTTTCGGAAATATATTTCAATCGCTTTACTCCTTCACTTGCACCATCACGAAAGAGCAGGACGGCTGACATAATTAAGGATATTTTGTGTAGACAATCGGTAAAATGTTCCGCATACGGAATTTTAATTCGAGCTTACGGACATTTAGATTTGTAGGGGGCGCCCCGACTACGTGGTTGGAATACAGGGGAATAGGCTGTCTTTGTTTGCGTAGTCCCGAAGCAATATTGGGGTCTTTACTTTATTATGGTTTTTAAGAAATTAGCGGAAAATTGTAAGTAATTTAAATAATGACTGAGCGAGATATATATATGACTAGCTGTACCCGCGACTTCGTTCGCGATTGCCTTACCTGCCGACTAATTAAGTTCACATTTAACCATAGTCTCTCATATTATGAAACGCCGCCGTCCAAAAAATCGTGTAGGGTCTACGGGGGATAGCATATGTATTGTCATCTTCAATCCCATTCTTTATCCACACGACTTTTAGCTACGACTCGGCCAGCGTCAGTGTTTAGAAGTGTCCTACTCGTTTGACTTACACACAGCTGGGGCCCTATTCTGCTATACTAATCGCTTCACTATGACAGGGCTATCGTCACAGAATGACACTTTTTGGTATTCCACCTTGGATGAAAGAAATTATGATGAATGCAGATGGAGAGACGCGCGTCAAGTTTGAAACTACATATTAATTTATCTTGCGCGCACTATCTGGAATTTTATTAATCTAAGGATTCTACGTGATGATTCTGCGACGATTCCATTGTCATACTGAAGCAATTGTTTTGCAGAATTGGGCTCCTGATCCATTTGACTGGACCACCACAATAATTAATTAATTTAATTGTACACGAAGTTTGGTTGGAGTATGACTCCAACCAAACTTCGCTGGACCAGCTAAACCACCATATATCATGTAAGGCAGGAACCTAACTTATTTTTCCAAGACCCACCACCTTAGTAGGTAGGAACCTAACTAATGGGTGCGTCTTGGAAAAATAAATAGATAGGAACTTACCTACCCTTTATCTACTAATTTTTTTCTTCAATCTACAGATTATTTCATCAATCTACTGATTTTCTACTCAACTTTCTACTGATTTAGTCATATTCGATCTTGCATCTCTGTTTCTAACAAAAAGAATGCCTGAAATCGGACGACGCGTAGACCCGTCGTGATGCGCGGTTAAAGAATTCTACTTTTTCCTCTCTCCCAGGGGAACCTTACTGAATTCCAGGATAAAATGTATTCCATGTCCTTTCTTGTAGTATGAACTCAAAACGTGCCAAGTTACATTCCAAGTCTTTACCTATGTAGTTTCGGCGTGATGAGCGGTGAAGGAATTTAACTTTCATCCCCTCTGCCAGGGCAACCTTACTGAATTCCGGGATAAAATGTATCTTTCCTCATAGTACGAACTAAAATCACGCCGAGTTGCATTCGAATTCATTAAGTAGTTCCGTCGTGATGCGCGGTTAAAGAATTTTACTTTCATCCTCTCTCCCAGGGGAACCTTACTGAATTCCAGGATAAAATGTATCCCATGTCCTTCCTTGAACTCAAATCGTACCAATTCAGTCCAACTCATTCAGTAGTTTTGGCGTAAACGTGATGCGCGGTGAAGAAATTTTACTTTTATCCCCTCTCCCAGGGGAACCTGACTGAATTCCGGGATAAAAAGTATCCTATGTCCTTCCTCGTGGTATGTATGACCTAAAATCGTACCGAGTTTTATTTCAATACCTTAAGTAGTTCCGTCGTGATGCGCAGTTAAAGAATTTTACTTTCATCCCCTCTCCCAGGGAAACCTGACTGAATTCCGGGATAAAAAGTATCCTATGTCCTTCCTCGTAGTATGACCTAAAATCGTGCCGAGTTTCATTTCAATACCTTCAGTAGTTTAGGCGTGATGCGCGTTTAACAAACAGACAGACAGACAGACAGACAGACAGACAGACAGACAGACAGACATGAATGAAAAAAATTGCAGTTTTGGCTTCAGTATCGATAATAGAGTGCCCTCCAAAAAAATTTTTCAAAATATCTTCAATGTACAGAATTGGACCTGTTACAGTTTTATTATAAGTATAGATTAAAAAAATTGTTAACAGGATAAAGCAAAAGCCATAGAATGTTGATATTATGAATTTATGTCTCGTTATAATTAAATAAAACCTTACCTATCGAATTGACACCTAAGTTTTATCATATTTAAACCGACTCCGAACAAGATTTCTATTCTATGTTCCTCGATTTCTTCGTTAATTATGAATCGATTCTAAAAATGTTTTCGCTATTGTATAGACAATGATCTCGAAGCGAGGTGGTCCTGTTTTATTGCCGATGGATTTATTTTTATCCTGCAAATCTTAAAAACACTGTGAAAATAAGGTTACTAACTTGTTACTTGTTTCTGGACTGGTTTCCGCAACTAGGCCACAGGTGGGCCCTTTTTACGTGTCGGGTGGGGGGCTGCTAAACTAACCACCCGATGTCCTCCAGGAATCCAGCAGCTCGCTGACGCCGATGCATGTCTCCCTAGGCGTCCTCGGTGTCCCAAGGTGTTGTAGTCGTTGAGAAGCAACGCTATCGCACTCTACAAGCACATGCGCGGCCGTCTCCTCTGCGTTCATGCACCCTCTGCATAGGGGGCTGTCCGTGATACCCAGATTAAATAGGTGTTTGTTAAGCATGCAGTGTCTTGTGTACAATGCCGACGATTCGCCGGAGTTTGTCACGCTTCAGATTGAGGAGTTTTCGTGAAAATAAGGTATTCGAAGTCTTTTTTAGTTTTTTCAAAACAGTCAAATTATATAAGTCATTAGCTTTACCCTTTGCATTACCGATGCTATTATGAATAGGTAAATGAAAAAAAAAGGGCTACAATGAGCTTTTAAGTATGTTTGTCTGTGTTTTTTTTCCGAATAATAGTAACGCCTCTAGGTAAGCCAGACCGCACTAGAGACCAAAACAAAAAAAAAATCAACACCATCCCATCCAGCCCTACGAAGCTGAAAAAATGACCACCGTTCAAGCACTATAGTTTAGAGAACCACACCACACTAATATTATGAATGCGAAAGTTTGGATGGATGTATGGATGGATGTTTGTTATCTCTTCACGCCAAAACTATTGAACGGATCAGGCTGAAATTTTGCATACAAGTAATTCTTATCCTGGAATCAAACATAGGCCACTTTTTATCCTATAAATCAGTTTCTATGAGTTATAAATCACCTTTAAACGTTTCCATAGGAACAACGCGTGCGAAACCTCGGGCATAAACTAGTTAATAATAAAACTTCCTGATAGGTACCAAATTTCAGTTCTCGGTCCACTCAAATTGATACTTATTTCTTCAAACGAGATGCTTCGTATAATTATGATTGAACTTCACTTGGTTAGTTCCTTTAATCATCAATTATATATTACTTTCATCGCGTTCTCGAAATAGGTACCTATCCTGAAAAATAATAATTATTTACAATATTTATATGTTTTAAGTTTTAATCAGTACCCAGACAAAACTACTAACCTTTAATATTCACACACCATCTGCTCAATAATACATCCTGAAGGGACAGCCGACCAACTATTAAACCTAGCATTCACTATACGCGCCAACTATTAAATTTAACATTCAGTTATAAAGGACACATTAAGGCTACAACGACGCCATTTAAATTATCTTTATAGGTTACCATTTGGGTACCTTTAGTTAGTGTTATGACACCGGAATAATGTGAGAATGTTTAATTTTAGGCAATGTTTTGTAAATTTAAATCAAAACAAACTTTGTCTTGTTTTAAAAAAGGAAAATTTCACCTTGGAAGAACAGATAAAAGCGAAATCTGGAAGAAAAATATCGATCAACATGTGATGTTTTTACACGATTTCCCAAATAAAGAATGTTTTGTTTTCAGGGTTCGTTGACGTAAACATGGGTTTCTTTTTTTCATCATAAATTTTAAATGTGATGTGTAAATAATGTATTTTAGGTTAACAAGGCTTTCGAATATGCGATGATTTCCTGCAAAATGTAAGAGGGAAAGTTTTTGCAATTTGACCTTGTAATTTTTGTGACACAGAATAAAATACCTTTAATTTTAATTTCTTTTAGTTTATGTTATCGAACCTCAGTTTTTAGTATTAAAGTTTATGTCCGTGTTTGTCAGTTCAGTAGAAGAAAAAGCATCGATTAGCATCAGAAAAGTTTGTGTGTAAATGCCTATTTTTTTGCCAACTGATTATTTTTATATATCCGGGAATAGGGATCAAAATTTCTCTAAAAATCATGGAAAGTCTTCTAAGATCTGTAGCTACACCGGTTAAGGTAACTTACTGCCTGCTTTTTACCCCTTACTGCCCCGTCAAAAAATCCACCCCGTACAATGATGTAGGTTCCTAAATGAATTGCATGATTTCAGTATACATGGAAAATAAACATTTAATCTTTGAAAAAAAGTTAGGCAGTCGGGTTTTTATATCACGACGAATTTTGTCTATCAGCTGTCGTGTTTCTCGCGGTCCGCGGTATTCCACCTAGTATTTACTAACAATAGGATTATGTACCGCTTGGGTACCGAATACCGCTTAGGTCAGAAGGTCTGAACAGACCTTTACGAGAAAATTCAGGAATTACTAAGTTTACCAAGTTATAACCTAGTTAACTAAGGGCTAGGGCTTCAGCTAAGTCCCAAAGCAGTTTCAAGTCCTCCAACTATGTTTATTCAGTGACCAACTGGGCAACCCCTTACATATTGTAGCGCTAATTTAAGGGCGCGACCACCGTCCCTTACCCTGTTCATTTATTAATTTACGAGGAATCGTATAAACTTAAGTAAGTGCCTACAGGTGATGCCCGACCTGGTTTATTTTAAGGGCATTTGTGTCTAAATTAAACTCCTTACGGCAGGTGAAGCCTGGCCTTCATTATTTTTAATTTAAACTGAGGGCTTTCTGCAGGTCAAAATTTGTGAAAAGAGTTTAAGGTTTGTAGTACGTTGCTTACATAATACAGAAATTCTACTAATATTATAAACAGGAAAAGTCTGGGCCGTTCTGGAGATGTTGGTTCGAAGACAACGCCAAAACTACTTAAACAATCGAGCTGTAAGTTATGGACCTGGAATAACTTAAAAGGCTTTTAATTTCAAAAAAGCACAAAGGTAGAAAATAATACTAACGCATTTTCGGCTGTATTTTACATCATCATAGCATCAACCCTTCATTTGTTTACATTGTGTGTCTAAACAAATGAAGTATTGGTGCTTAGATTGTGTCTTGTCTTGTATATTAACCTCCGTTATTTAAAAGCGACCATATCCAAAAACTTAATAACTTATCTACTATGTATTGAAACTAGTTTTCGTTACCTACATTATAAAAACTACAAAGTGGGATACTGAAGTCTTCCTGCAACATTTTCAGCGGCATCTTATTACACGATTTTCTAGCTAAAGCCGGAGTAAACTTAAAACTATAATTAACGTCATTCTCGTAAGAAACTATGAAAACCGAGGTATCTAGGTGGAGCTTTCAAAGCGCAGGATTAATAAGTCAGACGAGACGAGATATAAATTGGAGTTAGCTACGTTGCAGGGACGGACAAAGGATGGGCGAGACTTTGGAAAGACTTGGGTAAACGTAAAGTCGGAAAATGAGTGTGCTAATTAATTTTGGCATTAAGGATATCTGGACTCTAAAACACAGTTTTAAACAACATTGTTCAGGAACCTATGTTCTCATAGCCAGCGTCTTGGGGACGCTTCCGACTGTTATTGATATGGATCAAACAGTAAAGAGTTAGACAACCTTTTTTATGTTTATGTATGTTTATTATTAATCTTTGTAGGTATTATGGTAGGTATGTTGTGTCAGTATTTGTTTCCTTTTCTTTAAGTAGGTATCTATATATTTATTCAGTGCCACCGTCTATTTTGTTCTTTCATTTCCAGTCCATCCCAAGGTTGCCTGGAAGAGATCGCTCTCAGCGATAAGGCCGCCCTTTATACTTCTTTTTTTCTAAGCATTTTCTCTGTATTGTTTACTGTATTTGTGTGATATAAAAAGTGTTTTCTATCTATCTATCAATTGAGCTACCTATAGATTGCTACCGCAGTAAGCTCAATTATTTCAATTGTAAAAACTGGTATTAATTTATTTCTATTATTTGATTTTAATTTTCTTTGTGAATAAAGTCATGTACTCATTATTATCTGTAACTGTTACTATGTCAATGAAAAAATAGTTTTAATTCTTTTAACAATGCAAGTGCTATATTTAATTGATGAAGGAACCATTTGTCGAAGAAACTGGTTCAAGGTATTTCAAATTAAAAATGCCTGTTTTATAAGATATGTAGATTGTCAACGAAAAAATTGGTGATCACAGTCAATCTTCCTAAAGCATTTTTAATCGAATTTATGATAAGTTTTTAAAAATTGACTATGGCTGCATTGTCCAGCATTTTCATTCTTTATGATGGAGTCAGAGTCATTATGGGGACCGAACCGCATAATGACTCTGAGTCCATCCCTGTGCTGTCCGCGTTAGAGCGATGCAAATCGAGATGTCAGCGGCAGGTCGAGTCGGAATTGCCTTTAATGAGGCCATTGCATCTTTAAATTGCATTAAAGTTCGATTTAAAATCTCTTTGAGGTGTATACCGCAAAGTGCTTTCGAGCTAAAGGTTCCTATGGACACGGCGATATTTTTTTTATTCTTCTAGTCTGTTTATGAACCTATGTGTGTTACTAGAATCTCGGCCAATCTTTAGCCGAATTCGATGATATTTACGCTTTTGTTTATTTATTATTGATTCTGAGGTGGAAATTCCAGAAGAGACCACTCTTCTTGAATTTGAAGACGGTTTTTAGATTTTGTAAAAAAAAAATATCATTAAGGTAGGTGATGCAACCTATTGTTTGCATCAAGCAAGATACAAGTCGAAGAATCGTAAAAAATATTCAACCTTGGTCTTATAGAAGTAAAAGAAATCAACAAATTCCTCTAGAAATACTCTTATTGCTGTTAAATATCTACCTTCATCTGATTTGTTGAAACCAAACAGACACAATAATACTATATTTTAGAAAAATCCGCCGGAAGTTTTTCCTCGAACCAGTGAGCGGGTAATTGATAAGTGAACTGAGAGAGCCGTAGATCGATTACTTCTGCAGATTAAATGTTTATAGTTTTACTGTTTAATATAACAGTATAATATTATTGTTTTGAGCTAATAAAGTTTACCCTCAGGAAGCCTTTGACTTTTGAATAGTTAATTATTAGTCATCGGTCGCTTAATGTAAACATTCGCGGCTGGTGACGCTGTTTTCTCACATTTCGTCTAACTGCTGAGAAAAGCTTCCCCGTAATCTTTCCACTTATATCATAAACAGTTTTTTAAATGTTTCGTATAGATAAAGATTTTACGTTTTTGTAGATGTCGGGACAAATATGAATCAACCTACAAAATTGTTGTTCACACTACCCAAAGGTTAGCAGGTAGAGAATGCTATCTAGCATTATGTTCGCCTATGTACAACTTTTGTGCAATAAAGTATATTCTATCTATCTATCTAATCATTTATACCTAACTGGCTCACTGCAGCCCATCAGAAGAAGTGGACGGAAAGGAGGGAAGCCGGTTCTCTGCAGTGGGACGACATCACCTACACCGCCAGTCCACTGTTGAACATAGGCCTCCCCTATTGAGCGCCAAAGCCCTTTTATCTCTAGCTTGACGCCTTCAGCATCTACCGGCAGTCTTTCGAAGGTCATAAACTGTAATAAATAAATAAAGATTTTTCTGACTCTACTGTCATCGAGTGCATTAAGAAGACAGAGGGGCGAAATTGACTAATAAAATAATAGATAGATCTTTCCGGATATACTGTCGTCCAGTGTATAGCAAGCTTTATGCAGATTTCCTATTTTATCGACGACTAATCTGGTTAAACGCGGATAAAACTGCAACTGCAAATGGGTTTACGTTTTAGTTTTAACTTTTCGTTCTATTTGTGTTAGAAACTTTGAAGATAAAATAAAATAAAAATAAATACACAGATAGATAGATTCAAAAATAACCAGGAAGAATCGAGATGAATTGTACGTACTTAGTTATATTCCAAAAAATGTAGTGTTTTTTACTCGAAAAAAGTGTTTCTAAATTTTCTTTATTTTAATTTTTGACGAACCAAGCAGATGACCCACCATAAAAACAAGTAGGTATTTATAATATACCTTACAGCACATGCGCGGGAGTGCGCTCTACGTTCGTTTGATGCAATGCCCCGCGCCCGTTCTAATGTTATGTGATAAAGTCTATTATTACTAATATAATTTATTTATGTAATGTATTGTTTAAAGTAAAACAGTAATTCCTATATCACCAACTGTCTAGCTTGGGCCTTGATGAAGCTGTGTGAATTGTCCAGCAATAGTTAATATTTATTTGCTGGCACCTACCTACACAGAAATCACAAAATGATTTGTCGATAAAACCTTTAGAGCGACTATGGACGAGCAAGTTAGATGCAAATTATGCCAGCAAATTCGGCTTATGGAACTAAATTTCACGTAAAATAAAATTATTTTATCATGGCTATATCTCTAAAGTCATTTACAACGGGATATTTACCATGATTTTAGTTTAGAGTTTTAAAATCCTACTAATATAAAAAGCCGATTTTTTGTCTGAATTTTTGTAACCTAGTATTTCCAAAACTACCGAACAGATCAAGATGAAATTTGGCGTACGTACAGAACAAAGCCTGACTTAGATAGTAGGCTACTTATTATACTGATAATACGCATGTGAATCCGCGGGAAGAAGCTAGTATTAAATATTGGAAAGCTCAAAACTCAAATCATGGTAAATATCCTTTCATATATGATTTTAAAGTTTATATTGTTCCCAAAAGGGATCTCAAATCGCCAAGTGTTTAATTGTGTTTAAAAAGAAGAATATGAAGTTAATTTTAGGTCAAGCACCTACTGCGAGATTGTTTATATAGAGGTCTCACGCACTTATTATAATTTATTTAATCAATTTTTCTTCCTCTCTTGTTTCGTATCTTGTCTTGTAACCTTTGTTCCTACTCTTTGTATTCTGTTTCTTTGTATTGTACCACACCAGGACCTGTCTGAAAACCAGCGCCGCTACTAGCTTCGGCTTGTAGCGGCATAATGCTGAGACAGGGACCTTTTTGGCCCGTATATAACACTTTCTAATATGTATCTGTTTTCTTCTTTCTGTTTTTCTTTTCTTTTCTATAAAATACTGTGTTCTTTGTAAGTATATATATATGATTGTAATGTGTTATGTATTGTCCAAATAAATGTATTTTCTTTCTTTCTTTTATCTATTTTGTGGATAATAAAAACTTTAGTTTTGGTAACAATTTTAAAATTTTGAGTTTTTACCTATATTCTAACATGTCACGCTCGGCGATTTTAGTTAGATACTCGTTCCTAGCTGGGATAGCCGAAGAGACCTACTAACTAAAGTATAGTAAGGTGGTAAGGACCGTCACAATAACGCTCAGTAATTCTATTACTCTCATGCATGCGCACTGATTATAGACCCCAGGTGAGAGATACAGGGTGTACTGTGGAATGAGATCACACTCAGATCATAAAATTAAACGAGAGTTGATCCATGCGCCGTGCGCTCCAGTAAATCGTGGTGGGTCTGCGGTAGCCGGTGCAGCCCACCATCTATTGGGGCGCATAGATGCCAATACTGCGGCCGCATCTGTCGTTCCCTTAGAAGTCATCTACGTAACAGCAAAGAAACGCTTTTTGCGCGGGGGGCGCGTTAATGGTGGCCACCAAACTCTGTTTTCGCTTCTCTGTCTAAAAAAACAAAAAAAAAATTCAGAGAGATTAAAATAAAGCCTATGATAGGTATCATAAACTGTACAATGGACTTTTAAAATTCCTCTGATCCACGTTAAAAAATTATAAGAAAGAAAAGGCAGCGGCGTTAGTTTGAGTCATACATGCGCCTTAAGGGTCCGGCGACGGATGAATTTCCCATACAAACGTAGTACCAAAATGATTTGTAGTTTGAGAATGTTTTCAACATGGTTTACTATTATTTGTGTTAGAATAGTATTTATTTAGGTTCCTGCCATAAGATTTTTTCAAAATACTTATTTACACAATTACTAAGACAACATTCATTCTTTGATGTAAAAATGCGATTAGGTTTAATTTCATTTCAGTAAGGTATTTTGAAAAAAAATGTGGCAGGAACCTAGATAAATACTATTTTAATACAAATAATAACAGACCATAGTGAAAATATGCTCAAATTAAAAATCATTTTGGTATTACGTTTGTATGGGAAATTCATCCGTCGCCGGACCCTTAACTCGGTAATCGGAGAGACTCCTGTGTACAATCCGCATTGTTTTTGATAAACTTTGGAATTTCTGATCGTGTTTTATTTTTGAAACTTTCAAATCCAGAGAATAACATAGGTTTAATTTTAATTTTTTATCATCTTATCGTTAGTTTTAGTTTTGCACTGAGTTTAAAACTCCGTGTGGGGGGCTATCTATGATGATTAAGGGAGATTCACTGGTTCTTTTGGCTGACCAGAAAAGGTGATATTAATTTTATTTCGGTTTCGGTTCCAATATGAGGTGCGAACGAAAGAAATAGCCTTCAATATCATTGAGTAGAACCGGTAACATCCTGTATGAAGCACTGAGCTCACTTAATTAAGGGCTGTCACACATGAGGAGCGGCACTTAAGGCGAATGAGCCAAAGGCGGAGACAACGACAAAGCTATTAGATTGCGGACAGAATGAGGTGAATACCAGCCTTAGATTTATGTGCCGAGATTGGGCTAGAAGGAAAATGTTGGAACACCTGGTTTCCTGGTTTTTACCGTGCGTAGATAAATAAATGCAAGGTGTGAGTGTGTTTATCATACACTAGCTGCATTCTTACTACCCGTTGTCCTATTACCCGTTTTCCCGTAGGAATGAAGCAATTTCCCGCGGTAAAAAGTAGCCTATGTTCATCAGGAATAATGTGGGCTTCTAATGGTAAAATAATTTTTCAAATCGGTCGGACCGGTCAGTTTCGGAGCCTATTCATTACAAACAAACAAACAATCAAATCTTTCCTCATTATAGTATTAGTATAGAAGTCATGCATAAGCTAAGATTAGCATTATAGATGATTCGTATAAGATTAAGGATTATTTCTATTTAAGCGATTTATTAGTCAACAATATTTAAGCTAGTTAGTAACTTATCTAATAACGCAGGATTACTTGTATTATTGTAGGATTGTATGTAAACTACAGAATAATAAAGAGAAAGTAAAATAGGCGAGAACCCAGTGCTTAGACAAACCTAACATATGCTTGAAGACGCTGCTAACGAAATTAAATGAATAAATGATCTTTCAATCTATCATTCCTTTTAAATAATCATTCTATCCTATAAATGTTAGTGTTTTCTATGCAGTGTATTTCAATACTATTTCAATTGACGAAATCTTTGGCGCAGCGGATGATGCTCCGTCTTTGAGGCAGGAGGTTGCGGGTTCGATTACCGCCGCGCAACAAATGTTTGTACCTAATTAATGATTTTATCGGGTATTTGTCCCGTACCTTTTGCTATTATTTCCCCAACGTTTCTACCGCGTTACAGCGATCGTGGTCACGCACGGGGCGACTGGATGTACTCGGAGTTACAGCCGAGAATTGACGGCAGTATCCACGACTACCCTCAATTCGTCTTCAGAATCAGGAATGTCCAAGTTCACATTACGACACACTTCACTGACCGTTTCGAAATGTTTGTACGATCTGCAGATATTCATTATGGGAGTTTTCTAAGTGTTTTTTAAATATAATAAAACATATCCATTTATGTACGTCTTACTATAATATGTTAGCATCTCCTTGGAGTCGAGACCCTAGGTCCGTGGGGTACCAAGGCTCTTCGGGTTTTTAGAAATTATCCGAGCGTCTGGCCGAAGCAACGCGTGACCCGAGAGCTGGTGAGTATCTGGCGCAGCGCATCAGCATTGACATACAGCGGGGCAATGCAGCCAGCGTCTTGGGGACGCTTCCGACTGGTATTGTTATGGATCAGTTGAGCTACCTGCAGATTGTTTGCAACGGTCTGCAGTTAGCTCAATAGTTTCAATTGTAAATACTAGTTCTAATTTCTATTATTTGATTGTAATTTTCTCTATGAATAAAGGCTTCTGCCCCTTTCAAAAAAAATCTCACAGCTCACAGCACAAGCTCTGCTTACCGTGACGCTAGATGATGCTGTGTGGATTGTCCAGAAATATTTATTTATGAAGATTAAGAACCTTTTACACATTATCTAAACCGAAACAGCGCATGATCCGTGTAACTTTATCAAAGCAACTCGCGAACTTGAGGTTAGTTCCTAACTTCACGTTAACTGCAGTTTAACCCTCAGAGCCTGAAATGAATTAATGCGCGACTGTGCGATGACAACTTTTGGTGGTTCCAAATATCTTATATAGTTCGCTAACGTTTATTGTTATCAAGGTTACATGTTTTAAGGCAAGTAGAGACTAAAATCCTACGTGAGGTTTATCAAGATCTCTTTCAAAGAGGTTTTGTAGGTGCATAAACTCTGATTTGGTAAAGAATACAATTAATTGATTTATCAAGGTGATTCAAATCTACTTAATAGTGTACATCATGCACCCGGGTGAATTACCCCAGGTGAATGAAGTATACCGCCCTTCTAGTTCTCTTAGTTCTCTAAGATAATTTATGAACACGTTAAATTATAATGACAATATAGTAGGCTGTTACGCACAGGATAGACTTTGAAGTAGAGAAAAGTTATTGTTCTTAATTTCTCACTTCATTCAGCAAAGAATCTCTACGATCGTAGTGCATCATGTCAAACTCGTTACGCCTTTTCATTTTCGCCCTTCTTATCTGTAGAGTGGATTAAAAAACATCACGTAATATCAGTAGATATGGTACGTTCTACCAGCACTTACCCAACAACTGGCCTGTCAGTGCAATAATTATTCAACAAACACGAGAGCATTGCTGTAGTCTTTTAGTCATTAGAACAAACTAAAGTAACACTAACGCCGGTTCAACTATGATTGAGGTGGTTGGACCTAATTGGACCTAAATTTTGAGCCTTCCACTTTCGAGACGCTAGTACCTCATCTCTCCTTAGTTACCTACTTAGATCGATGTTATGTATACGAGGATATAAATAGGACATGTCGAAAAAATCAGTGAATCTCGATGGAATGCGCATTGACATCAACAAACGAAAAATGTGGTTTAAAACAATCAGTAAAATTAAATTATTTGGCGGACTCTATTGACTCCATTGATGTTACGCCTTTTGCCAAGTTCACATAATTATTTTCGACGATTTATAGCAGAGTATATTTTACCTTAAGGCTTGATAGGCCAGCAGAGGCCGCAATTTTGTGATTTTTAAAATCGTCTGAGAATAGGAAAATAGTGTTTAAAATTCTGAAAAAAACATATAATTACGTTAGGATCTAGTCTAGTCAAAGTCGCATTCAGTTACAAGATCTAATGAACTTCAATCGATAGAAAAAAATCTCAAAGTTGCCCCTTTTTCTAACGTTTTTTCAATACTATGACTAGCGAACTACTGATATCACACTTTTTTTTGTTCTCAACTAAGGACACTTAATATTTCTAAACAAATTCGCAGAGTTTGACTTGATTAAATGATTTTCTTAATCACCATGTTTAAATAACTAGAAAAAACACGAGTGCGGCGGCTTGGCAGGCGCGCGTTTTCCCTTACGCCTACTGCTGCAGGAATACCTGGCCTTAACAAACGTAACACGACATTTTAGTCACCTAGCAATAAACAAAACAAGGCGTAACCACCAATTACAATGAATGTTGCGAACCCAACCAAACACTGCTACTGACATTAAAAACAATGGCCTCCAACATTAGCTGGCTCACGGTCACACTGTTCTAAACCTGCCTGACTCCAGGGCTGCGATCACGGTGTGGTAAGGCACGGCATTACGGCTCAAACGTTAGCAGTTGAAACGTTAGGGTGCGCGTTCACAGGTCGGCATCGGACAATCCGCTGACAAGTGCGTCCACTGATCGGCAATCCGAATGACGTCATTCGCATTAAACGGAAAAGTTGCCTTGAATAATCCTCGCTGGCATTGCCGACAGTCCGCTCCGTGCGGTACAGATTTTTTATGTCAATCCATTGATGGGGCTAGTGCGGATTGTTCGATGCCGGCCTGTGAACGCGCCCCCGAACGTTTCAACTGCTAACGTTTGAGCCGTAATGCCGTGCTCTACCACACCGTAATCGTCCTCCTGGTATGTGTTCGCCTTCAATACAAGAACAAATAAGTGTCTTCTCAGGTGTATTAGTGGTAAACCGATGGTTTATCTCATCGATTGTTTCAATTGTTGGTAGTAGGTAATACGAACAGGTTTTGATATTGTCAAAACAGATTTGAATACTTTATCGGATTGATTCGTGACATCGTGGGTCATGGGTTCAAATATCGTGATATTAAGTTACAATCTCGTGAGAAAAGGTAAGAATATTGTGAAAATTGGGCTTGATATAAATGAGATGGACCTAGCCAAGATTTTTTGAGATCAAACCGTTATTTGTTTTTTTTTTACTCGAAGATCATTTTTAGTATGTAACGGAAAGTTTATTGTGTTACAGATCTGTGTAACCCACAGAATCAGTTTGCGTAAGACACCGGAAAACACAACTGGCGTAACACAGTCCGTAATTACACAGTACGATAGTTCTAGCGCGCACTGAATACTAACGCCCTCTCTTGGAGAAGAATGTTTCTTTATTGTAAACGTGCCTTTTTAGCTATTGATTTTTGCAGTTGTATTCTAGTTTTAAAATCTTGGTTTTAAATGCTAAACCAGGTCAGGATTTTGTAATTTTTAAGCAAATATCGTATTAGCCTACGTTTCATAAGGCATTAATTTTTTGGGATGAAAGTAGAATAGGTAAACCTATTAGTTTTTTATGCTCTATGCTCAAAAGAGTGAAGTAAGAAAAGTGAGTGGTATTGTTTTTTTTTCTTATTTGACGACCTCAGTGGCGCAGCGGGCGAAAGTCCGCCAGCGACGCAGGAGGTTGCGGGATCGATTCCCGCCTCGGGAAAATGTTTGTACGATCTGCAGATATTGGTTCAGGCTGTTCTGGATGTTTTCTATACAGATAAAAAAATATATATCTATGTAGTGTATTGTATTAAGTATATCAGTTATCTAGTACCCATAACACAAGCTCTGCTTAGCTTGGGGCTAGGTAATGCTGAAAGATGGTGTCGCTGATTTTTGACATTATGCAATTCTAACTTGATACCACGTGTTTTGTCTACTACTATTCTCCACATAAAAATCAGTCATAGCCTGTCTGTTAGTCACTAACACAAATAAACGTGGCACGAATTTAAACACCATAAAAACAAAGGGGAATTAAGGATAATTTGGAACCATAACAACACATGGCATTTGACACAAAAGGGCGCAAAAGGATGCAAAAAGGGCGCAAATGAACATTCTTCTAGTTAACAAGGGTGCGCCATTAATTTGGGGTGGATTTAAACGCGTGAGTTGAATTTGTTTTAAGGAATCATTTGGCATGATTGTGGCGAGACCCTACTACGTTTGGCAGAAAAAAGGTTTCAGAATCGTTTTGAAGCCATGAAAATAATGAAAGTGATTCCGATCTAAATGAGAATTAAACCTGAGTGACTATTGATCAGGTTTTATGGTTTTATACTATTTTTGTGGAGTGGCCTGGAGTCAGGTCAGGTCACCTCTTGGGTCCTGACATCAAAGAAATTATTGCCTTGTATAGGCGCTTCACATTTGCTCCCCTTGGAGTCGAGACCGCGGGGTACTGAGGCTCTGCGGGTTATTAAAAAATTATCTTAGCGTCTGGTCGACGGTCGGGTCACGCGTCACTGCAACCAGCTTCGTCTGGTGAGTATCTGGCGCAGCGCATCAGCATTGTCACACTGCGCGGCAGTGCAGCCAGCGTCTTAGGGACGCTTCCGACTGATATTGATATCAGTTACCATTATATTGTTTGCAAGTCTGCAGTTAGCTCAATTGTTTCAATTGTAAATACTAGTTCTAATTTGGCACTTCTTGTTATTTCTGAAAAGTTGTTGAGATTTTTGCCTAGCACTGGCTTGGCATAGGATACGGCTGACGTAAGTAAAAGTGACATCATGCTGTAGCAATACAGATTAAATTAAACTATAATTTGAAGAATGAATTGACGAAAATAATCAAAATATATGGTAATCAAACTTATTGACAATGCCCAGCTTACACCACCAGCTTACAGCAGATACCTATGAATATTAATTTCTTTATTTTGTGTTACTTTAATTATTTATTTTGTCTTATTAGTTATTTCTAAATATGAAATGTTGACTAACCCAAGTGTGCCTTGTGCTCCTACGGTGAATAATTATATGACATTCTCATATATTGTATTGTAAGTATGAGTATTTACACGACTTGCAATTACTTAAACTAATTGTCAATTCCATCTCTGTGAAACAAAATAGCCTATTTCCAATTTTAAATTACAAATTGCTTCTTAATTTTCCACGATATCACACAGTAACTGTTTTATTGTTTGTGAAATGGGCCGATGAACGAGATCGAGTAATTTTCGCGACGGCAAATTTCGCATCGGCAAAGTTGTGCGATTTTCAATTTTGCAAATCGGCGCAGAACGAATCATTTGCGGGGATTACTTCGTCTGTAATTTAAATACAGGGTGATGTGGAACTGCAAATTGATTTTTTAAGTTACTCTCTTTCGAGTGCTGGTGAAAAATTAAATGAAATTTTTTTTTAGCTCCGTTAGCAACGAGTGTTGATTGGTACGGTCGGTACATATTTCTTTTTGACTCTCACTGCAAGCTTAAAATTAAACAATAGTAACTTAAACGTGGTGAAAATATAGTGCTTCTTAAAACTGGCGGTGCTTGGATTATTAATTTTTCAACAGCAACAAACGATACGAGAATAATTTTCCTCCGTTGCAGTTTATTATATTTGGTTTGGGTTTAGATTTTACTTACTATTACTTATTTCAGTACTAACAGCTGTGGCTTCCACACTAGAGAGCGCCAAGCTTCTTTGTCTACGACTTCCATTACATCACCATAAATAACGTCAACATCAGCCTATATACATCCACTGGTGTATTTTTATTTATTAACAGTTTACAATTTTCTTAAAGTGAGAGTAACAGTATAAATAGCAACGTATAGGTACACCAATCAAGACGCCACTAAAAGAAACATTATTTACAACAAAACACAACAACATTACAGACACTAATTTGAAAAATAGACAAGCAAAGACAAATTATGTATGAATACACAAAATTAACCTAAGAGAGACACTTGTTTTTAAAGTTATTCTTCAAGAGCGAAAATATGTATGTCACATTTATAAAATCGTTCATTGTGCAACCTACTTACTCTGGGAATAAAAGAATTGCCTGCATAATTAGTTTTAGATATAGGCCTCCCTTAATGAGCGCCATAGTCTTCAGCTTTCGCAGATAGTGCCTTGTCCAAAGAAGAAGGGTTTTATGCCTTGTCCAGCGTCAATAACCCCCGACGCAAAAAGAGAGGGGTGTCATAAGTTTAACGTGTCTATCTGTGGATCTGTGTATCTATCTGTGTATTTGTGTATCTGTCTGTGGTATCGTAGCTCCCAAACGGATGAACCGATTTTCGTTTAGTTTTTTTTGTGTCATGGTTAATTTTATCCCGAGTGTTCTTAGCCATGTTTTATGAAAATCTGTAGGGGAGTTTTTTAAATTTTTAATTTCGTTCATGTTTTAAATCTAAATTTGGTAATTTATTGGATTACAGAGTATCAAATTCACATTGCAATATGACCTAAACGTACTTGATTCCGGAAAGCAATTTCCCGACATTAAATATTCCTAGAATATAATATGGAACACCGGCTGTATTATTAGTTGCTTCTGAGAATTCCTAGTTGAATTGGTCCTGGTTTCCGACTGGAGTATCACTCACGCTACAAAGCAGGTTATTCAGTTACTAAACAATATTGCAATTAGGGTGAGAGGCTAGGACGTAGTGTATCTTTTCTAAGAAATCTAAAACGCATTTTGCTAGTTGTTTTCAATTTCCTAGGAGGTTTTTGTTGTAAAGAAGACTTTAAGCTTATTTACATTAAAGTAGATTTTTATGTAAATCATTAACCGATTCTTACGTCATAGCGAGTCACTAAAGACTAACAGTAATTAAAATTTATTGTGGCTACAACCAAGTGCCATTGATTGCATGCAGGTATTTAGATTTTTTGAAAACTGCATAGCGGAGAAGAAAGCAGTAAAAATCACCCGGCTTCAAAATGATGTGATGTGATCAAATGTTATGATGCAACGCGCATTGCCATACAGCGGGGCAATGCAGCCAGCGTCTTGGGGACGCTTTCGATTGGTATTGATATAGATCAGTTGAGCTACCTATAGATTATTTTCTACAGTCTGCAGTTAGCTCAATTGTTTCAATAGTAAATACTAGTTCTAATTTATTTCTATATTTGATTGTTCTTTGTGAATAAAGATTCATAAAAAAAAACAAATGAAATGGTAATTTGGTAAACAAAAATGTTTAATATTCAACTTTTCTTAGCAAATAACCAAATTCTTGTTGTAAAAATTTAAATTCTATTGTTAGTAGTTGTTAGTGTGTAATATTGTTACTAGTTGTTCTATTGTTGTAGTTGTTAGCTAGCAAAGAAGAGAGGGAGAAATGTCTGTAAAAACAGACATTTCTCCCTCTCTTTTTTGCTAGCTGGTCAGAGTATCTATCATCCTGTACCACCAAAAGTTATAAATATTCAAATTATAATTTTATCTAAAACGTACATTTGTTCATAGAATAATGGTCCTTATTTCCATTACAACTTTGATTGATTAAGTTTCATGCCAGTTTCGTTTATCTTTCAAAATCCTTCCGGGTCTGCAATTTTGTAACAACCGTATAAAATAAATAATAGATTCAGGCGTTACTTTGCGGAAATCCATTGTATACTATAAGGATGAAACAATATTTAGTAACAATTCCGCGCAGAACCTCTTCCGATAAGATTTAACAAAAAAACGAACCTAGTTTAACGAAACTAGTTGACGACTTACTTTTGATGAGTTTTTTCATTGTGTGGTTGGTGTGGTCTTTTCTTTCGTAAATTAAGTTAGGTAGGAGGGTAATTTACTTCATTTAATTAATTTAATTAAATTTAAGTCTATTGTTTACTTTCTCTGATTGTAAGTAGGAATAATTTACTTAATTTAATTAATTTTAAGTCTATTGTTTACTATCTCTTATTGTAAGTAGGAACAATTTGTGGGAGGGCGGGCGGTACACACAAATCACATTTTGTTAAATCTTATCGGAAGAGGTTCTGCGCGGAATTGTTACTAAATATTGTTTCATCCTTATAGTAACCGTATAAAAGTCATTTTCTCTTTAGTTAGGGTTACATTTTAGGACGAAAAAAGTAAACAGAGCAAATGGTTATTGAAATTTGACAAACAAGCGACGGCCTGTAGTTTTGAATGGTTTTTTTTCAAATAAGAAGAGGCATGCAATGTTTTTTTAGATCTGGAATTAAATATAAGTAAAATATCAGAGAGAAATATTCAGTAGTCAGATACCTACCGTCGCACAAACATTTTCACAGACTTTCACATTTATAATTTAGTAGGGTAAATCTTCAAACCGAATCATAATATTTTTTCAAGAATACTAATATCTACATGATTGATACGTATTATTAGATTAATAATGAACTTTGTGTTTTGCTAACGCCGTAGGTACCGGCGCTACGGTTCGTAGAATGCCTACGTCGTAGCATTGCTACGGTTCGTAGAAGGCCTACGTCGTAGCATTGCTACGGTTCGTAGAAGGTCTACGGCGTAGGCATTGTCTACGAACAAAAGACCGGAAGCTTATAGGCCACTATCTTTATCCAACGGATATCTAAATACCTTTCATTTATCAGGATCTATAGATAACAGACAACAATTACTATCGATAGAGCTATTTGTATTGTTCGGATCGGACTAATTGCCAAGAATGCAAAAAATACAAAAGCTGTCTAATTATTTTAATTCCCAACTACTCACCCTTGAATATACCCGGAGTCTCCCGTGAGAGGCACCTGTAGCTTGACCAGAGGGGTGAGTCTATTTGACGTTGACGTATGATAGGAAAAAGGATACGTCACGACCACGTCCCCTTACTTACGTCAAATAGAGTGGTCCGACACGTCCATGGGCAATGAAAGTGTTAATAGCTGATGTAGATTGTAAATGAGGGTGCTTTGACTCACGTGAATTTTATCGTAAGGAATCAAATCCTTTATTTGCCGAATGCATTATTACAGGTACATGTTTGATCTTATGACTAGAGTGATGTCCATTTTTTCTTAAATAGTAAATATAAATAATGCTGGACACATTCACACATTCACACAGCATTATCTAGCCCCAAGCTAAGCAGAGCTTGTGTTATGGGTACTTGATAACTGATATACTTAATACAATACATAGATAGAAATTTTTACTATACATAGAAAATATCCAGAACTGCAGATCGTACAAATATTTGTCCCGAGGCGGGAACATACATTATTAACACACCTTGCGGATTGAATTGACTTTTATCTCATGGGGGTAAAACCCATAATCCCCACGCTGGGTATGCTGGTTGGGGATCGCAGTTCGGTGGTAGAATTGTTCTGCAGGGGGCGCTGTTGCCCGCCCACGGTGGATATCCCTTAGTCGTGTAAAATATTCACAAAATAATCGCAACTGGCCGGTTTTATTGAAATTAATAAACATTTCTATAATTAAAACTTAGTGGGAAGCTATGTAATAAGCTTCCCATTTGACGTATCCTATACTAACGTGTTTTGGTATATCCTTTTAGAATAATCAAGATTCAAAATAACATATGTCAACCAATTTATAATTCGTTCAGGCGGACAACAAAGCTATTTAAGTATTTAGGAATACTACATATTTCCGGGTAAGTAGTATTTACCAAGCAACTGCATAACGTACCATTTACGTTAGTGAATAATTTACGTGTCGTAAGTGCTAGTGGCAGAGATTACTAAATAGGTATCTACAGGTTGAGTCTTGGGTTTAAAGTGCAGTGTAAGGTCGAGGAAAAACTTAAGTGTAACTGTCTGCAAATGTTTTAAATAAATAAAAATAAATAATTCTGGACAATTTTATATATCCCCACAAATTAGAGCTGGTGTTGTGGGTACTAGACTAATATATTATTTAGACATTACATACAATAACTGATTTTTTATCGTATACATAGAAAACACCCCGAACAAATGTCTGCAGGTCGTATAAACATTTGCCCTAAGGCGGGCCTTGAACTTGCAACCTTCTGCGTAGCAGGCCGACCTTCGCCCGCTACGCCATTGAGGTCGTAACAAGCATTCGGTAAGCTGAGGCTCAAATTTTTTTAAATATTGCAATATAACCTAAAGTTAAAGTTAAATACCTGTGGTTTGGCTGGTATCAAGAAAGGCGTTTCAATTTTGAATTTTATAACACTTATTGAAATAGATTTAAGACTTAAAATTATTAAATCAATGATCCCCAAACTAGGATAAACCTGTATCTTGGGGACCACCTTCCATTGGTTCTTTATATAAAACATATCAGGCTATGTTAATTTTTATTGGGCCTTGGTAGAAATATTGCTCAGCTCTTCAACCGTGCGGAAATAGTGCTACTACGAAAACCCCATACAAAAATATCGAGAAACCAAACTGACGGATATGTTTTTAGACAGTTTTTAGACTATTTGAATTCCGTAGCTTGCTCCCAAAACAAGTCAAAAATACTTCAGTGCTGTAGGAGTTCGAAACGGCAGCATAAATAATTTAGTTGAAAAAGTTCGGACTGTACATTAGTTTTAGCGCAGGCTTAGTGCGGGCTACGGAAGAGTTTCTTTATGTGGAAGGATTATGCCGAAATGAGTTTCCTGAATTCGTATAGGACAGCTAAATGAATGAGTGGAAATGTGAATAGTGGTACCAGACAGTTTAGGTATAGCGAAAATTGGGATGCTATAGAAACGTTTAATGGTGATTTCTACCCCATGGGAACTCATTTATGGGATAAAAAGTAGCCTATGTTTGATTCAAGGATTAGAATTACCTGTGTGCTAAATTTCAGCCCGATCCGTGAAGTGTGAAGAGGTAACAAACATCCATCCATCCTTCCATCTATCTATCCATCCATCCAAACTTTCGCATTTATAATATTAGTGTGATATACACTTTGCCAAATTTGTCTCTCTCTCCCAATAAGGTTTACTGGAAGAGAATTCTTTTGAGGGTTAAGTTCACATTTGCCTTTATTTTGCGATATGTTTTACTTGTACTACCTATATTGTGCAATAAAGAATTATGAATTATAGTGTTCGCTAAAGGTTTACACATACATAGGCGACACCGTTCCAGCACTGCCGTTGTATAAATTCAATCTCAACAGGCTATTTTGGTCCACTGCTGCACTGCTAGAGCAGCAGTTGACCCCCTTGATAAGCACCTTATTGGCTTTTATCTTATTATGGGTAATGCCTGTAATCCTCACGCTCTGGTCGTGCGGGTTCGGGCTGGGGAAAGTTTGGATGGATGGATGGATAGATGGATGGATGGATGTTTGTTACCTCTTCACGCCAAAACTACCGAAAGGATCAGGCTGAAATTTTGCATACAAGTAAATGAAAAACAAAAAAAAACGAACAAATTCCAGGGTTGGAATCAAGCATAGGCTTTTTATTCCATAAATAAGTTCCCATGGGATAGAAATAGCTTTTAAAACGTTCATAGAAAAAACGCGTGCGAAGCCGCGCACATAAACTATTAAAATTGTAAATCCGAAAGTATGGATGGATGGATGGATGTTTGTTACCTCTTCATGCCAAAACTACTAAACGGATTGGGCTGAAATTTTGCAGTCAGGTAATTTTAATCCTGGAATCAAACATAGGCTACTTTTTATCCCATAAAGTTCAGTTCAGTTCCCATGAGATGGAAAACATTTCCATTTTTCAAAGCGTGCGAAGTCGCGGGCAGAAACTAGTGCTTTATATATTCTTTGACATAGGTATTGATTTCGGACAGTCCCCGCATCTGCTTATAATAAATAAATAAAATAAAATAATTTTATTTCGGACAGCAAAGAGATCCATAATTTGTAAGTAAATATACACCTCAACCTTGAGGTTGACCTCAACAGCCTGTATTGGCCCACTGCTGGACGCAGGCTCCCCTTGCTTTTGATAAGCGCCTTACTGGCTTTTATCTCATGGGGGTAATGCCCATATACCCCATGCTGGGCATGCGGGATCGCAGTTCAGTGGTAGAATTGTTCTGCAGGAGGTGCTGCTGCCCGCCCTCGGTGGATATCCTTTTATCGCCTCATACGACACCCGTGGGAAGAGTTGGGGGGGAGCAAAATCTAAGCTGACACCACACGGACCACGTACGGTTTGTAGAACTTGCTTGCAAGCGAATTTCCACGCGGCTACAGTGCGTTCCACCTCCACTCGCTTAAAGCTTATGGTAAACTTGTACTCAAGGAAAGACCGCTACTCGTCAAGCGCAGTGTGGGGGCTTTTCTAGGTGCAAAAGACTGCAATCAGATGCTGGAAGCTGAAGGCAGGGTGCTATGGCGGTCATTAGGGGCAGACCTACCAACCGTGGACTAGTATAGGCTGAAATGTAATTCCTCGTTAAATGTTAGGTACCATAGCATTTTTTCGTCAAAAGACCCCAAATACACAACAATGCTTAATAACAAGGTCGGCTCCACCGTTATTCACTATTACATACCCAATTATCATTTGAGTAAGTCACCAATTACTGACAAGGACCCAATTTTGCGGGTATTACCCATTTGGGCCTTATTAGGAAATTATGCCGGATATGATTGAGGGCCTCTCGTTCATGAAATTAGAGGCCTCTTGAGTGGTTCCACGTATTTTTTAAGTTGTTACAAAAAATTTAGTTGTTACATTATACGGTTTTAAATTAAATTAATAAATTTATTACGTATAATGTTAATATAACTGCTGACCGTTCTGCTTCTTTATTTTATTTATCATGCTTTAATTCGTTGACAGAATTTCTTTATTCTCCTTTTCTTGCTATCCGCTCATATTATAGTCATTAGGTCTTCCCGCCAGCCTTGTCATGTATGGTATATTATGCCAATTGGCATATCCATATTTCTTTGGTGTTGTCATTATGGTGTCTTGATGGGCTATGCTCTTTAGTCGCCTGAACACTGAAATAAATAGTTTCCGATTATATTAGACTCAATCATTCTTTTCGTTATGCGCTGATTTTCTTTTCCAAATTTCTATGTAGACTTTAGGAGAGTTAACGACTTTTTTACTAACAAATGTAATCGGCATACAAACACAGACGAAAAATAACCTTAAAATTACATTTTCTCAGAATAAAAGATATACTCGATCAACAATCGCATTTTCATAAGATTTCAGACATAAATAAGATTTCTCTAAAAAGAATTACAAGACAAGACGCGAAAAAGCTTTTTATTTCTAGCAAAAATAACAGAAACAGATAAATGCTGCATGCTCGTGACTCCGCTTACCCATGAGTGATCTCAGTAAGTACTCTTCAGAGGGGTGACCATGTTTCAAGGAAAAATAGGATTCCAAATATTTAAGAAAATAAAAACAGGGTAAGATCGTAATCTCTCCTATCGTTAAACAAGTAAAGTGATTGTTTTGAATAAACTCAAAATCAACTTTTAATTCCTTTATACTAAGGTACACTGTGTTTTTAGATTTTTTTAAATAATTTTCAATTTCAATCCTCTCGAAGGATAACTGTTCGACCTAAAGCTTAAAAAAACACATTGTAAATATTAAAGAATTTAAAGTCAAGTCTTCAGTTAATACACAATAAACAACGAAACAACACGTATTTCATATGTATGATACAAGTTCTGTTTACCCAATCTATTTACCGTTTACTTTATGACCTTAGTTACTAGTTAATGCTAAGATTTTTTTCAAATGTTTATCCACAAAAAGTGGTCACAATACTCATCCATATGATAACACGACATTGAGTTACCCGCGGCGCGGCGCTGGCTGCGTTCATAACCTTCGTACGTGTCTAAAGATCATCAACATCTTATAGTAGGATGTCTCTTAGCAGCCTTGTCTATGGTTTGGGTTACACCTGGGTTCGCCTCTATAAAACGAGCTTGCTTCCAGTCCTACAGAAAGAGGTGAGTTTAAACTAATCTATATGTATATTTATACCTCTATAGACAAATTTTATCACTGAAAACAGAAAAACAAAACACTGTTTGATCATTCAAGGTATACGTACCTATATCCCTAGAGCCAGTTATTTATATTGACGGCCTCTGTGGTGTAGCGGGCGAAGGTCCGCCTGCAACGCAGTAGGTTGTCGGTTCGATTCCCGCCTTGGGACAAATGTTTGTACGATCTGCAAATATTTGTTCTGGATGTTTCCTATGTAAAAAAAATATCTATCTATGTAGTGTATTGTATTAAGTATATCAGTTATCTAATACCCATAACACAAGCTCTGCTTAGCTTGGGGCTAGATGATGTTGTGTGAATTGTCCAGCATTATTTTTTATTTATTAATATTATTATTATTAACGTCTCTACTATTACAGTTCACCTAGTCCAGTAAGATTCGTGTGATGTAAGTACACAAAATGTAGGTATGAAGCTACGTTTTGTAAATCAATTCACGCGTTTAGTTCTCTCGAGTTTTTCCCGAGAACTCGCTAACAATAAACGTGACTTAGTGGGACACACTGATAGACAGGATGTTATCACCCCGCCAACTTCCAGCTAATAATATTAAAAATAAACAATATTTTGGGTTTTCAGGTGTCATTTTGTGGAATTTCAAAACAGATGTATTTTCCAATAAGTTGAAGCTTTTGTGGAAAATACAAAAACTACAAAAATCTATTTCGTTCTTAGAAAAGCTAAATACTTAAATATTATAATATTTCGTCTAAATTTTATGTTAGTACATCGGTTGGTGTTATAAATAGACCTCACCTGTGTACATTATTGTACAACTATGGTTTTGATGTCAATTTATTTCACAATAAATTAAACTCCTATCCACCCGTGTGTCCAGTTCTGGATCGACCACCAACGGCCAACAAGCGGCTAAGCCAACGTTGGCATTCCTACAACTTCGTTACAAGTCGGTTGATCCAACAATTAATGTAGCGGTTACACGGACTGACTAACAACATTATTTACCTAGTTTTTCGTGAGAAAACAATAGACTTCAATGACGCTATGACACAGCTTTCTTGCTACTTTTACTTTATGCTTCAACTTGAGCCGTTCACTATTCCTAACTTAGGAATTAGAACCAAACCCGTTAGCTTGTCTAACTAGACCTACATCTCAGTACACAACACGGGATCCCCGTGGTAAAAAACTGGAATTGCATTAAATTCAACATTTTTTCTTTGGTTCCTTAATTATTATACTCGTATTAAACATAGAAAACATCCAGAATACCCTGGACAAATTAATGTCTGCAGATCGTACAAACACTTGTCCCGAGGCGGGAATCGAACCTCCTGCGTCGCAGGCAGACCTTCGCCCGCTGCGCCACAGAGGTCGTCGTAATAATTTCAACGTAGATTAGAAACATAAATCCAGAATCTATATATTCTTAAAGATGTTCTGAAAAAGTTTTCTATTTCAGAACATCTTATCACTGAAAATCATCGCAGAGCCTATACCTACACCAGAAGTGTGCAAGAAATCTGAAACTTTCAGAGTAGATTCCTGAATGTCCTATACAATATAGGAATCTACGATGAGAAGTGGAGGATCAGGTTAAGTAATAAGAAAGGATTTCAGCGAATTCCCTTGGAATAATAATTAAACATATGTAGGTGAAAACAATAGGTAAAAATTAATTAACATTTTAATAAATTAGCAGTGATTATGATTGAACGCCTTGCTTACACCGCAGGCCTCAAAGTAGACTTATTTTAGTAAAAGTATTAATGTATTTACCGGCTTTGAATAAAAATCTAAAATAACATGTATAAGTCAACGTGAAAACCTCTGAAGCCAATGTAATAACACGTTAAATGCTAAAAACCCACATTTCAGGTATTCATTTCAGTTTGAGATCCTGTTTACGTAAATTTATGATAAATAATTTTCCCCATCTTTACTTCTGACCAATTTTTGAATAAAGTAACGTGTCCACTAAAAGCTGTGTGGTGCCCGCTTAGAATTTACAACACCCTAATTCTTCCCGTGTGGGTATCGTAAGAGATTAAGGAAGATTAAGGGATATCAACCGAACACCGAACTGCGATCCCCGACTCGCATTCCCAGCGTGAGGATTATGGGCATTGCCCCCATGAGGTACAAGCCAATAAGGCGCAGGGGGAGGCCTGCTTCCAGCATAGTGGACCTGCTGCTGTTGAGGTGAGGTGAGGTTGGGTCCACTAGAAGACATGTCGTGGTGTTGGGATGTGTTGCCCCTTCTTCGTCAGTAAGAAAGTCTCGAATATAAGAATGACGACAACATTCCGACACAATCGTGTCATTTCCGATGACAAAATGCTAACAAAACTGATTTGACAGGAAGTATACGATCTCATAATGATGATGATGCATCAAGCTGTTTATTGTCTTGCTGTGTTTTTGTTTGGCCTTTCAAATACTGCATTTTGAATTTGTTAGTTGCATGTCATTTGTTTCTGGCCGTGGCAGCTTTAGCGGAATCGAACTCATTGATTTATTTTGAATTTTTACAACCGCCTGCGTGATCCAAAATCTTGCAAGCCGAAGTGATACTAACCCCATCCGACTAAGCTTGTATGCACATTTCATAAAAAGCGACTCAGGAAATCGACTAAAGGCAGGATAGCAGCTTCCTTCTGTGTATTATTCCTTTACTGCTATCACCAATCCGCTTGCCAGAGTGGTGACTATGGCAACCTTTCATTTGGGATAGGCATGTTCAGAAGTACACGTAGGTTAGGTATCATCACTGAAAAGAAGATGTCATTTATTGGTTTCGTGAACTTATACTGTGTAAGACTCGTAATTCACATAGAAATTTACAATCAAATACTGTAAATAAATTAGTACAAGCATTTACGATTTAGCATTTAGGATCTCCAGATGCGCAAATATGCAAGTCTCGACAGAGCCTACATATTTGCTCACCTTGGAGTCGAGATCCCTAGGTCCGTGGGGTAGGTACCGAGGCTCTTCCGTCTTTTAAAAAAATTATCTGAATGTCTGGTCGAAAGACGCGTGACCAGAGCTGGTGAGTATCTGACGAAGCACATCAGCATTGCCAGCGGGGCAATGCAACCAGCGCCTTGGGGATGCTTTCGACTTAAACTTAGTGTTAGAACTTAGATTAGAAGATTGTATTCCATGTAAGTGAATATAAGAACTCAACTCAAAGTCACTTTGCTCAAGGAAAATCGAAGTTTCGTTTTCGTTGTCGTGCAAAACCAACTCGTAAGCCGCTTGTATAAGATTAGCGTTTGCACGGCAACGAAAACGAAACTTCGATTTCGTTTTTAAGAGGCCCCCGAATATTTTTAGCTTTACATTATTTTCGTCTGTGGTGGAGACTCAGCTTTACGGACAGCGGCAGAGCTTTTATGTTTCTTTGCAATTTAAATTTATAATTATGATAATACTTGAGTCCTTGAATGAAGCAGGATTCTGGAGGTTTTTTGATAAAAATCTTACGAGATATTTTTGACTTATCTTTATCAGCCATTCGGGTACAGTCTACAGCCGAATTGATAAGCGACTTTTTTAACACTTTTAATGCCCATGATGCACATGTTTACGTAGCGCTCCTAGTAGCTGCTAGTAACAGAGAATGGATAAACTGACCTTACAAAATAATCTCCTAAAACGTTTGTCTTTGACCTTGATTAGCGAAATTTATCAATGACGTCACATGCTTATGCTCGTCTAAAAAAACGTCAATCACATTTTGACAACGCGCGGATTGTATGATTGTGAAAATATCAACTTTGAAAAAATTACTATCCATTCTTATAGTGCGGATTATAAACATGAAGTGTTCATGTGAAAGCTCTCTTAAAATATTGTCTATCAAAAAAGGATACGCCCATTTTGCATCATTTAAGGCCATATTGTTACTTACCCTCATAATGCTACCTTAATCAATCCCTAACTACATGCGCCTATTCAAACGTGCTGACCTAAAAGCGATGTCAAATTGTTCTATGTGTTATATACGCGTATGAACTACTGCTGTGTTCGTCTAATAGCGCAAAGAGTATGTATAGTAGGTATAGATAGGACTTATCAAACGGCAGCCTATTTTTAGGGTTTCGTTCCTCAAAAGGAAAAAAGGAACCCTTATAGGATCACTTTGTTGTCCGTCTGTCTGTCTTTCTGTCTGTCTGTCTGTCCGCCTCGCCGTCTATCAACGTCATTTTTTCAGGGACGCGTGGGGAGGTATCGAGTTGAAATTAACATCAAATACTGAAGTCCGTAACTTCTTGAAGCCTCGATTTAAATAAAACTTCTAGGTCAAAGCAATCAAACGTTACAGCCGTTTATGACCGAATATTTTGAAATTACATACACAAAGAACTCAGAAGTAAGTACGCCATATATAATAGACACAATAGAATGGTCTGAGACACCAGTTCATAGTTAGCTGTAGTCAAATAACTATGGACTAGTGTCTGAAACCTGTTTCATAATGAATCTAGACGTCAATTTGAGTCTGAAATAAGGCTGTTCTGCACAAAATTTGCGTACAACTCCATGCCCTCAAAGCCTGCAGGGTACGATATCCTGGACAATAGAGGCCAGTGGACTGTGAACCAGATAGGGCTTAAATTAATTAATAGAAGGGTTAGATACACATCTTTTGTCCTGAGGGCGTAAATGGCGCTATTTATGATGTTTTAGAACGTGAGGTATAAAGAGAATGTAATTTATGGTATGTGAAGACAATGGGTTCGAATGTTTAATTCGTGATCTTTTGTTTATCAGGAATATGCTTTACTTTTGTTTCTAGAAAATTTGATGGTGGTTGTTTTTAAGTAAAATAGTAAAATGACCAAATATTGTAAATTTTTCTATTACCTATTTGACTGTGACTCTACCTATTAAGATTGAGGATAATTATGTACCCTATCGCATTAGGTGTGCCTGTAAGGATAGGTGTACTTTTTAATAAATAAATAAATAAGTCGCATCAAGGCTTGGTATTCCAGCAGAGGCCACTCATTTGTGATTTTTAAAATCATCTGAGACTAGAAAATAGGGTTAAAAATTCAGAAAAAAAGATACTTATACATTACATAAGGATGTAGTTTAGTCAAAGTCGCATTCAGTTTTAAGATCTAATGAACTTCACTCGCTGGAATTTTTCCAATCCCAAAGTTAACCCTTTTTGTAATGTTTTTTTTCAATATTATTACTGAACTACTTGACATTTGACATTTCTTTTTCTAACTAACTAAAGACACTAAATATTTCTAAACAAATTCACAGAGTTTGACTTGATAAAATGATTTTCTTAATCACTATGTTTATATAACTACAAGAATCACGAGCGCGGAGGATTGGCAGGCGCGATCAGACGCTCGCTGACGTTTACTCCTACTGCTGCAGGAATACCTGGCTTTAACTGAGTCCTTCGTATTTGTGTAGTTGCATAGTTTACGAAAACTTCTTAATATGACGGTCCCGATCCAAAAAAATCTGCCGGCAATGAAGTCTGTGATGTGATGTGGCATGCCCCAGAAGGAGGAGAGTGTACGGGACAAAGTGCGTAGGACTTGTAGAGTCTTGAGTCACGCGAGTGGCTCTTTTCCCACAGTTTCGGTCCGTATAACCGCAAGGTTGGCGGGACCGTGGGAAGGTTGGAGGGTCTCGATCCAATAATTTCGAGAATGCAGCCAGCGTTGTGGGGAAGCTTCCGACTGGTATTGATATGGATCTGTTGAGCTACCTGTAGACTGTTTGCAACAGTCTGCAGTCAGCTCAATTGTTTCAATTGTAAATACAGTTCTAATTTATTTCTATTATTTGATTGAAATTTTCTTTGTGGATAAATTATTTTATATTTGTGTACACAACTCTTCCCTTCCTCCTTTTTTGCGACTTCTCCGCACCTCAACAGCTTATATTGGTCCAATGCTGGACGCAGGCCTCCTCCTGAGAAGCGTCTTGTTGACTTTTATCTCAAGGGAGGTAATGTCCAAAATCCCAACGCTGGGTATGCGGGTTGGGGATCGCAGTTCGGTGGTAGAATGGTTCTGCAGGGGACGTGCTGCCCGCCCCCAGTGGATATCTCTTAGTCGCCTCTTACGACACCCGCAGGAAGAATTAGGGTGGTTTTAATTCTAAGCCGGCACCACACAGCCAACGCAATTTTTGCAACTAATTGCTTTTTTATAAACTATGCAAAACTGGTAACTGGTTATATCAATATTCAGCTATTTTTGTCTTCGTTTCCATAATGGTAACTGAATAAAGATTTTGTCTCCCCAAAAAGAAAGCCGAACCAAGAAAGTCTTCAAAGAATTTGGCAGCACAGACAGGATAATGCGCTCTGAAATATGTTATGAGAGCTCAGCATTGTTATTTTTATAGTCGTACAGAGTCCCATAAAAGCCTCTGAAGCCTGTTTAACTGAAATTTGTGTTAGCCGCAAGAATTTTTGCGGTAAAGTGATTCTGAATTTCTGAGTGGTTTATTATCTACGCTCGGCTCGTATATAATATAATAATGATATAATATAATGCGATAGGTATCTGAGTACATGGCTAGTATAAATTTGTAAAATAACATAGCGGAAAAGTTTCCGTATACTACCGCTGAATTGTCAAAGTTGTACTGAAATAAAATGAAAGCGAAATAAAATGAAATATAATCCACGAATAAATAATTTTAGTAAAACCGATTAAGAGGAGTTGAGAAAACATTAATCATAATTAAATATAGTAATTTTTTTGACCAACGTCCCCGTTCCGTTGCAGGTAAAAAAATACAATAAATCACTCAAAATCATTCGAAAGCTATAATCGAATTCATATGAAACTATTGGATTGCTATTAACACATTCAATGCCCAAAAGCAGTTTTTCTCAGTATATATCTCTCAGTATGTATAACTCAGTATCTATCTCTCAGTAGGTATCTCTCAGTCTGTTCTCGAGGTACAGTAAAATTTTGGAGTCTTCCAATTCAGAGTTAAGTTCGTTCTGGGAAACCGTGCTCCATTTTAGGCTACAATATCTTCACTTTCTGGGATGGTGGTCAAAGGCTTTACCATATACCATAAAAAAAAGCAGGGGCGCTGCAAGACGCTAAATATATGGAAGGAAACGTAAACTTTTATGGTTTCTACATCAAGAGGCTTTTTGACGAGTGTAATTAAACCTTAAGGTAAGTTTGTTTAAACATTCAATTACACTACGTCGCATCCTCGACATTTTTTAACATGCTGAATTAGTAAGTTCTTCAATGTACTAGGCTAGAACACATTTAAAAAGCTAAAGTCAAAGTATCTGTCAACATCTGACGTGCGAACTAAAAAACTCATTTGAAAGCCTTTTTATGTAGAAACTCGGAGGTATAAGCCTCATTCATGGTACAAGTTCTTTGTGTAGGTAATATAATTTGTATAATGGTTTTATCAAAAGGAATTTTAGAACTGTATAAAAGAAGGAGCAAAATTTACAGGCAAGAAGAAAAAGATGCATTTTATTAGTGTGCAAACGAGCTACTGACCATAGCTACTGACCACTCGTGTAACTGTAACCGTAGACTGCCCTGAAATCGTGTTCTATTCCATTATATTCCTGGTTCCTTTGTGTTCAGGGATTACCTTCCACTAAGAACAAGTAGACATTGATCATTGCGGTGTTAGCAAAGCAAGTAGGTAAATGCCACACAGTCATTGCCTACCTAGGTACCTGTTATTTCGGCTTTTTTCTCTAAAAAACATACATATATACATATCTCTGCAAGAGGATGAACGCCTGGTGAGTTTCGATGTGTCCTCCTTGTTTACGAATGAATAGAAATAGAGGAAACATTACAAAGGCAGGAATACCTATTGAATACATGAAGGTGATAGAATAGAACACACTTTAACAAGCGGGTACAGAAGTACCGGCCATAAGAATGGCGAGGTAATTATTACCTATAGAAGGACGGTGAAGCCATGGGGTCACCGATAGTTTAAATTGTTTTTTAAATTCAAATAATATCTTCTTCCAGTAAAATGTTCCATCTACAATATTGAAGGTGCTTTCCCTCCATGTGGCATATCCGTGGGACGCCCTGTATAGCACTTAATTAGGTAACTACCATGCTAAAGTTCTGCGAGTTGTGATAACGAGGAAGCTAGGTAAAATTCGAAGAAACACAAATTGCAATGCAGTCCATGTTCTTTCGAAGATCAACGGTAGCTTAACCGGAATCGGTAACAGGGGTATCTATCTAGATATCCATGGATGTCATATTTCCTCTGAAAGCTGCCAAAAACCCGCCCCTGCTGTTTACTAAAATGCAAACTGAGAAGCATCTCAAATGCAGTAAATTCTGATTGTTTCTCCGATCTCGACTGCATTCTATAAAATTCTTCAACAGCAACTCCAACTATCGTAAAAACTAAAAACTTTCGTCGGAACTTTCAACTGAAAAATACTGGAAACTCAATTTTTCCAGCCATTTCACGTTTCGTACTTACCTTATTTTAAAAAATGCAAATCACTCGGGATAAAGAGCGAATGGAAGGCGTAGTATGGGATGTAATGGCATTACACTCGGCCATTTTGTTAATGCAGATGCATAGAGGCCCCTGCACAGACACGTAGGTTTTGTCGCAGTCGTAACAGCATCTCAGAAATAGACATCTTCTGTAATGTCTAGCCCAAGTAGTATGGAGATAGTTCATAAAGAACTAAACCGTCATGTCACGCTGTCTTATGTTTATGGACGGTCTTTTGCATATGTGTACGTTCACACAGCAATCCGTTTTACAGACCTGTTTTATTGTATACGTTTTTATTCGGCAATTGATGTTGTTGTATGAGCGAGTTAACACATATTACTGGATAAGATAATAATTTTAATATTGTATGGCATGCATGTAGTGCAATGGCGAACCAATAACTAGAAAAATGCGATGATATGATCCGTGGATGTTTGAAAATAATAGATTTTATACTACGTTCAAGACTATTATGTGCTTATTAAAAGTGCTTATTTACAAGCTTTATGAAAAGAATTAGATAAGATACGTTAAATTCAAAATAAGACATTAAAATGGTTGTGCAAATGGGGCTGAAAAAGCAAAAATTATTAAAACACATATTACACCTGCAGGGAGTAACATTATTCCAGCCCATGTTTGCAAGCAGTCCTTCCAAAAAGTCCCGTTTCAATATTTCGCCGCAACACAAGCGGCGTGGAAATAAAATGCTTTTCGAATTAATTCTTATGGTTCCTTGAATAATTTATGACGGATTACATTATCACACTAGCTGTTTTTCCAGGGTCCGCCCGGATGCATATTTCTCTCCAATATCGCGCCATTAAAGTTTTGCTTTCACTGCATTTTTAATGGATGTCTTCCACTTAATTTACGTAAAACGTTCGCAGTAGTTTTAATGGCGAATGAAACTTTGAAATGGTTGGCAATTTTGTACAGTTTTATGTTCTATTTTATTATTGAACTACATTCTGTCGTAAATAAAACTTTGTGGTCATTTTACCGTTTATTCGGACTAAATTTTTGATGTATGTACAGACAAGTTAGTACACGATGTACACAATAAAATATGCCTTTATTGGCATTTTCCTATTTTGACTCATAAGATTCTTCTCAGTTTCGATTCTCAGTAAACGTGTCATCCAAAATCCACAAACAATATGCGATGGAAAGACGATGCTTATGAATATGCTTGTTTACTATCTTTTCTATTGAAGCAATATTCAGGTGAATTCAGGGTTTTCATATTCCAACTGCTCAAATCATATACATAGATAGACCGGTTTGCACTTGCGAAATCTGACGTATTTTAGTACGACTGAAGTGGCATGGCGAAGGTGAAGTTCCGCCTGCGACGCAGGAGGTTGCGGGTTCCATTCCCGCCTTGGGTCAAAGGTTTGTACTATCTGCAAATATTTGTTCCGAGTGGTCTGGGTATTTTCTATGTATGATAAAAATATATACCTATCCATGTTATGTATTAAGTACCCATAACAGAGGCTCTGCTTAGTTTGGACAGAGATATATTTGAGGCTCGATGATTCTGTGTGGATTGTCCAGCATTATTATTATTATTTATTACAGAACAACAGACTTATCTAGTAGGTACCGGCCAAATTCAGCACCTTGATTTTAGATCCATAAAGAAATCTAGTAAGCGTCAAACTCCGTCATATCACAGAGCAAAGCCACTAAGGAGCAAAATCCCGATTACCTACCAACCAGAACACATTTAATATTGCATAATGGATCTGAATTCCATTCCAAGTTGCAGCACGCGGGAATTGAGAATCCATTTGAATATAGTTCCTATGACACATTATTGCAGGCTTGTAGACTACCTAATGCTAGATCTGAAATTATCCTGCTCGAAAATTCACAACGATAACTACGCTACCCAAAATAAGATTAGCGAAAGCAAAACACAAAATTGACTATACAGGAGTGAAAATCTACAATAATCTGCCGGACTGTATAACTAGTGCCGCGTCGACTGCAATATTTACGAACTAACTAAGGGAATCCTAGTGGACAGGGCATACTACAATTTAGAAGAGTTCTTCGTTGATAAATTTGCTGACGCCCATGTCGTAGATCCACACTTATTATATGATATTTATACTATAATATTTAAATACTCTTGGTAAGCTTACCAAAGACAATTAATTTGTACCTAGCTAAGTTACTTTGACCTGTAAAAAAATTCTTATAAATAAATAACTGAACTGAACTGAATTGATAAAGATTCTTAAAAAATTTCGTCGAAGTTGACATTGAAGATCAAGTGCAATGGTCTGCTTTCGGAGCCCTTTCGGTTCGGAACGGACATCTCATTTTTCTATAGGACAGCGCGCAGCGCCTCTACCGTGCGGACATGAAAGTACGCAAATGCCAAACAAAAATAAGAAAATGTCTACATACTATCTTCACACCGAACTCATGCCTCTGAAGTAAAAATCTTATGTATTCCGAAATGGTGAATTTCATCTACATATGTCTTTCTCGTGATACAGACAAATTCAGCAATACTATCTTCATACAATCTGCAGTAAGCTCAATTGTTTCAATTTTAAATACTAGTTCTAATTTATTTCTATTATTTGATTGTAATTTTCTTTGTGAATAAAGGCTTCTGCCCGATTATTACAATACTATTATTGGGAAATCTATCTAGCCATTTGGACAACAGCGACAGCCTTGTGACAGACGATGGAAATAACACTCTCGGCCTCCGCAGTGGAGTCGAAAATGCAGTGAAAGCAAATTTAAGGGCACGAGATTGTAGAGGAAAATGATCAAACTCAATACGCTACTACTATAGTTACTACTATCGAGATAACTTTAAGATAACTGGTCCAATCGAGACTCAGTCGTATCGCGATCTAGGCTAAAAAGCTACCTTACTTATGGTCCAAAAGATACCGAAGTAAACACAAAGTTGAATATCCAATTTAACTCGCTCGCTTCGCTCGCCCGGTTAATTATATCAATGCGTTATAGCTTCGAGTGAATACCAGCCCTTCAGCCCCTCCGCTCCAACTTTATGACATAAACAAGTAACATCTGCTTTGTCTTATTGAGTTTCGAACTCAATATCGAGACTCAATAGTAAATATATACGTACAAATCAAATTTCAACATACGTGCGCGATATTTCCACGGCAATAAAGTGGGGAATGCTGAATGTATCGTTTTTGGCTGCAATTTTGATGTGATATCGTAGATCGTAAAACAACGTACGGAGTTTTGAGGATGGTTCAGGCACAGATATAATAATACTATACTAGGTTCAGGTATAGGAATACAAAACGTACATGTAGGTAGGATCCCTTCTATTCCAGAAAATATTATAAGTATGTACACATATTTTGCATCAGTCTGCAGTTAGCTCACATATTTTGAATTTTTAATCCTAGTTCTAATTTATATTTATAATTTTCTTTGAATATAGTAATCCTAGCTTCTGCCTGCGGCTTCTCACGCGTATATTTTTGGTATATTAAGTAACCGATTATCTAAGTTAGGCTTGGTTCTAAACGTATGAAATTGTTTATCTTGATCTGTTTAATAGTTTTGAAGATCCTAGGTAACAAAAATTCAGATTTTAAACTTTTGGCTTTATAATATTATTAACATCTGCCCGCGGTTTCCGCCCAAGTATTTTCGATATATTTAGTAGTCGTAGTATTAATTGACGACCTCCGTGGCGCAGCGGGCGAAGGTCCGCCTGCGACGCAGGAGGTTGCGGGTTCGATCCCCGCCTCGGAACAAATTTGTTTACGATCTGCAGAAATTTGTTCCGTTGGTCTGGGTGTTTTCTATGTATCATAAAAGAAAATATCTATCTATGTAGTGTATTGTATTAAGTATATCAGTTATCTAGTACCCATAACACAAGCTCTGCTTAGCTTGGGGCTAGATAATGCTGTGTGAATTGTCCAGCATTATTTATTATTTTTTATTTATTTATAGTTTTAGAGATCATTATGTAACAAAAATTAATATTTCACAAACTTTCGGCTTCATAACATTAGTAGGATAATATAATATTAGATTAGGTTCTGCCCGTGGCTTCGCTCACGTGATACTTAGGTTACAGGCAGCTATAAAAATTTTCAGGAACAACCAAGCTTGTCGATCTGAATATTTGAGTTCTACCTAAAGCAATTTCCAATAGTCTAGATTATTTATTTTAAGTAGGTAAGTTCAAATTGATTTTATTCTTTGATGGTATTTTTTCTGTGTTATTAGAGTACGTAGAAAGTATGAAATATTTTCTTTAGTGTAAGAATAAAAGTAAAATAAGCACCAAAGATGTAACTAGTTTTACTTACCTGCCCAAGTAGAGTATGATTTCGCGTAACTCTGTGCAAGATCAATACGGATCCCAAGAGAGCTACAAAATCGCCTAATTGATACTCCTCTACAATCGATCACCCCCTAGAGCCGCCATCCATCCCCATAATCTCAGCACCCGATGCATTTCATCCCCCTCCATATTATCATTATCTTGAAAAATCGCTAGCAAATTCCTACTGCAGAAAATAAAAATAAACGCACAAAGGTTATTCTTAAAGCAATTTCCTTACCGATCGCGTCTTAGCCGGCGTTGTTAAATGAGCCAGCTGGGTCACTACACTACGTCACTACGTAAATACGTCACTACGTAAATACGTCACTGCATTGCGTTTTTGTTCCTCCTATTTGTAAATCACCTCATTGGACATACAAAATAGTTATAAGATTTAACAGATTTTTTTGTTTTCATACAATTAGTACACAAGCTCTGCGTAACTTGGGGCTAGATGATTCTGTGTGAATTTTCCAGCATTATTTATTTATTTATTATCTCCATTTGGAGGACCATTTTGGTGGAAACCAGGAGTAAAAGTGTCCCAGCTGTTCCGGTAGGTACCCAAGGTAGCGGTTTAATCTATTTTTAAGCCATAACTCTTTGCCCGGCCAGGAGGAATCCTTTTGCAACAAACCTCTTCAAAGCCTTTGAAAGGGCAAAACGGAAAATAATATAAATTTCCAAAGAAAAAAGAATGCTTTAGGGTGGTAAGTTAGTTATAGGAAACTGAGTTTGTTGCGATTTGCGATGGAAGCTTATAAAAGTTTTATTTTACTTTGAAATTAAAGGGTTTTCTTCTATCCCTTCTTTTTTATTAAAACGGGTCAGCAAGGATTTCTTGTCGTATCTACGTTTGTATGGTAATTAACGTATACTGTCTAAAATGTGTTTTTTGATTGATTGCGATGGATCCGGTCACTACCTTGTAAGGCCACCACCCAAATTACTTGTTCGTCCATTTCCTAGTTTGGCCATTTCCCGGAGCGGCCACTGGTCAGCTACGGCCACCTCCTAAGTTTTTTGGTTTTCAGCGTGCCTGGTTAATCTTTTTTGTATCGTATAATGCTGTTATTAGGTATTTATACAATACAATAAAATACAAAAATACTTTATTGGACACCAACAAAAATACAATACAAGAGACATTACTTAAGACACAAGTACAATGGGTAAAATACAACCTTTGGATGGAAAAATTATGTGAATTTAAAAGAAAGGCAGGGGTGTTGGCAGGGGCCAATTATAAGCACTCTTTAATAAATATCAACAATACATAGTATAAATACCTAAAAATAAGAACAACTTAAATAAATACCCAACTATATAGGTACATACATAATAAACATATACATACATATACATACAAGGCATATAAGTAGGTAACAAATATTAAATCTTATCTATAATGCTATTACTAGGTATTGCCCGCCTTCGATTGCAATCCTTTTTACGTCTAATTCTGAGTGCTGCACGGAGATCTCACATGGGAGTTAATTGTGCATTATCCCCCTGCCTAAACAGCTAACCAGCCCAGCTCCTAGAAGTATCGAAGCAGGACTTTTGATGACTGACAGCTTCGTTTCAGCTTTTCTGCGGGTGTGGATGGGGTTGATTCCTCAATGAGACTCTTCAACCCCGTCTTATGACTGGCTTCCTCTGTGGCAGTGTAGTACAACGTGTTCCACAATCTCTTCTTCTTGGAAGCAGCTACGACACAAGCTGCTGTCTATGGCTCCTCTTGAAAAGATGATGGTTCAGCTCACAGTGATTGCAATCCTTACTGCACGTGACTTACATCAGTGACTGTAACCGCGGCTGCTCCAATAGCGAATATTATGCCATCGTTAATCGTTATAGCATAAAGTAGTGTATTTGGGTTTTTCATATAAATACCTACTGATTCTAAACAAGGCAGATTCTCAAAACAGACGGAATAGTTACAGGTGCATCTACGGACGTACCATTACATTTAGAGATAAGTCTCTCTTGGCGCTTTCACAGTTCTTCTTCTTATAAGATATTTTTGACATAACAGTTCTCTGGCAATTTAATTGACTAAAGTTTTTTAGGGTTTTGAAGATCGAAGATCGGTTTCAAAACCCTTATGGTCTCGCTTTGTCTGTCCTTTTTTCCCTCCTTAATAACTCAAAAACTACTGCAGCTATCAACTTGAAATTTAAAATAATAATACATTTCGTGCGCCTGTACAGATTTTAAGAAAAATAATTGAAAATAAATGAAAAATGAAAATGAATATTTTCCATACAAATTGTGATGCCGAAATTTTAAAAGATACCTACAGAGTCATATGGGGTATCAAATGAAAGGTATCATTTTGTACATTTCAAAATATTTTTTGAAATTTTTGTAGGTTTCATACTTTTCAAAATATTTCGAAAAAAGTCGAAAAAATACCCATTCCCCCCCCCCTATCTCCGAAGATTGCAGAGCGATCCATGTAAAATGTATGGAGAGTTTATAGACATGGATCTATATTTTACAGGAAAAATATAGAGAAGTTTGAAAAAAGAACACTTTTTGAAAAATGGTCAAAAAGGGGGGGAATAATTTTCAAAAGGGGGAGCTACCTCACCAAATGGGGTATCGAATGAAAGGTATTGGTTTGGACATTTCAAAACAGTTTTTCAAATTTCTGTAGGTTTCATATTTTTTGAAATATTTTGAAAAAAGTCGAAAAAATACCCATTCCCCCCCCCCTATCTCCGAAGTTTGCCGAGCGATCCATTTAAAATGTATGAAGCGTTTGTAGATATGGATCTATATTTTACAGGAAAAATATAGAGAAGTCTGTAAAATGAATACTTTTTGAAAAATGGTCAAAAAGGAATAATTTTCAAAAGGGGGGCTACCCCACCGAGTGGGGTATCAAATGAAAGGTATCGGTGTGGACATTTCAAACCAGTTTTTTTTATTTCTGTAGCTTTCATACTTTTTGAAATATTTCGAAAAAAGTCGAAAAATTTACCTTAACCGAACCACCCATTTAACCGAAGCATGCAGAGAGATACATCTAAATTGTAGGTTGGTACCTACTATTCTTAGGTATTCGTTAAATTGCGATGTCTCTAACCGGTACTTTTGGTACATATTTGTTGACAAACGTTCAAAACCCTCGGCGCGCGAGTTACACTCGCACTTGACGGATCTTGTTTATATTTCTTCTACTTTTAATTTTAATTTAGTCTTTAAATTCGTTTTGGCTTTAAATTATTTGTTTTAGTCTTTAAATGGGTGGTAGACGTAAATTTGTTTGTTTTGTCTAACTTTAGCGTACTTGCTATGAACCAAACTCTATACTCGATAACCAAAATGGAAAGACACAAAGTCTATACGTGAATGGCTGGGACTTAGAAAACTATGTAGGTACCACGTTATTATTATTAATTCCTAGAATACCTAAGTCTGCAGAGCAATAGGAACTTTGTACCTTTTCATGACTACCGAGAAACTGGTGAAAGACGCCCTGTCTTATCGTCTTATTAAACCGAACAAAAGCACTGAGCGGGTACAGTCAGCAACGAAAATCACACACGCGTAGGTATACGAGTGTGTGGATCGGTGGACTCGCCGGCCATGTATAGGAAGAAGTCGGGCCGCGGGAGGCTTTAAATGTTCCCGTAGTTCGGCAAAAAAATGGCGAGAGAGGGACACCGGAGAGGTTTTTAGTGGGTATTACGTCCTTCTCAGGGCGTCGAGTCCCACATAATTCTGATTCCCCCGAGACCATTTTATTCGTAAACGAATTTCCTCGCCGAATATACAAAAGGTATATACCATGCTTATCACTCAAACGCACAATAGTTCATTCATAATTATTTTCAACATAATTATTTCATAATAACTGTATAGCACCAGTAACAAGAACACACTCGGTATCTGTTTAAAACGATAGATTTATAATTTGTTATGTTACTTTTGAAAAAAATTGTTAGATAATTACGTTGTTTATTCTACTTTTGGAATGGTTTAGTACACATGCACTCGTAGGTACCCACACATCACTCAAAAACGCATAAGTTAACAGTTAAATCACAATTATCAGTCAACACCATTATTTCATAAGTTACTGTCCAGCACCAGTGACAAAAACACACTGAGGAAAACATTAGTTTTTTTAATTTGTACAGATGATGTAATCGTCCGTAGAACAACAAAATTATTAAGTACATTGTTAATTCTAGTCTGTCAGTCTTCGACCGTATTAGTGGAGTTTTTATTTTTAAAATTTGGATTATTACCATGGACTTACGTTGCTGACTGTACCTAAACTTTAAGTTACGTAGATACTTGAGACTTGAAACTAGGTATGTAGGTACTGTGGGACTGAGATAGGGCACTAATCCTCCAAGGTCCGGGAAAGCTAAAGTCGAGACAATCTAGCACTAACTCATAACTGAGGAACAATGCAGAGCTTGGTTAAAATTTTGGTCATCTGGTAGAATATAGTAAGGGGTTACATTCATTATTAAAAGTGATAATTCTAGTAAAATTAAGGTATTTCTTTGCAAGAATTTAGTTAACAATGTTAACATGGGTTATCTTAAAATTAAATATTTAATTGAGGGCGGGTGCGGCGGCAGATTTGGCAAAAGATCTCAAGAGGCGCAAATATGCAGGTCTCGACAGAACCTACACATTTGCTCCCCTTGGAGTTGAGACCCTAGGTCCGTGGGGTACCGAGGCTCTTCGGGTTTTTAAAAAAATATCTGAGCGCCTGGTCGAAGCGACGCGTGACCCGAGTGCTGGTCAGTATCTGGCATCAGCATTGCCATACAGCGGGGCAATGCGGCCAGCGTCTTGGGGTCGCTTCCGACTGGTATTGATCAGTTGAGCTACCTTTAGATTGTGTGCAACAGTCTGCAGTTAGCTCAATTGTTTCAATTGTAAATACTTGTTCTAATTTATTTCTATTATTTGATTGTAATTTTCTTTCTGAATAAAGGCTACTGCCATCAAAAAAAAGATTTAATTAAATTGGAAGACAAGCAAGTGCTATAGCAGAACAAAATCATGATGATGTCCTCTTAGCCGAATTTCGGCCACGGTGACCAGCCTTAACGCGGCTAGCCATATGCGAAGGACATATTACAGTGAACAAGTGTGCAAACACAGGTGCACTCTCTATTCCCTCACTCTCACTCATATTATAATGGGACAGCAGACGGACACGACCGGGGAGAGGACAGGCTTGGGACCAACGGTTTAACGTGCTTCCGAGCACGGTGGTGTACACCGCCAACTTTCTGAGATCGGGCTGCTACTGTGAATTTAGCTAGAAAAATAAATAGCAACACTTTTTGTGTCGACCCGGGATTTGGACCCGGGAACTCATTATCTCTGGTAGCAAATTATAGTAACCATAGATGATCAGCGTTATATCATTACTAGCTTCTTAAGGTTATTTCTATCCCATGGGAACTGATTTATGGGATAAAAACGCGTATGTTTGATTCCAGGGTTAGACTTACCTGTATGCAAAAATTTAGCCTCATCCGTTCAGTAGTTTTCTCGTGAAGAGGTAACAAACATCCATCCATCCATCCATCTAAACTTATTAATATTAGTGCGATGTGGTTATTGGTTCATTTTATGATGTTTGAAGTGGAGTCGTACCCACATTTAAATTCGTCGAAGTTTTTGGGACCAACAACTGCGTATATAGTAAGAAATATCGATTTTACTTTGCTTACTTTCCCAATCACAGATTTTTATTCCATTCACCAACATAAGATACATTTGTCATTTCAATGAACACGTAAACGATTTTATCACATTCTTTTTTGTAAATACATTATATTTCTTTACAAAGAATTCTCTTGCTCAAAGCGTCTTCATTTTTATGAAAAAGATATGATTCTGTAGATAAGGGGAGAGTGAAAAACACAAATATTTCCTTAATCAAGCTATTCTGTAGCCCCTGACTACTCTCTGCATTTTTTTAGCTTCAACCCTTAATTTGATGCAAAAAATTGTGTTATTAAGGGTCTTCTTGTAACTTGAGTTCGGAAGTCTTTGAACTTTTAAATCAAGTTTTGAGGGGGCCGAAAAAACGATAAAGATTGCGGGATTAGGAATTTTTTGAGACAGTTTTTGCGTTATTCTCAGCGCAAAATTCTTTCTTCAATAATATAAACTCGTCCTATAATGTGAAACCTTAAATGCATCTGATTCCGCTCCTTTAGATTGTAAGATCTTACTCTGATATCAAATTTAAATGCAATTATAGATTGCTAAACCGTTTTAATAATGGATAAAAACGGTCGACATGGTTCGGCACGGTCTCATTTGCCGCATGCATGTGAAAAGGGCCGAAGACGACATTATTTCATTACATCACAAGCGGTTCTGCATATTTTTTTGCAGACAAGTGTGAAAGTGCAGGCGGTGCAGTAGGCTTTCGACATCCGGGCGGCTGATGTTGCACCGAAACCTTAGGCGATCAACACACTGCCACGCACCACGCTGCATCTTGACTGAATGTATGTTCTAACGTTGCTTGTAAGTATCTCCGTTTGTATAAAAAACACGCACAGTCCAACACACAGAAAATGCATCCACGCGCGTACACGCAGATCACGCGCTCCAGCGCGGAGAAACATGCATCCCCGCGCGTAGGTGCGGGCCAGACGCAAGGTATGGCAGACCGAGACCCGCAGTACCGCGCGTGATTTTGGAAGGGCTTGAATGAATTGAGTCAGAGCCGCTGTGAATCCACAAAACGCAACTACGCGCCTGGGTGCGTAAAAAACCCGCACGATGATGCACATCTGCACTCCCGCAAGTACGCGCGTAGGTGCGTCGACACGCAACATGCAGCGCGGTGCGTGGCAGTGTGTTAACCGCCTTACCGAGTAATCAGAAAAGGCACTAACAATAAACAGGTCTAAATGGAAACACGAACAGGAAGTGATTCAAAAATTTGAGCGAACATTCGAAATATGCAAGCAACAAGGCACACCAGCGTCCCCTCTATAAAAAGCAATATTGCATAAATCATTGAGATTAGATGTAAGAAACCCGTAGAATATTTCACATTTACCTACTAAAGGTACTTCTAAGGTGATGGATATTTCCTCTATGGCCCTAGCCTGCGGGTTAGACCTCCTATAATGTGCTTACCATCCTCAAGGGGACGTTTTCTTTTCAGGTTTTAACGGGTCATTTTCCTGAAACCTCAAATTTAACGGTGCAATTCAGGGATGTGTACGAGAATAAATAAAAATGGGTGGTTGGGCCTTGATTTGTTGCCAAGATTAGGGGTTATTAACCTGTAGAATATTTTGCTATAAGCTCCAAGGAAAGTGGAGGATAGATTACGCATTATTGTACAAAGACGGATAAAAAACAATACGGAAAGAAAAGCTAAGAATAAAAGAAGTACAAGGCCTTATCGCTAAAAGCGATCGTTCCAGTCAACCAAGATAACCTAATTGAAAGAAATGATTTCTAACTATCTGTCCAACCCAGCACAAACTTGTGCCAGGTTTCATAGGGATTGAAATCTACTTTTTCATACAACCAAATCACCAAAGAACCGAAGTTATCGACATAGCTCAAAGAATCAGCAAACTGAAGAGGCAGTGGCCATATCTCCCGAAGAACCAACAGCCGCTGGGGCAAATGTGTTTTTGAGTAGAGACCGCGACTTGGCAAACGTAGTGTAGGACAACCTTCAGCCAAGTGAGATGACGATCTGTGAAAGACTGCAGGCAGATGATGGATGCGGCAAGCTGAAGACAGGGGGCGATGGTGCTCATTAGAGGAGGCCAATGTCCAGCAGTGGACTAATATAGGGTACGCTGATGATCATGATGATGATTTCATACAACGAATTCTGAAATTCGAATACATCAGCTCGGAAAATAAGGGTTGCCTTCATCAACCTGATACAACGACTAAATTCCATTACTGAGCAAAGGCCTCTTTTACATTGTCCATGGTTTCCGAGTGTAACTGGACTAGTCGGAACAATAGACATTTCCAATAGACGTCCTATCAACTGCATATAGTTAGGTTAATCTTATGGAACCCACTTTGTTAGCTATCTTCGCCCACTCTTTCATAAATTTTGTATACCTACATCAGCCATTCACAGTAACAGCCCGGTATCAGGAAGTTGGCGGTGGTATACCCCCATGCCTCTTGGTCCTGTGCCTGACAGTACAGCAATCGCATCGGATTATGAGGGTGAGGGTATAGAGAGCGCATCAGCTGTGCTTTCGCACACACTTATGCACTATATGTGTCCTGCGCACATGGTTAGTCTCCGTTGAGACTGTCGCCATGGTAATTCGTAGTAATTCGGCTAAGAGAACATCTACATACCTACATCAACGTTTCCTTAATCTTACTGTTCGCTGGTTAAATGAATAGGAATTTGCCCAGATAAAGCGACTTAAGAAACTCCCCAAAAGGACTTCGGGAACCAATTCTTACAAGGTTAATAATACAAAACTAAAAAGTCGCCATCTGCTTAAGCAAGGCATTTCCAGGCCAGCCCTGTTGCAGACATAGATTACTGTCATAAACCCGCCCTCCAGATTGCAAGGGTCATAACAGATAAACGCCGGCAGTAACTCCAGACTCCCTTCATCCCTTGTGTAAAACAAAGGGTGAGGTAGCCGAAATTCTATAGCTTTACGATACTGTTATTAGTAGAGATGTGGTAACGTTCAATATTCTAGGCATCTTGGAAAATAGTGTATTAGTTTTTTACTTCCAGTTTCGAAGGTTTCTTACCAGCCCGTCTCGTCAAACGAAAATCGAAGTTTCTGATTGGTTTTCGTGCAAATGCTATCTTATGCAAGTGATGTAAGAGTTTGTTTTGCTTGAAAACGAACAGACACTTCGGTTTTCCTTTTCCGAGTAGGCTTCACGAGTGCGAGGACGGATTTTGGTAAGGATCGACAAGACTACCGAATTTTATCGATTTTATTATGTCGATAATATTCGGTAAAGAACTTGGGTATGGACAGTCGGTTGTTACCGAATATGATCGACACCAGGGACAAAATCGGTGCTGATAGATCCTCATCAAGCTCGGTGCTCGCGCTCCAGTCTTGCTGGTAGCAGACAGTCTGAACGTATCTGTGTTATCGTAGCTCCCAAACAGATAAACCGATTTTCGTTTAATTTTTTGTTTGTATCATATATAATTTTTCCCGAGTATAGCCATGTTTCATGAAAATCTGTCGGGGGGTTTTTAAATGTTGTTCTTGTCTTATGGTTTAACAATCACGTTCTCTTTGCTGTACACAAAGATAGGAACGTAGTCATAGGATCTTTGGCTGTACATAATAGGGTTGTGTCAATAAATATTACTCGATCTACCTATCATTTGAAATAGACTAATTTGACGTTGTTTATAAAAGAAAACCAACTCAATAATCAAAATTGTATGCAATCTAAAACCTTTGCCCCTACTCTAGTTATTAGGCCCTATATATCGGTTCGAAAGGTAGTGTTTTGTGTCACGCGCGCTGAATAGCGGGCTCGAAGTCGATATTTGTAAATAGGGGTTCGAGATTAGAAGATAAGGGTTCTGTACACCGGATTAAATTGTGCCGTTTTAATATGTTTATTTTGGTGTTCGTTAGTTTCGGTGAAGTAATTAATTTTAGGAACACTTTATTTGAATACTACTACATAGCCAAATTACGCAATAAATATCGTAGAAATTAATATATGAATTCATTAAAGTCCGGTAACGCAAGACAGCGTTACCGGACTTTAATGAATTCAGGCTAACCGCGGTAACAGCATTATAGTCCTTTTGAAAAAAAAAACATGTTACGAAAATCTCGATGTATGTATTTCCAAGGCCAGAACCATGTTTGTGTACATACAAAATTTAAGCCTGATCCATTTGGTAGCTATGTCATGAAGAAGAAAACAAGATCCGTCAAGTGCGAGTAAACTAGCGCGCCGAGGGTTTCGAACGTTTGTTGATTATACATACATGTACTAAAGGTACCGCTTAGAGACATCGCTGTTTGATGAGTAGGGTAGGTTGGTGTAAGATCGCGCGGGCGATAAGATTGCGCATACGTCACTACTCAGCACCGGTGGACCACACGCGGTCAATTTCAGTTGTGTTTTCATTACTACGTAAGCCGGTATGCACTCCCAGAAAAAATCGAATTCAGTGTAAAAACGGCGAGTCCAGGTGAGTTTCAAGTTTTTATAGCCTTTCTGATCTAATATTTTGTCATTTTGCAACTATGACTGACAAAAACTCTGACGGAATTACAATGTTTTTATGTTAGTTTTACTTTTGTTTGACATCAAACGGTTGACTTTTGTCATTGTATTTCAATAGCTTTCTGAGAGATGGCAACACGATCTTGTTAAATTCAAAAATGGCCAGATGTGTAAGCTTGCGCACTACGGGGATGTGAAAGTTTGCGCGCGTAATCTTACATGCGATGTTTTATTATTGATTTACAAATGTAGATTAATGATTCTAATGATAAATATTTATTGTTTTATGGTTCATCTCAAAATTTGGAAACAACTCCATTGTAAGATACAGTTAATTGCCCGGAAGTCTCTTCTGTGGAATGTGTGACAGCTTCATCGAGATCGGTCACAACAACCTATTCCTAACCATAACCTATGTGTGGAGGATGCACAGAGCGTTTTCCTCAAAGAGCCTATTGTGGAAGACTGGATCTAGTGCGTTAAGTGCCATGTGTGGTGGCACAAAGAATGCACCGATTACCTTGGTTGCGGACAGCCAAAATGTGATTTATGCAAGTAATTGACTTACGCAATCTTATCGCCCTTAATGCGCAATTTTATACATCGGGGTGTATAATATTGCGCAAGTGTTGATTATACGTGTTATTCGTGATTTATGTAAATAGTGATTAGCTCAATGATTAGTATTAAAAATTGTTACCAGATAATTTAAGATAAAAAATTAGTAAAGAAACCTGTGACTATTTCGTTTGTTTTATTTTTATAGCCGATTAATTGAAAACTGCGCAAACTTACACCAACCTACCCTACCTACCTAAATATGGGTTTATTAGATGGATCGCTACATTTTAGATGAATCGCTCTGTATAGTACTTCGGAGATTAAGTCAAGATATTGAAATTATACAAAATATTTCTTATAGTATGAAACTTACAGAAATTTCAAAAACTATTTTGAAATGTACAAACTGATTGTAGGCGATCGAATAAAACCACGCTTAATTTTGAACGACAGATGAAGTTGGTTTGCAGGCAGAAATTGAACAGTGCGTGTTTCGAGAATTAATTAAGTATTTTGTCACGGAGCCACACCGAGTGGGCAGTCGTTCGCGACTCTCCAAAGTTACAACTACCTTCATGGTTGTAAAAAATTAGCTTTATATTTGAAAGTTCTGCGTACACCCACAATTTCATCTTATTTATTTATAAAATAATAAAACAACCAACAGATGGCGTTACTTGTTGCTAAAATACAACTTAATTGTAAAAAGTATAAGCAAATTAAGTTTCTAAATAGGTGGGTACCACAGATGTATATATTCCTACATCTGCGGTGGGTACATAATAAACATAGAAGATAGGGAAACAAATCTTAGCCTAAAATAATTATGTACATAAAAAATTACTTCAACGTGTGTCGTCTACACTGATAATGATATCAGTTTGTACATTTCAAAATAGTTTTGTCATTTGATACCCCACATGACCCTGTAGGTATCTTTTAAAATTTCGTCATCACAATTTGTATGAAATATGTTCATTTTAGTTTTTTTTCTTTAAATCTGTACAGGCGCACGAAATGTATTATTATTTTAAATATCAAGTTGATAGCTGCGGTAGTTGCTGAGTTATTAAGGAGGGAAAAAAGGACAGACAAAGCGAGACCATATGGGTTTCGAAACCGATCTTCGATCTCAAAACTCTAAAATGACAACAATACAAGATACCATTGTGACACTTTATTAACTAGGAATTTCAAACTTTTTGAAGCCAAAACTTCAAAAAGTAGATCCTCAAAGTCAAAACAATTTTCAAGGGCACTTTAAACCTTCAACAATTAACCATTTTGGCTTCCAATTCTAGATCATTATAATGGAACCTTTTAAAGCTTAAAGCGGTGTTTCAGGGTCGAAAATTGATGAATAAACTTTGATTTTACTGAGAGCATCAGTCTTCTAAAACATTTTCTAACAAATTGCCTCGAGTTGAAACGCTCACTTTGAAAGCTTTAAGGGAAATTAGCACATTTTAAAGTAGGTTTAGCCTTCGATCTACGAAAGTTAGGGACATGGTAATGTTAGAAAACTACGAGTACTTTTTCACATACTTTTTTAACATATCAATTTTGATAGCGTATTTTACGTAATAATAAAATACGATCTTAAGGTACTGGAAGTGGAAGTCTACTTTGAAAAACGAATGAGGTTCAACTTCAACTTCTTGTCAAATGGCTTCTGCATCTGATTTGACACAATTCTGCCAATGAACGAGGTTGACGGATGACGTCGATCGCGCGAAAAGAAGAACCTTACCACCAAGTAGCTTCGGGCGCGTCACCAACCGACTTGATTAACCTTTCGTTTCGGATCTCTAAGAAATAAATGTCAGAACTATTTTCATAGTAGGTAATGTCATCGAAGGACGGATCAGCCATCCTTTCTTTGGTGCGATACGACGTTATTTTTTTATATTTATTCCCGACTGCAAATAATTTTACTTAGGTCTAACTGTAAACAAAATTAACATTAAGGAGTCTTACTCTTAGAATAATCAGACTCGTCATCCACGAATTTTTACGAGTACATGGTAGGGCAAAATCGGTAATGGTTATTACGGTAATGAAAATAACAGTTAGTTTACATGCTAGTTGAGCGGGAACTTAGACTATTTTTGAATAAGCACTACTATCCGTGATCCATCAACTGAGTTGTAGACCTCCAGAAAAGTATATTGACGAAAGCTAAAAAAAAATCTACTGTTTTTTTCGATTACTTACACCCAGTGTTTTCTAACCCTTAATTTATCTGTTAGGTCCCTGGGACTCCGCGCGAACTTTCATTTTGGTCTAAAATCTTAACTGTCGCGTTTTTGTTTTCGCGCGTCCTAGTACCTTCCTGCAGTAGCGTCCCGAGCGCGGGGTGAAGAGGACGTGCGTCTACGCCGCGCGTATAGGTGAGTAATTGTGCACATGGAGTCCGCTGGACTCCATGGGGGTATTTGTGTAACAAAAATATTATTTTGCTGGATTGTAACGTTATCATTTTTTCAATGTTATTTTTGTGTTTTAGGCTTACAAATGGCTTCAAACAGTCGGTCAGTCAATCTACTTCATTCAGAAGCTGAGTCGGTAGTACTTGACTGGCTCAGATGTGATGCTGAGGAGTCCAACGACGAGGAGCAAGGGCTACAAGGTGGACCGCTACATGAAATTGTGCCAAACGAATTGTTTTCCGATTCATAAGATAGATGTATACCTTCTGATCATGACTCTGATTCAGAGTGCTCACTTGACATGACACGTCAGGCGACGAGGAAACACAGAGTTCAAGAGAATGCAAGATATTATTACGGAAAAAATCGGTACAAATGGTCAAGTAATAAGTAACAACTAAAAAGCGCTGCACGTTTCGTTTTTTTGTATTAACATGTGCCATTTTTTATTTAGTTTTTAAAAGTTGATTATCTTTTAGATTTGTTATTGAAAGACAAAGTTTATAATAATGTTTCATTGTATTTAAGTTTTGAGCCCGAAGTTTGCATTGTTTTTTGTGTACTTATTTTTTAGTCTATTAGGTTTTTCAATGATCAACAAGACTGTTACCAAATAATAAATAAATTTGATATTTAAGCTTTTAAGTATAATGTTGCTAAGTAGAATAAACCATTTTTGAGTTCATATTTTACTTTTATTTTGACCAAAATCAATGATTTTTATGCAAGGAGTCCCATGGACTCCATGAGGTAAATTAAGTGATTTGGGGTCACCAGGTAAACCAAGGGCTAAATAAGAACCTGCACATTGGACTGAAGTAGAATTTATTGTGTTTACTATCCCCCATTCTATGGTCCTCTACAAATCCTTGTTTTTTAGTCTATGGTTCTCACTCATTTCCGATGCAAATCCGAAGGCTTTCGGGAAGTTCCGTTCGGTCGTGCCCGATCTCCCCTTTTACCGCCAAGTGAATAAACTTTTTGTTTAGCTCGTGAAAAGGTGAGTTGTGCCAGCTTATGTAGGTAGAGCTCTCTGTAAACTGGGCGGTTCACGGCATTTATACACTAAAATTATGTTAAAATAAAACTTAACTATAATTAATTGACTACCTCTGTGGTGCGGTGAGCGAAGGTCCGCCTGTGGCGCAGGAGGCTGCGGGTTCTATTCCGGTCTCGGGACTAATGTTTTTACGATCTGCAGATAGTTGTCTGGGAATTCTAATAAACTAATAAAAATATCTATCTAAGTATGAAGTGTATTGTATTTTATCAGTTAATATCTAGTACCCATAACACAAGCTCTGCTTAGCTTGGATAAATATAATGCTGTGTGAATTGTCCAACCTTATTTTGCGAAGATAATAATGTTACGTGCAACTTTACACAACAAAATGCTTTAAACAAGTCTAGTTTTTTAAATATTTTTGCCGTTTACTTTAAATCTTACTTACATTTTTTTATTTAAGTCAAAAAGCGGCACAAAATTAGTAAAGAACCACTAAATTAGTTTGTAAAAATAAGGATGTTTATGGTTTAGTCTTTAAGTCTACTAGCCACATCTTCTCTATTCCCTCAATGGGCTTATTGAATCTTCCATTAATATTTGCTTTAGTTTTCCCGTTTAGAATTTGTAAGGATAAGTTATTTGCCTCTACTTAACCATCTTATAATGTAGTTCACCCAAATCCCTTCTTGACTACCAAAATCCTGTCTGCCCTACCCTAAACAAGTACAGTCAGAGACGAAAACAGCTGGACATAAATTTGTTTTTAAAGTCCCTGAAAAGTCCATAAGTAATTGACCGTTCTCTCTGTAAGCTAAAATTTCACATTTTTTTATATTATCTGTTTGATGTGTTGAAACAGTTTTTTAAACTTCTGCAGATGACATCGTTTTTCATTTTATAACCATATAACCATTGTTTTTGTTCCATAATAAACGATTTATTTATTTATTATTTATTTGTTAAAGTGTTTGATAAAGTTGCCAACCACTTATTCCCTAAATTGCTGAACAGACTAAATTATTTTAGATAAAAACTGATTGTAGGTCCTGTATGTCCATCTTACGTACCTACGTCGTTGGTATCATGATATTATTTTGGAAAAATCTCGTGTGTGACTACTTTTGTCAGTGAAAATACCTTCCTAAACCCTTCCTTTTATGACATGACTGGTGTACAAAAGTCCAATTTCGCGTTACTTGTAGCGTCACAATAACACTCACGCTAATGGACCCTCTTAGGTCCGTCCCTCTAACCTCGCTGATATTGTAAGGGGGGCTTACACGATGCGGTACGGTGATTTTTCGTGTTCCTTAGGCCGAAAGTACACAGGATGGTGCGGTACGGTGCGTTTTTGTATGCCTTAGATCCAAGCTATTTAAAAGCTTGCTGCGTAGCTAACCTCAAAATGCCAAAATGCTACTTCGATTTGAAATCAATTTATTAATGACCTGCTTCTTCCATGATTTAAATTGTTAGATACGCCCTGAGACCAAAAACTGCAACATTGTCTTTGAATGCGTGCGTTAACAAAATCCCGACTCGCGCACATTATGTATAGTTAGAAATAGTGTTTTTGCCAATAAACCTAACTGTTATTATTGTCATTTATTGTGCAATCATATTGCACGAACATTTGTGAGAAAACACACCACAAAAACACACAATACACTGATTCCAAATGAGCGAGCTCACTCATTTCGCTTGGCAACAACACGGCGCGGTCTCACTACGGAAAGGGCCTATCTAACGATTTAATTAAATCTTTGTCCGCGGCTTCTCACGCGTATTTTTGGTATAATAAATAAAGTATCTGTGTCAGAAATAAACGATTAGATTTTTTTTATCTAAGTGAGACTTTGCTCTAAACGTACGCCAAATTTCATCTTGATCTTTTTAGTAGTTTTGGAGATCCTAGGTAACAAAAATTCAGATTTCATTAACTTTCGGCTTTATAATATTAATAGGAAGTAGGATAAAGTGTAAAAAAATCCTGGATTATTCCAACGATCCCCAGCCATTTATACCCTTGCCGTGACGAAAACCAAAACGCAAAAAATATATGTTACATTTTTGCGTTTTGGCTTTTGTTGGAAAGTTTTGTAAAAGATCGTGCTGATAACAAAGGTAGGTCATCTCATGTTCTTCTTCTTCTTGTTAATGCAAATTGATATGGATGCGACTTGAACCCGCATCATTCATAGAATGTACTACAATCCGATATCTAAGGATGGAAGCATTGGTGGTGCGAATCATAATTTGTTACAGATTAATTATCAGGTTTTTGAGGCCACTGGGCAATTGATATACTTGAATCTAAATGCGAACGAATAATATTAGACAATTCAAACAGGATCAAATTTATTAAACTACTGCGTCCAGAGATATGGGACGTAGTCATAGGATCTTTGATTGCGTCATATTTAAATTATTATCTAGCATACTAATTTAAATATGACGCAAAAGTTTAAAAACTTCTTGTTTATCGACTAAACATCATAAAGGTTGAAAACTTTATTCTAGGCGCAAACGTACCACCACCGGCCATAGCCACCGGTGGCTGTCACGCGCTACCGCCACATTTGCAGCAGACGCAGAACAATTGAAACAACTGCGCTAACTGCAGACAATAATTGCAAATAATGTACAGGTAGATCAACAGATCCATATCAATACCAGTCGGAAGCGTCCCCAGGACGCTGGCAAGGTTCCAATCAAAATGGTTTAGTATAGATTCTGAAAACATACACCTAAAGTTAAGTTAAATTTTTGCGTCACTAATACTTTTCTCGCAGAAAACGTATGCACTACCGCGTAAAGGAGGCCTAAGCCTTACAAATCCCTAATGCATATTCAAATCTGAGGAGTATATGCTTTTTATTAGCCAGCTCCGTTTAATGGAAGGGTAGAAGTGTTTTCGGATGTGGAAACCCCGATTGATTATTTTCTAACGGTTACGAGCGGCCATTTTGGAAAGCTTGCTAATTTTCTTGTGGAAATTTGTTTGTTTTGAGTAGCCTACATAATACAATACAGATTGTTTTGAAGCATTTATTTTGATGTTGATTTGAGTTGGTTAGTATGTAGGTACTTTAAAAATCTAAGTCGTCACCAGAGGGCAGAGTGCCCAGAACTCTGACAGCATTGCCACGTTGAACGGCAAAGCTGATTCGTTGACTGATTTAGAAGTCAGCATTCCGATCACCTGTGTACTCTGTAAGAAGTTTGGTAATCTTTTTAAATTGCTTGTGCTCAAAGAACCCTAGAACCAAGGGTTTCAATCCCAAACGGGTCAAATAGGTAACATCCGTCAAGGTTAGCGTATTTTCGCCGTTTGAGGGACTCCGCTGATGTTGCTGCTGAACCGGCCCTTACCGATGTCCCTGCAAGATGTGAAGGCGCTAGGGTATCTACACATGTGGCATCCCAAACTAAAGGCCGACCTATCTTCCAGGGAATCAGAGTCACACCGTCAGGCCTTTTACCATCATCTCGCATAAGGCCACACGGTTCGAGGATAGCTGCCACACTGACGCTGCTGGTAAAAATCTAACGGATGATGTAATTAATTGAACTATGATTTGACGACCTCAGCGGCGCAGCGGGCTAGAGTCCGCCTGCGACGCAAGAGGTTGCGGGTTCGATTCCCGCCTCGGAACAAATTTGTGTGCGATATGCAGAAATTTGTTCGATTGGTTTGGGTGTTTTCTATGTATAATAAAAAAAAACATCTATCTATGTATATAATGTATTAAATATATCAGTTATCTAGTACCCATAACACAAGCTTTGAGTAGCTTACTTTGGGGCTAGATGGTGCTGTGTGGATTGTCCAGCATTATTTATTTATTTATTTATGACGGGTCACACGTCCTGCACCAGAGACACATGCCAGTGCATGGTGACCAACCAAACTTATCAACGGTTTCACCACACGGGCAACATTGTGCAATTGGGCAAGGAGAACTTAAACGCAAGATGGCCACCCGAAATGATTTATTTTCTGAAATGAGACCCAGATTTTTGGTGATGGCTTAGATTTTTAAGATATAGTAAGTGTAAATACTAGTTGTAATTGTTTAATTCTGTTATTGTAAATTTGTATATGCTCAATAAATTTTACCCGTCTGTACTTTTGGCATATATTTTTATCTAGTGAACTCAGATAAACTGGCCACTGAATAAATCCACAAAATGAGAGACTGGAACCTAGATGAGTAAAAGATCTTCCCTACAAAACACCAAACGTACCTGAGCTTTTTATTTGTAGTTATTTGCTACACTTTATCCCATTATCAGTTAATAAAAGCGCATTGATAAAAATCTGATGAAAACATATTTTAACGTGAAAAACACCAATCACACTGTGGCTGTTTTCGGCACGAACCGCAACGCTCGATCAAAAGCATACAATTAAGTTTTAAATTGCCTTCATTACCATCCGATAATGCTTCAACGGTGTGTCGTGTGATCGTGTGCGTTTCCAGATAGGTCACTACCGCCAGTAGCTAGCTTGGTAGTGCCAGTAATCTTGCCAGTCGTCCTAGGGGCTATAATAGTAATTAAGCAATGCGGACAGCACCAAAAACTGTGCAGTCCGCATTGGTTAGCAATGCTTCCCAATGGTTCACCATATGTGTAGAGTTTAACCAAGAAAGAAAGACTGGTTGAAATTTTCTTTCATTTATTGTAAAACATGGATAGCTATGTACATATTTTGTACCAACTTCAAGCACCACCATTTAGAAAATTGAAAATCTATCAATTCTGATGAAATTTTTTGCGCTGCCATAACCCATGGTTAAACGTTGGTTAAACGTACGTTAAACAGAGACCAGCCTTCTAGTTCCTTCCAGTTGCAACCCATTGTCCGGACACCGGATGTAGGTAGGTGATCTGATTACCAGTGCGTAGATGCCTTAAAACAAACTCTGGTACCTATAAGTCAGATGCTCAGTTAGTTAGATGCCAGGTGTAGTAATTAACAGAATACCTTTCTAGATTTTACTAGACGTGTGCAACTAGACACGGAGACTAGCTTTCTAGATCTTTCTAGATTCATTACAGATGCAAGCGGGTTAGCTACGAACCTTATTTTTGTTAGAAGAACACCAACGTTTCATCCCATAACGAGGGATATCTTCAGGGAGAGTGCGGTTTTAGACGCGCGCGTTCCGCATCTCTCCGAGCCCTACGCACGGGCGAGCGTCGAGTCTGCGACGTGAGCGCCGAGGGTGGGGGGTGCGCTGCTTGTTGATGCTGCAGAGAGTGAGAGTCATCGAGATCTTTCCAGATTGCAGTGTACAAGCTGTCCACCACACTTCCACCACCCATTGTCCGGACACCGGCTGTAATCCGATTACCGGCGCGCAGATGACGGCGGGCTCAGATTTGCATGCGTAATGCTGCTAAGTGCACTTTTAGAACAGAACTGTATGAGGGTAGAGGTCTTCCAGTATAAGCTTGCGAGCGGCGCGGCATTTCCTGCTTTTTAGGCAAAGGGGTTTGAAGATTTTGGCCCTAACATCGGTTACCATTTTTTTTTATTTTGCAAAGTGGCCTCGCACAATAAATTTTGTAGATTTGGATAGAGGACACTAAAAATATAAGAAATATCTTTTAATATAATGTCCTTAAGGGTCAGGTTTCTTTACATTTTTATTTTTTAGAAAAAACATAGATATTTTCATCATGAATATCTCAGATTCATCATGAGATCTCTCTAATTTTATAAGACATTTCTTATCTGTTTTATTGAGTGCGGCGATTTTGAAAAAATATCTAAATTTAGCAGTAATTTTAGGCCACCCTGCATACAAAAATCTTCAAACCCTTTTTTTTAAACTTGCGAGTCTTAGTTGTCGCTTTTGACATGAAAAAATTGAATATGATTAAATAACCGACTGTGATATGCGCATATGACAACTGACTGATCATGCGGACCTAATGCTGCTAAGTGCAATTTTAAAACTGTGCTGCTCATACAGCACACAAAAGAGTACGGTAGAGGTCTTCCAGTCAGAACTTGTGAGCGTCGTGGTATTTGCCGTTTTTAGATAGATCTCCAAAACTTGTTGACAAGAAAGCTAGAAGATTATTAAAGGCGCGCAGATGACATTGGTTTGGGTTTTTCATGTGTAATGTAAGTTTTGTTTTTGACTTCAAAATTATTAGCCAGTCGCGTTTGGTAGAATAATGAGAACAAAACTATAAAATAAAACAGCAGAGTGCGAGGCGTGACTGTCCTCTCGTTTCTTGCCAGTGGCAGAGCGGAAATTCTAGTCAATAATTCGAGTCCAGAAAAACCTGAGTCCTTCTCATAATTAAATTCTTCAAAACAAGTTTTTGTGCTTAAATACCGTAAGCCCGCGCGCCAGTTTAGACTAGAAGAACTTTACTGCACCACGAGTTAGATGCGAATGGATGCTCGTAAAATAAGGACGTTAGTTTTACGGCTGATGTTCTTAAGAAGAAAATGAGGTTTAACCTTTTGTTAGGGGACATTTTATAAATAGTCAGGTTTTTGTGCGCATCATGGCTAATAGGCTACTAGGTTAGGGGGCGTCCATTAACTACGTGAGGCTTTTAGGGGGGAGGGGGTCTCGACAAAACTTACGTATTTTTTTTCACGATTTTTAGCACTTCCTATATAGGGTTGTTCGTTTCGGGGAGTCGAGCAAAATCTCACGACATCTCACCAAGGGGAGAGAGGGTCAAAATATCGCGAAAATTACATCATAATAATTTATGGATGCCCCCTTGGCAATGGTATACTCCAGGCAAGATATTATTTTGCAATCCATTTTTCACCTATTGTTTAATGTAAGTCACACACCATTCTTTCAATGAAGTGCTGAAAAAATGAACATAATATTATGCCTGATTAGTTAAAAAAATCGAAATTATAAAAAATACGTGTTTTACGTGTCACTTATCCATCCAATTCCGCAAAAAAAAAATCAGAAGGTGGTCTTGAGTTATACAGGGTTTTTTTTGGAGGGCACTCTATTATCGATACTGAAGACAAAACTGTAATTTTTTTCATTCATGTCTGTCTGTCTGTCTGTCTGTCTGTCTGTCTGTCTGTCTGTCTGTCTGTTTCTTAAACGCGCATCACGTCGAGACTACTGAAGGTATTGAAATGAAACTCGGCACGATTTTAGGTCATACTACGAGGAAGGACATAGGATACTTTTTATCCCGGAATTCAGTCAGGTTTCCCTGGGAGAGGGGATGAAAGTAAAATTTCTTCACCGCGCATGACGCCGAAAGTGCTGAATGAGTTGGAATGAAACCTTGCACGATTTGATTTCATACTACAAGGAAGGACATGGAATACATTTCATCCCGGAATTCAGTCATGTTCCCCTGGGAGAGAGGATGAAAGTAAAATTCTTTAACTGCGCATCACGATGGAACAACTGAATGAATTCGATTGGAACTCGGCATAATTTGATTTCATTCTACGAGGAAAGATACATTTTATCCCAGAATTTAGTAAGGTTCCCCTGGGAGAAGGGATGAAAGTAAAATTCCTTCACCGCGCATCACGCCGAAACTACTGAATGAGTTGGACTGAATTGGTACTATTTGAGTTCAAGGAAGGACATGGGATACATTTTATCCTAGAATTCAGTAAGGTTCCCCTGGGAGAGAGGAAAAAGTATAATTCTTTAACCGCGCATCACGACGGGTCTACGCGTCGTCCGATTTCATGCATTCTTTTTGTTAGAAACAGTGTTGCAAGATCGAATTTGACTAAATCAGTAGAAAAACGAGTAGAAAATCAGTAGATTGATGAAATAATCTGTAGTTAGAAGAAAAAAATTCGTAGATAGAGGGTAGGTAAGTTCCTATCTATGTATTTTTCCAAGACGTACCCATTAGTTAGGTTCCTACCTACTAAGGCGTCTTGGAAAAATAAGTTAGGTTCCTACCTTACATGATATATGGTGGTTTAGCTGGTCCAGTTAACTGTACTACAGAAGTTTGGTTGCAGTAAGTGGTCCAATTAAACTAACTAGACCACAGAAAAATATTTTTACTGTGGTACACAGCCAACTGTACCTACCTACTAACAAAAAAAAAATTACGATGGTCCAGTCAAATGGATCAGGAGCCCAATTCTGCAATACAATTGCTTCAGTATGACAATGGAATCGTCACAGAATCATCACGTAGAATCCTTAGATTTATAAAACTCCAGATAGTGCGTGCGAGATAAATTAATAGTTTCAAACTTGACGCACGTCTCTCCATCTGCATTCATCATAATTTCTTTCATCTGAGGTGGAATACCAAAACGTGTCATTCTGTATGGATACCCCTGTCATAGTGAAGCTATTAGTATAGCAGAATAGGGCCCCAGCTGAACGGAACCATGAGTAAGAAGTGAAACGAGTATGACACTTCTTATCACTGACGCTGGCCGAGTCGTAGCTAAAAGTCGTGTGGATAAAGAATGGGATTGAAGATGTCAACATGCTATCCCCCGTAGACCCTACACGATTTTTTGCACGGCGGCGTTTCATAATATGAGAGACTGTGGTTAAATGTGAACTTAATTAGTCGGCAGGTAAGGCAATCGCGAACAAAGTCGCGGGTACAGCTAGTGTTAAATAAATATGTACTACAGAGCACACAAACTCACAAAAATTGAGTTTTTACTATATCGACACAAGAGACCGGGCACACGCGTGTCCAGTTGGTAAAACTTAAAATTAATATCACCTAATATTTTGTCATTGGTACACCAAGATTTTTATGCGTGTCCACATAGTGAAACTTAAATTAAATCACTTATAAGTTCTCGCCAACTAGACGCACTCCGTTTTTTGCAAGAAAAGAGTACGGTCCGGTCATTAATCTTTTAAACATACGCTGAGGTGCTATTTTTCAGTAAACATGGCCTCCACTCAGCCTTGTGCTGGATAAACAGAGTTGTAATCTGTTAATTCGTACCCACTAATTTATCTACTAATAATAACCTAATTGACCTACTAATTTATGGTAGGTATGCCATTACCTAATTATCAATTAAAAAAATGGTGACGACCATAATTTCAAAATAGATAGGAAGGTAAATAAATAATACTAGACAATCCACACAGCAACATCTAGCCCCACGCTAAGCAGAGCTTGTGTTATGGGTACTAGATGACTGATATTTATAATTAATACCTATATATTTTTAATATACATTAAACATAGAAAATACCCATAACACCCGGCACAAATATTTGCAGATCATACAAACATTTTACCCAAGGCGGGAATCGAACCGGCTCACCTTCGCACGCCACGCCACATCGGCTGTAGGCAGGTACCGGAATTTTGAAGGAAGTTTTTTACTGTGCATCGATTTGCATCATTGGCTGTACATTTAATTTCCATAAACTTTTTTTTTGCTCTCTCATCAATTCATCATTAATTCGTAAGTTGTCTATTAAATAACTTAATCTATTTAATTATTTGTATTTTGTAATCAACCACACAAAAATACGTTTTCGCTTATTATTAACTAGTTTATGACCGCGGCTTCGTACGCATTGTTTCTATGGAAACGTTTCAAGGGTATTTCTATCCCATTTTAACTGATTTATGCGATAAAAAGTAGCTATGTTTAAACGATTAGAATTACCTGTCCGCAAAATTTCAGTTCGATCCTTTCAGTAGTTTTGGCGTGAAGAGGTAACAAACATCCATCCATACATTCAATCTTTCGAATTTATAATATGATTATAAAATAATGTGATGTAATGTGAATATATGGATATTTTAAAATGTGGACAAACTGCAAATAAAAATAATAAAATAAATGGTAGTAGACATCTCGCTACTAAATCCTCAAAAACACCCTCTTGTAAAATACTGCTGCTTGCCTCTTGTTTATTCCAAAACGTCCCCGTTTTATATTGTTGACGTCAAAAAAGGAACTTTTGCAACAGCCCTTGGATGCACTTCTGCAAAGTTATGTCCCTCTGAAGGGTCATTACAAACGTGTGGTTAATGTCTTTAGAAGCGGTTCAGACAACCTGGGGCAGGCAGTTAAATACGGTTCCTCTTTTTACTGCCGCTCTTACGTTAAAATAGTTTATTGTCATATGTCACATATTGTCAAGTGGATTTTCGCTGTCTGTAGCACGCCGTCGATTTAATAATCGTTACAGTATTCGTCGATTACGTGATGGACCATCGATCAACCTCATTCCATCATGGGTAGCAAGGTTCAGAGCTACAGGATCAACACTGAATAGACCCAAGCCAGGACCTACACCATCGGTAGCCACGGATGAAAATGTCTACATCTGCAATCATAGGGCCCCATTTCTTTGAAAATCAACGTGGCCAAACTGTAACTGTGAATTCGGAGAGATATACCCAGATGTTAAGTGACTTTTTTAGACTAGAACTACAGAATAATCCATCCTTCAACCGAAACACATGGTTCCAGCAGGACGGAGCAACAGCTCATACTGCTAAGGTGTCCATGAATGCAGTGCGGCAGTTATTTCCTGAAAAAAACATATCCCGAAACGGTACCATTCCGTGGCCACCTAGATCACCCGATTTAAACCCATGTGACTTTTTCTTATGGGGATACCTAAAATCTGTTGTTTATAAAACCAATCCGAGCAGTGTGACACAACTTAAAGAAAATATTCGAGCCGAAGTCAGCAGGATTCCCCAGTCGCTCTGTAAACGCGTTTATGAAAACATGCGTGCTAGACTGGAAGAGTGTGTCAGACTCGATGGCCGCCATTTGGAGAACGTGGTTTTTAAAAAATGAAATCCGCATTTGTTGTTATAAAATTAAAATAAACTTGCTTTATATCAGAAGTGTAGTTTTTATTTTACAAATTTTTAAACATTGAAATCTGCCACTGGACACCCTGTATATCGTATTTTTGACTTATGTACAACTTCAAGTTTGGTTTTAGTCTCTATTCTTGATATCTCTGTGATTTGTTTTCTGTCACTAAGATAGGATTTAATTAAGTCTAAGACGTTACCTCTAATTCCATAACTTTCGAGTTTTTTTAGTAAGATATTATGATCCACATAGTCAAATGCCTGTGTCATGTCACAAAATATACTACAGATAGGCGTTTTTTTGTCAACTTTTGTAATTACATTATAGAAGAAGTCATAAATAGCCATGTTTATTGTTTTCTTTTCACGAAAACCTTTTTGTTCTTCACACAGAATATTGTTTTTAAGGTATGTGTTTATTTCGGCATAGTAATATTTTTCATATATTTTTGAGAATATGGAAATTAGAGCAATGGGCCTATAGAATTCCATGAGTTCTCTATTTTCTTTTTTAAAAACTGGTTTGATAATAGTTGTTTTTAAGTCATCTGGGTATTGTCCTGTTTCTATACTAAGATTTATTAAGTAACTAAGATGAGGACTTATAGCTTCATTTACTGCTTTAATTATTTTAGTATTAACACCATCAAATCCTGAGCTGTTTGTATTTTTCAGAGATTTTATTATTTTATAGACATGTTTAGAACCCAAGGATATTTAACTGGCTTTAAGTTTAATAATGAACTGTTCTAAATTATTTCTATTCGTTGATTGTAATTTTCTTTATGAATACAGGTATTTCTTTAAAAAATTACTGTTAAACTATACAGGGTTATTGGTTAATCACTGACACTACGTGAACTGCCGGTTCTACCCATCATCACGAACACATTAGTGAAGACTCCAGGTTTTATTTTTTATTTTTTTGTAAATCGCCTCATATCACACTTATATTATAAATACGAAAGTTTGGATGGGTGGATGGATGGATGGATGGATGTTTGTTACCTCTTCACGCCAAAACTACTGAACGGATCAGGCTGAAATTTTGCATACAGGTAAGTCTATTCCTGGAATCAAACATAGGCGACTTTTTATCCCATAAATCAGTTCTTATAGAAATAACCTTAAAACGTTTCCTTATAAACAACGCCTGCGAAGCCGCGGACAGAAGCTAGTACAAAATAATGTATGAAACCTAATTTATTACTAAATACCGATCCCCCACTCCTATTTAAATCCACATCATCATTATTGGCTTATTTTATATTTACGCAAGATTATTTGAGTGTCATTAGCCTGGCTGGGAGACAGCCGAACACATATGTACATACCCACTGTTAATTCAGGACCGAGCCATTTTTAGGTTTAGTTTCAAAGAAAGCCTATGAACGATTTTTGAATGGAGGGGAGTACATACTAATATTCCCTTTCCATCAATTTTAAGAATTGACACTTGGTATCTTCACGGAGGTGTTCATAATGGTGGGCAGAACCTGCAGTTAACATAGTGTCAGTGAATTACCAATAACCCTGTATACATACCTACGTCAAATTTAAGTAAGATCACATTTTAGAAATGAGCATGTGCATCCGGGGCGGGAAAAACAAAAAAAACGTTGAGATTGAGTGTAAAAGAACAGAAATAGGAAGAAAAACTCATAATAAAAATAATATTCGAAATTAAAAAAATAGTGTATCACAAGTTGATGCTCTCAGGGTCCACAATCAACCTGTTTTAACTTAGTACACATGTTACGGGCACCCTGTAGAACCATTCAGACCACAGAAAAGGTTCTATTCTTGACAAGAACCTCTTTATTTTATTCCCTTGTATCCTACGCAGAGCAAATAAAATATTTGTAAAAAATCAGGGATAAAGTGAGCTTTAACCCTAAAGGAATAAAACAGATCCCGAATCACGCATGCTTATCACCGTTTCCCTAATAAATCAGGCGCCCGAATAAAATCTACACTCGAATATTGGTCTCGGCAAACGGGAAACTTATCACCACTGTTATATTTTAGACTAGCGGCCCGTTCCGGCTTCGCACGGGTGGACATATATTTTTAAACATAACCTGTGTTACTCAGGGATATTGTAGCATTCTAATGGTGAAAGAATTTTTGAAATCGGTTTGTATGTTTGTAATGAATGAAAAACTACTGGTTTTTCATTCATTACAAACATACAAAATTACAAATCTTTCATCTATATAATTTTAGTATAGATTCCAAAGTTTGGATGGATGGTTGGATATTGGTAACTTCTTCACGTAATAACTACTGAACGGTTCGGGCTGAAATTTTGCATAGATGTACGACTAGACCTAGAATAAAATATGCTTTCTACCCCAAAAAATCAAATAAAAATAAAATTTCAACGTTTCTGTAAAATAATGCGTGCGAAGCTGCGGCCATAATTTTTTTTTTAACTTTGTGGAATACTAAATCCATACATCCAAACTTTCGCATTATATAATATTAGTGTGACTATTACCGATCGCTCTTCTCAACTCTGTAAAGTCGCTCGTTCCCGCCAACCCCAAGATTCCGCAGTTGAATAAAATTCAAAATTCGAATCACGAACGGATCCGTAATCCGAGGCCCTCTTCATTCGCGACACCTCACTTTCAACCCGCCACTCCGGAGGTGGCATTCTGTTACAAAAGTCACCATTTGAATATATTCAACAATGTGCTTGCATTAGGATTTTAGTTTGTAGTGATGTGAATCCAGATGTACAGGGTGTCCGGCGTCCAGGAATAATTGGTTATTCCTTAGAGAAAAAATAATGATTATGGTATGAACTTTAATGTTATTAATGTTCAGCAGGGCAATGCAGACAGCGTCTTGGGGACGCTTCCGACTGGTATTGATATGGATCAGTTGAGCTACCTGTAGATTGTTTGCAACAGTCTTAGTTATTATTATAGTATTAAATTTTAATTGAAACAATTGATCTGATGGCAGACTGTTTAATTTATCTACTTAAATTTTTGCCTATTTATTTGAGTTAATGAAGGACTGAAGGTAAAATGCCTGTGCTCTTAATTCATTATACTTGTTTTTTCATGAAATTCAATCTTATTTTGTCTTTGTGCCTAAAACTGTGTGATACACATAGTTTCTTTTTGTCGAATCTGAAAAAATAAAATGTAAACTCGAAAGCGTGAAGTTTCGATGACTCCAATATTATTTTCGTAAAGTTACAGAATAACATCACTGCATTGGCTGTGCCAATATCGTGAGGTTGGTAGAAATGAAGTTTTCTCTTATAATATTGGCAAGCAGCATTCAGGTTAAATTATTCTATATTCGAATAGTTCGTTCCTATTCTATATTCGAATGCTTTTGAATTTGAAATTCCTTTGAAATTTTTGTTCGGTTTTAAAAACGTACTTCTTGCTCTTAACTGCTTTGGATTCATTTTACTTTTAAATTCATCCACTGTTATGTAAGGCAGTAATATATACCTACTATACACGGCCACGCCACATGGAGGGAAAGTATCTTAAATTTTGTAGACTAGCTGCATTCTTACTATCCGTTGTCCTATTACCCGTTTTCCCGTAGGAATGAAGCATCTTTCCGAGGTAAAAAATAGCCTATGTTCATCAGGAATAATGTGGGCTTCTAATGGTAAAAGGATTATTTTGTTTCGTTGGAGAAGTACATAGAGAGTACCTTAGAAATTAGGTACCCATAAAATCTAAACGCCAAACGTTTATAAATAACCCAGTCGACGTTTGTTGTCGTACGTGCTAGGGTCCACTTTTACTTAACTCGTAAATTGTACCAGCACGCGACACGTAGGTACCTCCGCCAAAAACTGCGGGAAATGGTTCAAGGAGACACATAGGGGAATATTGGATTTTGGAATACCTAGAAGTTGTTTTCGAATTTTATTTAGACATCGTACGGTTTCGATTCAATTCAAATCAATTCTTGGTTAATGGCTCTGCGTCTGAAGGTGTATATTTACATGTCGCATATACAAAAATAAAATGTTGCTGTTCGTTTTATAACGGTCGGAATAACAAGAACAAAATTAAAAAAAATTTAAACCCCTCGACAGATTTTCATGAAACATAGCTAAGAACACTCGGGATAAAATTATCTATGACACAAAAAAACTAATCGAAAATCGGTTCATCCGTTTGGGAGCTACGATACCACAGACAGATACACAGATACCTACACAAACAGACACGTTAAACTTATAACACCCCTCTCTTTTTGCTGCGATATCGCGTGTCCGGTCGTGGGTGCCCCCCGTAAAAATCTGCTAAAAAGGTGTACACAAGGTACGTAGACCTTTTAATCATATTTTAATGTCAAATAAACACGTGCATCAGTCGTTTGCGTAATGTAGTGAAAATTCCGTATTATTATTTTTTTCGAAAACTAAAGGGCGGGATTTTTTTTCAATATTTTTCCTGAATTCAGTGTTCGATTCTACACCCCACCTGAAAGTTTGGTTACTTATTTTTGTTACACCCTGTATTATTATTAGTATAGGCTGATGATGATGATGATGAATTGATACCTACTCCATTCGTTTTTAGGAGGCCCTAGCTCACCGGGTCGGCATGGCAACGTCGCTGGCAATCTTAGACAATTTAACCCGCTGTCAAAATCAAAGCTGGCAACGCATCAAAACACTGAGTTTTATTCAATTTTCTTAGAACATAAAATCATCCGGCAATGAAAGGATATCCGCATCCGAACAATTAAAAGTAGAACTTGGAAGTTCTGTCATGTGCAGCCTTGTCTTTATCTAGACAAATGACAATGAAATCGCTTTTTCGCGCATCGAAAGATCAAAATTGCCACTGTCTTCAACTTCGTTAAAATGTATATAGATAAAACGTTGCCTACAAACACCACTAGGATGTGAATAGTTTTAGCATAGAACTACAAGGATAAAAAAGTTTTAGTAAATTGTTCTATGGACCAACAGTTCTATAATACTAATGGGAGTTACCATGACAATGTATATTATTAGTTCTATAGAACAAATGGGCCAGGTTTCATTTTAGTAGTTCTACCATGGAACTAATGGGAAAAAAAGTGGTAACAGTTCTATGACGTCAAGAAATGGAAGTTACCGTCCTAGGGTACGTAAGTCTTAAACATTGTATCGTATATTTCTGTGTCGTACCTATTAGTAGTTCCAGACATTAATATTTTTATTGCCCACACCGCACATGTGAACAATTAATGTTTAATAATAATATTGTATCAAATTGTACATGTCTTCATGGACGCTTATTTTGTAAGCCTGAAGAAATAAGTCATGATTTTGATTGTGTGGTTCTAACACTGCTTGTAGGCGCGGCTTGTTCCTGCGGGTCACATCGCAAAGACTGGGCAATGGAAGCGTATAATAATATACTAAATTTACTTTTAAGCGTATAAATTAACTATTAGTAGGTATATACTCAGTAATTTTGGAAGTTCAGATTTGATATTGAAAAAAAGATTCGAAACGTTTCCATTATTTATTTTTAAGAAAAGTTACTACTGCTAATTTATCTGTATAATATCTAAGCTACTAGGTACTTAATTATAGAAAACAACAGTAACAGAATAAAACAATTACAACTAATATATAAACTTATATCTATTTCTTAAAAATCTAAGCCGTCACCAGAAGGCAGAGTGCCCAGAATCCGTTGACCGAAATAGAAGCCAGCATTCCGATCACCTGCGGACTCTTTAAGTTTAAAGTTTTTTTTTTTTAAGTTTAAGTTTTTTTTTTTTTTTTTCGAAGCTACTTGTTTTCATATTGTTTTCTGTTATATCAGAATAAACGTATTTCATTCATACATTCACATTATGCTAGAAAATTTAAAAAAAAGCCGCTATGCCATTTTTATCAAAATCAGTAAAGACAAAACTGACAATGACAAATCTCCTTTATTACTAACTCAGATAGAGTTAGTAATAAAGGAGATGTCTAGGAGGAGTCAAAGAGATTTAGTTCCTGAGCTATGTCCAGTGTCCTAAATTACATCCAGTTCTGTCATCATCAGCCATGGCACTTTCAGACATGTGTTAAAAAAAGCGTAGAAACGCTTTCTCGCCACGCACCTCTTGTCTAGAACCCCAGCTTCCTCGCTTTAATATCTCGCTAAGTGCCTGTCTCTACTTAGCGAGCTCGCAAACTTCCTCTCTGCATGCGGTAGTTACTTCCAATATTTTCGCACAAGTGTATGGAAAGTGAGAAAGCAATCATGCGCTCGTTCGAGTTTTGAGTACAGTTTGTAAAATATTGTAGACTTTCGCTTGGAGAGGAGTTTTGTTTTGTTTAAAGACGACTGTCACCTTGTAAATCGTAGAAGAATTAAAGATGAAGCATTTTTTTTAATTTTTAGGGATCCGTACCTCAAAAGGAAAAAAGGAACCCTTATAGGATCATTTTGTTGTCCGTCTGTCTGTCCGTCTGTCAACCCACTTTTCTCAGGAACGCGTGGACGTATCGAGTTGATATTAACGTCAAATACTCAGTTCGTAACCTCTTGGAGCCGCGATATAAATTAAACTTCTAGGTCAACGCAATAAAAGTTACAGCCGTTTATGTCCGATATTTTGATATTTCCAAGGGAATATGTACACACAAAACCTATAGGGTACTTCCCGTAAACGTAGAATCATGAAATTTCGTGAGCAGCAAGGTCTCTTGCACAAGCAAAGGGAAAAATCGGAAAACTATAAATTTTTAATTTATTCACTAAAAAAATATTTTTAATGCTCGCCATGGACCAATACCTACAAGGTACTTGCCGTTGGCGTAGAATCATAAAATTTAGTAAGAAGCAAGGTCTTATTGCACAAATAAAGGGCAAAATCAGAAACCGTAAATTTGTAGTTTGTTCACAAAAAAATAATTTTTGATTACTTATCATTGAACCTATAGGGTGGTACCTACTTCCCGTTGACTTAGAATCAAGAATCAAGAATCAATCATTTATTTGCAGAATACAATAATTACAAGATCTTAAAGTTATGTGAAGACAATGTATTCGACCCGCAAGCAGGTGTGCAAATGTTAAAATGTCATTATTATTATTAGGTATTAATTATACAATAAAATATCAATAACTAATTCTCTTACTATTTAAAATTTAAGTATTCGTTTACACTATAGAAACAATTTGAAAGTAACCATATATGTAAATGTTTCTTAAATAGGTTTCCATTTAAATCTTTCAATTTTTCTGGTAGCTTGTTGTAAATAATTATGCACATGTTAAAAACATTTTTTTTATAAATATCCTTACAACATTGAGGTTTGTAGAGCAAATTTTGAAACTTGGCCCTTTTCTGTCGAATCATAACATCCCCACGTTTAGTAAAGTAAGCTGGGTAAGATTTGACAAATATACAGACATCTTTAATGTACATGCATGGTAGAGGCAGGACTTTACAATTGACAAAGAAGCGTGATAATCTATTAGCGCGCGAGTCCGACTCGCACTTGACGTTTTATTATTTTATTATTTGAGTGTACCTATTCCTTGTTAGCAAAATTTTTGTATAATTGAATTAAGTAGAATTATTTTTTTCATAACGTAACAGGTTCTTTCAAGCTGCTCATAGCAATATGTTGCATTCTACCACTGATGACGAGTTCTATGGAATAGACTCCGCCATAAAAATAAACACAATAAAAATATATATAATATTTAAATAATTTACTCAATCTGATTCTGGACTACGCCATTATTAACCAAAATCAGTCAAGTAAAGACTGAGAATGACTAAACTCTTATAACTTTATCTATACTTTATCCATCGAGCTTGTAGATTTTTCGTAAACAAACGTAATCAGCTGATTTTTAGGGTTATCACCATGAAATGACACAGGCCTAACGTAATTCCAATGATTTCACCCATAGATTCCGTTAGATTTGTTACTTTTTTCAATCTTTACTTCATATCTATGCAATATCTAGTTGTAGCAATTTACAAATCGTCATTATTTGGTCAAAAACGAAGATTCAAATGACCAGATATTTTTATCTTTTGTTAAAGTGCCAACCCTAACGAATCTTAGTTTTGACGTCATGGGATACAAACAATTGGTATCTTTTGAACTATGCTTCCCAATTTAGGATAGCACTATGACCATACTTATTTCTTATAAAGAGCAGTATTTTATTTTTAGCCGGATTATTGAAGAACGAATGGAACGTAAACTCAACACTGAGCGAGTGCTGCCAGCTGGTCTTAGCTACCCTATTGAGTGTAGTTTTAGGGCGCTTTAGGGTGTGTTCCCATTTTTTTTAGTGACGATAGATAGTCGTGCAGTTTAAAGCATCGTGGCTTGTAAACACGATGTCCCAAAACTCCACGTCAAGACGGAAACAAGTGACAGGCCAAGTCAGGGTATTTATCACAAGAAATTTAAAAAAATCTAAGTGACCTATTTGTAAAGAAAAGGTAAATATAAAAAAAAATCGAGATCGTCTACAACCTGTGATGGTCTTTTAACCTTGTTTACTGCATTTTTTTTCAATTTTTTTTTTAATCTGAATTCTGAGTAAATTGTTCTTCAGTAAATTGTTGCAATGAGAGAAAAAATATGAAGTACTTTTAGTTTTTTATTATTAAATATAAAATAATATGATATATAAATATAATTGAAATCCTTAAAATGGCTAAACAAAAAAATCTAAATATTATCATAGACCCAGGAAAAATCTAAGAAATCAATGATGCTTAGAAAATATGGTCAATGTAAAGACATAAAATTAAGAACGTCTATTTACTAATGGGCCTGGGCCTGAAACGCCTTCCTTCCAATGGAACCTCATTGACAAATAATAATCTAGCTAATCTAAATCTTCCACACTATTGATTTATGAATTGAATTCTACCAGTAAAAATCGTTTCATTTTTACATTTACAAGATTATTTCTTGGATTATGTTTTTTTTTATTTAACAATGATTTGAACAATGCTTTCTTCAAGACCGAAGGGTGAGACTTGAGAATTTTCAGCAAAACCAGTGTAAAATTACAAAAATATGTAAATCTACGTACGTAAAATTATGTGTGTAAAAGTATGCGGATAATAATGTAGCCACTGCTGTCACTGCACCCTGCTTGGGCACCATTGTGTCATATACTTTACCTAGATACTAATGCCACAGTATAAATAATAATATACAGTAGGCCTTTGATATCGCGGAACCTGCCGACAAGTGACGCGACCAGGTAATCAGGCCAGGGTTGTCACCATGCTAGCACAATGCTAGTGTTAAATGAAAACTTTTAATTATTGATTATAAGGAAACATCATCATAAATAAAACATTATGATTTTATTTTTGGTGATTTTTCAAATGCCTCGCCCCTTGCCCCCCGCACGATTGCCCTGTCTAAATGCCTTCGTCGAACAACTGTATGCATAAGTTGGCTGTGCTAATACTTACAAATCTACAGAATTATTACAATAAAATTTGAATGAATGAACGAATGATAACATAACTTTATTTTCCCCGTTTTTCTGACAGAGTGGGTAACACTACCCACGATCGCCATTTTATTTCCTCACTTGACTTTCTTGCTTTGTTGTGGTTAGTTCAAGTAATTCTCTCCTTTTGTGCTCTCTGCTTACGTTACGTTGTTTTCGTTGAGTTTATCGTTGTTTCTTGAGTTTTTGTTAGTGTTGAGTGTTACTGTTGAGTTTTTGTTGTTTGTTACGTTTGTTGTTTTGATACAATGAGCAATGAACCTGGCCCGAGTTCGTTGAAGCTCTTTGCTTCGCCCAAGAAGAAGCGTCAAAAGAAAACGCCTCTCAGTTCTGCAGAGAAGCTCACGATTATTAATATTTATAAACTGGTGGAAGAAACTTGGCCTCGAGAGCAATTTCCCTATAAGCAGGAGATGGTGAAAAGGACTGCCGATACCGCTGGAGTTGGCGTCAGTACGGTGTGGAAAGTCCTGAAAGGCTATTCTACTGAGCATCGCGTTCAGTCACCAGCACCTCTACCTCCAAGAGTAGCCAAAATTGACAAACTCTTGGACTTTGAACTAAGTGCCATACGAAGAAAAGTGCATGAATTCTTCTTCAGAAATGAAATCCCCACACTAAACAAAGTGTTAAATTCGGTTAACGAAGATGATGACCTACCAAATTTCAAAAGGAGTACATTTGCAAAGCTTTTAGCAAAGCTAAAAATAAAACACCTGAAAAGATCACGTAACAGTAGTCTCATTGAAAAACATGAAATAGTAAGGTGGAGGCGCAATTATTTGCTAAAAATTGCCAAAATGAGAGAAGAAGGGTGCAAGATATATTATACAGATGAAACATGGTTAAACGAAGGTAATTTACTCTTTGTTTATTATCCTTTTTAGTAAATAATTATATTAAATATCAAACATGTAGTCGTTAAACTGAACTGAACTGAACTTTTGTATGTTATGTTAACATTGTTTCTTGTTTTTGTAGGTCATACGAAAACGAAGGTGTGGCAAGACATGACAATACAGTCAACAAGGCAGGCACACCTGGAAGGCCTTTCTACAGGACTCAAAGGGCCTTCTGGTGTAGTGGTACGCTGCCACATAAATAATTCTCAAGTTACCCTTGACTTATCTACGAAATAAAGTTTAAAAGGCAAATATTTTTTTTTGGTTTTAAAAGCAATTCATACGTCTGCAAGTCATTAAAATTTATTTCACGCTGATAAACAGACCCAAAAGCATAACACTTTAAAACAATAACCTCTCCCAATAAATTTCGTTTCTAAAGAGCTTTTTTTTTTGTAGTATGAGAAATTCAGTCTCCACACGTGCAGCATAAAACAAAACTTCGAACCATGGAATGTCGGCTATTCAAGTACACTTTTGACACAAAACAATAAAGTATATTCTTTATTGCTTTTTGCCTTTTTTCTAACTCGGCGCGTTAGGATTTCTAAGCGTCGCACGCACATGGTCAACAAAAGGTATTTTCGTTATGAATGTTTTAGTTTTAATGAATGTTAATCTTAAGGAAATGGTTAGTAATTAAGTAATTAAGGCTTAGTTATAAATGCATGTAACATTATTCATTCTCGTTGGAGACGTCACAGCGAAAATGAATATACACTAATTAAGGTCCTTTATCTGTATTACAAGATTCACATGCCATACAATTGGCGAGATTAAAGTATAATTATCACGATAGGTCAAAGTTATTGGCTTTCTATGCTGTGATAAATTATAACTAATGTTTCTATTATTTTCGTTATTTTTATGTGAAACGGCGGTGTTGGCGACGACTAGCGACATCTCATGGCGGGGCGTCAAATCAATCAAAGGGGGCGGAGATATTACGCCTTCTAAGGTCCCGAAGGCGGGTAACGACCAATGGAGACGCTGCGCAAGAGCAGATTTCCTGGAAATGCCATGATGCCTGCAGGCAGAAAGGGGTGTAGAGGGGATTACGTAAATAGGCCAGCAGCGAGGATCTCGGGGCAGACGGGCAGAGAGAGACGAACGATACCCTAGCGAGATAGAGGTCTTGAGATCCTAGTGCGGTTCTGAGGTCATTAAGCTCCAGTGATAGCTTTCGGAATAGTGTGATTGAAATTCTATCTAGATATCTAACGTCAGTGTTGCCTTAAGACTGTATCTGTTTAAGAGAGTGGTGTTAGTATTAGAGCTAGAATCTGTGGTGAACGTGTGTTCCTGTTTCGAGTATAAAAGCTAAGTTTATTGTTTAATTGTTGTACCTATACGATTGATATTGGTGATTCTTGAATATATATTATACTGCGAGTCCGAGAGGCCCATGTAACTTACAAAACCAGACCCTACTGTTGCTAAAATCAATCGTATTATTTTCTTTAATTGTTGTGTTTTCCTCAGGAAAATCCCGCCTATTTTTGAGGCCATTTCCCCGTAAAACTCTACTGAGTTAATAGAGCGACTGTGTCTCGCCTTTTGCATAAACTCTTCTTTTGGTTTTGAGTACAGGTTTTGGCGGGAGCCTTCTGCCCCGACAGTCCTGGAGGCGATGTTATAGATGGGAGCTTATTAACTGATAGCTTTGGTATAGTGCTTACACAGACACATAACAAAGCTCTCCGTTACAGCACATGGGTGGCAAAACCAATCAAAACTTATAAATGTTTGATCTTTTCACTGTAATATTTCCATGTGCATCCTAGAAATTAAGTTCTGACTATTTTACTGCCTTTTACTGTATTTTGATGTATTTGTGTGTGTGTGTTACATGTATTAAACAATACTAAATTCCTACAATCAGTTTGTTTACATTTTATATTAATTTGTCCAACAAGTTAGAGATTTCGTGAAGCTTATGCTATTCAATTAAAAGTCTAGGTAATCTAAAAGCTTTTTCAAAGAACATATCGCTATAAAGAAAGAATAAGCCTTACTCACAACCAAGTAAAAGTCATTCAGAGTCTCAAATAACAGAGATGGATTGATACCTCACTTTAAAATGTTTTGACTATCTCATCATGAGCAATGTCTATGTTGAAATTGATTTGGTCTATTTCTATTAGGACCTAACACACATGTTGTCCACATAGAGAAGCATTGTGTCAGCAGTCGGGGATCCCCAATAACAAAAAATATAAATACACATAAACGTCCCGTTGACGTAGACTGCCTCTGGCGAAGCCCAAGCTAGAAGTACACAGGGGTCTGAACGAATAAGAACCAAATCAATAGGTCTTGTAACCAGACCACAGGTCAGTACTCTACCTGAGGCCCAGCTTTACTGTCTGTCAGCTTCCACAAGGGTAAGAACTGGACCTTATAACCTAAAACTCACTGCTCTATAAGGTATCGATCCATAAACTGTATTGTTCGATAAGGTCATTATTTTCTAAGCTACAAGCTAAAAGATATGCTGTAGATGCTACTAGTACATACTATCTGGTGTTCATACAGACACGGAGGCCAGGGTCCGTTACATTTGGTGCTCGTGAGCAAGGATCTAGTGAAGTGCGACGCGGTAGCCTCGCTGCTAGATAGAATCTGGTAATTTAATAACAAAAAAAAACACAACGTAGACTTAATTTTTGACGATCACAAAACCAGATTTTTCACTACTGATAATCATTTATTGAAAGCATAATAAAATGCTAAGTTTAGCTAAAGAGCAAAGCAAAGAGCTTGCTGCTAAACCTTTAACATAACTTGGTTCAAAACTAAACAGACCTGATTTTTATGACCATAGACCTTTCGTTGAAAAGACAGCATTCCGTTATTTTTACTTGTTGGGCAAAACAGTAACACAGTTATTAAAAAAAAAATTACTAAAACAAATAGGTCACAGAAATTTAGTACTTGTTGATACATTTAAGGCTTACAGTGCATGATTTTTATGGTGTTATTTTGGCGTGCCAAGCAGAGGTGAGAAAAGTTGCACTACAAAAAAAAAAAAACGATTTTTTTAAAATAAACCAGTGTTCTAGGTCTCAGAGAGATAATAAAGATGCACATAAATATACAACATAACAGACAAAATAAAAATCACAACAACAAACGTTTTGTTCTATTATGATAAAAAAATCTAATACATTAAAAGAAAAAAAAAAACAAATTGAAAATTTACGAATCTAACCCACTCAGAGTATTTTATCGTTATGGAAAGAAATCACTGATCTTGATTGATTATTCGCATATTTATAATAATAGTGCGCAAACTAATATGAAGCAGTGGCAGCGTATCAAAAGGATAAGTGAAGCTGAATACGTCGGCGTTAGGTATAGGTTTTGACTTGGGTATATGCGTTAGATTAGAGTATTTAGTTAAGTCCAGTTAGATGTATGAAGAGAGAAGGTTACCGAGCTAATGAAATCTCTGATTGCTTGATTGATAGTGTGAGAGGTAATGGCTGAGTGAATGTATGAGTGCTTATCAATCATAAACGATTGAATTCATTGGATTCTGAATACTAAATAAACTGCCGTGGGTAATATATTATCAGAATAGCATCAAAGAAAGAATAGTAAGAATCTAATGCGTGGAGACACATGCATTGTACCTGCTATAATAACGGTACACCTTTTATGAGCCAGCAAATTAAATGTTTATAAAGGCAAAAGCATAAAGTACATATAAGTTGTTTTATCTGCCTAGAATCATGATCACAGTTAATCATGAGTTCACAAACATTACTAGCCTACCTAGCTACCTAAAATATTAACAAACCCAGTTCATCTAGTAACGATTGAGCTCGGCTCAGATTAAATAAGCAGTGATTATGATGAGATTATGAAAATATTGCCTAATTTGAGAGTGGTTACAACTGTATGAAACAAATCCTAGCAGTGAAAATAATGTGGGACTGTTAATTGTTTTAAAAATAAAATTCTAGATACTATAACTCGCAATAGGTCATGAATGTTATGAATGAAATGAAAGCTAATGTTGAAAACGGTTGTTTAAAAACGGTTTACGAGACTGATTCGTGGGATAACTACCATATGACTTTGTACAATGACGATAGTTTACGCCAGGTGTTATTAGCGCAAGAAGGATGAAACAATAGCAAAAATAAATGGGTCTTAAGGCGGCATTACAAAACAATAGTTTAAACATTACCATAAGTTCTACCTGGAAAGGCTGATAAAGTGATGATGAAACAAATGCACAAATTTATAATACCTAGCAGCTTGGACTCCTTTTATGAGGCGGTCTTTTTCAGTACTCTTTAGATCTAGACTATGCTAGTGGTTATTCAAAAATTGGACTATAATAATAAATTTAAAAAGAAGGTATTGGTTCGACTCCTACCATAATACAAAAGGCTGTATTTATACAAATAAATGGATTGGTGAATATTAAATTAAAATGTAGGAGACAAGAGTTCAATCCTCTTGCAGAAAAGACGTTTCTATAATAATATTTATTTTTATTCTCATAAACGAAACTGATAAAGGTCAGCTTTATGCTTAAAAACCACTCATCCGATTGAAAAGGACAATCCGAAAAAAATAATAAATATAAAAAGAAGGTATTGGTTCGACTCCTACCATAATACAAAAGGCTGTATTTATACAAATAAATGGATTGGTGAACATTAAATTAAGATGTAGGAGACAAGAGTTCAATCCTGTTGCAGAAAAGACGTTTCTATAATAATATTTATTCTCATAAACAAAATTGATAAAGGTCAGCTTTATGCTTAATACTCCACTCGTCCGATTGTAAAAGACAATCCAAAAATATAATTAATATAAAAGGAAGGTATTGGTTCGACTCCTACCATAATAAAATAGGCTGTATTTTTACATTAAATTGGATTGGTAAATATTAAATAAGGAAGGACACAAGAGTTCAATCCTCTTGTAGAAAATAAGTTTCGATAATAATATTTATTTCCATCGAATTTGAAAAAGAAGCTTTATTGTTAAGAAAAAAAAACCACTGATTCGATTGAAGAAACAATCCAAATGATAATTAATATAAAAGAAAGGTATTGGTTCGACTCCTACCATAATATCTGCATAATTCTGCGATCGATCTGCAGAAATTTGTTCCGTTGGTCTGGGTGTTTTCTATGTATAATAAAAATATCTATCTATGTAATGTATTGTATTAAGTATATCAGTTATCTAGTACCCATAACACAAGCTCTGCTTAGCTTGGGGCTAGATAATGCTATGTGAATTGTCCAGCATTATTTATTTTATACAAAAGGCTGTATTAATATAGATTATTTGATTGATGAAGGTTTAATTAGGAAGTAAAAGACAAGAGTTCGAGTCTCTTGCGGAAAAGATGTTTCTATAAACATGTTTGATCCTATGAACATAATTGGTAAAGGGTTGTTTTAAATATACTTGACTTCTGTCACAGTACAAGTTTGTTTGAATATAAATAAACTGATAAATTGATAATTATCATTACTACTCCATTAAAAGTTACAACTAGAGACAATGCCTGATTATAAGTTAGTATACGTGATAAATAAGAGCAATGAGAGCGTGATTGAGTGAAAAGACGCTTTGAAAAAAAAAAATAGATTTAAAAAGTTATTATTGTTACATTCGATAGTAATATATCATAATATTCCGCTTATAAGATTGGGAGTGAGACACCGGTTATATATAGAATAAATTAAGATCGTTTTATGATAAATATATGTATAGAACTTGTATATATAATCTTCTTCATCAAGATATGAAAGCCTGTGTACCTAGTCTTCATAAAATAATACCTGAACCAAGCTCTAGTTCTAGAATAACCTAGAAAAGCTAATAGCCGTCTCTAGAACATTTAAAATATAATTGAAGCAATTAAAGAAAGTTGAGAGTTGAAATTTGGATAAATAATGCGTTGAACAGACAAAACTCAATTAAAATCTATTACTCGCATTATATTAAGATACCGTAATACTGGTTATGATAAAAGAACAAACCCGCACATAACGAAAACTATAAAGTAATTAGCAACGTCCATAAAGTGACTGACAATAACAAGAGTTATTATGGTTTACAAATAAAGCTCAACGCTAATGGACCCATCGTAAAAGGGATGCATTATTGATTAAGAGAGAAATAAACCTGATGATTTGATCTCATTAATGAAATTTTTCTAATAACAGGTATATTACAAACGAGTAAGTAAGATTGTAAGTTTTACTGAGAGGTACGAAAAGGAGCATAGTTATTTTAGTAGGTCATTATTAGTCATAATAATAATAATTGGCGATAAAGAGATTGAGATTGGGCCTAATTCAACTCAAAGGTGTGTCAAAGACCAAATAATGGTTATAAAGAGTTTTGGTAGTATGAAGATTGATATAAAACTCGCATTTTAATTGTATTCTAAACAAGTAAAACAGTAACAGAGGATTTATAACATTCAATTGAATAGAACCCAAATTAATTGATTATACATTAATCACACAAAGGCTTAGTGTATTAGAATAAATTGATGATTGTTAAGGTAGTGTTATGCGACGTGTTACAAACTATACACCTATCGCATCGATGAAGGATGGATCGATTATAAGATCGACATTGGCAACTGGTATATAATGTACGATTGTACATACACGACCAACATTGTCTCTAAAGGTCATAATAGCGTTGAAATTCATGTGCAAGCAAGCTATGGAAATTATAATAAAAGTCATTACTACTCGCATAAGACATAATAAATAGAATTCTAGACTCGTTCAGTTAAATATCAGAAACGGTGTCAAATAAAGGATATTACTTGGACCACATTAAAGTCAAAAAACTGACACAATACTGCCACAATCATTTCAACTACAATATGGATTGGATTCAGTAAAGTACTCGTATCCAACGAGAAGGTGGAAAGATGAGATGCAATTTTATTGCTATCATTATTTTTGTCAAATGTATTTAGATATAAAGATTGATTTGATGAGGTAAGGTAGGAAATTTGGTAGTTAGTTGTTTAAGATGAGCGATAACAATAATAAATGTAAGTAGGTAAGATAAAGATGGACTGAAAGATGATTTTCTTTAAGAACGTTTATATTATGTTAAGCGAAGCTTAAGGATACCGCAGGTTTGGGGGTGGTCAGTTATGGTAGAAGAGAAATTTCATATCTCATGGATGAAGGGGTAATTGATGATGATAATGTTGAATTAACAGCGTAAGTCCAGTCTGAGGGTGGACTTAGGTCATATCATAAATTGTCCAATAATAATGTTTAATATTTATGACGATGCGATATTAAAATAATAAAATAAAATAAAACAAAATAAAATAAAATAAAATAATAAAATAAAATAAAATAAAATAAAATAAAATAAAATAAAATAAAATAAAATAAAATAAAATAAAATAAAATAAAATAAAATAAAATAAAATAAAATAAAATAAAATAAAATAAAATAAAATAAAATAAAATAAAATAAAATAAAATAAAATAAAATAAAATAAAATAAAATAAAATAAAATAAAATAAAATAAAATAAAATAAAATAAAATAAAATAAAATAAAATAAAATAAAATAAAATAAAATAAAATAAAATAAAATAAAATAAAATAAAGTAAACTAAAGTAAATAAGTAAATAAAGTAAACTAAAGTAAAATAAAATAAAGTAAAGTAAAGTAAAGTAAAGTAAAGTAAAGTAAAGTAAAGTAAAGTAAAGTAAAGTAAAGTAAAGTAAAGTAAAGTAAAGTAAAGTAAAGTAAAGTAAAGTAAAGTAAAGTAAAGTAAAGTAAAGTAAAGTAAAGTAAAGTAAAGTAAAGTAAAGTAAAGTAAAGTAAAGTAAAGTAAAGTAAAGTAAAGTAACGAAACGAAACGAAACGAAACGAAACGAAACGAAACGAAACGAAACGAAACGAAACGAAACGAAACGAAACGAAACGAAACGAAACGAAACGAAACGAAACGAAACGAAACGAAACGAAACGAAACGAAACGAAACGAAACGAAACGAAACGAAACGAAACGAAACGAAACGAAACGAAACGAAACGAAACGAAACGAAACGAAACGAAACGAAACGAAACGAAACGAAACGAAACGAAACGAAACGAAACGAAACGAAACGAAACGAAACGAAACGAAACGAAACGAAACGAAACGAAACGAAACGAAACAAAACGAAACAAACCGAAATAAAACAAAACGAAACGAAACGAAACAAAACGAAACAAAATAAAATAATTAAGTGCTAGTGAAGGTAGAAAAAAAAAAGGAGCGTGAATGGTTTTATGAAAACTTCTTCACTCGAATTCTCTGCGTGTTGAATTTTCAGAGGGTGGAATGTAGTGGTACGCTGCCACATAAATAATTCTCAAGTTACCCTTGACTTATCTACGAAATAAAGTTTAAAAGGCAAATATTTTTTTTTGGTTTTAAAAGCAATTCATACGTCTGCAAGTCATTAAAATTTATTTCACGCTGATAAACAGACCCAAAAGCATAACACTTTAAAACAATAACCTCTCCCAATAAATTTCGTTTCTAAAGAGCTTTTTTTTTTGTAGTATGAGAAATTCAGTCTCCACACGTGCAGCATAAAACAAAACTTCGAACCATGGAATGTCGGCTATTCAAGTACACTTTTGACACAAAACAATAAAGTATATTCTTTATTGCTTTTTGCCTTTTTTCTAACTCGGCGCGTTAGGATTTCTAAGCGTCGCACGCACATGGTCAACAAAAGGTATTTTCGTTATGAATGTTTTAGTTTTAATGAATGTTAATCTTAAGGAAATGGTTAGTAATTAAGTAATTAAGGCTTAGTTATAAATGCATGTAACATTATTCATTCTCGTTGGAGACGTCACAGCGAAAATGAATATACACTAATTAAGGTCCTTTATCTGTATTACAAGATTCACATGCCATACAATTGGCGAGATTAAAGTATAATTATCACGATAGGTCAAAGTTATTGGCTTTCTATGCTGTGATAAATTATAACTAATGTTTCTATTATTTTCGTTATTTTTATGTGAAACGGCGGTGTTGGCGACGACTAGCGACATCTCATGGCGGGGCGTCAAATCAATCAAAGGGGGCGGAGATATTACGCCTTCTAAGGTCCCGAAGGCGGGTAACGACCAATGGAGACGCTGCGCAAGAGCAGATTTCCTGGAAATGCCATGATGCCTGCAGGCAGAAAGGGGTGTAGAGGGGATTACGTAAATAGGCCAGCAGCGAGGATCTCGGGGCAGACGGGCAGAGAGAGACGAACGATACCCTAGCGAGATAGAGGTCTTGAGATCCTAGTGCGGTTCTGAGGTCATTAAGCTCCAGTGATAGCTTTCGGAATAGTGTGATTGAAATTCTATCTAGATATCTAACGTCAGTGTTGCCTTAAGACTGTATCTGTTTAAGAGAGTGGTGTTAGTATTAGAGCTAGAATCTGTGGTGAACGTGTGTTCCTGTTTCGAGTATAAAAGCTAAGTTTATTGTTTAATTGTTGTACCTATACGATTGATATTGGTGATTCTTGAATATATATTATACTGCGAGTCCGAGAGGCCCATGTAACTTACAAAACCAGACCCTACTGTTGCTAAAATCAATCGTATTATTTTCTTTAATTGTTGTGTTTTCCTCAGGAAAATCCCGCCTATTTTTGAGGCCATTTCCCCGTAAAACTCTACTGAGTTAATAGAGCGACTGTGTCTCGCCTTTTGCATAAACTCTTCTTTTGGTTTTGAGTACAGGTTTTGGCGGGAGCCTTCTGCCCCGACAGTCCTGGAGGCGATGTTATAGATGGGAGCTTATTAACTGATAGCTTTGGTATAGTGCTTACACAGACACATAACAAAGCTCTCCGTTACAGCACATGGGTGGCAAAACCAATCAAAACTTATAAATGTTTGATCTTTTCACTGTAATATTTCCATGTGCATCCTAGAAATTAAGTTCTGACTATTTTACTGCCTTTTACTGTATTTTGATGTATTTGTGTGTGTGTGTTACATGTATTAAACAATACTAAATTCCTACAATCAGTTTGTTTACATTTTATATTAATTTGTCCAACAAGTTAGAGATTTCGTGAAGCTTATGCTATTCAATTAAAAGTCTAGGTAATCTAAAAGCTTTTTCAAAGAACATATCGCTATAAAGAAAGAATAAGCCTTACTCACAACCAAGTAAAAGTCATTCAGAGTCTCAAATAACAGAGATGGATTGATACCTCACTTTAAAATGTTTTGACTATCTCATCATGAGCAATGTCTATGTTGAAATTGATTTGGTCTATTTCTATTAGGACCTAACACACATGTTGTCCACATAGAGAAGCATTGTGTCAGCAGTCGGGGATCCCCAATAACAAAAAATATAAATACACATAAACGTCCCGTTGACGTAGACTGCCTCTGGCGAAGCCCAAGCTAGAAGTACACAGGGGTCTGAACGAATAAGAACCAAATCAATAGGTCTTGTAACCAGACCACAGGTCAGTACTCTACCTGAGGCCCAGCTTTACTGTCTGTCAGCTTCCACAAGGGTAAGAACTGGACCTTATAACCTAAAACTCACTGCTCTATAAGGTATCGATCCATAAACTGTATTGTTCGATAAGGTCATTATTTTCTAAGCTACAAGCTAAAAGATATGCTGTAGATGCTACTAGTACATACTATCTGGTGTTCATACAGACACGGAGGCCAGGGTCCGTTACACTGGAAAAGGAAAACGCCTAATAATAGTACATATTGGTATGTTATCTGTTGTATTTTCATGAATCAGGATAATTTATTTAAACAATAGCATCAACATATCAAAGAAGTAGCACCATGGTCAAGTATGAATATGTATAGATTGAGTATTATTATTGCATCTTGTAATATCATTGATATTTGTATGGGTGGTGATGCAATAAGGTCGGTTTTCACCAATAGATAATCGGACAATTAGGCAGCTTTCAGTTAAATGTATCAAAACTTGTGTCAATAACATCAAATCAACTGTTTAAAGTTTAATATTTGTTTTTTTTTTCTAGGAAACGAAGATGGATTTTAGAATGGTGGAAAATTAATATTCGAAAGCAAAAGTGGTGATGGAGATTATCACAAAGAAATGAACGCAGAAGTATTTGAAAAGTGGTTCAAAAAAATTATAGATTTAATTGAGCCAGAATCAGTTATAGTAATGGACAATGCTCCCTATCACTCTCGTCGCATGGAACGAGTACCAAACATGCAATGGAAAAAAGCTGACATCCAAGATTGGTTAAATAGCAAGGGTATCTCGTTCCAGGACACTATGATAAAAAGGGAGCTTATCGATTTGATAAAACCAATAAAACATAATTACATGGCCTATGCCACTGACACATTCGCAAAAGAAAAAAATATTGAAGTCTTGCGATTGCCCCCCTATCACTGTGAATTAAACCCAATAGAAATGATATGGGGGCAAGTCAAAGGCCATGTTGCAGATAAAAATAAAACATTTAAAATGCATGAATTGAAGATTTTATTAGAAGAATCTATGAATTTGATAACACCTGCAGCATGGCAAAAATGCATAGACCATGTTATACAAGAAGAGAAAAAAATGAGGGAACTGAATGGTATTACAGATAATGTAATTGATCAATTTATCATCCAGGTGTCCGGAGATACATCAAGTAGCTCAGATTCTGACAGTGATGATGATAATTGATTGTTGTCTATCAATAATGTCCCAGAAGAGAGACACATGTATACTAAAGATTGAAAATATAAAATGATGATAATTAAATTATCTAATGATAATGTCCCAGAAGAGAGACACATGTATACTAAAGAGTAAAGACATAAAATGATGATAACTAAATTAACTAATGATGCAACAATAAATTATTCCTATAATTTGCATTTATAGTCTTATTTCATCTCCTTTACCTTGTATTTCCTTTTTAAGGATAGGTAAAAGTAGTACTGATTTCACAAGACTACCTTATTTACTTATGCCAACTATTATTCACATTAAATATCACTACCCAGAGACATCTATCAAAGCTCAAAATAGCCGCCATATGAGTATAGCTTGGTAGGTTATGTACTAATTTGTTCAATTTTAGTTAGGTATGTCATAGGTTTTATAATTATTTCTTTCTTTGCGTCAGTTAGAAATCAAATAAGACCTAAATTATGTATATCCTAAATACGCAAACGAAGCCGCAGGCAAGAGCCAACCACATTATTAAAAATGTTTTTCACCCCTGCATCAGCTGATTGAACTGTCAGTGGCTTTGTTATTGAAAATTCTACAAGCTCGATGGATAGAGTATAGACAGTGCCATAAGGTCACCATCAAGATCTATGTCCAGTGTCCTTAATAGGTCAGTCCAGTGTCCAGTGTCCTATTATAGTACGTACCTACGTAATAAGACTCCTATTACAAAGGTACGTTTTGTCATGGCACTCATAGAACTTTTCGGCATACCCAGACTAGGCATTGCCCGAACAAAACCGAAGCAACTTTTAAAAGCTCTAAACTCGTCGTATCTAGTGTGACCCAGCGATTCAATGTTGCAAGTGACAGTTTCTGATTTCCCCGTCTTTTGAACAAAGTCCGTTAGTCTTTTTCAGTTCCGCATTTTTCACGCTGCAGTCAATTCAAAGTCAACTCGAACGGACTGGGAGTGGCGATTGTTCTGTTAGTTGCCGGCAGAATTGGCCGAGCAAAGAAAGAAACTTTTCAGCGGTGCAAAGTGAGGAAAACAAGGGGACATACGGTAGTGTGGCTTGTATTAATGGGGAACCACCTGGGTTATTTTTATTGTTTCCTCATCTCACCTCAACAGCCTTGCTGGAAGCAGGCCTCCCCCTGATAAGTGCCTTATTGGTTTTTATCTCATGGCCCATAATCCCACGCTGGGATCGCAGTTTGGTGGTGGAATTGTTCTGCAGGGAGCGCTGCTGCCCGCCCCCGGTGGATAGCCCTAAGTCACCACTTACGACACCCGCAGGATGAGTTGGGGTGGTGCGAATTCTAAGCCGGCACCACACATTTTTCTTTGTTTGCTACCGTTAACTATTTTTCCCCTCCAGCCAGGTGGGATGAGGACCTGCGAAAGTCTGCAAGCAGCTGCTGGATGCCACAAGCTGGAAACTGGTCGTTCATTAGTTCAAAAATAAAAAAAAACATTTAAGAGATAAAGGGGCCTCACCCGAATCTTTAAATCTGTCACTATCATGTACGATTACCCCACATTCTCTTAAGAAACTTATACCCACCCATTAAATTAACATCACCAGTTAACTTTAAGCGACCGGTTCTAGACAAAATTCGTTTCACTGCTGGGCAAAACCTCCCCTAAATCTTTCAGTCTGGTGCGATCTTGTGCTATTTCGCCACACCTCTCTTGACGATAGCAAAATGTTCGACATACCTCAAAAACTTTCAGCTCGTATGTCGCGAAAACAGAAAAAATAAACTTAAAAGTGTATCGGTAATAGCAGAATTTTTCTACTTGAAATGTGTTTGCAGACATTTGGAACCGGCATCTAGTGGAAAATAAACTGGAAAAACTAGCTTTTGCATTTTTTACACATGATGGGGCATTACAAAAAATGCAATCAGACAGCGATTGTCTGCGGTAATGGGTTGCACAATTTTAGTTATATTTCTGTTTTTGCTTTCGTTACTAAGTTTTTATCAGTGAACATAGATGTGAGTAAAATTCTGTAGATATGGTACGTTCTCGCAGATGGCCTGTGTTGTGTTACATGTAAATGCAAAGACACGCTGTTTGAAATCTTTTGCAATATACCTACCTCATGAACAACAAAGATGGAAAGACGTACTACCTAGACTGAAGTGCGACCAAATCAACAATACGCACGCGAAACATGAACACTGGCCGTACCAGTCCGACTATGACTGAGGTGGGTCGATCTAATTGGACCTAATTTGAGTGATCCACTTTCGAGAAGCTAGTAACCCAATCTCCGGAATTTTACTAACATAGATGCCGATCAAACGTTTTTTAACTGCGAAGCGCTTTAATATGTTTTTCAAGCGTTTCTATGTAGTTGCTGGAGTATTTTCAATGGCGGAGGCTATTTCGATAATGAGGTATTAAAACACTTGTCTGGTCTTCTATAAATGGTTCTTATACATTTGGTAGGAAAAAAAAGTGAAAAAGCAAGGATCAGGTCGGGTTTTTCATAGTTTTCAATTAATTACTTGTTTGAATCAGTTTTTGCGTTATCATTCTAGCGTTCGTTTATGAAAATGAACTCAGTGTTAATAATCTATAGACTGATTGTACCTCACATTAGTAAAAGCTTAATAGGTATCTTAAGAAAAAGGCAAAAGTACTTTATAATTTTCTAAAAAAATACAAACATTGAAAAAGGAAACACTCTAAAGTTATATTTTTTGTATTCGAAAAGCTTTAAAATCATTTAATTTATTTAATTTTTAGGACAGAAGCATTTATTCACAAAGAAAATTACAATAAAATAATAGAAATAAATTAGAACTAGTATTTACAATTGAAACAATTGTGCTAACTGCAGACTGTTGCAAACAATCTACAGGTAACTCAACTGATCCATATCAATACCAGTCGGAAGCGTCCCCAAGACGCTCGCTACATTGCCCCGCTGTATGGCAATGCTGATGCGCTGTGCCAGATACTCACCAGCTAATAAACCAGATAATTTTTTAAAACCCGAAGAGCCTCGCTACCTCACGGACCTAGGGTCTCTAGGTTTAATTCATTGTAAGATTTAAATTAATACTTGTTGGTGTATGTAAAACTCTGGCTTCCACAAGGTCAATTTTAAAGTACATTAAATTAGCCTTTGAAATGTGAAAAGTAAAACAAACGAAGTTACAAAGCCCCCATAAAACAATGGTCTCATCTTGAGTTCCAAACTTTACAGAAGATTTCAGTTCTTCATTGAGCTCAACTTTTAATAAGTTGTTCGCTCCACTCTAATAGGAAATAAGATGTCGTACTCTATTGGAAATAATCGAAATTACTTCCGTTTTCAAGAAGCTCTGTTTGTATCGTTGAAGTTGTGCTACAAAGTTATCGATTGTACGTTCATTTGTAGATAAGATATAACTAAATATAGAAATCAAGGTCTAAGCATTTATAATTCTATTATTATTAATATTTTTTATATTATTCAGGATCGATTGACATCAAAAAAATTAAATGTGTGTATATAAATGTAAATTGTTTTGCTTTCAATAATTTTTTGAATGACCATAAAAATTTTTCGAAAAATTATGGATAGTCTTCTAAGACCATTTTCCAGTCGCTACACCCGGTTACGGTAGATACCTTACTGCCCCGTCCAAAAAATCCAACCTGTATAAGTTATATAGCAGGTACCCCTACCACAAGCTCTGCTTAGCTTTTTCAACCTCAACCTGAACAGCCTATATTGGTCCATGGCTGGACGAAGGCCTCCCCCTGATTGGCTTTTATCATCTCATCGGCTTTAGAATTGTTCGGTATGAGACGCTGATGCCCGCCCCCGGTGTATAACCCTTAGTCCTCTTACGACACCCGCGCGTAGAGTTGGGGTGGTGCAAATTCTAAGCTGGTACCACGCGGCACTGCTAAGCTCGACATTTTTTAAAATATTTTTTATAGGTCCTGAGTCCAATAATGTAAGAAGAAAACAGTTTTGACATTTTCAACCAAATTATTGGGTAAATCGTCGGTTCGAAAATCAATTGGGTCGATAGTGCTTACTTTACTTAGGTATTTCACTTTTCGTTGTGGTTTTTTTAAAAAAAAAATCCAACCTTTATATTCAACGAAATTCATTCACGCCATGCACAAACAGATTGGATGGACTAAATTACTGAATGCAGTTTCTGACTGTGGGTTCGAATCTCACGGCTCGGCACATCTTTTTTTCAAATCCCCTTTGTTTTCAACTATTGGCACATTTACACAGAAAACAGGATACCTACTACTGTACCTGTTCTGGTGTAACATCTTCATTGGTATAACAAAAAAATTAGCATTAAACATTCGTACTTTCGACATTGGCACAAGATTTGCATCCAATGATTCTTGTGTCAATGTTGGTACAACTTTTTTGAGTTTTTTCAAAGTTGGTCGTACTTTCCTTGTAAGTAGATAAAAAAATATCAATAAACATTTTGCTTCAATATTTCACTGAACCACGCCCTTGAAAATCTGAACAATTATCATTTATCACCTTGAAGCGCAGCGAAAGCGAAAACAATGTACCTAATAAATGATACTTCTGTTTTGGTAGGTAGCCTTCTACGAACCTGACCCAGGCTGAGAGATTTCTCTTTTCCCGTGCCAGGAACCCATCCTGATAGTAGGGACCGAACATTTTCATAAAGCTGGTTAACCAACGCCGACCAGCCTGGTTCCTCTATAAATCCGTCTTTTGTCTGTACAACGGTCCAGTGTGCACTCGCCAATGTTTCAAAGGCCGTAGGTACATTCGGAGGCCAGTCACGTGAAAACCACAGACAAAGAACTGCCTGACAATTGGAATGACGGATTTTTTGACTGCGTTATGGATATGATAGCGGTAGTGGTGTGGTTTATACGCAAAAGTCTGCTGGAAACTGGCTGGAAAGAAAAATTATACCTTTCCTGTGACCTCAGTTTGGTATCTGAAGGTTGTTTATACTAACACGGTATTTAAACGTTGTAGGCCTTCTCATTTGGTGAAAAAAGGTGAAAAAGCGAGGAAAACCCGACGGGTTTTTTATATGAGTATCATACGGGTTTTTTATATGGCTATCAACGGTCAGCAGAGGTTTTGGTTAGCTGAAAAATTGATTTTGCAAGCAGGAAAAATAAATTGAGCCGCATCTGGCAAAAATGACTGAATTGTTCAAAAAGTTAACTTGTTAGCATTTAAAATTTTTGTTTTTATAGTGCGTAAGCCTCAAACTCTGGCACGGAAGGATGCGGGTTCAAGTCCCGCCGAAATCGTAAATTTTTGCGATGTTATTTATTTAATTTGTTAGTATTTGTTATGTTGCGCTATTACGCTAAAACCACCCACCTTATAATTAAAATTTGAAAGCCGTTTCATAGCCTTCGTGATTCCCACCCATCCCATTGCAATTTACGAAGAGCACGTGCAAAGCTGTGAGCAGAAGGTATTAGTTACTAAATACCACTACAATCTGCATAATCCACTGTAGATACTTACCTTTTTACTCGAGAAGGGTCCAAAACAATCAAAAAGCCTTTTGTCTCCAGCGCCATAATCTCAAGCTAACCTACTTTAGGAACAAAAGCTGACTGTAAGGTGTCGAGCGGAAAATGCATCTGCTAATGGAAACCCTGTGATAACATCTATTGTCAGCACATCTTGGCCATTTCAACGTCATCATCATCGTCTTTTATATTGTTTGTAGGTTATATGTATGTATGTAGATATTTATCAGAATAATCAATTTATTGGTAAAAAGTATTACAGGTCAGTCAATTCATGAATTATAAAATAATAGTACAATTAAATGTCGTAAATATCACGATATAGTTTTTAAAATAAGCAGAACCGACGGCCTATTGATTCGGCCATCGATCCTGCCTTAGCAATTACAAAAATCTACTCAGCCTATTCAAACCTACGAGCTCGCTTACTAATTTTATTGTTTTCAAAAGCAAGGGTAAATCTGGGCTGAAGCTATTAATTTAAACTAACCAAATGAAATGAGGATCGTTCACAAAGGTTTCAAAATTATTTTTATTGAAAGTTCACAATGGTTTCAACTTACACGTGTGAGTTACAAGGTGTGTGTGTTACAAGGTTCTGACGTAATGACAGATGGTCACAAAACCTTTTAATATTACAAAATCGAAGATTAAATCTTAGATCTATTTCCAAATCCATTACTTATTATTTTACGATTTTCAGGTTTCTTTTTTTTTTCGGGTGCCACCGTCTATTTTTTCTTACATGTCTAGTCCATTCCAAGGTTGCCTGGAAGAGATCGCTCATAGCGATAAGGCCGCCTTTGTACTTCGTCTACTCTTAGCATTTATTTCTGTATTGTTATCTGTCTTTGTGGATAAAGTATTAACCATCTATCTATCTATCATTTGACGAATCATTTTCAATCTATCTATCTATACTTATAATAAAACTGTAACAGGTCCAATTCTGTACATTGAAGATATTTAGAAATTTTTTTTTGGAGGACACTCTACTATCGATACTGAAGCCAAAACTGTAATTTTTTTCATTCATGTCTGTCTGTCTGTCTGTCTGTCTGTCTGTCTGTCTGTCTGTTTCTTAAACGCGCATCACGTCGAAACTACTGAAGGTATCGAAATGAAACTCGGCACGATTTTAGGTCATACTACGAGGAAGGACATAGGATACTTTTTATCCCGGATTTCAGTCAGGTTCCCCTGGGAGAGGGGATGAAAGTAAAATTTCTTTACCGCGCATGACGCCGAAAGTGCTGAATGAGTGGGAATGAAACCCAGCACGATTTGATTTCATACTACAAGAAAGGTCATGGCATACATTTCATCCCGGAATTCAGTAATGTTCCCCTGGGAGAGAGGATGAAAGTAAAATTCTTTAACCGCGCATCACGACGGAACAACTGAATGAATTCGAATGGAACTCGGTATAATTTGATTTCATACTACGAGGAAAGATACATTTTATCCCAGAATTTAGTAAGGTTCCCCTGGGAGAAGGGATGTAAGTAAAATTCCTTCACCGCGCATCACGCCGATACTACTGAATGAACGAAAAAAAAAATTACGGTGGTCCAGTCAAATGGATCAGGAGCCCAATTCTGCAATACAATTGCTTCAGTATGACAGTGCAATCGTCGCAGAATCATCACGTAGAATCCTTAGATTATTAAAACTCCAGATAGTGCGTGCGAGATAAATTAATAGTTTCAAACTTGACGCGCGTCTCTCCATCTGCATTCATCATAATTTCTTTCATCTGAGGTGGAATACCAAAACGTGTCATTCTGTGTCGATACAGGTCAGTCGGTTATGACAGGTCATAGTGAAGCGATTAGTATAGCAGAATAGGGCCCCAGCTGAACGGAACCATGAGTAAGAATTGAAAAGAGTATGACACTTCTTAACACTGACGCTGGCCGAGTCGTAGCTTTCTTTAGCATTCTTTATCTACACGACTTTTCGTGTAGATAAAGAATGGGATTGAAGATGACAACATGCTATCCCCTGTCTCCCCCGTAGAACCTACACGATTTTTTTCACGGCGGCGTTTCATACTATGAGAGACTATGGTTAAATGTGAACTTAATTAGTGGGCCGGTAAGGCAATCGCGAACGAAGTCGCGGGTAGGTACAGCTAGTCTATACTTATAATAAAACTGTAACAGGTCCAATTCTGTACATTGAAGATATTTAGAAATTTTTTTTTGGAGGACACTCTACTATCGATACTGAAGCCAAAACTGTATTTTTTTTCATTCATGTCTGTCTGTCTGTCTGTCTGTCTGTCTGTCTGTCTGTCTGTCTGTCTGTCTGTTTCTTAAACGCGCATCACGTCGAAACTACTGAAGGTATCGAAATGAAACTCGGCACGACTTTAGGTCATACTACGAGGAAGGACATAGGATACTTTTTATCCCGGATTTCAGTCAGGTACCCCCGGGAGAGGGGATGAAAGTAAAATTTCTTTACCGCGCATGACGCTGAAAGTGCTGAATGAGTGGGAATGAAACCCAGCACGATTTGATTTCATACTACAAGGAAGGTCATGGGATACATTTCATCCCGGAATTCAGTAATGTTCCCCTGGGAGAGAGGATGAAAGTAAAATTCTTTAACCGCGCATCACGACGGAACAACTGAATGAATTCGAATGGAACTCGGTATAATTTGATTTCATACTACGAGGAAAGATACATTTTATCCCAGAATTTAGTAAGGTTCCCCTTGGAGAAGGGATGTAAGTAAAATTCCTTCACCGCGCATCACGCCGATACTACTGAATGAGTTGGACTGAATTGGTACGATTTGAGTTCAAGGAAGGACATGGGATACATTGTATCCTGGAATTCAGTAAGGTTCCCCTGGGAAAGAGGATGAAAATAAAATTCTTTAACCACGCATCACGACGGAACTACTTAATGAATTCGAATGCAACTCGGCATGATTTTAGTTCGTACTATGAGGAAAGATACATTTTATCCCGGAATTCAGTAAGGTTCCTCTGGCAGAGGGGATGATAGTCAAATTCCTTCACCGCGCATCACGCCGAAACTACATAGGTAGGTAATGAGTTTGAATGAAACTTGGCATGTTTTGAGTTCATACTACAAGGAAGGACATGGAAATACATTTTATCCTGGAATTCAGTAAGGTTCCCCTGGGAGAGAGGAAAAAGTAGAATTCTTAAACCGCGCAACCCGAGGGGTCTACGCGTCGTCCGATATCATGCATTCTTTTTGTTAGAAACAGTGTTGCAAAATCGAATTTGACTAAATCAGTAGAAAGTCGAGTAGAAAATCAGTAGACTGATGAAATAACCTGTAGATTGAAGAAAAAAAATTGTAGATAAAGGGTAGGTTAGTTCCTATCTAATTTTTCCAAGACGCACCCATTAGTTAGGTTCCTACAATACAATACAATACAATACAAAATTTCCTACCTACTAAGGTGGTGCGTCTTGGAAAAATAAGTTAGGTTCCTACCTTACATGACATATGGTGGTTTAGCTGGTCCGGTTATCTGTACTACCGATGTTTGGTTGGAGTAAGTGGTCCAATTAAACTAACTGGACCACAGAAAAATATTTTTTACTGTGGTACACAGCCAACTGTACCTACCTACTAACGAAAAAAAAATTACGGTGGTCCAGTCAAATGGATCAGGAGCCCAATTCTGCAATACAATTGCTTCAGTATGACAGTGCAATCGTCGCAGAATCATCACGTAGAATCCTTAGATTATTAAAACTCCAGATAGTGCGTGCGAAATTAATAGTTTCAAACTTGACGCGCGTCTCTCCATCTGCATTCATCATAATTTCTTTCATCTGAGGTGGAATATCAAAACGTGTCATTCTGTGTCGATACCCCTGTCATAGTGAAGCGATTAGTATAGCAGAATAGGGCCCCAGCTGAACGGAACCATGAGTAAGAATTGAAAAGAGTATGACACTTCTTAACACTGACGCTGGCCGAGTCGTAGCTAAAAGTCGTGTAGATAAAGAATGGGATTGAAGATGACAACATGCTATCCCCCGTAGAACCTACACGATTTTTTTCACGGCGGCGTTTCATAATATGAGAGACTATGGTTAAATGTGAACTTAATTAGTCGGCCGGTAAGGCAATCGCGAACGAAGTCGCGGGTACAGCTAGTAGTTAATAAAACTAGAAAAGTGAAGTAAAGACACATAATGTACATCCAGATACAGTCCATATATCGACTGCCTCGTTGGTCTAGCGGTCAGCTTGTTCAACCGCTGATTATGAGGTCCTGTGTTCAATTCCCGGGTCGGGCCAATAGTTGTTATTGGGGTTTTTCTAGCAAGAAAAATTTACAGTCGCAGTCCGGCCGGAGTCAGGAATTTGGCGGTGTTGCAACCCCGTGCCTCGGAAAGCGCCGCTTTTGACGCCAACTTATATAAAATGCGTCTTAGTAGGACTATATTTTTTTCAGTGTACTTCCTTATTATGGAAGTACGAGTACGGTAGTATTAAAGTACTCTGGTATGAGTTAGTGGGAATTGTTGTCCACCACCCAGTGGCAGGCTTCTAAGTGTAAGTTGTAATTGCAGCTGTTTAGCATTATTGTTAAGATAAGTAGGTACAAAGTAGGTAAAAGGACGATGCACATTATATTACAGATTAGGTAGTTAAACAACACTTTCAATAATTTAACAAACTTATAAAATACGCCAATTTTCCTTAATCATAACTGGCAAGTTCAGTTTTAAAGGTCTGTTCAGTTTTAAAGCTGTCGAGCTAACGTTTTTCAAAGTTTCGGGTAGTTTATTATAAAGTTGTGCTCCTCCAAAAGTAAACATTTTTTTGTCGTAATTCGTTCTTGTTTTGGGCAAAACCAGATATATAGCTCGGCGAGGTATAGTAGTAAGTTCAACAAAATAACCATCAAAAACTTCAAGTAAAAGCCAGTTGTTGTATCGATAACGTTTCAAAGTGAACATGCAAGTGTGTATTGAAAAATCCAGCGGCTATCGGGGTCGATTTAATCTTTTTTCGCGCAACGAGTTTGTTTGCAGAGCACGTGAATGTACAGTTCAAAACAGAGCTAAAAGTAAAGCTTTCTGTTTGGGGCAGATGGATTTTGGAAAATGCAATATTTAAGACCGAGAGATAGGAGTTAGTTCGACATAATAGTTTGAACAAAAATATCACTATGTATTCAACTTAATTCATAATGTCAGACACAAATAAATACATTCAAATAATAGAAATAAATTAGAACTATAACAATTGTCTCAAAATAATACATTGCTATACCCACCCAACAAATACTAGTTCTAATTTATTATTTTATTGTAATTTTCTTTGTGAATAAAGGCTTCTGCCTAACACCCTGTATGTACTAACTAGAGTTAGAACCAAAGCTACCTATCTATGTACATATCTGCAATTAATAAAAGAATTTGAATTTGAAACAATTGAGCTAACTGCAGACAAGCAATCTACAGGTAGCTCAACTGATCCATATCAATACCAGTCGTCGCGTCCCCAAGACGCTGGCTGCATTGCCCCGCTGTATGGCAATGCTGATGCGCTGCGCCAGATACTCACCAGCAATTAATTATGTTATGTTTTTGAAATGAAATTTAGATTTTTTTTTATTTACTTCTTCAAAGTGGCCCATTACATCAAGGGACAGAGAAAACTGAAACATAAGGAGGCCTTTGCCCTTCTTAATAATCCGTACTAATATTATAAATTCGGAAGTAACTGTGTGTCTTTTACCTTTACACGCCTAAACAGCTGAATGGATCTTAATGAAATATGGCAGTTCCGATAAACAATATCCCGGGGACGGACATAGGATACTTGAAAAGCGCGTGCGAAGGCGCGGGAAGAAGCTAGTTAATTAATAATTCAATTTATTTGGTTAATTACAATGAAATAGAAACAAATTAGACATCCATTTACAATTGAAACGGCGGCGGGCGAAGGTCCGCCTGCAACGCAGGAGGTTGCGGGTTCGATTCCTGCCTCAGGACAAATGTTTGTACGAAATGTTTCTATGTATAATAAAAAATATGCATCTATGTAATGTATTGTATTTAGTTTATCAGTAATATAACACAAGCTCTGCTTAGCTTGGGGCTAGATAACGCTGTGTGAATTGTTCAGCATTATTTATTTATCTATTTATCTATCCCTGGTATACTAACGAGTACCTAGCAACTTTAATACAAGAGCCTACATCCCCTATCCCTACATCACCGTATACCAACGCATCGCATCACATCCAGAATTATCGATGAGCGAATTTAATTTCGCCGGTATTGTAACGCGCTCCCACGGGGACGATTTGAACGAATACGTACATTTCCACCCTCGGGTCAATACAGTACTAAAAATATATTCCAGGAGGTGGTTGGTCTTTTACATACCTGCACCATTATATTATTTATACATTACAAATAGTACATTATTTTTTGTTTGACGACCTCAATGGTGCATCGGGCGAGAGTCCGCCTGCGACGCAAGAGATTGCGTGTTCGTTTCCCGCCTCGGAACAAATTTGTGTACGATCTGCAGAAATTTGTTCCGTTGGTCTGGGTGCTTTCTATGTATCATAAAAAAAAATCTATCTATGTATATTGTATGAAATATATAAGTTATCTAGTACCTTACTTAGAGTAGCTTACTTTGGGGCTTGATGGTGCTGTGTGGATTGTCCAGCATTATTTATTTATTTATTTATGATGAAATTCCCAAAATGTTTTAGCACGGGTGGGATTCTAGCCTAGTCCCCACTTGGAGAAAACATCAACATACCTCTTGTCCGTTCTCAATATTTAATTTTACTCTGGTTTTGCCAATCGGTAGCTGAATTCCGACATTTTATTGATATAGACACGAAAATAAGTGACGATCTTAGTGGCGTCTTCGGTCGTAAATTTCCATTTAAATATTACGGTGCCGTAAGTTATATGAGATTGTATCCTACACTACACAAACAGTAACGTGTTGCGAATATGTATGGATTATGTTTATTATGATTTGGTACCAGCGAATTCGGATTAACGTGTTTGTATTGGTTTCGCCTGCCGTGAAAATTGAACGATGTTTTACGCACTTTTGTATCGACTAATCTATTTTTGTGTGAATTGAGTATGATCCGTCGAAAGTAACATGGATTTCAAGGAAAATTATAAACCCAAAAGCTATCAAAATCTAGAACGGCTGTATGAATTTCCATCAAACATAAATCGCTACAGTACTCTGCAAAAATAAATAAATTATATCAAAATTGGTTCATACCTTATGAGGGCGTATTGCGCGCTATTTTGTGAAAAAGTAGGCAAAGGCTATGATTTCTTGTTCATAAGAGCGGGACAGAGCATACGCTTTGGAACAGCGGCGTAATCGAATAAATGATGGTTAGCTTATTTACAGGGAAACTACACAACTTATTTAGAAACTGTGTTAAGGAACCAAAGAATTAGGAATAACCTACGAATCAAAACAAAAATCTTTTCTGTAGACAGCAGGGTTCCTGAGATCTCGACCAAATTAGGTGCAAAACAGTGCACTTGTCACAGTGTCTTTTTTGCAGCGTATTTTTTTTCGCATTCGTGTTTTCACAATTAAGGAACCGAAGAAAAAATGTTGAATTTTACCTATGTAATTCTTGTGTTTTACCACGGGAATCCCGTAAATACTGAGATCTAGGCCCAGTTTGACAACCAAATCCGCTAGGTTCGCCCCTTAAAGAGCTAAGTATAATAACAATTACGGACACGCTTCACACTGATATTATAAATCCGAAATGTTTGTTACCTCTTCACACAAAAACTACTAAACGGATTGGGCTGAAATTGCATACAGTTAGTTCTACACCTGCAATAAAACGTAGTGCAGTGTATATACACTAAACTTGTAAATTTTTATTGCCTAGTGATATCACTAGGCAATAAAAATTTACAACAAATTTCCCAATGAACTAAAAGCTATGCAATTTAATTTATTCAAAATTATATTAAAAGTGTGGATAATGGAGAGATGTTTTTATGACATAAAATAATATTTTAATAATAAAACTTTTTTTGACTTAGGACAATATTTTTTGACACACATTTTGAAATGTATAATGCTAATTTTAGTTAGTTGAATATGTAGTATTAATCTTTGAAACGTTACTTTAATAAAACCTAAAATTTCAATTTTCCACGCCTCGACAAGGCAGAATGTATTGGAGTTACCATTATTATTAAGAACTTTTGTACCTACATTCCTGCCAATAAATGATTTGATTTGATTTGATTTGATGTCCAGGTAAAACCATGGGTGTTGCTAATCAGCTGTCACTGTCACTTGTCAGACGGACATAGCCGAGAAGGCGGGAATCCGGGTTGACAGGCGAACGGAATACCGACTGGGGAGTGAGGTGGAGCTGATGTATGTCTTGGCTGTGCCGAGCCGATGTATCCCTTAACTTGTACACTATCGGTCTTTGGAATCCCTACACATAGGCTACTTTTATCCCATAAAACTGTTCCCATGGGATAGAAATAACTTTAATTCAATAGAAAAAACGCGTGTGAAGCCGCTAGCAGAAGCTTGTAAATCATAATAATAACATAAAATCATTTACTTAAACAAAATTTCTATGTTACAGTGTAGTCGGCTTCAAATTTAAACCAGCTCAATTCTTCCCGCGGGTCTCGAAGACGCGACTAAGGGATATCGACCAGGGGCGGGCAGCAGCGCCCCCTGCAGAATAATTCTACCACCGAACTGCGATCCCCAAGCCGCATGCCCGCGTGTGGATTATGGGCATTACCCTCCATGAGATAAAAGTCAATAAGGCGCATCAGGGGGAGGCCTGCGTCCAGCAGTGGACCAATATAGGCTGTTGAGGTTGTGGTGAGTATGTTAGTATTTGATACATAAGGTCCTAGCCTAAGCTGTATTTCAGGATCCAGGGCTTTTCCTGCAATAGTTTGACACATGTGCCGTAAAGGGAAAATTTTTCCGTTTTGGTATTGTGCAAGATCGTACTAGCCACTCTGTTCCGTTTATGCCTATTTTCTGAGTACCCTAAAAAGAATTACTCAAAACAGGTCCATTAAAGTCCGAAAAATAAATAAACATTAAGTATTGTAGCTTTTAAAACAATAAGTTACTTCCCCATTATCCCGAGTACATCCTTCAAATAACGAGAATTCAAACAGGATACAGACATTAACAAGGAATAAACGATTTATTGTACCAAAAATCCATTTAAAAGCTTTTCGACATAAATTATTACGACGAATAATGTTTGGGGAACAAATAAACGAAAAACGTTAAGTATTAATTAGCATGACTGCAGTTACACCGTAACATAACTAAGCAATTAACGCAAAAAATTATCTGAGCGTCTGGTCGAAGCGACGACGCGTGACCTGAGAGATTTTGAGTATCCGGCACAGCGCATCAGCATTGCTATACAGCGGGGCGATGCAGCCAGCGCGTCTTGAGGACGCTACGACTGGTATGGTATTGATATGGATCAGTTGAGCTACCCGTGGATTGTTTGGAACAGTCTGAAGTTAGCTCAATTGTTTCAATTGCAACTTGTTCTAATTTATTTATATATAATTTGTTTGTAATTTTCTTTGTGAATAAAGATTAACAAAAGTACCGTGAACATATTGAACAAATTGCACTATTAAACCAGCGTTTGTTTGTATAGATGTACCCACACTCGTTTTGTACATTTATATTAAAAACATTGCAATTGGATAAAGAAGATAATTATTGACAAAAAACTCAACTGAAAATTTCTGCAAACATGTAGGTAGGTAGGTACATGTATATTATAATACAGTACATATTTTTTTAACAAAATCAACGCGCGTAAGTAAATATTATTATAAGTATAAGGCATATTATAGGTACATAGACATAAGTGTGTTAGGTTGTTATTAATTGTACAGTTAGCGGCACAAATCGACGATTGCGTCACCGACTATACCAGGGATAGAAAGCTACCTCATAACCACTATGCAGCTGTTCGTGATAATATGTTAGGAACATACGTTTATAGCTTTTATCAGTCATTTTTTTAAGTTCTGTGGCAAGGGCAAGCTTGGCAAGGCAGGTTAATAGGTACATTTCTACAAAAAAAAAAGACATCAAGCCTTTTATTCAGAAAAAATATTTACATTTTGTTACATAATATGTATTATTGCTTTATTACGACGACATCAAAATTTCGAAATCGAAATTTACAACCCCTTCCACTTCACTCTATCTCTCGCGCAACTTATCCAAGTTTTACCTGCTGTCTCTTAGCTCGTTACCTTTAAAAAATCAATTCATAAGAAACATTTTACTTTCGTTTCATTTCACTATAAAGATTCGGTGTAACAAGCAGCCTGTGATCTAAATTAAGCTTACCGTAAACATAAGGGAAACAAAGTTTGTTTAAGATGCTTACATTGGGGTTATTGGTTAAAATGACTTTGGAATTGTACAAGAGAAGACAACTTAACAAATGTTGTTAAATACGCTCCGGCTTCGCACGGGTGCAATGCTGATATAGATTTTTTTGTAGATCTTTTTAAGGTATACAATACTCGTACTGTAGTACATAATTTAGATCTATCTCGTAGGGTTCAGCCAGCGTTTGCAGTGTAAGCGCAAAAAAAGTGTTTATTTACAATTCATTTAAATTACATGCTGTAAAGGGCCGTATTGATTTATATTAAATGTACAATGTATTTAATTGGATAAGGATTAATGCCGTATTGCTTGAAATCGCTTCGTAAATAAGCCTTTATTTCTCGTAAAAAGTAAAGGATAAAAATGGTTAATGTGGGTTATCCCTAAGCGATAGACATATGCCATCACGGACTTTTTTGTAGACCTTTTTAAAGTGTACAATACTGTAGTACATTATTTTGATCTATCGCATAGGGTTCAGCCAGCATTTGCAGTGTAAGCGCAAAAAAATGTGTTTATTTACGACATCACATTTAAAACCTCTAAAATTAGCAGTGTTTCTCTACTATATTATGCATGTATTATACAGATAAACTTTTCTCTTGAATCAAATCAAATCAAATCAAAATCAAATCAAAAACTCTTTATTTCCATAAATACAATAAATGTACACTTAGAAAAGGTCAAATTATAAAACTATACACTGACACGGAAATAAAGTGATATTTTTGATTTCTGTCGCTTCGGTATGTAGACCAAAGTAAAGAAGCGACGAAGAAACCTTTAGCCTGTTAGTTGTTATTCTTCGAGTTATTCAATCACTCTATCTATTAAAAAAAAACCGCATCAAAATCCGTCGAGTAGTTTTAAAGATCTAAGCATACATATGGATAGACAGACGGGAAGCGACTTTGTTTTATACTTTGTAGAGATGTGTCTCCTATTTTATCTGTGAGTCTGTAGGCTCTCGAAGAGTTAGACAAAGCTACAACTTTATCTAACATACGTCTCGCGAACGAGTTAATGGTTTTAACACGTCGCAAGTCAGCGCCTGGATAAAGATCCTTTTGAATTGAAGACGTTGTGCTCCCATGACGCTTTGCTCTGACAACCGACTTCTCCGTATTCGCCGTCATAGCTTACCTGTTCCTTCCAGAAACCTAAACGAGATGTGTTCTTAACCGCCTGGAAGATTATAAGAGCAATCATGTCGGTTTATCCAAACTTTTTAACGTGGCGCTCCCAAGCTAAAAGATAAACGTAAAAAGATACCGTTTAGTAAAATTATTTATGTTTGTTGCATGTTTAAGCTGAAACAAAATTGTTTAATTTACTTAGAACTATAAAAGTTTCACAGCAACCAGCCAGCCAAGTTTTATAAAAAAATGCAAAATAAAAAACTACAACTACTACTTATGTATTATTTTAAAAATCTCCGCTGTGGTAGCATAGCTTAGTATTTTTTCACTACCTACTTAATAAAAAAGTCACTAAAAAGCCTATGCTTTTTAGTGACTCGTTTGTCTCGAGCTTAATGCAATAAAATTAGAACCACCATTACGGTAAGTAAATAAAACTAAATTATGAATCAGAAGGTCCGCAAATAAATGGTAATGATGATCGGTAGCAATAAGGAAGTTAAATAGAAGTGGATTGACAATGCTGTGTGGCTACTGGATATGCCAACAATTTTTTAAATGTAGGTGTGTATTTGCGCTTTCAACTGTGTCTGTCCTGTCTGTGTCCTAATCGGGGGGTGCAAATATGTCGGAAGGATGGGGTCGGTGATTGTGTGGAGTGGTGGGCTCGCCGGCCATGTATAGGAGGAAAAGGAGACCACAATAGGGTCGCAGTAGGTCTTAAGTGTCCCCGTGGTTCGGCGAAAATGACGAGAGAGGGACACCGGAGAGATTTTACTGGGTATTACGTCCTTCTTAAGGCGTCAGGTCCCACATAATTCTGGTTCCCTCAGACTAGCTTAAACGTAAACTAATTTCCTCGCCAAATAAAAAAAAGGTAGGTAGGTAAGTATGTATTAATATTTATTTTTTCACATTAGGTTGGTACGTGGTAAATACCATAGCACGAAAGCAGACTGCTTTCGTACGATTTTTCGTATGATATCTATTTACCGCAGAACGCCACCATATTATGTACCTACAGTAATCTGCGCGGTATTTGTATTTTTTGTTGTTAGGTTTCCATGGAAAATCAATTTAGGTTCAAATGTCACAAATAGCGAGAGAAAAGAACATAGATAGGTTTAGTCACATATGATATTTTTACAATAGGTTGAGCAATATAAAATCTTTTTATTTGTTATCTACAAGAGTACCTACGTCATTCAAAAACGAGTATTCTTTTGTCTGTGAGCCATAATTGGATATAAACATAGACGCCCTCCTTTTTCAACCAGTAACAATTTTGACACATCCAGTAAGCTTATTGTCCTAAAAATTCATCATCCACGTAATGAAGGAACGAAAAAATCGCCAAGATAATAATTTCAGACCATTTGGCGCAGGATTCTGCTCACGTACTTTTAGACAATAGAGATTTTTTCCGCAGTACTTACAATGGAAAATTGGGCTTGACGCGGCCTTAGGACGCTGTCCCATCAGCGGTTTTGGAGTCGGAGAATCGGTGATTGAGATTGACGCTGCTTTGACGATTTTTCAATAGGTAGTGCACTTAGGTATCGTGAGACCATTTTGCATAGGGAGTTTACGAAAGCTATAAAATTTTTCGTTTCCTTCCACACATTAGCGCCTTGCTCCCTACGGATACTTATTGGAATTGCTTTTCGTAATAATGACGGCTATAGTTTCATACAATCTCGATTATTGTTTTCGAATGATTTGTTGCATTTTAGCAGCAGGTAACTTTATCAGGTCAGCGGCAGTAAATGAAAACTTCCTTCACTCATGGATCTCTCAGGCATAGTTCCATCTTGTAGCCACATTACGAGGGTTAAAATCGCGAAAAAAACGACTCATCGGAGTACAGCCTGAAATGATTGAAGTGTTCGAAGTCCTTGGAATACTTTTCTTTGTTGCTCTGCGGGACTTTTAATCAAATGGGACTCTGTTATATAAAAAGGACTCTACTTTATTAAAATATAAGAAGGCTACACACTAAAGTATATGTTTGCTTGTTTTTCTTTTTGTTATTACTTATAGAAACCATACATAATTTGTTTTTTTTTCTCTGTTTATGCTACCTTAAATTAGTAAAGTACCTACCTAGTAGCACATTAAGACACTATTGTTTTAACAATGGTCAGTCTTGAGGTCACCTCAAACTGGTTCCATCAGAAAACCAGTGCTACCTTGCAATAAGTAAGGTAGCATTACCTGAGGTGGAACCCTTTGACCTGCGCAGCGCTGCAGCGCGGAGCACACACCGGTAGCTCACCTACCCATCGCAAGTACCTCTTAATATGGTTTTACCTGCTAAATTAATGCTGTGCCTGGTAGGCTGGTACCTACCTACCTACAAAGTGAATCTAATTACCTTTGCTATTTGCTTTATTAGCCATTATGCGTTTCGTTAGCTAACATAGCCATCCTAACGCCATCCAGAAACGCAGAATCCTCCTGGGGTCTTCACAGGCTTCGCCTAGTGACCTCGGCATGTTGAGGATTTCTGTTCGTTGTGCTGTTACTTCCTCGCATTCCAGGACTACGTGGGCAGCTGATTCGTCCTCGCTAAGGCACCCTCTGCAGAGAGGGCTGTCCGTCAGTCCAATGGTGAATAAGTGTTTGTTCAGTGGGCAGTGTCCTGTTAGTGTTCCTACCAGGAGACGCAGGTCTTTTCTGTTTAGGTTGAATAGGCTCGGTGATGTTGATGGAAGCGCCGACGATCGAGTTTGTCTGCATTATAGCAAAAGGACAACTACGAACTATATAGAGTTGCTAGGTAAAATTTATTCTACCGTTACCGCATCAGAATTGCCGCTCCAGACACTTATTGGAACTGCTTTTCGTAATAATGACGTGATCCAATAGTTTCATACAAACTCCATTATTGTTTTCTAATGATTTGTTACATTTTAGCAGCAGGTGCCTATTACTTTATCAGGTCAGCGGTAGTAATCGAAAACTCTCATGGGTCTCTCAGGTCTTTAGTTCCAGTGTAGTAAGTAATTGAGTTGAAATGAATTGGATAAAGCAAAGAAGTTTCTGAGTTTGATTTCTTTAGAGCGGACGAGCAAAAATCTTAATTAAAAATAAACGATATGACATGTTTGAGTTCATAAATAAAATAGAAAAGCTTGGTCAAACGAGTTTATTACTTATCAAATAAATTTTGTTTGCTAAATAATATAACGAGGCTAATTAATGAACAGCACATTAATTGATTGCATCGTTCATTATGAACTTACCGCGAAATTTAATATTCAGTTCGGTTGTGCACAAACTATGCCTATGCCTAGTAGGTATTATGTATTAATGTTTGACATTTTAATAATTAATTAAATGGCCAAGTCCAAGTAACACTGAGAAACAATACCTACCTGTGTTTTTTTTTAGTTTTGTAATAAAAAAAATATTAAACCGACTTCGAACTCCTTTTTTATGTTTTGCGGGATAAATAGAAGTTCCTCAGGAGTAAAATTTTTATAAGACCACTTTGCGATTATTCTCTATACAAAAGCAAAAGAATCATCTCAATTGGTCCACAATCGAAGTAAATATCGTTGAACAAACATTTAAAAGAGAAACAAACTTACAGCATAGAGCCTTCTCCATGAATGAAATGAAATGAAAATATTTATTGAAAAAAGAATACAGAATAATTAAGATCTTTTTAAGATTTGTTTCATTCATTTTCAGATTGAGTTAACTTAATGGTTAACTCAATCTTAAAAAGATGGGTGTCATCAGTTTCTCGTCCAGTAAAATTATGTATAAGGTTCATCTTTGAGGAATTACATAAATGTTTCGAAGTCAGTTAAAATTTAAAGATGATCGACCGAATATGTATCTATGTGGTAAATTCGCTTCAATTTGTTTCATTTGTTTCACATAAAAAAATAATCTTTATTTGTATTGCCCATGACAGTTTTTCAGCGCAAGTAATTAAGGGTTAAGGATTTTGTCCACACATTATTTTCGCTGTAAAAAACTACGGTTAAGTCACCGTGAGTAGGCACGGTAGCCAGTGTTCTATTTCTATGGATCACTATAGATGCTTGTTGACACACAGGTTTTTTCGTCGTGAATATCAACGGTTCATTCACCGTGTATTGGCACGGCGAATTTAATCGCCATGAAAAAAGATCCATACAACATTGGTCCGTGTATAAACACTTTTACGTCAAAAAACGTCTGTGAACAAGATCCCGGCCTTATGATAATAAATAAGTAATAGTTAAAGTAAAAGCGAAGTAATTGAGCTAAAGCTAACTCATAACTTAAGCCCTAAGTCGAGGCCAATTCCTAAGCCTACGTTTGCTGATTTTACGACTCTCATAAATATAAAGATTTAATTGAGTTATGATTATGGCGGTTATAATCTCTGGTTTAATGTCTGTATGTCATTCTCTATGTGTAGAGTTGAGATGAAGTCAAGATATCGATAAAAAAAATACTTTTTATGTGTTCCTTTACTTTTTTAAACAATTGTTTTTATAAAAGCCTTTTAATGAAAGTGATGTAGAGTATCAGTAGGGTAGAATGTGTAGCATGTTGAGTATCATTTTAACATTTAGGAGTAGTCCTAAGTTAGTTTTTTTTAAATCAAGGGTGTAATAGAAGAGTAATAAAAGAGTTTAATTATTATAGGATACCGTGTTTCATAAGAAGGAAGTTTTTTTAAATTATTTTAGCGTCTGGTCGATGCGACGCGTGACCCGAGAGCTGGTCAGTATCTGGCACAGCGCATCAGCATTGCCATACAGCGGGGCAATGCAGCATGCAATATGGATCAGTTGAGTTACCTGGAGATTGTTTGCAACAATCTGCAGTTAGCTCAATTGTTCCAATTGTAAATACTAGTTCTAATTTATTTCTATTATTTTATTGTAATTTTCTTTGTGAATAAAGGCTTCCGCCCGTTTTATAAGAGCAATAAAAAATATACATTTTTGCGTTGTAATAATCGTAATTGCCTTTTCATAACATCTGAAGAACTTTACCTTTCGTCGACATATCCTTTATCAGACGCTCTTACATACGCTCATTGTGTATCTAAATTAGGTGTTTAACTCTATATAGACTTTGCAGAGAATCTTCTAGGCATTGTATCTCTTAAATTTATATCGATTCAGTAAGTTTGCCTTCTTCCGAGACACTTTTTTGTTTATCATAGCGTCGTCTGCTAAAAAAAATTCGAAATCCTGTAACTATAAAGTCCTGTAACTTCCATCGACATCCACCCATCTCTAAGCCAAATTATTTTCGTCAGCAAGCGCAGCTGCCACAATTTGTCGACAATGCCAGCGGCCGATTGGAGCAAACATCGCTCGCGTCTTGTTAACAACATTGTTTTGACGTGTCACGCTGCTTCTAGCACTGGTATAAATGTTATGTTCCAGGAATATGCGAAACATTTATTGTATTTTTAATTTGGTAAAGTTTTATGTTGAGAAAGAATTGGGTTATTGTTTGATATAATAAAACAAACTGAGCAGTTATTTATTTAGCTTGACGCATCTTTCAAAAAACAACGTTCAGAAAAAAAGTTGTTTGGTTTTGAAGAGATTTTTGAAAAAATAAGTTACTTTTCTATTTTATACCTTATTTTTAAGGAAGCTAAATTCATGTTGCCTTTTCCAAAATCTTCTCTAGTTTTCGTTTTTCTGTGTGAATATTTTGTGTGCAATACTATTAATAGAACTAGGAATAAATTGTTTCAACAACCAACCACCTTATTAGCCAGATACTTCCCTTATTCATTAGATACACAGGTGGCCTGAACAAAGTTGTTAATTTTTCCAGTACTGAAAAAAACACGTGTGTACTACGAGAGCCAGCGTGAGTGTAGCTTAACGTGAGATTAGCCTGCAAGTAGCTAACCCATGGCTAAGCCTAACTAAAGCGGGGATTACGTTTGTTGCAAATATACTTTTTTGTACTGTTGTTTGCAGAATCAAAGCTTTTCCGGTGATTATTGGTTAGCGCAGGCCTATGAGGAAATGATTGATTGGGTACGGTGGTAATGGTAACTAAATAATATATGTTTTATTTAATAGGAACCATAATTAGTAACCATTCGTTAACCATAATACGTAACAGACGGTTATTGTTTTGTTGGCAAATAAAATAAAATATGTTTACTTTTATACTGTATTATTTTATGTTATAATTTTTATATAACTAACTTGATTTTTTTTTAAATTACTTACTCATCACCTTAATCACTTAGCTAAATTGCGATTCTAATGTAAGTGATTATTTTTGAGAATAAAATATCTTTAATCCTAAATATGTTGGGACAATTAGACTACACATAGGCAAATAGAATTTTTAATGTTTTTACAAACACAGGAATTGAAAGCCACTTTTAAAAATAAAACTACTGTAAAATTATTGCAGCTACAAGCGGAGTTATGATACGACATGGTAAATAGAACATAGAACCTCAAAATTATAACATTTTTTTTTGTCAGCTCCTCTTAGCTTTACAATTTTCAAACATGTCTTTCATAGACACTTCTTCTCGTGGACATTTGCTGTGTCTTCATTTTTAAAGACCCAGAAATCTTGATGATATCTTTCGACATTTTAATTTCAGTGATTGTATCTTGCCAGTGATGCCAGTTACACTCCGTAACTTGTAAAAGACTAACAATATGAAACGTTTATCGTTCTTTAGCTAATTGAGCCATCAACTCCAATTTAAACAACTCAATCCCCCATTTCTCAGTACAAGTCATACCAAACCGCTAATTATTGTATTCACTTGACAAGTTTTTACCCGCCCACTAACTGCCTTAACGATAGGGATGTGAAATACGACCTTTAAGGAGTTTTCCGGCTTTTTTTCTTGAATTTTAAGCACGAAATGTTTTCACAGGTTGATAGCTTCAAGCAAAGTGTTAGATCAAATTTGCGTAATGGACCTTGATAATTTTATGGATTTTAATGAGACTAAGAATATGTATAAACTAAATTATTTCACAGGTTCCTTTGCGAAAAACTAGCTGAAACCTACTGCCTACTTACCTACATACTTAGCTGAAGAAAAAATAAATAAAAAAATGCTGGATAATTCACACAGCATCTGATGCTGTGTGAATTGTCCAGCATTTTTTTTATTTATTTTTTCTTTCATCCAGCCCCAAGCTAAGCAGAGCTTGTGTTACGGGTACTAGATGACTGATATACATAATATAATACATTACATAGATAGATATTTTTTATTATACATAGAAACGACCGGAACACCCGGAAAAAATATTTGTAGATTAAATTTACAATCATTTGTCCCAAGGTGGGAATCAAACCCGCAACCCCCTGCGCCGCAGGCGGACCTTCGCCATACTGCAGATATTCGACCCGGGCGTTTTCTATGTATAATAAAAAAAACTAAGTAGATATAATATAATCTACTAATTAAGTGAATGAGTAACCATTACGTTCCTGTAACACAAGCTCTGTTAGCTTGGGGCTAGATGATGCTGTGTAGATTGTCCAACATTATTAATTATTTACATTAAGGTGTTCCTTCTAAAAATCCCCAGGAAAGCCATTTTTAATTAAAATAGATATGTAGGTAAAGATAAACCATTCTAAAAATGCACGCCGATTGTATGTCCTTTAGTGGAGTCATGCATTTTTAGAATGGTTTATCTCTACCTACTAGGTACCCACTTGGGTACATAGACGATTATGAGAGTTAAGTAGAGATAAACCATTCTAAAAATGCACGCCCCCTCCACAAAACGGCGTAGGTACCTACACTCAGCGTGCAGTTTTAGAATGGTTTATCTCTACTTCTACTTCAAAAACCCGGTTTTTAAGTTAAAAAAGTCCGGCTATTCACATTCTAGTCCCGCATCCCAATTGGCTAACGGGATATCGCGCCGTATAATTTCAATGTATTGTATAATTTTAACGCAATTATGTTTGATTAAAATAATAAATGCAAATGCAGCTGTCGGGGGTTTTGTTGTTTTAACTAGCTTTGTTCGTGTTTTTCAATGAAATGAGTTTTTCTCCACAGAACCAGGGTTAATGTTTTTATTATTAAAATTACACTACTAATAAGTTCCCCTATGGTTGAATTTGTAGGTGCATTAAACCGATGCTGATTTAACGTTTTCATCGCGTACACGTTAGCCACATAAACTTCTCACGGGTGTATCTATTGTACAAGGTGCCACGTAAATGTGTACTAGGCCAAAGGAAAGAGTTAACCTTTGTTCTGTGATTTGTATAATTTAGGTAGTTTTGAAATATCGTTTTTTATCTTATACCAATGGGATTCTTTGTGAAGCACCACAACGCTCAAATTTTTTGGACGAGTACAATTTTTTTTCCACAGTCGTCAAAACCAGAAATAATGTCTATACATGCAGACTACTACTGCCTGCAGGACGAATCAAACCGTGGACGGAAGAAAACGCCAATCAACCAATCACGTCAATAAAGATACATCCTATAATAATAACTAGTAGCGTTTTATAGATCAGTCGGAATCGAAATCGAATCCGACTGATATAGAAAACGCTATTTTGATTTCGCCTCGGGTTGATGATCAATATAAGGAGCTCCTCCTCATTGACATGTCATTAGCCAACAGATTGATTCTCTTCGGATTTTCGATCATCAACCCGAGGCGAAATCAAAATAGCGTTTTATAGATCCCTCGGAATCGAATTCGAATCCGTCGGATTCGATTCAGAAACGAATCAAATGAATAATTATTATCCCTGCTAAACAGATCAAAATGAAATATGGCATACATTTAGAATGTACCCAAACTTAAACAATAAGCTACTTTTTTTAGGGCTTCGCCCCGATTTAGAGTTTAAAGAAGGGTTTGATAATATACAAATCACGTCAAACGAGAAACTAAAATGTAGATAAAAAGTCCGTCTATACAACGTTGTCTCTATTGTCAAAATAGTGATTGAATTTGTGATGTTGTCATGGTTGTCATATCTGCTTTGTTAATTATGAAAATTAAACATAATGTTCTTCTACAGCAAAGAAACGAAATAATTTAATTAATTGCTGAAGATACATTCTATGGATAATATAATATTTAATACTTCGTGTGTAAGAAGTCACAGATGTATTCGCTTTTTCTATGCAAATGTTACCCTACCTACCACGCTAACGAAGTTGCGGGTAACAGCTAGTTTTCTAATAAGGTCGATAATTGTCACAAATTTTAAACGCGTAGTCTGTCAAATATCGCTATGAACCTATCTACACACAACTAAAAGAAATATTTCATCTCTATGCAATTCCATAAAAGCCAATCGAGATGAACAATATTCTTTTGATTTTTCATTTATAAGTAGCAGCCCAAGAAGTGTCAAAGATTGAACCTAATTAATTGTTGACAAACATGGACCACGCACAACAATTTTTTTGTGACGTCATTACGTCGTGCGTAGGAGTGATAAAGTTCTATGAAAAGTTTTAATCTACTGTACCAAAAAACAAGGATTATTGTCACAAAGTAAAGACACCCTTTAAACGTAACTTCTAATAATAACCGATATCAAAGGAGAGGATTTTGTTGCCGCCGCTGTTCACAAAGGGTGACAAAGATCGTAAACGTTTAAGTACTAAAATTAAATCGAGAAATGCTTAATCAAAGGCAGGGAACTATTCTGAACGCTAATATTGTGCATTTGGAATGTAATGGACAGCTGGAGCTGTGATAATTAGATTCAAAAATTTTATTGGTGAATTATGCGAGACAGGAAAATAAGGTGGTCCCAAATATTTCTTTTTAGATGTGACTTTAAGGAAGGAGCAAATAAAATATATAATTAGTTTTATTATTTTTAAAAACCTTTTTTAATACCTACCAAGCTTTTTATGCTTTGTCATCCAAACTAAACGTGTATACAACATTTCAGCTTAATCGGTTTAAGATATCTGCTACAAAGTTGAGTTGCATTATTCCACCCGTACAAACATAGTTACATACATTGCAAGTTAAATAAAAGCTTGTTAAAAACATACTATTTCATGAGATTTCACTGGTTTACTAGTTTTAAAACCGAAATACAATTGTTCAGAACTTTTTTGTCGTTGTAACTTGGAATGGAAAAAAATCAAAAAGAGTAGCACTCAGCAGTGGGCTACAAATATTTAATAGAAATGGAACTTATTCTATGTCTATTAATTCTAAACCGTACAAGGAATTTCTACTTAAAATTAAAACAAAATAATTTAATCTCATTTCCCGGTAATCTTTGGAATGCTCATTTTAATTCTTTACTCTCATAAACTTGATCATCCAGAATATTCCACAAACTATGAATAGGTTTAACGTTCACCATCAGATAAGTATAGCAAGTGCTCACTGAATTTTGAGATCTTCCTTTAAATTGCATTCCACGTGTAGACTGTATCGGAGAAGGGGATTCTCCCAAGCTCACTCCGCGATAAAATAAAATAAGTTTTTCCAATTAGAAGATGAAACAATTTCATAAGATAAGATAAGGACAACGAGCGAGTTCCTGGAAATAAGTCTCGCCAAGCTAAATTATCTATACTTATACGAAATAGGGATAGAGAGTTTGTTAAGTTATATATTTTAAGGAATGCAATCCTTAATGACTGATCCAATTTTGAAAATTGTTTCATTGATGAAGTTATAAGTACAATCTCTGCGTGCTAATGGCAATGCTCGATCGATCCATATACCAAATGATTAGCGAGCAGAAGCAAAACTACGTAAATAACGTTAATAGCAGTGAACATTAATGCAAATTCTGATACTTGTTTTCCTAGTACCTATACCAATGTATAGTTAACTGTTTATAAACACTATTTATAAAGCTTTTTACTCAGTGTCGTGCCGGTACATTTTGCTAAACCATCGATCAAATGGGCACAGAACTAGTACCAACAGGAAGAGCCCAGCAGAGAGTTATAGCTTCACGTCCTGTTTGATGAATTCGATTGAGCAGACCAAACACACGTTTGTTTAGATCCGTTGAGCTCTTCATCAGTGACCACAGAAATAGTGGTTTGTCAGACATAACCACTATTTCTGTGGTCACTGATGAATCTAGCTGAAACGAACGTATCAAAATGCGTGATTACAATAAATGGTTCCCTATACGAAGCGTCTCATTTTGTAGCGAATTTTATTCCTGCTTGTTTTTGGTGTGCTGGTCGGTAAAACGTTCCATTCCAACCAGTCTTGTTTTACAGGGAACAGTAAAAATGTCATTAATCCACCTTTTCGGAATATCTTTACAATATTGCACTCATTGGACTACAATAACTATTGAGCTGATGCTGCCCTTTTCTAAATAATTTTAGAGAAAAATCTAGTCTTTCATGTAAGTTTTCTCACGTTTGTTTTCATTTTACAGATCCGTGAGGACAAGTTACAGTGGTTTTGTTCAGATGTGCATCGTTGTTTTAGTTGAATGTTATTGAGGTTGTTCAGAAGTCTAAAATTTTAACTCCTGTATTTCATTCCATTTTATCAGCTAGCACAGATGTGGGCTTTGTGGAGTGAGCGGTGCTGCTCACATCTCTTTTATTCATCTCAACAAACATCCGACGCCCGCCTCACGCCGCTCTAGCCATAACATATCTCCGCTCCAGTCTAGCCAGTACGCATCGCATAGCTTCGACGGAGACACCCTAGCTGAAAAACATATCTTCTTGTCTCAGCTTCGGTCATCTTCGCACATCATCGCTTTGGTGGAGTAGACTTGGTGAAAGTCACTAACCGCCTCTTCGCCTTAGGATTAGGTTTAATCTAGGCTAGCTATTCTGTGTTCATGTCCATTCAGAAGATCCATTGATAATACTTGATACTTACTAGACTTGAGAGAAGTGTACCTTAAGTGAAACTTTGTCAGGAACTTCATCATGACGAGAAAATTAGCTACTTTGCATGGAAATTTTAAGTATTCAATTCGAGAGATCAGCAAAATTTCTCGTAAAATTCCGCCATCTCAGCTTTTTAAAGATTAAGCTCCAAACCAAGTGTACGTGTTGGGCAAACCAACCACTCATAGCCACAATGAGTTCGCTAATTTCTCGTCATCTTATAAGGGGCTGCAAGAAGGCGCTGACACTAAAACTGTTAGGTCATCATGGGTCAGGCTGATTACGCAGGAGATTTTTGAGTCAATGCCTACTGCAGGAGGTTAATGCCTAATGTTCCAATTCTGCTTCCCAATCGCTCCACTATGACATTGATATCTTCGCAGAAACGTCACGTAGAATTCTTAGATTACCTAAGGAGACTCCAGATAGTACGAGCTGTGCTATGGCCACGGATAGATTGATAGAACGATTTCAAAATAGACAATTTTGACGTGCATTCCTCCGACTGTAGTTCCTTTCACCAAAACGTGTCATTCTGTGACAGTGCGATTAGTTTAGCAGAATAGGGTTAGCATATCGCTCGTCTGCGACACCCACAACCAAGAACTTACTTTGTAGAGTTTTCAATAAACCTTTACGTCTTACCTGCAGTAGCCAATTTCCTTCAACTTTGTTGCCAACACCTTGATAAATTACTTTCATTTTAGCATCCCCAGTCTCTTTTCAGATTCGAGAGTATAACAAAGAATGTTCGTTCTAATTAGCATGCACATTAGGTACACTGTCACTGACAACATAATTCATACCGATGTCTGTCTGCGTCGCTAAAATACGGCACTGAGTTGCTGAGCGAATAAATCAGGCGGCTTTAGACGACTTATTAATATTTGTTGTGCGGATCTTGAGAGACTGGAAATGACTTTGGGTTTTAGCAATATTGAGAATAATCTGTGGACTACGCAAGCTCTGCTACGGTGTTTAAATTAAGAATCTACGAAGTCTAAAGGTGTAGGAAGTTCGAATTAATCCGTGTGCGATTAGAATGAGACGGAATCTTGGGTGAACAAGTACTTATCTTAGGTTTTTTGTTATTATAGTGCGTAACCCCACACTCAGGCTAATTTCTTAGCAACGTGACACCTCTCGTCAAACGAACTAAATGTAACTTTAGTCTTTGAACAGGATTGGATAAACTTCAATGTTTCCCCTGTAGGTGGAGCTAACGGCGCTTGAGTCCGTAGGAAGTCGCAGAGATTTTCGACTCTCACGTCACTTGACCTCGTGGTTAGCACATTCCGGTACTGTTGGAAGGATGCGGGTTCAAGTCCCGTCGAGGTCGAAAATTTTTGCGATATTATTTATTTCTTAGAAGTACTATCTTAGCTCTTTGGTCAACAATATTTAACGTTAGGTATCTCATGTGTCACCTTGGATGAACGAAATCACTTTTCACTGATGGAAGTCATAGACAATTCACGCGTTGTCAAAATGGAAGCCTAGTCAAAGCAAATATCCTCCAAATATCTGATCGCTCTTGTTTCAGTTCGAATTATATTTTAGAAAAACGCTATCCAAATTTCAGAATGCAGCTTTTTAGGATATTACAGCAATTCTTTCAGATAAAGTTTTTCTAACGCTGAAGATCTTCCAGTTTTTAATTGCAATCGTTCTATATTTGGACTTGGATATTATTATCAGTGAATAAAATCCGTGAATCTTGAGTTTAAAAGTAGGACCACTTTAATGGTATCACCCTACCTTGTTTTGCCTTTAGCGAAGTAATGAAAATATTTTCATATAATTTTTTATAAACTTAAAAGATGCTATGATCTAACTATAAAGGACCTGTAACGGATAAATAAAACTTTGTCTTTCTTAAAAATGTATTTATTTTTATTTTATTGTGCTTTTCATAATTATTAATTAGACATTCTTGTCTATAATTTTATACAGTAGTGTCAATTTAATGAAATCGGATAGGAACAATAAATAAAAGTTATTTCAAGAAATACATTGAATATAGAACACAAAACAATTGGTGAGAATGTAATTTTTTATTGTGTTTGAAAGAAATTAATTTCTTTTTATAAAGAAAAGCTTTATTCACAATTATTTAAGAACTAAAGTAGTAACGAATACTTCAATAAATAAGGTTTAAAGTGCACGCTGCACCAAAGGCAATATAAATGCATTGACAGTTTTTTATTAGAAAGATGTAGAAAAAAACTTCGTGATAGTCTTAATTTATGACCGTGGGGTATAATGATATGATTATAAAATTCAACTTACTATCTTAAATAATTCATTTAACTAATTTTGTACAATATCTACCTACACTCAAAAACAAAAAAAATACAACACTTTTTACAAAACCAATTCTGTAACTCACAATTTCTGTGATAATTGAAAGGACTAGTTCAAAATAACTTACTAGGACGAAAATTTCTATCACTACTTAAAGATATGGTCACAATATTTGTACAAAATAATAAAATCTATTCATCTAATGAAAATAACTCTGAAAGTTATTAGAAATAATTACAATCAAACGTTTTTATCTCGAAATAATCCACTAGTTACAGAATATCACAAGATAGTAGTGCCTATAACTGAATCTCGCCAAGGAAAAGCTACATAATTATCGCCCTTACGCCCCATTAAATAGGAACGAATTCTCCTAAGCGACAGTCATTTAGATCTAAGAAGATGTCTCTACGAGGATTCATTAAGGTTCATACATATTCGACAGTAACATATCGCTCCATCAACCCAACAGTCGAGCAAATGAGGCCGCTTTAGGCCGTAGAAATGACTACCAAATGCAAAAGGCAAACACTGTAATGGCACAGTCCTTTAACGTTCATGACATCGGTATTTCGGCGGATAACCTGTGTCTTGACGACGCTCTCGTACCGCATGTCCCGCAAGTGTTATTGCTGTATCCAGAATCGGAGCCGAAAGAGGAATCTCCACTGGGGGGTTTGGGGGACGCTCGTGGTCCCCGCCAGCAGGCTATACCTGGTAGTTCGCCTCCAGGCCAAGCTCCACCTGCTCCCATCTGTACAGGTCCTTGCGATCGCGCTCCAACCGTTCCCACTTGAGGATACAGTCTCAGTAGCGCGTCTAGTAACACTCCCTCATGAAACTCTGAGGGGTCTGGCGGGTGGACATGACGAGGCATCCTCTGATGCGCTCGTCGCCGCTCCAAGGACTTCGGTCGTCGATCAAGCCGCTGTTGTCGCGGGCGGTGGGGTAACGAGTGCGGAGCTTGCGGCCTCGAGCAAGTCCGACAGGGCGCTGCTTCTCCAACAAGACTGAGCTCGTCTTCTGCGAAGTGGTCGTCGCTGTGGAGGCTGTCGTCTGACCGGTGGGGGAGCTCCTCGTAGAGTGGAGCGCCGCAAGCATCTCCCCCGCAGGTGTTACCGCCTCGCCAGGTGCCTCCTGAGCCGCAGACGAAGACTCGGCCAGGGCAGTTTGGTCGTTTTGTTTCTACCATCTGGAAAGAAGATAGGGCAAAATTAGTTTGATTGCTCTGGGACTTCTTCTAGACAAACAGAACAACAATGATGATGGTTCGTGATGCTGTTAAATACCTATTTAAAACTTTTCAACGAATTCGTTCGTCTTGATCAAGATCAATAAAACTCTTCATGTTTACAACAGATGATTTTTCCTTTTACAAACCTAAAAGATTATAATTTAGCTAAAAGCCAACGACACTTGATGGATTGAAATTTCGTTCCAAGGAATCAAAAATTGAGGTTAAACAGAGGACTTCTCTCAATTTATCTTGGGGACTTTCTAAGAAAATTTCACCATTGTTTTAGAGTTGAACAAAACATCAACCCTTGAATTTCAAATTTGTAAAAGTCACCCTGAGACAAATTATAATAAAATCAATTATACTCGTAGATAAGGCAAAACTAAATAAAGTCTAGACTAACTACAAACAGATTTACAAGAGATAAACATTAAAGTTGGCGCAATATATTTAAGCAATTAGATCAGCGATATAATTAAGGGACTTTAGGCTTGGTATACACTAAAAGCAAGTACACAGACATAGCGGCGTGAACAAGATGAACAAAGTGAAACTTCTAGTGGACGAAGTTGCGGCGAGAATGCTTCTGTAAAGAATTTCGCTCCACGTGATCGCTCTGCGTGGTTTTAGAGATTTAGAGTGAAAAATGTAGCAAGAATTATGAAAAATTGTGGCTTTTGTCTGAAAATGGAAAGTCTACAAAAATAAATTCACTATCATAACCCAAATGAAGAATTTTGAGACAAATTCTCATCCTTTGTCTTTAGAGGGGTTTTTCCAGTAACATTCTTTACTTAGAACGAGTGCTGAAAGCTAAATAGGTAAACGTTCCTAGTAATTATTTTTACCTTAGTGAGTTTCTATCGTTGTTTTTACAAATGAATTATCTTATTTGATTGAATCTTTGTGCAGTCATGAAAGAAGTTTTTGCATATCTTTTGATTCCCAGATGAAAAAGCCTGCTACGGTATTTTAATGATGCACTTAAATTACCCGAGTCACCACGAACGATGTTTGTTATAGCAAATTTGACAGCCTGTTGAAACCAGTACAAGTGAAGTCTCACTATAAAACATCATCAGCCCATAAGATATCTGAACCTATAACCTCAACCTCAACCTCAACAGCCTGTATTGGTCCACTACTGGACGCAGGCCTCCCCCTGATAAGCGCCTTATTGGCTTTTATCACATGGGGGGTTATGCCAATAATCCCTGGTATGCGGGTTGAGGATCGCAGTTTGGTGGTAGAATTGTTCTGCAGGGAGGGCTGCTGCTGGTCCCCGTGGATATCCCTTAGTCGCCTCTTACGACACCCGCGGGAAGACTTGAGGTGGTGCAAATTCTAAGCCGGCACCACACAGCTCCTGAACCTATAAAGTACAGTGGTATTTATGGAAATTCACAGAACAGGAGAACAGAAAAGCATCTTACCTCCAGCTGTGGCTCAATCTCCGGCCGATGCGGCAGCGGTGGTCTCCTCGGCAGGTCCTGCAGATCCTCGTACAACGGTGCAGGGGGCGGGGCTCGTCTGGTAGACCCGGTCTGGCTGGGCTGATGGGCCGAGGACTTGGAAGGCAGGAGGTTTGTGACTTTCCGTTTGTGTCTGGGGAAGAAAGATAAATAATTAGTTTACAGTTTCAGGATGCCACCTAAATCACCGAGTATTATGTAAATTTTATTTATCCTGTGGTCTGAATGAAACCTTTGTAGTCTGAAATAAAGTTTTTTTTATAATAATATCAACTTTCACAAGTGTCCATAGAAAAGAAATATTTATTTATATCATCTGTGAAGTACCTAATTATTGTCAGAATAAATAATCCATGCTCATTTCTAGGCGTTATATGACTGTTTTCAAAAGACTTCAAAAAAGAAGGAGGTTCTCGATTCAACTTGAGGTTTTTTTTGTTCTAAAATAGAATCTGAATGTGATTTTGATGATTGTAACCATAAAAATCTTATTTCTATGATTGTAATTGTTTCTACCCACCGAACCACCGATTATTTTCTGTCTTGTCTGTTTTATGGTTTTGAATTATAATTTAAGCACATCAAATTGTAACCTTAAATTTAAAGTGACATTTCCAAGTGTGCCTTGGGCTCCTACGGAGATTAAATGAGTATGAGTATGAACCGAGCCAGGCGAGTTTGTGCGACATTTCAGTGTATGTTTATTGTAGGCTGCTGACAGTGTTACGGAACTTGTCGGTGGGCCGTTGACTTTTTAAGTTAGTATTTGTGGGACAAATTTTGATGACTGAATTTTAGACCAGGTTATCCTCAGTGATTGAGCTGAGCATACTTATGTAGGTACGTTCGGTGATAATGCCAGTTATGGTACCATCGAGCTGGTATGATGATAGAGACAAAAGCTGGCCATATGAACTCCTAAACGAAGCTACGACGTAACTCAGTGATGACCTCAGTGGCGCAGCGGGCGAGAGTCCGCCTGCGACGCAAGGGGTTGCGGGTTTGATTCCCGCCTCGGAACAAATTTGTGTACGATCTGCAGAAATTTGTTCCGTTGGTCTGGGTGTTTTCTATGTATATTAAAAAAAATATCTATCTATGTATTAAATATAATTATCAGTTATCTAGTACCCATAACACAAGGTTTGAGTAGCTTACTTTGGGCTAGATGGTGCTGTGTGGATTGTCCGGCATTATTTATTTATTTATTTTACTTCGTCGAGTTTGGGTTTGCTAGATTTGTTTTCCCAAGGACTTTGAACCAAGATAATAAAAATGCTTGTTTTCAAAATAAGTATTCTCTTATATTAAGAATCTATTTGTGAGACGGTTTCCCAGTATAATCCCAGAATTTACATGTGAGGTCGGCAGACCAGTAAAAAGAAATAAAGAGCATACAAATTGGAACATGGCCCAACAATAATTCCAATTGTACAACTCAAATAATAACGGAACTTGAGACTCAGCCAAGCATTCTCTACCAAGGACGCTATACCTTTCAATGGATCCCTTCTGCCAATTCATAAATAATAGAACTCGACTCATAACTGCGTGATACCTGTCTTTGTAAAATCGATATTATAAAGTCATTATGCACGGTCACTTGGAAGCAGATGTTCCTTTTAATAACTAAAATTAAATACGGTATACCCTTAAAGCAGGTAGCTGATGATTTCATTATATTTGGCCGGTAATTGTGTGGTATCGTTGTAATTGGTTTGAGATTGGCGGATGCATTGGTTTCATGTTTTTTGATGCAGTTTTTTGTTATTATCTGGTTATAATCCGAACATTTTAATACTGAGTTAAAAATAGCATGGAAATCTTTGAGAGCAACGGCTTTTAATGAGTCCCTCATTGCTGCAGTAGATCGAAAAGGCCATCATCATCATCATCATCAGCCTATATTAGTCCACTGTTGGACATAGGCCTCCCCGAAAAGGCTATGGTTCAACTAAATCATTATAGATGTAAGCGGGTTAACTACTTATTTGTGTTGGAAGATCGCGGGCTCAACGCGCGCTCGCGCGCAGTGCTCGGAGGGATGCGGAACGCGCGCGTCTAGAACCGCACTCACCCTGAAGATGTCCCTCGTTAAGGGATGAAACGTTGGTGTTCTTCCAACACAAATAAGGTTCGTAGTTAACCCGCTTACATCCGTAATGAATTCGTCAAACTACGATAGTTTTTATAGTAAAATAAATCATTATAATCAGCAGGGATCATTATTCGTTGGATTATATGGTGATGTTTAAAAGAAATAACAAACTTCTCGTAAAGCTTCTATTATTAAGAATTTTATCAGGATCTGTGTTCTTTTACCTCAAAAATATTTCAAAGAGTACCTACCCCAATACGACTTAATTGATGAGCCAAAACTAATTAATATCCACAAATATATATTAAATAATAAAATTCGAAATTTCAAACACCACCATCTAAACCAAAGATCATAATGATCCCTAATATGTCGATATAAGGTACAGTGACTCAAATTCAAAGTTATATATGACGACCTCCGTGGCGCAGCGGGCGAAGGTCCGCCTGCGACGCAGGAGGTTGCGGGTTCGATTCCCGCCGCGGAACAAATTTGTGTACGATCTGCAGAAATTTGTTCCGTTGGTCTGGGTGTGTTACTATATATAATAAAAAATATCTATCTATGTAGTGTATTGTATTAAGTATATCAGTTATCTAGTACCCATAACACAAGCTCTGCTTAGCTTGGGGCTAGATAATGCTGTGTGAATTGTCCAGCATTATTTATTTATTTATATATACTAATATTATAAAGAGGAAAGATTTGATTGTTTGTTTGTTTGAATAAAAGGCTCCGAAATTACTGGACTGAAAAATTCTTTTACCATTAGAAGCCCACATCATTCCTGATGAACATAGGCTACTCTTTCCCGCGGGAAAATGCTTCATTCCTACGGGAAAACGGGTAATAAGAATGCAGGTAGTGTCTTTATAAGTAAGGAAGTGTCTCTACCAGCCTCCATATTCAAATATCCAAAATGTTTACAAATTAACTACAATTTAAATGTTTGGTTGGGTATCTATCAGAATGCTCATGTAGCAAAAAGACGATATCGACACAACGCCTAGAACGTTAAATGCCCTAGTATTCAAGTCGTCGTTAAAGTAAAATGCCCTGGTAGCAAAACGACGGGGTTTTGGTACTAACAATGTCAACATTATTCAAAAATATCATGTCCAAACACTAATTGTCTTAACGATTATTATCACAATTGTTCATTATATTCTTTTAAGTCATAAAAGCAGTTGTCTAGTAGCCATTTTGTAAGTGCAAAACACAAACCCTCCGAAATAAGTATAAAAAGCATGAGTTTTAGAGTGATAGGGTTAAAAATCAAGGGACTATAAACATGCCAATGTTCGCACGACCCCGGTGGACGTAGGCGAAGCTCAGCGTTAAGGACCCTGCTCACTAGGATAAGTTGTTAATCGGATGTTCAACGGAGTCAAGGATAGAGCATAATATACAAATGGAAAATAAATACTTTTATTTTAAACCATAATTCGCTTTACGAAATACCGTTGTGAAAAGCTCTTTTGGGTTGTTCAGTAACAATTGTCACAGCACAGTAGATAAAATTTTTACTGTGTTTGTGACTATTGTGACTCAACAACCCAAAAAAGATGCAAAATCCTCGACAATATAAACAAAACCAATAACTTTACTTGGTAGCCCAAAATTATATAAATGATTTACAATAACTACATATGTTTTTTTAACGCATGTGACGAATTTACTTTCAATGTATGGAGAGTACATAAATTTTACGAATTTAATTTGTGGCAAATAACTCAAAAAAACTTAATCACACTCGAATTTTGACAGTATGCAGATTATAATTGCATGCCATCCGTAACATATATTGCTCAAAAAGAAAAGAAACGTGCTGCCGTCACAGCTCCAGTCTTCTCAATCCGAATAATTTTGCTGAACAGTGATTGATTTAAAACTATTGTACAAGCCTATGCCCGTGGCTTCACTCAAGTGTCACCTGGAGAAATAGTAGCCTGCACAGCATGCAAGGTCCCTAAGCTAGAGGTAGAGGCGACCGAGCGACACCCGTTAAAGTCGACCACCCACCGACGTAACCTTATGGCTTACGGATGCGGGCACTCGCGTTGGCAACGATTGGCCGTTGCTTGGATTTCAGATTGTGTGTAGCTTAATCGAATGAGACGTTTTCTTTGAAAAACAGTTCGAATTCTATTTGACAATCACTGGGGATCGTTAAATCGTATGAAGTATTAGTTCAACTTCGACTTTTTCTTGTTTTATGGCAAAGCTCGCACGCTTTTCGCTTCTTTGGCAGAATCGTACTGCCAAGGTTGGTGTCATAAAACTTAGTGTAACAAAATTCACGCATATATGTAGTTAAATATAAATAGAATTAAAATAGCTTGGCAATAATTAAATCGAAAAGCTACAGAATCATAATCTATCCAAAACTACCGATTATTTTGAGCTTGGAATAATAACTTAATGCGAATTTTCTGTTCTAATTCCTTAATTCATCAGTTTTAGAAGTTTCTGTTCCCTTTCTCTTGCTTTAAATACACCATTTCTTCTACAGGCTGCATCTGTCATCTATCTTAATACCTCTTATGTGTAACTCTACTTACTACCTATTCGATAAGCTTTTACTTACCTATGTATCTACTAATATTATAAAGCCGAAAATTTGTGAATTCTGAATTTTTGTTGCCTAGGATCTCCAAAACTACCGAAAATAAGCGTGAAGAAGCTAGTCTGATCGTGATCATAATATGTCTGTGCTGTTATAGTAAAGCTAAGCGTGCGCAGAAAACGTTTCAAACACCAATACAAAACCATCCTACTATACTCAGTACAAGCACAAGCGCACTACCACTATCTGTTATCTCATTTTTAAAGATAAAACTATTCTTTATTCCTTACAAATCCAAACAGTTCTAAGCACAGATCAGATAAACTTCTTAATCCGCTGTGCCCACGCTGACATACGACCTTTTGACTCCATAGAGCCGGGAAAAGTTCTTGTCGATGAAGCTAATAAGATAAATCAAGTTAATACTGACGGACGGATGCCACAGAACTTTTCTTGTAAATAATAACGATTTGATTTTATTCCGAGATTGTCTAGATGTCGATAGAATTCGAGAATATTATTAATGACGCTCGTTATTCTAATCGGATTTTATCATTTGTTATTTATTTGTGGATATTAATTAGTTTTGGCTGATCAAATAAGTCGTGTCGGGGTACTCTTTGTAATCTTTTTGTGGTACAAGAACACAGATGCTGATAAAATTCTTAATAATGGATGCTTTACGAGAAGTTTGTTATTTCTTTAATAAGAAAATAAAAAAATACTTTGTTTCTTAAATGACAACTTGAGTTGTTGAATTTATTTTGTAATAAAACCAAAGTCACACCTTTCTAATCGCTGTTGAAAACCATGTTAGAAACCGAGAGCTTACAAAATATCAACCACGAGCTTAAGGCCCGCGCTAAATCCGCCACGACACTGCGTTTTGTCGATGACCGCAGCTATCAGATTACTCGATATTCGATAGAACAAGTGGCGCGTCACTAATCACTAGAGACTGGCCGTGAGATTGATTGACATTTGTCGATACTTTTATTGATGTTTTACGTGTTATAATTAGGGCACGGTATAGTGAACTTGATGTGGTATGTAACTTTTTTGGTGCAATTTGATTCTTGTGACGGATGTGTAACGCTCGTTTCATACAAAGATTCAGTATCTTACTTGAAATTAACTAAATTGATGTTGTTCTTTATAATGTTTAATATATATTCTCTGTTTTTATCTAAAATTTAAAGGCGGTTCGTTGTTTAAGTTTTTAGATAATATTTTAAAAATAATTCTATACTACCTGCAAGTAGATGTCCTAGACACGATCCTAGATTATAACGCATCGGAGAACTCTGTAATGTTAGGTCTGATTTAATAAACGAATGAATTTAATTGAATTGAATATTACTAAGCACAAGGAGCGAGGACAATACCACTCACATAAATTTGAAAAACTCTTTTATTTTTCTCTATCCACACATGTTCCAAAATAAACAATTGTTACTTTTTAGCTGGCAAAGCGGTATTTAACACTCACTCCCATCTCCTTAGGTAGAACTAGATGCATAGAAACGCATTTGTAAAAATGGGTGTGCCAAAAGTAAGCCACATTTGTATGGAGCAGGCTTCAACCCAAACCCTCTAACAAACAAAACCACCAAAAAAACTTGCAACAAAACATTAATTTCCCATATTTCCACAAAGGTTACACGTTCGGTGGTCTAATTAGAACAACACCCAATAACAGCTCGCTTGAATGAAATCCCTGGCGCCTGTGCGGTGTGGGATAACAGGTGGGATTACGTGTCAAGATGGCGACAGGGCATCGTCAGGCAGGTTGAATTCATAGTTATACCTTTGGTTGCCGTTATTGACGAAATGTAACAAACGAACTTCATTTTAATCTTGTATTATTATTTCCTTTGGTATACAGGGTTTTTAGTAATTCACTGACACTACGTAAACTGCAAGTTTTGCCCATCACCAGGAACACGTTTGTGTAGACACCAGGTCTTAATTCTTAAAATTTTTTTATATTACCCCCCATACAAAATAATGTCCGAAGCCCAGTTAATTACTTAAGACTGACCTCCAACTCCTATTTAAATCCTCATCATCATTGGCTTATTTAACATCTACGAAAGATGATTAAAGTGGCTGGGAGTCAGCCGAACACACACACACTTTTGTGCACTTCTATTTTGGTTTTTCCTAAATTGCTATTTTTCGCCTTTCGGTACTTACAATTTTGGTAAATGATAATATAATTATGTGTATAATAAATAATAAATGTGATTTTATATGAATGTCAGCGGATTAACAACGAAGACGAACCTAGTCTGTGTTCTTGATAGTCTATCATAAATCCGAGTTTCCATCGCGAAAGGGTAATGAGCGAGAAATGAGAGATGAGTGGGCGGAGTTATCTTCAAAGCTTTCTGCTGGCTCAGTCCTTTCCGCTTTACTATTTATTGGTGAAAGCACAAGAAATAAATAGATAAAATAGATCCGCTCCGCTCGCGGTGGAAACCCAGCATTAGTTTGTCATTGATTTACTTGTATCGATGTTAAAACTTTTAAATCCATCATGGTTATTAACACTAAAGTCATTTATAACGGGATATTTACCACGATTTGAGTTTTGAGCTTTCCAATATTTCAGCAAAGTTTCATGCGCCATGATCAGGAATAACTGAGTTGAGACTGACTAGTTATTCCGTGATCATGGCGCATGAAACAGTGCCGAAATATTGGAAAGCTCAAAACTCAAATCATGATATCCCGTTATAAATGACTTTTGTATCGATGTGGTTTGAAACCTTACAGTTATTGATATGGATTTAATCCTCAACACGTAATAGGGTGATCGAGTGTCAAAATACGAGATCCTTGAGGCGTCCGACTGACGACCACGCGTCGCTCTAACACACAGAGGATTACATTACTGTGCTTCTGACAGGGAACGAAGGTCTCAACTACCCTTGTAGGTTGTATTGATTAAGATTGAGGTTTGGGGTATTAGGTGTTATGCTTTCCAGAAGTGGTCGATGTTAGCCACGATTCAGTGGTGGGACAAACTTAAGGCGCTAACCCGGCACCGACTATTTTATCTTCTGTTAAGACGAAGTGGGATCGGTTTTGCGAGACAAGGACGAGTGAACGTCGCGCGAGGAATGCGAGAGCCGCGGAATTTTTCCGCCAATTTCACTGGTCGTTTTTTAGAATTTGTTTTTTGCTCTAAAACAATACTCACATAAACTCTTTCGCAATAAAATAAAACCATAATCGTCTAATGTATTTATAGGAACACGTAGGCAAAATTTAATTGAAATATGATAAATAACTAGCAAATGAAATTGCTTTTTCCGTAGAAGTATTAGTCTAAAAATTAAGTTTTAGAGGAAATTATGCGATTTTTTTGTATCCAGTCAAGTTTTGTCAATCGTGTTTCGACTTCCATAACTTACTAACTAGAATCCTAAACTTTTGATGCCTATCAAAAAACTTTACGAATATTTTAATTTTTTTAAATTAAAATTGATTTTCCGTACAGCCAAAACGTGGGTTTTGGGATTCAGTTCACCTTAAACGAAGGAATTTTCAAAAATCGATTTTGCAGTTTGTGATACCGTGCGGATTTGGGTCGGGTTAGCGCCTTAACACCTCAAATTGTAAAGGCGAAAGTTGGAGGCTGAAATTCGATGATGTTTTTTCTTCCTTACTTCTGGACCTAGTATAATAAACCCAGATTACTTTTTACTATACGACTGACGAACGAAGAGGCGCGGCGAAGGTCCGCCTGTGACGCAACAGATGAATGTTTGTATGATCTGCAAATATTAGTTCCGGATGTTATGGGTAATTTCTATATAATAAAAAATATCTATCTTTATCTATATCATCATCATCAGCCTATATTAGTCCACAGCTGGACATATGCCTCTTTCAATGTGATGGATTGTATTATGTATATCAGTCATCTGGTACACATAACACGAGCTCTGCTTAGCTTGGGGCTAGATAATGTTGTGTGGATTGTCCAACATTATTTATTACTAGCTGAATTCTTACTACCCGTTGTCCTTTTACCCGTTTTCCCATAGGAATGAAGCATTTTCCCGCAGTAAAAAGTAGCCTATCAGGAATAATGTGGGCTCCTAATGGTAAAATAATTTTTCAAATCGGTTCAGTAGTTTCGGAGCCTATTCAATACAAACAAACAATCAAATCTTTCCTCCTTATAATATTAGTATAGATTTATTTATTCGGAAATTACGAGTTGAGAAACCAAGAACTGCAGCTTGTATGCCTACCTGTTAAATTTCTCCATCCTTTGGTATCAGGAATTTGGGACAGGAATTTCGATCATAGTTATTAGAAATTTAATCGAAGCATTTTCAAGGAACCCTACTCAATAAGGTCAGGTAGGCCTTAGTAGAAAATTTCACCTCTTAAATTTTGGTACAATTCATACATATTACGACAATAACACTGGGGCTGAATTCTACTATCCAGTCGCTTTACCGACAATGATATGGTCGGAAAATCGTCCATAGATAAAATATACTCTAGATAGTGCGTGCGGTGTTATTTGCACGGATATATTGATAGGATTCAACCTTAACGCCTGTAACACACCTCCGCTACTTAACATAACAGCGCAACCGCAGTAATTTCTCCATGTCTTGTCCGTATGTAGGAGAAGTGGAACACTAGCGAAACGCCTGCTCTAACGGATAGATTTGACTATAATTCTATAACTTTCCTCGCGCGGTTTCGCCGATCTGCTCCGACGTCAGGCACACTTCCGCGCTTGTTCCGCAAACTACACTAGATCGCAGCGGAATTCATCCAGCGGTTTCGCTACTCGTATTCCGCAGCGGAGGTGTGCTACGGGTGTGACACCTTTGACACGCATCTCTCCATCTGTACTTTCTTTCATCAAAGGTAATGTGTGTGTGTGTGTGTTTGTTTGTTTTGGTTCATTGTTATGGTGAAGCGGTTATTTTAGTGGAAGTGGGGCCCTTGTTTAATTCATCCATTTGACATCATTTACTGTACAACTTAATAATAATTTGAAATACTTGTAAATTCAATATCGTATTAAATGTTGTTCCTATGGTTGTAAATATGAATTTCAATTTGTAACTAGTTGGAAACCCAAACGCTAAAGACGTAAACCCTAATTTGAAGTTCCGTAATCCAGAGTAAATTGATTAAAGGGCCTGAAGAGGAGTAAAACATAATAGAGTAGGTTTAGTTATGGTAATATGCGATAGTAAAGCTTTAGATGTATATTTAAACTAAAACTATTATTGATTATTATAAATTAAAGAGTCTAGCTCTTGTCGGTGCAATGATGCAATTTATTCAACTTTTCTTTTCCAATGCGGTCTCTTTTACTTATTAAACTATGTAGTTTAAAATCAGAAATGTCAGTCAATGTCATTTTTGCATATTTATATTTATCAACACCATTGTCAATGTATGTCATTTAGCGTTGGTTGTACGCAAATACAACCAACTCATGCTGAGACAGGGACCGTTTTGTAACTTTAACAAACTGTCTATGTTTTTTGTTTTATAATTTTGTATGTCTGTGTTTGATTTACAAATAAACGTTTCTATTCTTTGTATTCTATTCTATTTACAATTGAACAATTGAGCTAACTGCAGACTGTTTCAAGCAGTCCACAGGTAGCTCAACTGATCCATAATAATGCCAGTCGGAAGCGTCCCCAAGACGCTGGCTGCGTTGCCCCGCTGTATGGTAATGCTGATGCGCTCTGATATAAATTGCCTTTAAAGGTACTTCAATAATTGTTGTTCACATTTAAAAGTGAACAATGACAAAAAACTTTATAAAATGTAATGCTTACTATGCAACTCTTCACATAGCACCAAGAATAACAATGCTAATGTTCATCTTGACAAGTAGGTATAATAATATTTTTTTATTTATTTGGAAAACATACAGATAATATAAACGAAACAAAAAAACACTTAACTAACACTTTATCCAGCAAATTTTATAATAATAATAATGCTGGATAATCCATACATCGTCATCTGGCTAAGTCATCTAGCCCCAAACCAAGCAGAACATGTGTTATAGGTATTAAATAACTGATATACTGTATATAATACGTTACTAAAACTATATGGCTATTTTAAAAATAATTTATTATAATTATGCTTAGTAGCACGTAACAGCAAACCAGATAACAAGATATAAATTAATTGATTAAGATTTATTTTGTAATTTTTAAATTATTGTTATAGAAAAAACGACATGTACTGTTTTTCTTTAGATCAGTTCTATACTTTCTTAAATATTACTCTTCGAAGAAAGGACCCTATCACAGTTAGAAACTGAAATAAGACCTTGTTTACAGTAAACGTTACTGAAACTTTTGATCAATTAGTTATATAAATGCCAAATTATACTGAAGTTGAAATTCAAGTTAGTGGGGTCCAATCAAGTAAATCGAAAAGGGGTGAATATGGAGTCTCGTACATATAAATAAGATACGAGCAAACCCACAAAGTTAATGTAGTTGAAAACCTTCGAGTTTAAGAGCTTATTGATGTAGGTAAGTACCTACAAACTAACGGGTAAGTTACAAGTTGAAATTAGAGGAATTTGAAAACTAAGGTGTATTTCATGTTAGCCATCGATTACCTTTAAATAGAAATTGTATAAAATGAATTAGGCTTTTCGTCTACGACGCTACTCAAAAGAAACTATTTGTAAAGGATAAAAATATCCTTCAGAATTGATAAGTAACTAATTATAATTTAATTAGAAAACGCAAAACTAGTCTTACGGCTGTTTTCAGAGTAGACAATAATAGTAGTAAACACGTAAGAGGAAACCAGATAGTTATTTTATGAACGTTTGCATAGTTGGTTTATGAAAGTAAAATAGCTCTCCTAAATACCGTGAACAGAATAAAGATGGTGCAAGCTAAACTAAAGTAACTCTAAACTGCAACCACGACGTAGTATTATCCAGTCTGAAAAGTTCTGATACAAATCGAAGTTTCAAGAACTTTGCGGCGTAACACATCGATAACTTTCAAGAATATAAACATTGCTTTAGCTGTGATAATATTTTGTTGCGGAATTTTCTCAGTAAGCGTGTAAGTTCTATTGGCTTTTGTATAGGTTATTTTATCTATTCTTCCCCATTATCAATATCTTTTTGGTGGATCATCTATTACGCCATTAATGTAGGTATATATAAACCAACAGCCTTTAGGTAGTCTTAAATCGGTAGTTGACTTTGTACTTGCAAAACATATTCTATTCAAGTAAAATCAAAAACTAAATTAAAAACTTATTTCCACAAATACAATAAAAGTACACTTAGAAAAGGTCAAACACATACATACCCAGATTAAACAGAAACATACCCAAAACTTGGAAGGAGTCCAAACAAATACATGCCTCCATATCCGAGTCAGAACAAATCTAGCCGAGTTTAATCCAGTCGTTTTAATTGGCTAATATTTCGAGCACTTGATTGGTACAGCTGCATTCCTATATTTGGAATACATACCCTATATCGTCGCACAAACAGAGTCCTAACAAAATCTACTAATGTTATCGGATCTGAATCAGTTTATGGCCTACGTCTTTATTAAGTCCCTATTGTCTTTCTAATTATGGTAAACGAATTGAACAGTCGATTACACTGCAATGCTTGATTATCAGGCTGCTGTGTAGAATGAGCTTTATTGCAATGTGCTGAGATTCAATTTGCGCAGGCATCACGGTTTTATATTTCTGCTTTGTGATCTTTCTCCTTTACTTTTTGTTCTCGTGTTCTGCCTCTACCACAAAAGTTTACGCTGCGGCCGTATGCAATCGATACCAAAGTTTAGATTTTATAAGCCTCACGATGGGAGTCTAAAACTTTTACATCTATTGTTTTAAACTAGTTTTTTCCCATTTTATGTTCTACTTGTGTTCATAATATCTTGTTATTGCATGAACGTCTACAGATTCTTTATTAGTTTTAAGTGAGACAGAAATATGTTGCTAGTAATTCTTATTCTATGTCACCAGCTTATTACCAATCTGCATACAATCACATATTTGCATAATATCTTCATTCCTTCTCAGTTTGAATGGTCGGATTTGGTAGGCACATACGATGGTCGGATTGGGTACATGGCCGATATTGGTGCTTTTATGGTCGACTTATGCTCGGGTAATGATGCCCTTTTGTTTCTTGAAATATTTTTTACTTTGAAACAGTTTAGTTGAACAACGGGTTCATAGTGTTCTCTATTCGAATTTGAATTTATAACTTTGGTTCTACTTGAAAAGTTTCGTTAACGGTTTCAGTGGTTCAATTTCTCTCAGTAACTGCTTCTCAGCAATGGCTTCTCAAGAGTTCTGTACTAACAGCTATTTATTCTGTGGCTGCCCTCTCAATGAAACAAAGGCCGTGGTAAATAGTGTATTGTTCTGCAAGTGTTGAGGGGTTGGTTTTATACGGGCTTTTTCAAGTTTACAAGAGTTTTTGAAGTCTGATTTTGTAATGGTCGTTTTTTGGAGTACTGTGCGAACATTTTAAAATAAAAGTTATGTATATTTAATGCGAAAAAAGAATCTTTTTAAAAACTTCTGAGTTTTTATAGGTTTCTTAACGATAAAAGTGTTTTATGCGAGTTTACAATTTTGCTATTAGCAGACTCTACTTTTGCAATTTCGTCACCCCGTTTCCGTACCTACAATTCTTTATAACGTTGACAGATGGCACATTTCCGCTATTAAATTTTCCCATCACAATAAAACAATACAAACTTCTGAATATTCATAATCCAGCTGACATTCCGCGCGAAATGTTCTAGCTCGTGCGCCGGAGTCGGCCCGCCCTCAACGCTGATTGGTGGGCCAATTTTAAACTAGCCAATAGCAGCACAGCGGAAAACGTTCGGTAATTTCGACATAATTAGTCATGCGTCGGTATAATGAGGTAGATGAGTGTACTAAAGTTTTTGCACTGACAACTCTATTGTTGAAGGCAATTATTCGGTCTGCTTGTTTTGATGTGGCTTAGTTTTTTGGTCGTTAATCTGTTACGATGAGTTGAACAGGGCATGTGAATTTGTCACTGGTTTTATTTATGATGTTGTTGGTGAATTTTTTGCGTTAATATATCTCAACGAGTCTTTTACCTACTCGTTACCGTGGACTTTTAGTGGACACGCTTTTTCAAATTAATTCTTTTGTTTGTACAACATCAGCTAAATTAATTTAATGATGCTGTGCTAGGTGCACGGCATTACTATAAATATTATTAGAAAATTTAGTATGAGCTTGATTGAAAGGTACCTACGTACAATCGAATAAAATTCTCCCGCTCCACCTCATAAATCGGATATTTGATTTATTAGCCTCTTTATTGAATCGATCTCGTCACCTAATAAGATTATAGATGATCCCAATTGCCCTGATTCTTCTGCCAACGCTCTTTCATCCTTGACCTAATATTTTGGCACGTATCCAAATTTCCTAACGCAAATCATTCACAAATTACCATCCGCAACTTCTATAAATTGCGAGATAATCAATAACTAAACTAATAAATCCTGCGTGAGTCAAGCAAACACGACTTGAGCAAGTAATACTATCTTTACTGAGATTAAACGAAGGAAACAAAACAGCGGGGATCCCGATTTAGCTATGTTATATTGACATTTCAGATGATTTATGAACAATAAACACGCCTGGTGTGCCACCATATTGTTCTAAAGATTTTAGGATTGCGGCGTACAAACAGATAGATTTTATCGTCACAGAGAAATATCCAATGATAAGTTTCTACTTTATCATTGAATTCAAGAATTCAAGGGTATTTATGTGACGCGAACATTTTTAAGTCTTAAAAAGATTGTAAAATATTTTCTGGTTCTGATTCTCTCAATAAAATATTTTCTGATGATTTATTTGTACTCGAATAATTCATGTCTCATGAAGCTATTCTAGTATCGGGGTGTTGAAAGGAATGGCAATATTTGGCATTGGCTGAGTTTGTTACATCAATTTCCAGAGTTCCACTTTTTATCTAAAATATTCTGTGTGTACCCAATTTTTGGTTGTAATGATAAAGCCCACGTCCCCAATATTGCTAAAACATGCAAGCCCTATCCAATATGAAAAAGATCCCTTTTGCTTATGCCGAAATTGGTCGGTCTTAAAATGGGTATTTTGATACACAATATCGCCCATCCAAACAGTCCCACAAAATTTATACAAAATCTAATTTAGAAAACACTTTGTGAATAATCTAGACTTTTTGCAGAAGATTTACAAAAATAAAATTAATATAAAGACAGATTCTTGTGAAATGTCTCTACTATTACTTCTTATTACATGCTACAACGGCCCTAAAATAAATAGGTCTACATCTAAACTCTGAAACGTCTAAATAATTTTGTTTGCCAATGCTTTTGATGCCCCAAAAGTTGTTCAAACAACTTTGCCCCGAGTGGTAAACTAATTCCATTGTCTGTATGTCTATGACTTTGTTACTTGGGGCTAATAAAGGGATAGGGTAATATTTGGGCGGCGACCACCGAAGCGAGACTCCAATCAGGTCGGCCTTTGTACCGAGTTGTCCATGCGTGCAGGTCAGCCTCTTGACCTTATCATGCTTGAGATACTGTTTATTCAGTAATTGCTAAATCAAATATATAATTTACTTCCCTTTTTACCCACTATTTTATATAAATACCGATTGTATGACTTCTTTACTGGGTATTGTGTAGATATTTCTTTCATTTTGTGATTTATACGATACCATATTTAGATATTTCCTACCTTTAGTGTGATTGATCTTTTGAATGCTGCAAATTCCATAGGAATTAAGAACAGGATAGTAGGATAGAGGAAACAACAACAATAAATATATATACTAATAACTCTCAACACATAATAATTCTCAAAAACATAATGTCCTAAAGCGGGTTTCTGGAACGTTCACATTTGAAAATAAAAAATATTAGAGTAATAGTTATTTTCATATGTATAATTGCCCTCTATCCAAATATAATAACTTTAATTGTGAGCCACAATAATTTGAACAATAAACAAAGTGGTGGCCGATGTAAGAGCCGCCATCTTCCATACAATAATCTTCAAACCCCTAACAACCAAATCGTCTGAACTTTATTTTGAAACCTCTGAGGAGATTATAAATATTAATCTAATTTTAAACCAACGCAACATTTTCACGCGTCAATACAAGCCGTTAAACATCTTATTAACAGAATATAAATTCGTGCGGCTACTTATCAAGCCTTTCCGAATCCGATGTCAAGTTGTCTACTCGATGACAGGGATATTGTGACACCTCTAATTATTTCAACGGTTTGGTGCAAAGGAATAGTAGAAGCGTAGAATTTGCTTGGAGAACTTATTGGAAACACCACAGTGTGGATTAAAGAAAATGAAATTATTAAAGATCTAAACTCAGCAGCGCGTCGATATAGACTTTGTAGTGATGATTTTTTTAGTGACTTTGTAGTGGCATTTGAAAGCCTAGAACTTGAGTGGGTCTATGAAGAGTCATGCCATTTTGAATCGAACTAATAAAATACAATAATACATAAGAATTTATGCATATTATGATCATATTTTAATTGTTTAGGAAAATTCAGAGTTACAATGCAGAGATACCCCCCATAAATGGTAACAATTATTCCTTATTGTAAAATTTTAACAAAATACAATTTTAGTATAAAGCGATAACGATTTTAATGAATCGGAAACCAGTTACCAACTTAAACCGCTCTATTAAGCTCAGGATTGAATCTGGAATAGTGACGGGGCGTTCTAATCAACTTTCTCGGATCACTGCTTCGCAATGTAGTGAATTGAATATGAAAGGCATAGAGGTCTCACATACTAAGAAAAAGTATTTTCTGTATAATGCAGATATACAATCATCTTAGTGACTGGGTGAGTTTCATATAATGGTCAAAGTATGTATCCATTTAGGGTGTAGCAATGGAAGACTGGCCAGGGCAGGTACCTATCATATCAGGCATTTACTAAATGAATGACGATTTTTCCCATAAATAACAAGTTCTTTGGAGTCAGGCAAAAATGTATTATTTATTTTCAATGTAATGAAGTGATTAAAAATCTTACATTAAGTTCCGCTTGCACAAGGATATTTAACTAGTTAAATATGATTAGTGCGTTGACAAACCATAAAAAAACGTCAAATTAAAGTATTATTGATTTCTGATAGTATTGATTTCTAATTATCCCTGAGTGCTAATAGGCTAGGTAGGTTTCTCCAAAACACGAGAACAAGCCCGTTGGCAGAAACTAGTGTAAAATATATTCAGAGACTGTTTCTATGCTTTTAAACTCTACATGTGCAGACGAAAATGAAGTGACGACGGTTAGATCGGCGATTAAAACGTCTAGCACACTTCACGCCTCCATTGTATAGGTACCCGAGTTTAACTGTGTGGGTTTTACATACACTTGATATGAGGGAACGCATATCAAATACAACTGAAGCAATACTTAATAATGTAGAGGAGTTTTTATTAATATAAAATAAAATTAATAAGTAATGCGGAAAGCAAGAGAGGCCACTATTGGGCAAAACCAACAGTGGAAAGCAGCGGACAGATAATTAAATTTTTCTTTGTCTTTACATCTGATGGATATCATCTTAGGGTGTATCGTATTGTGCACCCGAAGATGATACCTACTATGAATAGCCCTTGCCTTTAGATTAACCTAGGTTTAGGCCTCTGTGTTAATGGCGTCGCCCCTAAATTTGAGTCGCAAAGACCGGGCCACTATATGGCCCGAGATCAAGGAATTTGAATGAAATATGCTAGACGTTAATATTGTAAGATATTAAATTTTTTAAATTGTACTTTAGACGAAAAGGATTTACGAAGAGTAAATCCATTATAAAACAAAGTTAGTACATTGAATATTGAAGTTTGAGATAAACACACAGCTTCGTTATTCGAATACATACGTGGGGCCTTTGTGAGGTCTTTTATGAGAATTAATCTTAAAGCGAGTGCTACATAAGGCGGATATTTTCTATTGTTTTTTATACCTTTATATTAAGATAAAATTTCTGGGTACGTAAGGGATAGAAAAAACGTTTATAATTCGTCGAATCGCTTACAATAAATTCGTCCGGCAGGAAAAATTGAACTTAGGGGGAATTTGAAATATCTAGCAATGTATTCTAATTTAATACGTGTGTATGTGAAAGTTATAAACGACGCAAGTGAAGATGTGAACTTACTTCCAAACAAGGATGGCACCGATGAAGATGCCAATGATAAGGACGATGGAGGCGAGAGCGATGACTGCCGACGTCTGCAAGGAAGGTCCGCTGTGGTTGTATGCGTCTATCTTCTGAAAGGGAGAGAAACAAATGTTAGGGAAATCATTGAAGAGATTATTTGACAATTGGTAATGTTCGGTGATGTTTAACATGAAAGTTATTTACAAACAACTTCAGAAATAGAGTGATAATCTAGAAATCAAATGTATGCAGCAGAAAAAGGTTGCGAACAAGGCTACATAGGCACTCGAAGTCAATGATTTAAGGTGGAAATATGTTGTTGGATACCACGATTCGAAGACGATAAACTCAAAATAAGTAAGTCGTGAACGATTAAAGTATAATTTTGAATGAAAATATTGTCCGGTCCTATAATCATTGCACTACCTACACACAGAGCTTAATTATTTATTATAATCAAGTTTTAAATAAACAATAAGCAATTTTTTATTAGACCAATCAAAAAAACGGATTAATAATCTACCTTTATTCCCAACTCACGTTTGCCCAATTTTAATGTGTCGCATGAAATTGATGTGTTTTTCATTTCCTTTGTTATACATATATAACGCCATATTGTCATAATTGCTATTCGGGTCGAGTGTTTCGAGGGGCTGCACTGCGGTGGTAGGTGCGTCCCAATTCTAATTATATTTCCGAAATTGCAGTAATTATAGTTGCGTGCGAGTAGGAATGGAGTTTGTGTGAAAATAAATGATAGCTTTATCATTTTTCAACGGTATATTTAAAAAGCAGTTCTAAACTCAAAACTCTGGTGAAACAGTTTAATATTGAATAGGGTCAATTTACAATAAAAAGTTAAACGTAATTTTTGATAGAACATTAGTAAGTAAAAGATGTTTCTGAATGATATAAGTTTCATCAGTGAAATCACACCGTTTGGCCTCTTTGACTTAGTTTAAAAAAAATTGTTTATATAAATTTAGTTTATTATGTATTGTGCTGATAACACGAAGAACTTTAATATCTATATAGGTATAAAATGAATATACCAACATGCAAGCCTTATGAAAGTTCTCAGTAAATAAATATTTTTCAAAACAAAATAACGAACGTTTTCCCCGAAACATTTTCATATAAGTACAATGGATAAAACACCATTGTATTAAGTAAAAACCAATTTTCCACTGATTTATTTTCTGCCAGAGAAAATATCGAACTATTCTGGGAAAATAACAAAACAACATTACGGCAAATAGGCTTAATAGCTATACGTGAGGCTCTCACCTCACCTTTTTAGAGAAAAAAATAATACATCCACTTAAGGGTCGAGGGGTGAAATGGGGAAGGGAAGTTAAAAAAGCTTTGTGTCAAAATGACCTTTTATAAATTGTGGCCCTTCGTGAGGGTTGCTTTAAAATAACGGTTATATATGTACACATTAAAGGTGAACGTTCCTTATGCCTAAGATTTTTATACAAGTATGTACATATGAGAAGATTATTGTTTGTTTTAATTCTTTATTATCAAAGAAAATTACAGTCAAGTAATATAAACAAATTAGAACAAGTTAAACTTACCATTGAAACAATTATAGGGTATTTTGTTCAATAACACTTTTGAAACTACTCGCACAAAGCTTTTTTTCAGTACATAATAAATCGAAATTATAAAGACTTTTTTGTATGTAAACTTTTCATATGGTTAAATCATTTTCAAAATTTTGATCGTAGATACTATAATATAATATAGCATACTACAAGATCCGTGTGAATGATGTAAATTTTTCAGAAATCATAACCCAGCTCCAAATAAGAGCTTGTATTATTTATTAGTAAGTAGTATACATAGCGACTTAATAATTAAAACAGTAATTTTTGGAAATCATTACCTTAATTAATTAGTAAATAGCCACTGGATTTAAATGCTGATTACAAACATAATTTCATTTACATTAAACAATTCAGCCTATATCAGTGACTATCTAAATATTGAATCAGTTGCCCAAAATCAAATAATGTCAATAATTAAATGACGGACCAAAACTACCAACCGTGAGGACTGCTTGTTCAAATAGGTGGGTATATAAAGGTTGTACAAAACGCTTTCTACATGTTGACTGTCTTCTTGAAACATATATATACTACCCATAACACAAGCTCGTCTTAGCTTAGGGGTAGACGCTGTTGTGTGAACCAGCATTATTTATTATTATTGCTATAAATAAAATTATATAATATTCAGGGCCCACCTTCCACAAAGCATTGTTATGAAACAAATTGACCATTATTGGTGAATTTATTTCTGCAGATCATTTGAGTCAAACGTTAGAATGGTCAAGGTCACCATATTCACAAATATAGATTTAAATGTAGGGCATGAATTGTATGACGTGATCAAACGACCCGGATTCATTAGCTTTTTTCGTATCCCATTTTATCACGTAGTCAAACAACAGTGTTATTCGTGATAATCTGAGATATACCCAGGAATACAGAGATACTCAACCTAAAGTGTCAAGAAGGTCACAAAAATGAGAAACTGGAGTGAATAGACTTTCTCAGTCGGACTTTTTCACAAAGAGCTAAAGAAGATACTGGTACTCCTGTAAATCATAAAAGTTTACGAATTTAAATTCTTTATAAAGCACCCGCTACACCGAGGGCAATCTTTCACGTTGCGGACAACGATTTATCTCCGCGGTCTCTGTAAACAGTGTCATACGAATTTATGAACCGTATAAAATGCGATCTGATTGCTGGATCTGAAGACCACCGCGGATCGCTCTGAGTGTGCTTAGTGCTTTATCGCATAGGTCAAGTTTAAATCAAGAGATGAAAAGGCTGCTTATAAGTGTTGAATGTCCTATATGAAGGTCTGCAGTCAGTTCTTCCTCGACAGCCTTTATTCGTCCACTGCTGGACGCAGGACTCCCCCTGATAAGTGCCTTATTGGCTTTTATCTCATGGGGTTAATGCCTATAATCCTCTCACTGGGCATGCGGGTTGGGGATCGTAGTTTGGTAGTAGAATTTTTCCGCAGGAGGCGCTGCTGCCCGCCTCCTGGTGGATATTCCTTAGTCGTCTCTTACGACACCCGCGGGAAGAGTTGGGGTGGTGCAAATTATAAACCAGACTACCTACACGCCAGTCAGTTCTTAAACGTATGGAATTTGTGGCATAATTGGTGTTTGAAGCATTTTTTTTATTACAGAATTATCATTTTTAACTTATAACGATAATTTATTTGTTGTGTATATTTTGAGTCTCATAATAATAAATGCGTTTAAGCAACCCTTGTCTAAAAACCCACTCAAAACTTTAACATTATCGATACGCTGTCTCTTCTTTGTCTAAACTTGTTTATCTAATTGTGAGCAGTGATAGAGCAATTTTAGTTTATAAATATGCATATTTTTGGTTCCGCCCCACCCACTATTATATTTGGTATGTAAATTAGTTGACGTTAACGTATGGGATGCATAATTCAACTGGAATATTTTGTTTGTTTGTTTGTTGTGCATTCGAACTATATGAATAAGCCTCTACGGAATACTATGATTCCACATTTAGGGTACTCTACATTAAAAAATTTTAATATAGAAGGTAAATCTGCACGTCAAAACCTAATTAAAATATAAATCATGATACTTGTGTATCATGATTTACACTTTACTTGGATCTGCCCGCGACTGCGCACGAGTTGATTCTATGGAAACATTCAATGGTTACTATTTCTTTTCCATAGGAATTGATAAAAGGAAGACCTTTGTTTTATTCCAGGAAATTTTAAGCCCGATCCGTTAAGTTGTTGTGGTGGGAATAAGTGAGAAACATCCATCTATCTATCCATCCATCCATTCAAACTATCGCATTTTAGTATTAGTTTGATTTGTGTTTATTAGGACTCTCTAACACTAAACAGTCAGCTCTAAAACCTAAGGCTTAAGAAATATTTAAATCAATCATGGTTAATAACACTTAAATCATTTACAACGGGATGTAAGACAAAAAGTTGAGGGTAGATCGGTATATCTGCCAATAAATAGTCACTCGCAATGCCCTCAGTTATTCCGTGATCATGGCGCATGAAACTGTGCCGAAATATTGGAAAGCTCAAAACTCAAATTATGATAAATATCTCGTTGTAAATGACTTTACTACCTATATAAGAAAGTTTGTACACTTTAAAATTTAGCAAAACCAGTGTGTGGTACCAAATCATAAATTAACACACTTCTCAGCAAAATTTCACAAGGAAAATGGAAAATTCAAAGTACACGCTGATAAAAACTTTTCAGCATCATCTAAGTCGACGTTAGGTAAAGTGGTGGTTAATTGAATTAATAATTTCGAAGCCCCCCTTTTCTTCAACTTTCTTAATTTCCGAAATTTCGCCTCCGCCGCAAACTTTTGACGATAATCATAATTTAGAGTTCACTACGAATGTAGTCGGGGGATTAGAAGCTTGGTTAATTGATATTTATTATCTGTGTTTCAATATGGCGACTTTTACTGTATCTATTTTAGTTCAGGGTGTTTTGGATGTTTTCTATGTATCATAAAAAATATCTAGCTGTGTAGTGTATTGTATTAAGATTATCAGTTATCTAGTACCCATAAAACAAGCTCTGCTTAACTTGGGCTAGATAATGATGTGTGAATTGTCCAGGGTATTTATTTATCTTTACTTTCACAAAAGCGAAAATAATTCTGTTTGTTACCTTTTCACGCAGTAAGGGCTGATCGGATCTTAATGAAATTTGGCAGTGTGATGTAGACAGTATCTCGGGGATGGATATAGGTTACTTTTTATACCGAAAAATAGTGTGCGAAGCCACGGGTAGAAGCTAGCTTAGATTATATAAATAATCTGTAAAATTAGAATTAACCTTTATTGTATGGGGTCAAAACGTAGTTTTGTTTGCATAATATATTATTCTACATAGGTATATGTACATACCCATAATTTAATATGTATGGTGATGAAAATGTGATGATAGTGATCATGATCATCATCTTTTAAATATAAAATTACTATATTCTGTCCGTAAGGAAGATCCTTCCTCCAAAGTGATCTTACCTTCAAATCCAGAATAGATTTATTCATTTCCAACAGTTAGGCAATGTGAATAAATTTTAAAAACAAAGTATTACGAACACCCATAGCTTATAAAAAACATGCAATAAACCAGCTCCCAACATTTCCTTCACTGGACCGACCCAAATTAATTAAGCTTTTATTCAATATTTTTTTCGATGGCAGTCCCCTTTATTAATTAAGGACAGGCATTGACAAATCGGCTACCGTCTCCAGATAGACAGCGCGATAAACTGAGGCGGGAAGCGGTTTAGGGATGGGACACAACGAGTGTAGTCTTGTATGTGTTTCTATTCTTTAAATGCAAGAAGACAAGTCTTGCATTTAGAGAAAAGAAACCAAAAAAACCTTTTATAATAAATAATACGTAAATTTGTAACATTTAACTTCTAAAAATACTATCTTCTGCCCGCGTGTTCGCATGCTTATTTTCGGTACAATAAGTAGCCTATTATTTAAGTAAAGTTTTGTTCTAAACATACGCCTTTCATCTTGATCTGTTCAGTAGTTTTGGAGATCAGGTAACTAAAATTCAGATTTCACAAACTTTCGGCTTTATAACATTAGTAGGATAGGATTAGTACCTTCTAATAATATGCTTAGCCTACATGTCATCCATCAGTATACAACCAATAATTTTTGATTAATTAGAAAATGTTTGTTATGTACCAAGTGTACAAAGACGAACTGGTAAAAAGAAAAAATGTCGATAATGAGAGATGGACATGACAAATGGACATGACCAATCAATTATTGCAGAGATGCTTCCGCGTTGTTATCTAATCTCTTCTGAATTTTTTCTCTCCAAGATTTTGTTTCAGTCAAGACTGTTCAAGACCAATCTTACCGCATCCCTTCTACTTTAAATATTGTATCCACGAAGATTCGTGCGATAGGCCGCCGTGAGATATGCCCAATAAATTGTCCTCTACCGATGACGGATCCCGGCACAGATAGTGCCATCTTTTGACAAATCGACGTACCTTTTTGAGGACTTGGGATGCGCTTAGATTTTATCAAGCTCTACCTGTAGAGTATGGAAGATGTTTTTCTTGAAAGGAAATAATTGCACTCAGTTTTGGATTTATCTTATTTTATTTTGCGATACGGTATGACTTATTCGTTCATAAGTTTCTGAAAAGGGATTTTTTGTTACCTAGGATCTTCAAAACTATTGAACAGATCAAGATGAAATTTAGCGTATATTTAGAGACTTGGATAATATGCTACTTATTATACCGAAAATATGCCGCGGTCAGAACCTAGTTAATTTATATTATACATAAAATAAATAAAACATAATACATTTATTTATTTTTTCCTCATAAGTCGCGTTAGTGTAAAGTTTCGAATCCAGTTTTGGAAGAGTATATTGTTGTTCTTTCTTTTTATTTATATATATGTACTTAGGTACCTTTGCAACCTACTTATCGGTTGAATTTGTCTAGTATCATAAATAACGCTCATTCACACTTTTCACCACCATTGTGAACTAAACTCAACATCTTTTAGTAAGAATAATGTTTACGTCGATGACCGCCCGTTTTATTTATAAACATTACAAAGAACTCTACGTTTTTATTGTAGGCATCAAACAGAAGGAATCTGACCACTTCAAAGGACTACAAAAACATTCAACCTACGCAGCACACAAAGGTTTTCTTTAAGAGTTTAGTTTGAATAAAAACGTAAGTTTTTTGTAGTAAAAATAGAGTTTATGCGTGGTATAAAAAGATGGGATTTAAACTACAAGCTTCTAGATCGTGCTTTGTCGCTCTGTTTTGTTTTACGTTGACACTCGGTACCTGGGCTTGCTTTTATAATTTAGTTAGGGATGTTTATGGTTTTGCGAAGGCCGGTTCTCACCTAAGCAACAGCCGACCAGTGATTTTTGTTAAGCCTGGTATCCACCGCGAACGGAGCGGACACATTTAAACTCGCAAGAGTAATCTGCATACTTGTATTTCTACCAAAAAATAGTCGAGGTAAAAGGACTCAGCTAGGAGAAAAAAAATCGAGCAGCAAGCAGGTAGTAAGCATTTAAATTAACTCCGTTCACTCATCTCTCATTTCCAGCTCACATTCCCCTTTCGCGGTGGAAACCCTGCTTAAAAATTACACATTGTCAAAATTGTAAAAGCAAGACATGACATGACCTGACCTACTTAGATTTTTAACCCCCGACGCGAAAAGAGACGGTGTTATAAGTTTAACGTGTCTATTTGTGTATCTGTCTGTGATATCGTAGCTCCCAAACGGATGAACTGATTTTCGTTTAGTTTTTTTCGTGTCATAGATAATTTTATCCCGGGTGTTCTTAGCTATTCTTCATGAAAATCTGCCGAGGGGTTTTTAAAATTTTTAATTTTGTTCTTTTTAATGGAGAGAAGCTAGGTTGCCACTAGGATGTCATGTTCAAATAAGCAGTGTATATAATACATTAATTTGACAGTCCCACGTAAAAAAGCGCCCTCTTTTTAGTCTGATCGAACTATTTTTGACATTATGAAAAATCCACATTCTAAGCTCTCGTGATAACTTACTCCATGCCGTGCGCCGACTCTTCGCTTTGAGTGGGAACCAGTCCTTATTTCGAAATATTTCTAAAATAATCAAATATAACATGGAACTCCTCTTTTTTTCCTGAAAGCCCACATAATTTACCTACCACTAACAAGCGCCTATAAGGTGTTCTTATGACTCTTTATAACACCGAGTTAATAAAAAATAACCACACAAAAGGTCAGAATCGCAGCTAAAAGGCCAAGGTCTCAATCAGGTTCAGAATTAATTGGTATAAGACCACCAGAAAATTTTAGACCACATATCCTGTGGTTAACTGACAGGAGGTAGATTAACTCGTTATGTGTGTTATCGACAGCACCACCTACGTTTGGGTACCTGAGACCTTAGTATGAGTTTTGTATCGTAAACGTCACACTAATATTATAAATGCGAAAGTTTGGATGGATGGATGGATAGATGGATAAATAAAATAAAATAAATAAATAAATAATGCTGGACAATTCACACAGCATTATCTAGCCCCAAGCTAAGCAGAGCTTGTGTTATGGGTACTAGATAACTGATATACTTAATACAATACATTACATAGATAGATATTTTTATTATACATAGAAAACACCCAGACCAACGGAACAAATTTCTGCAGATCGTACACAAATTTGTTCCGAGGCGGGGATCGAACCCGCAACCTCCTGCATCGCAGGCGGACCTTGCGGATGGATGGATGGATCTTTTCACGCCAAAACTACTGAACAGATCGGGCTGAAATTTTGCATACAGGTAAGTCTAATCGTGGAATCAAACATAGGCTACTTTTTATACCATAAATCAGTTCCCATGGGAAACAAATCACATTTAAACGTTTCCATAGAAACAACGCGTGCGAAGCCGCGGGCATAAACTAGTAATTTATAAAACAAAACATTGCACATTGCGATTCTCGACGTAACAGGAACCGATTCTCTACTTGGTATGTTTTTTATTACAAATGGTTTATGATAATATGTTAGCCTTTTAATAAATAACTAGCTGCTGCCCGCGGCTTCGCCTGCGTAGTTCTCGTTCCCGTGGTAATTCCGGGATAAAACATAGCCTATGTCCGTCTCCTGGTTCTAAGCTGCCTCCCCACCAATTTTCAGCCAAATCGGTTCAGCCGTTCTTGAGTTATAAATAGTGTAACTAACACGACTTTCTTTTATATATATAGATTTATAAGAAACCAAATGGCATTTTTTTATATCTTATCTATCTCATTTGCACTAAATAATCAGTAGTCTATAAAGTTATACATAAAAGAAAACTGATGTAAAACCGGCAGATTTCATATTCTGTCAAGTTTATATAAAAAGAAGACTTCTTAATAACAACAAAAAAATCTATTATATAGATAGAAATTACCTTTAAACGTTTATAGAAACAACGCGTGCGAAGCCGCGGGCATAAACTAGTTAACTTTAAAAGTTTTTGCTTGTTTAAATTCAAGCGCCTTCAGCGCCCTTCTACTGGATGCTGAGAGGAGCTACATTTTATAGTATGACAGCGATTCAAAAGTTTTTACGAACTCGATTATAGTTTTGTAATTATTTTGAGTCATCTTGTTCAATTTTATCAATAACTATTTTGACACTAGGCACCGACAAAGTACGCACTTTGTAAATTCTAATAAGAAGAACTAGTTTTTAGCTAATTGTATTAAAATTGTACAAAAATGTTAAAAGAGCCCAATAAAAACGAGTAGGAAAATGCGACTCGACTTTACTAAAAACCGCAAAGAATTTAAGTCACTAAAGCGAACAAAACTACGTTTTTACGCTGAAGTTGGGTACAGTCAGCAACGAAAATCACTGAAGGATAAAATCCACGCAAATTATTATAATGACATTCAGTAGTATTCCACTAAAAGATAATCCAAAGATCAGGTAGGTATATTATAATCGATTTGACAGAAGTTTTCATCAAAAACTTTTATCAAAGTTAATCGACGTCACTGAAAATCGATTTTTTTACATACAACACACATCACCTTAATGTGTTAATTTACTCTCCATAACTGTAGTTCCTAAGCTGTGTAACTGTATACCTAATTTATTATATTAGGTAGCTATCTCTCAAAATACAAGGTGCTCTAACAGGGTTTTTATTATTTTAGCATAAGAGACATTTTTTAAACCTTCTCATAAACTGTAAAAGGATTGCTAAATAAATACAATAAAAACTTAATTTTATGGTCAGTTCGTGTCCATCCACTTTCTATGCCGACTGTACCGACCACGACCACCAGACAATTTCTCAGAAGTGTGAATCAGAGGATCTACGGAACACCTACTGAGTTTTCTTATGAAAAGGTGTTGAGGGTTATAGGCGACTTGACAAGTTAATCTGAGTTCTTTATTGAAGGTATAAATGTTCGCAAAGTTTTTTTGTTGTCTGCCTGGGGCTTGAATCATCAAATTATCAGATTTTATAAGTTACTACTGGACCAATTAGTGAATAATAAATGAATAAGGCAAGGAGGAAAACAAGACATTTAGCGCATCTCGAATATTATTATAGATTTATTTAGGTACCTTCCTACCTGTGACTTGACTACGAAAGTTTACGTAATTTCTTAATAAATATCCAAATTAAAATAGGTGATTCTCAGCGTTTTGTTGAGTGGGGTGAAAAAAAAAGAGAAATTTCACATCGCCTTTATCCGTGCGCGATCAGACTGGAATGGTACCATTTGGAACTGACACAAGCGCAGTCGAATATCTACTTTGAAAAAGTTTCATGCCTTTTTGGCTTCACCACTGCGAACCCGGCCTATCACCATTACCCCTGATGGTAGGTTAGGACAAAACCGTAACACAAAAATCGTATCAAAGTCAACGTCGTCGTACCAAAACCAACCGTACCAAACCAACCGATTGGTATTTATTTATTTAAAGACCAACAGTTTTAATATTATATGTTTACAAATAATATTATAACTACGTCTATTACGTTTAAACAGCCTGTACAGGTCTTTCAAAATATGGTATTTACGTAATTATGCTCCTACCAAATATGTACATTACTCAAATAAATCTGCCTGAAACTGCCTGAAAACCAGCGCAGTATTGGGCAAATGCTTAAACACTGCATCATGCTGAGGCAGGGACCCATTTTACCCTTGACCATTACCTATCTCTGTAAATATAAGTACCTACCTACTAAATAAGCTGTTATCTGTGTTGTCTTCTGCCTAAAATATAAACTTGTACTTACGTAGACTCGTGTGTGCCTGCTAATGTGTTTTGTTTTGGGTAAAATAAATTATTTCTCTCTCTCTCAACAAAAATCCTCTACAACCGTATTGGAACTGATTGATTGTTACCAATCTTACAAAAATCGCATATTTTAGTGTTGCATGACAACGCTTGGATTTTATCTGCCAGAAATGAGACGTAGATGTTTACTTTGACAAGATTCTGTCCCATTTTGACTGTGCGCGGACCTTGATCTTTGTTATGAAACCCGACGACTGTTAAATTAGACACATTTTTTTTAAACCCTTCCCTCTTCGCAGTTTTGCACGAGTTGTTTCTATGAAAACGTTTAAGATTATTTCTATCCCGTGGGAGCTAATTTATGGGATAAAAAGTATGTGTCATTCAAGGTAGTATTCAACCTACATCAAGGCAAAATTTTAGCCGGATCTGTGCAGTAGTTTTGGCGTGAAGACGTAATAAACATACTTACATACATCCATCCTTCTATCAATCCATCTATCCATCCAAACTTTCGCATTAATTATAATATTAGTGTGAGACGAAAACTCCAAAATACAATCGTCTTTAGTTTCTTGAAAAAAAATACAAGTTTAAACTATTATAACTGTAGATAGGTAGGTAGAGATAAACCATTCTAAAAATGCACGCCGAGTGTAGGTACCTATGAAGTTTTGTGGAGGGGGCGTGCATCCATTACGGATGTAAGCGGGTTAACTACGAACCTTATTTGTGTTGGAAGAACACAAACGTTTCATCACCTAAATCCGTGGTGAATTCATCATTTTTAGAATTGTTTGTCTCTACTTGCTTAGTAGAAATTTGTCAGTAACAAAAGGAAACAACTGAGCTAAAAGAGATTTAATTATTTAAACTTCAACAACTTTACACTCTCTTTACTTATAAGTTAGGTAGTTAATAATTTATCTCTGTCATCATAATGTGAGGGCATTATAACTTTACTGAAAGTTATTCTAAAGTTATTTAGTTACCAGCATCTGTCTGTGACTTTATATGCCATTTAGATTAAATAAGTTTAATTTGTCAATAGCTTATTAATTGAAAACAATAAAAAACCCGATTTGGTCTCCGCTTTTTACATTTTCTCGCAAAAAAAGGAGCAAATTTAATTAAAGAGTATCGAAATAACAAGGTAAATAGAAACATTCGAAATGCATAATCGCGGTTAAAAATAGGTTGATTTAAGTAACATTGCAGAGCTAAAGGAAAAGTTAATGCATTGTTGCTGTGTCCGTTTGTATCGCAAAAGTTGTAATGGTAGGTAACGAAAAGGCCTTCCGACGGAATTATTTCATCGTTACATTAATTTGATGGTTGGTAAAAAACTAAAAAACCAATATTATGTTCCTATTTTACATGGTTTTCCAAGTTTTGCAAGACGAAAACTAGAATAAATTATCGGACGATTTTGGTATCATTTTCTTTACAAAACAAAAAGATTATGATCAGATCAGTTTAAATCAGCCAAATTTCATGATTCTAAGTCTACGGGATGTACCCTATAGGTTTTATCTGCATGTGATTCCCTTGAAAATTGCAAAACTTTAACCGCTCTGTAACTTTTAATTGCGTTGATTTACAAGTTTTATTTATATCGAGGCTCCAAGAAGTTACGAAAGTGAGTATTTGATGTTAATTTCAACTCGATACCTTCCACGCGTTCCTGAGAAAAGGGTGACACACCCACAGACAGACAGACAATAAAATGATCTTATAAGGGTTCCTTTTTTCCTTTTGACGTACGGAACCCTAAAAAACATACAAACAGCCGAACGTAGAACGTCTTTTTCTTGGAATTCAGTAAAAAAGTCGCATGACACAATACGTGAGCAAATCCGAAAAACACCTGTTTTTTAGTTTAAAATGTAAATACGAAAGTCGCCTCTAAGCTTAAGTAAACAAGCTCTGAATCAGGCAACTTGTGTCCATCTTCCAAACTAACATTTGTTTTAACTGTAAGCTTTCTCTTGACTCTACAAGTTTGCTCAAAAGCTTGCACGGCCATGTTTGCCGAAAACTAGAGGTTAATTTTAACATCTGGGGGAATTTGCTGAATATCTACCAACATATGCCTTACTTATAGGTAGGATTGGTATCATCAGTCACAAGATAAAAAGTAAGCATTTTAGGAAGTAAAGTTTTATTTTATTTTTTAGTAAACGTAGGTTGTTAATGGACTTGTAAATATAATTTCATTATTAATTATTATATTATTTTTAATTAGTCAATATGGTAATCTCATAATTAACACAAATTCTGCTTGCTTTGGGGCTAGGCTTGACGATGCTGTGTTAATTAACATAACTGATTTGAGCTTTCAAATAAATAACAGTTTTTTTACTTTTACCGAAATTCGTATTAGGTTCAGCTGCTGGGATTAAAAAAAACTATTACGTGAAGAAACATTGAATCCTTTGCTAATCAAGAATTGTCTTTCAAAGGTTTCATATTTACGTTACAAAGACGCGCATTTTCTTTTTTAACCCTCGACGCAAAAAGAGAGGGTTGTTATAAGTTTAACGTGTGTGTTGTGTATCTGTCTGTGGTATCGTAGCTCCCAAACGGATGAACCGATTTTCGATTAGTTTTTTTTGTGTCGTAGATAATTTTATCCCGAGTGTTCTTAGCCATGTTTCATGAAAATCTGTCGGGGGGTTTTAAAAATTTTAATATTGTTCTTGTTTCAAGAACAAAATAATATTACAATATGAATGTGGGCGGGTTAACTATGAACCTAGATTGCGTCGCTCGTTATGAAATGAATTGATGGTATTCTTCCAACACAAACAAGGTTCGTAGATAACCCGTTTACGTACATAATGAATTCGTCATACGACAGTTATTATAGTAAAATTTTTTTCTAGTTAGGATATGAATCGACGACCTTCGTTGGAACAGACACCCGCTAAGCCAACGCTCTACAATGTAAATACAGACAGAAATACAATCCAGACGTGCCCATTAATAAAGCGAACACAAAATCCACTCGTTTTATAGCCTATAGCAAATAAACTGGCTTTAAACAGCGCATTATTATCTGAATATTGCAACTATAGCCTCAACTGCCAATTTCTGTGATATTCAGGATCGGGTGAACATTTGGTTGGTTAAACTTGAATTTCACTGGGATATTCTATGCCAATTTCTAACGGTGGCATAGAGCAAATTGATAGACAAGGCTCACGTTGCGAAGCTTTGTTAGTTTCTAGTTACTACTCGTCTGCGGTTTTGCATGCATTTAATATCTACTGGGACCATTTTCATGTTTGTCCTGAAAGTAGTGATCGAAAATCTAACTTATTTTCTATAAGAGTCGTTTTCTAAAGCGGATTTAAAAACAGAATTCAAGTCAAAGCACTAAAAACAAACAAACAAATAAATAAATAATGCTGGACAATTCTCACACAGCACCATCTAGCCTCAAAGTATATGCTACTCAAAGCCTGTGTTATGGGTACTAGATAACTGATATACCTAATACGTTAAATACATAGATGGATATATATTTTTTTATACATAGATAACACCCAGACCAACGGAACAAATTTCTGCAGATCGTATACAAATTTTGTTCCGAGCCGGGAATCGAACCCGCAACCTCTTGCGTCGCAGGCGGATTCTCGCCCGCTGCGCCACTAAGGTCGTCAAACAGCACACACAACCACAGCTTCATACATCTTCTAGAACGGCCCAAACAATAAAAGTTAAACAATAAAAAATATTTCTGAGCCCTTTTTTCACTCTCTGTAGCGGCTACAGAAAGTGCTTAAGAGCTCAGAAACTCTCCTCTTCATTTTAGCATTACATCATCATTTTTAATTAACTTTTGAGTTATGGACCTGCGAACATTAAATAAATAATAAATAAATAATGTTGGACAATCCACACAGCATTATCTAGCCCCAAGCTGAGCAAAGCTTGTGTTATGGGTACCTACTAGAAAACTGATATACTTAATACAATACATTACATAGATAGACATTTTTTATTATACACAGAAAACATCCAGAACACCCTGAACAAATATCTGCAGATCGTACAAACATTTGTCCCGATGCGGGAATCGAACCCGCAACCTCCTGCGTCGCAGGCAGAACTTCGCCCGCTGCGCCACTAAGGTCGTCAATATTGTCAATAGTATAGTATTCTACCCATATGGAGAAACTAGATAAAGCTCGGTCCCGGACCCATATAAATAAAAATATAATCCTAATAAGCACATGTTTTAACTTGCTACAAAACCTAATTCATTCCCACAAAACAGTTATCTTTTCAGAACGTGCACACAGGCAAACAAAGTAGAAAATATGACGGTTTCGTAAAAACATAAGCCAAGAGTCATTGCCGGTAAGACACTGTTTGCTCACTGCGATAAAAGGTGCAGTTTGTTTGCTCATTGCTTAAGCTTTGAGTCAGAGTAGATGTCACTTGCTGGTGCGACCACGTTGTCATTAGTTTTAGAAGAAAGTCACTTAATTATGTATTTTAAAGTAGCTATAATACCATACGTATAGATACCGCTAGATACCGTTTACCTCCGTGCCAAATAATAGGATCTGTTTAGGCGTTAAAAGATTCACAGACAGACAGAATTCCTTTAGCTTTTATAATGTTAGTGTGGATTCATACTAAACCACTTCACGAAAATCTACCTTACTTTAACATCTTTTCAGTTCCTATAGCTCAACCTCAACCTCAACAGCCTGTATTGGTCCACTGCTGAACGCAGGCCTCCCTCATGACCGCCTTGTTGGGTTTTATCTCATGGGGGTAATGCCCATAATCCCCACGCTGGGCATGCGGGTCGGGTATCGTAGTTCGGTGGTAAAATTGTTCTGCAAGAAGCGCTGCTGCCCGTCCCCGTTGGATATCCCTTAGTCGCCTCTTACGACACCCGCGGCAAGAGTTAGGGTGGTGCAAATTCTAAACCGGCACCACACAGTTACCTATACCTACAGATAAAAATGTTTAAGTAGCGACTCAACGAACAAACTTAATGAAACTTTTACGTAGTGAAATATAGACACTGATGATAAGAATTCAAATCAGCGAATAAAATTTGAGCTCTAAGATAACAACATAAAAACAACAAATGTCAAATTGAGAGCCTCCTCCTTTTTTGAAGTCGGTTAAAAATAAGTAGCAATCGTATGTCCAATAACTTCAAAGTTACGAGGCTTTTCAAAATGTAAATACCGCGTTCCTATTTTACATAATTTGTTATATTTATGAAGCAGAATAAATTAAGTCGGTTATGATTTCAAATACGGTTGGATATTATGACCCTTGACTTGAAATTTGACCTATGCCACTATAAGATGTCAAAAATAACCATTAGGCCTAGGAAGATACCTAGTATTATTATGAATATTTGTCACGAGACACGTTTGGCTACCAAAGCATCAAAGCATTTCCGACCTTAAAGGCTATGTTAGTTTAGCCTTAGCGAGTATTTCCCTACTTTGCATAGCAGGTTCATTTTTCAGTGCTTATTGCCCGCCAGCATCCTTCATATAAATTTTATTACTACTTTGTACTAAACCTGATTATATGTTCTTATTTTCAGGCGTTGTCGACCATCCAATTTCAGGATGGGTTATTTTTTTATTGTTATTTTCAGGATGAGTCAACTCATCCTGATCCAAAAGATGACGTCATAGATTTGATATAGTTTTACTTCTTTTTTATATAAGTTTAGATAAAGCGCTAAATTAGGCACTTTTTTAAAACCAAAAATGTCAATAGTTCGTAAAATTAAAATGGCATAAACCCTAGTGCTTATATGGACATGACATCCCAATGACCACCTTCATTCTTCGAAGGAAGAAAGATCCCTGCCGTCTTTTGAGCTCTAGATATATTTTATTTTCTGTTTGGAAAATGCCTTATTATGCGTGTGTAGCTATTGTTTCGTAGTGTCAAATAATAGTTTTTTAGTGATGGAAGAATGGGGTCGGCGTGGTGGGTTCGCCAGCCCCTATAGGAGGAACCTATAGGAGAAAGAGGACACGCCAGTCGAGCCGCGGTAGGTTTTAAATGTTCCCGTGGTTCGGCGAAAATGGCAAGAGAGGGACACCGGAGAGGTTTTTAGTGGGTATTACGTCCTTCTCAGGGCGTCGAGACCCACATAATTCTGGTCCCCCTCAGACCAGTTTATTCGTAAACGAATGTTTTCGCCGAATAAAAAAAGGATGTACAATTCTATTGGGTAGTAGGCCTACTATCCAATAGAATTGTGAATCCTTTTTAAAAGTTAGGTGGCCACCTTTTACATTTGAAATATCAGCTGCAGAAACTGTTATTTATGACGTTTGATTAATTAAATTAAATTCATTTATTGATTCAGAACAACTAAATAAATCAAATTTCAAGATCCATAGATAAGAGTAGTAAATGTTACACAGTTTCTGATTAACGAAAATTCAAAAAATTCAAAGAAACATAGGATTAATTTAAATAATAAACTTGTTTGGCACAAGGGTTGATCAGATTTGACATCCAGTGCAGATTACTGCAATGTCTGTCAGCCAGAATTCCTATCAGACTGTTGATGCTGCCCAGCATCCAGCGCTTAACAGAATAATAGCAGTTACTGTGCAGTTTATAGCAGAAGTAGTATGCTATGGACTGTGGTATGACACACGACTCTGTGTATGTTTGAGTTGGATTATGAAATCTAGCGAGTCAGACGGATCTCGTAGTTAATCTCTGGTTAATAACGGATGCTTAGCATAGATTAGTAGGAGCAACGTTTTGAGGAATCTCAGATATGTAAATGTCTATGAAACATTCAACGCTTTAATGAAGCCGCTATTTCTGATATTTAACTTACTAATTATTCAATTATGTAAAATATGGAAATATTTATACTTGACTGACTTCACCCGCTACTGGGTGAAGATCTTCATTCTTACCTATATTCTTGTGCTAGTATTTTCGGTCTGCTCACTGCGAAAATCTCATCAAGGTTCACGTGTCTATATCGTCCGCCCATAATCTAACCACCGTACACTGCGACCATCTGTTACTACGTCCGTAACTTTACAGGTTAACGCTTTTTCTAAAATGCCATTCAAATCTGAGGGCACCCAAACACCCACCGCGTTGAATGCTAACGTTAAGGCATTCTACGCACGTGCATTGATCAGCTTTGATATCAACATTTGAATTGGATGATTGAGACGTGAATGTTATTTATTCAGAAAACGTTCCATAATCTACTAATCCATTGACATGTTTTAGGTCAAGCTTGAATTTATAAATAGCTTACTTCGAACTGCCCACACATGTAATGGAGACGTTATGGTTATGAGATGCAAAGGTTATGTGTGATGCTTCCACAAAACAAAGTGCTTAATTTAAGTAGTTATTTATGAAGTTCAAACAAATAATTCAACAGAAACTTGGGATTAACGGAATATAAGTACCTCGGCAAAAGTAGTAAGTATAGGTAGGTATTAAATAAGGCACCCTTTTCTTCAGTCTGCTAGGTAAAGTATTATCTATCTATCTATATATTTTGGAGTAAAAATATGCCTGTATTTGTACGAAAAGCATTAGTCTTATTACTTTACTAGCCGGGAACAGCCACTGCTGAGTATAGGGCTGTTCTTTAACATAATGTGTGTTGCCAAAGATCATCTATTGCTCTGTTGTAAAGTGTGTGTTGTGTTATACAGTCTTAGGATTTTAGGAAGAAAACTTACTGGTTCGTTGTCGCAAGTCTCGAGGTCCGGTATAGGATCGTCCCCACAGTAATACTCCGAATGTAAGAAGGGAGGTCGTGGCGGCGGCGGCAACAAAAACTCAGGCGGCGGACCTAGGCAGTCGCACTCCGTATAGTCCGCGTCTAACTCCCACATCTCGTTATCTACACTTACACTATTCACAACCTCACTGTCTACACTAGTATCACGTTTGCCGCGCACATTAGTTCTTATTTCTGCTATGTAAAGTTCATCATCACCCCACACGTTCTTTCTAACTTCATCTTCCGCTATAACTTGTCTATCATCTTCTTCAGGAGTTTTTCTTTTTGTGTCATGTCCTACGTCTTTTGTTTCAGTAGCATCACTTAGTTTGCTGTCCGTAGTCAGACTATTTTTGATCTTGTCGCGGACATGTTGGTACGTCCACACAGCGTACGAAGACGCTCTTATTGGACTTCTGTGGGGTCTTTCGGCCATACGCAGCTTTCTTCTGTTTTATCTGCAACAAATGAAACATATTTTAATTTCCGATCGATATCTACTTGAAGTACCGTAGCAATTTTTTAGGCTGGGTCTGAATCTGGCGATTTCAGAGAATACAAGTGAAACGAAATTTAATATTCCTTTGTCGCATGAAGTATTTCTACACCAAACTTAAACAACTTTCTCTGACTTCTGGTATCAGTTACATGCATTAACATTGGCGATGACTGTTCGATTTGAAATTGTTACTTAATAGAAGAGCTAACACCTCATTTTGTATAACAAAGCGGCCGCAATTAGACGCTGCCACGGTTGTAACTACAATGGCTGCGGAACCCGGATCGATATTATCGATGCTTACTTTAATTTATTTTTTATCACGTCCAATTGGAAGGTTTCTAGCTCTTAGCCATAGCTTTAGAAATTGACAAAATTTAATGATTATGCATAAGTTAGCTAGAGTTTAGGTTAGGTAATATACAAAACTACATAATGCTTCTCTTTGTTCCATTCGAACAATTGCAAATCAGTTTATTTAACATCAGATGGGTGAGCCTATTTGACGTTAGTAACGAGACGTGATCGTGACGTCTCTATATATATAATGAGGGGTTTTCGATTTGCATTAAAAACAAAGTTATAATATTGTTAAGTTATGTTATAATAGTAGAAATATTTAGTACTAATTTTTTTTTTCATAAAAATTCAAATCGAACACCCCTCAATAAGTACACTCCATTCAAAAAGTAGACGTCACGATTACGTCTCGTTACTAATATAGACGTCAAATAGACTCCACCCTCAGTTTATGATGCCGAAAATTACACAAAGGTCAGAAGGGTTCTTAGTTGATAAGAAATTCCTATTGTCCGGTGCAACATACCTTGAGTCACCTAGCTATTCTTCAATTACCTGCTTCGGTATTTCATTCCTATCACACTCAGCTGTCTGTCCGTCGAGTTTATTTCGAAAGTTTAAAGTTCGTTTTTGATATTATACTCTGATGGTACGAATGTATAAATGAAAGGGATATAAATTCATGTTTTGCATGATCTTGATACTAACTTAGTACTTTACTACTTTGAATTGAATTACGAGGTTCTACGTTCGGTCCGGTTTAGTTTATGAGAACTAGGTTGGATTCTGGGTTCATAATTCAGTGCAAAATGAACTTTTTGTGCGTTCTCTTGTATTGTTACTTGACTGCGCAAGAAGGGGTTGTGTATTTCCATTTATCAACGACCTATGATGAGCGAAGGTCCGCCTGCGACGCAGGAGGTTGCGGGTTCGACTTCCGCCCCAACACAAATGTTTGTACGAACTGCAGGTATTTGTTCCGGGTGTTCTGGATGTTTTCTATGTAAAGTAAAAAATATCAATCTATGTAGTGTATTGTATTAAGTATATCAGTTTGCTAGTACCCATAACACAAGCTCTGCTTAGCTTGGGGCTAGATAATGCTGTGTGAATTGTCTAGTATTATTTATTTATTTAAAATTTATTTCGTGAATATGTTTTATAATTAATAACGTCAAATCGGAATGCTGGCTTCTATTTCAGTCAACGAATTAGCATTGCCATTCAACGTGCTGGTGCTGTTAGCATTCTGGGCACTCTCTAAAAAATAGATCGATGTTTAAATTCTAGTTTTCATTGCTTAACTCTGTCTGTTATATATAATCATTATATTAACTGGTACATTATTTAAAGACTATTTCGCAAAAAGAGGTACGATAATCTCGTATCACAAAATGCATAAAATGCATTTTGTCATTAGCTTTAGATTTATCATTATTAACAGTATTAGCTTTACGATTATCATAACTTTTAGCGAATGAAAATAGATCGGACAATTCTTTGATCGAGCGTGGTTTTACCAATTCATCTTTTAACGTTACACTACAATGCCAGACGATATTGGCAGTAAAATAAAACACCTTAATATACTCCACACACAATTCAAAAAACAACGGTACTTGAAATCCTGCTTTGTATGCCAAGACGGCACTCAATATATTATCCGTTCATCCAGAGAGCTATCCAACGCCTGTTGACCCCCGACCCGGCAATCTTACGTACGGTTTACGCATGCATAATTGTGAAGGCATAGGTATCTTTATAGAAAAACGTTTGGAGTAACCGTTTACCGTTTTTATATTATACATGGTGCCACAAAACATGGTATACTAAGCCAAAAGGATATTCTGGACCCTGAGGGGTTACAACACTGGATTTGAATCAAACAAAAAATTATCGAAATATTTCCATTTAGAAAGAAAAAAATTATAAAATACTTTGGGTAGGTAGGTTCTATTCAAAAAGTTGTTATTCACAAGTTGACACAATCATGATCCCGTCAGGGTCCAGAATCACTTTTTGGCTGAGTTCGAATGTTGCATGGCACCATGTATCAGTTGCAGAAGATTTATGAAATTTTACTACTGGTGCATATATAAATTTGCAAAGCTGCAATATCGTTCTATTAAGTGTTGTAACAGGAAAACTCGCAGTGAATGTAGATGATAAGTTATTCACTTAGCGACTACCAACATCAAGATGCGAATAGTGTTTCAGTATGATGCTTCTTGATTCAACTTACAGTCAAACTGCAAATAATATACAGAATGGGCCATATCTTCACTTTCACAAGTGCGATGGTGGTAAAACGCTTTATCATCATACTAATATTATGAATACGAAAGTTGGTGGTCCACCAGTTCAAAGTCGCTCAGCGAGTTATGGAAAGAGCTATGCTCGGAGTCTCTCTGAAGGATAGAATTCGTAACGAATACATCCGACAGAGAACAAAAGTTATCGACATATGTAGCTCAAAGGATTAGCAAGCTGAAGTGGCAGTGGACCGCTGGGGTAAACGTGTTCTTGAGTGGAGACCACGACTTGGCAAACGTAGTGTAGGACGCCCTCCGGCCAGGTGAGATGACGATCTGCGAAAGACTGCAGGCAGATGTTGGATGCGGCAAGTTGAAGACCGGGCGATATGGCGCTCATTAGGGGAGGCCTATGTCCAGCAGACTAATATAGGCTGATTATGATGATCTCCAAAACTACTAAACAGATCAAGGTGAAATTTGGCTTAGTATTTTAGTAGTATATTGTCGGTATAATAAGTATATTATACCGAAAAAACGCGTGCGAAGCCGCCGGCAGAAGCTAGTTTAGAATATAAAAAGGAACTTTACCATGATCAAAGTGGTTTTATTCAATTCATCAAATATTTTTTATGTCCGAAGCTGCACAAAAACTAGTCAATCCAACCGAACATCCAAGTGCAGACCCCGCATATCTGTATGCCGGACAAACAGTAATCACCAATCCATGTCAATTGCAATCGACTCGCGATAAATTCACATGAGAATACCTACAGAATAGCTTCGTTAGTTCTGAAGAGCCCTTCACCTATTGTGGTCATGTCGGTACTGACGTTGAGGACATGCCAAATGTTAATTGTGCTAAGGCGATAGGAATAAGTGAGAGAATATTGAAACTGTTTCATAAATAAATGACAAGCTTCTTCCCGCGGCTTCACACGCGTATTTTAGATATAATAAGCAGCTATTATCTAAGTTAGACTATGTTCTAAATGTACGCCAAATTTTATCTTGATCTGCTCTCAGTAGTTTTGGAGATCAGGTAACAAAAATTTCACATTTCACAAACTTTCGGCTTTATAATATCATAGTAGGATGAATCGTGTACACAAGTGAATGATGTCTATGATTCAAAATGGCGAGGCACGAGTTTGATACTATTTTGAAGATTTTTTTTGTTCCAATTTTTTTTTATTCATCTGAATGTGAGGGCTTCCGCACTATCATTTGTAACGACTAAAATAGATCTTGAAGTTCAAAATTAAATAACTAAAATGTTTTCTTTAACGCAGACACAAGAAACCTTGTCATTATTAGAGAAAGATTTTGAAAATTATAATTCAAAATATAAAGCATAAATTAAAGGACAATTAATTTGACTGCAATATGCACCAAGAAATTTTAAACTACATTTCAAACCAAATACATAAATGGTAAACAATGTAGAGTGTTAATTACAAAATCAAGAATACCATTACATAAAACAAACGATAATAATTACCTAAATAAACTTAGCAGTACTCGCAAACAGACACAATTTAGTATTGTAATCTGAGATTAAATAAACAATTAATTCCGCTGCTACCAGCTGAGATAGCAAATTAATTGGAGGTTTTCTTGCGACTATGGAAACAACCAGTACCTGTCACTTCTAACGGCAGACGTATATGTGATTTAAATTAGAAATACGAGTACCTGCGAACCCACATTACATTAGAAACAGGTTGAAATATTAGTTGCATTTGCAGATTTAATTAAATACAAACTGAACATCCCAAAGAACGCATCTAGAACCGCACTCATCCTGAAGATGTCCCTTAACCAGCTTACATCCGTAATGAGTTCCCAAAGAAGCTGTTTTATATTTCAGTCATAATAAGTCACTATAAATAAGAATATTTTTCCACCTTAGTCAGTTATAGTTCTGTGCTGATCTGAAAGTAAGTCTTTGCACAGATGCAAAAAAAAAATTAAATGATTTACAGAAGTAATTATCTGTAATTGTTCCCTAAACCATTTTCTAAGCTAACACTAACACTGACACTAACCTAGGCTTTCTAGGCTGTCTCACCTGAAAATGTCTAAGGGCGATATATCAAACATGTACCTGCGTATTCCAACGTTACTTGCCAAATTACGTGTTTTAGTTCCACAGCTAGTGGAGAAAACTATTAAACTTCATTAACAAGCTTATACTAATAGAAATAGAGTTTAATATAGCTGGTATTATATTAGAATTACCCGTAAATGTGGTGAGCAAATCTTCATAAGAGGCTACTAATTAACAGATCAAGAACACACTGTAGATTAATGGTATTACGTTAAGACAAATAAGGTATTATATAAGTAGGGAACGAGCAAATAGGCAAGTCAGCTATTGATTTTCAATTATAACTTGGGATAGTAATGTTAGAGTTAAATTAGTAACCTTGTTTCGTATTAAGGAATAGATTTTCAAGATAATTCACACCTTAAGAATCCTTACGGATTCTTTCGGAAAAATATATCATAAGTAGGTACCTACTAGCGAAATACTACCGAATTTAATTATTTTGTTAATTTCAATATACATATTTCGTAAATTCTGGAATAGTTTTGCAAAATGACCCTAAAAAAAAAGCAAAACGTTGGTTTTGCACACGGACTTTTTCATTTCCTAGGTAGCAAATTATATAGGCTGGTACCAAAATATCATTGTACCAAAATAACGACTAACCAGGACTAACACGATAGGTTGTTGATTTTGTTTTGCCATGAGTGTGGACAAAACAATACTCGAACAAATATCGCCATGCACTATCTACTTCCAAAATTAGAAGTAAGTAATTTGAACTAAGTGCTTTCCTATCTCCAGAAATTTCATATCACTGACTCATCTGTTATCTAAGCACTCCACAAGGTCAATGAGTCATCAAAGGACCGCCGTAGGTGGTCTCGGTCCTTTGTAAAGTGCTAACCCAGCGTAACCCGCTTAAGTGTTATTGCTTGCATTTAGCAGGCTAATGGCTATGTTGACGGTAGCGAGTTGGTTTGGGATCAGGTTTAGCTTCTGTTGTCAGTAGGGTTTTAGAAAGTTAGACAAAAGTTGAAGTTCTTTTTTATTTTGGTTACTCATTTTAATGACGACCTCCGTGGCGCAGCGGGCGAAGGTCCGCCTGCGACGCAGGAGGTTGCGGGTTCGATTCCCGCCTCGGAACAAATTTGTGTACGATCTGCAGATTTTTTTTCCGTTGGTCTGGGTGTTTTCTATGTATAATAAAAAAATCTATCTATGTAGTGTATTTTATTAAGTATATCAGTTATCTAGTACCTATAACACAAGCTTTGCTTACCTTGGGGCTAGATAATGCTGTGTGAATTGTCCAGCATTATTTATTTATTATTTATTTTAATCAGCGGCTCTAGGAACTGATACTGTATATATTACTGAAGAGCTTACTCAGTTGGCACTGATCTCTGAACAGAAACTTCTTCTTCCCTTATACTTTTTAAATTCTGAGAAAGTTTCAGTTTTATGTTTTGTTCGTTTTGTCTGCTGCGGAAATCGATCACAAACTCTTGAATCTCTCAGCGGGCCATTCGCTCATCACAACCTTGCTGTCTCTTATAATTACAGTATTTTTATTACTGTTACAAAACTTCACGTTCTTTTTTGTAGATGATCTGAGACTAAAAGCATTCTGCATTTCATAACTCTGTGTACAGCTAGCGAGGAACAAGGGTACCGCCACTGGGCCCATTAGGCGAACCTCGGCTAACACCATAGCAAACATGTAAACAAGTCTTACCCTCTTAGGAGCTTACGATGTGTACTCATCGATTTCTTGTCGGATTCTGTTATGATCAGCCGGGGGCTATATGACTTCCGTGTGAGATTCTGTCCGGTCAAGATTTTTGTGCCACTACGTTAAGTATGTTTTACGACAATTGTCTTTTCTGGCCACCCTTAGAGTAGTTATTTTTATTTATTTATTGATCACTACCGTAGTGTACATTTCGATTTCAGTTTTCCCCCTTAAGGATTATCTTCAAGGAGGAAAACTGGAATTCATTTTTTTGAAGTCCAATTATCCCCCTTAGTGGGGATTTTAGGGGGAAAACTGGAATAACCCACTAATACTAGCTTAGAGTTAGCTTGGTAAAAATCATGTCAAGTGTCAATATAATTATAGGGAAGACAGCATGCAAAAAATAATCATGGGTCGAGTAATATATGGATAAAACGTAAATACAATTCATTATATTTGATAAAATATATTATTCGAAGCGACGCGTGACCCGAGAGCTAGTCAGTAGTAGCACAGCGCATCAGCATTACCATACAGCGGGGCAATGCAGCCAGCGCGTCTTGGGGACGCTTCCGACTGGTATTGATATGGATCAGTTGAGCTACCTGTAGATTGTTTGTAGCAGTCTGCAGTTAGCTCGATTATTTAAATTGTAAATACTAATTTTAGTTTATTTCTATTATTTTATTATAATTTTCTTTATGAATAAAGTTTTTTATTCATTATTCAGTTGTTTTCAATGTTTCTAATTTCAAGCCAAATTTAAACTAATTCAAGAGTCTGAAATCAGCCTATAATTTATATTCATACAGAACCAAGCAACATAATAAGTTGTAAAAAAGCTTTGAAAAACTAAAACGAATTCGCTGACCCACTTCAACATAATCTCTGCCTTCAATTTGGTCGCCAAAAATAAAGGAAAATACTCCAATTCAAGCCCATACATTACTTTTCATGTCACAGTAACACTGTAACCCAATTTTTCGATAGGACAAAACACGGGTTCGGTTCCAAGTAGGAGCGTATCCGTTACGGGCGACACTTGGCAAGATGCTACTGCCAAGGCCTGGTATATTCGTAGCTCACATACCATTGAAGGTTGATATTTTATATTGACGACACGATCCAAATGCTAAATTAAATGGGCATGTAAGGAATCAAAATATGGGAGAACAGGAGTATTTTTCTAGTAGGTGAAAATTCAGGCTGTATGTTTGATAGGTATAGAAGCAATTGGGGAAAATTATGTAGCTACACGAATACAGAGGTACTTAACTTACTTTACCTATTCAAGACCATCCTGAATTATCAGAAGCTATGCCTTAATTCTCATTCATATTTTAATCAGTGTCAAATATGCAAAGATCCTGAGTGTGGGGTTACGCACTATAATAACAAAAAAGATCTTAATGTCGTATCAAGAACAGCGGTTGCTCAGAAAACCAAAATATTGATTAAAGCTTCGTGTTTTATAGAATCCCACCGAAAGTGCTTATTGCTTATTAATCCCTGGGTGATAATAAAAACAGATATTTGATTCAAGTCGTTAAGTCCGTGTCGTACGGTTCAATATAAAACGCTCACAAAGAGGCAAGTCTTGGCATCCATTCAGGGTTGCTCGCATATTGAGTTCAGCGTTTGTTTGAGGGAGTTGACTCGTGCTCGCCACATTTATTGGGAGATTTTCCAGTTTTTAAATTTTTACGAATTTCCGTATTTTGTGAGCGGTGTGGTGGCTGCTTTGAACTTGTTTTACTTCTACTATTTTGCATGTGAACAGAATAATTTATATAGTCGAAAATAATATATTTAGGCTAAATCTGGTCTTTGATATGCGTAATGTAACCTGTTACGCAACAAGCGCAATCGGTACAGGGAAAAAAGGCGGTCGCAACGAGCAACAAGACGGATTTTAGCACGTGGCGTAACATGTCATGCTCGCTGCGAATGGAACATTCAGCATTACAATATAGGAGTTTTGTATAATCTTAGGCGCGTATCTTAACCAAATAAAAATAAGGTTACGCTCCTTATAGGTGTGAACAAAACAATATACCTATGCGAAAATTTGCAGAGGCAATTTACTGTCTATAATATGCGTAATGTAACCTGTTACGCAACAAGCGTTCGTACAATCGTTACAGGGAAAGAAGGCGCTCGCAACGAGCAACGAGACGGATTTTAGCACATGGCGTAACGTATCATGCTCGATACGTTACGCCATGTGCTAAAATCCGTCTCGTTGCTCGTTGCGAGCGCCTTCTTTCCCTGTAACGATTGTACGAACGCTTGTTGCGTAACAAGCGTTCGTACAGTCGTAACGTATCATGCTCGATGGGGGGGGGCTGTGTCCATGCTTTAATAGTTGCACTGCCTAGCTTGCTTTGCTTCCCTAGTCACCTAGTCTAGCTGCTTGCCTAGTATAGATACAGACCTACCTTACATGGCTCCTCAAGAAATGTAAGGTGCAAATGGCCTTAGGGGAGAGTAGCGCAACAGTCGCCGATCCCTAAGGCAAGCCTGGTGGGGTATCCTTCACGTGGTTGTCCCCTGTTATTGGTCTAATTCCCTAAGAAATAGACGCAACTAAAACCACCAGACGAACACTGCCTGGGATGGAGTGGTCATGTCCCGGCGGGTCCACCATCGGGCGATGAGCAGATGTTGGATAGTAATGACACAAATATCCCACCCACCCTTCACTTAATTCCCTACCCAATCCCTAACCTATAGTCCGCTACGGAGCAAGGTGGTCTAGCTTCGTGGGCCTGCCATCCCCAATAAGAGTGATAGCAGGTGGGGGGAGGACCACCTACGCTTTTGATGCTGAGCGTAGGGGACCCGTAAGGGGGGATGCAACTGGCCTGGTGGCTGAGCGGACAGATGTCTCTTCCGCAACACTCCTCTTTGGCGTGAATTTCCTCCGAAAACGGGAGGCCACGGTCTAACCAACCGTGGCAATTCAGCATGGCGGGCGGTCTTCAACCACCGCTGGTGAGAGGGGGGGGTCGATGGGGTCTGCAGCCGGCGGTGCACGCCTTAGCTCGGTGAAGGTGGTCAACGCCGAGTATAGTGGTGCCGTTGAGGCTCGTAGGCAACGCGATCACCCGTTCTATATCGGACCGGCAACCCTGGTGTATAGTGCTATCATAATACACCCCCCTGGTTGGACTCCGTGGTGGGTGGGGCCCGGAAAGATGAACAAAACAAACAGTAACATGCAAACCACCAAAAAAATTGACCACTTTGCGCCCTCAGCAGGGGAGGCGGTAGAAGCCTATGCGGCCATTAAGGTCGACAAGGATCCTACTGCTGGCTGGTCGATCGTAGGATCGAAAGCCAAAAAATTAAGCAAGGCAGGTGGGAAAGAGGCAAGGCCAGTGGCTGGTACCTCGAATACCAAAGTTCGAACCTCCGAGGTGGCCAACGCCCCCTTAGGCAAGAACGCCCGCAGGAAACTACGGAGGCTACGACAGAAGCGGGAACAACAGGAGGCAACGAGTACCGAAGCCACTGTTAAGAACGCTGAAGGTCCTAGCTTCTTCTACAAGCAGCGGCAAAATGCTAATAGCATGTCTGAACCCAAACCGCACGCCCCGCCGGCGAAATCTACGAGCTTGCTCGTGGAGGCCGCTGGGTCTGGTGTTGGCCGAGGTAAGGAGAAGAAGACTGTGAACAGCAAACGCTTCAATCGCCAGAAGCGTGCAGCCACAGCGATCACCCGATCAGCTCAGGCCCCTGCCGCGGCTCCGATCCAAGCTCCGGCCTCGATCCAAGTGGAGCCAGGCAAGAGGACGCGTCTGGATGACACTGTGTCCCCGAGAGGGGAACACAAGAAGCAAAAGCTTGACTGCACACGTCGTGCCCCCGCCGCCAGCTATGCTGAAATCGCGCAAAGCAACCTTGGCATAGCGGTGGTGAAGACCGACAACCAACAACTGACGGAGGAGCAGGCCACTGTACTGAAGAAGTACCTCAACTGCCGGCTTCATGACGAGGCCAAGGATTCGAGCATCAGCTTCACCCCCCGCTTCCTGGGCAAACCTATCTACACCGATGGGGCCCTAAAGCTGTGGTGTGCCGATGAGCCGTCTTCCGAGTGGGTGATCGACGCCATCGAACAGCTACCGAGCTCAGCTTGCCCGAATCTTGCAGTAGTGAAGCAGAGTGAGCTGACGAAGAAGGTGCGCGCAGCCATTTTCTTCCCAGAATGCATGTTCTCCCTGGAAGACACAAGTCTCTTACTGGGGAAACAGAACAAATGGGCGCAGGTTCACCAGTGGGTCGTCTACACCCACCAAAGGCAAGCAGACGACATGCTTTTCGTGACGATAGGGATCCCGGAAACCCTTGTCCCTACCGTCATGGAGAAGGGCCGCCGGCTGTCGTATGGACTGGGGAGCGTCTACATACGCTTCTACGGTGCGGATGGAAAGCTCCAAGACGACCCCCAAGCAAACAAGAAAAAACACAGCCAGAAGGACCGGAGAATAAGCCTGGTCCCAGTGAAACAGCTGTGTCCGAAAACCCCGATCCACCGGTGCCCCCCCCTCCCACGCACTCATCGCCCAAACCGTCGTGCTCAGGAACGATGGAAGCGATGTGTGAGGAGATGAGCGAGGAACTGGTGCTGGCCTCGGACGAGGATGACGCAGAGGCAGAGAAGGAGGAGATGGGAAACCAGAATGATGGCGACCCAAAACCCCTCCTCTTATAACGTCGTCCAAACAAACCTCCAGCACAGCCTCACTGCTACGGCTAACCTGCGCAGAGTGCTGGGGGACCCAAGCAACGAGACCATAGCCCTGATCCAGGAGCCGTGGATTAGGGCAGGGCGTGTGTGTGGTCTCAACAATCTAAATGGTAAGCTCATTTATGACAACACTTGCAATAACCCGCGTGCGTGCATTTTTGTACCACGCAACATTACTGTTGTACCCATAACCGAGTTCTGTTCCAGAGACCTGACGACTGTCAGGCTCCAGGGCGCTTTCGATGGGGAGACTGAAGACGTAGTGCTCGCGTCAGCCTACATGCCCGGTGACGAGGTCGTGCCCACGACGAACACTACGGATCTGGTAAGACAATGCGAACTCAATAATTCAAAACTAATAATTTCAGCAGACACGAACGCGCACCACCCCATATGGGGCATGCCCGTTGCAAACAGAAGGGGAGAAGATCTGGTAAATTTTCTCTTCACTACCAAACTGACCATAGCAAACAGGGGCGCGGAACCAACCTTCGTGACGAAACGATGCCGCACAATAATTGATCTCACCCTTGTAACAGAAAACTACTCTGACTGTGTGCGCAACTGGAGGGTATCAGACGAGGTCTCCTCCTCCGACCACAGGTGGATCAGGTACGAACTAACGCTGAACAAAACGATTCCAGCACCCACGCGCAACCCGCGCAAAACAAATAAGGTACTGTTCATAAACTCTCTGCAGCAGCACCTAGGTGAGGGTGGCCCGGAATCAAATATTAACAACACTGCAGAGATCGAAACAGCAGTACAACACATCACGCAGAGCCTTACCAAGAGCTTTGAGGAATCTTGCCCTCTCACCGTCGTCAGTGAAACCGATCCTGGTAGGAAAGGCTGGTCCCGGCGACTAGAGGAGCTCAAGTGTAGAGTACGTAAGTCTTTCAACAGAGCCATGAACACGTACGACGACTCCGACTGGAACACATACAAGAAGGCCCAGGCCGATTACAAAAAACAGCTACGTCGTAGGAGTCGTCTCAAATGGAAAAACTTTTGCAATAACATAGAATCAAACTCTGAAGCGAACAGAATCAGAAAAATTTTAGCTGCGGAACCTAACCGCGAGATTGGTTCGCTTAAGAAGTCTGATAACACCTACACCAAAACGACAGCAGAAACACATGAACTTCTTTTACAAACACACTTCCCAGGCTGCCTCATAAACGGTGAAACAGAGTGGCACACTACCAGTCTAGTCACACCTTCGGCGACAGACTGGGCAGTGGCAAGCTCAGTGGTAACCGGAGATAAGGTAAACTGGGCCATCAACACATTCAAACCATACAAGTCGCCAGGTATGGATGGGATATTTCCTGGCCTCCTACGCTGGGGTGTGGCACACATAAGCGGAGCGCTGACGTCTATCTTCAAGGCCTGCCTGGCCTTACGCTACGTGCCGCTTATGTGGAGAGAGGTTAGAGTTCTTTTCATACCCAAACCTGGAAAAAGCGACTACACTGAAGCAAAGTCCTATAGGCCGATCAGTCTCACCTCATTCTTACTCAAGACCCTAGAGAGGCTATGCGATCGATACATAAGGGACAACATACTCACAATAAAACCACTACACCCACAACAACACGCCTACAGCTCAGGCAAATCAACAGAATCTGCGCTGCACACAGTAGTTAGTAGATTAGAACAAGATATTTCAAACAAAACGCTCTGTCTCGCAGCCTTCATAGACATCGAAGGGGCTTTTGACAAGACAAACTTTGACAGTATCAGTACATCTCTTCAAAAGCACGGAGTGGAGCCAACGCTGGTAAATTGGATCATTAGCATGCTCAAGCTGAGGGCAGTACGAATCGACACACACGGGGGGACCAGGGGAGTTGTGGCAAGGGGATGTCCACAGGGCGGCGTCTTGTCACCGCTTCTGTGGAACCTAGTAGCTAATGATCTAATTACTAAGCTAAATGACCAACGCTTCTTCACGGTAGGCTATGCAGACGACCTTGCGATACTCATATCGGGACATTTTGCCAGCGTGGCGTGTAACATAATGAATAACGCACTAAAAGTCGTCGAAAACTGGTGCATAGACTATGGACTTACCGTGAATCCAACCAAAACAGAACTAGTAATGTTCACCAACAAGCGTAAACTAGGAACCTACCAGCTCCCGTTCCTGTTTGATACGCAGCTAACACTATCCGACACGGTCAAGTACCTAGGTATAACTCTAGACAGTAAACTAAACTGGGCAACACATTTAGAAAACAAGATAAAGAAGGCCACCATCTCATTCTGGCAGTGCCGACGAATGCTAGGAAGAACATGGGGTCCCAGCCCAAAGATTACCCTATGGCTCTACAACACTGTAATCAGGCCCTCGCTGACTTACGGTGCCCTAGCCTGGTGGCCGAGAACAAACCAAAGCACTACCATAAACAAACTACAGAAGTTCCAGAGACTAGCCTGCGTAGCGACTACAGGGTGTATGAGAACTGCCCCCACTGCAGCACTCGAAGCCCTGATAGGCCTAACACCACTGCACCTACACGTGCAACAAGAGGCAGCCGCAGCAGCTTACAGACTCTGGGCGCTAAGTTTATGGGACAACAACACTAACGCACAACATACCACTATTATAGACGAGTACGCAAGGAGTAATCCCATGCTACTCTCGATTCACGATAGGGTACCCAAAAAACACATACACTCAAAAAGCTTCACTATACAAATGCACGAAGAGCCAAGTGATAGCTCAAACATATACGAAGTAAGAATATACACAGATGGCTCTAAAATGAAAACAGGTACCGGGGCGGGAACGTTCTCGGAAGAACTCAACATACACAAGACAACAGCACTGGGTGCCCACAACTCCATCTTCCAGGCGGAATGTGTAGGTATAATCCAAGCTGCGACCGCAGTGCTACGAAGAAAGGTAACTGACCAAAATATCAGGATCCTCTCGGATAGCGCGGCTGTACTACAGGCCCTGAACAGGAGAGAACACAACTCGGGACTCACCCTACAGTGCCACCACCTGCTAGAACAAGTAAGTGAGTCCAATAGAGTCACTCTACAGTGGATAAAAGGACACAGCGGATCGAGAGGAAATGACGAAGCTGACGCACTGGCAAGGAGAGGTTCGGAGCGGCAACCGGCAGGGCCCGAACCAATAATCCCCCTACCACACAGTCAAATCCGCTCATGGATCCGTCAACGCACAGCCAAACAACACCAAGACTACTGGTCAGGTATTCCAGATTGCAGACAGTCGAAGGAGGCCTTCCCGGTTCTTAACCCGAGATTCTCCCGAAAACTCCTCAATCTGAAGCGTGACAAACTCCGGCAAATCGTCGGCATTGTCACAGGTCACTGCATGCTAAACAAACACCTATTTAATCTGGGTATCACGGACAGCCCCCTATGCAGAGGGTGCATGAACGCAGAGGAGACGGCCGCGCATGTGCTTGTAGAGTGCGATAGCGTTGCTTCTCAACGACTACAACACCTTGGGACACCGAGGACGCCTAGGGAGGCATGCACCGGCGTCAGCGAGCTGCTGGCCTTCCTGGAGGACATCGGGTGGTTAGTTTAGCAGCCCCCCACCCGACACGCAAAAAGGGCCCACCTGTGGCCTAGTTGCGGAAAACAGTCCAGAAACAAGTAACAAGTAACAAGTAAGTATCATGCTCGATGCGAATGGAACATTTATGCCTCGTAAGACCGGTCAGCTTTAGAATATGGGAGTTTTGTATAATCTTAGGCGCGTATCTTAACCAAATAAAAATAAGGTTACGTTACTTATAGGTGTGAACAGAAACATTTATATAGCTATGCGAAAATATACATAGGCAATATATTGTCTTTCATATGCGTCATGTAACCTGTTACACAACAAGAGTGGCGTAGGAGTTTTGTATAGTCTTAGGCGCGTATCTTAACCAAGTAAAAGTTAGGTTACGTATTCTATACCTTATTTAAATTATGTATCAGTAGCGTCTTGTTAAATTACAATTTAGATTAAAAAGGGCTATAAGTAATTAAAATCTTTCAGTAGGTACCAGTATAAATGTGGGTGGTTGACCTTTCAAAAAACAATAACGTTGAATAATCATTCAATTCCAGTAGGTTCCTTGCCTCTGCATTGTTTCCGGGAAATTTCCTTTCAAATAACAAAACATTTCAGAGAAGAGAAGGGAGCAAAGAGTTGATTTCAACCTTCCATTTTTCTTTCGCGTTCTTTCACATCAAAGGAAATAAAGGCAAATTCTTTGATGTACCTGACTTTCTCATTTTCAGTTCATATAACATTCAGAAGGGGTTGTTAAACTATAAGTAATGCATCTTATCGTCACCTGAACACAAAATAATGCTAGACAATTCACACAGCATTATCTAGGCCTAAGCTAACATTATGGGTACTAGTTAACTGATATACTTAATACAATACACTACATAGAAAAATATTTTTAATATACATAGAAAACATACAGATTTCCAGGAACATATGCATATGCAGATCGTGCAAACATTTGTCTCACGGCGGGAATCGAACCTGCAACCTTCTGCGTTGCAGGCGGACCTTTGCCCACATGCCACAGAGGTCGTCGAAGCTTAAACGAAGCCTTAAACCTAGTTTAAAAAAAATTATGTCGACTTTTTCATTTGCTTCTAAGTACTTCGTATAAGAGAGACGTAATTTACATTAAAAATACACAGATCCAACCTAAGCCTTGAGTTCGTTTTGACGATAGAATCGTGACGCTTCATTTTCTATGGGATTTTAACAGCGCTCTACCGTGTGGACGTGGAACTACGTCAATCCCATACAAAAACTAGACAACACAATGACGCCACAGTATCGTCTATCGTCAAACCAAACTCGGCTCAGATCAAACAAGTTAAATCATTTACTTTATCGTACTTCTTATTGAACCTACATCTGTATCAAAGAGCTTGATCCCAGTTACTCAACCTAATTCCAATTTATGAAATTATTTTTTTTCGGAATAAATTGTAATAAATAATTATAGAATAAATAATAATCGAATAAATAATAATAATAATAAAATAGGTAGAATCTACGTGTAAAAAAACAATATATTTATATTGTATTTTCTGATTAAATATATTGTATTTTTATACGTAGATTCTGCCTATTTTTATAATTCTTAACACCTAGTAGGGTAGGTACTAGTATTAGAAATTATGGTCTTATTTTTTGTCAAACCTATCGTAATGGTAGTTACTCGGCTGCGACTCGTTAATGACACTCCCTTACAAACCTCTGTGGTTTTCTCAGTGTCATTATTAAAAGTTTTCTATGTAACATTAGTTTAATTCGGTAAATAAATAAATAAAATAATAAAAAATAATTTGACCTGTGACAGAAATCGAACCCGCAACTGCGTCTCAGGCCAGCATTCCACTACGCGACAGAGACCGGCGAGTCTAATTGCGCTTTGCACTAGTTTAAACAAAATCTACTAAACCCCTGGACATCTATGCTATTTCCATTCATGTATACAGAGTCCTCTTAGTTTTATTGACAACATAAATACCGATGTCAGCTCGGCAACGGCCACAGATTATGTGACATCACAACGAACAGACCAGTCACTTGAAGTAAGTACGCCATATATACGACTACCTTCTGTCGCGACTTTGCAGGCATTTTTCAGGGATAAAAAGTAGCATATATGCTAATCCACGTTTCGAAGTACATCTATTCAAAATTTCAGCCCAATCCGGTCGTTAGTTTTTGCGTGAATAGGTAACAAACATCCAAACTTTTGCCTATTATCAGTGTGATACTTCCAGTATTGAAAATTTCACTATCTGAACATCCGTTAGATTTTTACAAGAATGAAACCGGATTCATGATGCTTCTCAGACAGTTTTAAACGAACAAAACTAAACTTTTTACACAAAATGTACCAACCTAACTTTCTTAAAGTATACTTCATAGGCCTTTACAGGGTTTATAAAGGCCTATGAAGTATAAATACCTCTTAGATGACCTGCCTGCTGTATGAAATATTTCATTACACCAACGACAATTTATCCCGCACATAAATTTATAGTCATCACACCAGTAGCAAATAGGTAAGTAACCCTCTAATACTCAACTCAAATAAAAATTTATATATCCAAGAAAATCTGTCAAAAATTCGCCACTTGAGTTGAGACATGCTCAAATCTGATTCAGCGGTAAGATACTTCCGACATCTCTCTCTTTGCGTCGATATCCTCAGTGCTGAGGGTCGGGACCTTTATGTAGGACCTTGGAATGCACGATGTGTCTCCATCGGGGTCGGTCTTCCGCAGCGCGGATAGCGAACTCATCACTTCTAACATAATCCAGGTCATAATATCTGTTTTTGTTATTAAGTATAGTGCGTAATGCCTCACTCCCTGGGTAATTTCTAAGAAATCATTTATTATACCAAAAATTTTTAGCTTCGACGGGACTTAACGGCGCTCGAGTCCGAAGGAAGTCCCAAAGATTTTCGACTCCTACGTCACTGGACCTCGTGGTGTAGTTGGTTATATTTATTGAAGGAGGAGAGTTCAAGTCCCGTTCAAGCCGATTTTTTTGGATAATATATGATTTCTTAATATCATTATCTCGGATACGTCCAGAACTGAACGTAGACCTCCCCTATCTGTTATTTATAAAACTTATTGTATTTTTCACGATCCATTTGAAGTGAGACAGGCATCAGAACGGACAGACACGGAGCCTGGAAATTTAATAAAATGTCTGCTTTCCAGCTCTTGTACATTTAGTAGAGTGGACGCCGAAACGCTTTTTGTCTAATAAACTGTCCTAGTTGTGCAGTAACCCTGATGCATTGTCTGTATTGTCATTATTTTAAGGTTTAGATTCCGATATCAGATTTATTTATTGCATACATATACGTTACTACAGAGTTTTAGCTTAGGTGGTAATTAGCTTAAAGGGAAGTACATGTACCCTGTAAGTGCACAGCAATTGGTCTAAGATTGATATAATGCAGGTAGTTACACAATCTTTTTCTTGCTAGGGACATAGAAGTCGGAAAATATAGGCAATGTTAGGTACAAAAATCAAACCAATTGTATTTAGTAATAACTGGGTCGGTAGGTATGTCAATTTTTTACGCAGGCAGTCAATTAATTAAAGTTTAGATTTGTCATTTAAAAACTTGTCAACGGAGTAGTAACATTTAGAAATAAGGTATTCTTTGAGTTCATTACGAAAAGGTTTTAGTAGCATTTGAAGACTTTTTAGTTTATTGGCATCAAAGATCCTATGACTACATTGGCATAGTCTGACTTTCTATAGATAAGATATGATATTCTTCTTGTAGAATAAATGTTGGAAAGTACATGACACCTTCTGAACGTAGCTTTATTTTGTTAGTTGGTTATAAACGTGCTGCGGAGATCTGAACACGCAACTGTGGGCCAACACGAACAAAATGAAAAAAAGTTTAAACCCCCGACAAATTTTCATGAAGCATGGCTAAGAACACTCGGGATAAAATTATCTATGACACAAAAAAAACGAAAATCGGTTCATCCGTTTGGGAGCTACGATACCACAGACAGATACACAAACAGACACGTTGAACTTATAACACCCCTCTCTTTTTGCGTCGGGAGTTGAAAGAACTCTTTGCTGATTGCGTTTTCACAAGTCAGACGTTATAAATGATGTCATAGAAATGCAGAAATCCGTGTAGGATCTCGCTTTTGTGTAGGTGTATCTGTTCAAACTACTAGAATGTTATAAAATCTTATGGTAAACCATCGGTACAACACAAGCGGACTTTTGTATGTGAATTTATTCACTTAGTTTTCTAGGTTACGATCTAAAATAATAAAATTTTACTAGTTACGAGTAGCAACCGTGGTTATAATTCTTTTATTGTCATTTTATAAGTGCACTTTATGCATTTACCCATTTCAGAATCAAATGACAAACGCATTGCAGTGGGTACTCAGAAACTCTACATTACAAATGCTATGGGGTCAAATACTGCATTCGAATTCAGTAATGTTTGTTTTATTGTCTGATGCACACAGCTTTGCTATTTGAATTTGATCGCTTTTCATCAGGCCAGGTGGGCTGTTTACCTGTTTGCCACATTAGACGTATAAAAAGTCTGGTCCTTGAACATGACGCGAACATTAGTAACCAAAAGAAAATGGTTTGACTGACCTTTTCAAACCATGCCTTAAGGGTATTCATCGCGTTTATGGGTTCGAATCCTGGGTCAGGCCAATAGTTGTTATTGGGGTTTTTCTAGCAAGGAAAATTCACAGTAGCAGCCTGGAGTCAGAAAATTGGCGGTGTCTCGGAAGCACGCCTGTGCCTCGGAAGGCACGTTATGCCGTTGGTCCTGCGCGTGAACCCTCCCCGGTCGTGTCGATCTGTCGTCCCATTGGATTATGAGAGAGGGAATAGAGAGTGCACCTGTGTTTGCGCACACACTTGTACACTTTAATATATCCTGCGCATCTGGCTTTTCTCCAATGAGACTGGTTGCAGTGGTCGAAATTCGGCTAGAAAAACATTAATATTATTATCGCGTTTATTTACCAAATTTTCCAGATTTTTCAACAGGTTTATTCATATTGTCGTGGTTACCTTCAAATAGTTCTAAAAATAATGTGTTCAGATAGCGTAAGTTTAATGATATTTTTCGACCGATTTCTATTTTACCTTAAAATAGAAATTGCTCCTTCGAACCTTCGCAATACCAATTGATCGTTAATCGTTCCTCTTCTTTACTGCACGCCCGCATAAAACCTTTATTGTACTTCCATAACTCATTCATATTCACTTGAACAAAACTGAAACTTCATATAACGTCAACAAGGAACAAAATTCAATAATCCATTAATATTCAGCTCAACAATCCAATACCAGCTTCGCAACTTAAATTAACACGAGCAAACACAAACTTGAGGGCAGAGTTGCGGAGACGGTGGCTGTTTAGATACAATATTGAACTGGACAATATTGAAAATGAGTTCAGAATTCTGAACGTTAAGGTTTATTTTATATTAGAGGTTTTTCGATATTATGATATGTATTTGATTGAGGTTAAAGGAACAAGAGACAAATAGAAGCCATGTAAAGAGTTTGAATCAGGAAGACCTACGATAGAAACAATAAAAAGCATAACAGAGAATAAACGTGCTTATGGTGACAAAGGAAAATAAAACCATCTAGGTACTACCATTCCTCATTTTATTAAAACAGCTGCATAGAGTATTGCCAAATCATTTTGACAGCATTTAGAAACATCCAGACAAAAGACAGCTATAAAATCAAACGAACCCGCAGTGCATGCAATTATGCAAGTTCATTCAAAACTGACCTCCATCACGTACGAAAAGAGTCGTAAACGCTTTGGCAGCAGAGCCAGCATTCTAATGTGGAGCATCTCTGGCTCTCAGACTATACGGAACCTAATTTCCAACGGAATGCATTCTCAAATTCAAATCGAACCACGTACGCGATTATGACAACTGACTTGAAGCAAGTTTGGGGCTTCGGGCGTTCTCACGGATCCCTATTACTGTAATGCTTGTTTCTAGCAAGGAGTTCTTAATGTCTTTAAGGGAAATGGGAAGTTTTGGCGCTGGTTTTGAAACTGGCAACAATTTGAACGGTTTTAAACGCTTAATGGGAATGTAACTGTGAAATACTTAGTCGTTTGAAAGGGGTTTAATTGCTGAGGAAGTCTGTTCCGTCACAGCCGTGTAGCGTATAATAATGTAAACCCTTAAAGCGTATTAATTTCGTAACAAATGATACTGAATTATTATTTCTTTATTATTTGAAGGTTTCTTCGTCGCTTCTTTACTTTCATCTACATCGACAGAAATCAAAAATATCACTTTATTTCCGTGTCAGTGTTTCACAATAATATTATAAATGCGAAAGTTTGGATGGATGGATGGATGGACGCCAAAACTACTGAACGGATCGGGCTGAAATTGTGCATACAGGTAATTCTAATCCTGGAATCTTTATTCCATAATACTTTTTATCCGATAAATCAGTTCCCATGGGATAGAAACCACCTTTAAACGTTTCCATAGAAACAACGCATGCAAAGCCGCGGGCAGAAACTAGTAGTTTTATAATTTGATCTTTTCTAAGTGTACATTTATTGTATTTATGGAGGTAAAGAGTATTTGATTTTGATTTTATAACGTACAAAATATTCACATAGAAAAGGTGACCTGGGACCTAATAAGACGGAAATTTTGTGCTCAATCAGTGGTCTGCTCATGGATTAATACATTAAAAGCCCATAGTGACTCAATTGATTACAAAATAGGACCTCCACTGGCCCTCCCTAGAAGCCGTCAGCTGTCACCTATGTACGTGCTTAGGAACTAGGAAACGTCAAGACCCGACGCAAGTCTAAAAACACAGTCTTAATTAGGATTTCAAGGGGCCAATTTACAAGCCCTACGTGACTGCTATGGCGCTATCGGAGGTGGAAATAGAGACCTGTGATTGGTAGGCTTGTACTTTTAAATGAACGTTTGTATATCAGTTTTATTTTATGTGTTTGTTAGGGTTATTAGTAATCGGCAAACTGTTGATTAGTTAATTAGTATAAAACTAGTTTATTAGGTAGTAAGATAAATTATGACCTGCTAGTTTCTAACCGCGGGTTTGCACCCGTTTTTCCAGGATAAAAGAAGCTTATGTCTTTCTCCGGGATACCATATACCTCCCTGCCAAATTTCATTGAAATCCGTTCAGCTTTTTACAATAAAAACTTTCATAGTTTGGCGAATTCGTTATGAATGTAAGCGGGTTAACTACGAACCAAGTTTGTGTTGGGAGAACACCAACATTTCATACCTTAACGAGGGACTTCATCTGGGTAAGTGTGGTTCGCTTCGCGTTTGTACTGCGTCCTTGCGCGCACTGTTGGTGAATGGAACTTTGGTGTTCTTCCAACACTAACTAGGTTGGTAGTTAACCCGCGCACATTTATATGGATTGCTTAATATTCTACTTCATATATCTTTCAACATATTTTCTATCAAAGGTCACAATGCTGTTTTTGAGTTTTTTTCATCAGAATTTAATCTAATTTTCTTTGCGACCTCGTTCTGTGATACATATTGGGAATATCTCCTTCCTACGCGTCAAGAACTATATACTAACTAGCAGCGCCTCGCGGTTTCACCCGCGTAATTCCCGGGGAATTCCAAGATAAAATATAGCCTATGTGCTAATTCTATTTCTTTGCCAAATTTCATCTAGATCCGATCAGTAGTTTTTGCGTGAAAGAGTAACAAACATACATCCATACTTACAAACTTTCGCGTTTATTATGAGTCGGATTTATTCATTTTGTTTGTTTAGTTAGTGTTGTTTTATAACGTTGGAAAGTTATATTGCACCAACTGCTCCCCGCGGCTTTGCTCGCCCTTTTCAACCAGCCTATTTCCGTTCCCGAGAAACTATTTACTTCCCTGCAAAATTTCATTAAGATCCGTTCAGTCGTTTAGGCGTGAAAATGTAACAGACAGATAGACAGAATAAATTCTAAAGTAACCCTTACTTTAGAATTTATAATAAATGGATATGTGAGTAAAACCCACCATCAATGCCGCGATCCATTCAAGTTCCAGCTTCGTATTTAATTTATCGATGAGTGAATTCTGTTGTTACAGGTAAATTGGTACATTTATCAGTAATTGGTTACGGGTGGATGCATTCGTATTTTTATTGATGCCTTTATCGCTGAGTGGACAATTTGGACTTATTATACACCTTGCCTTTTTAAAGGTTGCCAACTTTTCGAGTATATATCTTTTTCTGCCAATATTGGATATAATTATGAAAAATTCTCAAATACGATTTCGAGATAAAACAAGCGTAGCAAAAAACATTTTATACAGATATCTTTTTACGTTTATGTATAAAGTTTATATTTTATCACATTGTGACTGCATTATAAAACTATCTTTCAAAAACTAAAGTGATACGGTAAATTGAAAACAAAATATTATATCCGCGCGCAGTTTTATATGAAATTATTGTCTCAGATTCCCCAGCCTTTGATATAGAATATCAAGTCACTCCTACACCTTCTATAAACAAAACAATTTATTGCAAGCCACCCACGACTCTTGATTCCTGACACACATCAGAAGACCTAATTGCAGGTCTAATCCGCCATTATTTAGCAGCATGACAACTCGACTACATCGCTACAGCTAATAAAAGACCCTCCATATAAAGAGTAGGTATAGAGTTGCATTGGAATGATCGAAGTTTTACAGAAGGATAGCTTACAAAAAAGGTTTACATGCCTTGGTAAGTATAAAACGGGGCGAATAGAGACTTAAGGGTTAACAGAAATGGACGACATACTGGGGCAAAAGATCCTTTTGCAGAGGTCAGATCGACTGACACAGAAGGTGAACAGTCACGTACTAAGGATACTTCCACTGCTACCAGCCAGGTAATGTCTTGCTCCAGTATTCCGTCCATTTCTATTCATCCTGGAGTCTCGATTCATCCCGTTTTATGGTATTCAATTTGTAGATAGAATGGATAGAGAGGAGGGCTATAATCAACAGTCAAGGATTCCGGCCAGATCCTAGATAAGGTCACCCTCCACGGGCTGATTAGAAACCTAGATATAATGATTACATATTCTTAGTTCAGGTTTTTATATTTTGACGAAATCTAAGATTTCGTCCTAGATTTGTCATAGCCAGGGAATATGTTATGGTAAGGTACTAGTAAAAAATATTGACCGAATATTTTTTGATAAGTATATCTGGGCGTGTGATGTCTCAGCCAATACAATGCTACGCGCTTGTAAAGCTGTATCATTGTTAATGTTCATTCAAGTAAAAGTGATGCTTCTGCAAGTTTAAACTCTGTGACAGAAACAAGTTAACCCAAAGCCAAATAAAAGACAATGCAAGCTTTGAGTGCCTTTGATATCTTTAAACGAGTGACAAAACCCTTGACTAACGGCTTTGTGACTCTGACAAGTGAAAAGCGTGTCGACTTGTCAATTTAAGCAAATAATAAGATAGCGCGCGGTTGGTGATATTTCTGTTTCGACATTTAAAACTTCAATTTTTTTTAAAGGAGAGAAGCCTTTATTCAAGAAAATTACAATCAAATAAGAGAAATAAATAAGTTTATTTTTATTGTTATTAACAAGTATTTACAATTGAAACTATTGAGCTAACTGTTGACTGTTGCAAACAATCTACAGGTAGCTCAACTGACCCAATACCAGTCGGAAGCGTCCCCAGACGCTGGCTGCATTGCCCCGCTGTATGGCAATGCTGATGCGCTGTGCCAGATACTGGCCAGCTCTCGGGTCACGCGTCGCTTAGACTAGACGCTCAGATATTTTTTAAAAACCCGAAGAGCCTTAAACTTCATGAAACATAAAATTGTTTTAGTTTCTAGGTTAACCGAGAGAAGTCCCCTTTTTAAATTCGTATTTTCATCGTAAAAACGACGGAGTTAGTTTAAAGATCGATGATTTAAACAGTCACAATGTAATGAAGCTACAGTTTTTTGGTTTTACATTTTTTTTGTCAGCGACAAAAGTCGTGACCCCTAATAAAAAACGGAAAGCACGCGCCCCTCTAAAGCCAAATGAAAACAACGTTTTTTACACAAAAACCAATACTGGAGTGACAAAAACCGTGAGCGTTTTCCAGTTCTTGATTACGACATCCAACCACATCGCCTACGGGAAGAGTATCAGAGTGAAAATAGTTGTTTCCAACGGATTCTTAACGCACGTACAACTTGATAGACTTCGTGATTCGGTTACAACAAAAAATGAAGTTGTTGACAGGAGCATTGGTGAATAAGATGATGAAATGGATCGGAATAAAATACTATTTGATTTAAATTAATACGGCGTGGAAGATTGTGCTGCTTATGTTTTTTCTGAGACGAAGAAACGTAGGATGTTTTTAATAGCTAAGTATAATGTAAGTAGGTATAAAAATCTAGGAACACCGTAAACATTATGTTCTACAACTACAAAGTAATAAAACGAGATGAGATAAGATAAAATTGTGAGGAAATAAATGTGAATGGCGCATCAAAAACACTAACAAGTAACAATAAATGCTAAAAACCATCAAATTTACTGAATCCATAGCCTGTTGGAACCTCAGCTATTCCATTATCAAGCTAAATGTCAAGATTTAATGAAAAACTTTTTGTGCTAAAAACACGGTCGAGGATTTTCCAGTTCATCGGTTTGGTCGACTCGGTTATACCGCAAAAACAAACATAATACGCACGTTGCCGAATCTCGTACTATTCATTCTCGTTTCCGTAATTTATTGCTCAAAAGGCATTCGAAATGTTTAAAGCTACTTTTTTAATCGAAAAGCATTTGACATAAACCATTTACGGCCCAGATTCCAAAATCAATCGAAGGTAAAAAAGTTATCACCTTCAATGGAGCTCACCGTAAAGGAATCAGACTGCAACGATGACCTATCAGCAGTAAAGACGGGATCAAAGAAAGCGACGGAACGATTGACATAAAACACACCGAACTTTTAAATCGACAGTCTTTAGCGACATTCAAACCCGTAAAGCATTAAGCACGAGTTTTTGAGTTTTTCCAGAAATATAGCAAGAGTCGTAAATCTTGGAGTTTCTAGCGTTTTCTCCGGGTCAACGGAGAGTGGGGAAAGTCGGGACCTCCTCGGAGTTTTGAATAAGGGTGCACCTGCCGTAGTTTGCGAGCTGAATAAAATTAATGGCTGTGAATGTTGGTTTCCGAATGCAGTTTCTTGCTCGCGTCTTATTGAAATTAAGACGTGGCTTTTGGTTTTTGCATCTGCTGGACGGATTTGTTTGTTTTGTTTAGTTGGGGATTCGTTGATGGCTTTCTTTGGGTTCTTGAGCACAAAATATCAGTTCCAATTTTCAGAAGTTGTAATAATTAACGGTGGTAATCAAATCAAATTTACAAACTCTCAACCCCATCTATTAAACTAAACTTCAGTACAGTACAGAAAATGTAAGCAAATTTCAAACCTACGAAAATTAAGTCGAAAAGCCACTCGAAACATTATAGGTACACCTTTAATCCCCTTAACCACTCGAAACTCGCCAAAGATCATGAAAAACTACTGTTCCCAATATCTTAATCAAGGAGACATCAGGAAGTTAGCATCCATTTGTCTCCATCTCATCAGTTCAACGCAAACGTTTCAGTAGATCCGTTTTTTCCCCGGAATCTTTGTCTACCCCATTATCCTGAACAATTACTGTGTCGTTTGTCAACGCATTTCCTTCTAACAGTCTGATTTCTTTAGTGGGCCTTACGATTGATTGATTAGCTGTTTTTGTTCGAGCCTTGGGTATTCGCATGAGCGTCAATGGGTGAAGAACTATGTTGATTTTCGAATACGAATGCTCTACTTCTTTATAACCTGAAATTGGTCGTTGATTCATCCTTTTTACACTAACTTGAGCTCAACAAACCGATTGCAAAATGTTACAAACGGTTTTCCACAAAAAGCAACCACACCGAAAAGATAGCTGGTAAGTTTAAACAAAATTCTATTTATCTTCCAGGTCAATTTCAACAACAAAAACCCTAACAGAAAACGAGAAAGTCTCGTCACAAAAGTCATCTCAGTTATTAATTACTGGGAGCAAGTAAAAATGAATCTTAATAACCGGTATCATGGCACAAAAGCCGAGTTAAGTCTACACAATCCCAGCGCAGCCCGCAAAAAGGAACGGAGGGAAGGTTAATTTGAATCCTCGCGTTTGTAAGCCGAACAATAAATTGGATTTGGACGTCCCAGTTGACAGTTCATTTTGCTGTTTCGTCCCTTGACATATTCCTTTAAGATTATGAAAAGTTATTCCCGAAGATCCTTCTAATTCTCCCCCTAATTCGGGTAAGAGCCAATTACAGCCAACTTTTTCTCTGAGTTAGGTGTAACGCAATTCCACCGGACTGATTTATGTTTTAATTTGCAATTTACGTAAACTTCGAGTAAGTACTTCAATTAGATACTTTTAATTGTGTCTCCAAGACTTGAAAACTTTGTTGCCGTAAATAAACCGTCGACATAAAACAAGACAGGCAATTACGTAATTATTCAGAACGAATTTAAGTATCGAAGTAACTTGTCAGGTTGGCAAAAACTGGTGGCGGCTGAACGAGGGCTTTTTGCGGGAACAATAACAAGTGCCCGCAAAAACAATGACATCAAAATGTATGACACTCCAGCGACGGTTCTTCTTGTCACTTTTTACACAGGGATAAACCCACAGGATAAACCTCTCAGGAAACTCTGTAGTGCTCAAGTGCTTCTCTTACCATTCAACCATTGTTCAAAGTACATAATTCTATACCAAAATTTAGTCTTGTTAACCAATCGCTTTTTTTCTAACACAATACCCCATCAACGCCTTGACAAATGATTTATTTGAAAACAAATACGGTGTTGAACGAACAAATGACTAATGTCAAATATTTATCTCTGTAGCATGCATCAACAACTTCCTCATTGATAACAAGCTTAATCATCGACGAAATAAACTTTCTAAATTCAGAGCGGAGATTCCATGTTGTAAACAAATTTGAAATACCAAAGGGACGAATATTGGAAACTTGGAAAGTAAAAAGTTCTTTCAGAAATAATCTAATCACAGTCAATAAGCGAGAGTAAAAGGAAATTAATACCAATGACGACAACGAAGCTGATCTCGTTCTACTTGACAGATGTCTCAGAGATGAAATATTATGTCTACACGTTGAAAAACAAAACGATTTTGAGTGAGATACTTCCAGCAAAATGGATCTTTTTGTGAGCATGTTCAAAGTTGTTTTGAGTTAGATAGATCAAACTGGGACGCAAATAGAAATTTAGATTTTTCTTGTCCATGATTAGAAAATAAACACAGAAACAGCCGGCAAGACACGCATCAAGTGTTTATTAGACCAAGATCACGTCGGGCCAGTTGTATGACCACCCAAGATGAACAATGCTTTAAATATTCTCGTATCATAAAATCTTGCTTTTTATCGCATCTGCTTGTTCAGGCTTAAGAGAATCAAGAGAGCGATTTAACACCCACCTAAGTCTATCGAGTGTTTTACAGCCATAATAATCAAACACTAAGTATACCTTTGCTTTAGAAATTATTGCAATATTTATGACATTGGATGTGGTGTTTTTATAGGCACCATTAACAGGTAATGGTTTGATTTCTGTTTTTAGTATTACTCAATCCGTTTATAGCGTCGGTATTTATCTTGTGATGCGTTCATCCAATTAACTCCTTTGGGAGAGTTTCCAGAAAATATTTTCGCGGCGACTTGGATATTCATTGTAAATGTCTCACTTGAAATGTTTATTTAATTTATACCAATAATTCTCTGTAAATTATGGGCGTGGGCAGGAAGACGGTGTTAGATCGGATATTTATTGTGAAACTGCTCGTCCGTTCGTAGACGATTTATTGTTGGTTTAAGTTGAGACTGGAGTCACGTGCTCTCAGTGACTGTCGAACCTACTACCTACGGCTAAATTAAGATAACTAATTTGGTTGGCATTCAAATCGTGAGCTTTTCCTCGAAAATTCTATCGTTGGCAAATAATGTGTTTTGGTGCGATGATGCTGTGTGTTTTGAGAGCAATAAATTTTATTCACCGCTCACGGAAAATCAAAAACCAAGAGAATTACAATAAAATTGCCAAGTTAACTGAGAATTTAATGGCAGAATCCAACAAAGTGAATTACAGTTTTACGCTCAAACAATACCACCCGGTATTAAACTGTAGCCAGCAGTGGGAAAACTTCGACCCCATAAAATTGACAGTAAACCTTGTAACATGTCAGACATAAAACTGAACAGTATTTTTAAAACGGCAAACGGGTCCAATTTATTAGCTAAAATGATACCATAGCTTTCATTTAAACGAAACAAAATGACGATCATTAAACCCGGACACAGTTGTTAGTTAATTCTAATTAGATGATACTGACAAGACAAATTTGCATGCGTTCGTAAATTTACAAAGGGAATAAGCTTTACATAAAACAAACGCTGGCAGCACGGAGTGACGGTAGGTACACGCACTAATTGCCAGTATAATAGATCGCGTGACGGGCGAAATTAGCAACATTATTGAGCTCTCGTTCTATTGATTACGGCCCGCCAATTGCACAGCCGAATTCCACCTACAATTTATTCCGCCCTACTATAAGCGACTGTAGCTCCTAAACACGTGTAAATAAGTCACGATATCGCAAACATCGAGGTGACAAAGCTTCATGTTGTCCTTTATTAGTGGACGTATTGTATTGACAGAATGGGAACAACTAACGACATTAGGGATTCCAAAATCGGGTCCTTTTCGAGGAACCGGGAATCCCGGGAAGTTTCAAAGTCGGAACCGGGAATTCCCGGGAATTCCCGGGAAATTTCGAAAAAATATTTTTACTGCTATACCACTACCGAAATAAGATAATTTAATATACTTCACGTCCGTTTTAGGCATTTCGCTGATATTAGGTACCTATGCGGTATTAGGTATGTTACCTAAAGCTGTATTTCTTTTCAGATGTTAATAAAATGAATAACAAATTCTTAGGTCCATGTCTTTTGTCCCCTCGTTCGACAATAAGCCTGAAGTCTTTTAGTTCTATAGAGTCTTGACTGAACCCAGCATAACACATTCATTTGCTGTCATGTTCCGCAGCAAAGTGCTTTGCTGATACTTCATGAAGCCGGACTTGAGCTATCCTTGTGTGAAATATCGCCTGATCTCGTATAGTATGAGACGCTTAGCTTCGTGGCCACCGTTTTAGCTTTGATTCGTTTCTTCATTTTAATCCAATGAAAGTACAGAAGTTCAGAGTTGTTGTAAGAGTGACACCGAGGAGCTCCCGTTGTTTTTCGAGTCCTCTAAGCGAAAACATCAATCTAAAAATACCTTATTACGTACCCACATAATAAACAATATAATGTTCTTCTATCCAAATACTAGGCCACGGTGGCCAGGCTCAACGGAGACAAATTTAAAATTGGACTAAGTGTTCTTTGTTAGCCCATGGTATTAAAAAATAAATTAAATTGGATTATGACTTCCATTCGTGTCGGTCGTCATTGATGACTGTTCGTCTAATCAATTGGCGATCAACGTCGTCGGGGTACTTCAGTGGTCTCTTCCTACTATGCATTTATTTCTGCCAGCCGTAAACGGTCGATTCGTTGTGTTTGAATACATTTGAATTCTCTACCTGATACCAGATGCTGGTATCTGATATTTTTACCAAATAATACCCACGCAGGCGATATCATCGTGCTTTACAGGTTCAGAAGTCAGAGCCGTAACATGCACAAAGAGGATAATAAATTGCAGCAATGCACTTGACTCTGGTACTTTCTCTTTGCCAAGCTCAAGTCCAGCTTCATGGAGTATTGCTGTCATGTTGCTCAGCAAGGTAATTTGCTGAACAAGATGGCAGCAATCGACTATGTAGAGCTGGCTTCAGTCACGGCTCTATAGCAAGAAAAGCCTTAAGGCTTGTTGTCGAACGAGGGGACAATAGACATGGACCCAAAAAATTATAATTTATTACGGATCAAAAGTAATATAGCTATAACTAACATTTCTTATAACAGGTTTGATAAAAATCATGGTTAAAAAAGAAAATACGATTAATTTGATTAAAATCGGAATTATTTAATTTAATATTTTTTTTCTATCATAATCGCTTTGTTCTATCCAGTTTTAAGGTTTTTATAGGTTGGTAGGAAAGGTAGGTTCAAAGGTTTAATCACACGAAGTACTAGCAGAAAGGAAAGACACCAAGATTGAAATATTTTCATTTCTGTCTTACACGTTTGGTTCAAGTTTTTTTTTCGGTGTCTTAAGTCCGTTTATCACACTTCCTACTAATATTATAAATGCATGAGTTTTTGTGAATGTTTGTTACCACGTATCTCAGTAACTAGTTAACCGACAGACTTGGTTGAAATTTGGTGTGTAGATAGTTTAAGTTCTAAAATAACACATAGGTTAATCAAATTTGCAAAAAATAATCTCATGTGGTTAAAAAGGGTGGTTAAAGGATAATATTATTATTCCTTGGTTAGATTCAATCAAAACTCGATATAAATAAACTATAAAGTAAGCAAATTATGTATTTCTTATTTTTACAAAACGACCCCTAAAGTTATTTATTGCAAACCCCCTGTTGTGCAATAAATAACTGAAATTTAGACGCGGGCGAAGCCGCGGCGCGCAGCTAATAATATTAAAATATATTATAAATATGAAAGTTTGTACCGTTCCTTCTTCACGCCAAAACTACATAACGAATCGGGCTGAAATTTTGCACGTTTCCAAAAATAAATTTTAAACGTTTCCAATAAATAGCGCGTGCGAAGGTGCGGGCAGAACGTTACCGGAGTACTAGTTCTTTATACAAATTGTAAAACAGATATGACTTGCCGCAAATATGTTGGCTTTTCGACAACTCGCATTATTTGAACTTTACGGCATTATTAATTTCGGAGAATTTCTTGAATCCTCAACCAATAAAGCAGGTATAGGTACATTGTGTACACGGAAGCTCAATTTTGGGCACTCTCATACATTTTTGACTGCTCTCTGTTTTCATTGCAGGGAAAATAACAATTGATGTATATCAAGTGATACAAATCATGTCAACCCTGCCTAATACCGCGTAGGTTAGGTACCTGATAATGTGAAATGCTATAAAAGGAAGTGAAAATGTTGAGTTACGTTATTTCGGTAATGCTATAAAAGTAAAAATATTTTTCCCGAAATTCCCGAAATTTCCCGGGAAATGATTTTGGATTTCCCGGTTCTTAAATCAGCCAAAAATTTCGGGAATTCCCGGGAATTTCGGGAACGGGAATTCCCGGGACCAATCCCTAAACGACATAGACAGAATCAGGCCAAATATTTGGTTGCTCAATTAAACAAATGAAATCCGATGAACAAACTATAGGAAAGTAAAACATAACTAACAAACAAAAAGCACTGTTATGACATGTGCCAACTGTTCGTTTCGCGTCGTCTTTCACTAAAAATAACAATTTCGGTAAAGCCATTGGTAACGCTCTGGAGATTACAGCACAAAATATTGAAGCTTGAACAAAAATACCAAATAATTTATTCGATACCGTTCCGACTCATAAAATAGATGAAGGATATGAAGCCATAATTCAAAATTACACCGAGGCGCGTACACGTATCAAAGTTATATAGTCATTACCAATTTCTAAGCTCATTACGTGTTATGGGTCCGCCGATCTATAACGGTCGGCCACTGCCCACTACAGAAAAAAAAACACGACAGCTGTAGAGGTACGAAGCTAATAATAAAGTAGAAATTTGGTCGGACATTATCCATTATCTTAATTTTGATACGGTTTACAAAAGAGCGTTAACTGAGCGACATATGTGTCGGGACAACGGTCGGGAGCCGGATTATAAAGATAGCATTTATCATTTACCTTTTTTTATTTCCAATGCACCGGTTAGAGTATTTTAACAGATAAGCGTGACCTGATAAAATGTATAGAATAACAAACAAACTGGAGGATCAAGTATTCAAAGGAATGATCCGATCTTTTGTGACATTGAAAGACGTATTGAAATGTCACAGAACTGATTAGAGTTATGACAATTCAACGTGTTTATTTGCCGCTCTGTAAACATAAAAAGAACCTTATGCCGTCGATGCAACAGATAAATTGCTCGTTGACAATTGAGCATTTATTAAGGTAACAAAACTCCCGTTGACAGCGATCAGTGGCCGTCGATAATCGCCTGTCTCTCTCATGCATACCATGTGGGTGCTCACTCAATGACTTACCGAAGGATACGACAAAAAAAACAAACAGGTACCAAAACCGACCTCCGTTAGTGGTGCCGACACAAAAGCGAAAAACCAGATAGCATCATTTTTTCCAAGAAGTCATCAAGTTATATGAGTCGATGAAAATTCACCCAATTCACACTTTAACAGTTTGAGAATTAAGGAATAAGTTGTCGAGCGTTGTGACTCGAAAGCCGTCCAGATCAGAGATAATGTGAATTATAGTCAAAATACAAATTCAGGAATGTGATACGGACAGTGGACACCGATGAACCGTTTCGAATAATGCAGGATCTCTTTTCCACATACCGTACATTTAAATTTTTTTCAAAATTTCAAATATAATTTTGTTCTCACAATAGAAGCTTAGTTGCTCTTGCTATACATAAGAAAATTATTTAGTATATTTAATTAATATTTTTAGTATAAGTACAAATATTAGAGCATTTTCTGAGACTGTTGTCTGTTTGAGGTTCACGAAATCTATAGCCAGTTCTACTCTGTACGCTAAAATGTCTAAAAATGAATGAATTAATTATAGCTTTATACAAAAATGACCAAGAAAATAATTAATAATAATTTGTACTTGTAAGTACTTACGTCTGGCGTAGAGTAGTAGTATGTTTGGGTTGTGTAAGTGTGCTGATTGTGAATATTTGTATATTTAGTATTAATTGTGAAGAGCTTGTTTGAAATACAATGGTATCTATGCGGTCGGTAAAATATAAAGCTGTGATGAAGACATAAAATATACAACCAGTAGATAATAATCGCATTTAACTTTTATCCCCAGGTACTTGAGAAATTTCCAAGAACAAATTAATTCTCTAAGACCTTCGCTGTAAAGCCAACTTCATAAATAGAGATGTCTTCTTACTTTATTCTCTTCAGGCCGTCATTGTCACCTTTTTTTCTAGCTCTTTCAACGCAGGTAGAGGACCCAGCTTATGCCACTAAATTGCGTTTCTTATACAACATGATTGATGAGATTTTAAATTAGCGTAGTGTAGACGCACCACTGGTTTCGAAAACATGAAATATTGGGTGTTGATATTTACCAACAAAAAGTTAAAACTGATTTGGGAATCGGATTGGGAATTTAATAAAAAAATAATCAACAGTAGGTCAACCAAATATACGATCAATGTAATAATATTGAAAATCAATAGCTTTTTCCGAATTATTCCGTTTAAAAATTGAAAGTTTCGATAAAAAATCAGTTTTATGGTTATGTGAGTTTTACTCATTTTACGTAAAGTGGCAATCATGTGCTTCTGATTGTGTACTCACACAATGGGCGCCGGTATCCGATACAACACAGATAAATTAAACATTTTATTCTTATTGGTAGCATTTTACGACAGTTTTGACTTGTGCTTGGATCAACAGTGGCATTTTAATTTAACTTTTGTGGAAACTGACAGCATTGTGTCATTGTCGTAAATTATGAACAGAACAGCAAATGGCTTCTTCTTTCAAACAGCACATTTATTGGCATGTTGTTATCAGAGTATCTGGTTTTAAATGAATTATGATAATTTCTAATAAGGATGAGATTTACTTACAAGATTATATCGCTAGATATCAATGTTATCCATAATAACATTTTTCTTTTAATATTGACATAAAATAAATCAATAAATAATGCTGGACGATTTACATAGACATTATATTAAGAATCTCTGTACCTAACGGAATTTATGTTAGGTACGAAATTGATATTAGGAATATACTGGCTTTATTAACAGGCAGAATGACGGTATTACATTACTATGATTGGCTGTTCTAGTGTTAAAGACCTTATTCATTAACTGACCTTTATGGGAAAATATAAATATGGCGCTTAACTTTAATAACTTAGGTCCCATGGCGCCAAACATATGGCACAAGACTACTTAAATTGTTAACGATGTACCGCACAAAAAACGGGCAAGTGTGAGTGATGCTTTTTCTATATCACTAATAAACACGAGGAAGTTTGGATGAATACATGAAATTGTTAGCTCTTACGCAAAAACTACTGAAGAGATCAAGTTAAAATTTAGCATACATGTGGTTCTTACTCTGGGATATCATAATACGCTCTTTATTTAGGAATAACGTTAGTGAAGCCGCAGTCATAAGCTTGTAGATAAAAAAAAACATTTTAGATGATTATGCTAATTTCTAAGGCCTTTGCCCAGCAGTGGGACTGTAAAAGCTAATAAAAAATTAAATTTTCAGAGCTCTTTGTGTTGTAATATTTAAAATTTGTTGTCAACTTATATTGTTTTTTTTATTTAACAAAATGAATGCGTTAAAAACTAACTTTATACATATTTTTGAAAATTCTTAAAGGTTAAATTAATTACCTGTATCATAAAGTCTCTGAAAATAAAAATAAACTAAAATATTGAATAAAATTCCCTAGAGCGTATAAATAATATCTAAAACATTATTTTCTCTGCACACTCTTTACGGAACCCTAAAAACTATCAGTAAAACAATCCCCTCGGAGAGCATAAAGTTTATTTACTATCGTCAGGATAACTAAAAATGTTTTGCTACTGAAAAGCTTTATGACTACACTTGAGAATCGATTGTTAAAATTTTAAAGCGTATTAGCAAACATGTGTTAGAATTAGAAAAGAAGAAGTTGAAGATGCAAAAATAACCTTTGGTTAGACAGTGACAGAGAAATAAATAAATAAATAATGTTGGACAATTCACACAGCATTATCTAGCCCCAAGCTAAGCAGAGCTTGTATTATGGGTACTAGATAACTGATATAAGTACTTACAATACACTACATAGATAGATATTTTTTATTATACATAGAAAACATTCATAACACCCTGAACAAAAAATATCTGCAGGTCGTACTGAACTAGTATTTTACAACTTTTTTTTCTGCTAGCGGTTTCACACGCAATTGCAAGAGTAGTATAAAAAAACATTGTATATTGTTTCTGAAATGTTTAAACTATCGCGTTTCTACGTTACTAAGAGTGAATTAAAATTATAGCAAAATGTTGAAGTTAATTCGAGGTTATTTATAAGCGTACGGGTAACCTGCGAGATAGGTATTTATGATGAGTATCACTATGTACTACAGTGGTAGTTAGTTGTAGTTAGTAGTAGTACCTATACCTTTACCTATATATTGAAAGTAGATTGTTGAGCGCAATTTACTATGTGGGTCGCAGGATATCCTATCAGATTGCAAATTCATAATGAGAGGTCTTATTGGGTGAAAATGATATTGCTGACTATTACATTTTTTATTATATTTTACAAATCAATGATATGTAATTTTAAATTTACGAAGCTAGAATTAGATTTACTTAGTTCTGTTGTAGCTCCCCAATGAGGTTCAGGTTTTAAACTTTGCTTTTATACCTAAGACCCATGTACGACGTAATGAAATGAAACAACCGAATAAATTATTAAAAATTATTTTTGGGTTTTATATTTTTGTATGATTTTGTTGAGGAAACATTAATAAGAATTGACTTTTGCTGGTATCTTTAAATTTTAATCGTTCTTTTACTATTTTTAGTCATGAAAGTAAGGGTTTACATTTATTTGATAAATAGCCCGTGGCTTCGAACGGACTTTTTCGCGATAAAATATAGCCTATATAAGTCCCCGGGATACCTTCCGCCTACCTACCTACCAAATTTCATTAAATTTTGTTTAGCCATATAGGCCTGAAAAGACAGGATAACTTTCGAATTATATTTTAATAATATTAGCATGGATAGAGCCAATTAAGCAGCAACAACCTTTAATGATCAGAAATGGCCTTAGCAGACTTTTTAACCTACATCATTTTAATTTTTTCTCCGAAATAATATTTATTACTATTGTATCCATCTTTTGAATTCTTAACATGGGGCTGGACCTATTCGCATTGTCCAACGATTCCTTTGGCAAAAAAACCGTGCACAAATCGCTCTATTATATCAAAACTATTCGGTCTCTTTTATGAAACATCACTGCGATTTTGATCTCTATACTAATTGAATTAGATTCACAATACAAGGTTTCCCCAGGTCATATTTGTTGATTTTGAATAGTATGGAAAATAAATATCTGTGCCACAATAGAACTTTGCTTTGCTGCTTGCATTTGACCATCTGTCGAGGTAGAATTTGTTTGTGTGACATTTCCATCGGAAAAAATGATACGGGCAATATTATGTCGGATAACGTCATATTATTGTCATGATTAAAAATATTTTTTAGATATTTTATGGATGTTATACACGCTTACATAGAAATAGAAACTTGTGGAAACTATTGCAAAAGATTATTTTAGATTAAAAAAATTGCTACTCGCAATAATTACGGAAATAATAGAGAGCTACCGAATCTAGTCCAGTTCATTATAACTGTAAATTAAAATAAACCTGAATTCCTCATAATTTTAAAACAAAATAATAAATACTAAAAAACTGTAACGAATTACCGACCCTTAAAAACCAAATGGTTTAAAAGCGTCGTAAAGTCCCATCCAATATTTTTCTAACTTAAAATGTTGCCAACCACTCACCGATTAAACAAACAAAGCAACATCCACTCAAAAAGTTTCCAACAGTAAATTCCCTCCGAAAACACAACACTCAATAACCACTCCACGCACAAACAAGGTCCCGATCACCGAACTTCTAAATCCAAACGCTCACGAGAAAACATAACCACAACCTCACTGCACCGAGGCTCAACCACGACTGAACAAGTACTTACCATCGAATTCAAACTTCGAACTCGGAGTTCGGGTTCCAACAATACAGATACAACAGCAGACGGACCACAAAAACTACACAAAAATTTATAACACGTCAAAATCGGAGAAATGGTTTCCTTTAATAGAGACGTTGCTTTTATATACAATTAATTGTTTGGAGCATCTGCCATGTTTTTTATGTTAATATTCGGACCATAGTGTGGTTTGGAAGCTTTTTATTGTTGTTTAAAATTTTAAGCTTAGTAAACAATAAAGTGGACATTAAAAAAGTTTATAATTTGGCGAGAGCTTTGGTCGGTTTTGTTTATAGTTTAGGTAATGGCCAAACTTGGCCAACTCTATAAGCAGGCAATTGAATTTTCAGTGCTTACTGCTGCTGTTTTTTGCATAATTTTATCATAATTAAAAAACTTCAGAGGTAACTATACCACAACAGTTGAATTCGCAAATATAAAAGTATATTATATTTAATTTTCTCTTTGAACATTATTGATTTTCTATTTATTCTTTTGATATTTGAACGTATCTTTGAATGTCCAATGCAACATGAGATAATTGAATCTACCTAATCACGATTTTCTTTTTAAATGCTAAGATTTTGAAAATGGAACGCTCTTATTAACTGCCAGTCCGACATGTTAAAACAGATGTTTCACCTTCGTTTGACGGATGGGTCAGGCAGGGTCGGCCATCTTGAGATTTTCCCGCCAATCGCACATCCCGGGGTGCCGTCGACAGGCGAAATAATTACCAGCATCGTGACTTTGTAAACAATCCGCGTTTTAAAGAGCTTGTAACTGGAGAAAGATTTTTTTGAGAGAAAATAAACTATTGGTTCTTGGAGTTTTATGTTACGATTTATTTTGCTTGGGAATAAGGTTAATAGATTCGTTGATGTTAGTAAACAGTAGGGATGTTTTGAGTGCCGCTAGCTGTTTTAATTTTGGTCTAGGATTTTGAAACTCATAAAAGTCATAAAGTACTCCTCCTACAATTAAAGGTTCTTTTATGGTAGGTATTCCCTGCCCAGCCATCTAGCTCGTGTTTTCCGTTATGTGAAATGAAAGTTTAAATAGGCGAAAATCCATAATCAACATATTTTTATAAGGATGGCAGTACGTTTTCAGCATCAGCACCTATTTTCAGAACGTCACACAACTTTTAACAATTGAAGATGGAAGACGTGAAATGTTTATGATTAATTATCTATTTCACACATTCAGACATGCACCAGTTATATAATACAAAGTTATATGATATTTATTGATATAAAGTATTTACTATTTATCAAACACACAACACTACTTACTCTAACCGTAAACTTCACAGTGTCTTGTGATTATAATGGTTTCGGCAGAATATCAGCGCCTTTCTGTTCCTGAGTGGTAAGGCATTTATGCGGAGCCGAGCCCTTTTTGCTGCTGTAAAAAACCTAACAGTCATTCTTTTTTTATATTTTTTTGTGTAATTGTTTTTTTCTCGCTATAGAAGTTAACCATGTAATATTTTTATATATGTTTTGTACTGTGTAAGTAAAATAAATGATTGTCTATGACAGCAACAGCATAGGTATTGCATCTCAATATCGACAGCAGGTTCACAGCTTCTCATCTCGCACCTGTCGACCTATCTCCTTTTAATGAAGATGCCTCATTTAAGCAGGTGGCCGTGACTATCTCATAATGTTGTTTAATTCATTAACCGCTTTGTTTTCTACACCATTTTTTGTGACCGCAAACTTGGTTTATTGCAGGACAAAGGTGCAGTATAAATCGTGTCAGACGGACTATAACAGATGTATGTAATTAAGCTGTAAAGTTTTTATGTATATCGTCATCAGGTAATCGAGCTTTATAAACTCAAAATTCGTTTTGTTTGTCGATCGATATAAAATAGTTAATTTGTTTTAAATTGCTAGCTTTATCGTTCGTTTTGTTTTGTCTTGAGTCTTAATTATGATCTCTCGTCTTGCGAGAGTTGATTGTGGGATAAGAATAAAGTTTTACTTTTTATAATGTCAGTAAGCAACGGGATATTACGAATATTTTAAAATTGAATAGAATATACATTTATTTGTTAAAAGACTTACACATACTAAACTTAGACTAAAATACATAATAAACTTAGATTAAAATACAAAGTGTAAACACAGTAACAAAATGGTTCTGCCTCAGCATGAGTTGGTTGACTAGCAAGCTAGCAACCAACGCTGGTCTTCCGTCAGAGCCACATGTTGGCTTTACGGACTAACTTCTCAACAGACAATAAAAATAAACAAAAAAATATTATCAATATGACCATATTAATAATAAATAAGACAATATTAATTTTACAATACTCTTTGTTTCGTTATACATTTAATTAAAACTCAATATTTGCTTCTTTTAGTCGACAGATTTCATATACAGAAATCGAAAACTTTAATAGCCAATCTAATAAAAATATCAACCTACATCGTTCATGTCCAGACCAAGCCAGCTTTAAGTATTTCCAACTGAAAAACCATTGCTCAGAATAAAAACGTCACACCGATCAAGTTTTGTTCAAACAACGGTGTACTTTTAGATTTAGTCAATAAGCTCTCAAATCCAATGATCTCATGAAAGTTCTCATGTCCTTTTAAAAATAAAAAGGTCTTGAGATAACACACGATTCGATTTGAAGTTTCAGCATCTCGGTAGCCCCAATATCGTCCTTCTCATCACTGATTAAAGTTCAAATTGGAATGGTACGACTCAATTGGCTTGAAATAAAAGTTATTGAATGATCACTGATTAGATGATTATCGGATCGGACTTGGTCCGTCTTGTTGAACATTTTATATGGTAATTGAAATGTAATATAAGCATTCGTTTTCGGGTTCGTTATCGATTGGTTTATGATGATCGTATCGGGAACACGATTTTCTGTCGATATAGTGTCATATTTTGTTCGATCTCTGAGACCTATCGTCTACCTCAAGACGATAGCTGTTTGATTTAACATAAGTTATTAGGTAATTTTTTCTTACCTACACCATTTTTAACATCACAATTTTAAAGTTAATCGCTATCACTGTGTCGAGTTTTGCATAACCACAATTTGCCATTTGTACTCATCTTCCATTGTTATTATTACTGTTTACACTTTTAGAGCTATATATTATACATGCAATAGTTTAGATTTATGGATAGATGAATGTTTGTTACATCTTCACGTCAAAACTATCGAATGGAACGGGCTAAAATTTTGCTAGTTTAGACCTGGAATAAAGCATAGGCTTACTTTTTATCCCATTTATCAGTTCCCATGATAAATAATTAAACTTTAAGCGTTTTTTTAAAACAACACGTGCAAAGCCGCGGGCAGAAACTAGTTTATAATAAGTATTTATTTATGTAGATTATGTTATACAGCCAACAAGTAAATCTTTGATAAAAAAGCTTGTAGTAAACAATCGTTTGTTACTAAGTTCCAATACAAAATCCAATTCACAAAATTGCGCGCCGTTGGCGACTATCATTACTTCATTACATATTTATAAAATAATATTTTCGGCGGGTTCTTGGTAGTAATTGTGTAATAATGGCAACAAGTTTGACGTTAATTTATTAAAATTAATGATTCTAGTTTATATCATCGGGTAATTTACATTTTTGACGGCAAAACGACCTGTCTTCGTTTTGTAATATCATCTGCAATGGTTATGTTTTTGCGTACCTATATCAAAACTCTTATATTTGAAAATTATAATAAAGTATTGATAGATTACATTGTTTTCGCGTGTTTCAAAACTATATATTACATTGTCATTACTTAGCCTTATTTCCAGGCTATAAACTTTTGCTTGTTTAATAGTTGAAATGTATTTGTGCTACAAAATCAAGGTAACCAAAAACCATTTTTTATTTAGGAGCGGCCCACGTGGGCCCGCAATAAATTAATTTTTTTGCAACTTCGGGTCGACAGTGGGCGTATAGTTTAACCCAAATTAATTAAACAAACTTGGTGACAGTGTGACAGCTGATCTTTTCGGATTAACATTCGAATAAATGACAACTAACAAGCTGACTTCAAAACTGACTTAACCTGTCAACATGATATTTCTTACCAGCCAAATATTCGACTCTCACGTGGTTTGTTTTTAACCCTCGACGCAAAAAGAGACGGGTGTTATAAGTTTAACGTGTCTGTCTGTGTATCTGTCTGTGGTATCGTAGCTCCCAAACGGATGAACCAATTTTAATTTAGTTTTTTTCTTTTTTGTGTCATAGATAATTTTATCCCTAGTATTCTTAGCCATGCTTCATGAAAATCTGTAGGGGGGTTTTTTAAATTTTTATTTTGTTCTTGTTATTGAAGAATTACACAAGAGTTTGCAAATAGTTAATCTTGTACAGACATTTAATTATAAAGTTGTCAAATATATAGTTCCTAGTTTATGGATGAAACGTGGGTATTTTTCCAACAAAAACAATGTTCATAGTTGACCTGCTTGCTAGTATTCATAATAAATACTTACAACATAATCTACTTCTTTTAATAACAAAATTAATAAGTGGGAGAAATCTAACATTTTTGACTTGCGAGGTGTTTACGAATAGGCAGGAACATCGATATATGTTATACAATAAAGCGCTGAATTTATTTGTTTCATTATGCATGATCAAAATCAATTCATCAACTTAATATTATACCAACTCTCCGCGAAACTCCACAAATACGAAAATAAATTTATAAACAGATGATAATTACAATTTATCTGAGGTATCAATTTTAATTGCGCACAACATGCATGTCGACTTTAACATCGAACAGTTCTCTCATTACGGTGTTCGGAAATCGATACGGACTTTATAATTACAAGTCTACTCGGAAAGTAAGGTATAAAGTCATTATTTTGTAATGAACTTGGATATTGCTCAATAAAACTAGCGCATGGGAATGATACACCATTATCACAGGTACCATAATGGTAGGATAATTAAATAATTTTCTACTTAGCCATTTGACTCGGGAAGTGTCATGGTAGCACGCAAACTTTTATTACTACCACAGACGGAAGTGACGTGACCTGTCTTTGGCCTGCACTGAAAACCAGCGCTGGGTAGACACACTAGGTCTACCCAGTATAATGCTGAGTGTAGGCCATATTTTCCCTAAACCTGCTACGCACATAAATTGGGCAACTAAGTCTAAAATTTATTTACCGTCATAAGTAAGTTATTGTGTTGTGTAGTAAATTTAAGGTACATAAATTTATTTCCTTTCTTTCTTTTTCTTCATTAGAAAAGAAAAAGAAGTCTAATTGGTTCAATTTCCTGAATGTCAGTTAGTCAGAATACCTAAATTTTTGCCTGAATTGCATGCTTACATAAAATAACTATAGCTTTTTAACCTCTATTTCATATGAAAAAAGTTCAATTATGCAGAAAATAGCGCATCAAAGCCAAAAATCCATTGTTCTTAAAACATACTTAGACTCAGCCAGTAATTTGTAATAATACTCAGATTGTTTTGACCGCAAAACTGAAGTATTAACTTCAGCTCTATCTTAAATTCTTGTTCTTGTCTATTGTGAATTGTTTTCAGCAACTTTGATTGTACATCACTCGTTTACAACTTTAACAACAGTCGTTAGCATGTCGAGAAGCATTCAGGAAATGTTTTCATTCTTGTTAAAATTGTTCGGTTGAAATTCGGTAAAGAATTTGACGGGGCTGAAGAGAGATAAATGGAAAAAAAGTATTTTTTATAAACTTGTATAGGCTTGTTATTTTGGCTTGCCTATGGGTAGTTTGTTAATTTTACCCCTGCAGAAGTACTCAAAGGATATTCTGATTTAGCCACTCAGTTCACATCGTCTCAAAATTCGATTTATTGACAGTTTTCCTTTAAATTCTGTCAATAATTCATCATCTGATTGCATTTGAGTATTTGGGGGTTAGTGTCTTTCAAATGTAGTGGGTAGATAAACGAACCTTTTTAACGATGTCTCACGAACTTTGACTGCATCTGAAAACAAGAAACTTTATTTTATTTTTGTTATGAACCCAAAATACAATAAAAATTGGTCTCTGATAATCGGTCAAATGTTCAATTCTAACATTTCTATTACCTAACCTGGCGTAACAGTAGAACTAAGTAGTCCAATAACATACAAAACAAAAAAGTTACATTTTATCCGGTTCCTATATAATTTACAGCTGCTCAGGCGGACGCCTTCACACAAATTATGATACGAAATAACACATCGCCGAACAACTTCGACCATAATATGGGTAGATTCGAAATTAACCATAATTGCTTAATTCAGAACTCTCCATGCCGCAAAGGGTAATAACGAAAGAGAAGAAGATATAGAGCTCAATGGTGTAGACAAAGATGGGGATATAAAGATTGGCGCCGAAGAGCTTGCTACGAAAGGTTACTTCCAGGTAATGGAACGTGTGAAGCGAGCTCAAGTGGTCATCATTAGAGATGTTTTTGTTCTAATTCGATCAGAAATGCTGGTCACCGTTAGGAATAATTTGTTATGAAGGATGAGGTTGCTTGTCAAGATGCTTTTTACATCTGCTTCCTACAAGTCTGATCCGTTCCTTGTATTTAATGGCTGATTCCAGATTTTTAAATCTTTACTGTATATCTATACCTTATGAACCCTACAATGTTTCTATGATTTTGGGTTATTTTAGTGAAAAGTACGTTAAAATTGAAGATAAGTTTGTGAGTAAAAATTCAGGCGATATTCAAAGAATTTGAAAATAAACTAGGTACCTTAACCTTCTGCCAAATTAATAAAGTTAAAAAAGCACTGCAACTACTTTAGGTACACTACCACTCGTGCGGAACCATAAATTTGAGATAAATTAATAAAAAATGCTGTACAATTCAAACAGCATCATCTAGCCCCACGATAAGCAGAGCTTGTGTTGTGGGTAATAGATAACTGATATACTCTATACATTGTACCACATAGATAGATATATTTTTATCATACATAGAAAAAACCCTGAACAAATATTTAAAAGGTTCATACCTAAATGAAAAAACTTTGAACGGACTCTGCAAATAACTTGGTATTAAAAAAGCACCCATGCATTTATCTCGGAGCATAACAGGCTCATAACTTATTCCCGCTGATAAGTAATTCCTCCCATCTAAGTAATTAAAGAGATAGCGGGATACGTGTATGACTTAATTATTTTAATACCACGATAAACAATTTCATTAGAGGCATTATAATGCTCAACCACATACTCCCATCAAAACAAAAGAATTAAAACATTTAATGATTTCTGAACAATTTCGCCGGAAACTCGACTAGTCTGAGGGGCGATATAATCTATGTATTTTAATTAGAATAAGCCCCGCCTAGCAAACTAATTTAACCCAAACGTCCAATCGTATAGCAACGCTGACGTAGAATGTCTCTTTTGTGAACTTTTTGGTGTAATTATCATCAGAAAATTCAGAACACTTTGGAGTGTCAAACTGGGATACTCGAGTCGTAATATGGAAAGACAATTTTAATGGTCAGATGAATTGTGATTGATGGGGACAAGACCTTTTTGTTTATAGATCTTAGAAGATAAGGTGCCTTAGTTAACGCGTAGGAAATGATTTCAGAGATGCCTTATGATACGATCTGACTATGAGACGTGACGGAAGGTTAGAATGGCATGAAAATTATCTTTTTAATGACAGTGACAAGATCATAATGATTTAAGTAGATAAAGTGAACGGTGGATTGGCCTCTGGCATTGTTAACTGTACTATTAAAAACGTCTGCTTAAAAATTATTTTGTATTTGATGAGAAAGATGCTAACCTGATTTGATAACCAAATATGAATATTAGATCAATGCTCAAATGACAGATGTTTATTTAGAACTTCAGGAACTAAGATGCTATTAATAGGCCTATAAAGACAAGGCGATCCGAGTAGGATTATTAAACTAATGAAACATCTAATAGGTAATTATATCTTATTATAAAGTGTATGTCATGTAACAAAACCCATGAGACTGAGCACCCTTCAAGCAAAATGATGTCTGTCACAATTCCTCAAATTCATAAACATTCATCAATTTAATTGCATCCCCCTCCAGTTACGTGAAACGTCAAAACGAGTGAACACAACACTAAACGGAACACATTTAGTAAGATCACATACACATTGGAAATCTCACACAAATATGTTAGGTATAAATATGAAAGCTTTCTATTACTTTGGTCACAAAAGAAAATAAATACTAGCGTGTACTGATATTGTTGATGACTTCTGTGACGTATTGGGCAAAGTTCCGTCGTAAACGGACCGGACGTGTTCGATTCCCGCCTCAGGGCAAATGTTTGTACGATCTGCAGATATTCATTCCGGGTGTCCTGGGTTTTTTTATTACGATGGAAAAAAAATATCTATGGAATATTTACAACGGGATATTTACCATGATTTGAGTTTTGAGGTTTCCAATCTTTCGGCACAGTTACATGCGACATGATCACGGAATAACTTTAGTGTTATCATGTTGTAACCATGCATTTAAAAGTTTTATTGTATAAGTATATTAGTTATCTAGTACCTATCTACATATAACACAAGTTCTTCTTAGTTTGGGGCTAGAGCTGTGTGAACTTGTCCAGCATTTTGATGCTGAAGTAAGTCATTTAATTCATTAAAGAACTGGTCTGGGGATGGGATGATAATGGTCTAAAGATTTTTTTTGTTGCGAAAATATCAAGTTATTTTTATTGTTTGTTATTTTTTACCGGCGCATTGGATAGAGAACACTAAATTGAAAAAAAAAAAACTGTGACATTCACATCTCAAAAAACTGACTTTATTTTACAAGACATTTTTATTTGTTTTAGTGACCTCTATCCATATATAAAGTTTATTGTGCGCGGCGATTTCAATAAAAAAAGCAAACGTTAGGGCCACCCTCCATACAAAAATCTTCAAAACCCTCTAAGACTACGTTTCCTCGTGAATGCGTCCTTACAAGTAATATAATACGTAATGTAATAAGCGCGCATGTCACAAGTCACAGCTCTGTGTTATCTCTTCTTGATGAATTATCGCAGTTTCTAGGGCTTACTGTAGATGAGGTTCAAGATAAAAGAATGTTAGTTTGTTATGTAGCCTCTTTCAAATAATTCTATTCTACATTGTTCTACTTTCTGTATTTTCACCTCATATACTTTAATACTACAAGTAGTTTTTAATACCATAGTGTATTATTTTTTTATTTGATTGTTTTGAATAAATTAAAAATCAACTTCAAATTCTTTAATACTTACACGGTTTTTAAGTTTTGTGGGAGGAATACTAGTACTTTTGGAATAATTTTTTAGGACGATTTCGGGATCATTTTCTATACGATAGCGAAAGAATAATGAAAATCGGACTGACGGAAAAATCGACGACTATACATACAAATAAAACAGCCAAACATTTAACCTGCTCTGTTTTTAAATCGGTTAAAAACTGATGGACATATATTTCTTTCGAAAGCTATAAAAATTAGAAGATGTAAGTATCTACAAAATAATTCTCTAATATTGTTCCTAGGTAATTTTGAAATTCATTTAACTGTGCCGAATTAAACCCTAAAATCTATAATTGCAGCCATCCGCAATTCTCATTCTCAGTTAGTTGTGTTAGACATTATTGTAGATACATTTTTAATTGCCTTTACAATTATCAACGCTGACGTCACAAATCCAGGCCTCCAGTATACGAAAAACAAAAGGGGATCGCGCCAACTTATAAAAATGTATCATAATGAAAGTCTTGTATTTCTTTCCCGGTTAGAAACTATACTTGCAAGCTCACCCACACTTACAAAGATGAGCCTCAGGTGTACCAAAGATAAGCCAGTATCTTCTGGACGAACTAATATGACAAAATTTCTGTCTCCCCCGTGCAGAACATTAGCCCACTATCGGATCCTTTGGGACACCGTTTGAAATGCAAATGCCGATGCTCAGGTATATTAGTTGACGGTTTATTGGTTTCGTATAGCGCTATGTATAAGCTGTGAATAAATGAGCGGCAGTACAGCTGGTCTTCTTGCCAGACTTTTATCGACTCTATCGCCTTCCGATAGAGTGGTAACTGTATCTTTATCGAATATGGATTTAGGATTAATATTGCTCCACTACCCTTGTTGCTAAAAAGCCTCTATCAGACATCTTTCCTTGTAAAATTTAACGGCGTTTGTATAGCGGGAATATTTAATGCTAATCTTTAGTTTCTTTTTAGTAAAAAACTAACTGGTAAGGAGGAAAAGTTGGAATGACGTTCAGTAAAATTTTATGACGCTTTGAACGTGGACTAAAAGCTTTCAATGTTTAATTTACCTAGTTTGAAAATAAATAGGATTTATATTAACTGTGTTCTACACAAGTTCCCACTTACTATTTATAATGAGCTATTTAATTAGTTTAACTAGTAGCTACGTGTCAGCGCCATTTTGAATTCTAGGTATGTACTTGCTATTCAGACTTGGGACAGGTGTTCTCCGTTTACCAACATTTTGAATGAGTAACAATCCAAAAGAGTGTTTATAACCAACTTTTCCGTACATTCGTTTGATAAATTAGTAGATATCTGTCCATATTTATTAATCCAAGGATAACGTACGTAGAGTAAATGGGTCAGTTGTAAATGATTAAAAAAGAATTGTCGAGGGATTTAAAATATAAATGTAGGCCGCAATGACTGAAAGAGGGAGTTTGTATTGTAACCACGGAAATGTATTGTTACCATTGTATCTCGATGAATATGTTATTCCAATTTGTCGATTGCAAAAGTTATTGTTTTCTATCTTTCTTCGTTAACAGTTACCTAACCTTGAAAGCAAAAATATAAAAATAGATCCAAAACCTCCAAACATTTTTTTTTTTTAATTTTAACTTTTCATTATAAAATTCATTTGTTATTATTTTCCCTATGATCGCTGTAATGCGGTAGAAACGTGTTGGAAATAATAACAAAAGGTACGCGATAAATACCCGATTAAACCATTAACTATGTTAACAAATCGCGAAAGTTTAAATAGATATATTTTATGTTGATAAAAATGTAAAATTGTTCGGACGCTTCAATTTCCTATTGATTAGAATCCGTTGAGCTATTTTAGATAATTTGCAATATTTAGCAGATAGCTCATCAATTGTGTCAATTGTGTTTTCTCTGTACATTTTGTAAATAATTGTAATTTTCTGTATAAATAGAATTTAAATATATTTATAATTTGCATGAGTAGCCTGATATCAAAATATTAACCCTCAATTACACGCGTTTCAAAATGTAGATTTATGTCCAATTCATATTCAGAAACACGGCAATATTATTCGCTTTATTGTTGGAATCGTGAATGATTCTAATATTAGTATTTCACTGTTCATTTGCATCTAGGGCGAGTTATACACGATCAATCCGGTAGAGTTAGTTTTGTAGATATTTGACATGTTAGTAAAATAATGCTGTTAGACAATCAAAACAAAGTGAAATAACAGGGTATAAGTTTAAAATAAATAAATCTAGCATTATCAACCCATCAAGCTAAACAGAGCTTGTGTTATGGGTAATAGTTAACTAATAATACTTAATACAATACATTTGGAAGATGGATAGATTTTTTTATTATACAAAGAAAACACACATAACATCCAGTACAAATATATCTGCTGATCACACAATTTTTTTTCCTGAAGCGGGAATCGAACCCGCTGAACCACTGAGGTCGTCCATGGATTGTTAAACCTCAAGTTTATTAGCGTTTTACTTTAGTGCTTACTCACGCAGGTTGACTTACAAGTAGACAAGATGACAGATGAAGTAAAGCAACAGGATACCTACCTCCAAAAAAACGTCGGGCGTCCAGTCGCAAGATGGGCATACGAAATTAGAATTCTACATTGGCATTGGTTTTGGGTTTTCAGGGCGTTTTCTATGTATAAAAAAACGATCTAGACAATGTAATGTATAAAGTATAATATCAGTAATGTTATTCCAGAACACAAGCTCTGCTTGGTCAGATGGTTAAGTGTGGATTGTTAAACATTATTTAAAAATTGCAACAAACTTGAGCGTTACCAAACCACTAGATCCAGTAACTAACATCGTCTGCAACCCCTTTACGTTTAGAATGCAAATTGTTGTCATAACATTGCCTTTCGCGGAAACGCGTGTCATTAATGATTTACGTCACAATAAACTAGCGGTAAATTTTAATTAAATGAACTATAGCGCCCAGTTCACGCAGTTCAGTCGAAAGTGGTGAGTAGGTATTTTATTAAAATTGGAGAGCGATATTGAAGTACCGGAAATTAGTTCAGTTTTGTGTACCTGACCTGACCTAATTAATATTGGCGATATGCATAGGCATACTACAACTTTAATTGTAGGAATATTAAAATATGGGCTTTTGTGTATTTATATCTTGTGTTTGCATAATATTGTATTTTTATTTGCATTTATTTGCTGCCGCTCTCGAATCCAAATAGGTTTAATTTTGTGGGTAATTCAGATGCGCATGCTATTTGTGCGAATTGTGTTGAAAAAACGATTGTGTTGAAAAAATAAAACAAAAAAACTCGATTAGAAAGAAGATTTTTCAGAAATTGAAACATGAATGATAGATTAACGTTATATATAATTATAAAGTATTATTTTAACGTTTCTACTTTTGCAACCTAACTGATAACCACACCGTTATCGGTTACCTTCAGGCACGTACAACAATAAACTGTTGGAGGACATACCTTTGAATTCCTCTCTCCTGGCTGTGCAGTATACACTCGCGAGCAAATAAATCGCCGTGTTAACTCGCATCCCTGAGGATGTTTCCACAGATTATATCTGAAGTATACGCACATAAATAACAGCAACTGTTGTGGCAGCTTGTGGCAGACGTGTTTGTGACACTTATTGTTTTTTTTCCTGAACCTTGCGCTGGCAATAAGTGGTTAATGTTCTTATCCAATTTGAAAGTTGCTTGCAATGTTTTAGTAAAATAAATAAATAATGCTGGACCATTCACACAGCATCATCCTACCCAAAGCTAAGCAGAGCTTGTGATATAGGTATTAGAATATCTGACATAATTAATACAATACACTACGTACCTAGATAGATATTTATTATTTTACATAAAAAAGTGAACCCAGAAAACCCGGGAAAAATATGCAGATCGTAGAAACATTTGCCGTAGTAAGCACAAAAGAGGTGTAATCAAAGTGTTACGTTACGAATCACTGGATTTGTCTCGCAGGATATAAAGAAATGACGTGTTTGTTAGGATGCCTACACTTAAAAGGGAATGCAAATGTGCTGGGACCAAATTCTGTAAACCAATCGATCGTGATCACTTTCATCATCGTCGTCTTCACTTCACTATTCCTCTGAAGAAATCGCTTTACTATGACAATTATATCGTTTTAAAATCGTCACGTAGAATCCTTATATCAAAGAAACTCTATATAATCGTGCGGTGCCATTTTCACGGCGAGTTTAATAAAATGGTTTAAACCAGGAAAGACAATTTTGACGCGCGTTCATCCATCTAAATTTTTATAATCAGATAGGTAGAAAGAAAATGTGACATTTTGTAGCAATACACTGTCATAGTGAAGCCATTAGTTTAGAGTAATAGTGAAGTGAAGACGATGATGATGATGAAAGTGATTATGATCACGATCGAGACAGAAGAATAACGAATTGAAATTTTTCCGGTACTAAACACATATTTACTAACGCGGTTAAAGCATGTCCACATCGTCGACTTTTTGCGTCACATTAACTAAAAGCATCTCGTTGTACGAAAATACTTGAAATTCTTTTTGGTCGAGGCCATGTTGGATTTCTCACTGTTTCCTTTCATACAATGAGGGACAAGGGAAAGCCTTTGCCCTACATTGGGACGTAATGTAATTGTTCGCATTCACAAGCTCGTACTCTCACAGAAAATGGAAATATAAAAGCTAAATATGACGCCGACGATAATCTCCCTACACTTGCATATTCAAATAGAAACAAAAGTCGCCCCAAGTATGCAAACCCTACAGGCATAGCAAATGACGACTAAAATTAAGTCATCACAGACTATGAAGGGTCTTCATGCTACTTCAGCTTGTATATTTTAGTTGTGCCAATGCTAAGGGAAATCCAACCTAAAGACGGTGGAAAAGAGCTAGTTGTAGTATGAAATGGATTTAATGATGGAAAAAATCGCAGCGTCATGTTCGACGACGCTAAAGCGCGACGAATCGAAATGGAGACGTACATTCTTCAAAAAACCAACAAGTAAACTTGGAAAAATAAACGGAACGAATAGATGCAGCTAGTGACTTGCTCTGGCTTTACTTCGTTACACTCTTTACCTTCCTTGTTTTGTTCCAATTAGTAATTTTATGAAAATTCTATTAATTAAGTACGAAGTGACATTTTGAATAATAAGTTTCATTGTATCATCCGATCTTTTAAACCTTTTAACCAGAAAGTACCCACCCTACTCAATTCAATCATTAAATAGTTGAAATGACAAAATTCCATCAAATTATAACACACTAAACGCACGAACTTTTGATGTTTGGATACACGCCAAAATTACTGAACAAGTCATGCTAAAATTTTGCATACAGTAGTTCTAAACTTGGTTAAAAAAAGGTACTTTTTATCCCATAAATCAGTTCCCATGGAATATAAATAACCTTTAAACGTTTCCATACAAACAACGCGTGCATAGCCGCGAACAGAAAATATTTGTTAGTATAGAAGCCATTTATTCGTCACATCAAACTTATCCACCTAAAAATTTTATTAATAAAAGAAATATGAGATCAAACAACCAGACAGACTTGTCTAAACTTACTTAATAGGGGTAGAGTTGGATGAAAAAGCTACATTTTGAAGTGTGGCGATCGTGCTAGCTACTGATGACTTGTAATAGCTGTTACCACAATCTTTACCCGGTCATTTAGGAGTCATGATTTAGATTGGCAACCCAGTTTCGGAAATAGCCAAACTTTTAACACAAATTGTGCTCGGTTAAACCAATTTTGACCAATTTAAATTGAAAGCATTTCATTAGAGCTTTAAAGTGATTTGAAACGGTGTTTTGGAAAGGTAAGAATTTTAATAAAAATCTGTACTGGGTAGGGTAAAAAAATACTTCAAGTGTGTGCAGCATTTGATGACCATCTTTACTCTAAGGAAATTTATTAAATAATTTTCAACAACAAATTCATTCATGTAAAGCATTCAAAACAAACAGAGCCTATTCTCTGTTTAAGGTTGATCTCTCCTATTTTCTGAATTTTATAAAACTACCTACTTTTCCCAGATCCTATAATTTATTTATAGTTTAAAAGAATATTTACATCTTGCTTGTTAGGACGCGGACGTTGCTTAAGGATATTCCATGCTGATCCGCTTTACTTCGTACATAAGCAAACTTAATGTACCTACCGGATATTTAAATCGAATAACAGTTAGAAACTAATTTATGAAACTTTCGCGATTTGTTAACTTAATGATTATTTAACGGGTATTTATCACGTACCTTTTGTTATTATAACACACTACACTGACCGTGTAAAATGATGTGAAATAATAACTAAATGTACGCGATAAATACCCAATAAATAATCATTTTTAATAATTACGTTTGTAAACTGGTTTATAAATGTAAATGTTGTGAATATTCTTGTGGTGTGGCTCTTTGAAATTAGTTTCTTATTATTTGAGCAACTTCCTTATTCATAAACCTTAAAAGTTTACGAAACAAAAGTACGTCGTAATTAAATCATCTGCTTTTATTTATTATTTTGAACCATTAGCATTATAATTTGAGGTTATTCTGACTAGTTATCCTAAATTTGATGCTACTATTACAATCAAGAAAGTATCTGGTGTAGCCTTCTAACCCGTTAACTTGTTATATGTTGCAGCGCATCAGCATTGCCATACAGCAAGGAAATGCAGTCAGCGTCTTGAGGACGCCTCCGACTGGTATTTATATGATCAGTTGACCTACCTGTACATTCTTTGCAACAATCTGCTTGGCTCAATTTGTTCTTATTACAAGTTTTTTGATTGTAATTTTCTTATATATAAAATAAAGAAAAAAAGGAACAGTTTTTAAATAATCTCTGCAAAACGGTTCAGCATAAACCTGCCTTTAGGTTGTAAAACAGCTCTGGATTGAGACGTTCGCAACCTGTAGGGTCTGCTCGTTGTTTTGTACCACGGAGGTCTAATGATTGCTTTTATTTTGCTTTTAAAGACCTCGCGAGTGCAAGGTAAACTTTGTGAGGGTCTAGTGTTTTTATCTGTAAAATTTTTGATCTTTGTTTAATGTATGGTTATGGTCTCATTCTTATGATTTACATTGTTTGGTTCAAATACGTGAAATACTTTTTATTTATTTTATTTCTTCGCACGCGTTGTTTCTGTGGAAATGTTTTCTATCGTTTTTAGGGTAGCAATTGGAGAATAAAAACATGATATTTTTAACGTTTTCTATCTTCTATAAAAAGTAGTTTTTAGGGTAGCAATTGGAGAATAAAAACATGATTTTTTACTTTTCAAAATTATTAGTTAGGTCCAACATAAATAAAAAAAGATGTGTGTGGCATAACTAACTGGTACAATGCAGCAATAAATTCCTAGAACCTAGAAGTCAGTAGATTTGAGTCTAAATACTGCAAAACTTCAATAAATAATGAACTTTACGGTACAGTTTGAATTTGCGATCAAACTCAAACAAAACAGGTTAATTAATATACAAACGCAAACATCCGTTGCAAAGTGCACGGCTAATATTTAGCTTGCGCCAAACAAATGGTAGCAAAGTCTATATCGAAATGTTGATTGTTTTAATCAATAAGAGGGTTTCTGATACCTAAACATGACGACCACTGTGGTGAGCGGGCGAAGGTCCGCCTGCGACGCAGGAGGTTACGAGTTCGATTCCCTCCTTGGGAAAAATGTTTGTACCTCAACCTCAACAGCCTGTGTTGGTTCACTGCTGGACGCAGGCCTCCCCCTGGTAAGCTCCTTGTTGGCTTTTATCTCATGGGGGTAATGCCCATAATCTCCACGCTGGATCGCAGGTCGGTGGTAGAATTGTTCTGCAGGGAGCGCTGCTGCCCGCCCCCGGTATATATCCCTAAGTCGCCTCTTACGACACCCGCGGGAAGAGTTGGGGTGGTGCAAATTCTAAGCCGGCACCACACAGCTAATGTTTGTACGATCTGCAGATATTTGTTCAGGGTGTTCTGGATTTTTTCTATGTATAGTAAAATAATAATAATAATAATAATAATGTTTTATTCATTAATAAAAGATACATAGTCTTATAAAAAATATATATCTATGTAGTGTATTGTATTAAGTATATCAGTTATCTAGTACCCATAACACAAGCTCTGCTTAGCTTGGGGCTAGATAACGCTGTGTGAATTGTCCAGCATTATTTTTTTATTTTATTTATTTTACTATGGTCATTAACTTTTCATAGAACATCGCATCGTGAGCTTATTGAACGCATGGTTTTTTTTTTGGTGAAAAACGACAATGTTTAATATAATGCTAAAAAGGTGGAAAACATTGCTTGGAAAGACAACTTTTTCGAGGAGTTTTGAAGTTTTTTGAAAATGTCTCAATGATTAAAAATGGTGTCACCAATTATTTCAAGAACGATCAAGACAAACTCAAAGCCCACAAAGCATAGTTTTTAACTGAAGTTATAATTTAAGTTAACAGACAAGGTCAGAAAGCAAGACGGAACCCTATCAAAACTAATTCACTATGATTGACATGTTCCCTTTAGGGAAGCGGCAATCAACACTTATATTAAGACACGCGGTTTCCGACGGTACCCTAAAAAGGGGACGGGACCGCCAGCGGGTGTTACTAATCTACGTAAAGTTGTATTCCAATTATTGCTCATAAAAATATAGCGCTACGAGCACCTCCTACTTTGATTAAAAAAAAATGTTGTGAAGGAAAAATAGAAAGTGGTAAAAATGTAAGTTTGTTCCAAGCTGTAGAAAACTCTTTCAATCTATCAACCTGTAAAAACTCTTTCTATCTAGCGTAAGAAAACTTTTTCTATGGTCGTTTTTTTGTATTAAATTATGAATAGAAGCTATTTTTTATGTTGTATAAAACGATTTATACAAGATAAATTTGTGTGCCTTAGCTTAAACTAGCACTTTTATTGCCCTAGCTACTTTATGTATGTACATAGTCTACACTTATATGCTAGTCATGTTTTTAAACTAAATAATTATAAATGCTGGACAATTCACACACCATCATCTAGCCCCAAGTCAAGCAGAGTTTGTGTTATGGGTAGGTACTAGATGACTGATATACATGATCTTTATTCATAATCTTATGATCTTAATAATAAAAAATATATATCTATGTAATGTATTGTACATTGCATAAATAGATATGTTTTATTATACATAGAAAATACCCAGCACACCCAGAACAAATATTTCCTGACTTTCGCCCGCCGCGCCACATCGGTCGTCTAACTGTGATAAGCTGGTGAATGTCTACGTTTAAAGCTGACTGAACCCCTCGTCTTCTTAAAAGTTTTACTTCTCTGTTTAAACAATTGCAAAATTACAGTGTTGAACATTTTTAACTTTTTTTTTGGCGTTTTTAAATTATTCATTTTCTTTATACCTCCGTAATATATTTATGCATGTAAAAAACATGTGCAAATAATCCACTCAAACTGTACGGTTTTCTGTAACAACAACACACAATCTGTCTCCTGCAATTATATTAGAACCATGGCGGCATAACACACACATGCGCACGCGTGTATTTGCGTACCTTTAGGGCGTACGCACACGAGACATTATAATTACAACCGGTGGCGTGCGTCGACTTGTAACGAGCCTTACAAAATGGCCGCTATTTTAAAAAGAAGGTTTTATATGTTGATTTGATGGAAAGGTGTAGAGAACTTGGTAGCATTTTGTGTTTGTAGATAAAGATTGGTTCAATACGAAGGGGAACTTAATTTTATGGAAATGATGGTGCTTGTGATAGATTAGGTAATTTTTTAAAACTTTTTGTTTTAATGATTTAAAAAAATAATTCTATTTTAGAGCTCCTAGATTTTCCTTGTAGCTATCAAAATTAAAAATTTCCGGCAATCCACGCTTTTCTAATATTTATTGTCCAATTAACACTTGCTTAGAAAGTTAATTAAAAATAACAAATTATGGCTTATTAATGTAACTATGAAATACATAAAAGTTTCATTTTTAATAAGCATAATTTCCATATTCAAATCTAGCTATAAAAAGACAATAATAAAATAAACAACAAAGAGAATATCGTTAAAAAAGTAACAAAAGAGAAGCTCACCTACACGAGAACTCTATATGGTAATGAAGATATTGTAGAATTCTTCGTAATTTTTCTTACGGTAGCAGGAAACATTTACATGAGTTAGATAGTGATTAATATTTATTAACTGGCCCTCCCCAATTCGAGCAATGGGTACAAAAATGTTAATTTTGTGAATGAATTTGTAGGCACGGTATTAGTAAGTACTATAATTGAGTTGTCACAAAAATGTAACGAAATTATTTGATTCTGGAACTCACGGAGTCACTTTTAATTTTTATAGTTTTAGTAAAAATATTTAACTAAGCTTCATTTGTAAGCCTAAAGAAAATAAACTTCATCGATTTCTGATTACTTCATAACAGCATACAATAAAAACTTTAGTAAAGCTTTTGGTGTATGTGCGGTAGGTTATAGGAGCCCCGGTACTTTCAAAATAATCAATCACAAATTGTCAATTAATTGCCCACCGTCAAACTACGATCATCATAAAACGGAGCCGTTATAGATAAAACATCACAAAGTATAACGAATAAAATAAAACGACTGCTTCCTAGAAGCGCTCCCTCCGATTCCTTCCAAGATAAGATCGACGAAGAAAAATCACGAGAATTAAACATTCCTAAAAGAGTTGTCAAGCAACCAAATTAAGTCTAACGGAGTAACAAGAAAAATAACATACAAATAGACGATCAAGATTGTGGGAAGAAATAAGTGAGTAATTATTAAAACAAGATTATTATCGAAATCGCTATAAGTCTTGTAGGTTAAAAACAAGTTCTGTATAGATTATTAAATGGACGCGAGCCATTAACGCTTCTAACAGTAATTGCCTGGCACTATTATGATGGATCGTACAGTTTTTGTGGGTATTTTCTCACCATATACTTTTTAACGCTTCAAGGGATACTCCTAAATTACGGATTTGACTTGCTCTTACGTCATTAGCCTAATTAGCTTCAAAACTTTCATTGAAAAACGCGTGAGGAATTCCTACAAAGTTCAAAACAAAGTCTGAAGACAATTAGTCTGCAGATGATAATGTGGATCTTGAAAATGAAATATTCTCTTTGGAATACGCTAATTTGTTTACGAATACCAACAGAGACACAGAAGAACTTAAGCCTGTTTTATTTAAATTAGGTACTAAAATAAATAAGCTACGGCTGGCTAGCTGAGTTCTGCAATCTCTGCCTTCGTCGGCGGATGCTCTTAACAAAATTGTATTATTTTGCATTCATTTTTGACAAAGTATACTTTGTGAGGAATTTGATTAGGGTTTACTTTGTGCCGGGAAAGGCCATGTTGTTATTTCAAGCGTTCTACAGTTTATTTCTTTCAATTCCTCTCAGACTCGATAAATTTGAGCAAGAGCGATTCACAGTTTCAAGGTTGTAAAATCTTGAATACGAACAAAACTAAAACTCCAGTTATGAATAAACGGAATACGCATAATTACCGCTTCGTTGCACGCTGCCGTCGGCTCGTCAGCGATTCAGATCTTTGAAATTGCACATCATTAATTGAGACGTCAGTCGGGGCTAAAAAAGGATAGGCTGTCTCCATACTAATTTAGATATCAAGCCAACGAGACCGACAAATTGTTGGCCGTTAGTATGCGGTTCGCGGAATCAAGATATTTGACGGCAGCTTTGTTCGTCACACTGTTGACGCGAGGGTGAGGGGACAAACCATGTGCTGGGGAAGGATGGGGACTGAGTTTACAAGACTTTACAAAGATTATCCTCTACCTAGCAAATTATTATTCACGTTTGATTGTGGGGTTGGATTTTTGCGTATATTCTTTCCCATTTTGCTCTATTTAACGCAAGGAAAGATTGCAGCCTATTAAAAGTCATTTCTTTCACGCTTATCTAATTTATTTTATTCATTCTCAACCTGGACCTAGAACTGCCCTATGTGATTATTTTATACGTGTGTTAATATGTCCAAATCGAATAAAAACTCTAGATAACTACTGTTCTCTAAACTTCCTCCATCAATCTCTGTATGAGTTTCTACGCAAAGTCGTTCCACCAGGTAGTAAAACATAAATCGATATCACCATTATGAACAGCGAAAACTTCACTCCGATAAACGAGTTTCCGACTGCAATCTACACAATCTGATCTCCGTCTAGATCAAGATTTACCCTCCCTTCATCACTTAAGTTCCTTATAGGCCGAACCTATTAAAATGTCCGTAAACCGACAGTAATGTGCTCTAAACTAGCTCTTTTGCTCTTGTTGAGAGAGTTTAGTCACGCAAGGAGCGCCTATAGATGGAAGATTGTGGAAAGCCGGCCGCAAGACTTTGAGCTTGGAATTTATTCAGTTTCAATTATATTCTGATAGATGATAAAGTAGCTTGGAGAATGCAGCTTAAATATGCCTTGTGTTGAAATGATCGCTAGATCTATAATAATTTCAACCTCTTCGAAGCATCTCATACTTATAATAATACAATGATATTTACGCGAAACTGTAGAATTGATAATAAACTACTAGCCAAAATAATCAAATAAGTAGTTTATGTGTTGCAACTCATTTTGAAATAATAAGAAAACCATTTGCTTGTATTCAGTAGACATTAAAGATACAGACACATCATTAAATGTTTTTATAATACACCAAGCTTTCCACATTAACCACTGCTAAAGTTCAAATCAAGGTCATTTCTCACCATTTAACTCTGTTGGCGTTTACGACTATTATCTCTAGTAATTTTCATAAAACCACCATAAAACATCAAATAAATCACTAAATCACAAATAAATGGCATAACACCGCGGTTCAATTACCAAAACTCATTTAAATTGTCGATTTTGGGAATTTATGGCTGCCATAGATAACTTATAGTCATTAAAGCAATCAGTGCTACGAATTGATTTTTTAAATCCATTAGATATCGCAGGTGTAACCTAGCTGGTTTTATATTTAAAAATTGCGAATTGTTTGCAAAGAAACCGGAATTCTAAATGATCGTTTTATGTGTGTCGGGTTGTTGGTAGGTTAGGTATATTTCAATTATGTTCTGATAGATGATAAAGTATATTACTAGGTAACAAGTTTAGGTGATTGCCAGTTTTCGGATCTCTTGAATTCCTCGGATTTTAATCCGTCCATTGGCATGATGACATCGTTAGCAACCAACTTTTCCTAATTTACTTAGCCATTATTTCTATTAGAAGCACATTTACATACAAAACGTATAAGTCATTCAAAAACTATAAATTTAAGTCGTTAGGACTATTTAGTTTGAGCGCGTAGAACCGTGAGGTGGAAATACACGTCTGATTCGATTAATAATTCTGACAGTGTGGTTTGTTCGGGCGATGCATCTGTTTTTTGTGCCTTTTCTAGAGTTTCTTCTACTCTGATGAACATTTTGACTTCATTAACTCTTTTAATGGGACTATGGGTCGTTACCTCATCACTTTGGTGTCAGTATTTTATAGAATAAAATAATGTGGTGTTAGATATTATTGTTTTTTTTATGTGATATAGAGGCGTTATAAATATATGACTTGAATGTAAACTTTTCTGACCAAAACGTCTTACAGAAGAAATAATCGAAAAACAATCGTTCTACGATATGAAAACTCGGAATCGTTATTTTATTTCAATTTGATTTATTCAGCTTCTTCGGTGCGTTCACCCGAGATAGAATAGAGAAATTTGATAGAATATAAAAGATATAATCAGCTTTAACAATCAACCAACTTAGTATCGTGTTTTTTGAAGTCAAAACTATAATGATGTCTGTTTCTTTAATACGAAATATTCACGCATTTTAGCAATAAATCATTTCACACCTTGATTCAAACGCATTCTTTATCTTTTAATTAGCTACAACCGTTAAGCTTTTCTCTAAATCAACTTCATTATGAGTTATCACCTCAAAACCAATATCCACTGTGACCAATACTAATAATCGCCGACGTTAATGCCCGGTTATATTCATTTATAACTACATTAACATTCATTTATCATTACGAAAGCCGCTAAGGTGAGGCAGTTCACATTTTTCACTCATTTGTAAATTAATTTTAGTGATATTCGAGAGTTGAGAGTGCTGATGCCATGTGAATTCCGCATTGAAAAAAAAGTAACGTACACGAGTTTTTGATCTTTTTTTATAAAACTAGTTTCTACTCGCAGTTTCGCTTGCGTTGTTACTATATAAACGTTTAAAAGTTATTAATATCCCATGGTACTTTACATATTTACTGGGTAAAAAGTAGCCTATTTTATTTCAAGTTTAGAACCACCTGTACGCAGAATTTTAGCCCGATCAGTTTCGTAGTTTTGGTGTGAACAAACATCCAAACATCCTTCCGCAGCTTTCGCATTTATAATATTAGTGTGATATGATATTGTGATTGTAGTTCTAAGTATACCAAAGGATTGGAATGTATGGAAATAGGTATAGAGTTTTTTTGACTTTGAACGGACTTGCAATTTTTATTTTGACTTTTTCACAATAGATATAATATCTAGGATGCAGCATCTAAATTATCCAAGAATAAAATGACTAGGTTAAAATAAAATTATTAATTGGCATACCTACTCTGTTCGATAATAAAATGTTAATGATTTTCTTAACCTGCTAACACTCAAGACAATATTAATAAAACACCAACTAAAGACTGTTCTCCAATCCATTCCCGATCATTAGTCAACGAAAAGAATTTTAAATCAGCAATTAATATTATAAACTGAATGATCGTCATAAAATTTTCACAAAGGGAGTTCATAAAGTCAAGGGGCTGATATACAACCCGTGATATGAAGGCGCATAAAAGAGTATAATCTTTGATATAGTCACTCGATGGCCATTCCATAAATAACACAAAGGTTTCACCTTACAAGATACTCTTGGCGACGTGTAAAATATTGATATCGATAATAAAACAGCAATATCTCAATCCGATGACTTCATACAAGGAATTGCATCACGTATTGGGAAATTTGAGAACGCCGTGTAAAGCGATCTCGTTTGAAATAAAACGGAACGGTTTTACGAATAAATTATAGCATTGTAAAGTATGATAAACTATGGAACCATTGTAATGAAACGGCGTGGGGTGTACAGTGCAACTCGCAAGTCCAGGTTGCTCAACAAGTTGTATAAGAAGTGATACAACTTTCGTGGGAGACTGTAGGTGCCTCACATCACGCACAGCGGGAGAGTCTGACTAGTAAACTAGTATCTCGCAGTGAGGGTAATGTAATAATCCAGATACATTAACCAGTCTATCGAGACACTCGTTTCTTCCCACCTCTTAAAAAACAAGAAGACCTCGATAAAATGGCCGTTAATATTAATATTGATGTCCGATGAACACTCACGTTTCCAACGATTAAGATGTTACGAATAATTAAAGTTCTGACGTTTTTAGATCGGGTCAGATGTTAATGGAACCTGGTAGAGGTTAGAATACTGACGCCATTTTTAATTTATTTTATACAGCTTCCATATCCCGGCAAGACGTGTAATTACCATTAGCGTGATTACTGATTAGGCTTGCATCTTGTTATGATAACTTCATGAATAAAGTCATTATAGGTACGGGCAATGCGCCCAAGCTTTAGTGTACTCAATTGAATATGAGCCTTATTGCCATTGGGTTGAAGGTTCTACATTTCCCATATACGTTTGGAGGGCTCAATATTGGTGCCCTGTACAATTATCTTTATGAGTTCAGATCGAATAGCAATGTTGTGATCAGTGTTCTCTCATGAGTTTATTTTCTACAAGTTGGTATTAAAATTAAATTGAACTAAGATAAAAAAGCTCATATACCTTAACCCGAAAGTATTTTGGAACTGTGTATTTAATTTTTACTGACCTGTTAGAGCTAGAAAACTCCACTTAAATACAACCTAAGTGATGCATAATAACACAGAACAGAAGACGCTAGAAATGTTTCAGATAAAGAAAATATTTAACTGTCATACTGAGGTACTTTTTTCGTATAATTTTTGTTGAATGGACACAAAGGTAATAAAGACGTATTGAAGAAAAACTCTCTCATAACAAAATTTGTGTTCAAAGATTACAGATGTTTATATGCAAGAATATATTATGTTACAATGTAGGTCTTAAAACTATATCCGTCCAGTTATATTTTACCTAACATAGGTATGCAAAATATTAAATTTTCTAATACACAATATTACATATTTCTAAATTACAAATACAATATAAAAAATTAATAAATTAGATAAATAACAAAATCAAAATCAAAATCAATGAATATATTCGAAGTCTTCTAAGTCACTGTAATTCAAATTTTAATATTGATTATTAGATAGCATTTACTGAGAAGCCATTTTTAGGGTTTTGATGATCGAAGATCGGTTTCAAAACCCTTATGGTCTCGCTTTGTCTGTCCTTTTTTCCCTCCTTAATAACTCAAAAACTACTGCAGCTATCAACTTGAAATTTAAAATAATAATACATTTCGTGCGCCTGTACAGATTTAGAGAAAAATAAATGAAAATAAATGAAAAATTAAAATGAATATTTTCCATACAAATTGTGATGCCGAAATTTTAAAAGATACCTACAGAGTCATATGGGGTATCAAATGAAAGGTATCATTTTGTACATTTCAAAATATTTTTAGAAATTTTTGTAGGTTTCATATTTTTGAAAATATTTCGAAAAAAGTCGAAAAAATACCCATTCCCCCCCCCCCCCTATCTCCGAAGATTGCAGAGCGATCCATGTAAAATGTATCGAGCGTTTATAGACATTGATCTATATTTTACAGGAAAAATATAGAGAAGTTTGAAAAAAGAACACATTTTGAAAAATGGTCAAAAAGGGGGGGAATAATTTTCAAAAGGGGAGCTACCTCACCGAGTGGGGTATCAAATGAAAGGTATTGGTTTATAAATTTCAAAACAGTTTTTCAAATTTCTGTAAGTTTCATACTTTTTGAAATATTTTGAAAAAAGTCGAAAAAATACCCATTCCCCCCCCCCCCCCTATCTCCGAAGTTTGCCGAGCGATCCATTTAAAATGTATGAAGCGTTTGTAGATATGGATCTATATTTTACAGGAAAAATATAGAGAAGTCTGTAAAAAGAACAATTTTTGAAAAATGGTCAAAAAGGAATAATTTTCAAAAGGGGGGCTACCCCACCGAGTGGGGTATCAAATGAAAGGTATCAGTTTGGACATTTCAAAACAGTTTTTAAAATTTCTGTAACTTTCATACTTTTTGAATTATTTCGAAAAAAGTCGAAAAATTTACCATTACCCACCTTAACCGAAGCATGCATAGAGATCCATCTGAAATGTAGGTTGGTACCTACTATTCTTAGGTATTCGTTAAACTGCGAAGTCTCTAACCGGTACTTTTGGTACATATTTGTTGACAAACGTTCAAAACCCTCGGCGCGCGAGTTACACTCGCACTTGACGGATCTTGTTTTATTTGTATATTGAATAAGTTTCCAGATAGGTTCTTTAGATTCTCCATTGTGTCTATCTAGTTCTGTTAGATTGCATCGAAAACAGATAGTGGTAACAGAAATCCTGTCGAGCAAGGTGCAAATACAAATTTGTAAGCGGAGTTGTCGCAATGCTGAGGAGTTTCAAAGTGATCAGGCATTTATATGAGCATTCTTGTTAGCTGAGATATATTGCATTACATTAATTGTATAGCAGTATCTATAGTCCACCTAAATGGCTGAAGTTCTTGCTGTTTTTATTGCATATCATCAGAAGCAACTTTGGGAACACCGGGCAAATGATTAAAATATCAGATAGGATAGACGGTAGACTTTGACTTTTGATGTGAAAGATTGGCACCGTCTATTTTCTCCGTTTGTTTATAGCGTCAAAACATTTTCATTCACCTTGTCACCAAGAATAACTGGTTCAACAATATCTCGTCAATCATCTTTAGTGCATAATAGTTGAACATACAAACACGACCTAAACAAATTCAAAACCCCGATTCATATTACAAAGATATGGAGCAGGGACAGGTGACAAAAACTGTTATGAATACGACGGGAGCAGACCCCCTTTTTGCTAAAACCCGTTTCTACTTCCAAGATCCAACACTCAAGAATGTGAGCTGTGATACGAGCTTCTGGTTTCGAGTGTAATGCTGAGATATATGACACGTTTACATTGCAATATTATTGTGCTGTGCAGTAAATGTTTCGGAAAGTTTAGGGGACGAAACGTTTTAGGACCGGTTAAATTGGGTTATTATGAATGAATACACAAAGTTTCATGTTTTGTTAACAAAGTAAAGTTTATTATAGACTATGTTATAGGGTAATTAACGCGTATATTAAATAAAAATTGCTAATCAAATCATAAAGTAATTCAGGAAGAATTGCTATCGTAACTGCTTGTCACGATTGCTGTCAGTCAGTACATCAAAATTTGTGACAATCATATTTATAAAACTTTTATATCCATCATGTATAATAACACTAAAGTTTTGACGACCTCAATGGCGCAGCGAGCGAAGGTCTGCCTGCGACGCAGGAGGTTGCTGGGGGGTTAGATTCCCGCCTCGGGACAAATGTTTGTACGATCTGCAGACATTTGTCCAGGGCGTTCTGGATGTTTTCTATGTATAAATAAAAAATATATATTTATGTAGTGTAGTGTATTGTATTAAGTATATCAGTTATCTAGTACCCATAACAAGCTCTGCTTAGCTGTGGGCTAGATAATGCTGTGTGAATTGTCCAGTATTATTTATTTATTTAGTTATTAAAACTTATTCAGTGATCTTGGCGCATGAAACTGTGCCGAAATATTGGAAAGCTCAACCCACAAATCATGGGAAATATCCCGTTGTAAATAACTTTAGAATTATATGTAGAATGTAGACTCACCTATGAGTGACAATTTAGTCAAGTTTATAATTATCGAGTACTGTTTATGAAGGATTTTGAGACGCAAACACTTTAGCATTCAGCACAGGGTTCGATAAAATACAACATTATTTTTCAACAGGAGCTAACATAGGTTAGCTTCACTAAAACATGCATTCAAGTATAAAACTGTCACCATTCACACAGCGTTAATTACAAGCAATTGTTAGTACACAGTACAGATAATTATCGCTGCACAGTAAATCAACTCCGTGAAAAGAACTACCTCGGGCGTAAATTACGAGATAGCCTGCTGTTTCAGAGGGAATGAAGCTGTATGTTCGACGCGTCGTAATTACGGTGTTTAGGACTCGTTTCTTTGGACGCTGGTCTCTGTGACAAGGATATGTTGCTTCACTGAAATTACATTGACTAACAGCTTGTTTTTTTTTTGAATAGCTATTGTTAAGCGAGCAGTTTATTTTTTATAACACGTTCTTAGACCATTTCTTAAGAATTTACATTTTCACTAGTGTCTGTCCGCGGCTTAGGCTTTCCCGGGATGAAATGTAACATTTTACGTCAAGACTTAGAACTACATTTGCATTTTTAGTTTTATCCATTCAGTAGTTTTAGCCTGAAGAGGTTACCAACATTCAGCTATCAATCCAATTTTTCGCGTTATTTTATCAGACAACACACACAATTAGTACAATTTATACATGCAGAGTTTCATGGTCCATCAATTAAAAATAACTTAAATGCCTATATGAAAGAAGGTATGAATACGAAACAGTATTGAGAAGTATAAAAATAACCTACAAAAAGCCAGGCATTTCATACAAGCAGGCACAATAGCATTGAATGAATAGCAGCAAGCGTATAAAGACGAGAAGTTGACCTACTCTTTTGTTATTGAATACCAAGATGACAAGCTTCCCAGATATTAATAAGGATAAAACAGAGATATATCCAATAATCACCGTTTCCTTGTATGTAGGGAGAAATAAGTGTACCTATTATTAAAATTTGACTATTGCTAAATTGGGTATAAGGTACTAGACCTTTAGTAATAGACCTTTGCCCAAAATAGAATATTGCTGGGTATAAGGTATAAAGCTTTGCCCAAAATAGAATGAAATTGACAACTGAATGAGGTCCACTAACTACATCAGTGTATCTACTGGTTGATGACAAAGACTCAAGAAGATAATTTGGCGTGTTTCAAAAAACGATAAACCGACTTCAAATTCTTGGCGAGTGGCGACATCTAGTTAAAATTCGGGCCTAATTTAGTTTGATGACACATCGAGTTATCTATCCAATAAAAAAGAATTATCAAAATCGGACTACTCTGTAAAAAGTTATGCGTGGTCAAACATTACAATCAGTGAGTGAACAATCAATCATTCCCCTGTTTTCCTATCCTTAGGATAGGATTTTTTTTTAATTTAAATGTGACCACCTTCGGGGTTATACACTTTCCAATAAAAAAAGAATTATCAAAATCGGACTACTCTGTAAAAAGGTTTGCGTGGTCATACATAAAATATGTATGTATACGCGTCGACTTGAGAATGAGAACCTTCTCTCTTTTTCGTCGGTTAAAAATTTAGTAGGTATAAAATTGGAAGACACTTTTAGTACTATAGGTATTTTGAATTGCTTCTGCTCATTTTAGAATGGATGGATTTAAGTTTGTTGTTTTTGTTTTTACGCCAAAAATTCTGAACGTATCGGGCTGATTTTTTTCATAGATGTCGGTCTAGACATGACATAACATATGGTCTACTTTTTATCTCAAAAACCAGTTCCCATAGGAAAGAAAAACCTTTGAACGTTTCCATAGAAGCAACGTGTGCAAAGCTGCGGGCAGAAACTTATAATTTTGTCCCATACGTTGATTTAAGAGCGCTTCGTGGAATCTTCTTTTATAAACCAATAAACTTCACCAAGTACCAAATAGTCATTAATTACAAAAAATAACAGCCAAGTTATAAAAAGGATTTCAACCGATGCAATTACCTATATTGTTATGTTAATCAGATTTCTTATTGAGATAGCGATGATGCGAGTTAAATATCTTTTTATTGCTTGTTTGCCTACAAGATTAATGTACCAGCAATGTTATTTATTCACCGCTGGTATTTTTAGTCGTAATTGTACACTATAAAAAGTTCTGCTAAGTACCTATGTTGATCGCATTCTTGAAGAATATGCTATACAGACACTATGCTATACATCAACACAGTGCTGTGATATTACGTTTTTAGAACGTTTCATTCATTTAACAAAAAAATTGAGTGGCCATTTGCGCGAGTGACAATTTGCGCGAGTGGACACTTGAACGCGAAAAATCATAAAAATCTTAATATCTTTCGTTGTAGCGAAACGCAAATTTCACCATTGTATAGGGGATTTTGTTCTCTTTTACTGAAATATCTCGCCTTCCCCTCCCCCTCCCCTTTCTTTTCCGTTCCGATAAATATTATTCTAACGCAGATCTTCGAAGCACGTGCTACATTGCTAACGGACTAGCGTAGCATAGAGATTCAAGAATCTTGAATTTGAGATTTTATTGATAAATATAAATTTACAATCCAAATTAAATTATATCACATGGTCTTCGTTACAATTACATACATTCATATTAACTTATTTTCGAATAATATTATTTCACTAATTAATTAATTAATCTTATCCGCTATAAACCTGGGTAACTATTTATTCTTCGCTTCATATAGATTCATTTTATTTTATCATACAAAAGACTTCAATGCGGATTCAGTTTTTTTAATTAATTTAACATATTGAGTGCAACCGACCGACGCACACGCACTTAGGTTGCAAGTAGAACAGCGAGAACCTTTCAACATGAACCTTTCAATTTTGACGACCTCGTGGCGCAGCGGGCGAAGGTCCGCCTGCGACGCAGGAGGTTGCGGGTTCGATTCCCGCCTCGGAACAAATTTGTGTACGATCTGCAGATTTTTTTTTCCGTTGGTCTGGGTTTTTTCTATGTATTAAAAAAAATGTATGAAGTGTATTGTATTAAGTATATCAGTTATCTAGTACTCATAACACAAGCTCTGCTTAGCTTGGGGCTAGATAATGCTGTGTGAATTGTCCAGCATTATTATATTATTATTATTAATATTATCAAACTCAAATGCTGATACCTAAAATCGACTTATATTTAGAAGTCTCAAGATGAGTTTCCTTATTAGTGTATTGTGTTTATTTATAGTAATCTTCATTTCATTTTATCGTTCGTTTCCTCAAATTTCTCAACCTTGTTTATCTAATAGACGTTGTCATAATAAAGAAGAGTTTCCTCTCTAAATTATTTTATCAACATTTGTTACCAATTATCCCGTTGAAATATAAACCGTAAATCGGTTCGGATGTCTGACTGTAATTAATATCCTTTCAACACGTGTGGATGTTTCAGATTTATTGTAATAATGACATTTTTGAAAATTTCGAATAATGTGTTACGTATGGAAACGATTATGAGATCATCTGACTTTTTTAATAATACCTTTATGAAAAGGTTATTTCTTTACTTAAAATTTGTCTTATTAACAATATACCCATATCATTTTAAGGAATATTGGACTCTTTTAAGTAATGGCTTGCATTTTATTTACACTAACACTTAACTGCGATTGAACAATACATAGAGTTGAGGTATTAGTTACCTACTGTAAAAGGCTGTAAGGTAAAATAAATCAATAGAGGCAAAAATATGTCGAGATTATGTAAAATTGTCAGTGGTTCAAATATTTGTTTTTAGTTAATTCAACTTATTATTGTTCGTAGGTACTTTTCATAAATTATTTGGGTCTTGGTTTATGTAAATGTATAAAATAATATTTTAAGGTTTAATGTTGATGGGGAGTAAAATAGTCAATAAAATTTGCATTATAATCTTAAAATGCTAAGTCAATTACTCAGACACTTATTGCTATGTAGTAAAATTTTACGAGTGTACAAATAAGTGGGCTAACAATTCCTTGCAATTTAAATATTATGAATTATTTAAGCAATGATTATGACTGTATTTCCTAATATACATAAAAATACCACAAAAGTAGTTAAACCAGAGTTTATGGCTGCTTGTTCTCCATACATATTAATGTCCTTTATATTTAAATGATGGGCAATTTGCCAAATATTACAATAACTTATTGTGTCAACAGATGACACACATAGACATTAAAATAATTTTGATAAGATAATTACAATTCATCATTGTACCATAGTCATCATTAGATAAAACATAATTTGAAAATTGGAATAACGTTTGGCCGTTTGTATTTCCTTTACCTAACAGGATTTGGGCTTTAATACCAATGTATGTTTATGTGAGAATAATAGATATTTTACTATCTAGGTTACTTAAATAAATTACATGTAGAGTGTCCCTACTTTTATATTGCACACGATGACCGGTATACCATGAGGTCCCATTGGATTATGCCTGAAGGAAAGGAATGCAGAGTGCACCTGTGTTTGCACACATACTTGTGCACTATAATATTTCCTCAACAGATGACTAGTCTCCGTTGTGACTGGCTATGTCTCTGTAGCCATAATTCGATAGCATCATTGAACACATTGCGTTGTATATTACTTATAGACCAGGCAACCCCAAAAAGTGTAGAACAGTAGAACAGAATCAATCAAACCTCGTTTACACATAAAGCCAAGCACACAGAGAACAGTGCTAAGCTGTGAGTAGGAAGGTACTTACTATACATAGAGATAGAAGAACACCCTTAACATACAACGGTCACTCAGAAACCCGATTCCGACCGTCCATTTTAATTACAAATGCCCCGCACCTTTTAATATCCGTACAAAACAAACACAGACGAAAACAAACCAAAACTTATAAGGGCGACAACGACACTATACAATGCGACCAACTTAATACTACAGTTGCACAAAAAGAAAACGTCAAAGGGGATAACGCTGATTGTATCAGAATAGTCGACGTTACTGACGCTGTTAACAATACTGTTAAGTTTGTGGCACTATACGTTATCAAAGTCGGACCCGACGTTACGCTCCCAGAGATAATGGTCAGTCAATATTTGAAAACCCATCAGTGACATCATAAAAAGACTGCTTCACTTTACCTATACGAATACTACTACAACTTTGCCACACTGAACCAAACGCAGAAGAGTTTAAGGTTCAAAGTCAACTGGTATTATTTGGATTCAAAAAACGTAATTCTAGTATCTGCGATAGTGAATCAAATACAGAGGAAAATAAGACTTAGAGTTGATTTGTTTTTTATCTTAGTTGTGTGATTGATAGGTTGTCAACAGAGACCTTAGTAGCCTGTCGTTCCGAAACATCTTTTAACGTCGAAATAGTACAAAAAAATATGTCGGTTAAAACCATTTATGTGATAGAGGAAACTGATATAGTGAAATCAATCAATCAATCATAATCTTTATTTGCATGAATTTATGTACTAAAGTTCTTAATCTTAAAAATATCCAAATACAAACTACCTATTAAGGTGTGCAAAATCTTAGTAAATAAAATAAAATTAAAGTAAATTAAATTAAATAGGTGATGTCCAATAAAATCCAATAAAAATCGGCAGAAAATTAAAACAACAATAACAGGTCAAACATAAAATTAAAATAAGCAGGTCGGATAGTATGTCAATAACTTTTAAAATTCAAATATTCTTTTACTTCATAAAAACAGTTTTCTAGTAACCAATTATTTAATTTGGATTTAAACAAGTTTAAAGGCAAATCTTTAAAACTATTGGATAATTTATTGTAATGGCATGATTGTAGGAATATCTTAGTGATAGAAAATACCTTAGCGACACAGACTAGCTTTATGAACTAGCTTCTGCTCGTGACTTTGCAAGCTCTCTATATGACGTATCCTATGTTCGTCCCTGGAATACGTTCACCTCCCTGCCAAATATCCTTAAGATTCGTTCAGGCGTTTAGGCGTAGGTAGACAGACAGACATAATTACTTCCTTTTATAGTATTAATATGGACGGATAGGTTGACATTTATTTAATATAAACGTTGCCTAAAATTAAATATTAGATCACGACAAAATCTCCTCTGAGTATGCATTGTCACCAGCTCTATGTTCTAGTTTACTTATTATGTCTTCGTGTGTGTCAAAAGTTTCAAGACAACTCATTAAAACTTCAGCAATAAATCCTAAAAACAGAATTGCAGACGGCCCAGTAAATAAAGATTAAAGTGTTTAATCAAATACTTCTTGCCCTCAGCTTGTTCAAAAGTTGTTACATGACTTATAACCTGAGACTTTGCTTACTTTAAATTGGTTGTGTTAGGAAACAAAACAGTCCCTCGCTTCGCTGCAAAACTTGGAATATTGTTTTACACTTTGCCTTATATTTCGACAAAAACGTTGATAAATACAAAATACTATAAAATTATTGAGAAACTTACCCTCAGTTGAATGCTGCAGCTCCAAATATCAAACCTGTAACAAAAACGGAATTGTCAAATATCCATTAGACAACAAATGGTGCTTCGCTATCACTGATACATTACAATTTGACAGAACATTAGACAAAAACATTTACGTTGAAAACCGGTGAATCGGAATCAAACTCTTGAAATTGTAGATGGCCCTATACGCGCGTTTCAGTCTCGAAATTAATAACAAAGGCCCATGTCTAGCAGAGAGATAAAAGTGAATGACGTTATAACTGATAAACCTTGTCAGTCCACGGACATCCACCGCTGAACGTCACCCCTTAACAAGGGGGGTTCGGATATTATCACCACGTTTGGTGATATAATTCTCCTGAATTGGTGATCACAGCTAAGGTGTTAAAAAAAATAGAAGGAAACTGCTGCTACAGGTGATAAAGATGTTGAGATTTATAAGCACTAATAACGTCATACTTAGAAAATATGACGTTATAAAAGCAGGTAAGCAATAATTCCTGCTCCTATGTAAATGCTTCCAAATGGTTAAATATTACTTTATAAATGCGCGTGTGGGTGTGGGATCAAAGACGATGCCTTCGGCTTACCATTTCAAGATAAAAGCGTGTTATGGAGACGCCTATACGTTACGGTAAAAGATTACAATTTTATTTACTACTCCAAAACGTTAGATAATCTATGTCTTAATTAACCAAGCGAGTGGAATGCACCTCGATATTCACTTTTAAACTATCACAATACCTATCGTAACAAGTTTTTGAAATTGAGCTTTATGATCTCAAAAATAAGGGATCTATTCCATTTGCTTTGTTGGTTGATTGGTATGTTATTTAGAGTGAAAATGAACTTAATCGTAATAAATATAGGAAAGGTTTTACTGTTGATGATACAAGCGTAAAATAATCGCTAAGAGCGTCGTTACGGGTTCATTAGTATCGGGTGCTTTACATGTGTTTTGTTGGAAACCAATATCCATTTGCTTCGGGCTGATTTGATTAGAATTGTCGTGAGTTTATACCGGTATTATATTCCATCGTTATTTAGAAGAAAGCTGAGATTTATCTCAAGGTCCATTGAGACTACGCTCTGACAGTGAAAAAATACAGTATATTTACGCTTTAAAGCGCGAGAAAACTTTCAATTTATAGCTCAAACTAAGAATATTTAAAATAAAACAATCAAGTACCTACATGCATAGTTTGATGGATTGGATATTCATCAAAACAAAACATCAAACTTGGGCAAGGTTTTTCCAAACAGATTATTTGTAATAGCGTCGTAAAATCTCCAGTAAATCCTTTCTGGATAGATAAATTTTATTATAATAAGCACAGCTCCTTTATCAATGATGATCGACGCTGTAAATCTGATTGGAAATTTTAATACGAACCATAAAACAAACTGGCGGACAAACTTGGAGTAATCCTCACAGAAATTTATTAAGAGGAACTCGAATCAATCACAAAACGTAATCCTGTAAGGCTATAAACAATGTGAGACAAACGCCGATAAACCCTGTTTTACGATCTGCCACCTCGTTTATAAGTAGAGCACAATATTGTACAAATCAGTAGGGCACACTTATAAAAAGGACAATCCAAGCTTTGTTACCAAGACAAAAAATCATGGGTTAAAATAATGTAGCGTGCTTGATACCGATCAATGACGCTATCTACTGTGTACTGTATCTCCAGGTAATATAATATAAACCATGGTCTATATACATCATCTCGTAGGTAAAGGTGTAGCTAATCAGCTGTCACTGTCTCCTGAGAGACGGACATAGCTGAGAGAGCGGGAATCTGAGTTGACGGACGAACGGAGGCGTAACGGAGGCCTACGGATGAAGCTGATGGGATACCTTGACCCTGGCCCAGGTGTATCCCTAATTGTGTATATTAGGGGTCTTCGGAACCCCTACATACTGGATACTGTATCCAGTAGATACTGGATTTTTCCTTGAGATAGTCGGATTTGAAGTCTGAACCGACAACTGGATAGCGTTCGTGCCATATATTTCTTTGAACATTTAATGCTCACTTGTTTTAACAATAAGTAAATTTTCCAGATAGATTAGGCAAAAATATTAAGTAGGAATTTGTTCATCTGTTTCGTCTGTTAAATAGGTCAGAATGCAACCAATTTAAATCGAATCACTAAATAGTTGTATCGCTTGGAACATAATTTAGTTGATCCGTTTCAATTATCTCGTGTGAACTAAAATAATATGGTGTATAACAGTCAAATGAGATTGTCAAAATTAAAATCAAAAAGCATAAAAAACAATAAATCAACAAAAGAGTGATTTTTCTACTTGATCCACCGTTTGTGATAATAATAAGAAAACAAAAGTCAATCTGAAACAGAATAGAGACACAAATACAACAGAGCACTCAATGCTATTGTTGCATCTACAGATTTACGATTATCCTTAGCGATATACAACTCGATTATAAAAATGCACCATTACTGGGAGAGCTCAGATTTATAGACCTGTATAATTTAATTCCTATTCAAATATTTGATAACGTTAATGTGAAAGAATTTAGATTTATTACATGCTCGTGATCTTGCATAAAAATATTTTCACACTGAGAACAGCCTTATTTTTAAAACCATACGTGACACGGCAAAAAAAAACCAAATCATTATTCAAATAGAAAACCAAATTAAATTTCACAGATGTTAAAACTATGCATATCATTCCAAGCTTATATAAATGATCGTTAACCTTTGACCTAAGACCTCGACACTAGCCTTTCATTCATAACGGCAAAACTCAAGACGGAGGATTTATAGACAACAGAACAAGTGATGACTTGATGTTGAAGGATGGTGTGAGTTCAAGCAATTACTGCAACTAAGACAAGCAAAAGAGAAAAGAAATCGTCCGATACCCATATTGTAGACAGAACGATTTATCCGAGGCACCAAAGTAAAGTGCATAAGGTCGAGATTTCTGTGCAATAATAGTGGTAAATGGAATTGTAAGTGCTGTGGGATGTAGCTATGAATCATACGAATGTGTTTGATTTCGAAAAGGCGAGTCAGGAGTAGGGATTGAAAATTCAACAGCAATGGTTCTTTTTAGTTCACGAGGATGGATACATTATTTGAGGCATTCCTCGTAGCGCACCCAAATGAACCGCACCCAGATGAACCGCACCTAAGTACTTCCACATAGCGCACCCGTTTTGGTGCGATTCATTCAGTAGGAATAAATGTTAAGTTTTTATTCCGCGTTGCGCACCAATGACAATTTAGGGTCTAGTGATGGGGTTGTTTTTATCTAATTAGTAACCTATAGGTGGAAATTTATAGTTAATCAATCACTGGTGAAACGTAATTCAGTAATATTTGAAGGGTACAGGGGAAAAAGGGTAATTGTCAACAGTCATTGTGAGAAAAAAGAATAAACTGGATTTACTTTGTATCTTTTATATATATTGTATATTATTTAATAAACTATTTAATACAGTAGCACTTAAAACTATGTTGCATAGCTTAAATTATAATTGGGTTTTGTACTCTTTATTATTTCTTCATTTTAAGTAACTACCTAATTCAGCGTTATCGACTAGCTAAGTTTAAAAAAGGAGTAATGTTATAGTGGGAAGCGGTGGCTCATGCATGCCGAGTACAGCGCACACCGGCTTAGTGCAGATTTGAGTGCATTTTACGAGTCCATCCGAGTACAGCCGAATCCACGCGACCCTTGTTTACGTCGCACGGCACTCGTAATTTGTTTAGTTTAAGTTTTTTAAACTGACCACCGGTCGTTACGTGATGGTCTCTAATTGTCTTCGTGTTTGTCAATGTGAAATATTATTCAGTTGTGTTTTGTGGTTTAATTACATGTGTTTTGTAACTAATTAGATATGGAACCGACGTCGACGACATCAACTGCACCTGCCAAAAAATCTTTGAACTACATATATCACAAGCAGGAAAGGAAAGCAAAATATAGTTTTTGATAATAGACAATAATATATGTACAGATATCTGTACAGATAATTGACAGCCAGACGATCTATTTAACGATAAGGTACGAGTAATTAAAGAAACTTACTTGGACATCCTTCGGAGTTTTTGGGAATAGACTCTCTACTCCGTGAGATCTGTTTCTTCTGTTGTAGAGGCCCGTCTTTTTTTCATTAAAATTTGGTAAGTTAACTACCATATCAAGTCCCTTGTCAAGGACTTCATCCACCTTTGACTTATATAAGGTAGGTATTGGCTCATTTGAAGTTATAACTTTTATGTTGAGGTCATCCATAACTTGCTTGAGTTGTAACTTAAAACTGTCTAAAGGACAGCTATGTTCTGTGACTTTAATCACTTCTTCACGGCTGTTCAGAGTTAAGCATCCGTGACAAGTTTTGACAGAGCACCGCCATAATGTGCTTCCTCCTTTATATTGTTTAGATTTTCTATATATCAAAAACTATATTTTGCTTTCCTTTCCTGCTTGTGATATAGTTCAAAGATTTTTTGGCAGGTGCAGTTGATGTCGTCGACGTCGGTTCCAAATCTAATTAGTTACAAAACACATGTAATTGTGCCGTGTGACGTAAACAAGGGTCGCGTGGATTCGGCTGTACTCGGATGGACTCGTAAAATGCACTCAAATCTGCACTAAGCCAGTGTGCGCTGTACTCGCCATGCATGAGCCACCGCTTCCCACTATAACATTACTCCTTTATAAACTTAGCTAGTCGATAACGCTGAATTAGGTAGTTTATTTATTATTTATTTTTATTTTAAACCTTTATTGCACTGATGTACAGAGGGTGGGCTTAATGCCGAGGCATTAAGCCGAGCGAGTAGTTACTTAAAATGAAGAAATAATAAAGAGTACAAAACCCAATTATAATTTAAGCTATGCAACATAGTTTTAAGTGCTACTGTATTAAATAGTTTATTAAATAATATACAATATATATAATAGATACAAAGTAAATACAGTTTATTCTTTTTTCTCACAATGACTGTTGACAATTACCCTTTTTCCCCTGTACCCTTCAAATATTACTGAATTACGTTTCACCAGTGATTGATTAACTATAAATTTCCACCTATAGGTTACTAATTAGATAAAAACAACCCCATCACTAGACCCTAAATTGTCATTGGTGCGCAACGCGGAATAAAAACTTAACATTTATTCCTACTGAATGAATCGCACCAAAACGGGTGCGCTATGTGGAAGTACTTAGGTGCGGTTCATCTGGGTGCGGTTCATTTGGGTGCGCTACGAGGAATGCCTCCATTATTTTCTTTGTGAAAAACCTGAAAATTGGAGAGCTATTGATTGGTCCCACTGCAGTCGAATTCAAAGTTAAGATGATGTACTATAACATGATGATGTTAGTATGACATTTCTATTATTTTACAAAACATAGCATTTTGCTAACTTAGATTTTCCTGATGATGTTAGTTTGACATTTCTATTATTTTACATAGCATTTTGCTAACTTAGATTTTCCTCAAGATATCGACTGACCCTGTATTTGAGCGAGCTTATTATTTTGTCGCAAATATTGTCTGAGGTGAGGGTTCCAGACAAAAATAGCTCAACAGACTCAAACCTAAAGCGTTCTACGAGCTGCTCAAAAAATTTTGAAAATTTAGAAATGTATAATATTTTGAATTTTAATAGAAATAGAAATAATCGGCAAAAGTCCAATCAACAAAATAAACGTTGCTAAAGCCCATGAGGAGATTCCATCATCCCAAGATGATGATAATGATCAAGCTCGCAGACGTAGGTCCGCTAACTAGATAAAAACATCAGAGCTCTCGACATCTGAATCACGACGCGGCTGCCACACGACTGACAAGGTCAACTCGCGGCCACCTAGCAAGATTGATGTGAGTTACCAATAGAATTCCTTTTTCTGAGTTATTGGAAGGTTTTGGAAATGGCTTTTACTTATGCTTCGGTTTGTCAAATTGGTTCTTTTGAGTGTTTTTGTTGAAGTTTAAGCTGATATTTTTTTATATTCGTACTTCTTTAATAAGCTATGATCAAAATAATCTGATTCAGAGTGGGTATAACCTAATAGCAGTACAGATGTCATGCATTTCTCTGTTTTCAAGCATGAATGTTAAACATTTAATGATTTTTTAAGTTTTATGTAATCACTCGAAATAAAAATATTTACGAGATGGGAAGCTTGCGAGATGGGAAGCTTGCGAGATGGGAAGGAGCCATTCCGATACGTACAATGTTGTTAGTTTGAAACAAGAGCATCGAGATGTCTAGAATATTTTTTTTAATAAAAGACTTCAACTTGATCCATGATCTCAAACAAGACAAGGAAACCAGTTACCTGTTTTTACGCGGGTAACCTTGTTCCATCTTTATAGGTCCTTCGTTTAGACAATCCATTAGAAAAATTGCTCATCTGATTTATGGGATGGGATAAAACGGGACAAGAGCAATTCTGCTTAATAGACTGAAATAAATTGGTTCTAAAATGTTGATGTACTTAACTTAGAAACGCCGTTGAACAGAAAATCAAAGAAATCGTGGGATCAGTAGGGACACTCATTATTTTGAAAGTCTTTATAATTTCTTTACCTTAATTTTAGTTATCTATGCAAATAAATATATCTTATTTGTCAAATGAACTTAACTGCTTTTATTAAATGCAATGAAAGTGTACCTACTTAGAACAAAACAAGATTACTATTTGTCTGTCTGTTTTTTTGGCTTTTCTCTGAAACATTAATTCCGATTTAACTGCCTAAAGTAACTTCGGCTATTTTTATTTTAGAAAAAATACGAATACGGGCAAATAAATAATACCCATGAAATTGTGAATTGTAGGTATGCCGCGGGCACAGCCATGTTATACGAAACTTTGACACTATGACAGAAACCTGTCATAGTGGCCTCTAAACGATCAAAAAAGATTACCAAAATGACCATCTGAATCTATTAAATCTGCTAAAAACATCACTAAAGTAATGACACCTAAATTGATCCAAGAGCCGCAGAACCAAACAATTCCAGATCACGTAACTAATGACCGCGCCCGTACCGAAATCCAAAAAGCTTTAATTCACGGCTATCCATCTGACTCTGGGTTCTATAAAAATAATAATTTATCTCTGGGAGCAAGTAAGATAAGAGACGGTGGCGATTCATGTATTTTACGAAGAAGTGCAGCTTATAACGTCAGCATTATGGTTTTTATGTATTTTTTATTTTTCTGCACTTGACTCGACAAAACTGAACTGAACTGAACTGAACTGAACTGAACTGAACATAGGGTGAGGACTAAAATTTCTTTTCAGTTAAGATCAGGATAATGGAAAGAACATAGAGTAGGACGCCCTTCGGTCAGGTGGAATGATGACTGCAAAGACTGCAAGCAGATCCTGGATGCGGGAAGCTGAAGACAGGGCGATATGGCGCTCATAAGAGGAGGCCTATGTCCAGTAGTGGACTGAAATAAGTTCATGATGATGATGATAAGGATTATTTAATTTTGTGTATCTTTGAGTCTAAGTGCTGCAAAACGAAACAAAAAAATTATCCAGCCCTCTTGGATATAAAGGCCAAAGATGATGATGATTGTATTTTCTAACCCCCTTATTCATAATGGTCTGTTAACTTAAAACAGTTGCTAATCAGTTTTATTTCTCACTCTGACTTATCTCAATAGAAGAAGACAGAGTGCGAAATAGAAAGAAAGAAACAACAAAGAAAGAAAATGTATTTATTAGTACACTGTGTAAACTATGTTCATTAGATAGCAATGTGTTAGGTTAGCAGACCATTATGAATAAAAGGGTAAATAAATAAACGGGTTGCCAAAATTTCTTCACTAGAGCTTATAACTTAGACCGACAGATAAAACACGTTTCTGATCCGAGCGACCGGGTGGGACCTAATATTCCTCAGAGACGCCGACGGCTTTTCACGGAACACTCAGCAAGGCACTGTTACATTTGCACCAGCAACGTACTGAGATTTTAGATATTTGTTGCTTTAAAGCCAGAGTCAGTGTAAAAGACTCAATGGAATGAATCTGACCACTGGATGCATCGCCACAATAGAAGCAGCCATGTCAAGTGCGATCTTAGCAAAGAGTCAGGTAGATTATTTTTGCTATGTAGTCTAGGTATCAGTGGACGGGCAGCAGTTTCCTTCCGACTTTTAACACCTACACTGCAATAACCAATCCGCCTGCCAAGCATGGTGATTATGACAAAACCCCCTTGTTAGAAGGAAGCACGTTCATGCGTGGACGCATTGTGTGCTGATGAGGCGTTTAGAATAACCAAGTAGGTTGCTATCATCAAGTTAAAATGCCTATCTCAGCCAAACGTAAGAGAAAAAAAAAACAGTAATCAGAACAAGCCAGAGAAAGCGGCTACGAATTACAAACTAACGACAGCCAATAAGTTAATTAGAACCAAGAACCTACTAACAAACGAAAAACAAAACCAAACGCGGCACAACAAAGTCTAAAACTCCGACCTCGGGGAAAAAATACCGGTTCCCGCTCACGATTAAGACGTCTTCACTGTTTCACCGATTTGAGTTAATTTCTTCATTTTGTTCTGAGATACGCTGGGTCCTACTTTGTTCGTTCCACTTAGGGTGCCGTCAACGTTGATGCGAAATCGTTAGTTGATCCTTGGGAACTTTTATGGTTCTCGTCTTGATTCTTTTAAACATGGTTGTTACTTGGTCAAGTAACACCACATCTATTGCTGGCAGAGTTAAAAGAAGTGTTATCTGGTTATTCTGTTACAAGACACGTGATTTTTTTTATAATACTGGTTTCTGTTCTCAGCTTTGTTTTTGCATTTAAAAAAAGTATGTAATTTTTCTAGGTGAAACCTAGAAAAATTACATACTTTCCTTGGGGTTATGTTCGACCAAACTTCGTCACACCGAAAAAACGTTATAAATAGTACCTAGCACGTTTAGACTTTTTAATCATAGATATTGTTTATCGCTGATGCGAATTAGTAGCCTTGATGGTGTATAACGGTAACTTTTAAAATACAATGTAAGTACAATAGTGTCACTAAACTTAAGAGACCGAAAGGAAATATATCAAAAGACAGCCTTCGTTCCACAGCTGTTTATCACTGCATATTAATAAGACCCACTGACAAAGGCTTCCGCTGTTAATAACCTACAAAATAAAAGACAAGAGAGATCCCCAGTGTTTTCATCGCTTTTTGTTAAGCTGTTTAATTCATTCTCGCCTGTTTGACGGTATTATTCAAATTTGTAATCCTGACTCTTCTCAAATTAAAAACAGAAAATACAACTTAGCTGTGAAGTAGGCTTTTTTGTTCTGTATGTTGAGTCCGTTGCAAAACAATGGCTTTGGTGTCGCTTTGTGTTGTTGGATTTTAAAAGGTTTTGTTGTTAAAAAATATCAATAATTACACAATTTTTCGGGAAACTTTTTTGCAAAGGAACTTAAAAAGATTAAACACTAATCAGAATTTTCGATTGTATTGGTCCAATTTTGAATGACAAATTACAATTTTTCTGATGTTTCTAGATATTTTATATTTTTGACACCTTTCCGAGCAGAACGCGCTGAGAGAGGCAAAAGAGTCGAAGTTTAGAATTCGTTTTATGAAATCGTGTGAAACTTCTTCTTGTTCGGGCAAAACGCGTCAAAGCAAGCTGGACAGAGCGTCAGAATTCATTTTGTGCCACAAAGTTGTGTTCGCAAATAAGCTGCAATAAACTGTCACGTTCTCGAAAAGTTATTCCGTTTTGGTGTTTTGAAAACTTATACTAGATAATACATACAGCTCCATTGGCTTATTTTTATCGGGTGCGTACGTTCAGATCCTGTTCCTCAATCACAATAATAACGATGTGATTGAAAAACACGTTCCATGATATCAAAATCCCATCCCAAATTGATTAACCTTCAACATCATAATCCCCATGTCCTCCATCACTTCTTATCAGCTCGACGCCACCAATAAAGTAGCTGTTCCCGGGTTTATCAATTTGTAAATATAGTGTGACGTTATTTTTATTAACTGGAAATGTAATGGATTACTTTCTACACGTGGGCGATATCCCGTGATCGATTGGGGGTGCACTATCTATGTGACGGTTGGATTGTACTAGGAATTTTGTTGAAGTTTGGCGAGATAGAATTCCTTGTTCAATGTGAGACCTACTAGCTTCTGGACGACATTTATTTATGATTCTTGAGGTTTTTTCTTGTTATTCTTGCCAGTTCGGTATGTACGAGCATGAGAATTTAGCACGTGGGGTTGTAACAACTTTCTTTAGTTTGTAAGAATTTTTTTGACAGCTCAACATAGTTTTCATAAAATACTTATGTAGGAACCGGAGCTTGTTCTCATAATAAGATAAGTTACATAAAAAAACTTTGAAACAGAAGTAATTTCGTATATCCAGGATCAAACAAAAAAAACATCAAACACCGTAAATCTGAAATAAAGCGCTATCGGCGTCGTCTGTCAAAATCATTAACCATGCCTGCACCTTGTGCGTGCGCCGTGCACCCCGTGCATTTGGATCGCAAACCGAACTCGACTAGGGGCTGGCGCCGCGGGGTGAGGAAGCTCAGTTAGGTGGAGTGCGAGGAGTGTCCATACATAAATATTATTTATTCTCTGCCCATGGGTAACCTTATTTATTTCAAAGTTTCAAGAGTTTGTGTTCAAGATAAAGTACTTTCTACTTTCTAGTTAATTTTAACTCTATGCTTATGCAAAGTTTACAAAAGCAAAAACTATGAACAAAAACGATTCAAGTACAACGAGCTTAGAGAACTAAATATAACCCATACAGTACGTTACCTTTGTAAGCCATTTTAATTAAAATAGGGAATAATCTTCATAGAAAACAGCTACTGTCTCGAGATTTTCAGCCTGGCCGGTAATTACGAGTGTAGCAGAGAAAAGATATGCACAGATACGTTTCAATGGAAGTAATTAAGCCTTGCTATACAGGGGTGTAGGTAGAACGCGCCAAAGAGAGGCACCGCCGTCGCCCCGCCGCGCTTTTTTGGTTGAAAACAAAATAATGAACCATTTTTAACCGACTTCAAGAAATGGAGGAGGTTCTATCTTCAGCTGTATGAGTTTTTTATGTTTGTTCGTCGATTTCTCCGTAAATAATGTACCGACCGATTTGGAAAATTCTTACGCTAACTACTGTACGGAGAATGATTCGAGGTGGTTTCACAAATAATTTTATGCTCAAGGGATATTGTATTTGTCTCGAAAAAAAATATTTTATGTACGTACTTAGGAATTTGAAGTAATTTTTTCGTTTTTCAAAACAATCAAATTATTAAACTAAGGTAGGGAGGATACATATTGAGTCCGCGACTTCTTTTGAGATTATGAAATTTGCATGAACTGGACATTGGTAATAAAGTGATAAATCATACAAATGTTGTCAAAATTATCGAACGACCAAGTTGGGGCGGAATTTCCAAGAACTTAAAAAAATCGGCTTTTTTGATAAACGATGCACTTTATTAACATAAATTTAACTAATGAATACAACACAATTAATCAATGGAAAAAAATTAGAACTAGTATATACAATTGAACACACTGTTGCGAATCTAGATGTTCTTTTTCCTTTATTTACTTTTTTGGAACCACCGCCCTTCAAGTAATTATTTATTAATGTGAACGAAATTGTAGTATTGGAATCTAAATTATGACTAATAAAATAATGTAGGTACTGCATTTACTGTAGATACTGGATGGATCAATGTAGTAACTGGAATGACGTTAATCTGCCTAATATCCCGTACGTCCTACCAGTTTCGTCCCCCCAGTGGTACTATTGGTAAATGGATCCTAGCTCTGACTCTGCACTCGTAAGTTCATCTTCTCGGATTGCACGAATCTTGAAATACTTGTTCCAGAGCGATAATTACAGTTAAAGGTATTTCGAAGCGGACTAGTGTTGGGGGTTTTCAATCGCTTTTCGATAGAGTATCGATAAAAGTCGAGTGATTCATCGATTGTTTTAAGCAAACTTGGAGGTTTCATTACGAGATAGTGTTTACTGGCTAAGAGTAAGTTAAATCGAGCAACAGTGGTTCAGTGCCTACTCTTTTTAACCGTCTTCGAAAAAAGGACGAAGTTATATGTTCAGCTGTATTAGGTATGTTTGTTAATTTTTCCATCGGTGTGAACCGGTTTTTGGTGATTTTTTAGCTATTGTATAGAAGATGATCCCAAAACCGTGACATAAAAATTTCATTTCCGTTGAATCAGTATTTGTCCTGCAATACTTAAAAGCAGTGTTCAAATAAAAGAGTTAGTGAGTTTTTATTTTTTTAAACAATCAAATTAATTGCTTAGGGATTGGTAAAGAATCATAATTAATCCAAAAGCAAGGTGCAGAGGTTTAGATTCTAGATTTAAAGTTTTTGTTAATTATTATGAACTAGTTTATGCCCGCGGCTTCGTACGCGTTGTTTCTATGGAAACGATGTGATTTCTATCCCATGAGGTCTGATTTAAGGGATAAAAAGGAGCCTATTTTTGATTTCAGGATAAGAACTAACTACACGCAAAATTTCCGCCTGATCCTTTCAGTAGTTTTGGCGTGAAGAGGTAACAAACATCCATCGATCTATCCATCCATACATCTAAACATCAAAAACTTTCGCATTAAGTATATTAGTGATTGGTTAGTTTTGTCATTAAGCAACGTAAAATAAAATAAAAAATTAATCATTTTCAAAAATAACTAGTAATCGGTTTTGTGTTTTAACTCGCCAAGTAACTTGTGTAAAGGGTTAGTAAAAACCATTAGTTTCAGGAAAATAAACTACTGTGCGTAAAGGCGACATCCCATCTACTAAATCCCACGCATCGCAGTTAATTAAGCTCACTTGAACGTCCCGCGAGACTTCTTATAACTCCATCTTAAGACTGACAGTCCAGAATTGTGGCGACCACCTTCGCGACGCTTTGAATTATTTGTACCAATCCAAGTGAGTTGTCAAAATAGGTACTGATTGAACTAAAACTGAACTGGAACTGCATAGCCATATGTATTGTATTAGGAGCATGGTTATATTTTAGTTGTATGGTAGCATTTGTGAAAAAAACGTGTGATAAGTGAAAGACTTCAGGATATCACGAGATGCGGGTAGCACAAGACCGGTCATAATGGCGCTCTTTGGGAGAAGCTTTTGTCCATCAGTGAACGTGTTTCAGCTGAAATGAGGACGATGTCTTTCAACTCTGACTCGGATGATGTGGTATAAATGGCAAATAGTATCTATCTAAAACCTAAAGCGATTTTGTTCAATGAGTGCGCCATTTATCAAGACTCAGATCCAACCAGAAGTAAAACGATCGTTGTCACGCACCTAACAGAAATAAACTGTCGGCGAGCGTCGCGTCGCGAATTATCTACTAAGCTCTGCGGGACGATAAAAAATATCGATGTTTTTTACATCCCTAGCTTTTCTTTGAGATACATTATGGTGGCAAGAGAAGGTTATAAAATTCGTATGAAGTGTGATAAAGTACTGATTCTTATTAATTAACAACCGTTTATTGAAAGAGTATATACTGTTGTGTTAGTTACGTCTTAACGCCAAAACTACTGAAAGATTTGGGCTGAAACTTTGCAAACATGTAGTCATCGATATATATGTACTACGCACTAGATTTCGCGATCAGAACACTCACTCTGTTCGACTGAACTGTACTGCAATCCGTACACCTGACATTAGTGTGGCTTCGACATGCATGCAGCTTGGACGCATATGGAGCCGCGCTAATAATACGAAAATACAAATCTAAGTGTGACCCTTGACGTAAATAATGAAAAATAACAACCCAGTAGTCAAGTTAGTCAAATTTTTTGTTGTATTATGTGAATAAATATGTAATAATATCGTAATACCTCAACAGATAGAAATAATTTTTCATAAATATGCACGCCATTGTAATCATAGACTAAAACATGCAGATGTTCCATTTCAAAACCGGTTGTAGGTAAAAATAATGTGATTGATGGAAGACAGATAGGGTGACAGACTTGACGCGGTGTTTTTTTTTAAATGATTGAATTTTTTATTATTGATTTTTAACCAGTTTCATATTTTTAACCGACTTCGAAACAAGGAGGAGGTTCTATGTTCGGCTGTATGTAGTATGTTTATAAGTTTGTTCGTCGATTTCTCCGTCATTTGATTGACTGATTCCGGACCAATTTGGTGATCTTTTCAGTTGTTAAAGGTGCTCCCAAGGTGGTCCCATCCCAATATTTTATTCCCCAGGGATTTCTATTTATCCAGAAAAACTTAAAAAAACAGTTTAAAACTAAGGGATTCGAAGTCGGTTTTAAGTTTTTTCAAAACTATTTAATTATTACATTTTCAAAGAAATCAAATTATTGAAAATTTTTTTATTAATTTTTTTCCTTTCAGAACATTTCAAGTTATGAACAAAGTTCAGAAAATATGACGACGTGCGCATTTCGATACTGCAAAAGCACATCATTTAATAAAAAAAATAGTAATAAATGCTAATGTGCACTCTTAATTCAATGAAAAGTATGTAGGTACTTGAACACAATAATTAACTCATTAACTGCGCCCGCGCCCAGCGCGCGCCGTCGCTGCCACCATAGCTTGGAACATGGCGGTGGAGATTCGCGTCATAGGCAATGGAAGTGTTAAATTAGTGTATTAAAAAATATCTTAGGACAAAATGTACTAATTTATTTGTCTGCTTATTTTAGTTGATTTTAAACTATTGCTATTAACTATTTATATTAATGTTTGAATAAACGCATAACAATCCATTTTTTTTTAATTTTGTACTATTTTTGCAAACAAAAGTTTTTGAAATAGAGAATAAATTCTTACTAAGTTATGTAGGTACAAAATCTGTGTCACCTCTGCGCGGTGTAAAATCTATAGGGGCGACATGTTGTCAGAATACGTTAAGAAAACAATACTCTTTAAGCGATCTAGCGCTGAATGTTTTAATTGTTTGGTTAGCCGACTTAGTTAATATTTTGGCGCTGCAGCGCTTGCCGCGCCCAGGCCACCGCTGTCATGAGAATGAGACGTTTTTTGTTTGAAATTTCTTCTCTAGGTACATTTAACTCAGTGCATGTAGTTCTGTTAATTGTAGTTCCTCGTGGAATCCTGTGATTAATATGTGTGAGCGTCGTAATCCGACTGTACTGCTATCGGACACGGTCAGTGTAGTGTGTCGTAGTGTGAACTTAACCATTGCTGATTCTGAGGACGAATTGAGGGTAGTCGTGGATACTGCCCTCAATTCTCGGCTGTAACTCCGAGTACATTGCCGTGACCAGGGGCAGTCGCCCCGTGACCGCGATTGCTGTAACGCGGTATAAAACGTAGGGAAATAATAACAAATGATACGCGATAAATACCCGATCAAACCATTAACTATGTAGTTCTAAACCTCATATAATACGACATAACAGAGTTTTGACCCGGAAAACGCATCAAAGCCACGGGCAAAAGCTACTAGGTAATAATACTACTAGAATATTAAACCATTGCTAATGAAGCCGTTACAATATTACAGGTTAATATCCATACTCTATTAAACCATGTTTTACGGAGCTGTGACGTGGACCCTCACGCTAGGGCTGGTCCACCAGCTCAAAATCGCTCGGTGAGCTATGGAAAGAGCTATGCTCGGAGTCTCTCTGAAGGATAGAATTCGTAACGAATGCATCCGACAGAGAACCAAAGTTATCGACATAGCTCAAAGAATTAGCAAGCTGAAGTGACCTGTGTGAGCTGAGTGGGCCGGCCATATCTCGCGAAGAACCGACAACCGCTGGGGCAAACGTGTTCTTGAGTGGAGACCACGACTCGGCAAACGTAGTGTAGGACACCCTCCAGCCAGGTGGGATGACGATCTGCGAAAGACTACAGGCAGATGCTGGATGCGGCAAGCTGATGACTGATGGCGCTCATTAGGGGAGGCCTATGTCCAGCAGTGGACAAATATAGGCTGATGATGATTATGATGATTAAACCGTAGTCAAGTGATGAGAGGATTGAAATAAATCTTTTGAGATCGTTAAGATGCAATGATAAAATTCAGATACCCATTTTATAAACAAATACAAGTTATTTGTCAGTCGACAAATAATTTGTGAATGGAAATCAATTGAATTCCATTACAATCAATATTGCAAGTAAATTCAATTTAAATAAATAGCCGCACAATTAATTACAAATACGCTATCTCGTTCGACATTTTGTTAACAAATCAAATTGAAATAATGATCATGAATTTAACAACTCAATCATGAATACTAGCAATTATTTTAATTGTAATGAACATGACATGCACCTGATTATGAAATATGTAAACCGTAAACATGTAAGCTGTAAAGCTCTTTCAGAAAGGTATTTAAAAAACCTTAAAAAAATCTATAAAAAATCGAAAAGCGACACCTCTCGTCAAACGAACTAAATGTAACTTTAGTCTTTGAACAGGATTGGATAAACTTCAATATTTCACCTGTAGGTGAGCTAACGGCGTTAGAGTCCGAAAGTCACTTGACCTCGTGGTGTAGTTGGTTAGCACATTCCGGTAATGACGGAAGGATGCGGGTTTAAGTCCCGTCAAATTTCTTAGAAATTACCCTGAGTATGGGGTTACGCACTATATTATCATAAAACCTTAGAATCTATTATTTCTTCATGGATAATTCTTACAAATTTTGAAATATTAGTAGAACATCACGCTGTTCTAGGAATTTGATTTCAATCGCTAAATATATAGGGTATATTGATAATAATATAGTACTAAAGTCATAAAAATAACGGGATATTTACCATGATTTGAATTTTCAGTTTTCCAATATTTATGTTATTCCGAGATCATGGCGCATGAAACTGTGCCGAAATATTGGAAAACTCAAAATTCAAATCACGGTAAATATCCCGTTATTTATGACTTTAGTGTTAATAACCATGATGGATTTAAAAGTTTTATAATAATATAGTATTCATACACTGATATGTCGCGACAAATCTGCCGCTCCGGGCTGTATTGGCGACTTTATATGGGTTGCAGACCGAAAGCTAAGCTAAATCTAGTTTTGGTATAGCTCGCAAAGCTGTCGCAGTTTTCCAAACATGCGTGCAGAATTCAAACAAAGCTACATACGTAATATGGTATGAAAAACGGAGTCAGCTATGCTATCTAAGCTTAAGGCCAGGTATTCCCGCAGCAGTAGGAGTAAAGGAAAACGCGCGCCTGTCAAGCCGCCGCGCTCGTGTTTTTTGTAGTTATTTAAACATGGTGATTAAGAAAATCATTTTATCAAGTCAAACTCTGAGAATTTTATTAGAAATTTAATATTAAGTGTCCTTAGTTGAGTGAAAAAAAAAATTGTGTTAGTAGTTCGCTAGACATAGTATTGAAAAAACGTTAGAAAAAGGGGTAACTTTGGGATTAGTTTCTATCGAGTGAAGTTCATTAGATCTTGTAACTGAATGAAACTTGGCTAGAGATATATCTTTTTTTCAGAATTTTAAAAAATATTTTCTAAGTCTCAGATGATTTTAAAACTAACAAAAATGCGGCCTCTGCTGGCCTACCAAGCCTTAAGTAAGTTAGTTTTGAATTGATTCTGAGCTAAATATTTATTGATTTCTGATTGTTAATGAAAATTCAAAGTGAATAAATTCAGGCGAAACAGAACTATCTGTAATTCTGTACAACTGAGTGCGGGCAAAAGAATGTATTGGAGTTCCGATAGGTCTTAATCCAATATTTGTGCTGCCGGAAGCTGATCAAATACGGGAACGGTATAGGGGAATCTTCATGGAATGGAATTTCACTAGGCAGGACATACAATCCTAGATGTTTTTAATTGTAAACAAAGGGGAAATATTTTAGGACATTGAATATCATTGCTGTTTGGTGTCGGCTTATAATTTGCACCACCCCATCTTTTCCCTCGGATTTCGTAAGCGGTGAAGAGATATCTAACGGGGGCGGGTAGCAGTGCGCCCTGCAGCACATTTCAACCACCGAATCGCGATCGCCAGCCCGCATGCCCAGCGTAGGGATTATGGGCACTACCTCCCACGAGATAAAAGCCAATAAGGCGCTTATAAGGGGGAGGCCTGCGTCCAGCATTGGACCAATATTAGGCTGTTGAGGTTGAGGTTGAGGAGAAAATCATCGGAAAGAATCGCAGAAATTCTGTAGATTAAATCTAAACATTGAAAGCTTTCATCAATTCATTCGTTTTTCGTCCGTTTTCAGGCTTGAGTATGAACATTTTTCGCTACCTGTGTGTAATTATGCGTTGTCGAAGTCTTTAGTTTTTGCTTTTGTGATAACCTTGCTGTCATCTTGTTGGATTATGTCATTATCATCAGTTTTTGCTAATCTATACTTATAATAAAACTGTAACAGGTCCAATTCTGTACATTGAAGATATTTTGAAAATTCTTTTTGGAGCGCACTCTATTATCGATACTGAAGCCAAAACTGTAATTTTTTTCATTCATGTCTGTCTGTCTGTCTGTCTGTCTGTCTGTCTGTTTCTTAAACGCGCATCACGCCGAAACTACTGAAGGCATTGAAATGAAATTCAGCATGATTTTAGGTCATATTACGAGGAAGGACATAGGATACTTTTTATCCCGGAATTCAGTCAGGTTCCCCTGGGAGAGGGGATGAAAGTAAAATTCCTTCACCGCGCATCACGCCGAAACTACTGAATGAGTTGGACTGAATTGGTATGATTTGAGTTCAAACTACAAGGAAGGACATGGGATACATTTTATCCGGTTCCCCTGGGAGAGAGGATGAAAGTAAAATTCTTTAACCGCGCATCACGACGGAACTTCTTTATAAATTCGAATGCAACTCGGCACGATATTAGTTTATACTACGTGGAAAGATACATTTTATCCCGGAATTCAGTAAGGTTCCCCTGGGAGAGGGGATGAAAGTAAGATTCCTTCACCGCGCATCACGCCGAAACTGCGGAATGAGTTGGAATGAAACCTGGCACGATTTGAGTTCATACTACAAGGAAGGACATGGGATACATTATATCCTAGAATTCAGTAAGGTTCCCCTGGAAGAGAGGAAAAAGTATAATTAATTAACCCCGCATCACGACGGAACTACTGAATGAATTCGAATGGAAGTCGGCACGATTTGAGTTCATACTACGGGGAAAGACACATTTTATACCGGAATTCAGTAAGGTTCCCGTGGAGGGGGATAATAGTCGAATTCCTGGGTCGCGCATCACGCCAAAAGTACAGAATGAAATCAAATGATGCATTTTATCTGGGATATCAGTAGGCACGGTTCTCTTGGGAGAGGGGATAAAAGTCAAAATGTGTTCTTAGTTGTAATTCATTAACGCGTCGCCGATTTCATGCATTCTTTTTATTAGAAACAGTGTTGCAAGATCGAATTTGACTAAATCAGTAGAAAGTGGAGTAGAAAATCAGTTCATTGAAAAAAAAAATCAGTAGGTAGATAAAGGGTAGGTAAGTTCCTATCCATTTATTATTCCAAGACACACCCATTAGTTAGGGTTCTACCTTAGTAGGTAGGAACCTAACTAATGAGTGCGTCAATGCCTATTTCAGGCAAAGTAAAATGTACAAATGGTCCATGCAATATTCATGAACATGATATTTGGTGGTTTAGCTGGTCCAGTTAACTGTACCACCGAAGTTTGGTTGGAGTAAATGGTCCAATTAAACTAACTGGACCACACAAAAATATTTTTGACTGTGGTACACAATCAACTGTACCTACCTAATAACCAAAAAAAAATACGGTGGTCCAGTCAAATGGATCAGGAGCCTAATTCTGTAATACAATGGCTTCACTATGACCATGGAATCGTCGCAGAATCATTACGTAGAATCTTTAGATTAATAAAACTCCAGATAGTGCGTGCGAGATAAATTAATAGTTTCAAACTTGACGCGCGTCTCTACATCTGCATTCATCATAATTTCTTTCATCTAAGGTAGAATACCAAAACGTGTCATTCCGTGACGTCTGTGACGGCTGTCATAGTGAAGCGATTAATTTAGCAGAATAGGGCCCCAGCTGAACGGAACCATGAGTAAGAAGTGAAACGAGTATGACACTTCTTAACACTAACGCTGGCCGAGTCGTAGCTGAAAGTATTGTCGATAAAGAATGGGATTGAAGATGACAACATACTATCCGCCGTAGACCCCACACGATTTATACACTATTTAACTAGGTACCTAAATAAAGATTCTTATATTAAAAGTGTAACAGGTCCAATTCTGTGCATCCAAGTTTTTTTGCACGGCGGCGTATCATAATATGAGAGAAACTGTGGTTAAATGTGAACTTAATTAGTCGGCAGGTATGGCAATCGCGAACGAAGTCGCAGGTACAGCTAGTCTATACTAAAATTATAAAAGGAAATATTTGATTGCTTGTTTGTTTGTATTGAATAGGCTCCGAAACTACCGGACCGATTTGAAAAATTCTTTACCATTAATAGTCCACATTATTCCTGATGAACATAAGCTACTTTTTACTGCGGGAAAGTGCTGCATTCTTACGGGAAAACGGGTAATAGGACAACGGGTAGTAAGAATGCAGCTAGTCACTCATAAATGTCTCTGTTGACAAAAAAATTCTTGGATTCTAGAATCTTCGTTGTTGCATCACAATACTACTAGAATACTGAAATGATAATACTGAAATACTGGAATGATAATATATATAGATATTCCAATAAAAGAGAGGATGAAATTTAAACCAAAAAATGCCTCAATAACAATACAATACATTACACTCCATTGCACACCAAGAAAATACAGACAAAAAGAGATAACAGAGTTGCACAACGGGCGGCCTTATCGCTAAGAGCTATCTCTTCCAAGCGAAAAATAATACGTTTACATAAAACTAGTTTATGTCCGCAGCTTCGCACGCGTTGTTTCTATGGAAACCTTTAAAGGTGATTTCTATCCCATGGGAACTGATTTATGGGATTAAAGTAGCCTATGTTTGATTCTGGGATTAGATTTATCTTTGTGCAGAATTTCAGTAGTTTTGGCGTTAAGAGGTAACAAACATCCATAGTACATAATATTAGTGTGATATTGAACTTGTAAATGTAGAATTTAAATTTTCAGAAACCGTCAGGAAAATCCAAGTACTATTTCACTATTATCTTAACTTATATTCAAAATAGAACATGAATATAAATATATGACTCAAATATGCGTTCTCGCCGTGTGATTGAACACCGAAGGGTTACCATTGACAGTTTTATCTGACTTTACTATCGCTTTTCGATCCATTTTTCCCTCTGTGGGATTCCTTTTGGGATAATATACGACCTACTTTGGCCTACAGGTCGTTTTTTCTCGAATACCTGCGATAGTTTCTGTTAAATATGTTTTATTACCATTCCGTAAATGCTTTGACAACAGAGCCACAAAACTCAAGATCGAAAGCGATGATCGACCGCAACAATTACATTCAACATGTGCAAATGCAATTAATTCAAGGCGACATTATAGTCGCATTGTTTTTAGAAAAATTGCGTCGTTAGAAAATAAAAAAATCATATTTTTATTTTCACAGGTCACACATTATAAACTATATTATGTATTTATTTGTGAAAATAACGTAGTATCTTGATTAAGACGAAATTATTATTTTAGATTTGATTTTTTTACAATTAAATACACGGTATAAACTAGTATCTTATTCAACGGTACTTAGGACACATAGTAGTATCACTTGTACCATTGATGGTACAAATCAATGGTACTATAGACGCAAGGGGGAAATAATTTTCAAAATCAGTGCATTATTGACAGAAAAATAGACAAACATAAAAATGTATTCCTAAACTTCTACACCAGGGGGGTGATTCACTATGACCAATGCAAGCGTGTTACACACCTACGACAAGACAACGGCGTGGAATCGGACAAAACCGTATTCCGCATGCCCTAGTTATCATTCCATTGTGACAGACAGTGTGAAGGTTAGTTGGTCGTCAAAAAACCATACCGGACACAGCAACTTCCTGTTTTCGAAGTCAGTTAAAGAAAGTCTATGTTTGCATAAAATCTAGTTATTGGTTGCAGCTAGATAATGGAGTCTCTCCGTACCTCTTTGATCAACGCATTGCTCACTGGCGTGTGCCCTTGTGTGTGGTTTTTTATTCGTCTCGGATACAAATCAAATGAAATAAAAAAGTTAATTCAGCACGACACAAATCATACGAGAAAAACTTTAGCTGGCAACTCTCGCCAAGGAACCATAAAAAAGATTGTGATTTTAGTTATTTATATTATATTAAAATTTATATTAAACAAAATACGCAACTATCAGTATCCTTCAACACGTGAACCGTGCAGGCGGACATCCAATCCACTGAATAACTACAGCTTAAGAGGACGGTGAGCACCATTTTTCCACCAAAATCACACAAACATAATATCAAATTCACTAAGAAACAGCGATTCATGCCACATTTTACAATCTAAGGAATTTGCGATTTAATTTAAGAAACGAACTAAAAAATAAAGCATGCAAGTTATATTAAAATTTAACTCAGGCTTATGTTTAACAAGTTCAAAAGGACCAAGCATTAGTACTTCCGCAAGCTGCTTGGCAAACCACCGAGTGTCAAAACTAATATCCCTTGAATACAATATATCTCCTTGTGTTGATCCGTTCAGCAGCTAATTCGTGAAAAGATATAAAAACAATACGTTAATTTAGCTTTTATAAAATAGAAGTCAGATTGTATTTGATTTATTCTATTCAATCAAATAATAGAAACAAATTAGAACTGGTATTTACAATTGAACTAACTACTGAATGTTGCAAACAATCAAAAGTAAAATGGCTATTTTTGTTTAGGACTTTGTATCCTTGGCTAAGATATTCTCACTTTGCCTCTCTTCTGGATCTAAAATGAAGCATCGTAACAAAAAATAAATCTACTTATTCTAATGGCATCTTTCTTCAATCCACCAAATATACCATATTATTGTTGATACAAAAATCTCTTCAAGGTCTTTTGCAACTTTCTTACAACCAAATCTCTTTTTGTACACCCTTTTCGGCGGAAAGTCTTTTTCACAAGTACTACCAAACAATGAAAGACAGGGCTGTGTCACTTAGCAGAACATTTTATTAAGGAAAAATTTGGCAAATACATGGTAATCTAAACTAATCAAATCACATCGTTTATTTCTGACACAGTAAAATGTTAACAATATTATGTTGAGTCCGCAGGATTCTGAACTAGCCTAAGCTGTATTACAGGACCCAAAGCTTCTCTTAATATTTAACAAAATTGTTTTATAACTGACTATTTAAAATGTATCGAAAAACTAATACTTAATGAAAAAAAACTTAATAAAATTAAGATCGCACGATCTGTCTGCCATGATAAGAGGTTTGATATCTCCTGATTCTGCGCTTACAGACTGATCGTGGGGGTTAAAAAATCGTTCAATCAAAAGTAATTTAATGGTACCTATCGCCGATATGCTAGTAGTAACTCCACAAGCGGTGCCCTCGCGACGATATGTTCAATTAACTTACCACGAGAATATTTCCGTGAAGGTGATCCCTTGGTGATCTGAGACTGTGATGATTTCACATAAAAAAAAATTTAATCTATTATCTATTTTGACTCTCTGAGTGACGTCATAAGTGAAATTCCTCTCTGATATATTATTCCTCCATGTTCATAGCATTATCCTAAAAGCTTCCATTGAGTAATTCATAAGTATTTCCTTATTTCATCAGTCTGCGTGATATTTTTGTTCTAGCTTTGTTCCTTACTTATCCTTGCGAGAGTTGTTTCTTTTGTGGCGTTTTGTGAAAATTATAGCATTGTTGTATTTTCCGCTCAGTATTCTCGTTAGTATTTGAAAGGTGTCATCACGAGAGAAAGTAAAGCATGTAATGCTGTCGTAAGTAGACAAGGTATACCGACACATTTTCATCTATAATGTACATACATAATATTACCGTAAAGTGCCCTGTCAACTTCGAACCTTCCATAACTTTCGTAACAATTCCATTTTTTCTTTCATTTGCTTCCACACTTTTTATTATTCACCTCGCACCTGTGTCATTCAAATCGTCGCTCCTGTCCGCCTTGAAATCTCTCTCAATAACCCTGCCTACGTTACCCGGAATGGCTGTAATACCAGCTGCCATGCTCTCGCCATGCCCGTCAAGCAAACCGTGTGGAAACTCCGAGAATACCGATCGATTACTACTGTCATCCGTTTTGACCGTAGCAAATTGTCAACGTGATTTTTTCTTGCCCTTCTCAGATGTCCTGACGTTTGACGCATGGTTTGTATCTGAGGTATTTGTTTTGTGATATTTTTCGGCTTTTGTTATTGTTGCAAAAAGTTATGGTTAATTTTTTGTGTTGGTTTTATTTAGTTTCTTTGTACAGTCATGTGACGTATTCATACCGAATTTTTAGTATTTTGTCGGTTAGGTTAGGAATTTCGCAATATAAATTTGGCATTTTTTTTTATTTTTTCGACGGATTAGGACTTTAATTTAAAATGACACTAGTTTATAATATGGAGCAAAACTCGTGTCATGTCATACAATTTCCAAAAATTATCTAAACACGCCGGCACATGGTTTGTCTCAATACTATTGTTCTGTTGATTCCCAGTAGGTAGGTAGAGTCTTGATGGATACTTCGCCTGACTAAAAACTATTATCGTATCCTATTGAGACTCGTTATACTAATTCCATTACCTATTCAATGTTCTAGGTACTTATGGTGTAGTTCTTCAGATAGATAATCAGTCTGTTTTTCAAATGACATAGGTAAAATTAATAAAAGACTGGTGATTTTTAAGATAACTGGACAATTAGATTGAAAAACGGTAATTAGGTGTATAACACCAAATATTTTAAATTTGAATAAAGAATGAGATGCATTAGCAATGAATTTGGGTATCTATCTATACCTCTATCTATAAACTATATAAGAAGTTATTTTAGAAATGCACTTTAAAATATACTTCGTAAAAGTCACAACCTGGGCTAGAAAAAGCTTAAAAGTTAAAAACGGTTTTATTTAGTTATTCTAACTTTTAAGCTTACAGCTTAAAAGTTGGAATACTTTAGCCATGTCGTAACTTTTACGAAGTTTTTTTTCCAGAAAGGTACCACGTTTACCTCTCTCAGCGCTTCCAGCATCTTCAAGAACCGGACTATCCAAGAAGAGTTGCTTTCTGTAAATAAATGCTCAGTAAGACCCAGACTTTTTCAACAAGATTCTGTGGACTGACGAGTCGAACTTACATAAATCAGAACTCGTAAACTACGAAAAATAGGGGAATATACGGGGTATTTTCGGGTACCGGAGGTGTTGCATTTTTTTTTTTTTATTGTTACTGTTTGGTCCATCCTGTATAATAAAGTAGTAAGTATTACAGAACTTGAAGTTAAAGATTATGGTTATTCTGTGGTAAAAGCATGAAGAGAGCAGAATCAATATTTTGATATCTACCAATTCTAAACACAAACATCGACCACCGCTCGTTCTAAAACAACCTAGTTAGTTGGTAAAAGCTCAGCTTTACTAACTACCACAACCATTAAAAGCATCTGTTAAAGCCACTTGAACTCAAAAGAAAACCGTAAGTCTATAAATCAAAACTTAAATAGATGCAAGCTACAAGTGCCACTTTAAGCAGGTGGTGGTTGCCACCGCTACTTGTCTTTCGAGAGCTGATAGGGGGTTTTAGGAAGAAAACTTGCTTATTTTCGTATTTGCGGTGAAAGTTGGACTCATATGAGAATAACGTTAGTTTTTTATGACGATGTAACCTTAAAAACTGATAAGTATATACAGGGTAATTGGTAATTCACTGACTCTATGTGAACAGGTTTTAATCAGCATCATGAACACGTCCGTGAAGACCCCAGGTCTCAATTCTTAAAATTGGTGGAAAAGGAATTACATTAGTATGTATCCCCTCCATTCAAAAATCGTTTATTTAGGTGTTTGTGTGATTTTTGAAACTAAACCTAAAAACGCCTCTGCCCTGAATTATTAGTGGGTATGATCTGTATCTTTTAAAATTGTATTGTATGTAAAAGTATTAAAAAATAATGTTAAGAATGGCTGTGATTCTAAAAAATCCTATTTTGGAATTAAATTTACCAAAAAAAGCATAAATCTATAGATACTGTCGTATCAAAGAAAAGTTGAAAGGGAAGGAAGCACAGAAATTTGTTGAAATATATTTGTGTAAGCGGCTAAGCTTGCAACATGGGTTTATTCCTGTTCCGTCTATTCAAGATGGAAGCTATTGTCCTCTTGTCAATAAAATGTATATAGGACAAGCGATATTTGTTGTCATTTATGCGAAGACCTCGGGGCAAAGGATGCGTGGACTTCCGGCTTATTATTTGGACACAAAAGCCGATCGACACAAAGTTGCGAATGGTAACCAACCACAAAATTGGAAGACGTCTGCCACACTATGATTTCAATGAGATGGGAAAAGATTTATTGTAATTGGTCAATAATAATTTGGTTTTACAATGTGTAAAAGTTTAAAAATCATCACACAACAGGTTTTCCACAATCAACATGCTTGGTAAGCAGATTGGTGCTCGCAGTAAAGATCATAAAATTCACAGAACAAAGCTGCTACAGACCTTTAGACAATAGATAAAAAATCATTAACAAATCCAGTAAGAGTGGATCATAAAGATCTTATAAAATTCTACGAGTTGATATTGTAAGTACCTAAGTCAAAATATAGTATGCCATCCAAGTGGATCTGAAGTACGAAATACGAGCCCAAAATACCACGAAAAGAAAAAAATACTAACGCAGTTTCATAGCAAACAGATTTATCGAAATCTGATACCCACACCCGGGTTGGTTTTAGTCAAAACAAAATCAGAATGGGGCATTGTAGACAATCCACTTTTGCCGGTATCATATTTAGGACGAAGGTAAAATACGCTCTGAATTTTGATATCTTGTTTTTGGGATATCTACATAAGTTCATACACTGACTACCTGTGTATTTTTATTGAGTATTTTGCATTGCTTGAGTTTTTAGGATCAACTTTGCTACCAATAAATGATAATCTTTTTTAGCAGTATGCTTTTAGATTGTGGTACTTGCCTTGTAAGTAAATGGCTAAAGCGCTTTTAAATTTTTAAATTTATTGGATTTTGTGTTTAGTTTATTTATTTAATTAGAATGGGGTTAATATGAACAACTGCATAAATAAAGTAAAAGTAAAATAAAAATATATGCACACCAACCACATCCATATAAAAAGCAGCAATAATTCCAGATTAAGCAAATGTTAATTTTAAATTTGAAATAAAAAGAATCTGTAATTTTTTTTTTCAATAGTAAAATTAACTTCGTAAGTAAAAATATCAAACGAATAATTTAAAAAATTATGTTAATTCGATAAAAGAGTATAAAAGTGTGTAACCAGCCATAACCGCATCAATTTTCATTTTAATCAGTTTATATTAAACTAGCTGCTGCCCGCGGCTTCGCTTGCGTAGTTCCCGTTCCCGTGGTAATTCCGGGATAAAACATAGCCTATGTCCGTCTCCTGGTTCTAAGCTGCCTCCCCACCAATTTTCAGCCAAATCGGTTCAGCCGTTCTTGAGTTATAAATAGTGTAACTAACACGACTTTCTTTTATATATATAGATTCTGCATATATCTATCCTATCACACTCAACTACCATTCTAAATAAAATAAATAAATAAATAATGCTGGACAATTCACACAGCATTATCTAGCCCCAAGCTAAGCAGAGCTTGTCTTATGTTATAAATAAAATACACCCTTCTTGCATAAAATAGTAGTTTTATTAAATCTTCTAAGACGCTTTACAAAATATTGATCTTTGAGGTCCTTTGAGGGGTCCTGTCTTTGATTTCAATTCCTTTGATGTATAAGATATTTGAGAACGTTGTAAATGCTGTTATATCATAAGCCGATTACATATTTTCCCAATTTTGTTATAATTTCAGTAAGCAGAAAAAATGTTTTGTGTAAAGCTTAACATTGGTGAAAAAATATTTTGAATTTCCTCTTCATTTCTCTTTTGTTGCTGTTATTTATTCAGTTTTCTATTTCCGTACGGTTTCCTCTTTTCAGCACATCCGTCCACTGATGAACGAACATGCGTCACCAAACGAAGGTGAATTTTACCATTATCACTACGCTTGGTAAGAGGATTGGTGGTCGCAGTAAAGGTGTTAATAATACCAGAAAAACTGCAACAGCTTACTTAGCTATTGCGGTTTTTCTGATAGGTTCTCTTAGTCCACTTTAAAGCATTCACCGCCCAGCCTCCGCGACCCGAGGGTGTAGACTGGCGTCTTGGGCCATGATAGTGTTAGTTATATCGCATTCACTGCCCAGCCTCGGCAGTGCAACCCACAGGGGGAAGTAGACTGACATCTGCGTCTTTGATAGTGTTAGTTTTAATTGGTCTCCGCTACCTATTAAATAGATACACCTTTCTTAAAGTCTGCACCTTACATAATTATCGGTCTTCGCAATCAAAAGACAATTACCAAAGGACAAACCTACCCGTTTCTCATCTCCTTAATTCATCTACCCAGAGAAAACGTATTTAACACAACATAAATTAGGTATCTATTTATCAACTTTAAAATAATTAACAAAATACAGTAAACAATGCTGGACATTCACGTAGCACATCCGGCCCGAAGCTAAGCAGGGACTAGAAAACTGATATACTGAATACAATACTTTACATAGATATTTTTTTATGACAAGCACTAGAAAATTCCCAAAATACTTGGATAAAATATCTCCAGACACACATTTGTCCCGAGGAGGGAATCGAACCCGCAACCTTCTGCGTCGCGGTCGGACCCTTGGCCGCCGCGTCACAAAGGTCGTCACTTAAAAATAACCTTACATTCAGAACGGATTTGCGCTCAAAATACAGAATTTAAGAAAATAATGTACAGTAACCCACCATAAAAATGTAAGGATAATTTTATTTTATCCCTTTATTCCACGAAAAAAGACTTAAAAGTGATACTAAAATTGGAATAAAATAGGAAGATCCTAAGACTAGCGTTCCTTCCTCGGATAAAAACGACTAGTTACGAGCTACCGAGTACATTCGCAAACAACATTTTTCATAAAGTTTATAACCCTCCGAAACTTAATCTTCTCCTAAATAGTTGCTCGCAGGTAACCGAACCGACAGTTTTTTACGATGCCCCTAACAATCGTATGAGGGTTAAATTCGCTTTCACGGTAAATCGGTTGCAAAGTAACAGGTATGAAACTAGGATCATTGAAAGGAGGCATTTCGTAGTATTAGTGTAGTATTAGATACTCGGTTTAGTTAGAAATACAAATGATTAATTAGTGTCCATTAAAGAGTCATAATTCATAATTCTTTATTGCACAACATAGGTATTACAAGTAAAACATATCGCAAGAAAAATAATGGCAAAGGCGAGCTTAACCCTAAAAAGAGTTCTCTTCCAGCAAACCTTATTGGGAGAGAGAGACAAATTTGCAGAAGTGGGTACATGTGCTAAAACAAAGGATATGTATAAGATTTAATTTTAACCTACTTATTAAAAAGACTAATACATAATATAATACAATACATAAACTAATATATCCTAACAAATACTATAATTATATACACATATAAATTGAGTAAATACATAAATACAACAGAGTCATAAAGATAGGTAATGCTCTTGACCCACAAAACTTATAGCTTGATCTTTCTTGAATGCATTTACATATAAAATACCCTTTAATTTTTGTTTCAGCGCCCAGGAGTGGGTGAAGTTGGGCCAGCTGAGGATGATGAGGTCATCAGAACCATTAGGTAATGGTTCTCCAATCAATTAAATTTTGTAAAAACGGATACAGTAAGATGACATTTTAGCAGCACTCACTTTATACATTATAGTTTCTTGTCACAAAAAGAGCGCTTATTGAAAGACGGAACGCGATTACCGAGTTATAAATTAAATAAATAAATTAAATAAATAAATTAAATAAATAAATTAAATAAATAAATTAAATAAATAAATAAATAAATTATGGTGGACTATTCACACAGCATTATCTAGCCCCAAGCTAAGCAGAGCTTGTGTTATGGGTGCTAGATAACTGATATACTTAATATAATACACTACATAGATAGATATTTTTTTTATTATACATAGAAAACACCCAGACCATCGGAACAAATTTCTGCAGATCGTACACAAATTTGTTCCGAGGCAGGAATCGAACCCGCAACCTCCTGCGTCGCAGGCGGACCTTCGCCCGCTGCGCCACTATTCACTTTGGTTACGCAACCAAAGTGAATAGTGGCCCCACAATTTTACCCTAGCTCCGTCTCTTATCTACTGCGGTAAGAACCCTTTTGTATTAGTATAAAAAACGTTTTTTCTTATTTCTCGCTGACCTGAGAGCGATTTGAAAAAGATTTTGGAATTAACCGTGAGCCCTGGTATAATCCCATTAATTTGTTTTTGAGGAGATTATGTCCTATTGAGTTATCAAGGAAGGTTGGGGAAAACAGAGGTATGAATAAAAACTTCGTTACATTTAAGATTTATAACCAAATTGAAGAGGAAAGTAACGCTTAGATGTTTGTAACCTCGCCAAATTGATAAAATGAGATTATATCACGGTAAGAATGAAAATGAAAAGAGGCGAAAATGAGTCAAATTTCCTTGTTTCTAAATTTATAGAGACTTAAAAATTCAATGCGATATGTTTTGTTCATAATTCTCAGCTATATTGGATTGGTGTACCAAACGCTACACTCATCAACTTATACTGATCATACAACATGTACTTACCTGATGTGGATAGGACCATGGAGTAGCAAAAATATAGCTGTCTTAAATCCAGAAATGAGTGGGTTTATAACAGCTATATTCTTGCTTCTCCGTGGTATTATCAAGGTTCTTCCTGCAAAGCTTGCAATTTATTCCAAAAGCTCAATTATTAGTAAGCGATTGAAAATAGAAGGTAGAACACGTGGTGAAATCGTGCAACAAAACTCAACCTTCGATGTGTTCAGCAATTGAAGTCTCAATATGGCAACAGATAAGCTTAATAAATTCATTACCCAAATGATGGCATAAATCAAAGCTAAAACAGGGAGACGTAACAGTAACAATAGTGGAGAATAAGATCACGATTACCATTCCTTCGTGATAAACTAACTCGAGAGCAGTCACGAGGTGAATTTATTAACCGTTTTCCTTATAGAACAGTTAAAATGTATTGATAGTGAAATAACGATTGGGCTGGTAGCTCGGTGAGAAAACGATTTACTGGGGCGTTGGAAAATGAAATTTTAAACTAATTTGTACCTGGGATTGAGTCTAGATTCGCGCAAACGCTGCGATTTTATTTGTTGCTTTTTGGATAACTGTGTAGTGGATTTCTTTATATGCAGACTCTTTTCAGAGACCATATTTTGCATAGCAAACTCATGAAATGAACAAAAAATATCTTAGAAACTTTCATTTACGTCTCTCGAAACATCAAAGTGATGGTTTCACGAGCATGCCATTCTTTTTAGAATGCAGACGTAATGTGGGAATGTTTAGTCAGCTAAAAACTCTTGAACCGGTGTCAAAGAAACTAAATACTGGTCACGTCTATGAATAACGGTCCGTACAATATGAAGACTTGAGAATTGTTGACCACTCGCTGAGAGCTCTTTGTATTGCTTATTGTCTTTGTAACAGCGGGCACAAAAGTCTGAATGGCCCTCCAATATACCAGTACATCATTCGCGTTCGCTGTTCCAACGCCAGCGTGTTCTGATCTCTATTCACTTGTGTTAAGGACTTCCTGTTCGTGTGTGTCGCTCTCAAAATCTGCATGAGCTGGTTTGTCAAAAGCACTTGTAACTTGTCATAGTTGTCTGTTAATTTGGACTGTTACCTTGAATACGCAGAAAAGGTATTCGAGAGTGGTAAAGGTAAAAAATCTTGAACGTCTGTCGGTATCGCATTGATTGGTTCTTTGTCTTTGAAATTCTTGATGTTCCTATTGTTTGTAAATTTGTTAACGACAGTTGCAAAACCCGGCTGTGGCTTCGATCATTTGGGAGTGTTTAGAGTCTTTTTGTTTGGAACGTGACTTCAATCAATGATATTGCTTTATCACTGTTTCAATACACTTCATTTTTTGAGGTCACTTTAGGTTTTTGGAATTGGTCTCTAATAAATGGTTTCCGTCCATTCGAACCTCTGACTGATATTATAAAATTACTAAATAATGGAAACCTTAGTCATAGTTGAGAGTTTCTAAATATCTTTATTCACAAAGAAAACTACAATCAAATAATAAAAATAAATTAGAACTAGTATTTAATTTACAATTGAGCTAACTGCACTGTTGCAAACAATCTACAAGTAGCTCAACTGATCCATATCAATACCAGTCGGAAACGTCCCCAAGACGCTGGCTGCATTGCCCCGCTGTATAGCAATTATGATGCGCTACGTCACATACCTACTCTCCAGCTCTCGGGTCACGCGTCGCTTCGACCAGACGCTCAGATATTTTTTTTTTAAACCAGAAGAGCCTCGGTCCCCCTCGGACGTATGTCTGGACTCCAAGGCTCTATCGAGAGTTTCTTAATAATACATTAGAGTCAAATGAATAGGAAAACATTAAAAATAATGACAAAAATTCTGTAGTTAAAGAACTCGTTCTCTAGCTATTCAAATTAAACGTAGTCAAACTCAATCGCACGTACCCGCCTCATATATTATCGATACAGATCTAACCGAGGAGCCCCAAAAGTTTGTTCCGAATACTAATAAGCGTTAGAGAGAGCTTATTGTACAGTCAACAGTATTACTTGGATTATTAATCAGGACGTTAAATTTAACTAGTAATTAACTAAAGCCTCGATGAATGAAGAAAACATTATCATAGAAATTATCACTTGAAAACTGCAAGTACTTAAATTTTAACCGTTTCAAAACCAGTGTTAAGCATCACTGCTAATATTAAATTAAATCCTACTAATATTAAAGGCCCGAAAGTATTTGAAATCTGAATTTTTGGATCTCCAAAACTATGGAGATCCTACATAACAAAAATTCAGATTAAACAGATAAAGATGAAATTTGGCTAACGTTTACATCTAAGCCTAACTTAGATAATAGGCTACTTATTATACCGAAAATACGGGTGCAAAGCCACGGGCAGAAGCCAGTATTTCATAAGTTGAACCTTCATAGACTGTGAATCAACTTACCAAATTAAAAATGACATGGCGAAAGTCTAGATTTATGTGATTTTATATTGTTTGTTACTTTTTAACTCTTGCCTACTTGAACTTTTTCATAGCTTTCTGAAGGAGAATACTGTACTCAATACTGTAGCACACACGGCCAGACCAAAACAAAGTTACTTACTTAGGCATGTTAGTTTTTATATAAACAATGTATACATATATCTTTTTTAAAATAATTTGTGTGTCGTGTTTGTTGTTCTAGTTAGACGCACAAGCTTACCTGTATATTTTCATTTCATTTTTTTCATTTACTCTACAATACCGTACTGTACAGACTGTACTCTTCTTGCATATTCCGCGGTCTCAACAAACTGTTATATTAAACTGTACCCAGGTTTCGAGATCAAAGGATATCCATGGAAACTAAAACCGCTTAAAAGTTTGCTCGCTCTGAGCACATTAGCTCGGGATATATTTATTTTGCGGTATTATGCGGAGCTTGAAAATACCTAAAGAAGGAGAAAACAATAATGGATATGACCAACTTAATTGCTATTCCAGGTCCATGATTATGTTTGAAATATTTCATTTTCATGTTTTTTTTTATTTATTTATATTGAGAGAATAACATAATTACAGGTTTTTTTATAAAGCCTTAATGCGATATTATATCTAGGTACTTATCATAACTACGACGACCTCTGTGGCGCAGCGGACAAATGTCCGCCTGCGACGCAGGAGGTTGCGGGTTCGATTCCCGCCTCCGAACTCAACTTAGCTTGGGGCTAGATAATGCTGTGAATTGTTCAGAATTATTTATTTATTTACATAAGATCATTTATCATACAAAATGGGAACGAGTTACAAACATCCAAACTTTCCCTTTTGGAATATTAGAGGGATGATGGGATGTTTCTTATTGGTAATAAATTATTCGTATAGTATACTGCATTTATGAAATCAGATACAAATAATAATTTTGGCTGTAAAAAAAAACATATTTGATCACTTCTGTTTATTTGTTCCCTACCTGCAACTGTGCCTTTCTGCTGTACCCAAGTCACGCAAAAATCGTACTTATTGCAGAAAACTTTAAAGTTCACAGTTCTATAACCATAGCCAATCGGGTTCTCTTCGTGACGCAGCAATTACGGCAATCTACCGATGCACAAGCAGTGCATAGATATACAGGGTGTTCCATTCATAAAGAGTCAAACGGACTGAAGGGTTCGTCGTTTCAATTGAGGATCTAATGGTATTTCCAGTAGGTAGGGGTTCCAACTTGTTTTATAAACTGCAGGATTTGAATATTTCACGGTCCTCACGTGTATTTATTGAATCCTCTGTTTCCTCTATTACCCAAGTCGGGTAAAATGAGTAATAACTTTATAAATTGCACCTTTATTAACATTAACATTTATTTAGCACGTAGAAAATATATATTAATTAATTGCTTACTAATCTATCTTATTACTTAAAAAATTTCGCTAATTCGTTTTTTGTTGTGTTTGTTATCATCAGAAAAGGTTTTAATGAAAGAAAAGATTGAGAAAGTTGGGAACATATTTTTTTACGCGGGCGAAACCGCAAGGCGCGTCTAGATGTATATGCTATATGTAAATCGCGGACCTAATAAATACAAAATGTTTGTTTTGAACAAAAAACACAAAGGTACGTGGTGCTGGGGTCCATTTGATGTAGATTGAATCCCCGAAACACCCCTCAAGTATTGAATCGGAACACCCTGTAAATACAATATAGATATAATAATATACCTACGAGGTACAGATACTTCAAATGTCTGCAGTAATGTCTTCATTACGAGACGGGCAATTGATTCGGTGAAGGAATCCTACCTACTCGATTGTAAAGGTGCGTTCTTATTGGAGTTTCTTCTGTATTCTTACGAAAGGCGTATTGTTTTGCTTGTTTTTGCTTAAGCCAATACTGTAATATATAAAAATATATATTATTATCTCTCGTTGATGCCTCCGCTGATGCGATTTTCAATAAGTAATGATGATGATTAGCTATGCTGGTGTAATACCACATATGAACTATCTCTATAACCCATTGAGTCAATAATTTACTATCCAGTCATAAAGTCAACATCGGTTGATCGGACGGTCTGGTAGAAGCGATGCGTGACCCGGGAGCTGGTGAGTATCTGACGCAGCGCATCAGCATTGCCATACAGCGGGGCAATGCAGCCAGCGTCTTGAGGACGCTTCCGACTAGTGTTCATATGGATCAGCTGAGCTACTTATAAATTGTTTGCAACAGTCTGCAGTTAGCTCAATTGCTTCAATTGTAAATACTAGTTTTAATTTATTTAAACTATTTAATAGTAATTTTCTTTGTGAATAAAGGTTAGTATCATCATATAACCATTAAAAATGATTTAAAAAAGCATCAAATTTTCAATGACTTTATTACATTTATGAGGTTCATTGTACATATATCACACTAGCTGCATTCTTACTAACCGTTGTCTTATTATCCGTTTTCCCGTAGGAACGAAGCATTTTCCCGAGGTAAAAAGTAGCCGATGTTTATCAGGAATAATATAGGCTTCTATGGTATTTTTTTTTTAAATTGGGTCTAGTAGTTCCGAGCCTATTCAATACACACAAACAAACAAATATTTCCTCTTTAAAATATTAGTATAGATAGCCAAGTCTACTTAGTTATTATTTCAGACTATAACGAGACTATACAGCAATCAGCACAAATACTGCCCTTACTTGACTACAAACAACGGACTATGAACCTTATTTCGTTAGGATAAAGGTCTCGTAGTTTGACAATCCAGAGCTTTTTACCGAAGACTGTATGCAAGCATCCCTACGCGGCTGCCATATTACAAAAAGATACTGTAATCTTTTATTTTTCGATGCTCGCTGTGCTCATGTTGAAGATTTTAATGATGTTGTAGATGGTGAAGATAAGCTGTATTGTTTTTGATATTAGTTGCATGTAAATTTGTTGCAATTCACGTTCCGTTCGAACCCGAGTAAACATGTTATGCCACCTAGAGTGGGGAAGATGATGGGCGAAATTGAGGTTTGTGGCATTAAAAATAAGGTTGTTTAATTTAAATTATATGTATGAGTATTTGATACAACGAAACCGGTATTTTATATAACTGTGGAAACTGTGGCTAACTGTGCTGTGGTTATGGAAGTTGTTCAACAAAAGTAATTAGAACTGAACAGTCTGCAGTTAGCTAAATTGTTTCAATTTTAAATGCTAGGTCTAATTTATTTATGTTATTTGATTGTAATTTTCTTTGTGAATTAATTAGATGATGTTGTATTCTTTTTTGAATTATTGTTCCAAATACGGAAGAGGTCGATATCGTAATGGCGGATACGGAGGAAAAACTTTTTGTCGTTTGACCTATTATGAAAATAACCATAGTTACCGGCTGATATTTCAGCAAATTAAAAAAAATTCACTTTGGAAATGGATTTCTATTCCATACACATATTTCTCTCCCGCTAAACGCGTGGGAAAATCAATTCTATAGAGTTTTCCTTCCCACATTTTAGTACATATGTAATTATTTACTTTCTACCTTATGTTTGGAAAAGAAATAAGCAAATTTTTGAGCAGGTGTAGTATAAAATGTATTTAAATATTACGAGGCTTGGGCTTTAACCCCATAACTTAATGCACATGTATGTGCTATGTGGAAGTGGAGCGGTCCAGGTCTGCGACAACCTTTACAATTGCTATTTTGAATTTCGACGCACTAAATGTTTTAGATAGATAATGCTTTATTGTATCACACAAAAGACAGATAACAATACAGAAATAAATGCTAAGAGTAGATGGAGTACAAAAGGCGGCCTTATCGCTATGAGCGATCTCTTCCAGGCAACCTTGGGATGGACTGGACATGTAAGAACAAAATATACGATAGCACTCGAAAAAAAAAGATAAAACTTACACTACATACTATAATCCCTACATAAAACCTACAAACAATATAATAAACTAACAAAAACATAAAAATAAAGTAATTATGCTTTAGAATACGGCCAAAAGTACCTACCGGTAAGAATGTATTTGTTTTCCTTTACCTCTGCGTCATACGGCATGCATTCTGTTCACGACATTAAGAATGTAAGTGTACAAGAAATTAGTCTATTCATTAGGAACTATTGTGGACTCTGACTCAGCGTTTACCTTTGAGATAATGACAGTGCTACGAGTGTGTGGTATTTCCGCCTTCTATGATAATCTTTTATCAATAATGTTTTTGCCAGATTTTTTTACCAAAATCCGTACTTATCCGTACTTATATCATAGTACTATTTGTATTCTTACTACCCGTTGTCTTATTACCCGTTTTCCCGTAGGAATGAAGCATTTTCCGCGGTAAAAAATAGCCTATGTTCATCAGGAATAATGTGGACTTCTAATGGTAAAATAATTTTTCAAATCGGTCCAGTAGTTTTGGAGCCTATTCAATACAAACAAACAAATAAGCAATCAAATCTTTCCAAATTTTAATATTAGGATATATAATATGCTAATATATTTTTCACTGAAGAATAGTTTTATAATATTTCATTTTCTATGGTAATAATGTATTTTATAGCGAGATCTATACTTATAATAAAACTGTAACAGGTCCAATTCTGTACATTGAAGATATTTTGAAAATTTTTTTGGAGGGCATTCTATTATCGATACTGAAGCCAAAACTGTAATTTTTTTCATTCATGTCTGTCTGTCTGTCTGTCTGTCTGTCTGTCTGTCTGTCTGTCTGTCTGTCTGTCTGTTTCTTAAACGCGCATCACGCCGAAACTACTGAAGTTATTGAAATGAAATTCGGCATGATTTTAGGTCATATTACGAGGAAGGACATAGGATACTTTTTATCCCGGAATTCAGTCAGGTTCCCCTGGGAGAGGGGATGGAAGTAAAATTTCTTCACCGCGCATCACGCCGAAACTACTGAAGGTATTGAAATGAAATTCGGCAGGATTTTAGGTCATATTACGAGGAAGGACATAGGATACTTTTTATCCCGGAATTCAGTCAGGTTCCCCTGGGAGAGGGGATGAAAGTAAAATTTCTTCACCGCGCATCACGCCAAAACTACTGAAGGTATTGAAATCAGATTCGGCATGATTTTAGGTCATATTACGAGGAAGGACATAGGATACTTTTTATCCCGGAATTCAGTCAGGTTCCCCTGGGAGAAGGGATGAAAGTAAAATTTCTTCACCGCGCATCACGCCGAAAGTGCTGCATGAGTTGGAATGAAACCTAGCACGATTTGATTTCATACTACAAGGAAGGACATGGAATACATTTGATCCCGCAATTCAGTAAGGTTCCCCTGGGAGAGAGGATGAAAGTAAAATTCTTTAACCGCGCATCACGACGGAACTACTCAATGAATTCGAATGAAAACTCGGCATAATTTGAGTTCTACTCTTTGAGTACGAGGAAAGATACATTTATCCTGGAATTAAGTAAGGTTCCCCTGGGAGAAGGGATGAAAGTAAAATTCTTCACCGCACATCACGCTGAACTGCTGAATGAGTTGGACTGAATTGGTATGATTTGAGTTTAAACTACAAGGAAGGACATGGGAAACATTTTATCCGGTTCCCCTGGGAGAGGGGATGAAAGTAAGATTCCTTCACCGCGCATCACGCCGAAACTGCGGAATGAGTTGGAATGAAACCTGGCACGATTTGAGTTCATACTACAAGGAAGGACATGGGATACATTATATCCTGGAATTCAGTAAGGTTCTCCTGGGAGAGAGGAAAAAGTATAATTATTTAACCCCGCATCACGACGGAACTACTGAATGAATTCGAATGGAAGTTGGCACGATTTGAGTTCATACTACGGGGAAAGATACATTTTATACCGGAATTCAGTAAGGTTCCCGTGGAGGGGGATAATAGTCCAATTCCTGGGTCGCGCATCACGCCAAAAGTACAGAATGAAATCAAATGATGCATTTTATCTGGGATATCAGTAGGCACGGTTCTCTTGGGAGAGGGGATAAAAGTCAAAATGTGTTCTTATTTGTAATTCATTAACGCGTCGCCGATTTCATGCATTCTTTTTATTAGAAACAGTGTTGCAAGATCGAATTTGACTAAATCAGTAGAAAGTCGAGTAGAAAATCAGTTCATTGAAACAAAAAAATCAGTAGATAAAGGGTAGGTAAGTTCCTATCCATTTATTATTCCAAGACGCACCCATTAGTTAGGGTTCTACCTTAGTAGGTAGGAACCTAACTAATGAGTGCGTCAATACCTATTTCAGGCAAAGTAAAATGTACAAATGGTCCATGCAATATTCATGAACATGATATTTGGTGGTTTAGCTGGTCCAGTTAACTGTACCACCGAAGTTTGGTTGGAGTAAGTGGTCCAATTAAACTAACTGGACCACAGAAAAATATTTTTGACTGTGGTACACAATCAACTGTACCTACCTAATAACGAAAAAAAATTACGGTGGTCCAGTCAAATGGATCAGGAGCCCAATTCTGTAATACAATGGCTTCACTATGACAATGGAATCGTCGCAGAATCATTACGTAGAATCTTTAGTTTAATAAAACTCCAGATAGTGCGTGCGAGATAAATTAATAGTTTCAAACTTGACGCGCGTCTCTACATCTGCATTCATCATAATTTCTTTCATCTAAGGTAGAATACCAAAACGTGTCATTCCGTGACGTCTGTGACGTCCCTGTCATAGTGAAGCGATTAATTTAGCAGAATAGGGCCCCAGCTGAACGGAACCATGAGTAAGAAGTGAAACGAGTATGACACTTCTTAACACTAACGCTGGCCGAGTCGTAGCTGAAAGTATTGTCGATAAAGAATGGGATTGAAGATGACAACATGCTATCCGCCGTAGACCCCACACGATTTATACACTATTTAACTAGGTACCTAAATAAAGATTCTTATATTAAAAGTGTAACAGGTCCAATTCTGCGCATCGAAGTTTTTTTGCACGGCGGCGTATTATAATGGACATGAATGCAATAAATATATAAATAAATATAAATAACATGAGAGAAACTGTGGTTAAATGTGAACTTAATTAGTCGGCAGGTATGGCAATCGCGAACGAAGTCGCGGGTACAGCTAGTATAAGAATATATTATGAGTGTATAATAATAATATATAACAATAATATATTCTTTTTTTTCAGACATGAGATCCAAATAGGTACAAAACAAAAGCGCATGCGAAGTCGCGGGTAGAGCTTGTCCATACTATTCGAAATATATTCTGTCTTGCCTGTCTGTCTGTCGCGTTTTCACGACGAAGCGGCTCAACGGATCTCAATCAAATTTGACCGAGTCAGATATTACTGAGAAGGACATTATGTTACGATTTATCCCGAAAAAGTGCGTATAAAGTCACGGGCGGAAACTAGGAGTTAATTTATAAAAAGGTTATTTTTTTTCTATTAAAATGTTCATAATTTTAGAAACAAGCAAAGTTATCTACCAATTGGGATCAGATTAGATTTTATTTATAACTGTTTTACATTTAAATAGCTGTTCTAATATACCATCTTATGAGACATTTACGAAGATTTATTCAGATTCAAATTTGCATACTTAACGAGGTAACTTGCTCTATTTAAGCTACGGAAATTGGTAGCCCTCACCTAGTCAAGAATAATCATGAGATTGTATTGTTTGCTGACGATACTTCATTAATTTTTAAAATGAAACGACGAAACATAAAATTTGACGATGTGAATAATGCAATCTCAAAAGTAGTACACTGGTTTAATGTCAATAATCTTTTGCTTAATGAAACTAAAACGAAATGTATAAAATTTGCTCTACCTAATGTAAAACACGTTAAGATTGATGTAAACGTAAAAGGAGAAACGTTAGAAATTGTAAACAGTACAGTATTCTTAGGAATAACCTTAGATAGTAAACTTCAATGGGGCCCACACATAGATAAGCTATCGAAGAGACTTAGTTCTGCAGCGTATGCAGTCAAAAAAATCCGTCATCTTACAGACGTTGATACTTCTAGACTAGTCTATTTCAGCTACTTCCATAGTGTTATGTCTTATGGCATACTGCTGTGGGGGAACGCTGCAGATATTAACACCGTATTTGTGCTGCAGAAGAGAGCTGTTCGTGCAATCTATAATATGGGTCCCAGAGAATCCCTGCGTGATAAATTCAAAGAAATAAACATAATGACAGTACCATGTCAATATATTTATGAAAACTTGTTGTACACTCATAGAAATAAAAATCTGTTCCCTAAAAATTGTGATAAACATAACTTTAATACCAGAAATAAACATAAACTCGCTGTGCCCACAACTAGGCTACACAAAATTAATGTATCTTTTAAAGGGCAATGTATACGCTTCTACAACAAAACTCCTAGTGAGTTGCAACAATTATCAGTAAATAAATTCAAACAAATTGTCAAAACCTTGCTGTGCAAAAAGGCTTACTATAAAATATCAGATTATCTAGAAGATAAAAAAGCTTGGAACGGGTTTTGCTCCAACTCGAAGAATAACAACTAACAGGCTAAAGGTTTCTTCGTCGCTTCTTTACTTTGGTCTACATACCGAAGCGACAGAAATCAAAATTATCACTTTATTTCCGTGTCAGTGTATAGTTTTATAATTTGACCTTTTCTAAGTGTACATTTATTGTATTTATGGAAATAAAGAGTTTTTGATTTTGATTTTGATTTTTTGGTACATTTACTTATTGGAATAAAGTGTATCTTTAAACGACTTCGAAAATAGCAGGAGGTTTTATGTTCGGTTGTACGTATGTTTTTAGGGTTCCGTACCTCAAAAGGAAAAAAGGAAACCTTAAAGGCTGCCTTTTTTGTCCGTCTGCCTGTCTGTCCGTCTGTCAACACCCTTTTCTCAAGAATGCGTGAGGTATCGTGTTGAAATTAATACCAAATACTCAAATCAGTAAGCTGTTGGAGCCTCAATATAAATAAAACTTCTAAGTCAACGCAATCAAAAGTTACAGCCGTTTATGTCCGAATATTTTAAAATTTCCAAGGGAATCACATGGACACATAACCTATGGGGTACTTCTCGTGGACCTAGAATCATGAAATTTGGCGAACAGCAAGGTTTTACACACAAGTAAAGGAACCGCAGTAAATTTGTAAAATATTCACCTAAAAAAATTAATTTTGTTTCTGGCTATGGTCCAAAACCTATAAATAACCTATATACCTATAGGGTAGGTACCTACTTCCCGTTGACCAAGAATCATGATATTTGGAAGGACACAAGGTCTTACAATTATATGGAACTCTTAGTATGCGAGTCCGACTCGCTCTTGACGTTTTGTTTTATGTATATTCGTCGATTTCTCCGTCAATAAAAATTACGGACCGTTTTTAAAAATTCCTTCGCTATTGTAAACTTCTCTCTAGTTCGATGATCGAACTAATGAATTGAACTAGTGAGAACAAACGTGGTATCGATAGTGATCCTAAAGTGTGCCCATAAAAAATATTCTCATGAGATTAAAATTTGTCCCTTACAACTTAAAAGCGACGACTGTAAAATTCAGGGATTCGAAGACGGTTTATAGTTTTTTAAGCAATCAAATTATTGGCCACCAATTGGCAATTATTGACACCTGGCCGGAGGGCGTCCTACACTACGTTTGCCGAGTCGTGGTCTCCACTCAAGAACACATTTGCCCCATATGATGGATACTATGGATAGCAACATTACGTGCAAAGAGATTCAATACACGAGGCAGTTTTTCATGCCCACTGCGTTGAGTCACATCATTAAGATCACCATTACCATAAAAACAAAAAATATTAGTCATAGCATACTTAAAAAGTCTATTTGGGAGGTACCGCTTCGGCCGAACTTTTCAAAATGCACGTTTAGTATTCACAGCGCATATGCTTCATAATTCCCTTGCTGCTTAATACGGCCTCGGCCACTTCTAAACCATTGCGTTGACCTCCCACCTCCCCCTTTCTATTCAAAAACTGGACGACACGACAGAATTTCTGGAGCACGGTAAGGGTTCTCTTACAATGGTCGGTTATCTGGTACTTGCTCTCATCTCTTTGTTTCACAAAACCGTGATATAAAAGATTAAGTTATTAGTATTCTGTGGATGAAACAGATCGGAAGGTTTTGAAGACTAGGTACTTTCAAGATGAGATGTCGTAATATGGAAGTAAGAAGTAGTATATCAGGAATTTTTTTTTAAATTGTGGATGGCAAAGGACCGCCATCACACTGAAGAAAGTGACGATGTGGCCTAAGATGGGGCATGCTTTCCCAGAAGGAACTTATTCACTCGGGATTTGAAGACTCCGAGATTGTACTCATCCGGAAAAACGCAGGAAGTTTCTTCCACTATTTACCGGTACTTAAAACGAAGGTAGAGCAGACACGTTTGATTCGGAATTGTGGTATGTCGACCAGGTATAGGTGGTATTTACTAGTGCGTCTGCTTGTCCGGTGGTGAAAGGGGGAGGGAGGGATGAGGTCATGAAATCTTGACCGCAATCACTTTGTTTAAAATATACAGCCTGTTGTTTTCTAAAGCTGGTTATAAAGGTTAAATTATAAAAAAACTAGCGACCCGCCCCGGCTTTGCACGGATGCAATGCTGATACTAAATATACTACAGAATCGGCCCACCGGCCGGTACCGCCGCAATCGCTATGTCCCTGCATTTTAAATCTGTAAGATCTTCGAAAATATTCATTAATATTACATGCTGTAAAGGGCCATATTGATTTATATTAAATGCACAATGTATTTAAGGTACCTACTATAATGGATAAAGATTAATGCTCTTTTGCTGAAAATCGGTTCGTAAATAAGCCATTATTTCTCGTAAAAGTAAAGGATAAAAAATGGTTATTGTGTGGAAATAAAGTGATATTTTTAGTCGCTTTGGTATGTAGACTAAAAGAGAGTAAAGAAGCGGCTAAGAAACCTTTAGCCTGATATTTGTTTTTTTCCCTTTTGAGTCACTTTGCGCCTTCTTTTCCTGAACAGACTGCACGAATGCTCTTTGTGTGACAAGTAATACCGGGTACAGAACAGACCAAGCGAGCGATAGCAAGCGAAAGCTAACGAACGAACGCGAAAGACCGTCGAACCCTACTCGTTTGCATTCGCTCGCTCTCGCTCGCTTGGTCTGTACCCACCATTAAAGAGTATACGGATCGTCACGGGGCGTAATGTAACGTGTTACACACCAAGTGTTCGTGTAGTCAGTACGGGGAAAGACGGCGGCGCTCGAAATTAGCAGCGAGACATACCTCTTTTTAAGGCTTGGTAGTCCAGCAGAGGCCGCATTTTTGTGATTTTAAAATCATCTGAGACTTAAAAAATAGTGTTTATAATTCTAAAAAAAGATATATATTATTAGTCAAGGATCTAGTGTAGTCAAAGTTGCATTCAGTTACAAGATAAAATGAACTTCACTTAACAAAAAAAAAATCCCAAGGTTACTCCTTTTTCTAACGTTTTTTCAATACTATGACTAGCGAACTACTGATATCACACTTTTTTTTACTAAAGACTAAAAACAGTTTATATTTCTAAACAAATTCGCAGAGTTTGAATTGATAAAATAATTTTCTTTTTACTCGTAAACCACAAAAATCACGGGGGCGGCGGCTTGGCAGGCGCGCGGTTTCCCTTACGCCTACTGCTGCAAGAATACCTGGCCTTAAGCGACTTCAAAAAGAAGGAGCTTCTCGATTCGTCTGTAGTAGGTATGTTTATTATTGTGTAAGACATTTCGATTACTGTTATCAAATGTTTTTTGTATAAACTCGGACTAAAAGTACAGGTTCTTTGTGTGTTTTTGTTTGCAAAGAACCCTCAATCAAATCATTCTTCCGTCAAACCACTGCGAAACCCAGTCAGTACAAACCACAAGATAAACTCGAAGTGAATATACCAACAAAAGAATATATCCATCCTGATAAATGATTTCCCAAAGATCCAAAAGACGCGGATCTCACAAAAGTTCAAAGGCGCTAATCGATATTAATTGAATTAGCACTCGCTTCCAAAGTGGATATCCAAAGAGTCAAAGGAAAGATTCCACTGAATCACGCCTTATTTCAACATCGGATTCTCTGTGTAATGAATGAAATAATGCAATCAATTAACCGGTGATCAAACTTTGAACGCATGGTAGGTTATTGCACCATCAATAAATAAAACAATCAAAAAGGAACGTAATAACGTAACCTAACGAGTCTAGTTAAACCTAACAAAGGTTTTAAGGCACTTCTAACCGAAAAATAATGCTGTTTTTTACAGCGGGGCAATGCAGCCAGCGTCTTGGGGAAGCTTCCGACTGGTATTGATATGGATCAGATGAGCTACCAGTAGATTGTTTGCAACAGTCTGCAGTCAATGGTTTCAATTATACTAGTTCTAATTAATTTCTATTATTTTATTGTAATTTTCTTTGTGAACAAAGGCTTCTGCCATTTTACCTGTGTAAATAATTCTATTCTATTCTTTTTTACAATCTAGTTATCTCATAAAATCTTCAGCACCACACAAAACAATACAGATACCACTACTAGAAGTAGATGTACCCAAATCGAGCGTAAGTACGGTTAAGGAAACGAAGCACAGCGTAATTTCACGGGCCATTATAAATCCGCTCCGATTGCCAGCAGCGGCGTGTAGCGTCACGACTCTACTAGATGCCTAAGATTTAGAAGCAAAACTATGCATGTTTTTTTTTTTACTACTCGCTTCTGCCTGCGGCTTCACACGCATATTTTTGGTATAATAAGTCTAACTATTATCTAAGTTAGGCATTGTTCTAAAAGCACGCCTTTTATCTTGATCTGTTCAGTAGTTTTGAAGATCCTAGGGACCGAAAATTCAGATTTCACAAACTTTCGGCTTTATGATATGAAATAAATAAATAAAATAAATAAATAATGCTGGACAATTCACACAGCATTATCTAGCCCCAAGCTAAGCAGAGCTTGTGTTATGGGTACTAGATAACTGATATACTTAATACAATATACATATTGGTAGGGTACATTATTCACAAAGAAATTGACAATCAAATAATAGAAATAAATTAGACCCAGTATTTACAATTGAAACAATAGAGCTAACTGCAGACTGTTGCATACAATCTACAGGTACCTTTTCATGCCTAAACGGCTTCGTTCAGCCATAAATACTTAAGCTTATATATAAGCTACTAAACAGGTAATGATAAAATTTGGCGTATATTTGAAACATAACTAACTTAGATAATAGGCTACTTATTGTATAGAAAATTCAAATGCGAAGCCGCGGGCAAAAGCTAGTCATTTATAATTGAGTATAGAAGTATGGATAATTATGGTTAGATATTGATTACGATGATACATGATAGTGCCGATCTCAGTTTAGTGTGTAGATTTGAATTGTAGGCATGTTCATAGGGATTGTTATCTAGGATAGAATAGACAATAATGACATTTCATCGTCAGAAATTGCGTACATTAATGTGCCTAGTTGAAAGAATTAATTTTAAATAACTTACCTACGCATTCGATGACAAAGTGACGTAAATTTTCGCTATTCTACCCTAGACAACAATCCCTGGGCTTGTTATAGGTACTGATTGTGAACGATTAGTCGATGTCTCGAAGCGTATGTGTTGCGATCGATTTTTATGGTAAAGATATCATATCACTGATATCACACACACCTGAGTACACAAATTTGAGTTTTGAAGATACCACACATACCCGAGTACGCAAATCAGAGTTTTTTGTGTAGTTATTCAAAAGGACGCTTAATAGTTCTACCAGGAAAGCAAGGTTAAATCCCGAAAGCACACAGAATTAGTCACAATACAAAATAATTAAAATTCTCAAACATTTCTACGAAAAGTTTTTAAGTTATCTTGTAATACTTTTAGAATTCCAGCATCCAAAAAGCCATTCTAAAACATAGGTACAACACCAATTTGAAGTGATCTAATTAAATCAATAGGTATCACGATCACCACCCACTGAAATAATAAATTCAAAGACTTACAAATGAAAGACCTTGCTAACGGTGGCTGGAGGAAAGGAATAATTATCCAGCCACCATCCTGACCTGATCCCCGTCGGTACGATGAACTCACACTTTAACACAGGTAAATTACTAAAAGCTGGCGCGATTGTCTATTGTATTTGGTATACTTTTATACGTATACTTTTTATTTATTCGGCGAGGAAATTCGTTTACGAATCAACTGGTCTGGGGGAAACCAGAATTATGTGGGACTCGACGACCTGAGAAGGAGGTTATACCCAGTAAAACCTCTCTCTTTTTAATTTTTGCCAAACCACGGGAACATTTTATTAAATACCGGTATACCAGGCCGCTTTAAAATTTAAAGCGCCCGGTATGCTGGATGCCTACATAAAGAATTTTTTTTCGAGGAGTGATTTGGGATATAATCTTGGAGTACTTCAGGAATAAGCCAACATTTTATTCTAGGTCTAAAACTTAGTTTATACAAAATTTCAGCCCGATCCGTTCAGTAGTTTTTTCGTGAAGTGGTAACAAACATCCATACATCCAAACTTTCGCATTTATAATATCAGTGTGATGTATTAAAAAGTCTAGATTCATAAAAGTCGCCCGAAAATGGTTCATTCGTAAGTAAGCGAGAGTACCTAAACTTTAAGTTTTGCGGCTGTATTGTGCAACTGCGGATAAAAGGAACAAGAGTAGGCTTCCAGTATCGTTCCGTGACTTTAGCGTGTTTTACTGTATGAAAAAACAAAAGACAATCGTGCCAGCTCTCAGTTACTTACCTATAAGCCACTAATCCAAAAGCAGGTAAACCCATGGCTCAACGTAAACTGGCGATGAGTTTCAGATGATTATCAGACAATCTTTAATTGAAACCTGATATCTAGTCTGTTTCTGCCGCATAAAATCCAACTCATTTACGTAGGCGACGGTATTTCGTTATGGGCATTCGGTATAAGCGTTTAAATTTATTATTAATGTTTTAATTTTAATAGCGACATAACTTTTGGTACCTAATTAGTGGTGTCGGATATCAAAGTACGGTTCTGACGCACCACCAAAAATTATCTAAAGACGAGTTAGCAGCCAGTTAGGTGAACGATACAGCACCTATCGCATTTTTATGCATGTTTGAGCGATTTGTAAATGAATTCAGTTACATACAAACACATTTCACATTTATTATAAACTATTTTTAAGTTGTCGCATATGACCGGCGGCAACAAAATTCATACAAGTATCAAGATTTAATAAAATATTGAAAATAATAATCAAATGGTAAATTTTTAAATGCCGATTTCTTTCTTTCTTTAATTTATCATATTGTTTGATAAAAAAGTCCAAAATCAAGGTTTGCCAGCGAGCGATGGAGCGCAGCATTTTGGGTGTCCGACTAACGGACAGAGTCCGCAACACCGAACTGCGCTCTCAGACGCAAATCGCTGACGTAGCTGTCAAAGCCGCAAAGCTAAAGTGGGATTGGGCTGGTCACGTCTGCCGCATGCCAGGAGAGCTATGGGCAAAGGTAGCCACCGATTGGCAACCTGAACAGGCGAGAAGGCGACGCGGTAGACCTAGACGGAGATGGCGGGACGAATTAGGCAAATTTCGGACCGACTGGACGGAGCTGGCTAGTGATCGTGATGTCTGGAGAGAGTGGGGGGAGGCCTTTGCCCAGCAGTGGGATGAACTTGGCTGATAATAATAATAAAAATTGTTTGATAAATTTGAAAATAATATTAAAATAATATTATTTTTCTTTGAGACCATAAATAATGGTAGGTAGGTAAAGGTATGTAAATCAATAGGTACCTACTAAGTTTTATAGCTCTGTTTTACATATTATTTTGAACATTGAATTCACAAAAAAGAAGTCTTACAAAGTCAATAAAATTTAGCTATTTTATTTATTTTAACTTGCATTGTGTGTGAGATTATACCAAAAAACAAATTTGAACTCGAATTTTGGATGTAAGAAGGATAAAAAGCTTTACAATCTGCAATGTCTATAATATAAAAAGCTCCTCATTATAACGCTATAAATTGCAAGGAGTTCCGATTATGGTTCAACACCTTATTGACGCATCGCTGAGCTTTTCGTGAGACACCTTTAATAGCAATTCCCATAAAGAGATTTATAGTGAAGTGTCGGCATATTATAGAAAGATCAAAAACGAATGGTAATTTTACAAATTTAGTACTTTGGTAAAGAAGAAAGATTACCAAAATTATAAGATGAGATAGATTACACATAAATAATTGTCAAAGCACAGCCATTTTCAGGCTTGAATGTAACGTGGAAAAACCAAAATCATAAAAATGATTTATCTCATGTACCTACTATAATATAACGCATTGATTAAATATTGGTCAGTAAACAAACAGAAAAATTCGGGTCCATTAATGTAAACCGGTTTTCAATCTATTCTAGGTACAACCCAATCATGACGAGGTTTTAAAACAGGACATAAATATCACATCAATAACAGAATACTATATAATTATGTGATTCTAAATCTGATTCTATGTCTCATATTCGTATTGAAAATCGTAGTTTTGCTGAAGGAAGAGGTGTAGAAAGATGTAGACCTAGAAATATTTTTTACTTAAGGTGTACTGTTACGTCTTGGCGAAGGTTGAGGATTCATGGCAAATCTTGACATATACATCATCTTAGTACCTATCAGCCATCTCAAACGTGATTAAAATTACTCGATCATCATGTTACTTCGAACATGTTCACATCTAAAGTTTAAATAGAAATTGGAATAATATTCGTAATATTCTAATCAGAATGCAACACCGAGGTATATCCATAAAAAATCTGTACTAAACAAGAATGTATTCGTCAATACGAATAAATCCATTATCTAATCCCCATTACATTCCCCCAGAGGAGAATGCCATACATTAGAACAGATTAGCCGTAATACATCTCTCTCGTCATCTAAACTCGTACAAAGTTCCGATTCAAGTATTAAAAGACCACGTTGAAGTAAATACGGATGTGCGCAATTTACTTTATAGGTTATTCCGTATACATAAACTCGCATATAATGGAGCGAGGGTGGGAAGCAGGAACGGCTCCAGAGGTTTATCGATACGTTTTCGCTTTATCGAGTCTTCAAGTAAAGGGTTTTTGGAGAAGACGACACGATTTATGTACGACTAATGCGTAAAAATTTTCAACCAGTTTATTTGAACCTGAGGATATAAAGTAAATGGGAATGAATTCGTTATATTGTTTAGTTTGTTTAAGAAATCGTTTCTTAAAATTATTTTTAGACTAAGCTATAATAAATAATGCTGGAAAATTTACACAGCATTATCTAGCCCCAAACTAAGCAGAGGTTAGAGCTATCTTGCAAGAAAGTTTTAAACTTTACAGAAACCCCTTTTTTAAATCCTACAACAAAATGCATTACATTTGCAACCGGTGTCTAGTTTACAATATTGTGGCCAGGAAGTTAAAAATGCAATGTAGGAAGTCCTAGGGCGTGTTTTCGGTGGGTGGCTGGAGCGAGAGCGTAAATGCTAGCGGATCTTTAACTGTTTTCAATTTTACGATATATCTCAAAAAATACATATATCTATTGGAGCGTCATGTATGTATGGTTATGTTTGGATCGGTATTTGATAGACAGCTGGTCAATCTACAATGGTCAGTGATACTTTTTTGACGCTATTGGCTGCATTCTGAATGCTGACAGAAAAAGAAGATATATGTGGCGAAAAAATAATGAGCATATCTTTCACTGAATGTCATATTATCGCACGCGATATTGCATCCGCTGGACAGGTATCGGAGCGTTCGGATCGAAAGGATTTATTGCTTTGTATTTCTATGGTAAAGCGTGCACTGGATCGGCATCTCTGTCAATAACAATGCCAGAGACCGGTATTTCTGCGGATGACGTCATCGGCAAACGCGAGCGCTTTGAAAATAACTATAGTGCCGATGTAAAATTCGAAAGCAGAAGACGCAAGCTATTGACATATTGTGAATACTGACGCCGAGTACGCTGCGTACGGAATTTAAAACTGACAATAATTTGCGCGTCCGCTTCTGCTAACCACTGTAACTGCAGTCTCAGAGTTTTCAAGCGTTTCAAGCACAAGTTGAAGTACCGTTCTCGCCTGAGGAAGACGCCTAGGAAGCTTGGATACCGCTCATTCTAAAGTACCATTTGAGTCGTCTTAACTTTAGCTGCAAGGGTTTAAAATTCGAGATAGATTTTTGACAGGCTTCAAGAAAAATGTTGCAATTTTGTGACCGATCCAGGCTACGTCAGAAGAGATAGATTGTCACTCTATTGCACCATCAATACATACAACAATTAAACAAGAACTTAATATATACAGTGTGGCACAATAAGCGGCCTTATCGTTAACAGCGTCTTCCAGGCAACCTTTGGATGGATAAAATCGGTACGTGTTGAAGCTTACGGTGGCATAAATGATGACGTATTAGAAATAATAAATATTTTAACCACATATAAGTACTATAAAATCAGAAATTGCACCAATTTTTAATTGTTATACTGTAAGCCATAAATAAATCAGATTATCAATTTATTTACTATTTTAAAATAACAAATTATTTTTGTGGTGACATTGCTTTTATTTAAAAAAATTGTATTTTGATGTATGTGATTATTTAATTTTATATTATTTTTAACTGTAAAATATTCCGACACAAATGTATTTTTTTTTTTCGAATAAATAACTTAACATATCAATTTGTCGTCTTTAATAGTTGATATTTTCTCATAAAATAATAATTGAAAGGATTTCGTGTGGACATCCGTAAATTAATTTATAAAAAAACCGTCGCATCAAAAAGCACTTTATTTTAAAGTCTATTTTGCAAGACGCATGTATGAGATAAATAGCCATTTGGAGCTTCAACCGATAAAAGTCTACAATAGTTGGAGTATCCAAACTGAAAAAAATTCACAAAAGGTTTACCAGTAACTTGTAAAGGTCCCAATCGTGTGAGACAATAAGAACGCATTATGATGGTCCTTCTATTAACCAGATTGTATTCTGTAGTCAATTTGGTGATTGCCAGGATTTTCGTGCATTTTCGAAATTGACAGGATAAAAACGATCTACTTCAGCACATTTTTAGGTCTTTGGTCTAGGTTTTTAACTCACTTGTGTACTTAACCACTAAATAAGATAATAACTAAGTGTTAACTAAGTGTTGTATGTTCTTACCGAGACAAAGTACATTCTCGTGTTTGTAGAATCATCAGCTTGGACCTTCCGATACAGGTTCGGCCTAGTGCGAGATCCATAGTCTGCAAGCCATCAGCAATAACTTTTTTCCACCAGTTTCAATAGGCCATAATAATATTGTATCAGCTTCGGTGACACAAGTTTATTCATCGAAATAAGGTTGCAAGACAAGTGTTTAGTTAACAAAAACCAAATCATTAGAGCCACAGTTAGCATAAGCAATCAGGGTGACGAAAAATATAGGTGGGCGGTTAATTGTGCCTGTGAGTGTATAATGTTAACTCTACCTTCCTATCTACGTGCCTATTATGCTGGAAAATGATTGTTTTCGCTGCAAATATACAGGGTGGAATTTTGTAATGCCACCTGGAGGGAAAGCATTCTTAATACAGTAGATAGAAAAATTTACTCAAAGAAATCATTCATTTATTTTATAAAGGAAAGAAAACAACATTCATAGATTTTCGAAAATTCGATTGCCTACTATAATTTATTTAAATAGCCGTGGATGCAAGGGATTCCACGTCCATATTTGTCAAAGCGTCAACGCAGAATGATCAGAGGGGTGAGATTTTTTGACGTTATTAGTAACGAGTCGTGATCGTTACGTCTCCTTTTTAACCCCGGACGCAAAAAGAGAGGGGTGTTATAAGTTTAACGTGTCTGTCTGTGTATCTGTGTATCTGTCTGTGGTATCGTAGCTCCCAGACGGATGAACGATTTTCGTTTAGTTTTTTTTGTTATAGATAATTTTATCCCGAGTATTCTTAGCTTCATGAAAGTCTGTCGCGGAGTTCTTAAAATTTTTAATTTTGTTCTTGTTCCATACAATTTGGTATAGCGCCTCTATCGTGCGGACAGGGAACTACGCAAATCACATACCACGTTTCTTTACTAACGTCAAATAGACTCACCCCTCAGGTCTCTGTAGAATCTCACAAAAGACAACTAATAATTGCAACCACGACAAAGCTTCATCATCGTCAGCCTATATTAGTCCACTGCTGGACATACATAGGCCTCCCCAAATGAGCGCCATAGCGCCCTGTCTTCAGCTTGCCGCATCTAGTATCTGCCTGCAGTCTTTCGCAGATCGTCAACCTGGTTGGAGGGTGTCCTGTACTACGTTTGCCGAGTCGCGGTCTCCACTCAAGAACACGTTTGCCCCTGCGGTTGTCCGTTCTTCGCGAGATATGGCCGGCTCACTGCCACTTCAGCTTGCTAATTCTTTGAGCTATGTCGATAACTTTCGTTCTCTGTCGGATGTATTCGTTATAAAGCTTCACAGACTAACAAACTGAGCTAAAGTAGCCACAACTCGAATTTACAGACCAAGGTAATTAAATTGTTGTAGATTGCTTATTTTACTTTGTATTTCATTGCGTCAATACCAGAAGGTGCTTTATGTAAATGAGCCCTGTTAATTGCAATCTAATGTTCTTTCATTAAGCGGCTACAGTGAGCGAAACTAGCGACATCTCATTGGTAATTAAAATAGCAAAGATAATCCCTAAGAAAACCCCCCGTCAGATTTTCGTGAAACATGACTAAGAAAGAACACTCGGCATAAAATTATCTATGACACAAAAAAAATTAAACGAAAATCGGTTCATCCGTTTGGGAGCTACGATACCATAGACAGATACACAGATACACAGACAGACACGTTAAACTTATAACACCCCTCTCTTTTTGCGTTGGGGGTTAAAAGCAAATAAGTTAGTAATGACAATATAACTTTTAACTTCAAAATCAATTGTCAAATGGTTGTGCTATGAGGTGTTTTCTCTTTTCTTTGACAAAGTTACTATTAGCATAGCCTATCTATATGCATACAGTCGTTCGACGAATGCGTTTTGACAGGGCAATCGTGCGGGGGCCAAGGAACGGGTCGGGGGGGAGGGGACGCTTCTGAGTTACTAAGGCGGTGATGTATGCAACTCGGGAGCGTCCCTCCCCCGTCCCGTCTCTTGCCCCCCGCACGATTGCTCTGTCAAAACCACGTCAAAATGCCTTCTTCGGACGACTGTATGCATAAAGGTATGCTGTGATATTAGTATGTCGCCACCGCTAGCCGCCGGATCGCAGAATCAGGAGTTGGCAAAACTACTAGGCCGCTTACAAAACGGTGCCATAAGTTATTTTCCATGGTTTAAAAGAGTTCAACAATATGGCTAAACGTCATAACCATCTTATCAAATGAAATTAATAAGGTATTCCCAATAAATATCCAATTCCCAATATATATCAATAAATATCCCAGCCATAGTACAAGCAGGCTCTACGATCCGGCGGTGATAACTAAACGTTAGCGAAGCCAGAATCACCCAGAAACAGTTAAATAATTTACTGGAAATTTGGCGAAGCCTTGATTGATAGCAATCAACCAATAGAAGAAACACACTGGCTGTATCAATCAAGCAAATTATTGTTATGGTACGTTTGAAGATGAAAAAAGCAGCTTGAAATCTTTAACGAATGTCCAAAACTAAAGGATTGTACCTTTAATCGAACTTAATAAACTTAACTATTCGGGTTTTCAAAAAAAAATCTGAGCGTCTGGTTGAAGCGACTCTGGTTGAAGTGACCCGAGCGGCACAGCGCATAGCATTGCCATACAGCGGGGCAATGCAGCCAGATACTTTGGGACGCGACGACTAGTATTGATATGGATCAGTTGAGCTAACTGTAGATTGTTTGCAAAAGTCTGCAGTGAGCTCAATTGTTTCAATTGTAAATACTAGTTTTTATTTACATCTATTATTTGATTGTAATTTTCTTAATGAATAAAGAGTCCTGAAACGTTAGTAATAACAATAATGCTAAACAATTCACTCAGCTTCATCTACTAGCCCAAGCTAAGCAGAGCTTGTAATAGAAAACCTCTAGAATACTCGGAACAAATATCTGCAGGTCGTTCACACATTTGTCCCGAAGCGGGAATCGAACCCACAACCTCTTCGCAGGCGGACCTTCATCCGCTGCGCCACATAGATCGTAAACCTTGCTTTAACGTGAAAATTACTTTACAGTTAGAAAGTCGCAAGATTTTTGTGTCTGATCAAAAAAATATTTTAAAACACCTTTTTAAAATAATAATTATCACATGCTTCCTAATAAATATTGCGAGAGAAATGCAATACTTGGTCATAAAAACATATATCTGCAAACAGACAACAAAAGATTCATTGTTACTATTGAAAACATCAAAATTTCGTTGGAAATGCTGGGCATTTTTGTTTGTTGAATTGAATGAATTTTTCTTTACGTTAACATAAATACAATGCTGAATTATTAAAATACTATCTCTATGGTTTATTTTGGATGTTGTGTTGGTAATCTTTGGTTATTTAACACATCAGATCGAAAACATACTTTTTCAAATCAATTTTACAGTATCCTTGGTCCTTTCCTGCCTCGCAATTTCACTCGCGTAGTTCCCATTCCCGTGGGAATTCCGGGCTAAAATATAGCCTATGTGCTTTTCCAGACTATAATCTATCTCTGTGCCAAATTTCATCCAGATCCGTTCAGTAGTTTTTGCGTAGCAGGGCCACGTGATTTCACCCGCGTAGTTCCCGTTCCCGTGGGAATTCCGGGATAAAAGATAGCCTTTGTGTTATTCCAGACTGTAATATATCTCTGTGCTAAATTTCATCCAGATCCGTTCAGTAGTGTTTGCGTGAAAGAGTAACAAACATCCATCCATCCATCCATACTTACAAACTTTCGCCTTTATAATATTGGTAGGATATATTTTTATATTATCTATGTATTTGTCAATATCTTGTGAAATGGCACAATCGATGCTATGGTTTTATTACTGCGTTGCATGTAAAGCTGCAAGCATTAACTTAGAAAACAAACATTACACAAGTACCTACTTGAAAATATCAACTAGGTGCTTCCTCAACCTCAACAGCTTGTATTGGTAATGCCCATAATCCACACGCTGGGCATGTGGGTTGAAGATCACAGTTCGGTGGTAGAATTGTTCTGCAGGGGGTGCTGCTGCCCGCCCCCGGTGGATATCCCTTAGTCGCCTCTTACGACACCCGCGGGAAGAGTTAGGGTGGTGAGAATTCTAAGCCGGCACCACACAGCTACACTTACCTAGTATTTTCGATTACTGATTTAACAAACTATGAGCTATTTTGCTGGCGGAAGGTATATCGTTCTGATTTTGGGAGAAACGAATAACGTAACGTAGAACTATTCTGCTGATGTTGTTCCGAACGGCCATAGAAATTAAGAGTTTTGATATATAACATTAGATATAAGTTTATGAAATAAAAACCTACCACAACGTAGCTTTAAGTTAGGTAGCATAGTATAGTATATTAAGCCATAGAAACATAGATAGATACTTATATAGATAGTGATGTAATAATAGTTAGTTAATAACAGATTAAGATTGTAGGTACATAGAAACAGATATAATAAAAGATAGGCTCTGTAGGTACCTGGACACAGGCTAGAGAATAGAAACCATAGATAGAGGCTTGGACAGGTACCCTAGACAGGCTAGTAAATAGAAGATAAACAACAGACAGATACATAGGTACTATATACAGGCAAAATGTTACCGCATGGTATTTACAGATAGGCAGCTTAACAAGTTACTCAGTAAATAGGCCTAAACGGAATTAGGTAGTTATTAAATAGATATAGACAAATAATAACAAATTGTAATTTCGTTAGGAGTAAATCTAAATAAATGACCACGGAAAAGGCCACGCGGTACGAGCGGTGGAGAGAGATGAGAGCTAATAGTATAAATATATGCGCAAAATAGTCCCACGCAGTCAGTCAGCAACCCGCCAGCCTCGAGACAACACGTGCGCGCCAACAACAATAGGAAGGAACGGACCTCTCTCTCTCGCACCGCCGCACCACGGACCTGCCGCTGTACCTGAGAACCCTTGCCATTGTTTCAATCTCGACCCACACAGAATTCCAGCAAACAGAGTACACAGAGGCCGACACAAGGATAATCGGAGTCGGAAAGCACATCATCGGCACAATCACAGCACAGCCTATCTATACAGTCCACTCACTGCAACAATAGGTGCCGTGCCGACTGATTCCGATTATAATCCTGGTCCCGTACAGATGTTGAGGAAAGAAAACATCACCTACTAGTACTGGTACTAGCAACTGCCAGACGTCGACTGACAAATCGTGTCTGCTACTGCGAGACGCCGACCGTTAAATTGGGTCAACAGGTATCTCCTGGTTGGCTGTTTGGGAGTCACACAAAACACTCAAGAGCACTAGCATAAGTTCAGCAGAAGCACAGTTCGTTTATAGAAAGTCTATCTGGATAATTAACACGGTTATTACCAAAAGAAAATAATGTCTCAACTCATCCGCGTGCAGAGTGGTTTTGATAAGCCAATTTTAATTTTTACGTAAGCTTATTAACGTCAACTGAACAACAATTAATTCCGTTGGTCTGGGTGTTTCTATGTATAATAAAAAATATCTATCTATGTAGTGTATTGTATTAAGTATATCAGTTATCTAGTACCCATAACACAAGCTCTGCTTAGCTTGGGGCTAGATAATGCTGTGTAAATTGTCAGCATTATTATTATTATTAACAAAAAAAAACAGGCATCCTTTCAGTCATTACTCTCACTCACTCTCACTCTCAACTACCCTCAAATTATTAGCCGAATTAAACAAGACATCTGACAGTGCCACAGAGATGGCGCTGTCTCTGTGTATTCTTTTAGTAGAGTCGGACTTATTAAACCTAAATAAGTTCTTAATTGTTTTGTATTATTTTTTAAACGTGTCATTATTATGAGCTCCGTTTAATTTGGGTGATGCTGGCCAAAAATCGACAGAAAAATAAAAACACCAGTTAAACAGAGTACCTTTGGAAATAAATACCATTTTACATAAAAACTATCGTAGTTTGACGAATTCATTAACGTTGGTGTTCTTCCAACACAAATAAGGTTCGTAGTTAACCCGCTTACATCCGTAATGAACCATTTTACATCTTCAGATTCTTGCAGAATATTTTTCGTGCATTGGAATTCTCATGATTGCTCACGCAACTTCCCGTTCCGATTCCGAATATTATTCATTGTATTATTCATGAGAAAATCTAATTAATAGAATTGGGTATGAGTAGATATTATTATAATTATAGTATATTATTTGAGTAGATATTATAGGTATTATTATAATTATAGTATTGTGTTATTTATTAGTGGAAATAGAGGCCTATGAAAATTTTATTACCTAGCAAAATTTATATGAAGATTTGTTTTTTATTTTTGTTTTTGGGCAAAGGACTTTAAAGTTTGTCCAACAGTGATGTGATGATGATGAAATATGTCAACAATGTCATTTAAAAGCTTTGTCCTTATACTAGGTTCTCGCCTTGTCTAGGCCACAATTAATGTAAGACAACTAGTGTGTACATGATATATACGAACGCCCGAGATATTTGACGAGACCTCTCGGCGAGTGTGTACTGCTGGTAGATAGGTCGTCTATTTTGTAGTCGTGTCGTAGTACTGTAGTAGGCATCACACTATCACATCACTCACACTAATCACACTAATATTATAAATGCGAAAGTTTGGATGGACGGATGTTTGTTTCCTCTTCTAAAAAGCTACTGAACGGATCGAACTGAAATTTTGCATACAGATAATTCTAATCATGGAATCAAACATAGTGTACTTTTTATCCCATAAATCAGTTCCCATGGGAAAGAAATCACCTTTAAATGTTTCCATAGAAACAACGCGTGCGAAGCCGCGGGCATAAACTAGTTATTAATTAAAAAAACTTTAAAACAAGCTTTTATTCCAAAATTCCGAAGTGTTGGAAGACAAATCCATCGAACTCAAACTCAACGACGTTTCGTTAAGGAGTTCATAATGGCCACCTTCTGTCACTATCAGACCAGCTCGAATGGTACCATAATATTGCCTTGTCACCGTACTTAAATAAGTATACCAAATTTTAGATGCATCGGTTGAGGATAAGTGTTAAATCAAAAGGGCATATTATATCTAGAAATGACAAACCAAATCGTATTTCTGACTTGTCCGATCAATAAGTCGTATTCCTGAACTAAAAATAACAAAAAAATGTTGTGGTGTTTTTTCATTGTTTGAAAATGCATATCATAATTATGTAGTATTAACCTTCAGTTGAGCTACCTGTAGATTGTTTGCAACAGTCTGCAGTTAGCTCAATTTTTTCAATTGTAAATACTAGTTCTAATTTATTTATATTTTTGATTGTAATTTTCTTTGTGAATATTAACGAAACAATCTTCACATGAACTTACAGTTAAGGCCAGGTAGTCCTGCAGCAGTAGGCGTAAGGGAAAATGCGCGCCTGCCAAGCCGCCGCGCTCCTGTTTTTTGTAGTTATTTAACCATAGTGATTAAGAAAATCATTTTATCAAGTCAAACTCTGCGAATCTGTTTAGAAATATTTAGTGTCCTCAGTTGAGTACAAAAAAAGTGTGATATCAGTAGTTCGCTAGACATAGTATTGAAAAAACGTTAGAAAAAGGGGTAACTTTGGGATTATTTTCTATCGAGTGAAGTTCATTACATCTTGTATTCTAACTGAATGCTACTTTGACTGGACTAGATCCTTAGGTAATATATATCTTTTTTTTTTTTTAAATTTTAAACACTATTTTCTAAGTCTCAGATGGTTTTGATAATCACAAAAATGCGGCCTCTGCTGGCCTAACAAGCCTTAAGTATATTTTAGCATTTTCATATATTGAATATTGGTATATTTTGTTTTTGTAAAATGTGTTTATGATAGAAATACGAACTTTCGAACAGATACTCCTCAACTAGTCTAAAATTCAGTTGCAAGATTTATCCCACATACGTTTAAATAACAAGTTAAACAAAAGCTTGTAAAAAACTGCTTACCCAACACGGGAAACAGAAAATTAAAAATGTTTTACATTAACGGAGGAAGTACCCATTAACACCCTCATTAGCGTATAGCCTGATGAAAAGGCTACTCAATAAAGTACAAGTGAATGAAAAGGGGTCTTAGACTCGCTTCCGTTTTAAAATGGTTTTACTATTTCAAAGAATTCTTTGAGTTTTACGAGTGGCTTGGAGCACCTACACTGTAGATGCGTCTTTCGCTTCAGTTGCATTCTTGGAGGTTTGTTACACGACATAATATTATCAGCTTTTAGGGTGAGAACTTATTAATTATAGAAATATTTTTCATGTTTTTAGGTTTCCGTACCCGAAGGGTGAAAACGGAACCCTATTACTAAGCCTCAGCTGTCCGTCCGTCCGTCTGTCAGAGGGTCTCATGAACCATAAGAGATAGACAATTGAAATTTTCAGAGAATGTGTATTTTTTTGCCGCTATAACAGCAAAAAATAAAAAAAAAAATCCCAAACTAAAGGGTGTTTCCATAAAAAAACGTAATTTTATTGGCTATTTTTGCTCTTCGTTTATCAATTATCTTTTGAGCCACAATAGGTAGACACATTCTCATATCCATAAGTAAATTATTATTATTTATTTATTTAATTTTACTTATACAGATTATACTTTATTCACAAAGAAATTAAATAATTAAATTACAATCAAATAATGGAATTTAGAACTAGTATTAACTATTGAAATAATTGAGATAACTGCAGATTGTTGCTAACAATCTACAGGCAGCTGAACTGATCCAATGATTCTATAATTTGTAAATATTTGCTTTTACCAATAAATGTCTATCTGTCTATCTATCTCATGAAACTTTTTATAAATAAGTAACACTTCAATTGCAGACTAAAAATATAATAAAATTGAATATATAAGCAAGGTCTCCGAACAAATTAAAATTAGGATGTTTTATGAAAAAGTTGCCTAAATTTTACGGCACGGAACCCTCCGTGTGCGAGCCGACTCGCATTTGACGGTTTATTTAGCTTGAATAAGCTTCTGCCCCCAATTTCACTCGCGCTAATTCCATGGGATAAAAAGGAGCATATTTTTTTTACTTATGGTACAGATGGACACTGAATTTTTTTTTGCTACTTTAATGCGAAATTTCAGCCGCTTAGTATTTTTGACGAGAAGATGTAACAAACATCCATATATCTATCCACACGTTCGTATAATAACAGTGTTGTAATGTGATAAGTGTGATACTTTGACCGTTTGACCATCATCTTCCTGAAGCAATATAAGTCTACAACAAACAAAGTTGATAAGTAATAAGTTATTATTGCCATGATTCGCAAAACTTGTGTGACCATCTTGTCACCTTGTCAATTTGGATCGTAGGTCGTTGGTCGTAATTTGAAACCACAATTTTTTTTACGAAGGTAAGGTATAGTTCCTACTTCGTTATATCTCTATACGCACCGGTATATGCTCTAATGAAGATGAAAATGACCATGCATTTCACTCACATTTTGTCACTATAATTTTTTTTAATATGGCTAACAGGTCACCACACTAAATCAGAAGACTTAATTAAATTAATTGAGTGATAATTTAACTGAAAACATTGCTAATGAATGTAAATTTTTCCCTCAAATTCCAGTTCCAAATTAATGTGCCGCGATTGCATTACCAGTTTGTAATAAATAAAATGTGGTAGGGTAAATACGCAGAAAAACAAGGAATAATATATGTCTGTAACTACAAAAAAAGGCTATTATTTCATTGAGCTAGTACAGGAATACAATTATTATTCTAATCACAGTAATTACACTAGTCATACAGAACTGCATGAATGATAAATTTGATATTATTCAAAAATATAAATTAATCTCCACTAATATTATAAAAAGGAAAGATGTTTGTATTGAATAGGCTCCGAAACTAAACCAATTTGAAAAATTCTTTTAGCATTAGAAGCCCACATTATTCCTGATGAATATAGGCTACTTTTTACCGCGGGAAAATACTTCATTCCTACGGGAAAACGGGTAATAGAACAACGGGTAGTAAGAGTGCAGCTAGTTGTCTAATAAAAAAATAAAAATAAATGAGTTATAACAAAATTATACAATTTAATGGATCAACTAGCTTCTGCCCGCGGCTTCGCACGCGTATTTTTGGTATATTATGTAGCCTATTGCTAAAGTAGGCTACTTTCTAAGTTTAAACTAAACTTCATCTTGATCTGTTCAGTAGTTTAAGAGATCCCTAGGTTACAAAAAAAACAATTTTTCGCATTAATAATATTAGTAGAAAGTATGACGAATGGAGAGAGATTCAGACAGTCAAAAAGAAGAGGAAAAGAGCAGAGAAACAAAACTAACTTCATTTATTCCAAGAAACCTCGTAAAACACTTTGTAAACTGGATGTTTCATACAACTTTACAAGCATTATTAAGCGTAGCCTCAGAAAGTATTTCGTAATAAATGTTCATAAAATAGAAGTTTATTCGAAGCACATAAGATTACATAATAAAGCTGCCTTCAACATTGTACAAACTTTCATACGAAGACTGAGGAATAATTTCGCAAGTTACAAACAGCTTTAAAACTCGCAAGGTATAATGAATCGTCGTATTTTTCGTCTAATATTGACACTTTTGGCTTTCGGAGACCTCTTTGAGATTTGGTGTCGAAAATATTTTAATATAAGTCGGAGATTGCGGGCAAAAGTTGGGACGTCAACTGTGTTGACAAGATGGAGAAAGTTTTTTAATAAAATAGTACCGGGAGTGAACAAAACTCGACCCTTAGTTTACGAGATCATCAAGGTTTTATTATTTTATTATTCCTAATTATTGTCTTCTATTTCTCCAATATTGTAGACTCGTTGGAACACTACTTGTATGTGAACAGTATGAACACCTTTGAAGTGCATATGAACAGTATGAACACCTGCAATATTGAATTTGCAATAAATTACTAATTTTAATTCTTCGGGCCGAGTCTAAGCGGGCCGAGTGGGCGCGGACCCGCTTAAACTAGACTGTTACAATTGGGAATAGTACTAGTTCTAATTGGTTTATATTATTCATTTTTATAATAAAGAATTACTAATTAAACATAATAGGAAGATTAATTAGATCATATTAGTGGACTGAGACAAGATTTTTAGTATATACGTTGAAGAGAAAAACATGCCAGTGGATTGTAGGTTTGTGACCTGGTGTCGGAAAAAGAAAAGGCTTTACCTGGATACAGATTTATCATTTATTTAGACCTGAAGTTCATGAATGTCGTACTGCATACTTATTCGTTATTGGATGAAAGGTGTGTTATAAAGGAGAAACAAGAATGCTTACGTAATCTCTTCAAAAGATTTTATGGTGATCATTATTTAATCAAGATTGAAATATAGCTTGAAATTTCGAGCAAAGTAAGCATTAAAGACCGTTTTACGACAAATTTCTTCCAATATTTGTGTCGTAAATCTTCGCTATGATCTGTTTTCTCGAACGGAAGTTCAACTTGGGCGTCGGCAATGTATTACGTTACTCGAAGACGTGACTTTTATTAAATGCCCATTAAAATTGCCTGTGGTAAATATTTGTATTGAGATTTTTATATTTTTTGAAATTGATGAGAGTGATACTGGCGCAGGATCGTCCGTAGAGAGTTTACAAAACTTTTCACTAACTTCATACAAATTTTGTAAACTATTTATAATATTCAGTAATAAGTGAAGTGCGAGAATGATGATGATGATAAAACAGTTGGTCTCTGACCTAAATTTTGAAAGGTCATTTTACTAAACTGTATTTTAGTTCATAGTTACTTAATAATGTAACGACGGAATATTATGAAAACGATCGAAATCAATTTAAATAATAGTAGTTAGCCCATCAGATCAAATACGACACAACTCGATGAAAGAAAAATAAAATAACACTTGTAACAATAAGTGAAAGTTTTCACATAATAGTTTATTTAGGTAGGTATCTGTTCATTTGATTGAATTCCAAAACTTTTGCAGACACATACAGCAATAATGTAAATATTGAGCTATAAATGGCGACTCGTTACATTTTGTTCGTTTGAAAAAATAATTGACCACCTACTTCATAATTATCATGAAGTAATTTGCATTCAACTACCAGTTCCGTACCTTAAAAATTCGATGCATGACAATCGATAAGACAGGTAGCGGATTCCAATTAGCGGTCGACTGCGATGCGAAATACCATATTTCCTATTTATTATATGAAACTTGGATGGACAGTCAGTATAAATAACTCCTAATCGTTAAAAATGTATTAGTTTCATGATAAAAATAGTTCATTCTGTGTATCATAAATTGTGGACTGAAGAAGTTATTTTTAAAACGATGTTTGGTATTCTGAACTCTATTGGTGTTGTAAAAGGAACTATTTTATTGCCTCGTTATTGGTTTGCTGCCTTAATCCTTATGCCCGAGCTTATAGCATCCAGAAACCGATTTGATGGATTTGTTAGCTATAATGTCAATGGTCGTTTTATTTTGTTCTATAGAAATAGTTTGAACATTTCTGCATAAGAAATTGTTAGCTTGTACAACGTTTAACATCCATCATTCTTCTAACTTAAAACCAGTCATAATTATAAGCATTAATCTAAGTTTATTTTCTAGACATACCTACGTCAAAATGACAAAGAGCTCTAGCAAGAAAATACAAAATATATTCTCGACGTTTAGTTATTGCAACATGACATTACATTATTTTAATAAGTAAGGAAGAGGGTATTGATCCCTAAGAATTTAGAAACACAAAAAGCGCCAACAACTACATAATTCTCATTACTAAACAAACATAATAAATCAATGACGACGAATACAAAAATAGATGTCTAGTTTCATAAAACTGGGCACATGAGCAAATATTTGAAATATCCGGCCATAAAGCATTTTATACACATCAATATCGAACGATGGTGTTTACAAACTTTTCAAATACGTTTAATATAAACTGGGGATTTTCACTTTGAAACTATTTTTGAGCGTTTGATGTTGCTGCGTTTACTAATGGATCATAACGCATTATTAGTTTTTAATGTTGAGGTGTTCTTAATGTTCCTAAAGCTATTAGAGGGAGTGGATAGAACAGTTGAGAAAAGAAACATGCCAAAGTTAAAAAATAGTGTCTTAAACCTAATAAGGTAAGATTAAAGGTATGGCTCCCATAAAACAAAATATATATCTATCTGTATGCAATAACATGTTTGCAATAACAACCATCTTTGTTGTTTTGTACTTTGTGATTCAAATTAAAATAAAAAATATAGAGGCATAGGACAGAAGAACCCTGAAAAGTCGAAAGAAAGCCTTTTTCTAGCAATGCTTGATTTGATAATGAACCTCCCACCACTTAGGCAAATAAGAATACAAAAGAAAGATTTCACGTGATCGCGGCATATGAAGCACATGCAAAACGTAAAACCTGGATAAATATTTCCTATTCTATTCCATACCACATACAATGCCAGAAGATAATGAAGCAAGACTAGAATGGAGGCAGTCATTAGAGAGATCCAAGCTGAGATTGGCATATGTATGCGATTGCTGCAGTTGGACAATGATCTTAATGAGTCAATACATAGGTTAAAAGCCCAATGGGTGATACTGGTGGGTAAGTGTAATGAGATCTGAATAAATCCACTTGAATAACGGGATAATTATTTAATATGGTATATTTGTAATGTTGTCGATATATTTTTTGTAAAATTTGTATTAGGTAATAATGCACACAGATCATTTATCCAACGATGCTATCCATCCACGGTTGTCTGGTAGAGATCGCTCTTGAGCGGTAAGACCGCCAATTTTTGTAAATTATTGTTGTTGTTTATGAATTATCTTGATAAGTGTGCAATAAAGAATTTTCTATCTATCTATCCATCTAATTAAATGTCAAGGGGATTCCAGGGTATATTCTGGAAAATATTTAAAAACGCGGGTGAAACAAAATGGCAAGGGATATACACGGGGAAATTATAAAAACGTGGAATGAAGCCGCTAGAAATAGCTAACTTTTTAAACGTTTTAAATTTGAATCCAGGTAACATAGGATCTTCCATACCTACATGTTTAAGTTGTTGAATTTAAGGCATAAAATATGAGGTCATACCTATTTGTGTGACCAAAATGTATAATACTTTAATAACAAAGAAAATTTCAGTCACAGAATAGAAACAAAACCCTTCAACGGTTTAATAACAATTTGTGCGATTTAAACAGGGTGTGCTTGAAATATCCATTTTAAGGATTGGTAGGCCAGCAGAACCCGCATTTATGTGATTTTTAAAATCCTCGATATATGTAATTGGAAAATAATCCCAAAATAACCCCTTTTTCTTAAGTTTTTTCAATACTATGACTAGCGAACTACTAATTTCACACTCACGCCTACTGCTGCAGGACTACCTGGCCTTAATGGATTTTCCCATTCATTCTTCTTCTCATGTCACTTGGCTTACAGCATTTATATACCTAGGTAGATACTCTGAATAGTTTCATCACTCTTACCCGAGGCCGACTCTCTTCTGACTTTCTACCTTAAATCTTCTTCAAACTTTTCAGCTGGCTGTGAATTTACAAGCATGTTAAGGCTTGGCTCACACGTGCCACTAACGGTTACGACTTTTAATGGATAAGAACAATAAATTCTGTATAAATCCAAACTAAAAAAAGGAAGCCGCAACCTGAAGACTTGCATTGCCAACTAGCAACCTTGCCCCTTGCAATTTAAAAAAACAAAATGACAGATGTTTATCCATAATAAACAAAATATTTCTTGTCGTAAGATGTATAAATTATGCCGAGAAAGTGTATATGTAATATAACAATGCAACATAAATAATTAAAAAAATAATAACTATGAATCTCTTTCTTTTGTATATGCAATCTAAAAATAATAAAAAGATTATAAATTATATATAGGCGGCATATCACCAAATATTTGAATTTTAATAATAATTATTATTGGTGTGATTAGTTTGAAATAAATTATTAGGTATAACTTTATCATAACTAACAAAATATAAAGATCTTAGTTAGTTAGTAGCATGATTATTACAATAAATGTATTTCTTTAAATTCTTTCTAGCAATACGCTCACCACTAAAGGTGGTCCCGTCTGCTCCTTGCCTTACCTTGAATACGGCTTAAATTTATGTGGAGTAAGCTTGCTGTCCAAGTCGTGCCGATCTACAGGATAGGGTAAATGTAACGACACGTTTTGAATATCATTAAGTTACTTATTTCTAACTTGGTCAGATCTGCGATTGTTGGACGGTGAGAATTTAAATCGTATATCGAGTGAATAATGTGTTTTGTGATTGAATCGAAGAAAGGTACGAAAATCGACTTTTGGGTGAAATTTTCAAGGTTTTTATTTGAAGTCTGTCTGACTTGTGAGAATACTATTTTTTTTGCTATGCTATAAATGTCGTGATTTGCAAAAAGGAAAAAAAATACGATCATTCATATTCAAAAACTTAAATTATCAAGCAAATTTGATTGTGTGTAAACAATTTCTCTTCTCGTCCAAGAAGTGTAAGTAATATGGATAAGTTGAGCTATCTGTAGATTGTTTGCAACAGGCTGCAGTTAGCTCAGTTGTTTCAATTCTAAATGCTAGTTGTAATTTATTTCTATCTAGATTGTGATTATGTTAGGTAGTAATCAATGACACCGAATGGAAAATAGAAAATATCTTCGGCGTTCATTCACTAGTAAAAGTAAAATATAAGTTCATAATTTAGATGCTGATGTAAACAGTGGAGGCCAAAGCCCGGGAGAAAAATTCAAAGGGGAAGACTCAACGATCCTATCAAAATAATTAACAAAGTTTACTGAAAAAATCCGGTAGACAGCCACAATGAGGGCTTTTATTTATTCTTCATTTTTCTTCCTGAAACTCTAATGATCTTTAATGAAAAGAAGCCGATACTGCGCTAGTTTTTTTTTTAACTTGAGGCGTTTTATTTTTATGATGGCCGCTTTCTTAAATGTGTGGTTGTTATACTTTCCACCACGATATCGGTTTATATAAACTGGATCTGCAGCAGAATGGTAGAATTTTTTATTCCAGGTGAACTGATTTAATAAACATTTCATAGCATCTTCTCAGATAAATAGAATGTTGATTCTGATAATTTATTTCTCTGCTGCCAGCATACCTACTTCTTCGGCAAATAGATGGAACTATGGGTAAAATTGATAGCCTCTATTTTTATTGTCGGTAAAAAAGTCAATCTGACAGATCGTGGATCCATCAAGCATAGAATGTCGGTCAAGCGTGTTCGGTAAGTGCCTACTTTACTATCGCATTTGTAAAGATCTGCGCAAACGAACCATTTACAGTGGCAACTACTTCTTCTAGGACTAGCTTGCTAGCGGTAGTCACCGTAACAAATACCTATGTACTTACACGTTAGAAAAAGGGGCAATTTGCTGTAAATTCATTATTAGCTTTTAGAACCTCATATCTGCTTGTTTACTTCCGTGCATTCCTGAGTGTGTCAAGCATTCTATTTTCACCGCTCATAAGTTAATCTAAATACAAAAAAATATCGAATAGGCAAGAAAAAAATGTGTCATACACTCACGAATGCACGTAAATAACTCTAAGTGGTTCGAAATTTCAGTGGTATTGCCACTTTAATTTAATTGAACCACTCTTTGTACTGCAAATCTATCCTTATAATCAACCCACGTTCACCCACTGCAAGATATCAGCGTCTTATTTATCACGCCATTCTTTCCAGTTCTAGTTATAAGAATATGTAAATAAATATTGCTAAGCTGACCACTGGCTACTTGATCCAGCAAGTACTTAGTAACTATCATCGTAAATATCCCGTTTGCGGCGCACAAAAGGCTATTGCCACATTTGTAACATTGTTCTTTGGAAGAAAACGGATGCCGAGCGATCTTTTCAAGGTTTATTCAATGACTTTATGATATATTTTTAATAGTACATTATAGACCCGGTAATGGGTTTAGAATCCACACAGAGCTATAAGGGAATAGGTATATGTATTTGGAAATTTGTGATTTAATTTTATGCAATAATGTATACAACAATGTGTAAAATTTTGGAAAAAAGCACATATTCATATTTTGGTAATTGTTTTTGTATTATTTTGTTTAATTCTGCCCGCGGCTTCGCACGCGATTTTTAGGAATAAAAAGGAATCTATATGTCATGACAGGTCCAAGCTTTTATTTGCACAAAAATTCAGCTCGGTCCACAGTAGTTTTGGCGTTGTCTTCAGCCAAAAATCTTCTCAACAGCACAAGATTAGTAGGACTGATAATATCTAAACTTAGAGCAAAAAAGTCCTTTCACTAAAATATCAAGCACTGTGTTTGTAGACGCTTAGTATAAAAAATTAAAAAAAGACACTTATTTGATAGGTACTTTACTTACGTTATAAATTTTGGTCCGTGTAAATTCACTTTTCCACCGTTTTTGGCTGTAGTATCACTTGCACAGTTTTATTAAGTTTTTAGTTCTGTTTATAGTTTTTTATTGTCTTATTTGAATCCTATTTGATCTGAAAATCATTAAAATATTTTTAGTTTATTGGTCAGCTTCGATTAGGCCTATAAAAATTTGCAGTGAGATCTGAAAACTCCTATGTTTTGCAGCACTACCACTTTCACACAATTTATATCAAGAACAGGAATTAAAAATGGTAGGTAAAGGTACCCATTAAAGTTGGAGACACTTCTACCCATTTTTCTTGAATGTTTTTTTTCCATTTCTCTTGTACGTTCGCCCACATGAATTATTAGAACACATTTGTAATTTCAAAACAATAGGGACACATTATTTGTATTGTCTATAGTGTTTTGTTTAGAAAACATATTCTCAATATGCATTCTCATTGTTGTCTTTTATTCCACCCACATATTGTTTAATAAATTAAACTCATCTACAACGTCTAATGATTTCCTGTTTAATCAATTTAAGTTGATCAATAATGAACCGACAATATAAATCATCCAGTCAATAAACTTGCTTGTAAGTATCTTATTTATGACTGGCGTTCTCTCATCTAGATTTTATTAGTGAGAAACAAATTGGAATCCTAAAGCCATTAAGAACAATCAGAAATCTATATTGTCAACTTGATGATTATTACTATCTAATTTAATTTTAAGCTATAACTGTCCCACTGCTAGGCAATTGTCTATCTGTTCATAAAATAATTTATGCTAATGAAATCAAGTAATAGCTTCTTCGTGCTAAGTTTAGCAGATCCAGTAATAATCGTATATTCACTAACATTACAAAGCTTTTCGCTGAACTGAAATCAGTCTCACATTTCCGCTGTGTTACCATTTATGTTGCACGTTTACTAGTCCATTAAATCGCTTCCAGTCATCAACAGTCTCAGCAACATTGCTCTAATATTTACATCTGTCATCCTCATGTTTACTTTTGCCAATCAAACAGATCTCACTGCATTAGCTACATCCGCTTGCAACATTAAAACTGACCATCAAACCGGCACTTCCACGAACGCACTGCACGGCACTATCGAATCCATGATAGGGTTTGTAGGGCGTACTATCTGAGAACAAACATCCCTATACAAACACGATGCAATTACGATGTTTCGAACGCGCAAACGACGGACGGCGACGCGCTTCATCCGCCGGTTGGGAAGCGACTGGCTAGAAATTATGTTTGACTGAGAACACCGGCTTGCATCCGAGCATGAACGAAAACGGCCGAGTATTATTTCGAGGTGCAAAAGAGAGGAGTGAGAGGCAGCTGGGATTAGAGGAGGATGGGTGCTCAGGTGGGGTGGGAACGAGCTGCATCGGATCCGGGCTCTCTATGCAGGTTGAGTTTGCATTCGGCTGTAAGACGCCGTGGAACCCCAGCGGCAATACAAACCTATCATTTTGGACTATTAATGAATTGATGACTTAACTGACCCGAATTGCTGGCAATTTTATTTAATTGTTAGTACGTCGATTAAGCAATTTTATGATAAATTGGTTTGGGATTGAGATAATTGTTTTATGTGGGCAGTTGTATTGCTTTGTACGATTGCGATTGGTGATATATTTTGGTCCATCGTTTTAATTGTAGAGTCCGGAGAGTTAACCGAAGATTTATTGCAATAGCGTGTTTTGAAATTATACAAAAAACATTATTGTTTTACAATTAATATTCGATATGCTTCTTGACAATATGTGGTTATAAATAGACTCCTATTAGCTTCGGTAGTAGTCCAGATTTTTTGTTGTAGTTGCAGTTTTTTCCAGAAATATGTAACAAAAGGAAAACAATTTTTCATCCCTATACATATTTTAATTTGAGATGAAGCAATATAGCACCGTACAACCAATTTTTAAGGATCGCCATAAAAGTTAGTATAAAAAAGGAGCTTTTTAAGAGTTTTATACTGAGAGGCTCACTAAATCCCCAAATCTCATGATCCCCTAAACTTAAGACTCAAAAATCCACACTTTACGTGTTCAAACACCACTGGGTAAGTATTTTGATATGCCTACTTACTTTTTATATCTCAGGCTCAGCTATAACCAAGGTAAAATGGTGTAAACTATAGAGTCAGTCTAAATATGTAACACTAATTTTAAAAAAGAAAAAAAGAATTTTTTTTATTTAATACGTTTTGACTGGAGTGGCGGTAGGGTAACGAATTTATTTTAATTTTTTATAATTTTTGTGGGATTGTACGATATAGAGATATAAGTACATATTTCATTTTATTTATAAAGATGAAGCTTTGAACATGTTCCTTCCATTATTTTATTTTATTAAATCTGTCAAAAAATATTTTTTTAAAGATCTTTTACAACTTTCCTGAACTGTGTATATATTTTTGGCAGGTTCATGTTTATTTTAGGGACATGGCTAAGTTTTGTATTGAATGCTCCTTCTATGACTTTCAATTCTACGCTCAAGGCTATAAAAAGCAGGATAATCTCATTTCTCATAAAGGTATAGGGAGCAGCTAAAGAGATGGTTTGGTTACATTAAAACGCAGTACAGTCAGACACAAACATTTATTTACGAAGACATCACTATCATTCTCTTGTCTGGAGGCCCAATTCTGCTAACCGATCGCTTCACTATGACAATGGTAGCGTCGCAGAATTGTCACGTAGAATACTTCAATAAAAAATAAACCAGATAATGCTTTCAATTCAGATGTCGCCAAAACTAAATAAAACTAATTTGACAGCACTAAAAATGTTGCCGTCCTTTGCATTCCGATCGAAATAAAAAGGATTAGGTACATCATTTTTAGTGCTGTCAAATTAGTTTAGTTTAGTTTTGGCGACATCAGAATTGACTCCAGTGTGTGTGGTGCTATTTGCACGGAAATATTGATAAAATTGTTTCAAACTTTTAACGTTTGTCGCGCCATCTGTAGTTTCTTTCGTCTAAGGCAGAAAACTAAACCGAGTCATTCTGTGGCGATACTGTCAATTTATAAACATTCATGTAGTCGTGAAATGTATAACTAAAAAGGCAGAGAGACAGGCATAGTTAATTTTTAATTTCACATTTCCAATGGATACCTACTTATGTAAAAAGTATGGTTTTGGTTTTCAACCTATCTTGTGACGAGAATCATTAAAAGGAGATACAAAATTTCAATTAGTTTGAAATACAATCTTAATCCGTAAGCAATTAAGTTTCAAATTAATTAATTTCTATCAAAGGTTTCCAAATGCTTGGATTTGATTTCGTCTTTCATTGCGTAAACCAATGAAAGTTTCTCAAGTATCAATATTTATTTGATATACAGGTGGTTTTTTGAGAAGGGCGGTGATGGCCAAGTCCGAAACCACGCGAGTTAAAGAAAAGTCGTGAAATGAGTAATGCCCTCGATTTATACAAAAACTGCATATTTAGTTTTTTTAGATCTATTACTTATCATGAAAAATCGAGATATTAAAAGTAATTTGTAAAAAAATATTTTTCATTTTTTTTGTTATAGTACATTTTTTGCAAAGATTGATCCTTATCAGTAACAAAATTAATTGGTAAATATTACAGGTGTCCTTTTTTGAAAAATCATTAGTGTCGATTTCCGTCAAAAGTAAAAGATTTAAAAAAAACTAAATATGCAGTTGTTTTCATATAAATCGAGGGCATGACTCTTTTCATGACTTTTCTCTAACTCGCGTGGTTTCTGACTTGGCCATCACCGCCCTTCTCAAAAATCCACCCTGTATAACAACAATCAATTTACAGGTTGGTCTTTATTCCATTGCTATGAATGCAAATCAGTCACAATGTAATATTCAACAGTATTCACTATCTCAAGTGGAAGGTTTCTTCATAGAGGAGGCATACTAATTCTACGAAGACATACATATCACACTAATATTAGGTCCTTACATATGAAATTGGCGTTTTTCGTACTGGCCACTTTAATCACAAATTTCTCCTCTTTGGTAAGGAATTCCAAATTCAAATTTGTACAGCTATAGACTCGTGTATTTGTGCTTCGATTATCGTCATTCATTTGTTTTTTTTCTTCTGTTTTTTTCTGTTTGCGTCACTCATTTTACAAAATGGAAAACTTAAAATATCGCATTATTTACGAGTACGAGTTCCGCCGTGGCACTAGTGCTGCGGAAACAACTCGAAGGGTGAATGATGTGTATGGCGGTCGTGTTGCAAAAGAAAACACAGTTCGTTTTAAGTTCCAACGTTTTCGTTCTGGAAATTTCGACTTGCAGAACAAGCCCCGTGGACGGCCTGAGACTCAAGTTGATAATGAAGAGTTGAAGGCTATTGTGGAAGCGGATCCATCGCAAACCACGTCCGAGTTAGCTGCAGGCTGCGGTGTTAGTGATAAAACTGTTTTAATTCACTTGAAGCAAATTGGGAAGATTAAAAAGCTTGAAAGGTGGGTACCTCACGAATTGACTGAAGCAAACCGGCAAACGCGCGTCGACTGCTGCGTTACATTACTAAACCGGCACAATAATGAAGGTATTTTAAACCGAATCATTACCTGTGATGAAAAATGGGTTCTTTACGATAATCAGAAGCGCTCAGCGCAATGGTTGGATCCTGGCCAGCCAGCCAAATCCTGCCCCAAGCGAAAATTAACCCCAAAAAAGTTACTTGTAAGCGTTTGGTGGACTAGTGCCGGTATTGTTCATTACAGTTTTCTCAAATCTGGCCAGACTATTACGGCTGATGTCTATTGTCAGCAATTGCAAACCATGATGGAAAAGCTAGCGGCTAAAGAACCTAGGCTGGTCAATCGCTCCACGCCACTGCTGCTTCACGACAACGCTAGACCACACACTGCGCAACAGACGGCTACTAAATTAGAAGAGCTTCAATTGGAAAGTCTAAGACATCCTCCGTACTCCCCGGACCTTGCTCCAACAGATTACCATTTTTTTCGAAATTTGGATAACTTCTTGCAAGGGAAAAAATTCAACTCCGATGGGGCAGTCCAAATCGCCTTCAAAGATTTTATTGATTCCCGTCCGACTGGTTTTTTTAGTAAAGGGATCAATGAACTACCTATAAGATGGCAAAAGTGCATAGAAAATAATGGTTCATACTTTGATTAATTAAATATATTATATTAAAAAATATTCGACTTTTTGTTCCTCCCATACAAAACGCCAATTTCATATGTAAGGACCTAATATTATAAATCGACGATCTCCGTGGCGCAGCGGGCAAAGGTCCGCCTGCGACGCAGGAGGTTGCGGGTTCGATTCCCGCCTCGGAACAAATTTATGTACGATCTGCAGAAATTTGTTCCGTTGGCCTGGGTGTTTGTTATGTATAATAAAAATATCTATCTATGTAGTGTATTGTATTAAGTATATCAGTTATCTAGTACCCATAACACAAGCTCTGCTTAGCTTGGGGCTAGATAATGCTGTGTGAATTGTCCAGCATTATAAACCCGCAACCTCCTGCGTCGCAGGCGGACCTTCGCCCGCTGCGCCACGGAGGTTGTCCGATGAAGCTATGCAATGTTTACACATCTTTCCTGCAATTAAGCTTTTATTCATAAAAAAACTAGTTTCTGCCCGCGGCTTTGCAAGTGTTGTTTATATAGAATCGTTTTTCCCATGGGAACTGATTTATGGAGTACAAAGTAGCCTATGATTGATTCCAAGATTAGAATTACCTGTATGCAAAATTTCAGCCCGATCCGTTCAGTAGTTTTGGCGTGAAGAGGTAACAAACATCATCCATACATCTAAACATCCAAACTATGGCATTTATAATATTAACTAGTTTATGCCCGCGGCTTCGCATGCGTTGTTTCTACGGAAACGTTTAAAGGTGATTTTTATCCCATGGAAACTGATTTATGGGATATAAAGTAAACTGTGTTTTACTCCAGGATTAGAATTACCCGTGTGCTAAATTTTAGCAGGATCCGTTCAGTAGTTTTGGCGTGAAGAGGTAACAAACATCCATCCATACATCCATCTATCTATCCATCCATCGAAACTGTCGCATTTATAATATTAGTGTGAAGTGTGATGTGATATTAATGTGATGCCACTAGCCATCATGATTTTAAGGATACCGCAATAAAAAAAGAAGCCAAAGATTATTTTTGGGTCCGTACCCAGAAAAATAATCTTTGACTTCTTTTACTGTATTTTTCTAAAGACAGTAAAATAGTTAGTACTTACCATAGCTCCAGAATGTGAACTTCACAGAAAGTGAAATTGATACACACTTACGATTCGAGCGAAGAGAATACCAAGACATGGCATAATTTTACTTAAAAATAAAGTCGTCTCTTAATATTTTCGTCGTAAAAAGTGTTGTGATCCCGAGAAGAACCAATTTAGCGATTTTATCACCTTTGTCTATGAAATTCTATTCAATTAAAAAGACAATTCAATTCAATTTGAATTGAATTGACTATAAAGTTAACAAATGACTTACAAGCTACGAAACTAAGGTATGTTGCTAGAAGTCTAGCAGTGGACTGGTGAAGGCTGTTACAGTGATGCAAACAAATCAAGAATATCTTGAATAATTTAGTTTCTCTTCTGTTTGATTTTATTGTTGCACTCATTGTCATGCAAAGATATTGTCACAATCCAATTTAGTTTCCCATTTATTTATTAGTTTACATTACTCACTATCTGCCTACGTTACTAAGGTGACTTGTTTGTCATAAAATGAATTGGTTATCTGTTCGTAACTCTAGGGACATTGGTAGTGATTCTGTTGGCACTTGGCACAAAACCTACACTTAACTTGCGTAAAAATATTGCCTGCCCTTTTTTATTAACGAATAATATTTATCGGCAATAATTTAAGGCAAGTTAAAGTTTTAATGCCAACAGAACCGTTGCTTCAAAGTAAAACTCAATTCAAATTTGAATTCAGAATAAATAATTATTATTTTTCGTAATTACAATAGACGGCTTTAAAAAAGTCACATTCTTAAAATTATAAAAGACATGGGAACAAAGTTGTCTTTTTAATTTCTGTGGTTTTGACTTCGCACAGTAGTGGTTATTGGGGAAAATTGGACCGTGCGAATGCCATTATTTTGAAATCTCATTTTTTGACTATTGGCAAAACAAAGATTTACCGTTGGTATTTTGTTTTGTATCATCATCAACCTAAATTAGTCCACTGCTGGACATAAGCCTGCCCTAATGAGCGCCATAGCGCCCTGTCTTCAGCTTGCCACATCCAGCATCTGCCTGCAGTCTTTCGCAGATGTTTTGTATATAGGCTAAGAATTGCCTAAGAAGGAAAATAATGCTAATGGTATAGATTATTTGTTTGCCAAAACATGTAATAAGTAAGGTAACAAGTAAATACATTTTATGAATGATTGTACAGTTAGTTAGGTCAATAGTAAAGTTTTAAATATGGACATGTCACAATAAAAGAAGAAAATTTTTTAAATTATAATTAGTCAAAATAATAGCAATTATAGGTCAGAGAGTACAATTAAAAAGGAGATCATCAAATTGTGTAATTTGGCGATGCTGTCGTGTTAAAATACACAGAAAGAAGTCGCTACCCCTGGTATGTTCCGTCGCCTCCTGCGACATCCACGGCCTAAGCTGGAGTGGTCAATTCTTACGCTGCGACCACCACCGCTATATTAACTGTGTAGGTCCAAATAATCCTACTAATATTTTAAAACCAAAAATTTGTGAAATCTGAATTTTTGTTACCTTGGATCTCCAAAACTACTAAACAGATCAAGATGAAATTTGGCGTACGTTTAGAGCAAAGCCTAACTTAGGCTAAGTTAGGTTCAATTAACTAAACATTAGGCTACTTATTATACTGAAAATACGCTTGTGAAGCCGCAGGCAGAACCTAGTTGCTTATTTAAAAGTTATGCACACTAACCTAACCTACTCGTAACAGGTAGGTGTCCCAGTGCTGCCGAGGTGAGCCAAAACAGATCATTCTCAGCTTTATACTGTTTTGCGCGGGGTACAAAACAGCGCTGGTTTTCAGACTGACCCGACTGGTTGGTTAAACTTACTAAAATGTTGACATTTTTATTACCAATGTAGCGTCGATTTCTATATAAAAAAACATAAACAAACCCGAGGTATTTTGCTTGTTAGGTAGTGAAGTATAAACAGATACTTAAAACCAAGTGTTACAGCGAGAAAAAAATTTAATGCCCCTTGAAGTACCGCAATAAAATTCTTGACCATATTCTACAGTGTTAGGACACGAAATGAAACCTGCGGATGGTGAGGGCAGAGTGTGAGCGATATTGAATTAAGTAGGCACATTATGTTATGAAATTGCTATCTTGACTTCCAAACTTCAATTTTCTGAAAAACTATCACCCGATTTTTCTGTGACGTCATCATTCACACTGCCGGTGTTTCTGCTTCTTCATTAATTTATCAATCAGAATAAAACCTTTTGTCTGGACCTCTGTAGTTATCATCTCTACAGAAAAAAAGTAATAAAAGGAGAAGAATGGTGAATCGTGACGTTATGTCCGCTTTAGCCAATACGTTTAGAAATTTTGCATTTGGGATTTAAAATATCTACTTTCAATGGTAAAATTTTACAATAAAAACTTCAGATATGCAAAAATACTATGTAGATATATTACATTAGCTATGCCGATGATATTGTGCTGCTGAGCCCATCCATCAGTGCTCTCAGAAAACTGCTTGGGATCTGTGAGAGATATGCGGAGGCTCACGGGCTCAGATACAATGCAAGCAAAAGCGAATTCATGGTCTTTAAATCAGGCAATAAGACCTATAACATCATTCCGCCGGTTTTTTTGAACGGCAGCGAGCTGAAGCGAGTAGCTTGCTTTAAGTATCTGGGCCATTGGGTCACCGAGTCTCTAACGGATGACCAGGACATGGAAAGGGAACGCAGGGCATTATCCATCAGAGCAAACATGCTGGCTCGTAGGTTTGCGCGTTGCACTAAGCAGGTGAAAACGACGCTTTTTAGTGCTTATTGCCAGTCGTTCTATACGTGCAGCCTCTGGGTCAAGCACACCAAAAAGTCTTGGAATGCCCTGCGGATCCAATACAACAACTCGTTTCGGGTGTTGTTGGGGTTGCCGCGCTTCTGCAGCGCATCAGGAATGTTTGCTGACGCAAGAGTAGACGGGTTTGCGGCAATAATGCGCAAAAGATCTGCGTCCCTGATGCGCCGGGTGCGTGACAGCTCCAACAGCTACCTACAGCTCATTGCTGAGAGGCTGGACACTGACTGTATCTTTATGGAACACTGGACAAGAGCGTATATTGTGCTCTCTTGACCAGTGTTCCATTAGGACTTTAATTTATTTTGAATTTTATTATTATGATTTTAGTGATAATTTTAATTGTGATTTTAATTTTTAATTTTTTACATTTAGCATTGATTTTTATTTTATATTTTATTTTGATTAATTTGGAATTTTATTATGATTTGTGATAATTTTAATTGTGATTTTAATTTTTAATTTTAGCATTGATTCTTATTTTTATTTTATATTTTATCTTGATCATGACTCGAATATGGACACTCTAACTTATTTTTGTATTATATATAATTTATTGTTGTCTGAAATAAACGAATTGAATTGAATTGAATATTTCTCTATCAATAGAGAATACGCATATTTTTTTTCAGCTATTTTAAAGTCACATGCATATCCTATTGACACTTCCAACTCAGCCCATGGTTGTCATAAGATTCGAAAAGGGAATCTGCCAGCACCATTCCGCTTTCCAAGCGTTGTGATTATGACAAAAACGTCCCTGTTTGGGGGTACGTTCAGCAGTGGACGTACGTGTGCTGATGAGGAAGTACACTGCTCTACTTACAAGACCAATATATCGCCGATGGCACTCACAAATCTGACTTTAAGAAGTGTCTGGATCAAACTCGTTGATCGAGTCTAGAAGGTGGAGTAAACGAATGCTACGTGGAGGACAAGTAATTTCCCGAAATAATAATAATACGATAAGAAATTTTATTATGGGGCGAACCTAGCGGGTTTGGTTGTCAAACTAGGCCTAGATCGCAGTACTCACGGGATTCCCGTGGTAAAAACAAGAATGACATAAAATTCAACATTTTTTCATCGGTTTCTTTATTGTGAAAACACGAGGCGATAAAAAATTACGGTAAAAAATCAGAAAGTGCACTGTTTTGCACCTAATTTGGTCGAGATTATGGGAACCCTGCGGTCTAGAGAAAAGATTTTTATTTTTATTTGTAGATCTATTAATCCTTAGGTTCCTTATTACACTTTTTTTCATAATGTGTGTAGTTTTCTTGTAAATAACCAAAAACATAATTTTTACGTTTACGCGCCGTTCCAAAAACGTGTGTTCTGTCCCGATCCTACGAACGCGAACGCATAAAATGGCGCTCAATCAAAGAAAACATTTTACATTTTATAGTTAAGTAAGTAAAACTCCATCCTGATATTATTTAAATCTGGCTTTAGCCAGGACTGTAAGCGATTCCTCTTCTCATGATTCCATTGCATCCTTCCACCAGTTAATTTAATTTGATTCGACTGGTCTTAAGGTGAAGTGAGTCCCAAAACCCACGTTTTGACTGCACGGAAAATCAATTTTAAGGCAAAAAAACATCAATTTTCTTATTGGTTTTTGATGACAATCAAAAGTTTAGGATTCTAGTTAGTAAGTTATGGGAGCCGAAACATGATTGACTAAACTTGACTCGATAGAAAAAAATCGCAAAGTTTCCTCTAATTCGTCATTTTTACAGTGATACTGCTACGGAAAAATCAGTTTTATTTGCTGGTTATTTAACATATTTCAATGAAATTTCGTCTACGTATTCCCTAATAAATACTTTAGACGATTATGGTTTTATTTTTTTGCGAAATAATATTATTTTGTAGCAAAAAATACATTTCTAAATAAAGAACAGTGAAACTGCGCGCGGGCCGGCCATTGCGCGGCTGTCGCCTTCCATCAGTCGGCCGCAGCGCCTCGTCGAGAGCACCACCCGTGTACAACTTTTTCGCGCCCTCTCCGCTGCCGCCTACGTAAACGCATATTGAACGAGAAATTCATTACAAGCAAAAATGGTGAATAAATATAACAAAACAAAAAAATATTCGCGATTGAAGAATTGAATTGAAGAACGAAAAGTGATGAACTTGAATAGGTAAGTTTTTTATTGATTATTTTACCACCAATAGATACCTAGGTATATCTACCTATTGTGCTACCCATCGATCTAAATATTTACCTACGTAATCGTTTGAAACTTTGAACCAACCTTTTTCTCTCGATAGTTATCTACCTATACTCTCCTATAATAATATTACAGGTAACTTTAGGTAGGTAGCTATAATAATTAGGTGATACCTACCTATTGTAATGTAATCCATATTACTGCTATAACCTACCCCTATTAGATAGGTACCTACCTAAATATAAATGTCTGTTAGTCTGTTCCGAGTAAGATATCGACTGTCCCTAAGAAGGCCCGCTGACTAAGATGGCCCGCTGCCTAAGATGGCCCACTTTCAAAAAACCTGTTTCCACTAGGGCTTGCAAATATTCGAAAGTTTTGATATTCGAATACTTACTATTATTTTTTTCTACTGTATATACTATTATTTTGGTACTATTCGAATAATTTGAATATGATTCGAATTTATAGAAAAACCTATATGTTTATTAAAATCACATCTTTTTTTATTCTCATATGTTATTTGCAGAAACAAATTTAAAATATCAACTTAGCAAAAGGTTATTACGAGACATTGGGAATTTACACGCACATTACCCACAAATTATTAGTAAAAACAGTCTTCTAAATCTAGGTGAGCGAATACACTTCGCAGTCGCTCGCGGCAGTCCTGAGTGTTTCCGAACTCGGGAACCCTATAACTTTGTCATTTTGTTAACCCGAACGACGTAAGCTTTTATTATCTTGTCTGGACATGTCTCGCGAACTTGGCTTTTTATGCACGTCGGAGTTCTGTCTGAGATTAGTGATATTCATTTTAGTCGAATATTCGAATATTGCAATTTCAGTATTCGAATATTCGTATGCAAGCCCTAGTTTCCACTGATTCAAAATAATTAAAATTTCGCGGAAATGTGTGAACGCAACATCTTAGGTACCTTACTCCTTCAGTTAGCCTAGCTAGTGGATATTGGTTAACCTGGTACCCGGACATTGCACGCACACTTTATCACTACCTATATGCGTATTTGCTTTCAATATTACATGTGCTTCTTCTCTTGATTGTTTCAGTACCTCAGAAAACCTACTAGATACTGAAGGAATTACTGAAAAAGAAATGTCTAAAGATGCACTAGAAAACCTTCAATTAGTGTCAGACACACCTCAGCCTTGTGAATCTGAGTAAGTAAAATCATAGCACTTTACTACTATAATAAAAAAGTACCTATCCAAGTTTCAGTTTATCATTCTATGAATCCGCATATTTCTATCCAGGAAATGCAACATTTTAAGTATTTCATAATAGCTAAAAGTAGGTATTGTTTCTGTCGCAAAACCGTATTTAGTCATAAATATAACATCGTTTATCTCAATTGTTTCAGCGACTCAGAAGACCTGCCTTACATAGTGAAAGAAGAGTATGTGACAAACACGATCAAAGAAATCATCGGTCGCAGAATTGTTGACATAACATATTTTTTTAACCAATTGCAACAGCTAAATCACGACTCTCTTTTTCAGTGTGATTTTAGATGCTTGGTTTTAGAAACGGAAAAGCGCTCTGGACTGGTTTCACATTTTAATTGAATTGATGATTTTAATGCCATTGAGAGGTTCCCCCGCTTAGAATTAGAATGTACGTACTTATGTATAGTACGAAGGTAATAATAAATATAATCACATTTAAAATACCTATCTGTTTTCTTCAATTTAATCAAATCTTGGCCAGCTCTTTATATTTACCTACGCATAGAATATTTTTTTTTATAAAAACAACAATCCATGAAACAGAAATCACGGAAAAAGTTTTTTCTGAAAGTGGGCCATCTATGGCACCGAGCCATATTAGGGCCGGATAGGTACCTAATAGGTATACCTACCTAGGGATGACAAAAAACAACGTTTACATTAGGTATAATATGTCCAACCGTGTATCCGACTAACAAAAAGTCTAGGTAGGTACCTTACTTTTCAAATTCTCTATACGGACTTATCACTAAAAGCGTTTTCTTCCAAGCCACCTTTGAATATAGCAGAGAACTGATCCAAATGGATATTGGGTTTTCTATAAAGGTAATACCTACCTACATAAATATATAAAATAAACCAATTATAAAAATACCTACTTAGGTAAAACCAGCGAACGGAGAAACTATTCCTTTCTTCAAATCCGTTTATAACTTTACGTACCTACCCATCTACGTTACTCACACATCTTACCTACCTAACCTACCTAGCTCTTTATATTTACCTACGCATAGAATTTTTTTTTTTATAAAAACAACAATCCATGAAACAAAAATCACGGAAAAAGTTTTTTCTGAAAGTGGGCCATCTATGGCACCGGGCCATATTAGGGCCGGGTAGGTACCTAATAGGTAAACCTACCTAGGGATGACAAAAACCAACGTTTACATTAGGTATAATATGTCCGACCATGTATCCGGCTAACAAAAAGTGTAGGTAGGTACCTTACTTTTCAAATTATCTATACGGACTTATCACTAAAAGCGTTTTCTTCCAAGCCACCTTTGAATATAGCAGAGAACTGATCCAAATGGATATTGGGTTTTCTATAAAGGTAATACCTACCTACATAAATATATAAAATAAACCAATTATAAAAATACCTACTTAGGTAATACCAGCGATCGGAGAAACTATTCCTTTCTTCAAATCCGTTTATAACTTTACGTACCTACCCATCTACGTTACTCACACATCTTACCTACCTAACCTACCTACATCCTCAATAAAAAAACGGTATATATAACTACAAAATATTTGTATTAGGTAGGTATAGGTAAGCAGGCATAGGTATCTGTAAATAAATACAATCAATAGAATAAATCCTCGTGCTATCGAATATACATTATAGATACCATAGAGATGCCTACCTGCCTATTTAGTTCGTAGTAGCTAGTTGGGAGTGCGCGGGGAAGGGCGGACCCCGCGCGGCGATCGCTCGTCAAATACCTACGCAACCACGATCCCACTTCGCCTTAATTAGTCTTCCAAGCTATTAAAACTCACGCTCGTTAACACTGCGGCCACACCCCAGCCACCCACGCAACCCGTGCTCAGAAGGTGTTTGCACGAATGTTCGTCCGTGGGCGAGATCCTGATTTTATAGCTTTTACCTTATTTCATATTATCGCACTACATCGTGAAATATAAAATACCTTAATGATCTTAGGTATTATTTAACAAGTCAGTGATGCAATAATCAATGTTTATTATAGAGGCTCGGAGACAAACAGACCGACCACCCGCCCGATGGTCAGACGACATCGTCAGTAAAGGATAGAGTGGATGAGGGTGGCACACGACGGACATAATGGCGCAATAAATAAATAAATAGTAATAGGATAATCCACACAGCATTATCTAGCCCCAAGCCAAGCAGAGCTTGTGTTATGGGTAGCTAGATAACTGATATACTTAATACAATACATTACATAGATACTATAGAAAACTAAAAGGGGCAGAAGCCTTTATTCACAAAGAAAATTATAATATAATTAGTATTTACAATTGAAACAATTGAGCTAACTGCAGACTGTTGCAAACAATCTACAGGTAGCTCAACTGATCCATATCAATACCAGTCGTTGCGTCCCCAAGACGCTGGCTGCATTGCCCCGCTGTATGGCAATGCTGATGCGCTGTGCCATAGATAGATATTTTTCATTATACATAGAAAATATCCAGAACACCCTCAACAAATATCTGCAGATCGAGCAAACAATTTCTCCCAAGGCGGGAATGAAACCAGCAACCTTATGCGTCGCAGGCGGATCTTCCGCCACGCCACATCGGTTGTCAATAGAAAGGAAGGTTATGCTCAGGAGTAACCAAGTAAATAGATAAATAACTAAAGCAACTATCAACTTAACACGGCATCACCACGCAAGGCAGAAGCGCTAGGAACGCGCCTTATAATGCCCGCTTGCATCCATACACTTGAGGCATATGCATTTCGTACCTCATCACCTCACCTTACCTCAACAGCCTGTACTGGTCCACTGCTAGATGCAGGCCTCCCCCTGATAAAGCGCCTTATTGACCTATATCTCATAGGGGGTATTGCCCATAAACTCCACGCTTGGCATGTGGTTTGGGGATCACAGTTCGGTGGTAGAATTGTTCTGCAGGAGGCGCTGCTACCTGCCCCCAGTGGATATCCCTTAGTCGCCTCTTACGCCATTGACGACCTCATTGGCGCAGCGGGCGAGAGTCCGCCTGCGACGCAAGAGGTTGCGGATTCGATTCCCGCCTCGGAACAAATTTGTGAACGATCTGCAGAAATTTGTTCCGTTGGTCTGGGAGTTTTCTATGTATAATAAAAAAATTATCGATCTATGTATTATATAATGTATTAAATATACCAGTTATCTAGTACCCACAACACAAGCTTTGAGTAGCTTACTTTGGGGCTGTGTGGATTGTCCAGCATTATTTATTATTATTATTTATTACGACACCCGCGGGAAGAATTGGGGTGGTGCAGATTCTAAGCCGACACCACACAGCTTTTTGTGCCTCATGTGCCTGTAATTACTCAAACTGGCAATGGTCAACCTTAACTTTAAAGAAAACACCGTGTCATCGTGTGCACTACAAAAAATCATGAATCCTCTGGGACAACATGGACGCCAAGATATTAACCCCAAAACCAAGTTGTACTAACACCTCGAAACATTTACATCGCTTCACTTATTTTCTACAAAACGCTATCCCTAAACAGCCCTTAAAACAGAAAAGGGCCTCTCAAACCGTCAACAAAGAATATTTACAGCTCATTTCAGAGTTTCATGCTACCTGAAGGAGGTCTCGAAATGCGGACCGATTCTCGCTTTTACTTACAGTCATCGACAAAACTTTAAGCGTTCAGCGTTGATCAGTAAGTTTAATTTAAAATCCATTTAAAAACAATATTTTATGATATAATTTTTACAAGCCTAGTGCTTAGTTTGGGTCTCACTAACTCCTTAAGTATGAAATGCATATATTTCGTGAATAAATGATTTAAAAGATTTATTTCTATGGTTTCATTGCCCTATTTCGCTTTTGAAATTTTTACGTTTTTAACTTCGATCGGTCTAAATAAGATTCAGGACATTGGGCACTTGCTCTTGAAAGTGGAAGGCTCAAGTTAGGTGCAATTAGGTCCATCCACCTCATTCGTTGTTTATTATTATTATTATTGTTTTATTTTATTTTTCTTTGTAAGTAGATAGAAAAGATTATTTTGTAATGTAAATATGTATGTACTAGATAATATAAGATCTGTTATTTACTTTCTGTGCACTTTCACCCCTTTTTTATATTCTTATATCTTTTTCTCCTTCTCAAGGTTGCCTGGGAGAAATCTCTCTCAGCGATAAGGCCGCCTTTTGCACTATGTCTATTTTTTATTCAGATATAAGATTTTTATTAATGTTATTTACGAGTACAATAAATTGTTCATTCATTCATTCATTGTCGGTTAGCGCTGGGAGAACGTACCATTTCTATATGATTTTACTTATAACTATGATTTTTAAGACTTATTTGGTAGAATGACAGATCGGTAATACCCACGAGGAGATAGACCTAGCTACATCATCAGAGCCCCGAGTCCAGTTGACGATAGTAGTTATAATCGTGATCGTCACGTCTTATTTTTGTATTAACAATTTACTAATAGAAATAAAGCAGCTTAATGGAAATCTGTTCTTGTAGTGTACACTATAACCTTAAGGAGTTTTTTGATAACTAACCATACTAGATCTATTTTAGACTAGCGAACAATTTAATAGAATTGAATTGTTATAATATTATTGTTCGATCTGCAGAAATTTGATCCGTTGGTCTGGGTGTTTTCTATGTATAATAAAAATATCTATCTATGTTGTATATTGTATTAAGTATATATCAGTTATCTAGTACCCATAACACAAGCTCTGCTTAGCTTGGGGCTAGATAATTCTGTGTGAATTGTCCAGCATTATTTATTTATAATATTATTGTATATTCGAAATGGATACGATTGTTAATACTTACTTTAATTGAATTTAAGACCCGATGCTTACAATTTTTACAATAAAGATATTCTTCTTCTTATTCTACTCTGTATGGGATTTACGTAGATCGCTTTCCGCACGATAAAGGCGCTGTACAATGTGAAGTCTTATGGAAATTAAGACGTCACTATCATGTCTCGATAATATCATCAACTGGAGTCAGGGCTCAGGTTATATGTAATTTTAGTGTCAGTTTTACATCATCTGTGTGGGTTTGGAATTTTCACCACTCCAACTCTACCCTCGGGTGTCGTAAGAGGCGACTAAGGGATATCCACCGGGGTTGGGCAGCAGCGCCTTCTGCAGAACTTCCACCACTGAATAACTGTGATCGCCAATTCGCATTCCCAGCGTGGGAATTATGGGCATTACCTACCATGAGATAAAAACCAATATGGCGCCTATCTGAGGGAGGCATGCGTCCAGCAGTAGACCAATTAAGGCGGTTGCGGTTGAGGTTAAGGCTTACATCAGAATTGACTCCTCTCAATACACAAACGCAGATTTAAGCACGTGACGAATTTTTGTCAGATTTTCATTGAAAACTGTCAAACAATCGCGACTTGAGACGTGCTCAAATGTAAGTTGCGTTTCAGTATTCGGGCGTAAGCTACCTCGCACACACATTATTTGTGTTCACTTGTGTCACAAGTAATCAAGCGTAAAAAGGTACGTTGACCTCTATAGCTGGGTCCTTACTAAATAACCTTCTGAAACAAAGAAGGTCAAAATGCTTCAGTAGTTCCTATATGGTGTCCTTTGTGGCCTTGTGGGACGGAGTGACTACACAAATCACAAGTCAACTGTGAAAAGGTGCGGTGAAGCTTTACTCAAGGGTTAAAATACATCCTTGAACCGATGGACTGCGTTCAACGGTTTAGAAATCATAAAATGATATTTTGCGGTATATTGTTACACAGTATCCTACTAAGTATTGATGGATGAATGTTTGTTACTCTTTCACGTAAAAACTACTGAACGGATCTGGATGAAATTTGGCACAGAGATAGATTATAGTCTGGAATAACATTTAGGCTATATTTATCTCGGAATTCTTACGGGAACGGGAATTACACGGGTGTAACCGCGAGGCGCTGCTAGTCATCTGAACATTTAAGACCATAAAGAACTTTAAAACCAATAAATAAATAATGCTGGATAATCCACACAGCATCATCTAGCCCCAAAGCTAAGCAAAGCTTGCGTTATGGATACTGGATGACCGATATAATTAATGGATAACATTACATACATAGATATTTTTAGTATTCATAGAAAATACCCAGAACACCCGGAAAAAATATTTGCAGATCGTACAAACATTTGTTTCAGGTGGGGGAATCGAACCCGCAACCTCCTGCGTCGCAGGCAGACCTAATAAAGCAATATAATGTGTCCAAAAATGAAAATTTAGGTCTTACAGACACACCAAGCATGCTAAACCCCAGACACCAAAACCGGACACACAGATCCGGAACAAACATCTGCAGAGAAGAGAATAGAAACCGCAACCCTCAGCATCACAGACGGACCTTCACCCACTACGTCACAAAAGTCGTCTACACAAGTACAACCCACATAGCACTTTTCTCCAAGCCAATACCCAACGTCTTTACCAACATAGAGCGTCAGTAATAACCTAAGGCACATATACACGATCCTTATGATTTACACGGCAATAACTCTGGTGTGTCCGCGGTGTGATTGCAAACGGCCGGTTTTGCTCCCAAGACAATGGTAAGATCTTTATGGTGTAAAAGAGTCATTTTACAAAAAAAAAACGCTTTATTTTCAAGCACAGCGTCGGTAGCTATGAAATGGAGATGTTAATATTGATGGCTTTTTGCGGCACGTTTTATTTTCTAAGGGTTCGGTGACCACCGCAAGAAAATAACTATTTTTATGTTGTGTAAATATTTATTCCTGGTTTGGATATTTTCTATAAAAATGAATAACTTTTAATAGTCGGCTGGTACAGTGGTGGTGTCATTCATCAATAAATAACCCCCATGTTAAATTTTAATTAAAGTTTTTAATATTTTGAAACTAGAATCTGAAACAATTAATTAGTTTAGTAAATCCAAAACTTATGAGACTTGAAACCTGTCAGGGGGGTTACTTTTCGATGCATGCCACTGTGCCTACCGTTACCACAAACTCATGCCTTGAAGCTAGATGTCGGGTTGCGTATGGTCTGAAATTAATATTTTCATCATTATTTCTTTAATTTAATAAACTTTTTGGAAGCCAAGAAATCACACACATTATCATAGATATTGACGGCAAGCTAATTTGCCGTCACAGCGCTCGGTGCATTTGCGCAAACAGCCACACCAAGAAATTATGTCAACTCAACAAAACCACAGCATTACCTGCACTTGTGGAACAAGGCCGATGATGTTGGTAATCATGACGACGGCAACCCAACAAACCACATCCAAAATGGATCACTAGGTCAGATTAAAAAACACATTTTTCATAAAACGTCTCCTTTGCGCACAAAAGACATCATAAGACAGGCCCTAACACATGAACAACCCATGTCAATACATTATTTACCTATCACTTCGGGCCCAGTGAGCCAGACACCTCAGTTTCACGGTTAGCACAATGCTCTATTTACATTACAAGTGCCTTCCGGATAAAGCCTCCTCAGGGCTGTTAATGTGGAAGTCTTTTGTTGGGGATCAAACGATCGCACGGACTTAGACTTTAAGTGCAGGAAACGCCTCTTAATATTCGTGGCTGTAACTATCGGCTGTAACGAGAGGCAGGCTATTACATATCCAGCCATTCCCAATGTAGGTACAATGTTCGTAAACAACTCTCAATTGAACACAAAAATCCAAAATTGTATATTTTGCGTGGTGTTCGAAAAATTGTTGACAGCGTTATACATTGTAGGAAGAGCTCAAATTTCCAAGTAGTAAAATCCTGTCCCGAAAACGATAACAAGTAATTTTTAGGTTAAGTAGTATGGGGGCAATATTTTCAGACATTGTATATTCAGATTGTCCAGAGTATAGGTAAATCATCTGTTAGAATCGTGGCCAAAGCTCGTCAGTTCCAATTTCAAAGTCGTAACGATGCCAAAATCTGGTATCTTAGTACCTACTCTTGGAAACAGGTCCAACCTCGATTCCAACTCTATTAAATTCTATCTTGTGAGAGTGAACCCGTATTTACGCGCACACTTGTGCACTATAATAATGTCCTACTGACCTGGCTAGTCTTCGTTAAGATTGGCTGCCATGGCCAAAATTCGGCTAGGAAGGCATCTAAAGAGTCACAAAACAAAATTTAAAGTTACGTTTCGACAGTTCGGTTTAGGGTTCGATTTTATATTGCAAATTCTTACAAGAGTAACACCGTGGTCTTCTGGCACTGCTTCTTTTCTATTTGTTTGAGTGAGTTATCGTTCTTAATCTCTCTTCTTTACTCGAACGTTATACTCTTAATTGAGCATTATAATGATTGTAAATTTAATAGATTCAGAACTATTTGTTGTGGTGCGTATTCTACAATCCCTAAACTATTTTGAACAAAGATGCCCTATCCAGTTCTTGATATCCCTGCTGTCCCTTTGTTGCCCTTTGTTGGTATAAACACCGTGGTGTTAAAATGTCGCCCTGATGCATTCTTTTATAGACAGCTGAAAATAAAAAGCTAGACTTCTTTTGATCTTTAGTCTAGAAATCTAGATTGAATAAGCCAAACCATCTGTGTATCAATTTAATCTGGTATTATTACCTTTTTCAAAACATTATTATGATCCTGTTTCTAACTGAAGCAAGAAAATCTTCTTATTTATCTATCAGTCTTGCAATGTGTAATAATTATCTCTTGAATTTGGTGTCTCAAAACAGAAACAAATTATTTGATTCTGATAGAGCTTATATTAATGCCACTACACAAATGAGTTACATTACTTAGGGTATTTTGGTATTAGGTATCATGGTAGGTATTTAGTGTAAGTATTTGTTTCCTTTTCTTTAAGTAGGTATCTTTGTTTTTATTCAGTGCCACTGTCTAATTTTGTTCTTTCATTTCCAGTCCATACCAAGGTTCCCTGAAACAGATCGCTCTCAGGGATTAGGACACCCTTTATACTTCATTTTTCCAAGCATTTTCTCTGTATTGTTTCCTGTATTTGTGTGATATAACAAAGTGTTTTCTATCTATCTATCTACTTAGGGAATACAATAAAAGATTAATTATTGACTAATGAATAAAATCAGTACTGCTGGACAAATTTCACGCCACACCATTTTGCCTCAAAGCAATGTACCTAACTGCTATCCATTCATAGTTAATTTTATTCATGTTTTACCGTCTTTTGATCTCACATTTGACTTTGAAATCTCACCTCAACGTAAGTGGCAAGTGGTGGTGTGGTGTGAAGTGGTGTGTGTGGTGATGGTAGTGAGTGTGGTTAGGGTCATAATAAAAATTAGAAAACTATTCACAAAATTCTCAACAAGTCTATCCCATTCTCTTATTTTTGTGAATAAGCTGTTCTGTAACTCCTACAATAGACTCCAATGTCCCTCCCAAGAGACACTTGAAATTATAAGATTTCACACGAGAACTTAAACACTGGACTTTAATGCCCTTTGTACTGACCTCTTGATGATCTCATTCTTGGGCTGCGTGGGTTTCTGAATGGGCATTTATTAAAACTTATGTGCGAATTTAAACTCTATGTCCTTTGGAATAAGTGAAATTGCTTTCTCTGGTTTCTGTTTCGCAACGTACTGCTTTCCAAGATTAAGACTATTTGTGACGCACCAGTTCTGTTTGTTTGTTTTCGATAATTTCGATATGCAGACAATGAGAGGTAGAAATTTTATCAATCAAATATGTCTTATGTAAATCATATCCAAAATCTGCCAAAGGCTACCCTCACCTACAATAAGCTAGGTATACCTATAAGCATTATGTTGAGGTTTAGAGTAGCCCATGTATTTCCCCACGATATTCCCCAATATTAGTGGCGTCCATACTATCTTTTATAAAAAAATATTTTACTGTTAGTTTACTACCTACATATTTTCGTAACTTTTCAACATTCACTGAGACCAACAACAGGTCTTCGTCCTACCCTAAAGGACAAAGGCAAAATTAACTGCCCTCACACATTCAAACAAGTAAATGGTATTTCCTTCCTTTCTTTTACATGTTTGTAAATTATTTTTTTATGGAGAACCTTCGTTTGACTTGACCACAATCTCACCTGATGGTAAGTGACGATGTGGCGGAAGATGTCTCACAAAGGTCTAGAAGACACCTATTCACTTTCGTCTTGAAGAGACCCAGGTTAATATAAACAATATAAAATCACCAACAAATATCGATTTGAAACTCGACCATCAAGATATCGTTTTAAATTCATTCATCACACGAGGGTGGGGCTCTGTTTCCTAAAGATACATTTGAGGCCTTTGTGCGTCCCCTAATGGCACCGTATTTGCTGAGTCAGCATAAGATAAATAATATTTTGCTTGAGATTTCTTGATATGTTTTCGAAGAGAATTCGTAGTGCTCTGTGGAAGCTTTGCATGTTTTTTATTTTTCTAGCATCCCACGTCTTTGTTTACCTGTACCTACATGGACAAAACATAAAACATGTAACAATAAGGGTAAAACCGTAAGGGAAAAAGTAGGAATATTCGCCTCAGTGGTGATGCCCATGGACTCCAATGAACCCAACTTCAGAAAATCAGAATGAAGTAGGTATATATTACTAGTTAATTTTTTTTTCTATTATTGGATTGTAATTTTCTTTATTAATAACAGTAAATGTTGATTGGCTTTATATATAGAGCCTATAAAATCTTGATTGGATTGGACAAAATTTTCAGAAGTTTTTGTTTGGCCACATATTCCTCCTCCCAGGTGGTCAATCCGGCCTTTACCCTGAGTATAATGTGGTTATCCCTTAGTTATTTTAATTACATAACATTTAAATTTTATTTGTTATTTTACGTAAATATTTTTGAAACAATAATGACCTGATCGACGGAAGGGACATTCTGCGAAAAGAACATTTTTAACACCAGGATCTGGTTTCTGAAAGACATTTTGCGATAAGCATATTCTGAAATTTAGCGGTCCCATACGAACAGAAAAACTAAGAAAGACCTCGTTATGAATAGTAACAATGAGTTATATTTTTTCAAAGTCGTAACTATATTATTTTTATTTTAAACCTGAAATAAACTTGGTTTGATAAAATATACGAAAGAATAGACGAACAACCTGCGAAAGACTGGATGCAGCAAGTGAAGACGGCGCTTTGACGCTCTTGTTAAATGAGTTTCCAATAATGAGATGTCCAACAGTGGACTAGTAATGGGCTAATGATGATGATAAAAAACAGGAAAGGGTCAAGATACTGATGATGATAGCAACAGGAATAAATAAAGCAACTCTGTTGGTCATCTCTTGCCTGGATCTATTTGAATAGGTCTGTCAGGGAGCCGTAAAGCTGTGTGTAGAGTGTTGACATAAACCATCGCATTAAATCTAAATCCTTACTTCCATATGCAAAATTGTAAGTCTTGTCTGACCGTTCCTCTGTCTGTTTGTCTGACCTTTTCACGCTTAAGCTGTTGAACGGTTCTTGGTGAGACTGGTGGTGTGCCAGGGAAGGGCATTCTAACCAGGAAGGTGGCAAAAGTTGTTAAACATACTGTACTTGAAATTTGTGAGGAATCTATATAAAAAGGCTCGTCTAAGAAAGTACTACCACCGTGTTTCTTCTGCTACAGAACACCATTGCTTTGTTGTGGTTTGAAGGGTATAATGTTCGGCATCGGCCACCTATATTGACGAGCTTGAGATCATTCCCAACTGGTGAGCCATGTGAGGTTTCGCTCAGACTAAAAAAAAACTCATCACTATCATCATCCGCAACCCGACTTCACCCACGGCTGGGTATAGGCCTCCAAACTTTTGTGCCACTCCACACGGTTCTGCGCCAATCTCATCCAGGTTCGCCCTGCGGTGTTAAAGCCGCGAAAAGGGAAGAAATATAAGCCCTACTTAACTGTGCAAAAGCCCTTAGAAAACATCGAAATTGTGCCCAAAGATGCCATCCGACTGGACAGGCCAGTAGCCCGGCTATATTAACCGAGGTGTCAGCTATTGAAAGAGTAAAGCTACTTCAAATTTGTAATGATTAAAATATGCAAAAAGGAAAATTTAACAAAAGATCTGTATTAAATTTTTATCTGATCAGAAAATTTTAAGCATCTGAATTTCCTATTGTTCTACGTTTAAACCATCGTTATAAATAACTTAAGTTGCCGTATTCCTAGTACATAGTTGTTGTAGCTTAAATGTACTATTATTATTGTTGCATCCTAAGATAATTTAAAAAAAAAGTGTCATATCACCACCTGTTTGCATGCATTGCTACTTAAGAATTATAATTTTTTTCAGTCATACTCTTTTACTTATTTCTTGTTTATGTATTAATAATAATAATTTTATAAAGAGGAAAGATTTCATTGTTTGTGTTGAATAGGCTCCGAAACTGCTGGACCGATTTTAAAAATTATTTTATCATTAGAAGCCCACATTATTCCTGATGAACATAGGCTACTCTTTACCGCGGGAAAATGTTTCATTCTTACGGGAAAACGGATAATAGGACAACGGACAGTAAGAATGCAGCTAGTGTATTATTAATTTATTAACGTCTGAAATAAGCGTATCGAGTTAAATAGAATTGCAGCACCTTTACTTTATCCTGTGCCGTAACTGAACGATTTAAATGGGATTCCCTAAAGTGAGCTTTTCGCGGTCACAAACGACTCGGGTTCAACCCTTGCCCACCCTAAAAATTACTGAAGGGATACGCATACAATCACAAAACGATTTTCATTTGACTTCAGTTCTAATTGTTCAGGTTTTAAATTAGATATTTGGGTGAACTTTTATTACTTTTCTTCAAATAGATTGAGCGATAAGGAATAAGTGTTCTAATCCTTTCTTGATGTAGGTAGGTAGGTGTGTTTTAACTTTTTAAGTCCTATCGGTGACTTAAGTAGTGTACGTGAATAGGAGTACATAATATATCCTTTACCGAGGAACAGGGTTGACATGATTTAAATCACAATTAAAATCAAATTTTCTCGAACTTCAAAACTTCGATCAGCATTGGCAATATTTAGTAATTTTTTTTTGTTCATTCCGAATCGAATGAGACTTAGATTTCAAGCCTTAATGACCCCAATAATTTTGAAGATAGGTTTGGTCTGCGTTGTCGAGCCCTCAGCGGGCCTCGTAATACCTGACGGTGTCAAAATTTGTTAGCCCGCTCCGGGCCTCTTAATCCAATGGAGGTCACTTTTAGTGCCCAAGACGCACAAAATAGAGAATAGCTGCGTTTAGCTGCATCACGCCCTTTCGAATAGTACTTACCACTGAGGTTGGCCAGTGTCTAGCTTAAGTATCATAGAGTTTTGAGTAAAAAAATTGCATTAATAATAAAAATACCTCACCAGATAAAAATTTATATATAATTTAATTTAGGACATACAAGCCAATTAACACAATAACAATGAAGAAAACAAACGTGACTGCTATTATGAGTGAAATAATACGAACGTAGGTACCAAAATCAAGTTGATTGGCCTGAGCTCCCGTTTTGAAATATGGCAAATTACTTTTATAAGAACGCTTCATTACCTCTTGATCAGCCGCATGATGATCAGTCATTATTTTTCACATATTTTTTACATCTGTATTTTTGTTTTTGTTTTTCATTATTTTTAGACATTATTCTTAGATTTTGCGTAAGTAAACATAACATGCCTGACATGTAGGTATGTTATGTTATCGGCCACAAAAATTTATATTCATTTCAGATTTCAGCTCAACATTACTTAGTTATTGTCTTGGTAATATACTTCGCCCGGACCATGGTTATTTTGCTCTTTGAGTTCAAATTCTTGTCAAATGGCATCTGCATCTGGTTTGACACAATTTTGCCAAAAATTATCAAAAATACAGGTTTATTTTCGCATGAATTATTCAACTTCAACTTCTTGTCTGATGGCTCTGCATCTGGTTTGACGCAATTCTACCAATGTCCATCTCATGATATCATCGCAAGCTTTCCGGAGACCCATGAGCCCATGACTGTTTGATTGAAAATTAAATTGTTCTTTACGGAGGCTGATTTCGTTCGTCCGTGTTTACAAATTTAAAATGAGAGTGACAATCTATGACAGCAATGAAGGTATGTTTAAAGTTTGAATGTCTTTTGTAAATGTAAAACAAGAGCAGAACTCAAAACAAGATGCAGAGCCAAATACAAAAGAAGAAGAAGAAGATTTCTACAATACTTTTTATTTTCATGCCCTACGCTCTCGGCTACGGAACGAAGGCTAATGATCTTTGGTAATCGGGTTTAAAACACGAAACTTCGTAGCTGGCTTTAGATCTTTTGAAAGTAAACCTAGCGGTAGCGTAGTTTGTGATGTTCAAAATGGATCTCGTAACAAGAACAAAATAAAAAAATTTAAACGAATAGCCATGTATCGTGAAAAATCAGACGAGGGGGGGGGCTCGTCTGATTTTCTCGATACATGGCTATGAACACTCGGGATAAAATTATCTACGACACAAACAAAACTAAACGAAAATCGGTTCATCCATTTGGGAGCTACGATACATATACACAGACAGACACGTGAAACTTACAACAACACACTTCTTGCGACGTAAAAAAGAAATCTTATAAAAGCAAGTTTCCTTCTTTCTTATTTTAGCACCTCGAACTGGGATCACTAATCCGCCTACCCAGCTAGCGGAGGTTATGGCAAAATCTCCCTTGTTTGAATGAGCCACGCTCAGCACTGAACGATTAGAAATAAATATAACAACGCATAAACTTACGTATTCATATAGTGATATAAAATACAAATATAACAACAACAATAAAAATAATAATTACAAAGCATATCGCAAGTAATAGAATAACGTAAACAGCAGTACTGTGAGGCCCTTTGTAGACCACTACACGTCTTGTATATAATTCCATTGTATCTTCTGCATTGTTTATATTTTACGTATTTTGTATTTGTGTATTTAATAGCAGCTTTACCGGGGTTATACATCTGAATTATTGGTAAAATCATTCGATAATAGAGTTAAAACAATATTTACACAATATTTACGTAGAATGACGAAATAATCCCACCCCCTGACAACCAGTTGAATGACAGAGACATACAGACATTTTGCCAACTCACTTCATCGTTGTTATGTAACGTCCTTATTACCAAAAAGTTTTCATTACTATTGCTTGAGTAATAAATGCAATGAAAAAGGATAAGCCTAAGAACCAGAAACTTAAATTATACAAATCTATAACTAGGCAAGTGATCCTGCTCGACACACAATATGTATACTTAGAGAGAAGAAGACATCATTGATAACTCGTTAGGATTATTTTACTAGTATATATATTTCTTATTTTTCATTTAAAATTTGTTATATAAATAAATTTATATATTCGGTGTCCTTTAAGTTAGCAGCCCCGCCATGGAATTTGCTGGTTTCAACTATGCCAATAAATGTGCATGAAATAGTATATAGTAGGTATAGATCTCTGTGCTCTTAGTAAAATAAATAGTTCCCTAGAACTTAAGGAGCATTTAGGAGATATTTAGGTCTTTCACTGTGGCTGTTATCTTGACGTCAAGTTGGCAGCCCCGCTGATTTTGACGAATCTATAGCGAGATATGAATCATGAACTATGCCAATTAACTCTGCATTACGATATTTAATTCTCCTGCAAAGTTTAAAAAATAGACCGCAGGGGTTTAAGAGATATTTGACTCTGAAAGTCTACATATATTTTAAAGTATAGACGAGTAAAAAAGTGAACTGTTCCTCGCACGTTGATTCCCAACCACACAATAATCGTCAACCGTGTCTTTTTGTGATTTATAAAAGCTTTATATAATTGGTTAAAAAAAATGTTTTTCTCATATTTGAACTATTTGTATCTGGATCACCTTCAATGTTAATAATACGTTATTTATATTCCTGTTAAAGCTTTCTCATAGGTGTACTATAGTATTTAATGACCGGGAGAATACACGTGTGCCTCAGTCTTCTGTTAGCTTTCGCTTTAGAAACGAGAGAACTTACTTAAAAACTCAAGACTCTTAATTTGGTCTCCTTTGGTCCAATAGCTTCTCATGTTCTCAGACTTTGGACCTAAGAAGCTATCGTTAAGTTATTACACCGAAAATAACACCTCACTGGGCCACGTTGACTTGCGCCCCGGGCATCTCGTTACACGGGACGTTTGAAAAATTTATTGTTATTAGTCGACTGGCCGGTGTGGCTGACGCAGTGCCGTGGAAACAGAAGTGCATTTCGCACTATGGCTCTTATGTAGTTAGGTAGGTACATTTACAATGTATGTCTATTGCGTCCACGAGAGCTACTGTCAACAAACTGTTGTACAGTTTGACAGAAACTTTATAACATAATGTACTTTTAATTTGAAAATAAATAATATGCAAAAAAATAAAATACATTGAGGATCTTTGATAACATCACTTTTGGTTTGAAAACTAAACTGACACAATGGTTTTTTTTAGGTATTTATTGCTCCTAGCTTTCCTCGGTTATATTTTGCGTGCTACAAAACTTTCCTATTAATCCTACTTCTTCATTTTCCTATACCTATCTGCTGATAATTCTGTTCAAATGGACTAATGGACAAAAATGGGTTTTTGACTCATTAACAAAATGAGAATTTATTTCGAGTTACTATCTTATCAAATTAGCCCGTTCTAGGATCTCACTTGGTTTCCACAAAGCAGACAAAGCAAAGCGTTCCTCTCCTTCCTTCCATACTTCTGGTAAAGGACGTTAGTGAAGCAGTCCGAGAAACGAGCGACTAATGTCTTATCCGCAGTGCACCTGCGTCTGAGTCAGCTGCATGGCCATAACACTTCTAAGTCCGAAAAAAAACATTATTTGCTTTAGAATTTTAAACAATTAAACATTCATTCATTCATTCTAGCCTGGTTATCACCCACTGCTGGTGCCGCCTTCTTTCGCTTTTGCCAGCATTATCTGTGTTTTCCACATCTACACGTGAATACCTATTTATATGGCATATATTCAAACTCATATATCACAAATCTTGGTGTAGTGTTAATAACCATGATAGTTTTAAAAGTTTCAAAAACCCAACTGATGTCAAAGACAAAACTATTAAGATCCTATTTGTATCTAAACGAGGACAGCTTAGCCGCTTTGGTTTGAAGGGTTTTCGTAAAATTTCATGCATCGAAGCGAGGCCTACGGACTACATATTTTATTTACTCTGTGTGCTGTGGTCTATTCATAGACTGGAGCTGACCGTGTTTTATGTAAAATGTTCGTAAAATTGCGGGCAACTAGTTTGCAGTTTTTGGAATTAAACGTTTTGTAGGCGATCGGTCGGAGTTGTGACAAAAGAGCGAACATACGGATATCATCTTGACACTTTTTGCTAAAAAGATTTTACACAAATTACTTCGGGATCAAAAAGAAATATGATTTTGTGTATAAGTATAGAGAAATACAATAGTCAAAATAAGAAATTTGGCATAAGTATTTGGATAAGTACTAAATCTAATACTAAAGTAATGATGATGATGATTACATAGGGATGAAAAAACGTAGAGCATAAAACTAATCCCGAAAGTCAAAAGAATTTCACATTTTCAGTTACAACACAATCATGTTTATATAACCTTTTTGAAAACCATATCAGAAAATTAAACACAAAATAAGAATCACTCTGTTGCAAGACCGTAACAAAAATAATAATACCAGACACCTACAGTTCTGATAAAACCTCTATACGCTTACCGTTTTGATATACTGCTCCTTCTGAAAGAGCCGATGAGCGAGATAGGCGATTTTATTCAGTAATCATAGTGATTTATATCTTTATTGTATGGTCCACCGTTGAATATCTATGATGCTGTTCGGAAACCTGTTCGATAGCATTCATACGCACTTCCTTTGAAGTGTTCTATAGATGTAATATATAGTCATTGATTCCCCGTTTCTGAAGTTTCTAGCTGCTTATGTTGCGAAGTTAATAAGTTGTTCATCGTATTTTGGTACATATTGACGGAAATCGTACCTATTTACTTATCGAACATAAAATAAATTATTTCATAGGTAAAAAGTTTGATATAAATGTATGCGAACTACCTAAATAGTAGTTGGGTAATAAAATTATTATAAGTCGGATAGTTTGGATAGATGGATGTTTGTTACATAGCTTTTGAACGCATCGGGCTGAAATTTTGCGTAGATGTAGGCTAGGCCTGGAATAAAACATAGTTTACCTATTTTATAAAGACAAACTATGAATTTTTTTCAATAAATAATAGGTGGGGAGTATAACATAGGAAGTTACTTAATAAAGTAACCTATGTTTTATTCTAGGTCTAGCAAAAACATCTACATCTACGCAAACATTTCAGATATATCTCATAAATTAGTTCCCATGGGAAAGAAATAACCTAAGAAACAACGCGTGCGAGCGAAACTGCGGGCAGAAACGAGTATAGCAATAACTAGCTAGTTGCTTAGATATCACGTTTTATTTGGATAAATTAAACGTGGCCGAGGCCGCCTGCAGAATATACAAGACGTTGCTTGAAATTTTAATGAATCATCAAATTGCAAAATCCGCCGTTAATTAGGTAAGTCCACGCCTAGTATCTGAAGAAAATAACGTCGAACCATCGTCGATCATTGTGATTGAAAGCTCGGACCAACTCCTGATTTGTCAATGTTTTGCAAACGAAATAAAATAACTTTCCGAAACAATTCGAACAACAATTTTCAATCAAAGTAACGGAAAGTTGGTATTGGAAAATGTACCTAATGAAAGTACGAGTCGATCACGGTCCGATGAAATTGCTGGGGAAAAGTTACGAAAAAGTTTTTTTTGTGATTTTACTAGTCTGTTAGAACTACAAAGGTAGGTACAGTGAAGTGTAGCTCGAGGCAAAGACCCGTCGAGGTAGAAACCCTTCGAGATACTGATCTTTCGAGGTAACGACCCATAGAAGAGACGCGCCGTCGAGGTAGAGACATCGAGGTATAGAACATCGAGCTATCGTCGTTCAAGTACGAAACCCACAGTGGCGTTCATCATTAACTGACCCCTTTGCCAGGTTTCAAGCCTCGTCATCAATTTTGGTGTACATTTACCTGTACATTTACCTTCAAATCATGATCATTCTCAGAGTTTTGAGAAATAGAGTGTTGGGACGCCTTGTTACCCACACTTGTTCGACTTAGGTATCCGGTAGCCAAGGACGATGTGAGTGACACAATTTGGAGAAGGTCTATACCCAGCAGCAGTGGCTGATCATGATGATGTTGATGATCCGCGAAAGGCCCCGTTGTCACTGCCAGCCAAGCAGCTTGAAGAAGGAGAAAAAAAACTAAAATAAAACAGCTTGCAAATACAATACTTTCTTTTGAAATAATACATATTTTAATTGCCCAATGAAACTATTGACACGTAAGGCCTAACGGCAGTCAGGATAAAATGTTCAAATGTTGAAATGAAAATTTATGTTTGAGTCTGTTCAATGATAACATAAAATTAATTTGTTCACAAAAACCAACTACAATTGAAACAGTTGAATTAACTGCAAACAATCTTGAGATGGCTCAGCTAATCCCTAATATCAATATGTATGCTGGTGTGTGTAAAGTCAGTATCACATATTTTTGATGCTTGGGAGAAGTCGCAAGATTCTATAGATGTTATTCGTAACTAGGCTACACAAGATTAATGTATCTTTTAAAGGGCAATGTACACGCTTCTACAACAAAACTCCATGTGAGTTGCGAAAAGTATCAATAAACAAGTTCAAAGAAATCATCAAACATATCCTTTGTAAAAAGGCTTACTGCAAGATATCAGATTATCTAAAGGATAAAAAAGCTTGGGATGAGTTTTGCTCCAGCTCAAAAACTAACACCCTAACAACGTAAATGTTTCTTGTTCGCTTCCTTACTTTATTTTAAAAAGACTGAAGTGAACAACAAATCAAAGTGATTACTTTATTTCCTAGTTTTACTTGTAATTTGAATTTTTGTGACGTGTCCAAATGTCCTGTAAGGTGTAAAGGAAATAAAGCAGTTTGATATTTGATAACACAAACCTCTTTTAGTATGGGATTTGCGTAGTTCTAAGTCCACATGATAGAGGCGTGTACCAAATTGTATGGAAAAAGGATACGTCACGATCACTTCTCGTTACTAACGTCAAATAGACTCACCCCTCAAATCACTAGAATTTTATTGTATTGAATTTATTTGTTTTTATTGCAGGCAGGTTTAGACAGGGTCAGTGACTGACTCCGAATTCGAGACAAGTCAGCGCTGACCCGAAAAAAACCCAATGTTAATTGATTTGAAGTCAGTGCAGCGGTGGGAAATCAGCGCTGATTTGTGCATTCGCACACGAATATTTTGAGGTCAGTCGGCGCCCCCCGCAACTCGCGCCCTACCGTAAAAACCCCGTGTAAATAGTCAAGTCAGTGCTTGGTCAGTCACTGTCGCTGCGTTGTAGGGTGTGGTCATTGATGTAGGACACCATCCGCTTTCTTTTCATTCATTTTTCTTCCCCACTGACTTCACACACGTGTGCTTACCGTAAAGAACTTGCTACGACTACTGACTTCATATAAACAGTTAAAGTCACTGTCGGCACCGGCACAAACGCCGCTACTGACTTGTGTACTGACCCTGTCTAAACCTGCCTTAACATTGGTACACAGAGAAGAGGAGACTTACTTCAGATTGCAATTTCTGTCATAAACAAAGCCGTGTGCCGGAACCAATCCTTGTTTGCAATCAGTGTTCTAATATTGAATTACCCAATTAGAGATATCGACTATTTGCGAGCGATTGTTAGCTTCTATTGTATGGGGCATGAGCTGTGTGATATGCAAATAATATAAAATTAATCAGAAATGTTATGCACAGGATGAAAAAGGGTGCTAAGCCGAAAGGGGGGTGATTCTGGACATCGAGGGATTCAAAGTTTGTGATACAATTCTTTCAATTTCCTTTTTTTTCCTTTTATTCTTTGTTAGTTTTTCTTCATATTCGTGTTTTTTTACGTGTATTCTAATATTATTAATAACTAGCTGTACCCGCGACTTTGTTCGCGATTGCCATAGTTACCTGGCGACTAATTAAGTTCACATAAACCACAATTTCTAACAAATTATGAAACGCCGTGCAATAAAAACTTGTATGCGCAGAATTTGAACTGTTACACTTAAAATATAAGTACCTATCTATATTTAGGTACCTAGTTAATTGCGTATGAAACGTGTAGGGTCTACGGGGGTTAGCATGCTCTCATCTTCAATCCCATTCTTTATCTACACGACTTACAGCCACGACTCGGCCAGCGTCAGTCTCAAGAAGTGTCATACTCGTTTCACTACTTACTCATGGTTCCGTTCAGCTGGGGCCCTATTCTGCTAAATTAACCGCTTCACTATGACAGGGACGTCACAGACGTCACAGAATGATACGTTTTGGTATTCTACCTTAGATGAAAGAAATTATAATGAATGCAGTTGGAGAGATGTGCGTCAAAGTGTCAAGTTCGAAACTATTAATTTATTTTGCACGCATTATCTGGAGTTTCATTATTCTAAGAATTCTACGTGTGATTCTGCGTTGACTTGCATTGTAACATGCAAGTCATGTACATATATTGTATGTATATTATGTGTCATGTGTATTGTAATATGCAAGTCTGCATTGTAATAATGAAGCAATTTTTTTGCAGAATTGGGACCCTGATCCATTTGACTAGACCATAATTTTTTTTTAGTTAGAACAGTTGATTGTGTACCACATTAAAAAATATTTTTCTGTGGTCCAGTTAGTTTCATTGGACCACTTACTCCAACCAAACTTCGGTGGTAAAGTTAACTGGACCAGCTAAACCACCATATATCATGTTCGTGAAGATCGCATGGACCATTTGTACATTTTCAGTGCAGTGCGATGCGCGCTCGGAATCGGTCGTGCCCCGCTCTTGCATCGTATCGAATATTTTATTAATGACTAGCAACATTCTTACTACTCGTTGTCCTATTACCCGTTTTCCCGAAGGAATGAAGCATATTCCCGCGGTAAAAAGTAGCCTATGTTCATCAGGAATAATGTGGGCTTCTAATAGTAAAAGAATTTTTCAAATCGGTCCTGTAGTTTCGCAGCCTCTTCAATAGAAACAATCAAATCTTTCCTCTTTATAATATTAATATTATAAGAATGGTACATTACGCCCTGTAACACTTTTCAGATGGCGACAAACGAACATAAACGAACACGACATGAACCTTTCTTATGAAATTGTACAGATTAATACAAAAGTAGGTTTTACTTGCTACTTTTCAAACTACTTATTTTCTACGACTTTATAATCTTGTTGAGGTAGACATTTCCACAACTAAATTATAAATTGGACCAAATCTAACCTTGCTTATCCTGCTATATCTAAACTAATATTATAAAGAGGAAGGATTTGATTGTTTGTTTGTATTAAATAGGCTCCGAAACTACTGGACCGATTTGAAAAATTCTTTTACCATTTTTTTCCCACATTATTCCTGATGAAGATAGACTACTTTTTACCGCGGGAAAATGCTTTATTCCTACGGGAAAAAGGGGTTATAGGACAACGGGTAGTAATAATAGTATATACCACAGATATAATAATACTATACTAGACTGATCCAAAATTCTGATGAATTCAAAGCTACTTAATCAGATTTTATTTAACAAAATCTCGTTTGACGTCGATGAGGGGCAGTGTTGAATAGCCATAGATGCTTGACTTAGTCAAAAGAAATGTAAAAAAAATATGATTTATCTGCAATGATACTATCAAACCACGTGACAAATATCACAGCTTAGGAGCTCGGGGTGAAATATCACCGTATTGTGTGGAAGCCGACGTTTCAACGTCCGGCGATGGCTATCTGATTAATAGCGAGTGGCTATCGTGATGGCTATTATCTAATTAATTGGGACTAAAGCCAATGGTAAAAACCGGTGGACTGGACTGGTAAAAAAGAGTGTTACGTTTCAAGCGCTAGGGGCATAGAGGTCCCAAAAAATTTCAACTACATTTTTATATCGTTGGGCACCTGGATTTTGACTGTTTAAATTATTATGTGGTGGTAGTGGAAATAGTAAATAGTTCTACAATGGTCATGATTGTAGGAACTAGGTACCTATCTGAAGAAATCTGAACTTAATATAATATAACAATAATAGCCTTAATAGCCTTTGATTTGTAGATCAAAGTCTGTCTGTAAACAGATAGACGATGTAGGCATAGTATAAAAGTCCCGTCGTCGTCGGCACAATTTGGGCACAAAATCTTAAAAGCTTCTGACGCACTACAAAACCGTTAAATCCGTGCATTTATTTTTAAACCAAAACGAAAGTTTTTTGGTACAACCTGAAAAATACTACCAACAAAAACAATCACCTGATTAAATTCCCTTCTTTATGGACCACAGATTCAAATTAAGACGTTAAATTGGACCTAAAACGATGCTAATGAGACCTCTTTTTCACAGTTTTGCATAAAAAGCATCGATGGAGCGCGTGGGAGGTGCAATTAAGAGGGCACGGGTTGGTGCTCTCTTCATACAAACGCCTAAATTGTTTGTTGGTAGAGAGTTATTATTAACATTGCAGTTCTGAAAGTTTTGTTCATTTTGCAGTTTTCTACGATAATCTACCCAATGAACATGAAAACCTTCAATATTCCAATATTGTTATGAAGTATAGATAATAGGTTTGACCAAAGCTGAAAACTTAACGATAATATTGTTTTCTTGAAAAATAGTTAAAAACTAAAAAAACAGCTCTAAAATAATTATAAAACCTACTTCGTCGGGGTTCACTCGATGCAGATGGCACGTTAATGATTTTTTACTAAACGTTCGCACCTTTAAGTAAATCGCCTTATTTCCAGATTCCATGATCATCTGTTTCAAAACTCCTTTTGTACGATAACCGCTTTGACTTGTAATTTTTATAACCAAAGAGAGAATTTGAGGGTTTCATTTTGATGATTGAATTTTTATGGCCCCCTATGGAGTGACTGCGAAATTCTGAATTTCAAGAGTCTTCTCCAATCTCTGGGTTATTAAAATACGATAAAAATATTATAATGAAAATTTTACGACGTGGTTCCGATAAAAATCAAATCAGTGCAGTGCGAGTAAGCGAATCACATATATTAATAAGTACAATATAGCAATCTGAAATGACGCAAGTGATAAAATTATTGTAAAATGATGAATAACAAACATCCAAAACTATGTTATTAAAATATCAAAATTTGGACAAACTTAAATATAATGGTAAATATTGCATTGTATTCGCGTTAGTATAAAAAAAGAATGCTTAATTTAGCGCAGAGGGATGAAGACACCGAATTATTTCTTGAATCTATTTCTCTAAAGTAAAGTCAAAAATATCAATTAAACATTTCAAAGAGTCCATTTATTCAAATTCTTGATTTGGAATCGCGGATCGTATAATTTATCCGAGAACCTCTCATTCAGGTTTTTTAATTAAGCCATCTTGTTGGGCCTTATTAAGAGAAATGGGCTTTGGTCTTGTATTTATTTTCACGATAAATACTTGCTTGGTTATTGCAGTGGGAGCTTTAAACATATACGTTCTACATAATCTTTCTAATGTATTCAGTTATTTACTTAGTATGGGCATTATTCACAAAGAAAATTACAATAAAATAATTGAAATAAATTAGAACTAGTATTTAGAATTGAAACAATATTATTTTAATATCACATCACATCACACTAATATTATAAATGCGAAAGTTTGGATGTATGGATGGATGGATGTTTGTTACCTCTTCACGCCAAAACTACTGAATGGATCGGGCTGAAATTTTGCATACAGATAATTCTAATCCTGGAATCAAATATATGCTACTTTTTATCCCATAAATCAGTTCCCATAGGATAGAAATCACCTTTAAATGTTTCCATAGAAACAACGCTTGCGAAGCCGCGGGCAAATACTAGTCACTTTATATATTTGTGTTGTTTAAGTATCTTCCTAACCAAAGTTTGGCTACGGCCAGTCTCAAAGGAGACTAGCCTTGTGCAGTGCACAGGACATTATTATAGTGCTCAAGTGTATGCGTAAACACAGGTGCACTCTCTATTCACTCCTTCACTCTCATAATTCAATGGGACGCAGACCGACACGACCGGGGAGACGTCTGACGCAGTCAGACTTAACGTGCATTCTGAGGAACATCTTTCTTGCCAGAAAAATCAAAAATTGATATCGAAATTGTCGGGTTATTTCCCTATAGTATGGGAATCGTCGAATATTTATTTATTGCGCGTAAGTCAAAATAAAACTTATACCACAAGCACAGACCCGGAACAAAATCTCCAGTTAGTTTATGCAAACATTGGTCTTACAGGGAATCGAACTCGCACCTCCACAATATTCAATACAATATCCAACTCGATAAACAATGTCATTATTCGCTTACAGAAAAGGTAAAGCGAGTATTCCAAACAAAATGGTCTCCTGAACGGTCAGGGATCCAAAACCAACCTTTGTTACTTGGCCTTTTTAGGCTACAGCCCAACTTGGGTAAATTTTCTGTCTTAGGGCTAGGTACCAGGACTAGGCATTGTAGAGGTGTAACAACGATTTTATAAAATTTTGTGAACATAATCAAGAATTTTCACATTTAAAAAAAAAAAAAAACTTTTTTTAAAAACTTAAAAGAAGGTTCACATATATAAATGAATTCGAAGGCACTTGTTTTTAATTGTTTTCCGAAATCTAACATTAGTACGACAACATGCATTATGGGCTTATTCCCAGAGGTCTATGATTCAATTCTTCTCTATTTCCCAACGGGTCCATCACACTAATACTATAAACGCGAAATTTTGTACGTATGGATGGATGGATGTTTGTTACTCTTTCACGTAAAAACTACTAAATGGATTTTAATGAAACTTTACAATAATGACATTACATAAGTGTAACTCTAGCGGTTTTGGCAGCGCACGCCAGAATAGCTCGCTAAATGTCGATAAATGTCAAGTAAGTAGGAAAAAATCTACTATCGTCATATTTTGGACAATTGACACAATATCTTTATAAATTGTAGCCTATATATGTTATTCTGATGTATAAGCTATATTATTGTAAAGTTTTTTCCATCATACGTTACTAATGTATGATGGAAATGCTTATCTTAAATAGTCCTACAAAAAAGCCCGCCACAGTATATATTTATATCTTATGTGTAAGCAATTATAGCCAAAATAGTGAACCATAACTACAATAAAAATTGATAATTTATTTCAAATGCACATTTGGTAGTAACAAATTGATTCCTAAATGAAAATAGATACTTTTATCGCTTCTGGTATTTAAAGTAGATAATTATAAGCTACTCGAAATACTAATCCTGCGAAGTCGCGGGCACCAGCTAGTGAAAAATACAACTAAAATTTAAAATATTAATACATGAACTCCCAACGGGTCCATGAGAATTAACTAACGTGCGGTCAGTAAAAACAACACAAGAGGGTATTTCTTTCGCTAGCGAGTCCAATGCTGTATGTCTGATTTAAATGTTGCAAAAATGCTGGTAATTTCGGAGTGGATGCATCATTACTAATTTTAGTTTCAGTCGCAACTTGCTTGTAGAAAAAAACTGAACACGGTATCGCATCGTATCGCGGCAGTATCGTTTTGGGACTATTGAAGTCTTATTTCTATATTGTGTGTTTGGAATACGGATGTGGAATACTGATGTACAGTATTCCGCATCCGTATTCCAAATACAAGTACCTACCTTCTTCTTCTTAGTCGGTCACTCTTGGCAGAGTGGTCGTGGTTATGATGGAGTCCTGATGAACGGCAGCTCGTGCAATGCGACGCCATCGTTCCCGGTTGGTTGCGTTGTGGGAGCAGTCGGTCATGCTGGACTGTGTCAGAGAGGTGATGAGGTCCGACCATCTGGTTGGAGAACGACCACGAGACCTCTTGCCCTCCATTCTGCCCTGAACCACGAGACGCTCCATGGAGTCTTCATTCCGGGTTACGTGCCCAAAGAACTTCAGTATTCGTATCTGCACAGTCGACGATAATCTTTCCTTGACACGAAGTTCTTCGAGGATGGAGACGTTAGTCCGATGCGCGGTCCACGGAATCCTCAGGAGACGTCTCCAGCACCACATCTCTAGTGCATCGATCTTCCTCCGATCCTTAAGTCTAAGAGTCCACGTCTCGGCTCCATATAGAAGAATTGGAAAGACAAGACTCCGCATCAGACGAACCTTGGTGGTTTTGGTTATCCGGCGGTCCTTCCAAATCTTGGTAAGTCTTTCAGCAGCAGATCGTGTGATAGCGCAGCGTCTTCGGATTTCATCCTCGCAACCTCCGATGTTGGTGATGGTAGATCCCAAGTATATGTAGCTCTGTACAACTTCACAATTAGATATGCTGTTGACGTTTGGTTGGTTATTCTCAGCTCGGTCTACTATCATCATTTGGTCTTATCTCGATTGATAGCGAGTCCAAAGCTCAGGCTTGTAGATTCTAGGTGGCGCAGGAGGTGTTCCATATCCTCCTTAGACGTAGTAAGTACCTACCTACCTACTACCATTTCTCGGTTCTGAACCCTGGATACTATTTGTGAACAAAAAATTTCAAAATGAAAGAAAACGAAATGTTATATAAATTAACAAATAAATAAATAATGCTGGACAATACACACAGTATTATCTAGCCCCAAGCTAAGCAGAGCTTGTGTTATGAGTACTAGATAACTGATATGTTTAATACAATACGCTACCTACATAGATAAATATTATTTATTATACATAGAAAACATTCATAACGCCCTGGAAAAATGTCTGCAGATCGTACAAACATTTGTCCCGAGGCGGGAATCGAACCCGCAACCTCCTGCGTCGCAGGCAGACCTTCGCCCGCTGTGCCACAAAGGTTCATTCGTCCAAACATGCCTTTGTTGACATATAATATCACGGATTCTAGAACCAAGTGTAGGTACCACAAACACAACACTATCGCAGCTCGCTCGATATGTAAATGTCCTAATGTCTGGAGGTGTGCAAGTTCCTACAACTTAATCTGTACCCTTCAGCGGTTGAATTTATTTACCCGTAGATTGGAGTCTTGAAGCTGGTAATGTTTGTTTGCCGGTTTGCTGAGTCCCTACATGGGTGCTTCAATCCAAGTCACTTAATTAATATTCAAATCTTTCTAGCTTCTACCCACGGTTTCGCGTTTTCTTCGGAATAAAAAGTAGCCAAGTTATTCCAATTAATGAAATGATGTGCCTAAAAATAACAGAAAAGACATATTTATATGCTAAGTTTAAAACATTAATCAAGAAAAGTAAGTAAAAGACAAATATAAAACGATGTTCATTTAAACGTGGTAGGTACCTACAGTTAAAATAACAAAAAAAAAATTTTTAGGTAGGTTCTTAAATAAATCTATGCAAACCTAATAAAAAAGTAGCCTAGTTATTCGCTATGTGGTGACAGCTTAGAATTTGCACCACCCCAACTCTTTTCGAAGGTGTAAGAGGCGACTAAGGGATATACACCGGGGACGGGCAGCAGCGCTCCCTGCAAAACAATTCTACCACCGAACTGCGATCCAGCAGCGTGGAGATTATGGGTATTACAGCCAATAAGGTGCTTATCAGGGGGAGGCCTGCGCCCAGCATTGGACCAATACAGGCTGTTGAGGTTGAGGAAGTTATTCCAACCAGGTCCAAAACTTTATGTGCGCAAAATTCAGCTCGATCCATTCAGTGGTTTCGTCGTAAAAACTTTCGTTTTTATCATATGCTAGCTGCATTCTTACTACCCGTTCTCCGTAGGAATAAAGCATTTTTCCGTAGTAAAAAGTAGCCTATGTTCATCAGGAATAATGTGGGCTTCTAATGGTAAAAGAATTGTTCAAATCGGTCCGGTACTTTCGGAGCCTATTTAATACAAACTAACAAACAATCATATATACATAAAGTAAAGAAACTGAAATGGAGTTGGACTGGACATACTGCAAGAGGAATAGACAAATGGAGCAGAACGCTGATGGATTGGTTTCCAAAATATAATAAACGGAAAAGAGGGAGACAATTTAAAAGGTGGGAGGACGAGTTAAAAGACATAGGAGGTAAAACCTGGATAAGTTTGGCGAGAGATAGAGTAAAGTGGAAGGAGTTGGAGGAGGCCTTTGCCAAAAGAGGGCAAACAGACGAAATTTCGATGTCGTAACAAAGCAATAGTATTAAGAAACAAAATGTAAATATTTTTTCTGAATAAAAGGCTTGAAAATGAAATGAAAATGAACAAACAATCAAATCTTTCCTCTTTATAATATTATTTGCGTATTTTCGGTATAAGTAGCCTAAGTTAAGCTTTGTTCTAAACGTACGCCAAATTTCATCTTGATCTGTTCCGTAGTTTTGGAGATCCTAGGTAACAAAAATTCAGATTTCACAAACTTACGGCTTTATAATATTTGTAGAAATAGAAAGTATAGTATTGTATTCATAATATTTTAACCTACAATAGGGGCGGTGGCCGTGGCGATACCTACGTACGTAGCGCAGTCGCTGTCAAAAACCATACTTCTATTAATCGCAATTAAGTATTGATAAGTTAATCACTGAGCTTAATTTTCAGGCTACATTATTTAGCTTATCAAAAATTGTGAATTTCTAAAGTTGGGTTTTTGACAGTAATGCATATATCCCAGGGCATCAATCTGGAATTCACCGTCTCCAAAAATAAAGCCTGTATTAATAAATAATTTGACTGTTATGAAAATAATAAAAATCGACTTTAAATTTCTGTTATTAAGTGTTGTGTTGTAAGTTCGGGGACATTGCAATGTTATGGTACCATCGAGCTGGTCTGATGATGGAGACAGAAGGTGGCCATATGAACTCCAAAACGAAACGACGTAACCCCGTGTATAGTGGGTTCGTTGGATTCGTCTTCCTAAGCACTTTACTCCTAGATGTTGAGCAGGGTCCTGATGATGGAGCCGGAGATCATACGAACTACTAAACGAAACCACGCGTCGACGTAACCTCATCGAGTTTGGACAGAATTATTGAATAAAATTGTTTTAAAACAGTTTTTTTTAATACTAGCTTCGCACGCACATTTTCGGTATAGTAACTATTATTTAAGTTAAAGTATGTTCTAACTGTACGCCAAATTTCATAATGATCTGTTAAGTAATTTTGGAGATCTTAGGTAACAAAAATTCACATTTCACAAACTTTCGGCTTATATAGTACCTATTATTAGGATTATTGGTCTAATAAGCGTGGTGTTGTACGCTAGCATAGCCAGCCTCACTTCATCCAAAAACGCAGAACCTTCCTGGGATCTTCGCAGGTTTCACGGAGTGACCGCAGGTGGTTGAGGATTTCGTGTAGCTGTCGCAACTCACATTTTAGGACCAAGAGCTAAGGGCAGCTCTCAACTAACAAGAACAAAATTAAAATTTAAAAAACCGACCGACAGATTTTCATGAGACATGGCTAAGAACACTCGGGATAAAATTATCTAGGACACAAAAAAATAAACGAAAATCGTTTCATCCGTTTGGGAGCTACGATACCACAGACAGATACACAGATACACATACAGACATGTTAAACTTATAACACGCCTCTCTTTTTGGGTCGGGGTTAAAAATACACCCATGAATATCTTTATTCAGAGGATGTTTTTGTTTTTTTAGAGTTGAGAGCCGCAACACATAGCTATTGGGTATCAGACTCTCTGGGGTCTAGCTTATTAGATGCACATAACGTCCGTCCAATTTTTCAAACAGCTTAACTCTGCGCTATTCCTGGACCAGCACGGGTATTTTATTAACGTTAACTCAACCGTATTTCAGGCTTTGTACCATCCTCAACCCGATTATCTTGCGAGAGATGCATCGAGATAGCAGTAATCGAATTGAGGCCGAATTTATACTCGATACTGCGGCTTCTGTCTTGTCTGCAGAGGTCTTGTCTGAGACCAAGATTGTGTTAGGGAATTACTCATGCATCTTACTTGGAAGTAGTTCGGTTCGTAAATTGTATTGGTGCAATTTTGGGAGGAGTTCCGTGTATTGCGTTTCTACATGCAATACGATCGTGCCTAGACCAATTCTGTTTTATCAAATCATATACTAACCCGTGTTTCGAACGTGTCGTGTGACATTGTTTGTGTGTAAAGTTATAAATGCGAAAGTTTGTGGCGCTGTGAAGATGTTTGGCTGAAGACAAAGCCAAAACTTCTGTACAAGCCGAGCTAAAATTTTGCACACATAAAAACCGCGACCTGGAATAACTTAGAGGCTACTTTTTATTCCGATAGAACGCCTTCAAAGTCGCGGGCAGAAGCTGTTATAACTCTAATAGTTTCTGCCCGCGGCTTCGCACGCGTTGTTCTATGGAAACGTTTATAGGTGATTTCTATCCCATGGAAACTAATTTATGAGATAAAAAGTGGCCTATGTTTGATTCTAAGATTAGAATTACTTGTAAACAAAATTTCAGCCCGATCCGTTCAGTAGTTTTGGCGTGAACAGGTAACAAACATCCATCCATCCATCCCATACATATAAACATCAAAACTTTCCCGTTTATAATATTAGTGTGATAATGCTGCCTCCGTGGGCTAGCAAGAACAATACATGCAATGCTGTGACAAGACGTACGGCCTATTATGACTGGATTACAGTAGTAATTCATGCGTCGCCTGAACCAAGTCACCATTGCGTAGGCATGTTATATTACGTATAGGTAGTTATAGGGTGCAATAGGGTTTGTTCTGAATACTCGTATTAAGGTAAACGTTCAGTGAGGGAAGGTTGGTACTGTTTTTTGTTAAAACTTTTAAATCCATCATGGTTATTAACACTAAAGTCAATTATGAATCTAAGCGGGTTAACTACGAACCTAGTTTGTGTTGGAAGAACATCAACGTTTCATCCCTTCACGAGGGACTTCATCAGGGTGAGTGCGGTTCGCTTCGCGCCTGTACCGCGTCCCTGCGCGCAATACGATGATGAATGGACGTCCCTACTTAAGGGATGAAACGTTGGTTTTCTTCCAACACAAACTAGGTTCGTAGTTAACCTACTTACATTCATAATGAATTCGTCAAGCTACGAAAGTTTTTATAGTAAAATAACACTAAAGTCATTTATAACAGGATATATACCATGATTTGAGTTTTGAGCTTTCCAATATTTCGGCGCAGTTGCATGCGCCATGATCACGGAATAACTGAGGGCACTGCGAGTGAGTTGTTATTGGCAGATATATCGATCTACCCTCATTCATGGTAAATACCTATCCCGTTATAATTGACTTTAGTGTTCTTGTTATTTTCTGATTGGAATGTGAAAGGGTAGAATCTTCATTTTTCACGCGCTTTTGTTGCATTCAGCCTTGTTTTACTTACTGGTGGCTAATTGTTCTTTATTATTTCAAAATCCTTTTTCAAGGAAAAGTGTGAAGATTACCTAAATTGATTTATATGCATTGAAAATATGACAAACACAAAAAAAGTCTTTTTAAACTCTGTATTGCGTGACGTAATAGTAGTACGTATGATTCTTGCTTAAAATTAGTCGAGTTAGTCAAGCTAGTCCGAAGACGGAAGATAAAATTTTATGCTGATTTTATTCCTGATTCGTCCCATTTTTAGATTTTTACAGAAAGGTAGGCAATGTTACATAAATAACAGATTTCTGTAAGTATGTAAGCGGTCTCTACTTTGTGAAATATGTCAATCGTTTGTTAAAAGGGTTCTTCGACCATCATTCACAAACCACCTTCTGCCTTCTATTCACGGTCACGATGCGTCTATTTATAACCTAAGTTTTGCATCTTTTCTTTGTATGAATACGTTATAAAAAAACAAAAACTCTGAAACATAACCCGTGTAGGTTTCATCCATCAAACCCCCGATAACTTCTTAACGAGCATTCCTCAGAATTTTAACCCTTTTCGTTCAAACAAAAAAGTCCACAATCGCCTATAAAGTTGATGAAGATGCTATCAATGTAGCTGCAGCCTATTCGTCTCTTTGGCTGATAACTCGCATGGGATTTTAGCACTCGTTGGATTGTTGATAAGGGTGATTTTGGGATGTACAGTCAGAATCTTGATGGGATAACTGGTGCTGTAAATAGTTTTTAGTGAGCATGTGTTATTGCGTTTTGCAGAGGCATTGAAAACGCATGGTGGGTCGGACCGGTTTGCATTATACCATTTCGGCCCACCTCGTGCCGGGTACCGTGCGAAAAACAGGACCTTTTATACTAGTACTATCTGAAACTTATATCCGTTGTTTTTCCCCATTCTTTAATCTGCCAACGATCATCATGTTGGCCTTAACTTCTATGAAGGATTTATTCGAATCAAGTAGGTATGTACTATTTAGTTTTTGAATGCATATTTTAAATAATAAATAATGCTGGACAATTCATAAGGCTAGCCCCAAGCTAAGCAGAGCTTGTGTTATGGGTACTAGATAACTGATATACTTAAAACAATACACTATATAGATAGATATTTTTATTATACATAGAAAACATCCAGTATGACCTGGAAAAATTTCTGCAGATCGTACAAATATTTGTCCCGAGGCGGGAATCGAACCCGCAACCTCCTGTGTCGCAGGCAGACCTTCGCCAACTGCGCCATTGAGGTCGGATTTTACTAACAAAGTATATAAATAATAAAAACAAATTATAATAAGTATTTACAAGATACTGTTGAGCTATTGCAGACTGTTGCATTTAATTTTGAGGTAACTCTACTGATCCATATCAATAAAAATCAATATCGATTTTAGTGAGCCCTAAGGGTTAAGTCTATTTGATGTTAGTAACAAGACAGGATCGTGACGTGACGTCTATATTATATTATTGTATGGGATTTGCGATAACTGAAAAAAAATAGTTTACATTGATTAAGATCTTGTCTAATGTGATCACGCACATGAATCCAAACGAGCCTGATAAGATCTTGTCTTCTGTGACTATGATAACTTAGTTACATCGTAATAGCTCCTTCTACCAAGTAATGAATTGGGCTTATAAAGTGTAGTTATTTAATTTATTCATAGATTAAATGCAACAAAGTTGTTTGCTAACCCCGTGCAAATAAATGTTTAATGTTATAAAGTGAATATTTATTTTGGCTTAGAGCATTGATATGTCAATGATGTGCCCTATTTTTTGTTTTAAACACATTCGATTATGTTGCAAGTACCATGCATTCTTGTTTTGTATTGAATGAGATATTTATCACTCCAACTATTTTGACGCCAACTAAGATAAAATGCGTCTTAGTAGGAATATATTTTTTTCAGTGTAGTTCCCTGTCCGCACGGTAGAGGCGCTGTACCAAATTGTATGCAAAAAGATGACACGATTACATTTCGTTGCTAAAATCAAATAGACTTGCCCTTCTGTACGGTCGTAGGAATAGACTATTTTTGAATTTACATTGAGTTTAGATCTAGTAGCACTTACGTAGATGACTGTAAGCCTATACGGGAAGCACAACTGGTACCTACGGCAGTATTGACATATATGTTTCCTGGTAGATGGAGAATTCAATCTAAATCACAACCATGCATTGAGATATCAACTGCAGCTGCTACCATAGATTCATATAACGGCAATGGTTTGTAGGCACGTAAATAGCGGTAGCGTATACTTGCTAATTTTCTTCTCAACTGACTTTAAAATGAGTTGGTTATCATTTTAGACCTAAGTTTTTTTTTGATAATAATTGATAGTTTAAAATTTGACTTGTCTATGTGCTTATTTGTAAGCCTATTTTATAGGCCTAAAGGAATAAAGTTATTGACTATTGACTTCTTTAAAAATGAATGAAATGAACGAACACTGTTTTGCGTATAAGACGCAACCAAAAATAAAATTTCCTATAAACGAAATGAAAAACAGTACAATTAGGCGGCATATCGCAGAAAACAATTTTTTCCAGGCAATTGAGAAGCCACGAGCAGTTACTAGTTGGCAATCAAAATCCAATTACTTCTGTTTGTAGCCTAGCATTGGTAGAGTTAAATCTGTAATTGATTATTTTGCAAGCCGTACAGAAACACAGATATCCTTCATTGTATCCGCTCAAATAAAACTGGGCCTTTTTAAAAATAAAGGTCTGTGACCTTAAATCAAATGAGCATGTCGATTTATTCATCATTATTCAACACAAAAGTTATTCTGGATTTCAATATGTTTCTTATTCATGAAGCTTTAAATTCCGATTGACTTACTTTGCTTCAATATATCAGCATTATTAAGGAATATTTGACATGTGAGTGCGGTGCTTTTTCTGATCTTCAAAATAGATATCGGGAAGACATTTTTAAACTTTTGCGATTGGTTGTTGGATAAATGTGTAGAGTTGCTTTATTAGACGTTTTTGGTAGCTAAACAAATATTTATCAATTTTATGATAAAGTTAATTCTACTAATAATAAAAAGGCGAAAGCTTATGAGTGAAGACGTAAACATAATTGTTGACTCAGATCTCCTAAACTGGGGACAGATCAATACAAAATTTGGCATAGAATGTTATCGGAATAATTGATTATTTTTTTATTAATTTAAAAACTACGCTGTTTGTGTACAATGTTCGGCTGTCTATTTAAGATTAAATTTTTCATAAAATTACATAAAAAATTCGCTGCTTTAAAAATATTTCGAATAAAAGACGAGGTTCCAGGTTCGGCTGTCTTTGTTTGTTTTTATGCATGTTTTCCGATTTTTCCGTCAATTATGGGTCAACATTATTGATTCTTTTGGTTTTTATAGATAACAATCCCGGTGATTCCATAGGTATAAATAATAATTCCGAGGAATTACTGTTTGTACCACAAGACTGAAAAAACAGTATAAACCAACAAGATTTTGAAGCCAGTTTATAGTTTTTATAATAAAACAATTTTACTCTGAAAAACACGTGCGAAGCCAGGCAAAACATAGTCTAAAATAGAACTAAAGGCCACATCCCACTTTAAAAAACACTTACCTATACAGTTTTGCTAAAGTGTAAACAGCGAGTGTTGAATACAAAGGTAGCATTATAAATTTAAAACGGGAGCTTGTTAAAATATCAAGTTTGCGATCTTGTTCGCTTGTTGAAGCGAATTCGTTTTATTGTTTGGAAAGAGTTGGTGAATGAGGTAAAACGTGAGGTAAAGAATTCTGCACAGAAAGCTATGAAGGCCTTGTCAAAGTTACAAAATCGAATGGTCATCAAACCCGTAAAATATTTGTAATTCAAACCTTCGACTTCAATACCATTTACCTACATCATCAAATCAAATCAAATCAAAAAATCTTTATTTTCATAACTACAATTAATTACATTTAACGGCGACAATACGCTAACTTGACCGAGAATACCTATTTGAGCCGTTTGGGGTTGAAGTTGAAACCCTTGGACATTTCCTGGGGCACGACTGTCCTACGGAATACCGGAAGTCAAAATACCGGATAAAACACAACACCGAAAAACTGTAGACCGGACGAACACAATCTCGAATGCACGCTATACCGAAAGATAACGAAGTCGAAAGTACGCTCTCGTCTCTCGAAATTTTCTTCAGGCTAGTACGTTAGTTTTGTCATACCAATTAAAATATTTTCAAAACTTTTCAGTGTAAGCAGTATTGAAAATTGGCACAACCGTTGGAATAGCTCCAAACACTGCAAGAAATTATAAAAGAGCAAAAAAATTTACCCGCACACGCAATTTATAAAGATCGTACCAAACTTCTTATAGAGTCCACAGGTGATCGGAATGCTGGCTTCTATTTCGGTCAACGAATTAGCATTGCCATTCAACGTGGCAATGCTGCCAGCATTCTGCGCACTCTGCCTTCTGGTGACGGCTTAGATTTTTAAGAAATAGATATAAGTGTATATATTAGTTGTAATTGTTTTATTCTGTTAATGTAATTTTCTATGATTTTTGTGCTAAATAAATAATAACTCAATTACATTTAGAAAAGGTCAATTTATAAAATTAACACTGACACGGAAATAAAGTAATATTTTTTATTTCTGTCGCTCCAGCTGAGTTAGCTAATTGCATGATTTTTTCTCTATTCTAGCCTAGGCAGAAGCCTGTCGAGGGTGTTCATGCAGTTTGTTTTACATATCTACTACTAATAAACCAAACCACATCATAAAACGTTTCAACTTGACGTTGACTCAACGTTGACGACCTCCGTGGCGCAGCGGGCGAAGGTCCGCCTGCGACGCACGAGGTTGCGGGTTCGAACCCCGCCTCGGAACAAATTTGTGTACGATCTGCAGAAATTTGTTCCGTTGGTCTGGGTGTTTTTTATGTATACTAAAAAAATATCTATCTATGTAAGTAGTGTATTGTATTAAATATATCAGTTATCTAGTACCCATAACACAAGCTCTGCTTAGCTTGGGGCTAGATAATGCTGTGTGAATTGTCCAGCATTATTTATTTATTTATTTATTTAACTGTCACCTTGCCATGTGACAGGGGAAATGTGATCCATCACCCTGTGCACAGTGTGCACACAGGACAAGGTGAGATTATGGAATCGTCCCTCAAATAACGGAATTTGGAAATAGTTTTTGATAGATTTTTAGTTTTTTAGACTTTGGAAATAGTTGCTTAAGATCTTTATTAAGAATGGCGAAACATCTTTCATCAGATCTTGACATCTAATGTTATGATGAGCTGCTGTGGCGGTCGCGGCGTAGGAATCGGCCCCCAAATTAAGCCCGTGGATGTTGTTAGATGTTGTTAGCGCATGTATGACTCTAACTAGCGCTTGTACTATCAGCTGTACTTCTTGGTAGTAGTACTGAAGTGAAATCGAGTGAATTAACTTGTATTGTTTATAGTAGTACTAGAGATACAACGGTGTGTCATTTGTACTAGCAGTTGTACTTCTTAGTAGTACTACTGATACGGAGGCTTTCTTTCTTATGATTACGTTAATCAAAGGAAATTTTAGGAGTCCGTTGAACAGTTTATGATACCACTAGTTTTTGCCCGCGGCTTTGCACGCGTTGTTTTTACGAAAACATTTAAAGGTAATTTCTATCCCATGGGAACTGATTTATGGAATAAAAATTAGCTTATGTTTGATTCCAGGATTAGAACTATCTTTAGGCAAAATTTCAGCCCGATCCGTTCAGTGGTTTTGGCGTGAAGAGGTAACAAACATCAATCCTTCCATCTATTCATCCATCCAAACTTAGACATTTATAATATTATTTTGTTTCATTACGGATGTTAGTGGGTTAACTATGAACCTTATTTGTGTTGGAAGACAAAAAACTACGATGGTTTTATAGTAAAATAGTTTATGACACCTATTTTAATCCCTCTGAAATAGTTTACTTTCGTATAATTTAAACAGAGAAGCGAAAACATAGTTCGGTTCGGTGGCCATCAAGAGCAAATTCGCTACTCTGCAAAAAGGAAATAAAAGAACTATTTTATGGGCATTTTAATAAATTATAATAAATTTAATGATAAATAAATAATGCTGAACAATTCACACAGCATTATCTAGCCCCAAGCTAGGCAGAGCTTGTGTTATGGGTACTAGATAACTGATATACCTAATACACTACACTACATGGATAGATATTTTTATTATACATAGAAAACATCCAGAACGCTCGGACAAATGTCTGCAGATCGTACAAATATTTGTCCGGAGGCGGGAATCGACCTGTCCCGAGACAGACCTTCGCCGCTGCGCCACTGAGGTCGTCAAAAGTTTGAGTCATGCTTGCACCTATCCATCCAAGCGTTGTGATTATGGCGGATTTACTCGTATGGTATGACTGCCTCGTTGGTCAAGCGGTCAGCTTGTTCAACCACTGATTATGAGTTCCTGGGTTCGAATCCCGGGTCGGGCCAACAGTTGTTATTGGGGTTTTTCTAGAAGGAAAATTCACAGTAGCAGCCCGGAGTCAGGAAGTTGGCGGTGTTGCACCTCCGTGCCTCGGAAAACACGTTAAGCCGTTGGTCCTGCGCTTGACTTCTCCCCGGTCGTGTCGGTCTGCCGTCCCATAGAATTATAAGTGGGAATAGAGAGTGCACCTGTGTTTGCGCACACACTTGTGTACTATAATAATGTCCTGTGCATCTGGCTTGTCTCCGATGAGACTGGCCGCCGTGGTCGAAATTCGGCGAGGAGGAAATTATGGTATGAGTGCCAATATGCATGAAAGCTGAGTAGATCTAACAGTGATATAGAAATGATAAGTGATGAAAAAACGATTTTACTGATCTTAAAGAGCTAAAAAATATTCATCTTGCTGATAATAACTAGCTAGGAAGAAAGATAAAAAAAAAATTCAGTCAGATAGAAACTGTTAATGGATTTAAATCAAATTATTCAGTCACATATCCACATTTTATTCATTACTTAAAAAGGGATTCGTTATAAAGCCGGCGGCATACACGCGTTTTTATAAATCAAGTTATTCGTTACGCCCAGACCGCATTGTCCTCGCCGCGCCGCGTGCGCGGAAATATAAAAAGAGAAATCTTTTTCGAAATTCGAACACGTCAAAATATATTCCGTTGGAGTCGCGATCGCCATTGGCATAGATTTTGTGTTGGTACAGGGCGCAAAAAAGATTTCAGTACGTAAGTGAAATCTAGGTGAGGTCGTAGGTTAGTTTTTGAAGTTGAAATAATCATTACTTTCAACCGTTAATCCACAATAATTATTGTGTTGCATGAACTTAGAGGGGGTACTTCTACTAATTTAATTAGTAATTTCATTATTTTTAATATAACCTACTCAGAAGTAAGTACCTGAATGTATAAAAAAGTAGATTGAAAATTCGAAAAAAATATTGTTTTAATAATTACCTATTGTATCTTTTAACTAACTTACTTACTTTACTACTCTAAATACTTCTGACGACCTCAGTGGCGCAGCGGGGTCCGCCTGCGACGCAAGAGGTTGCGGGTTCGATTCCCGTCTCGGAACAAATTTGTGTACGATCTGTAGAAATTTGTTCTGTTGGTTTGTGTGTTTTCTATGTATAATAAAAAAATATCTATCTATGTAGTGTATTGTATTAAATATATCAGTTATCTAGTACCCTTAACACAAGCTTTGAGTAGCTTACTTTGGGGCTAGATGATGCCGTGTTGATTGTCCAGTATTATTTATTTATTTAATTTATTTACTTTTAAGTACTTACTTCTGCTCTAACGAATACCTAGTCCAAACCTGAAAAAAGAAAGATTGACCACACAGTATACTGCCCTTCTTACGATAAACAGCGTAGGTAACATTTTTTGCGAAAATGAGTTATTAGCATATTTGTAATCAGCTAAGCGAGATCTATCTGGAAAAATTATCCATTTTTCTGTATGTTTGATAGAAATAAAAAAAAACATAAGTATAAACATCGTACGTGCACAATTTTCACTTTATTTCTAAACATAAACAACGTATTGTCTACTACGCTCAGAGATTTTAATCAATCTCCTAGTCATAAGTATCGCACGATCACTAACGTTGTTTATGATAAGCAGTACCTTCAACTGTCGGCTCAACTTACAAAACATAATGATTATATGAGCCACTTACGTTGTTTATACCTTGTACTTATTTAAGAAAGATTAACAATATTCTAGAAATAAACATAGTACTATCTCCTACGCTCTTTATTTGTTGCATAAAATCGTTATTTTATTGCGTTATTCTAGAAACACACAACGCAAGTAGCGCACATACGATGTTTATGTCTGGTAAATACAATACAGAAACGGTGGGGCGGTGAGGTAATCGGAGGGGAGAACATTACTAACAGTGAACAAAAATATCATTCGCGCGGCGAGTAAGGTGCTAGGTGGTCGTCGTCACTTTGCGGGAAGTCTGGCGCCAAACCCTGGTGAGTTTGAATTTTAATTTACCAATATTTATAAATTTGAAAGTTTTTCACTCGGTTTGTCTGTAAAAGCAGCTGCACACTGAAACTGGAAGCGAAAGCTCGTGTTAGTTGTATCTTAAGAGTTTACCACCACATCCCTGGCCTGGGGCCAGTATTCATTCATAGAATACAATTCGTATGCCTTAGCCTCCAGTTTCTGTGTGCGGCGGTTTTTTAAAAGTATGAAAGGGTAAAACATAAATAAACACATACCGTGTTTATTTATGTTTACCCTTTCACGCTTGTAAATCTCTACTCTATTAGGTAGGTATGTCCTATATGCAGAAGGAGTAGGGCTGAACACAGATAGGTATTACACTGTATTATGTACACGACAAACAAGTAGGTAAGTAAACGAAATAATTAAGGGCTCAGTCTGTGCAAGGTGACGAAGCCTGCCTAGTGCAGATTCGCGGTCTGGACGCATGCGGCGTGGAGGCTACTAACTCGTATCGTAGGCCTCTCTCCCACTCGTGCGCGGGCGCGTAGATTCAATTGCATAGAAATAAGAATTACCGTCAAATCGTTTGCTGTGTAAGTTTGTAGGTATCTAAATAGGTAGCCTATTACATGACCCTAGGTAGTTATCACCACGCGTAGGTACGGCGAGTAGAGACGAAGGCACAAGTAGATGAAGTTAGTTATATAATTTATGTTTTCCTTTTCACGCCAATGTCTCTAACTAAGTAGTTATCACCACGCGTAGGCACGGAGGGTAGATACGAAGGAACTAGTAGATGAAGATGTATGTTTTTTTAACGCCATTGTGTAACAGCCAGGCAGGTGAGTTAGGTACAATTATAGCTTTATTTCTACAAATAATTTATAGTAGTGGACATTATAAAAAGTGTGCATATTTCACGATGAAGATTAGAGTAGATAGGACGAAAAAAATAAGTACGTAAATAAAATTACTTTCGTATTTATAAAATTAGTTACTCGTAGATATGTTTAAAATATTCTATTATTAACAACTAACCTAATGTGTTAACAGGATTTATATAATTTGCAGAAAATGGCTGCTAGACGAGACAAAATACTAGCGATAGTGAAACAACGAGAATCAATAAATAATGATTTAAACACTACCGAAAATGATAAGGCGAAAAATCCCGCAAAATGAAAATCCCGACAATGAGATGGGCATTGATTCTCTTTTATGTAGAGAAGAATTACCTACATCTGATATCGAAGATGATGTAATGAGGGAAGACATTGACATATGGCATAACTCTGATGATAGCTACAACGATAAAGACTATATACCTACCTTATTCTGACGAAACCACGGATGATGAAATTTTGGAGGAAAATATAACTATTTCAAAAACTTCACTGTTAGCGAAAAAACTACAATACACCGCCAAAGAACTAGGTATAGCAAAAAACCAACATGCCACAGGACAAACAGTAGAAGCAGCACAGAATAACGCAGAAGGGGATCAGAACAGCACGTTCAATCAAGAAGCGGAACACCAAATGATAGAAGAGGAAAACAACAATGACACTGAGCAAAGTGTTGGCGAAAGGGAAAGAACAGACGAAGAAAACCAGGTACAAAATCAAATTATCTTACAGGAAGAAGCTACAACTAGTAAGGGTTTCACGAAATCTGGAGAACCAAGAAGCACCAACATGTTTTCATAGCATTTTAAGCTTTTGACTTGCTCAAAGAGCATCTTTTATGTTATGAGTGTTTAAAAGATTTTTAAACAATAATTTAAGTCTGTTAAGTTCTAAATATAATAATGTTGATTCTTACTAATTAGGTGTAAGTTGAGTTTTATAAAAGGTGGTATTTTTAATAGTCAAGTTTATTGATCTCTACTTAGATAGTTTACTTGATATATGAAGAACTGATTAATGTTAAGATAATCTTAGTTTTTTTTGCATTTAATAATTGTCTTAAACAATAATAAAACATGGTTCATTATAAGGTATATGAAGAACTGATTTATGTTAAGATTAGCAACTGTGTTGTTATAATTAGTTCTTTTTGCATTTAATAATTGTCTTAAACATAAAACATTTATTTTAAATAACTCTTTTATTTATTTACTATGCCTTTAAGTACTAATATGAAATAAGATGAATAATACACAATATAAAGGTACAAATTTTGGCATTAATAATATTAATAGAAATAACTTTACTTAAATCCAATCATAATTCTGACTCTTCTGAAGTTACAAACCTAATAGCTTTACTGCACGTTGATACTTTAACTCCGTAGAATTTACTTTTGTACTAGACATAATCAACGTATGTGGTTGCTTATGATTACATTTTATTGTAAATTATTTTTGCGATGTATGAAGATACTAGATATAAACATCGTATGCTTACTTTCCTAGTCATAATGAACGTAATTGTTCATTTACCTAGTCATAAACATCGCAACTGCTGCACATGCGATGGTTATGTTTAGTATTTCAAAAAAAGTGACATTACTTTTACTAATCATAAATAGTTTTTAAGTTATAATAACTCAGAAATAAAAGAGAAAACAGAAATATGTTAGTAATTATAAAATACACACTTTAATCTACAAGTACAAGTAACAATTTTGAAAATAGCATAATTAGTGTAGTCGTGACACCAAAAATAACATTAAAAACTTTAGGCGCGATTTTCTCGAAATATGCCGCGATGCACTTACGTTGTTTATCATAAGAAGGGCAGTATAGGCCACTGTTCTATCAGCCATTTGTTCGCACACTGATCATGTCTTTAAATGAACTAGGTTATCAAAGATCGAATATCTTGCCTCTCTGTCTCCGTTCTACACATTTCTGCTCCCCCTGTAGCACGCAGAATTGGACCACGCAATGACGGCGAAGCGAAGAACAATGGCACGGTGAGTATCGATGGCACTTGTCAAAAAATAAACGCGAGCGCGACCGCCGCCCGGCGATAGTGTTTTGTTCGTTTTGCGCGCGTGAGAAATGCGTGGATTAAACTCAGTGTGTTGTTTGCCTTTAGCGGTCGCTTTTGGTCTACTTATCTTTTACCCTGTATGCCTATGTTGGAACTGCGCGTTTTAAGTATCTTTTGCGAGACCCTGTATATGAGAAAAGATGATTGAGATAAGTGGATGTGCTTAGCAAGGTCAGGCAATAAAGCATTCTTCCAAATAAATTGGTACAAAGTTTTCAAATATTATAATTTCGATTTTAGTTTGAACTTGATTCGTAGGTTTGTGCAAATTGCAATAGATATATTCAGTATTTACCTAAGACATGCCACATAATAGATATGTGTTACTATTTCAGGTAAAGGTTTATTAGTAAATACAACCTTAAAAAGTGTTCACAATAGCCAATACTACGATACTGAGAACTTGTTCTGTGAAAAAAGTTTTCGCTTACCGACTCTATAATGAACATTGTTCTAGTCTTTCCATCAAAATTCTATCGAATGAACAACTCAGTCCTCCAGTCCAGACTGTTAAGTTACAAGAAGTAACAGCCTATAGTGAAATTCTAGAGTGTTCTTTATGTGTTTTATGCCAAACAAATAAATTCCTACGAATACTTACGACCGGTTAAACAAACCAAGAATTTCATTTCCCCTAACAATATGTTCTCAAAGTAATCTTCAATACTTGAACTGTGCAGAGCCTACTCCTTATTAGGCTACCAGATGCTCCTAAACATATTACTGCCTCGTAACCAGCTTAGAAAGACTCTTCTCATTGCATAGAATTCTAGAGGAGGCTACGTGTCTGTGAGTTGAAGGTAAAGTGGCTGTTATTGAAGTAAAATATAGAAGAGGGTAGTGCGACACAAGCTAGGAATTTAAAATTAGGTGCAAAATTTAGCTCCTAGCCAATTCAATAGGATAGGTTGTTTGTGAATTCTGGTATTGTTGCGCGGTTTTTATTGGAAAAGTTCTTGATCTTAGCAAATAACTTAAGGTTTTTATTGTAGTTTTGTAGCTCTTTGTAAACCATTACTTTTTCATGGATGAAATTGGCACTTTCTTTTTTACGCGGCTTAGCGAATGCAATACTATGGTTTTGATTGACTACATTTTGTAAGGCTTTGCGAAAAAAGTAAAAAAACGGGACAGAGTTGGTTTTTGTAGTTTTCTAATAATAACTGTTTTTTTTTTCATTTGAGTACATACTTTCTTATATAGCCAAGTAACATGGGTGACTGAGAATATAAAACAACGGTTATGGGTATAAACAGATACATGGGTACTTTTGCGCACATTGTACACCATTTTGTTTTGAACCCATGCTTAAAAAAACGTTTATTAAATTGTCCCAGATTGAGTAGATATTTTTTTAAGAAATGTATCTACATAATTATCATTCTGACAATCGAAGTTTGCATAGGTTGATAGAAAATGTCTACAGTGTGCGTTAGTACTGTGTCCAGAAGTCAAGTAAAAAAGGTCTAAAAGAAATAAAACACTTTGCGTTTTGAGCTTATAACTCTCGTTCGGTTTTATTGTCGATGGATGAGTCTATACTTAATTATTATTTTGTAAATTATTTCTGAGTTAAGTTTGCAATAAAATATTATCTACCTATCTAGCAGATAGATAACGAACAACCTTAAAGCAAAACCACAACACAATCCATTCTCCCAGCAAGAGTCACATCCATCGACGTAATTACAGCAACGGTCAGCGTCATAAATCATGATTCAATGACGCAGCATCCGCGAATGGACGTACCACCGCGAGAGGCATCCATAGTAACCACATAGTATCACACTTCATCGTGGTTTCGCAACAATGACGGATGGATGCTCGCTTGCAGTTTTGCTGTTTCAAATGTTGGACAATAACAGATTATTCTTTGATATTTTATTATTGTCTTCGTGTAAGAGCTATGGTATTCCAGACGCATAAGGGTAGAACGGGCTTGAGTAATACTTGTTTTTTTATTTTTGCTGCGGACCATTAGAATAGAATAGAATAGAATACTCTTTATTGCACACCAAATAAAACAGAAACACAGGACAGGAAAAGATTAGTTACTTTTTGAGTGAGTTCTTTAAGCAATGGTGTACCTACCTAATAATAGTCACTAAGATGTAGAAATTAGGCCATTTTTAATCAGGAAAGTTAGCTGACCTACTACGCAAGTTTTGCTGAGGTAAGATAGAAATTTTATAAAAAACTAAAATTTCCGAGATGCAAGTTGATATCGTAAAGGAAAATTTTATTGCTTTTATATAAAATACTAGTATATTTTATCATATCTTCACCTTCATAACGATAGCTGCAGTTCCAAGCCATGCTACATTATTGCTTGGTCTCAAATTGTTCTGTGCAATAACAACCTTAACTCTATGCAAATAAGGTATAGGCAATGCAACGTCAAGCTCAAAGGCCTCTTCGATATTATCGTTTCAACGTCCAGCTCTATAACCTCATCGAAATAATCGTAATCAAGCCTGAGTTCTATGAGATTTGAAATTGACTGTGTAGAAGCTGCAACTTGGTACCTATTGTCCGCGTGCGATCTGAACGGGACGAAACCCTATCACAGTAATAATATTTACTCGTTCCCCCAGGACGCCGCCCCCGCATTGCGTGGCGAGCGAATAATATTTACTGTGACAAGGTTCCGTCCCGTTCAGATTGCACGCAGCGTCATATTTCGCATAACAATCAGCGGGTTCTCAAAACGATATAAAACAAAACAAATGTCTGGTAAAATTTCGTCAAACCAGAGCCATCAGACAAGAAGTTGAAGTTGAAAGCAAATGTCTGACCGCTTTTATTTCGGTTCACAAAGGTCCATTCCTTTCTTCTGATTGATTCAGATGTAATCGTGAGTTTATCACTCATATCATGGTATACCTAATAATAATATACTTTGCCAGGCATAACATTCCGAGAAATTAAGGTCACGTGGGGGGACACAAATATTACGTCATCGACGAATATGGCGGTTCTTAAACTTTTTAGTTTGAGGAAAAAATAGATCTATTCACCAAACTCGAAATAGAATTTGTGTCACTCTTGGAGTATCAGACCTTGTTTTTTTTGACCATGACTCATACTATTTCGCCGCTTATTTTGACATATTTATTACGAATAAAAAACGAAAGTAAATGAACAAATAAACGGCGAAAACAGGTGATACACTTGACTCACTAATACATCAAATTCAAAACGTAGTCATAGGATCTTTGATCAAAATAGACCTGCAGATAGCGCGCAGATCTTGAATCGCAAATCTGCAACTTGGTATGCATCGGTTCCATTGACAACTCTATAGATGATACATCAATGGGTAATCGACTGTTGTCTTTATCTTCTGATTCACAGTCTTTAGAAGACATTGAGAAGATCTGGATTTGTGGCAAATTGTGTTTTGTTTCTTGACTTTTCGCTTGTATTATAATTTACAAAGTGTCTAATATCTATAGAATTTGTGACATCCACAATACCAACCACGAAAGCCATTAAATTTTAAAACCATGTGACATCCACAATACCAACCACGAAAGCCATTAAATTTTAAAACCATGATATTATAGCAAAACAAATAAGAAATTAACGTTTTTTTAATAGTAAATAATTTTTTATAGTAAATAGTTTTTTTATAGTCAATAGTACCTGTCTCCGGAATAAATAAACTTGAAAGTTGTGCTTTTGTGCCGTTGTGAGGATGATTGACAGAAGACAACGCCATAACTAGTGAATGGAACGAGTTGAAATTTTGCACAGAAAAATCTGGACCTGGATTAACTTATAGGCTTCTTTTTGTTCCGCCTTTGAAGCCGAAGGTAGAACCTAGTTACCTACATATTTACGTACATTATTATTTACTTGTTCATAAAACCCCTCATTCCGTCAAGCATTTTCGCATTTCCACATACTTTTACTCCAAAATACCTTCATTGTTCCTGAAATTACCTCCCCATACCAACTCGGGAGAATGTATCGCATTTTTGCTTCCCCGCAACATTACGAGCATAGTTCATTAGCATGTTGTAACCGTAGGAAGTTTACCGTCAATTTATGATATTGCTGTTGGTAAATTACTTTAGAATTTGAGTTTAATTTTATACATAGGCCTACGTTGTATCGTAGTCAACGATCGTTTATGATTGATTGGCTCAACGGTCGATATACCTTCAGTTCTTCTGGTATTCTTTATACCTCGTTTCTAGAAACTAAGGTAAGAATTTGTCTCTCTTTCCCAATATGGTTTGCTGGAAGAGAACTATTTTTAGAGTTAAGCTCGCCTTTGCCATTATTTTTCCTCGTAAATGTTTAACTTGTAGGTACCAATTTTGTGCAATAAAAATTAATGAATTATAAGATATAATTTGTAAACAAATACATTAAAAACAGAAAGCAACGAGGTAACAGCTTGGTAACCAATAAAAACTTGAGCAAAAACTTCATCAACGCAGAATTACACCTTAGTTAGACAAAGACTGTAAGGGGTTGGTAGCATAATCAGAGAAAGGAAAGGAATACGATGGATTCTATAAATAGATATGTAGCCGTTTTCATTATAAAGAAAAATTAAAAAAAATTATGTATTTCTAATCTTTATGGCCTTGGCTAGATTACGGTCATAGAGAGTTATCGACATTATTAGGCACTCGAATACTATTAGTAATAGGTATCTTAGCAATCCGATCTGAGCTCATAGTTCAAATTAATTAACCAATCTCAAGATTATCTAGAGAATTAGGCTACAGAGGTTTATTACGTTACACAATTTAATGTGTATATATACTTAAGTATCGCTTCAGGTTAAATATGTAAACTGTGAGGATTTATCAGTAGATAATCCTAGGCAGTAAAACCAGTATTTGAAGATAAATAATAATGACGTAAAAATAATTAGGTAACATTCGGTTTTTCGTAGAAAAATATCAAAGAATACCTTATTTCAAAACTAGTTTAACGTTTAAAGGTCATTTCTATACCATGGGAACTGATTTATGGGATAAAAAGTAGCCCATGTTAGATTCCAGGATTAAAATTATCTGTATGCGAAAGTTCAGCCCGATCCTTTCAGTAACTTTGGCGTGAAGAGGTAACAAACATCCGTCCATCTAAACATCTATCCAAACTTTCGCATTTATAATACTAGTTTGATGTCATTTTACGACTCCGTTGATGAATTTTTAAATGATATATCTAAACTATAAATTTCGGCTTAGGGGGCGCCTCGGCCCACTCGATAACTGGTCCCGGGGACGAAACGTACCTTCTCATTTTTAGTAGGGGTCAACTGGGCCCCATTATATTTATAACAGGGACGAGTTGACTACTTCAATAATAGTTAGGGGTTGATTGGTCCCATTGAGTAACACATGCCTACACTACACGTGACAATTCTGGCTATCTGAGTAAAAAAATTACATATTTACCGAGTTATTATTACAATGGTTTTGATTCTTGTAACTGACATTGCCTATATTTTCTGACTTTTAGGTTTCCAGGTATAAATAGATTATGTACCTATCTTTTATAATAATATTTAGATGATAAATTGCTGCGCCCTTACACATGTACCTATGTACTTACCTCTAAGCTAATTACCACATAAGCTAAAACTTTGTAATAAATGTATATGTATGCAATAAATAAATTATTCTACCACAGAACTGCGATCCGCAACCCGCATGCCCAGCATGGGGATTATTGGTATTACCTTCCATGAGATAAAAGCCAACGAGGCGCTTATAAGGGGAGGCCTGCGTCCAACAGTGAACCAATGGCTGTTGAGGTGAGGTGATTTTTGACTTTAAAATCAAGAAAATTGTTCTACTGCGACAACGACTTCTTTTACCTGAAACAACCATTATCTTCTCTCACGTCGTCCTTTGTTTGTGGGCAGCAGTTGACAAACAAAGTCCGTTTCCCCATAGATCCACTTCCCTGTTCTGAGCTTTCCCCTTTATCTTTAAGACTTGATTCAATTTTAGTTTTGACATGCTTGCTATCGCCAGCGCAATCTTTTATCTTCCTGCGTTGTCTTGTTTCGGGGCAGAAGTTGACCAACAAAATCTCTTTCCCCTATAGATTCACTTCCCTGTTCTGAGCTTTCCCTTCTATGGTTTATCTTTGAAGACTTGATTCAATTGTAGTTTTGACATGCGTGATATTGCCAGAGCTACGATATTCTGTTCCTGATTGGTCTAATCTAATTAGAAGAGGCAGGCACGCAAAATGGCGTGTGGACACGAACTCTGTAGCTAATATTGCAAATGGATATTGTGAGAGTTTGCTTACTTGCGTTTGCGGATTTGCCGTGAAGTTTATGATAAAGCTCTTTGCTGTGTAGGTGATTATTGCAATGTTTTTTATACAACAACAAAATTAAAAAATTTAAAAAACCCCCGGCAGATTTCTAAGAAACATCGCTTAGAACACTCGGGATAAAATTATCGATGACCCAAAAAAAACTAAACGAAAATCGATTCATTCGTTTGGGAGCTACGATCCTACAGACAGATACACAGACAGACACGATGAAATTATAACACCGGTTAAAAATACCAAAGATCAACCATTAAAGTGGTTTTTGATTCTTACGGTTTCCGATGTACAAAGCCTTGCGAAGAACACGAACAGAATATAATAGGCTATTTAATTTGCTGGCTCCGATAAAATATTATTACAAGACTTTTGTTATTGAATTTTCATTTGGACATCTGATTTAGGTACTTTTTTCTTTGGCCATTGCCCGGTCCCGTCTATAAATAGGGCGAAAACCTCTTTCCTTTTACAATACAATACAATACAAAAATACTTTATTGCTCACCAAGAAATCAAAAACCACAGAAAACAAAAAACATATACAAATAATGTACAATGGGCGTCCTTATCGCTAAAAGCGATCTCTTCCAGGCAACATTAGGATGGACAAGAAGTAATCGAAAAAGTATATACGGTGGCGTGAAAACAGAAATAATGTTTAAGAAGAGATAAATATACTAAGCTATACAATATCTAGTATATATAAAAATAACTAGCTTATCGTTTTAGGTCTGGACATTTTTTTTTGAAAATACTCTCCTGGCTAATTACCGAGAGTCATTAGTCACACCACATCACGAAAACAACACTGTCATTAAAATTAAGAAAATATAGAACGGCATAACACTTGTTAACATAGTTTCTCTGAACGTCCCAATATTTCTCTGACTCTTGACAATCTTGGAAACTGTGTTATTTCGGGAGAGATTACTGTAAGGGCTAGTATACACGGTGGTCGAGAGTTTACGAATTGTATCTTTATAAAACCTGCAGATTCTAATACAATGATGCCAAATTTGTCTATATCACAAAGGGTTAGTTATTAGTTTATTCATTTTTCATTTATTCATGACGACCGATGTGCTGCGGCGGGCGAAGTTCCACCTGCAACGCAGCGGGTTGTGGATTCGATTCATGCCATGGGACAAATATTTGTCCGATTTGACAATATTTGTTCCGGGTGTTCTGGGTATTTTATATTGTTTAGCAAAAATATCTTTCTATGGAATGTATTTCTATTATGTATGTTAGTCATCTAGTACTCATAACACAAGCTCTGCTTAGCTTTGAGCTAGGTGATGCTGTGTGTATTGTCCAATGTCCAGCATTATTCATTTATTTATTCCCCTAGTTTCTGGCCGCAGCTTTCAACGCGTTTTTTTAGGGATAAAAAGTAGCATGAAATAATGTTAATCCAGCTCTAGAACTACAGGACGTATTAAAAATTTATCGCGTTTTGTTTAGTAGTTTTTCCGTAAGCATCCAAGCATCTATACATTAAAAGATCACAACTTTTACACATAAGTGTGATTAGTATGACATTTGTGACTATTTCTTGACTTATTTGTTAGTTGGATTGTTAATACTAGGAAAGAATTAAAAGTCAAAGCTGAATCGATTCAAGAATGAAAACTCATTTTGAGAACCGACGACGCATCATAACAAACACACCCTCAAAATTTTATACGTCAGCGACCAATAATTTAGACAATGCATTACGACTATGACTATTGCAGTAATTCAGTCACGCGACCATTTTTACATAATTATGAACTTAAATATTCAAATTTTTAAAACATAAGTCAGTGAGCACCAGCCTTTACCCCAACGACGTGACAACTACACGTAAACGTCACCAAGTCTAAACTGCCCTGATTTATTTTATCGCGTCGATAAATGAGTGTGCTGGGCAGAATAAGTGTGCACTAGGCTGCGTTTACGGGAGGGAACCGGAACGGGGCGGATTTTTAACCAATTTCGAGAAAAGAGGTTCTATGTTTGGCTATATGTAAGTCTTATTTATGTTCGTCAATTTCTCCATCATCGCTACTTGAATGATTGTATAGAACAGTTGTGTGGTGCCGGCTTAGAATTTGCGCCACCCCAACTTTTCCCGTGAGTGTCGTAAGAGGCGACTAACGGATATCTACCGAGGGCGGGCAGCAGCGCCCCCTGCAGAACAATTCTACCACAGAACTGCGATCCCCAACCCGCTTGCCAACGTGGGGATTGTGGGCATCACCCCCCATGAGATAAAAACCAACAAGGCACTTCTCAGGGGGAGACCTGCGTCCAGCAGTGGACCAATACATGCTGTTGAGGTTGAGGTATAGAACAGTGACTTTCAATTGTTGTTAGCGATGGATCCGTTTTGGAGATCGAAATATTTGACGGAGCCCTAAAATAAGTTGGTTGCTTGAATAAAAATTTTAAGACTTTTTAGCTAGTCGACTGGGAAATTTGTGACAGAAAAGACGGTATTAAAACGACGAGCAGCCTCGATTTTTTTTTAATTATTATTCTTAATCGTTTTTTCGATTTTTCCTTAAATTCATTCGAGTGAAAAGACGATAATAAAACGGCAAGCGTAGTGAACTCGAAAATTTGTAAGACTTTTTAACGACGATTGGGAAATTTGTGATAGAAATGACTACACATATAAAATAGAAGAACGAAGCGATCCTCGAAAATTTTAGGGACTTTGCGACGATAAGGAAATTTGCATTTTTTTTAGCAATTTTCGTCTCCAGCTGCTATCCACTGACACCGCACCCTAAAGAATGAGTGCGTGGACGGGAATGAATTGCACTTCTTAGCGCGAATTACGTTCGTAATTACTGAGATTTGCGAGATGCGGTGCTTAAACCCGGAAGACAAAGATTTTCTTCTATGTGACGATTCAATAAGATTCTTGGATGAGGCCTACGTTATCTCTAAATGTAATCTCCTAGCAGGGAGAAGGTTGATAAAATAATACTTAAGTCTATTAATACTAAAATAGTACTAAGTCTACAATCTACATGGTGGCCGATACACAAGAGCATAAGTTGGCACAGGCTGTCAAATCTGTCATAACAAACGATGATTGCGATGGTGAATGACTGATATGATAAACATATAGGTAGATAGGCAAGACACGTAGAAAATATGTAATTGAAATTAGCGACGACCTCTGTGACGCAGCGGGCGAAGGTTCGTCTGCGACGCAGGAGGTTGCGGGTTCGATTCCCGCCTCGGGACAAATGTTTATACGATCTGCAGATATTACTTCAAGGTGTTCTGGATGTTTTTCTATGTATAATAAAAAAATATCTGTCTATGTAGTGTATTGTATTATGTATATTAGATATCTATTACCCATAACACAAGCTCTGCTTAGTTAGGGCTAGATATTGCTGTGTGAATTATTATTATCCAGCATTATTTATTAATTTATTATCATTCATAAATAATCGCTCCTAATCTTTACAGAAAACAAAACTTAGTGAAAATATGTTCAGTTAGGTATACCACATCTTACGAAAGAGTAGAAATTATACACAATTTTTTTCTTCCGAACTTATTCCTAACTTTACCGACAACGACGAGAAAACCCGCAGGTAAGCAGTAGCACAAGATATGTATCAGAAGGTCGTAAAGCAGCGTGCACACGGACAGATTTATTTTATCGCCGCGATAAATGAGTGCGCCTCTCGCGTGTAATGAATTGCTGGACGTTTAGCGTTTAGCAAACAACGTGGCTTGGGTTTCTAAAAACTGATTCAAAGTTAGCAAGGTAAGGGAAACAGTTTGTAAAGATCTACGACGACGACGACATCTGTGGCGCAGCGGGCTAAGGTTTGCCTGCGACGCAGGAGGTTGCAGGTTCGATTCCCGCCTCGGGACAAATGTTTGTACGATCTGCAGACATTTTTCCAGGGCGTTCTGGATGTTTTTTATGTTTAATAAAAAATATCTATCTATATAGTGTATTGTATTAAGTATATAAGTTATCAAGTACCCATAACACAAGCTCTGCTTAGCTTGGGGCTAGATAATGCTGTGTGAATTGTCTTAACACTACAAATACTTGTTATTAAGTATATTTATTATTAAATAAATTACAATATCTTGCACGTGCGTGCATCATGCGGCAACATGACGTACGCAACCGGCGCGGAAGTTCAAAACACCTGACTTAAAATAATGCCGGCCGGACTCTTGATCAAGTGCTAAAATGCCTAGCGAATCAGGCTAAAACCAGGCATATGGTAAACCTTGCATGGGAGTCTTGGTAGTATAGCCTAACTGTGAAGAAAAATACAATATTTTCACATCACACACTACACAGCGTTCTCAGTACGAAATGAGGATTTTATGCATTGTGCCTATGTTTACTTCCATTCCAGGAGACCCTGAACGTGAATCAAAGAAATCAAACTCAGTCAGCATCATTCAGCGGGGCAATGCAGCCAACGTCTTGGGGATGATTCCGACTGGTATTTTAATCGATCGAAAACGTTCCATAGAAACAACGGGTGCGAAGCCGCGAGCAGAAACTATGACGTCATTCGAAGTAAATTCCTAGTGCTATAACAGTGCATAGTGCCAACTAGACCTCCAAGGTGCCAACGCACCAGCTAATCGGATTACCCAGTGCCATATTTGTGTAATATTAGTTATTTGTGCCTCCTTAACGTTTATAAGCGTTCTGTGGATTATCTTGGCATTCAAGTCGTAACTAGTGTTGGGTGGAGTCCGGCCTTGGAACAACTGGAATACATAGCTAGCTATGTCAATTATTCATGAAAAAAAATAGAGAAGTGGGTAGGTGTAGTGTGTCGTTTTTAATAGGAGTGTCTAATGCTGTCTGTCCATTTACGCGGAGCGAGGCACTGGAGCGGAGTAAGGGAGTAATGCGGAGCGGAGTTTTAGACTGTGTCCGCTCATTGATGCAGAGCTTCCCGGTTTTGTATGAATTTTCAAACTAGTTAGCAAATCCCTGTCGACTGAAGCGGAGCGGAACTTTATGCTATTCTACTAACGGAACGAACTCCATGATGTCCTCCTAACCGAATTTCAGCCTCGGCGGTCAGTCTTAACGAAGACTAGTTTTGTATGCAGAAAATATTATACTGCACAAGTGTGTGCGCACAGGTGAACTCTCCATAGATCTCTCTTATGACTAGGGAGGGAAATGGTTATGCAATGCAACGACCCCGTTTGGACGATAGTAGTGGTTTTTGCTCAGTTTTCAATTAATGTTTCGCGCACGTTTCTTATCATACGATCAAAAATAAATCACAAAATACAACACAGATGATCACAGATTTGCGAAAACTAACAATTAGGCTGACTGTTCTATGACGCGGAGACGAAAGGAGTGGAGCAGAGTTGTGCCATATAATAAAAGTAAAAGGCCGAAGTGCATTATCATATCACGAATTCCCCTCCCTAGTCAAAACTCGTTTGTTTATTCTAGGTTGTCTTCGCCACACACTGTAAACCAGGATTATCTGCACCAGGGTCTTTCAAGCCAGGTAAGGCGTTTATGAGACAATACCGAGTTGGAGGCGTGACGGTGTTTATTTGCTTACCTATTTTATGGTGGAAGTGTCTGACCTATAAGATTTCTCGATTTGGCTGAGCAAGACCTAGTTGTAGACATAATGTTACACCCTCATACCTCTGAAAGAAGACGTTGGTCCTGCGCCAGTACTGTCCCCGGTCGGGTCCATCTGCCGACCCATCGGATTGTGAGAGTGAGAGAATGAAAAGTGCACCTGTGTTTGCGCACACTCTCGTGTAGTATAATATGTCGTGCACACATGTCTACTCTCCGTTAAGACTGGCCGCCGAGGCCGAATATCGGTTGGGAGGACATCATCACGGAGTTCGTTTCGTTAGAAAAAGTAAAAGGCCGAAGCGCAGTAACACACATTCCCCTCCCTTGTCATAACTCGTTTGCTTATAAGCTGTCCTCGTCACGTGTAAACCAGGATTATCTGCTCCCGGGTCTTTCAGGCCAGTTAAGGCGTCTATGAGACAATACGGAGTTGAAGGGGTGACGCTGTTTATTTGCTTACCTGCCTATTTTGATGGTGGAGGCGTCTGACCTGGAAGATACTTGGCTGGGCAAGACTTATTTGTAGACCTAATCTTAAAGGGTGTATGTTACCAAATTATTTGGTCGTGGTGTTACAGAGCTTTTGAGCGAAGTAGAAAATAGCTGACATTCGCTTATTTATTTTTTGAGATGAAGATGATAACTGTGATGTTCTTCAGTAGCATTTCATTGTCTATATATACTTGTATAGTGTCTTGTCTCGTTTCAAGGTAGCTGCCTCAAAGTAACTGTCAACCAAAGTTGGGTAAATCCTATCAATCAACACACCGTATCCTCATCAACACACATCCGTCTATGGCTCGACATACACAGAAGAAGCTGCTACATTTCCTCCACTAAGTTCTCTGAGTAGACTTTTACGAGACCCACGGGCTGAGTTAAACGGTTGGATTCATATGCCGCGACCACCACGGCCAAAACACAAACTTTACTATACAGAAAAAATACAACACACTCTATATATGACCAATGAATCGAATGAAGCCTCGTAATAGAATAAAAATAAACCTCCCCAACACAATCGAACTCAATCCAGAGAATCTCGGAAAAACCACTCTGTAACCGTAACAATAGGATCTTCACTTCCTAATTTAAAGTAACTTCCGAGCTTATCTTGGGTTTCAGTCGGCTTCAGTTTATCTTAGGTTAAATGTTACTTACCACTTTTAAATAAATCATCATCATTGACGTACTTTCCACTTTTAAATAAATCATCATCATTGACCGTAGGCTATGTTGAGACTGGCTGCCGTGCGTGACCTTTTGGCTAGGAGGAAAATGAGATCGTCAATTTTATGGTGTTTTAGGGATGATATCCATCTGGATATTTGTTGGTAATTGTAATCCCTCTTCTTGGAACCAATATATTCCTTTAAGCCTAAATGCTGAGAAAATTATTGGTTCATTACTCTTGGAAACTCGATTTAGTTTTGATGGTTTGCGTGTAACATATGAAGGCATGGTTCTAGCTAGGCAGATTAGGTAATAGGTGCAAAGTTTAAATTCCATAAATAATTTTGATAATTTACGAATATCAGCAATTTGAGATTACTATTAGCATCGAGTTTTATCCAAATAAATAATGTATTTTATTAGGTACCAGGTTTTTCTGACTGTGTAAGCTGTGGTTTATTTTTGGTCCATTAGTTTCTTTAACGTTAAAATGGGCTATTGAGTTGATTTTCGTCAAATTTCAAAACTTTTCGTTCTGACTATAACCACCCGGTCCTCCTATCTCGTGTCCATTTTCACCAATCTTTTCGTTCCAGTACTCAATACCATCTATTTCCTTCGATACAAAGACCAAGAAGCCACCTAATAAAAGAATCGGCTCTATCGTTGCGAGTAAAAAGAGTTTGAAATCAGCGCAGTCGTCGAGTAGACGTGCCGAGCATGGTCGGCTCGATGTTTGGTGCAAGTGAGTAGCGAGTTCTTCAGACGAAAATGACTCTTCATCGTAGATGTAATTTAGATCTGCCAGGATCAGTGCCGCCTTATGGAGATCTGAGTGATCTGCCTTAGCCGAACAGAGGCAGTGCTAGAAAACAAGAACTGAACTTGTTAATGCAGACATTATCTCTCCGAAAATAAAACTCGTAATCATTGAGGTAAAGACAAAACGAAACATGACTCACTCATGCAAAAAAACCCTCAATCCGTTGAAGTGTTAGTGCTGTGAGCTAAGTAGAAATTAATTATTTTTAGGGTTCCGTATTTCAAAAGTAAAAGGAACCCGGGATGACTTTATTGTCCGTCTGTCAACCCCGTTTTCTCAGGAACGCGTGAAAGTATTGAGTTGAAATTAACATCAAATACTCAAGTCCATAACCTCTTGGAGCTTCAATATAAGTAAAACTTATAAGTCAACGCAATCAAAAGTTACAGCCGTTTATGTCCGAATATTTTGCAATTTCCAAGCGAATCACATGCACACATAACCTATAAGTTACTTCCCCTAAGACCTAGAATCAAGATATTTGGCAGAACACAAGGTGTTACAATTATACGGAAATATTATTAATTAATATCAGACTATCTATAAAATTTATAAGAAACAAAGGTATAACCAAAACAAAGTCCTCTGAATTTAGTTACCTTAGGTACTAGGAATTCGTTTCAATGTCTCCTTACTGCCTAGGCTTATAGAACTCAAGAGAGCTGTTTTCCAGTACCAAAACACTTACCAAAATAGAATTCTCTTGAAATAACCCTGCCGTGCTCCGTTCCATCGCCAGAACCTATTTCCGACCCGGACACCCCACCTGAGGGGCTTTTTTAGCCTGAATCATTCATATGCTAATGCTCTGAATATTTGCTATAGAAAGCTATTGAGCGAAAATGTCGAAATGCCCAAACGGAACTGGAAAGGAATGATTTTCTGGTAGATTTATGGTGTAAATGCTTTGGGTTCAATGGGGTATCTATAAATGTTTTGGTGTGGATTTTAGCTTAAATAACGTGTGATCATAGGCGGGACAGACGGAAAGGAACTAAAGGTTTTAGAAAAGGTAGATCTGGGCTTTGGCAAACCAGTCAAAACAGCGGTATAATGTTTTGACTGGATTCACATTTTTTGCCGTGAATGGCAAACCCAAAGATCTTATGACCTTTGGGTCGATTTGGAGATAATGATAACTAACTGTACTCGCTCAAGCTTTCACAGGATTAAAGTCATTTACAACTGGATATTTACCATGATTTGAGTTTACATGTGCCTTGATCACGGATTTTTACTGGATGTCAAATTCATCAAAACAAACAACTTTTGTGATGACTGGCATAGATGTGCATGGACCTTTTCTTTTTTCGTAGAGCTTTATGAAATTGAAGGCAATGCATCTCACTCAAGCGAACCAGTAAATTGTTTTTCTTTCTTTCTCTTTATTTCGCACCTATTTCAAAGGTGTGTGAAGTATATTTTCCGCATAGATATAATCACCATTGGTCGCTAGAAGTCGCCTAGCTTATTGCAATCTAAATGACAGCTCAATGCCAGCATATTCCCACTAGGTATCTACCTACCTTATCTTATTCGTCATTCCCCTCAGCTTTAACTGACCCATTTAACTAACATCTCCAGTCACTCGCGCTAAGGCTCATAACAGTCTGATACTCGAAATATCTAGGTCGACTACAATCCATTGCTGCTCACGTCATATACGGCCTTGTCTTGATGACAATTATTGGACCTACACTGCCTATCCTCTGAAAGACCTCTTCTTTTAGCACAGAACTGACGACCGCGGTATCAATTTTTGTACATGGTTGTGGCCATGCACAAAGCTAATGGAATTAAGCACATTGAATTGTCTTGGGTCAGTAGAAGTAATTGCTGCAATTGCGGTTATACGAGTTGCATTGAGATGGACGGATACAATTTTGGAGAATAAAAGAATAAATACATAGTGCTGGACAATTCACATAGCGTCATCTAGCGAAAGTTCAGCAGAGCTTGTGTTATGAGTATTAGATGACTAATATACTTAATAAATACATTATATTTACATAGATAGATATTTTATTTTTATTATTATTTTTTAACATAGAAAACACCCAGAACATCCGGGACATATCTGCAGATCGTATAAATATTTGTCCCAAGGTGAAAATCGAACCCGCAACCTCCTGCGTCGCAGGCGGACCTTTGCCCGCTGCGCCACTGAGGTCGTCAAGAGTAAGAATTTAAGATAGACTTTTTGCCAAAAATATCACCGATATAAAACGACTCAATTTGGTACCTATCTTGTTCATGTCTGACTGTCAAAGAAACTTTACTATTCTTACCAACTAAGTTTTCATACATAAAGCTGACTTGTTAAAGATGCGTAGGGTGTTCGAATACCGCAGTGGCCAACAGCTTTATTCGGGCTATATTCAATTACCCAGTTAGGCCAATACTATGCCCCCGGCGCTTTGTACCCATCTCGAAATTGGCTATGTCCATCTTACTCTGCACCCATCTAAATTGCACTCTAACTTCAACGTTGAAAGGTGTAAAGTCTGATATCGATCTCTGGTCTTTGAAGTTGCAAGCCTTTGATTGGGTGGCCAAACGTTGCTTACCAATTACTTAGAGTAAGTGATTGTCTTATGCAAGGGTTCATGCTAATTTTGTGGTGGCGATTTACGCTTGAACTTGTGGCTCTGGATCTTGATTGTGCTTTGAGTGGATTAGGATCTAATACTTACTATTTAAAAGTTAGCTGTCTTCCAAAGACGCCGAAGATAACCGATCAGCACACATACCTACGTCCACTGCTTAACATGCCTTTCCCAAACAAAGGCCTTTTTGCCCAAAGATTAAATTTTCAACAAGACTCTCGGACGTTGAAACCAAAACCAAGGTAGATATTTGGTTTTACTCACTCCATTTATTGCTAGAAACTTTACAATCTCAAACGGCGAAATAAGTAGACCAGTTGTGCGATTACTCTAAAATATCCCATTCGATGGATCTCCATCCGGGGAGACTGGGTACCATACAAACAAGTACTGTGTAAACAATTTCGGTTTCCATCACATGGAACAAAAATATATACAAACAATTTTCTGGCTGGATTGAGTCGACTGACGAAGCTGCCAACGTCCTAATATTGCAAATGTTAAACTCAATTGTAATGTTTTATTTTATTTATTTGTTAATACTTGTGTTACTTATCGTTATAATTCGTAGATATGTTACTCAGTAGACTTTGTTTTGCTCGACTAAGTTTCATTACTGCAATGTATTTTCTGTTTGTAACTTTGAATCAGAATAACTGTAATTAAGCAAAAAAAAGTCAAATGTGATTAATACGACTATTGACTTTGACTTAGGTTATATCTTGGTGTAGACGTTAAAATTTCCGTCGTCGATCGGCTTCGCCGGCCAGAAAGTTGTATGTATTTTTAGGAGCATATTGGAAACTAAAATCGTTCATGCGCAGTTTCCCCGGATGGCCCATTCAATGGGGATGGGAGACTTTAGTGTAATCGCACGGCAGATTAAATGTACTATCCTATACAACGACCTCATCAAAAAACAATTATTTAGGAATGATAGCCACGTTATTAACCTTTCACTGACTGCTAACAGAAGCTAATTCAATAACAAAAACCAAAGCAATCCAAAGGTCGGCTTCAGTCCCCCACAATTCAATTATTTAATCATTAGGGACAAACAAAGAATCGACCTTCAAATTATAATCACATTTTGTTTGTTTGAGTTCCGAGTTGGACACTCCACAATAGATTCAGCTGGCTTTTGAAATAGAGCATCAGGAATTAGGTGCAGTTGGATATGGTATTATTTTCTAGGAGATTTTTGTTCGTTTTCTGCTAGGATTTATAATAACACTTTTATTGCCCAAGACGACCCACATACCCATCTACAGGTCCCTAGAGCGTCGGATGGTGCGGCTGCGAGTCTGTTATTTTATTTTATGTGTAGTGTTCCATAAAAAAATTCTTTCTTTCCGTCTTTCAAAAAGACAACATTACAAAAGACAAGTATTATGGGCGGCCTTATCGCTTAGAAGCAATCTCTACCAGACGATTGTTATTCTACTTCTAATTTGGTACTAGAAACAAATTAAGGAATAGTCTTTAATTTAATTCAGTTTTTTTATTAATTATATCAGCTTAACAAAAAAGATTACTAAAAATAATCCAGAAAATAAAATTGATTTCAGGAGCTGGTACTTAAATCACGATAATTTATTGTTACAAATTCAAAATTGGTAAGAACCATACTCGTATCTTTTGTGATTTGTAAGCACTTACAGACTTGTGACAAGGCAGACGTTACAGAAATAAATAAATAGTGCTGGACAATTCACACAGCATTATCTAGCTCCCTGCCTTATCGCTGTGTGGTACCGGCTTAGAATTTGCACCACCCCAACTCTTCCCGCGGAGTATAGTATTATAATATCTGTGCCGCAGGTGTCGCACGAGGCGACTAAGGGATATCCACCGGGGGCGGGCAGCAGCGCCCCCTGCAGAACAATTCTACCACCGAACTGCGATCCCCAACCCGCATGCCCAGCGTGGGGATTATGGGTACTACCCTATGTGATAAAAGCCAATAAGGCGCTTATCAGGGGGAGGCCTGCGTCCAGTAGTGGACCAATACAGGCTGTTGAGGTTGAGGTATCTAGCCCCAAGCTAAGCAGAGGTTGTGTTATGGGTACTTGATAACTGATATACTTAATACAATACACTACATAGATAGACATTTTTATTATACATAGAAAACACACACAAATACTGAGTAGAAGTGGCTTTTACATATAAAAAAATCTTTCATGATCTCGGAGGTTGAGGATACTTGTTGCGTAGATGCGGTATTATTTTGGAGCTTTGGAGCTTTTGGAGCTTACAACTTGGTTGTAGTCACTCACCGAGTTAAAAGCTCCAAAATAATACCGCATCTGTGCAACAAGTATTACAACCTCCAAGATCACGTAGCATAATAGATTTTTATTTGTAAGAGCCACTTATACTCAGTATTTGTGTAACTGACATCTGTTCCGGGTCCAGAACTTCCATTCTAGAGATAAAATTCCTTATTCTAAGGATTTCATGTCTCGTGGTCTAGACTAGGAATCTGGTCTGCAATTACATGGACATTGCTTTCTTGGTAATCCTACTAATACTATAAAGCCGAAAGTTTGTGAAATCTGAATTTTTGTAACCTAGGATCTTCAAAACTACTGAAGAGATCAAGATGAAATTTGGCGTACGTTTAGAGCAAAACCTAACTTAAATAAAAGGCTACATTATTATACTGAAAATACGCGTGCGAAGCCGTTGGCAGAAGCTAGTTGAAATATAAACTCGTTATGGGTTTCTCTCAACGCTTATGATAAAGTATGGTCGTGTACACTATCTACATTGAATGTACATTATCTGAACTGAACGCACAGAGACAGAATGTATAGAATACAATCAAATTGAAGATCTCTGCAAACGTTACGTGATTTTACTCGTCCCGGACGGTATTTAACAATTTTTCACATCGTAACATACAAAATACCTTAAGTAGTGAAATATACGTAACAGGAGCGTGGGCAGACAGTGCTTTTTCTTTTTTAATGAAAAAATTATCGCGTTCCGTCCAGGACGAATAAAATCACTATATGTATTCAGAGACCTTAAATCTGTCCATCAGACCGACAATGTATGGCTTGTGTGAACTCTTGAATTTGAATTTTGAATACTTTCTATTTCCTCACGGGCGCATTCTGATCAGACAGACGACCGACTGACGACCTCAGTGGCGCAGCAGGCGAGAGTCCGCCTGCGACGCAAGAGGTTGCGGGTTCAATTCCCGCCTCGGAACAAATTTGTGTACCATCTGCAGAAATTTGTTCCGTTGGTCTGGGTGTTTTCTATGTACAATTAAAAAATCTATCTATGTATACAATGTATTATGAAGCGATGCGTGACCCGCGAGAGCTGGTCAGTATCTGGCGCACCGCATCGGCATTGCCATACAGCGGGGCAATGCAGCCAGCGTCTTGGGGACGCTTCCGACTGGTAATTGATATGGATCAGTTGAGCTACATTGTTTGCAAAAGTCTGCAGTTAGCTCAATTGTTTCAATCGTAAATACTATTTCTAACTTATTTCTATTATTTTATTGTAATTTTCTATGTAATAAATATATCAGTTATCTAGTACCCATAACACAAGCTTTGAGTAGCTTACTTTGGTGCGGTGTGGATTGTCCAGCATTAGTTATTTATTTATTTATTATACTTTCAACTTCCCACAGGCGCATTCGGCTCAGAAAGATGGGCGTTCGATAGTCAACTGCTTTATTCGCCAACTGAGACAAAAAATCTGATAAGTTGTACTTGCTGCGTTATTTCTCTATTTAAATATTTTGGATTTTTTCTATTATTCATAGAAGACATTATTATTAATGAAATAGCACGCACGTGTCATTACCATAAGATAATAATTTCGTTACATTTTGATTGTGGGAACCATTTCACGGTGGTTAATGAGGCGGAACATTATGACCAGATGGTTTGCACGGAGACTCCATAAATAATGTTGTTTTTTTTGTGAATTAATGTGAAAAATCAAAACAGAGATATCAAATTAATGATAAGAGTTTATCTTATATCAAAATGTTATTGAAAAAGTTACTGTTAGTTATATCAAAAGCCCATCACTAGACACTACTTCTTTGTGGGTGCCCTACTACTGGGAATAATATAGGTGCCCTAAATGTGGTGCTAATAAAATTGGTGCCCTAAATGAGAATACTCCGATTGTTTGAATTTACACCATGAAACAAAAGAGATACGGCACAGCGATTAGTATTATGGCAACCCTGTCCGTGTGCTGTCTGGTTTTAATTTCGAACCCTACTTCAGTTTACTCGCTTCAATATTCTCCCCGAAAATAAATACCAAGCCATAAACAACATCAAGTTTAAAATTGTTGAAAATTATTTGCAACTATCAGCACCCAGACCGTAATTTCAGTGACCTCGCAAGATGTTAAAGCCGCAGCCAAGCACCGATTCCCTTCACACCAACCGGAGTCCGATCCATTGATCATTCTCAGCCTGCACACGTCCAGTGCTGGAAGTAGGTCTCCCCAAACGCCACCACGAATAGCGGTCCTGAGCCACCTCCATCCACCAACTCCCCAACTCCCCCCGACCGCTGCAATGTGGTATCCGATCCATTATGGATAAGCAATGCTCTCTTTTCATCTGTAATTGATCGATATGTTGATATGCTTGGCGTTAATGTTGTTTTTTGTTTTCGTTTTTTTACTTGCTTATTTTTGCCTTCGACTTTACTCGAGGGCTTTGGGTACGCTTTGTTGTAGGTACTAGGTGTGTTCTTTTATTTCTTTATGTTATTTTATTTTTAGTTTTTTTACATTCTTATAATTATGTAGGTATTGGTGCAAGATTATATCGTTATTCGAAGTTTCTTAGGTGTTGTATCTGTCTTAAAATGATATAGACAATTTTTACATGATGCAGATAAAGAAGGGATCCATTTTTCTTAACGCGTTCACTGCCAAGCATCAGTGATGCACCCCCCGGGGGCACGTCACTGTGCAACGAAGGGTTCTACAAAACCGTGTGCGTCAGTGGCAGTCAGAGTGTTGGGGTAAGAAAAGAACCGCATTATTATTTTTGTGATTTTGAGTTTTCATGTGACCAGTCAGACATTCATTACTACCCTTCGAGAAAAGACTAACGTTCAATAATTTAATTGTTTAGAAAAAAAAACCGTAAAATAAATTTCACACTGTTTTTAAGTTTTGCAAGATAAATACTCATCCCTCAGATTTTTTTTGGGACCATATCGAAATCATTCTCTTACAGTGAAAAATTTTTAAAAATCTCTCCAAAACTAACGTAAAATTGACGAAGAAATTGACGAACAAACATCAAATTTAATAAAACATACATACAGATGAACATAGGACCTCTTTTTTTCAAAGTCGGTTAAAAATGATGACATTCTAAAGGTACGAGTTGGCAACGGACGACATGAGGCAGCAGCGGACGACGTGTCGCAGCGACACTACTAGTTTCTATTTATTTCTAAATCAAATAATATCTCAAAAACTTTCTACTTCGACGGGACTTGAACCCGCATCCTTCCGTCAGTACCGGAACGTGTTAACCAACTACACCACGAGGTCAAGTGACGTGGAGTCGAAAATCTCTGCGACTTCCTACGGATTCTAGCTCCGTTAGCTCCACCTACAGGGGAAACATTTGAAGTTTATCAAACCAATCCTGTTCAAAGACTAAAGTTACATTTAGTTCGTTTGACGAGAGGTGTCGCGTTGCTTGATTCTAAGGTTTTTTGTTATTATAGTGCGTAACCCCACACTCAGGGTAATTTCTAAATAAACAAATAAATAAATAATGGTGGACAATTCACACAGCATTATGTAGCCCCAAATTAAGCAGATCTTGTGTTATGGGTACTAGATAACTGATATACTTAATACAATACACTACTTATATAGATATTTTTTTATTATACATAGAAAATACCCAGACCAACGGAACAAATTTCTGCAGATCGTACACATAAATTAAAAAAAATATGTGTATTTCTATGAAATTCCCTCCGTAGTTATTGACACGTCGTCCGCTGCTGCCTCATGGCGTCCGCTGCCAACTCGTACCTTTACGTTTTGATTTGGTTCAAGTTTACAGATACCCTAATTTTCGACAGACATACAGTATTAACAACCACTTTCTATATTAAATGCCGTCTCGGGCTACCATTAATAAATTATCAGTTAAACATCTGTATAATACTGTCGTGACTCAGCAGTTTTTGTGCGTATCATGATATTTGGACGAACACGGAAATAATGGATGAATGTTTTGTCAGAAAAAGTTGTTGGGGATCCGATATACTGTAATGGAACGTCGTTAGGAATTGACCATCATGTGGTTTTCTATGTAGTATAATAAATTAATGTATTACTCATAATAAATCACTACATAGTATAAAACAAAATCGCTTCCTGTCTGTCTGTCTGTTCCTATGTATGTATCTTTGAAACTACGCAACGGATTTGATGCGGTTTTTTTATTAGATAGAGTGATTTAAGAGAAAGTTTTAAATGTATAATACATGCAAAATATATTAGAGAAATTCAGATAATTTTAGAGGTTTCTAATGTGATGTCGTTATTAAACACATTTGTTTGCGCTTACATTGCAATCGCTGGCTGAACCCTATGAGATAGATCAAAATAATGTACTACAGTATTGTAAACCTTAAAAAGGTCTACAAAAAGTCTGCGATGGTATATGTCTATCTCTTATGGATAATCCACAATAACCATTTTTTATCCTTTACTTTTTACGAAAAATACCTAATGGCTTATTTACGAAGCGATTTTAAGCAATACAGCATTAATCCTTATCCAATTAAGTATGTACCTTAAATAGATTGTGCGTTTAATATTGATCAATACGGCCATTTACAGCGTGTAATTTAAATGAATATTTTCGAAGACATTTTAGATTTAAATGCAGGGACATAGCGGTTGCGGCGGTACCGGCCGGGGGGCCGATTCTGTAGTATATTTAGTATCAGCATTGCACCCGTGCGGAGCCGGGGCGGGTCGCTAGTAAATATTAATTAGGCTAGACGATGATCTGTATTTAATGCCTACACTAATAATATCCCACGAATCTAATCACTAATAATTAAAAACGTGAAAGTTGGAATAGATGTATACTCGTACTTAGATCAATGTTTGTCATTTCTTCACATCAAAAACTACAGAACGAATCAGGCTGAAATTTTGCCTCTAACTGAAACCCTGGAATAAAAAACACACTTGTTATCCCATAAATCAGTTCCCATGGGATAGAAATAACCTTTGAATGTTACCATAGAAACGAAAACGGCAAGTAAATTCCGTTCTCGTTACTGGTTATCAAGAAAGAAAAAAATCCATGTTCTTAATCAAAGATCAGTTACGAACGTGGACTAAAGAGAAACAACGCGTGCGAAGCCCCGGGCGGATAGGTACTAGTTTTAAAAAAAAAACCAACAAGCCAACAAACTGAAAGACTTTATAAACAATTTTATAGCAAGAAATCTCATAAAATTTACCCATTCCAATTCAATTTCCTCACAAAGGCCAAAAGTATAAAACAGTGGTTGACTTTTTTGCCGAAATTCAATTAAATTGTTCAGTGACTCCAATATTTACGACACACAGGTCAAAGAACACAAGTGAAACTATACACGTACAAATTTCAATTCGCAATGTCCCCGCAAAAACGGGAGCAAACACTGCCCTATATGTGGGATGTGGTGTGGAAGAAACCATAGTTTGTAGGTAGCCATGCGAGAGATAGACGTTTCACTGGTGGGTTTTGGTCCATGATATGAGGAAATTATGAAATAGGAAGAAGGATGGAGTGAGTATAAAAAGTATGAAGATTCAGACTTATTTTATAACTAGCTGCATTCTTACTACCCATTGTCCTATTACCCGTTTTCCCGTAGGAATGATGCATTTTCCCGCAGTAAAAAGTACCCTATGTTCATAGAAATAATGTGGGCTTCTAATGGTAAAAGAATTTTTCAAATCTGTCCAGTAGTTTCGGAGCCTATTCAAAACAAACAAACTAACAATCAAATCTTTTCTGTTTATAATATTAGTATAGATTGATTAATTTATGAAGTTGAAGCGAATGATGATATCCTAAATGAAAATGATGAAAAGGAAAGAATGATGAAATGGAAAAATTATGATATGGGATGTAAGCGTTTCAATGTGTGCCTTGTTTAAGGAATGGCAGCGCTTTATACACTCTTTTTACTTTGAAAGTTAGAGTCTGAGGATGGCACAGGACCCGTTTACTGGATTTTATAATTTGGTTCGCTCCACGTCTACTTTTAGAAGCTCCTTGCAGTTCGACCGCTTTTCGAGTACAATCACAAATTTTTGTTTTCCATCTGATATTCTAATATAACTCTGCCTTTCACTATTCATTAGTGGGCTTTTTGTTACTTTGCCGTGGAGGTTACGAACTGACTGAAAAGATGTATGAGAAAAAAGATTAATAATTATTAATGTATCTTTTAGAAAAAAGAAAAAGCGTCATATTACTCACAGTTTGATTACAGCCTGATCTTATATTAGTTACTAAGTCCTACTATTAAAAGTCCTTACAAAATTAAATGAATTATAACAAAAAAATAATACACAGCGGCCAGTCTCAACTGAAGCTAACCAAGTGCGTTTCTGTGTAGGGCATTTGTGGCAAAATGTGTGCGTAAACGCAAGCTCTTTATTCCCCCACTCTCTTATTCCGAATGGAAGAATGAACTGATCTGAACACCACCAACTTTCTTACTATAGCAGGATTCGTTTGGGCCGAAGTCCCATTTTGGGTCTGGGTACCACGTTGACAACTCAAAACTTGTCTTCAGGTCAGTCAAACTAAAGTGATACAAACCTAGAACCACTACAAGATACGCAACAGTTACTGTAAACAAAGCTAGTATAAAATATGTACCGTACATATAGGAGCAAATTTATTGGAAACCGCACTCGCGAATGGACGCATGCATGTTGGAGCATGCACTCAATTGGGCATTACTATCGGTTGTTCGATTTATTTTATAGTTTTATTGCTAGCATTTTGTATCACAGGTTTTGTGCGATGAAATCTATGTTGCAGGTTCATGAGAAATAAATACCTACTATAGTGTGTAATATGTGTGGTCTACCCACACAACTGGCGGATCGCTGTAGAACCATGTCACAGTAAAAACGCCAAAAAAGGCGTTTGTTACTGTGTTTGGCGTTTGTTTTCTTATTGTGTCAAGGTTCTACAGAGACCCGCCAGTTATGTGGTCTACCTATAGTACATAGGCATATAGTCATGACAAACCAAAACGTTCAGAGTTACTACATGACTCTTGGACGTTTTAGTTTTAACTGTTGGCCCACTTGTAAATAAATAAAAAAATCATATTAGCCTATGTTTTTTGCGAGGTGATGTCTTAAGCTTGTCGCACACATGGAAAGCACCGCTGCCCACGGCACAAAAATGTGCACTATTCATAACATTTAGATCCATTTTGTATTGACGGCATCTGATGACAAACACTTCGCGGGGTACTCGTTTGTGGAAAGCCAATTTTATTATTTTAATATGTATCTATTATGTAAAATGGTTTTGCGCTAGGGAAATTTAGTAATTTATTTAGTAACTAGCTGCATTCTTACTACCCGTTGTCCTTTTACCCGTTTTCCCGTATGTATGAAGCATTTTCCCGCGGTAAAAAGTAGCTTAATATGTTCATCATGAATAATGTGCGCTTGTATGGTAAAAAAAAAATTCAAAAAAAAAATTGGTCCAGTAGTTTCGGAGCCTATTCAATAAAAACAAACAATCAAATCTTTCCTCTTTATAATATTAGTATAGACTATTGGATTTCGATGATGCCCGCAGTAGTGTTTCTATTATTAAATGCACATTTTTGTTGTCTGTGGTAGCGGTATTACAATAATGTGCGCAGAGCTTTAACCTACAGTACTTATTTGTAGCCAATATATAATATAAACGGCCTGAAGTTATGTTAATAGGGTTACCACAATCTTTTTGAGCTTACGCTGCGCATTGTTCCGAAAAGCTTGTAGCGCTGACTTTCAGTTCACCCCTACCTGGTGCTGTTTGGCTAAATTACAAACGCGTTCCAAACTATTATAATTGCATGTAACCTGGTAGGTCCTCTACATGCAAAACAACCGCACATCGTACATGGCAATAGCTCGTAGTTTCCACTACAAAGGCTGTCGTAAACCGCAGTGTTCGGATTCAAAGTGACCAGCTTTGCGCCAATAGAGCTGATTGGAGGCTCTCTGTTTACAATAGAAGTTATCCTGCTGATATGTGAGTGTGTCCCTTCTAATTTATAGTTGGATCTGAAAAAATATTTCAAACACACACAAAACATAAGGTGTATTATACTATGTAACTTAAGGCTGAACGAGTCGCTTATCTCTCCACACAAACGTGGAAGGGTAACTACAACGCTGTTTAATGTTGACCATCCAAAACTAAGAATAATATCAAAATTTATCTCGTCATTATCTATGTCTTTATACACCCGAAACCGTAAAAAAAATTAATGAAAAAAATACATGCTTCTAAAGTTTCGTATTTTAACTCCGATTGTAGCCCAACTTTGGGCGAAAATAAATAACTTACGGAAAAAGAAAACTCTTAAGTAAAGCCCGTACAGACATAGTTTAGTTATTCAAAAGTTGTAATAAATTATTTTGAAAAGACACTCTCAATAGTTTTTCTATAATAATTAATAACCCTTGTGATAAAAGTCTTTTCTCATTTCTGCGCGACCGTTTTACGAATAAATTTATTTGCCTTTCATCAAGCGCGCGAGAATGTCTATTATGTCAGATGAGATGGCATACATTTAGGCCGCGACCACTGATGAGTTGGACGGACGACTCGGGCAGCCTTAGAATATAACTTAGGCCTAAGCTTTATTAAAGCTTTGTGCCAGCTAATATATCTACTAAACATGAAATAAAACGTCAATTGCAAGTTATGAAACTGCGACTCGGCTAACGTATTGAGAACGCCAGCCGGCCAGGTGGGATGACGGTCTGCGAAAGACTGCAGACAGGTGCTGGATGTGGTAAACTGAAGAAAGGTATGGCCCAACGGTTAGCGGTTCTGCGAGCTATATGGCCTGCCCATCGCCATTTCAGCAATCCGAGAAACCTGCTAACTCCGAGACCAAAGCCGGTTCCTCTGGTTCTTCTACGGATTTCCGTATTCCGCATCGCGTAGAGAAACTCCAAGCATAGCTCTCTCTAAAGCTGGCTGAGCGACTTTGAGCTTATGCACAAGGCATTATAGTCAGCGTTTGGGGGAGTCCTATGCTCAGCAGTGGACGCTTACAGACTTATGATGATGATGATGGTGACACCATTATAAGATCTTACAAATTCTGTCTCACGCTACCCGCACTGTCTAATTACTATAAATAGAACATTTCCCAGTGTATCATAGGAATGGACCAAGGAAGGCATTTGCGATTAAAACCGAGGGTGGTATTGACTCAGTCTGTAAGCACCATGTGAAGATTCAGCCGCCAGCCATTAGGCTCTTTGAGAACGGTCAGATGGACGGGTTATGTGAGATGCTGCATTTATAAAGCAGTTCAAATTGGTAAGTATAAAATTTTATCTGAGCGTCTAGATCGGTCGAAGTGACGCATGACCCGAGAGCTGGTGAGTAGCTGGCCTTGGAATATCACACTAATGCTAATTATAAATGCGAAAGTTTGGATGAATGGATGGACGGATGGATTTTTGTTACCTCTTCACGCCAAAATTACTGAACGGATCGGGCTGAAATTTACCATATACTTTTTATCTCCTAAAACAGTTCCCATGGGATAGAAATCACCTTTAAACGTTTCCATAGAAACAACGCGTGCCAAGCCTCCGCGGCTTCGCACGCGTTGTTTCAATAAACTAGTTGGTAATAATTGACAAAGAAATCGAATGTAAAATTTAACTTCTCTAGCTCACCTATTCAAAATTAGCTCATGCTACATAACCACATCCGAAAACTGAAGTCCTGTGTCGGTGTTTATCGCGATCTGAGCTGCAAGCGCGCGCCCGGAGCCAGCGCGGAATCCATATACCGGAGACCTTTGTGTGGTGTGATTTACAGGCTTGTGGCGGGTGCTTCCCCTTGGGCGGGTGAAGACTGGACTACCGTTTTTATAACCCTCATCCGTTGGTAGTCGGGTAAAAAGTAACGTACGACTTACCATACTTGTTTTTCTTTTGTTGAATGTTTCTTGATTATATTAAATGTGTATTCGGATGAACGGACAAAGATGTTTGAAGATTTTTGTATCTAACACCGGCAACTACTTTGTTTTCAGGGTTTCGAGATCGGAGTACGGTTTCGAAACCCTTATGGTCTCAGCATCTACCGCAGCTATTAACTTGAAATTTAAAATAATAATACATATGCGCTTGCACACGTGTGAAGAAAATAAATGAAAAATGAAAATTTTCCTTACAAATTGTGATGCCGAAATTTTAAAAGAGATGTACAAAGTTAAGTGGGGTATCAAATGAATGGTATTAGTATGTACATTTAAAAACAGTTATTAAAATTTCTGAGTTTCATACTTTTCGAAATATTTTGAAAAAAGTCGAAAAATTTACGGTAATAGGGATTACCGATGCATGCAGAGAGATCCATCTGAAATTTAGATTGGTACCTACTATTTTTAGGTATTCATTGAATTGCGAAGTCTCTAACCGCTACCTTTAGTACATATTTTTTGTATAATTGACTAACGTTCGAAACCCTCAGCGCGCGAGTTACACTCGTACTTGACTTATCTTGTTTTTTTAATCGCGGCTTACAATGAATGTGAAATTATATTTGGATAGAGGAAACTAATACAAATGAAAGTGTCAACAACGTTGTACAAAAAAAGATATTCACATACGAAAGTAGCTAGTGCTCTTATTATTCTTATGTGAATTTATGGGAAACCTAAAAAAATAACAGAGTGGCATCTGATGTTAGGGTCAAAATCTTCAAACCCCTTTGTTTAACCGCGCCTATATGAAACAACCAGAAGTGGGTATAGTAAGAGATGGACAGGTAAAGCAAATGACCTAAAAAGAACTTGTCCTTTATCGTCAAAACCAAATGGGCCCATATATACGGCTTAGATAGCAATTATCGTTCTACGGTGCCAAGTGTCTTGTTCGGAACTAAAGAAGTAAAGATACATCTGATCCATAAGCATCGATCAACTTGAACCACACAACGATTACATTGAAAACTAGCTTTATCACATGTCACTGATTCAAATTCCCGTCCCGTTGCGAAACGTAACATAAACGGACGCCGATAGTGTGGAGTTGCCTTTAGAAACCTTTATTAGCTGAATGGAGCGGAAGATTGTAATGGTTTTAGGTGCTGGAAACTGTTTACGTTTGTGTAAGGCTTTGGGAAGGATTTTCTTGCTGAATTTCCTCGAGAATTTCGAAGAGAATACGGTTGAACTTAAAATACTTGTGCTTTGGTTTTGGTTTTGGAATTTTTTTTCTATCAATATCCATTGATGGTATTTATTTTATCAATCATATAATATCTAAACATTTACTTACATTATTATCTTATATATTTGAATCCTCAAACCTACTTTGCAAATATAAAACACCAATTTTGACTAATGCGATCAGAGAGTTGATTTATTGAATTTCACAGAGAGAGATTATAAAGCGCTTTGGTAAAATATAATTATAATTAAAACCAGGTTCTTATAAAGATAAAAGTTTATCCTTCCTCAATAATTCACATACCGTACATCTTACATCAAAAATATACCTATAACAGCGAACATCACTATAAACGCTGACACCTTCAACCCAACACCACTATTTCCTTCATTTTCCTCCGGAGAAACCCCTAAAACCCCTAAAAGTTTCCCCTGTTTAATCATCTCTATAACTGAGTCCATGGTTTCTTCACCAGTCGCCTGGATCTGATCTGCTGGGAGGAGGAACCCGTGGGTTCCCGTGTCGCGGAGTTCGTAGCAGTAAACTAGAGGGGGCTTGATCCTCTCTTTTACCCAGTCATCAGCGGCGCCGCTAGCTTCATCTACGAAAAAATATATATTATAGTAGATTTTTGTACAAAATTTTGGGTGGATGAATGTCACAAAATAAATTAATAAAAGAAACAATGCTTGACAATTCACACAACATAATCTAGCCGTAAAATAAACAAAGCTGGTGTTCTGGGTAAATTATTATAGGTACTCTACAAAGATATCACACTAATATTATAAATGCGAAAGTTTGGATGGATAGATGGGTGGATGGATGTTTGTTGCCTCTTCACGCCAAAACTACAGAACGGATCGGGCTGAAATTTTGCACACAGGTAATTCTAATCCTGGAATCAAACATAGGCTACTTTTTATCCCATAAATCAGTTCCCATGGGATAGAAATCACCTTTAAACGTATCCATAGAAACAACGCGTGCGAATATATACTTTTTTAATTTGTATACTTTTTTATACATAGAAAAACCCAGAACACCCGCAACAAATAAATGCAGATGTAGCTCAGTAAATTTTAATTAATTAATTAAATATACTTACATATAACCTCAGCACTGCTCCCAGTAACGTATTGTGTTTCGTACCTGACTGACAACGCTTCAATCGCAAGTTTTCCTACGCTAAGCTGAAACAACATTATCATCAGTATTTGATGTAGGTACCTGTATCTACGTATGCCTATTTTTGTGGCATTCGGTGCGTAAGGCTATCAACACACTGCAACGCACCACGCTGCATCTTGCGTGAATGCGTGTTCTAACATTGCTTGTAAGTATTTCCGTTTGTATAGAGAACACGCCCAGTCCAACACACAGAAAATGCATCCACGCGCGTACATGCAGATCACGCGCTCAAGCGCGGAAAAACATGCATCCTCGTGCGTAGGTGCGGGCGAGATGCAAGGTATGGCACACCGAGTCCCGCAGTGCCGTGCGAGATTTTGGAAGGGCTTGAATGAAATGACTCAGAGCCGCCGTGAATCCACAAAACGCAACTACGCGCGTGAGTGCGTAAAAAACCCGCACGATGATGCAGATCTGCACTCCCGCAAGTACGCGTTTAGGTGCGTCGACACGCAACATGCAGTTATGTCTGGGATTTGTTAGCGGTTCGTCCAAAACTCATTTAGTCCAAAACGCGTTTCGTCCAAAAAGCGTTTCGTCCAATAGGTGGTTCGTCAGGAATCCATGCGCCGTTCGTCCAATTCTTAATATGTATGTAAATGTGTTTTACTTTAGAACAAAATAGTTTACGTTTCATGTTACAGGAAGTGATATTATATAGATACATAGGTATTGCATTATGATAGCATAATTCAAGTACAGAACTACAAAAAAACTCAAATGAAAACTTACAGCCTCATCATAGTTAGCTAGATGCTCCGTAGTATTTCCAAAGGGTATCAACAACATTTGACCAAACGAGTGGAATGTCAGATAAATGTCAATCTGGTTTCCAATGGAGCTGATGAATCTGGACAAATGGAGTGTCTCAGGCTCGGAGAATGGACCAGGCCCCGCGAATACGTCCGATGCTGGATTTAGACTGGCTCCGACAACTATAAAATATCAACGTATTATTAGTACTAGCGAGGAATACCTATGACAAAACTTGGATTTAGGGGTCATTGTGGTAACTAATTGCTTTACTGTGACAATGGTATCGTCGCAGAATCACCACGTAAAATACAAAGATGAAAAATAATAATACTAATAGATTCAGGCGTTACTTAGCAGAAATCCATTGCCCAGTAATAGTAGTGGCCGTTTTGTATTGCGTAAGTCTGTTTTTTACCTTTTCTCATTGCAAGTGAGAGCAATTTGTGGGAGGGAGGTACACGCGAATCACATTTTGTTGGATCTTGTCGGAGGAGGTTTTTCGCGGAATTGTTACTCAATATTGTTTTATTCTATGAAAAAAACTAAAGATATTGCGTGCGGTATATATTTGCGCGAAGAAATTATTAGAATCGTTCTAGATTGGTTTCAACCTCAACTCTTTTGATGTGCGCCAGTGTAGTTGCTTTCATCTAAGATAACATACCAATACATACGTATCTATGGTGGTGACACTGCGACTAAAAACTGTCTTAGTAAAACGATACAGACTGAGACTGAGATGCATGGACGGACCAGGGCCGCGATCACGGTGTGGTAAGGCACGGCATTACGGCTCAAACGTCGGCCTGTGAACGCGCACCCGAACGTTTCAACTGCTATCGTTTGAGCCGTAATGCCGTGCCTTACCACCAATCGCCCTCCAGGAGGAGGATTTTGCCTAGCAGTGGGCCAATAGCAATTTTGCAACTACCGTGAGTTGTCAGCTGTGTGTTGTGTTATCTTACACACGTGTAAGATGCAGAAATCGTGTAAAAGAAAAATATTTTGTGAAACGTTACGTTACAAGTAGTCAGGTAAAATTAATCAGACATAACGCGGTAGAAACGTAGGGAAAATAATAACAAAAGGTATGCGTTAAATACCCGATAAAATCATTAAATAGATTTTAATCGAGTTAAAAAAATATAATTCTATAAAAAAACACTATTAAGTGTAATTACCTAATTACTTACCCATCCAATTATTATTCCAATTTCTGTTGAGATCAACACCAAAGTTATTCCCATAAGGTTGTCTGTTCTTGCGCCACATCCTAAACTGAAATAAATTTACAATTATTTGACACATTCTAAACCTAGGAAACGGAAATATAGTCTTGATGTTAGAAGGCTCAAATAACCCTGAATTATTTTACAAACCGATTCATGAGTCCATACGTATCCATCAGGGTTTGTTACAGGAAAAATGTACCAATCGTATTCAGCTGTAGCATTCACAATCGCTTCATCAGTACTAGTTAGAAGCTCATTAGTGATGAAGCAGACTGTAGCTGGTGATATCCATTCTCTTGCATGAATTCCACCTTCCATAAATATCACTCTGTTATCATCGCCACCATGGGATATCTTAATTCCCTTTAACGGTCTGCCTTCGAAAGATGTGCCAATCGTAAGAGGTGTTACTACGTCAGGATACGTTGTTGCTAGGTCATCTAACCAATCGTTTATTTGGTCGTTGGTGTAATAGTTGTTCCATGTCATGCTTTTGGGGTCACCTCTAGTGTAAGCTTTGGGTATTTCTTTATCTATTGCACTGAAATAAATAAGTTCATCATATTGACAATAGCAAACCACGATGAAAACATTCTCAAATTACAAATCATTTTGGTACTACGTTTGTATGGGAAATTCATCCGTCGCCGGACCCTTAACTTGGGATTCAGATTACCGGAACTTAGTGCTCTTATATTTTTGTAAATACATACCTATTTTTACATTCAAATCACCCAAACCTCAAATAAAACTGTTCAAATTTCCCCACGGGAATTGAACCCCCAACTTTCTGCTTTTCAGGCGGACTTTGACCCACTGCACCAAAAATCTGTTGTTTATATTACCTGCACTAACTCTCAAGAAGCTATATATAAGTAATAGTTTGAGTTCGTGGCAAACAAAATAATTCTCAATTAACACCGGGTTGCTGGAGTCGATAATGACGCACTGACGCCGACGTGGCGAGCATTTATAAATGACTTCAAAAAAGGAGGAGGTTCTCAATTCGTCTGTATGTTCAGTATCAAACTGGTATTCTTGGCGACTCTATGACTGAAAGGGTGTGTATATGTATAATTGCACCCATAGCCATATTACGTTGACACATTTTTTTTTGTTGATGAAGCGAATATTTTTGTTTTAGTAGACTTGTTTTAGACGAATTGTTTTAGTCGAATTTTCGACAAATCAGATGACTGATATACATTACATAAATAGATATTTTTTATTATACATACAAAATAAGTTGCATTGAGAGTACAATATCATAGAAAATATTTTAAGAAATAGCAAGCAAATTTTGAATAACAAATAGAAAAGTAAATACTCACTCTTGAATATTTGGCATTGAAATTTCAAATTTTATTCCATTTCCTCTGAGCAAACCTTCCAAATCTCTTTTGTATTCAGGACCCGATAAAACGTTGACGTATCCTTTAGACGAAGTTGGTTCGCTCCAAAAATCATAGCGCAGATCGGTGTTATGAAGATTTTTGAGTAACGTTATTTGATTGGCACCTTTTGGTATTATTTTGTAAAGCGTGTAGTTATCAAATCGAAATTTTTCAGCGCCACATGCTAGGACTGCTGTTATAAAAAATACGAGAGCTATTTTTAACATTTTGTGTGTTTTTGAGATAAACGGCACAGTTCGTTTAAACCTGGCACGTTGTTACACACATCGATTTTATATGCTTTGATATCAATCGTTATCGTCTGTGAAAAACTTGTTATCATTGGTTAATCCTATTAACTACTTCGATAACACAAAACTATCTGTATCGTCTGCGACAACTTGTACTATATTACCTATAAGCAGATGACGTCACGTTAATAATTATAGCAATATGCATGCCATTTGTATCCTAATTGGATTTCATAGCTTTTTTATATTAAACCAATTAGAATTTTGTAATAAATTTTGCTATAATTACATTAATGTCGTATGAATAAACAAATATTAAATTAAAACAGATACTCATTGTGGGATTCAAAGCTTTATTAATAAAATACAGTTAATAAAAGAACAATCATCAAACAATCAGCAGGAGTCACAAGTCCACCAGCCGGATTGTTACCGTCTTCATTCTATGATGACGGGTCATTGACTTAATTGTCACTACCACCAATGTCAGTACCACCATTGTCACTGACCGCGATGATTCCAAATCTTTTCCCTTGGTGAATGATCTCCAATACCGAATCCATGGTCTCCAATCCACTAGGATAGATTTGGTCTGCTGGTAGAAGGAATCCAAATTGACCTCTGTCGCGTAGTTCATAGCAGTAGACCAGAGGGACCTTTAGTTGCTCCTTGACCCAGTCCACACTGCCACCAGTTGCTTGATCTGCAACGAAATGATCATAAGTTACAGAATACAAGTTAAATTTAAAGTAGAATATGACGGCTCATCATAATTTTGGTTTAATCTTTTACCATGAAAATTAAATACGATACCATAACATGTAAATATGATACGTATCAATCAGTTATCTAATACCCACAACACAAGCTCTACGTAATTAAAGCTATTATGATGCTGAGTGAATTATCCAGCATAATTTTTTTAATTAATTTTCAGTAAAGGAAAGTAGGTACTCACAAATAGCTTCAGCAATATTGCCAGTCACCATTTGTGTCCCAAAACGTACAGAAAGAGCTCCCATAGCACGCCGACCGACGTTTATCTACAGCGAAGGGGAAATATTTATTCAGTATAAAGTAAAGTACAATCAGTATTATTTAATATTAACAAAAATATAATCTAAAACTAGAAACTCGCAGTAGCACCCTGGAAAAAAAAAATATTATGGTGTGGTGCGGGAATGTGGTGGGTTTGGATAAATGGTTTTCAATAAAACTTTTGCTTGTGAGCAAGCAACAGTTCCTTGATATTAGAGACTTTGACAACTTCGAAAAAGCCGCTCTTGGACCCGTTCTCGACCGAAAATGATCTACACAGACTTTTATAAACACAATTAGCCTGAAGTGTCCCACCGCTGAGCAAAGGTAGCCTTAGGTCTCACCATTCCGGTTCAGAACCGATTAAACTATTAACTACAATAGAAACCTGTGCCGCTGAGCCTTATCCAGGGAGTGATAGATTCTCATCACAATTGGAATATTGTTTATTTATTTAAAGTGGATAGATTTACATTGCGCGAGTCATTATTTTTTTTTGTAAATCTGCGTTTTACAGGCAGTGAAAAAGTTATTTGCCACAAATTATCCGAGGATAAAAATCTTAAATTCCAAATGCAAGCCAGGTAATTTCAATGCTTGATGAAATTATCAAACTCACAGCTTCATTGTAATTTGCCAGAGGCTCAGTGGTGTTGCCAAACGGCAACAAAAGCAGTTGACTGAAAGAGTGGAAGGACAGGTAGATGTCAATCTTGTCTCCGATAGACCTGATGAAAGAGGAAAGCTGCCTGGTTTCCGGCTCAGAGAAGGGTCCTTCTCCGGCGTAGGTGTCTGATGCGGGGTTGGTACTGGCGCCAACAACTGAAATGACATAGATTAAACTTAGATCAATAACTCAAACAGTAATCTTCGACGGTATAGGTGGTTGAATTGATTAGTTTTTTTACCCGACTGGGTTGGATTGATCTACTAGTGGTTCTAGAAAAGCTTAGCTCTAAACTAGCTACAAAGCTTTACAGACCGCGTTTTCTGTGGACAGGTAGGAGCATGAATCTAATTTGTAATGTTTGTTATGTAAAATACGCTACCACTACCGTGTCAAATCATTCAGTGACAAAGGAAAAGGTTTTGTAGTTCTGAAAATCTAGTTTATTCTGCTGAATGTTTTGAACTCAATTTTAACATCTTCATTCGAATTGACGACCTCCGTGGCGCAGCGGGCGAAGGTCCGCCTGCGACGCAGGAGGTTGCGGGTTCGAATCCCGCTTCGGAACATATTTGTGAACGATCTGCAGAAATTTGTTCCGTTGGTCTGGGTGTTTTCTATGTATAATAAAAAAATATCTATCTATGTAGTGTATTGTATTATGTATATCAGTTATCTAGTACCCATAACACAAGCTCTGCTTAGCTTGGGGCTAGATAATGCTAAGATGTCCAGTGATGTGTGAATTGTCCAGCATTATTTATTTATTTATTCATAATCACACTTACCTAACCAGTTATTATTCCAGTTTCTGTTTAAGTCGATTCCGAAGTTATTACCAACTGGTCGCCTGTTTTTACGCCACATTCGGAACTGTAACAGAAATTTTTTGAATAAAATAAAAACATGAGCATGTTTGCATTGTCATCTTCTATTCTTATTCTTATTCTATCTTATTCAGACTTTTTGGGCTATATGTGTCTCTAGATTACTGCAATTTAATTTAAAAACAATAATTAAAAATAAAACTTTCTTACCTCATCATGAGTCCAAACGTAACCATCAGGGTTAGTAACAGGGAAGATGTACCAATCAAAATCCCTTGCAGCTGCTTTAATCTCTTCATCATCATTAGTCAGAAGTTCATTTGTTATAAAACAAACTGTCGCTGGTGAGATCCATTCCCTTGAATGAATTCCACCTTCAAGAAAAATCACTCTCTTCCCTTCACCGTGTGAAATTTTAAGTCCTCTAATAGGGCGACCTTCGAAGGATACTCCACCGACAAGACTAGTGACGATGTCAGGGAATGCGGTGACGAGGTCATCCATCCAAGCGTTGATTTCATCATTTTTGTAATAGGCATCCCATGTCATGCTTCTGATGTTTCCTCTGGTGTAAGTTTTGACTGTTTCTTTGTCAATTGCTCTGTAATGAATGGCATAATTTTAATTATCGATGAAAATTGCGTTGTAGAAGTCTTTTATTCTGTCTCCATAATGATACACAAACGCTCTGGCGTCTTAACGTCAAAATACAAAATTATCTAGCAAAACACGAAATTTTAGGTTAGGTATTTCAAAAAACTTACTCTTGAATATTTGGCAGAGCAATTTCAAATTTGATTGCATTTTCATTAAGCAAAATTTCTAAATCGCCTTTATTTTCAGGACTTGAAAGAACACTGACGAAATCAGCAGATGGTTGGGGATCACTCCAGAAATCATATCTCAGATCACTATCTTGAAGATCTTGCAGGAGCTTCACTTGGTCTACATTTTTTGGCAGAATTTTGTACAGCGTATAGTTATCAAATCTAAATTTTGCCAAGACACATGGCACTAGGAGCAACAAAATAAATTTGAACATTTTTCTTTATGTTATCTTTTTGCTCACATGTATTCAATAGTGCATAATTACAAAATAAGTGATGAAATTAAACAATATTAACTATTGATAAACGTTTGATTACCAATAACACAATGCTAGGTACTTAAGATAAAGTCGATTGATTTATAAGTGCCTACCATTACAAAACTAAAGTCACTGATTACATAGTCTACTAAAACTGGATCGAGTAGGGATAGATAAATAAATTATAATAATTATGACCTTTGAAAATGAAGGTTAAAGAATTCAATACACATAATCCATGTATTTGTTAGATTAAAGGATCATCGGTTTAAAATAAATGATAAAACATAAGATTACAAATTAATTACCTGAATTTAATCACACCAAGTCTAGGCCGGCTAAAGTTAAGGTGGTTATAATTAGGTAGCTAAGTATATTTTTTCCAATAGGAAATGGATACTTAATGGTACCAGTCAAGACATTTCCCAACCTATGCCTCGAGCATTTAAAATAAAAGAAAAAAAACAGTTGTTATAATATTTAATAATTCACGAAAGAATGTGTCATCAATTTCTCAGAAAAACGAAACCGACTGTCATCATCACGGTCACAGAAGCCTGCAGTCCAGAAGCAACAGAGGTGTCCGGTTCAGCTTCATCATTGCTCTCTGGTAGACCATTGATCAGGCCAAACCTCTTCCCTTGGTGAATCATCTCTAGCACCGAGTCCCAAGTCTCCTGGCCTGTAGGTATGATCTGGTCTGGAGGAAGCAAGTGGCCAAACTGGCCCCTGTCGCGCAGTTCATAAACGTAGACTAGGGGTGTGTTGAATTCTTCTTTTACCCAGTCAATGCTGCTGCCAGAAGCGTGATCTGTAAAAAAATGTATTCGAGCTAGAAATACAAAAAGTTAAAGCTAAAAAAGTACGAAATGATGATCTTATTGATCGAATAAGGTTCACTGTCTTTAACAACCAAATAATAAAATTAGGCTCCAGGCTTGGTAAAGGCCTTAACAAAGCTCTTTTGTTCAAATTCTAAATAAGAAGACGATTTTTGTCCACCCTAAATATTACATTAGCTTATTGTCTTTAGGTTAAAACAGTGTCAATAGAAGCTTATGAAATGCCACCAACTTATAATATCAAATCGCTTGAGCTACCTATAGATTGTTTGTAACAGTCTGTCAGTTAACTCGACACTGTTTCAAATTAAGTACTAGCTAACTTACAAATAGCTTCAGCTACGTTTCCCGCGACGTATTGGGTACCGTATCTAACTGAAATGGCACCCATTGCTCGTCTGCCGACTTGCATCTGAAAAATAGCAATATATTATTAGATAGAGTTTTTATATGATTCTGTGTGCTTTGTTCAGCGTTATAGATTTTATAGAGGTAAAGGAATCTGCTATTAATATGGCCATAATTGGAGTAACCAATAAACGAACATTAACCATACTTGAAAACACAGGCCAATGACGATGATGATGGAGTTACCATGGATCAATTGGTTGCTTACCGCATCATGATAGTTGGCTAAAGGCTCTGTGGTGTTGCCGTAAGGTAATAGCAACAGCTGGCCAGAAGAATGGATGGACAGGTAGATGTCCATATCATGTCCAACTGTCCTGATGAAGTCAGATAAACTCCTTGTTTCTGGTTCGGAGAATGGACCAACACCAGCATAGGTGTTTGAAGATGGAACTGTGCTTGCTCCGATAACTGAATAAAAAATAAATATGTAAGTTTTAACTTTTGAAGCGTATTCGAAATGCGGCTAGATCCAGATTATTATTCTTCCAGAGCGCGATACGAACCCCACTGCTAAAAAACCCAACTTTCGAAAATCATTCATCAATCAATCTCTGATAGGTGCTTAATATGATCCTCGGAATAATAGCTTAATATATGGGAACAATAAGCTTATCAATACAATTTTCAGAAGTAAGTAATTTTTTCACCTGTGTGGTGCCGGCTTAGAATTTGCACCACCCCAACACTTCCCTCGGGTGTCGTAAGAGGCGACTAAGGGATTTCCACCGGGGGCGGGCAGCAACGCCCCCTGCAGAATAATTCTACCACTGAACTGCGATCCCCAACCCGCATGCCCAGCGTGGGGATTATGGGCATTTCCCCATGAGATAAAAGCCAACAAGGCGCTTATCAGGGGAGGCCTGCGTCCAGCAGTGGAACAATACAGGCTGTTGAGGTTGAGGTTGAGTTATTTTTTGCAGTAAGGTAAGTATCACCACTGAAGCGATTATCCCTAGTTTGAGAAATTGAATATTAATGACTATGTTTGTTAATTCTTACCCAACCAATTGTTATTCCAGTTCCTATTAAGATCAATGCCAAATTCATTCGTCCCTTCAATGGGACGTCTGTTCTTACGCCACAACCGAAACTGAAAAATAAGGCAACATTTTTTTAAACCTATCGAAAAAAATACACCTAAAACAGTTTAGTTGAGTATTTCCCATAGCTAAAGCAATGTTAAACTAAATCACACGACAAACAATGCCATAGAATTCATCACTTCCTAAGGTACTACTTACTTCAGTATGCGTCCAGACGTATCCATCAGGGTTAGTTACAGGAAAGATGTACCAATCGTATTCCCTTGCAGCGGCCTTAGTCCACTCATCATCGCTTGTCAGAAGTTCATTGGTCATATAAATGATCGTCGCTGGCGAGATCCACTCCCTAGAATGGATACCACCTTCGATGAAGATGATTCTTCTGCCAGTTCCATGGGATATTTTGAAACCTCTTATCTCTCTGCCTTCAAGAGAAACCCCTCCAACTAAAGGGGAAACTTCAGCGTAGGTAGCGACAATGTCGTCAATCCAGGCGTTGATTTCTTCGTTTGTGTGGTAGGAGTCTAACGCAAAGTTTCTAGGATTACCTCGGATGTAAGGTTTGTGTATCTGACTGTCGATTATCCTAAAAAAAATGCCATTGCTTAAAAAATATTAAAGTTATATTATGTAGGAAGATATACTTCCAAACTTTTATAAAACAAATGAATTGAAACAATCAGCTAGCAAAACAAATGAATATCGAATATCAAATCCAAGGGCGCATTCAAATTAGCCGCAAACTGTCGCGCGTAGGCAGCGCGGCTGCAGCGCTGCGGCCGCGCTGCTGTAGCTTGGTTCGAGAATCGTAGTGTTGTATATTTAGTTTCACGATGGACTCTGACTAAGAAACACTGCTATTAGTGTTACTATTAAAAAGAAAAAGGATTTTGGACAAAAAACAAAAAAAGAAGCCCAAGATAACGTTACCGTTATTTTGTATAACTCAACAAACTGAATTTTATAAAGTGAAAGATTACAGTGACAAAAAATTTCAGAATTACTTAAGATTATCAAGAAAACAATTCTACGAATTACTTCCCCGTTTGGAACGTTATATTGGAAAACAAAATACAACCTTCAAATATACTATTTGTGCTGAAGAAAGACTATATTTTATAACCCTCAGGTGAGTAAAAATTATGACAAAATTATGACTATGCAACTGACGACGACATAAATTGTCATCACATCTCACGCGTGACAACTCTCGTGGCCGACGTAGTTAAAAATCACCTAAAAGGTAACAAAAGTCACCTTCTGGCAACGCTGGTGCTCACCGTCACTAGTCGATCGATGAACTGATGCGAGGCCGCAGCGCGGCTGCAGCGCACTGCAGTCGCGCGTTTTTAATTTATATGGATTTAGACAGCAGCGCGGCCGCAGCGCTGCAGCCGCGCTGCCTCCGCGCGACAATTTGCGGCTAATTTGAAGGCGCCCTAATTTGTGAATTGAGGCTTATTGGTGCAACATATTCAACATGCATTACTTACTCCTGGATATTCGAGAACGAGATACTAAAATCGATGCCATGGCTCTTCAAATGCTCCTCCAGCATGCTCTTGTCTGCCGGGCTCGAGAGAACACTCACAGATTCAGCCGAGGGCACCGGATCGCTCCAGAAATCAAAGCGACTGTCTTTATCTTCCAATTCCTGAAGGACTCTCACTTGTTCTACATTATTCGGCAGGATTTTGTACAGTGTGTAATTATCGAAGCGAAATTTCGCGGTGGCTAAATTAGCCAGCAGAAATATTGGAAGTATTTTGAGCAGCATCTTACCAAGAGCTGAAGCGGATTGGAAATGATTTTATAAAAAGCGGTTCACCTAGTGTTTGAAGTTTTATAATAAGTTGTAAAATTTATTGGTGTAATAAAATATTTTGAATGTAGATTATCGAATTAAATTGTTATGTAGTTTTGTACCTAATTTGCTTAGTAATTCTGGTTTACTGTTTAAGGTATGATTTGCTATTGATATTTTAATATCTAGTATTTTCGTTACCCTAAGGACTGAGTTCAAATGTAAATTTTGTAAATGTAAATTAGTTCATTCCGGGACTGGGTAATCAACGTGATAAAATGTTCAACGTTTGGAATGTACAGTGGTCAAAATATACGGACCGGCTGTCTATGTGGCAAAAAGTATAAACGTCAAAATGCCCCAGTGTCAAATTGTACATAATAATCATGGTATAGGAAAAATATTCCTAATAATTTAAGCAAATAGAAATGACAATGTTGTAAAGCAAAATACAAATGGTAATGTCGTAACATCTAAATTTGATATCAAGAGAGACACAATTATTTAAGAATAATCATCTATTTTTAAGAAAATCATTTAGATAACATTGATATACCTAGCTTCCCTCAGGATAGCTAGTAATGAGTCGTATGTTTCTTGACAGGTAGGTGTGATCTGGCTGATTGGCAGAGTGTATCCCCAGATACCATTGTCGCGGAGGTAATAGGTGGCAGCGATGGGCGGGTTGTAGCGGTGTTTTGCCCAGTCGACTATTGAACCAGTGGCGCCATCTGGAAAGAAATACTTAGTTTAGATTGTTTTTGTGATTTATATTGAACTAGCTGCTGCCTGCGGCTTCGCATGCTTTTTTCCGAGATAAAAAGTAGCCCGTGTCAATCCCCGGGATATTATCTACATCCTTTCTAAATTTCATTGAAATCTGTTCAGCCATTTAGGCCTAAATAGGTAACAAAAAGACGGACAAAGTTACTTTAAAATCACACTAATATTATAAATGCGAAAGTTAGGCTGACTAGATGTATGGATGGATGGGTGGATGGATGAATATTTGTTACCTCTTCATGCCTAAACTATTGAACGGATTGGGCTGAAATGTATAAAAAAGTATATTTAGGCCTGGAATAAAACATATGCTTATTTTAACCCATAAATTAGTTCACATGGGAATAACCTTTAAACGTTTCCATAGAAACAAAGCGTGCAAAGCTGCGGATAGAAACTAGTTTAATAATAATAATAATGCTGGACAATATTATTATTATTATTATTTACAGTTTACAATATTAACATGGATTCATTCAGGAGAGGCCTATGTTCAGCAGTAGACGTTAACAGGCTGATGAGGATGATGATTGTGATTAATTTTTCGAATAAATAAGAACCGGGACGTGCTGGTCGGTGTTTTTATCGAAACATGTGAAGATGGGCAATATATTCGAAAGTCAAGTCAGTTTGGGTACTTATTAAGGAATTTCTAGGCATGCGAGATGCGAGTGCGTACTTAAGATTAGAAATTAACAAATAATGCTGGACAATCCACACATCATCTTCTAGCCCCAAGCTAAGCAAAGCTTGTGTTATATGCGTGCTAAATGACTGATTTATTTATTACAATACATTACATAGATAGATATTTTTATTATGCATATAAATACCTAGAACATGCGGAAAAAATATTTAAAGATCGTACAAATATTTGTCTCGAGGCGAGCATCGAACCCGCAGCCTACTGCGTCACAGGCGGACCTTTGCCCACCGCGTCACGTCGTCAATAAAATAATTAATAAGTTTACCAAAGACTTCCTTAGACGTGCCAACGAGATATTGTGTATTGTATTTGACAGCTAGTGAACCCATTGCTCTTCTGCCAATAGTGACCTTAAACACAAAGAACAAGTTATTCAACTTTAATATAACATAATTAAGGCGTTACCTCCCCGCAAACTAGCGCCGCCACCTATTTTAGCTTATCAATACGTTGAAGAAAGGAAATTTCAAAAATTACGTTATTCCGTTTGTGGTACCTAAAAAGCGTTTTATTTAATGCCTCTGTAAGAAGTTGCCCTTGGTGGCCACCCAACTCTATTTTCACATCTCTGCCTAAACTATACAAGATAAAACTATTACAGAGGCATTAAAAATGGGTTATAAACAAGGTTAACAAACTGCCCAGCGTAATTTTTGTAAATTTCTTTGTTCAACATAATAATAAGATACAAGAACATAATTAAAAATTTTAAAAACCCCCGTCAGATTTTCGTGAAACATGGCTAAAAACACTCGGGATAAAATTATCTATGACACAAAAAAAAACTAAACGTAAATCGGTTCATCCGTTTGGGAGCTACGATACCACAGACAGATACATAGATATGCAGACAGACACGTTAAACTTATAAACTTTATCTCTTTTTGCGTCTGGGGTTAAAAATAGGTGGCGGCGCTAGTGTGTCTCAGGGTACCCCTTCAAGAATAATGTGAAGAAAATTACAATTATTGAATACAGACAACTTAGAAATAGAATATTATATAATTGTAATAGTTAAATTAACTGCCGTATAAAACTTTTTAAGCTTTCGCGATTTGTAAACATAGTTAATGGTTCAATCAGGTATTTATCGCGTACCTTTTGTTATTTTATTATATCCCCTACCGCGTTACAGCGATCGTTAACTATAACTGCAGTATGTTCCATAAAATCTAGCGGTATTATTTCAAACATAGAAAAACCATATTTACCATATCGTTATAGTTGTACAAAGGGTCAGTGGTGTGGGCGAAAGGAACAAGAAGCCTCTGTCCAAATGCCCTGAACGATAAGAAACCAGTGAGCCTAGATCCAATGGATTCAATATATCTCGACAAAGATCTCGTCTCCACTTCGGTAAATGGTCCCTGGCCGATATAGTTGTTGGCTGACGGAATGTGACTACCGCCGCTTACTGCAATGAAACACAAAATACTGTTCTGAATTGCCATTAGAAACCAACAGCTTTTCAATAGTTTTGAATATTTACCTCCCCATTGAGAGTTCCAGTTCTTTGTCAAATCAACGCCAACTGCTGTTGTGGTGATGGGTCTTCTATTCTTCACCCAAAGCCTGACCTGAAAATTACGAAAATTAAGGTGAGGATTGATCAAAAAGCGAAACAACAATCTAACAATTATTAATAACTAGCTGCTGCCCGCGCCTTCGCTTGCGTAGTTCCCGTTCCCGTGGTAATTCCGGGATAAAACATAGCGTATGTCCGTCTCCTGGTTCTAAGCTGCCTCCCCACCAATTTTCAGCCAAATCGGTTCAGCCGTTCTTGAGTTATAAATAGTGTAACTAACACGACTTTCTTTTATATATATAGACTAGTATTTTATATGTGCGCGAGCTGCAAGCAGCTCGCGGCGGCTGTGTATATTGTTTTTTTTTTCATTGTATTCCCCTTTTCGTAACCTACATAATCGATTTCATGGAAATTTATAAGCAAGAGTGGGTTTTGCGATATAAGAATGTCAGCTATTTTGGATTTTCAAAAGGACATCTTTTTAAATTCGTCATCCTCGCCCCCATGTTAGTCGAAAACGATACCCATATCAGATTTTTTTATGGGGGCGGGGCTGGGCGCAGAGGGTCACAGCACCCCTGTAGTCCCCGCTCGTGCTGCCACACGGCAAGGCTCGCTTCGCTCGCCTTGCGGTGTGACGTATTGCGGTTCGCTTCGCTCACCGCAATCCGACACACGCCCGCCGACATCAAATTCGTAATCCTCACCCCAATGTTAGTCGAAAACGATATCCATAACAGATTTTTTGATGGGGGCGGGGTTCAGGGAGCCTGGGGGCGTGGGGGTTAACACAGCAAGGCAAGGCTCGCTTCGCTCGCCTTGCTGTGTGACGTGAGTCGTATTGCGCTTCGCTTTGCCCACCGCAATCCGACACACGCCCGCCGTCATAAAATTCGTAATCGTCGCCCCCATGTTAGTCGAAAACGATACCCATATCAGATTTTTTGATGGGGGCGGGGTTTGGGGGGGGCTGGTCGCAGGGAGTCACAGCAAGGCTCGCTTCGCTCGCCGTGCTGTTCCCCTGTAGTCCCCGCTCGTGCTGCCACACGGCAAGGCTCGCTTCGCTCGCCTTGCGGTGTGACATATTGCGGTTCGCTTCGCTCGCCGCAATCCGACACACGCCCGCCGACATCAAATTCGTAATCCTCACCCCAATGTTAGTCAAAAACGATATCCATATCAGATTTTTTGATGGGGGAGGGGGTTCAGGGAGCCTGGGGGCGTGGGGGGTTAACAGCACGGCTCGCTTCGCTCGTCGTGCTGTTTCTCCTTAGTCGCATTGCACCGCTCGTGCTGGCACACAGCAAGGCTCGCTTCGCTCGTCTTGATGTGTGACGTGAGTCGTATTGCGGTTCGCTTCGCTCACCGCAATCCGACACACGCCCGCCGACATCAAATTCGTAATCCTCACCCCAATGTTAGTCATAAAATTCGTAATTCTCGCCCCCATGTTAGTCGAAAACGATACCCATATCAGATTTTTTGATGGGGGCGGGGTTTGGGGGGGGGGCTGGTCGCAGGGAGTCACAGCACGGCTCGCTTCGCTCGCCGTGTTGTTCCCCTGTAGTCCCCGCTCGTGCTGCCACACGGCAAGGCTCGCTTCGCTCGCCTTGCGGTGCGACTTGCGGGCTTGAGTCGTATTGCGGTTCGCTTCGCTCACCGCAATCCGACACACGCCCGCCGTCATAAAATTCGTAATCCTCGCCCCCATGTTAGTCGAAAACGATACCCATATCAGATTTTTTGATGGGGGCGGGGTTTGGGGGGGGGGGCTGATCGCAGGGAGTCACAGCACGGCTCGCTTCGCTCGCCGTGCTGTTCCCCTGTAGTCCCTGCTCGTGCTGCCACACGGCAAGGCTCGCTTCGCTCGCCTTGCGGTGTGACATATTGCGGTTCGCTTCGCTCACCGCAATCCGACACACGCCCGCCGACATCAAATTCGTAATCCTCACCCCAATGTTAGTCAAAAACGATATCCATATCAGATTTTTTGATGGGGGAGGTGGTTCAGGGAGCCTGGGGGCGTGGGGGGTTATCAGCACATCTCGCTTCGCTCGTCGTGCTGTTTCTCCTTAGTCGCATTGCGGTTCGCTTCGCTCACCGCAATACGACCCCGCTCGTGCTGGCACACAGCAAGGCTCGCTTCGCTCGCCTTGCTGTGTGGCGTGAGTCGTATTGCGGTTCGCTTCGCTCACCGCAATCCGACACACGCCCGCCTACATCAAATTCGTAATCCTCACCCCAATGTTAGTCAAAAACGATATCCATATCAGATTTTTTGATGGAGGAGGGGGTTCTGGGAGCCTGGGGGCGTGGGGGGGTAACAGCACGGCTCGCTTCGCTCGCCGTGCTGTTCCTCCGAAGTCGCATTGTGGCTCGCTTCGCTCGCCGCAATGCTCCACCCTAAAAAGTGGTCTAAATATAGGCTAAAAATGGGCAAATTTAAGTTTTTTTATAAAAAGGGGGGTCTAGCGGGGTTGGGGGCGAAAATTTTTTTTTGCAATCCAAATGGTGTTAAGCTCTTCACACGACTGTGAAAAAATTTTTCTTCTACCTTACTTCGTTTGGGAGATATTAAAAGGGGGGGTGAAAAAGGGGGCGGGAGGGGGGGTGTTTTTTTTTTTTTTCAATTGGAGAAGAGACCTTCTATACGATCCCGCAATCAGAACCCCTCTGTCGCGACGGCATCTTGTAGCACTCTCAAAAGGGGGGGTCTTGGTGGGCAAGGGGGGGTGAAATTATTTTTGCAATCGAAATCGCTTGACCCCCTCTATACAACCCCCTTAAAATTAATCATCAGTATGACTCCGTTACGAAGCCCCCCTGGGGGACGGGGGTTCCGGGGGGCAAATCTCAAAAAGTCGGAATTTTCCCTAGGTCTCCTTGACTCCCTCTATACATTTTCGCAAAAAAAAACATACCTCCCCCTCCACCATCAGGGAGAACAATTATGTCAGTCAGTCAGTGAGTGGTAATCGAGCTTTATATATTATAACTAGTATTTTATAAGTGCGCGAGCTGCAAGCAGCTCGCGTCGGTGGCTGTCACAGTGTTCGTTTTTAATTGTATTCCCCTTTTCGTAACCTACGTCTTTGATTTTTTCGAAATTGATAACCAAGAGTGGAGACTGCGATTGAAGAATGTCAGCCATCTTGGATTTTGAAATGGACATCTTTTTCGTAATCTACGAGTTCGAGTTGATCGAAAACGATATCCATATCAAGTTCTTGGATGGGGGAGGGAGTTCAGGGGTGCTGGGCGTGAGGGGTCACAACACGTGCTGACCCCGCACGTGCTGCCACATAGCAAGGCTCGCTTCGCTCGCCTTGCTGTGTGACGTGAGTCGTGTTGCGGTTCGCTTCGCTCACCGCAATCCGACGCACGCCCGCCGTCATCAAATTCGTAATCCTCGCCCCCATTTTAGTCGAAAACGATACCCATATCAGATTTTTGGATGGGGGCGGGGTTCGGGGGGGCTGGGCGCGGGGGATCACAGCACGGCTCGCTTCGCTCGCCGTGCTTTTCCCCTGTAATCGCATTGCACCGCTCGTGCTGCCACACGGCAAGGCTCGCTTCGCTCGCCTTGCGGTGTGACGTATTGCGGTTCGCTTCGCTCACCGCAATCCGACACACGCCCGCCGACATCAAATTCGTAATCCTCACCCCAATGTTGGTCGAAAACGATATCCATATCAGATTTTTTTATGGGGGAGGGGGTTCAGGGAGCCCGGGGGCGTGGGGGGGGGGGGGGGGTAACAGCACGGCTCGCTCCGCTCGCCGTGCTGTTCCTTCGTGGTCGCATTGCGGCTCGCTTCGCTCGCCGCAATACTCCCCCGGGTTCAGGGGGAGGGGGTTCTGGGGGCAAGGGGGGGGGGCACAGCGCGGTTCGCTTCGCTCGCCTTGCTGTTCCCCGTAGTCGCATTGCGGCTCGCTTCGCTCGCCACAATGCTCCACCCTAAAAAGTGGTCAAAATATGAGCTAAAAATGGCAAAATTTCAGTTTTTTACTAAAAAGGAGAGTCCAGAGGGGCGGGTCCAGGGGGCAATTTTTTTTTTTGCAATCAAAATGATATTAAACCCTCTACACGAACTTGAAAAAATTTTTCTTCTATCGTACTTAGTTTGGGAGATATCAAAAGGGGGGGTGAAAATTGGGGTGGGAGGGGGGTTGATTTTTTTTTCTTCCTATACGAAAAGATACCCTCTATACGATCCTGCAATCGGAACTCCTCTATCACGACGGCATCTTGTAGTACTCGTTAAAGGGGGGTCTGGGGGGGCAAGGGGGGGTAATTTTTTTTTCGCAATAGAAATCACTTGTGCCCCTCTATACAGGCCCCATATTTATTTTTTACCAAATTGCTCCGTGGAAAAAAAGGGGGGGAGGGGTGGGTTCTGGGGGGGTAAATCTCAAAAAGTCGGAATTTTCCCTAGGTCCCCTAGACCCCCTCTACACGTTTCCGCAAAAAAAAACATACCTCCCCCTCCACCATCATGGAGAACAATTGTGTCAATCAGTCAGTGAGTCAGTCAGTCAGTCAGTCAGTCAGTGGTAATCGAGCTTTATATACTATTAATATATAGTATTATAATTTTCAGTTCCATCAAATAATCTATACAAAAAATTACTAAGTAAAATAAGGTATAGATTCTAACTTCACATTCAAAACAAAAGAAACACTTTCTTTTGTTATATGTAGTATGAAGTGGACCGACTTGATGGAAAAAGCCTGCGATGTTTCCAAAGACCTATTGGATAGAGAAAAGACAAGAAACGCAAGAGTATCTACCAATTATCTCTATAAAAATACTTACAGCATCTTGTGAATATTGAAATCCATCAGGATTGATGACAGGAAAGATGTGCCATTCAAACTGTTCAGTTGCTAGTCTCGCTTCATCATCATCACCTTTCACTAACTGGTCTACCAGATAGGTCAGCACAGTTGGAGACAGCCAATCAGCACCAACCTGACCAGCTTCAAGGAAGAAAGCTCGTGATGGGTTGCCTCTTGCTATTTTAATGCCGGTAAGGTTTCTGCCTGGAAAACAAAATGAGTCATTATCCTCTCGTTAAATCGATTTATTAACGCATAAAATAGCAATAACAGAATAAAACAATTACTTCTAGTATTAACTCGTTAAATTGTGTATTTTTCCTAAGTTTGAAAGGGATTTGAAGATAATGGCTCGAACATCGGCTACCACTTTTTTATTATTTTTTCAAAATCGAAAAAATAGGTGACCGGTGTAACCCTAGAGTGTATTTTCTGCTTATGGGTTCACAAGCGTTGTTTCTACCGAAACGATTCAAGGTTATTTTATATCCCACCGAAACAAATTTATGGGATACAATGTAGTCTATGGGTTTTCCAGGTTTAGACCTACATTATATGTAAAAATTCAGCCCGATCCAGTCAAAAGTTTTGGCGTGAAGAATTAATAAACATACATCCATCCATCCATACAATCCTGCTTAGAATTTGCACCACTCCAACTCTTCCGCGAGTGTAGTAAGAGGCGACTAATGGATATTCACCGGGGGCGGGTAGTAGTGCAGAATAGTTCTACCTTCGAACTGCAATTGTCAACCCGCATGGCCAGGCAGCGTGGAGATTATGGGCACTACCCTGTCATAAAAAATGATTAAGGCGTTTATTAGGGGGAGGCCTGCGTCCAGTAGTGGACCAATAAAGGCTGAGAAAGGAGAAGGACTGTCAAGAATCTTAACCTTCGTGAGAGACTCCTGCGTTGACAATGGTCACGATGTCGCTATGAACAGCTGCAAGATGATGAAACCAGTCCTGGATCTCTTCAAGCGTCTGATAGTTAGTCCAGTACAATTCACTGCGAGCATTTCGTTTTCTTCTGCTGTAAAGTTGTGCGTCAAAGGCTCTGAAATTGAAATGATCGGTTTTAGCAAGAGTAATTATTTACCGTACTATTATTTTAGCCGTTAACGGTGGTGTTTACCATTGTGGCTTATTATTGTAATACTTATATGTATTTCTTTACGCCTGTCTATGGGTACCATAAGAGATAATTTAAAAGAATCTCACTACAACATTTATACCCAACAAAGTTTTTCGATGAACAATTCTGGTAGGTACCTTTTAATCTAGCTCCACATCTCTGCCGGCACATACCTGCACCTATATCTGCATGCTAATGGGTTTTTATAAATAAATAATTAACAAGAAATAAATAATGCTGGACAATTCACACAGTAAATGGTTTCTTGTTGTGTTTTGGTGGGTCCCGAAACATGGTTAGAATCTGTGTTGTGTGTGCGATTCTGCAAAAAGTATGTGTTTTGATGAGGATGACCTTATTATCAAATTTCGACCAAGGAGGCTAGTTTCATCGGAGACTACCCGTGTGCGCTGGACATATTTTCATACGTATATTAGTTATAAATATATTAGTACTAAACAGTAACTCACTCTTGAATATTGTCCAGCATCAGCTCAGAATAGATACTCCTCTTAGCCAAAACATGATCAAACTCTTCTCTCTTCTCTGGCGGTGTCACCACACTCACAAATTCACCTACATTACCCGCAGGTTTCCAGAAGTGTAGGTCTTCGTCTGAATTTTCCAAGTCCTTGAGAAAGATAACATGTTCTTCACTTTCTGGATGCACTTTGTACAGTGCGTAGTTGTCGTACCTCACTTTTTCTGATGCCACACATAGAACGCAAAGTAATAATAGTCTAAGGTACATTTTAAGTAATCCTACTCAACTTTGAAAGACCACCGCAGTTTAGCAAATACCTTTATTGTTTGTTACTGATATATTTTAATTCTTAATCCAATGTAAAGAGCAATGAGTTTTATAATTGTGGGCTTTACTATTTTAGATTTAGTGACTATAATCGCTTAGATTATGAACTTTGGCGATTAATATAATATCTTATCAAAATATGCCTCTAATCTTGTATACCTACATAATTTTCAAATGTTTCAAATTCTGTATCCCAGCGATAGCATTACAAAATATAACTAAAATTTATCTTACATTCGGAACGTTGATTAGGTTCAAGATTTTAATTATTGTTTGCAGTTGGTAGGTATCTATATGTAGGGGTTCCTATGGCCGATAGTATACACGATAAGGGATACATCAGCTCGTCACAGCCTAGGTATTCCAGCACTCCACCTAACTCTCCAGTCGGCATCCGTTCCTCTATCCACACGGATTCCCGCTCCCGGCTATGTCCGTTTGACAAGTGACAGTGACAGCTCACTAGCAACATCACGACCTACGAGATGACGTATGTAGTCCATGGTTTATATTATATAACCTGGAAATACACTACTCTATGTGAAAAACCTAGGCTTTTTACTATAAAAATGTTCGTAATTTGACATTTTCATTTTGAATGAAAACGGGTGAAGTAATCGCTCTTTAAAGATGAAACGCTGGTGTTCTTCCAACACAAACTCGGTTCGTATGTTCGTAGCTAACCCGCTTACAATCATAAATGAACCAGGCTTTGTTTATATATATTTACCAACCGAACATGCTTCTAAGCTTCTGAATGGATGTAAGAAAAAGCTAATTAATTGTAATTTCACTATTCAACGCATTATTTTTCCTTGCACCTCACTGGAGTATCTAAATTCCCGCCTTGTGTCTATAGTACCATTAATTTGTACCATCAATGGTACAAGTGATACTACTATGTGTCCTTAGTACCGTTGAAAAAGATACTAGTTTATACCGTGTATTTACTCGTGAAAAAAAAACAAATCAAAAATAATAAACCGTGCCGTTTGCAGGTCTAAGGGGTTTTAAGTTAGATTCAGATTTATAGTGTAATTTAAATTGTGTATTTACTTGTGAAAATAAAAATCAGATTTTTTTTATTTTCTAACGACGCAATTTTTCTAAAAACAATGCGACTGTAATGTCGCCTTGAATTATTTGCATTTGCACCTTGGTGATCACCGAGTCCGTTAGAATATTATATGTTCTGTGTCACCAAGTGGCTGGAATACTGTAGTTACCACACCACGTCTCCGAAGAGTAGTATTATTTAAAACTACCCTCATTTGGTTTTTGAACTAGATAACTTAGACGTACCGGTAATCAACACCAGACTCCACCTAACATAAAATAAAATAAACTTAAAAAAAGTTTATTGCAGTTAGCGCACGTTTCTTCAGTGACAATTACTCAACTACCTAGTTCTTCAAAAATATAATAGATGAGATATGAGATAGAAGTAAATAGCCTGTAATTACCTTAATGTTTTTTGACGCGCATTTTTATTCTTTCAATCTTCTAGCTGTCTCACTTTGTTCACCATTTTTAACCCGTAATGATAAGCAATTGTTTTTTAAACTTCACGCTTAACTTAAAAAACTTTTTTACCTAATTAATTTTCACGCATTCTTCATGCAGGCAATAAAAACAGGGTCACCGCGCAACAATAAATAAAATGAAATCACAAAATAAAGCTGCACGTCCATAAATCCGTTAATGCTCATCAGCAATTAAGCTGGCGTCACACTGCGGTCGCAATGACAATTTGTTGCAGTCGGGCCGCGAATTCGCAAGATTGATGGAATGGATCAACCACTGCTATTTAATTTAGCTGTTCTCGAATTTGGGTAATGAATTGCCTCAAATTTAGAGTACCTATGTAACTCCTGTATAGATTTATGCATGTATACAGTTTTTTGAAAAGGGCGGTGATGGCCAAGTCCGAAACCACGAGAGTTAGAGAAAAGTCGTGAAAGGAGTCATGCCCTCGATTTATAAGAAAACAATAACTACATATTTAGTATATTTTCATATCTTTTACTTTTGACGGAAATTGAGATAAGTTTTAAAAGTAATTTGTAAAAAAACATTTCTTTGCAAAGATTTATCCTAATCAGCAATAAAATTCATAGGTTCAATAATACCAGGTGTCATTTTTTTTATATCATTAGTTTCCGTCAAAAGTAAGTAATAAATAACATAAGTAAGGTTTAAAAAAAAACTAATTAAGCAGTTGTTTTCTTATAAATCGAGGGCATGACTCCTTTCACGACTTTTCTCTCTCGTGGTTTCGGACAACGCCTTTCTCAAAAAACCACCCCGTATATCAAGATTTCTGAGTTTTGAATATGTGAGGCATAAAAGTCGGGGCATTTTACTGCTGGACGACGACGACTAAGTTCGAGACAATGACCGATTCAGTTTCCCTCAACCTTCACCAGGACGACGGTCCATCGCATGGGAGGGCCTGAGCACTCTGTGCTTTGACCGTGTGGCCGCTTAGAATAAGCACCAACCCAACTCTTCCGTAGAGGCGATATTGGGATATACACCGTAGGTGGGCAGCAGTGCCCCCTGTGGAACACCTCAACCTCAACAGCCTGTATTGGTCCACTGCTGGACGCAGGCTTCCCCCGGATAAGCGCCTTGTTGGCTTTTATCTCATGGGGGTAATACCCATAATCGCCACGCTGGACATGCGGGTTGGAGATTGCAGTTCGGTGGTAGAATTGTTTTGCAGGGGGCGCTGCTGCCCGCCTCCGGTGGATATCCCTTAGTCGCCTCTTACGACACGGGAAGACTTGGGGTGGTGCAAATTCTCCTGTGGAACACATCAACCACCAAGACTGAGATCGCCAACCTGCCTGCCGAGCGTGGCGATTATACCAAACACTCCTATAAATGACAGACACAAAAATCACCAAACAGGTACAATCTTCCGAAACTCTTACCTACTTAACACGAGAGTCATTTGTAACATGATCTTAATTCAGCTATATTCGGCTCTACCCAGAAAAAAAATAAACCAACGCAAACTTGAAAGTTTTGTTTAGAAAGAACTTCAGGAGCTTTTAAACCGATACTCAGAAATAAAGCTCGTTCCACACGGGCGACACTGTCGCGGTCATCGCTAATTGTGATAAATGGTCGCGGTCGCGTCGTTTGTCTTACTGGTCGCAGCGCGACAGACAGTTTACTTTTCATTGTGACGTCGTTGGCTTTGCAAACGAGGGATTGAGCTTACCACTTTATTGTTTTTCCAGTTTTGTAATGGTAACACAATAAAGTTGCAAGTTAACTCTTACTTGAAATGAAAGACAATTTAACAGTTAACTTAGAAACAGTTTGAAGTTACATTTCATGTTGCTAGGTTGACGACAACGGAAGACTTTGAGAAGCATAAAAAAGAAAAGTATCCTACGAGCATCAATTAAGCAAAGCGCTCAATGTATCTAAAATTTAATTATTTATTGTATATCTATGGGAGGCCACCTTTCGGAAATAGAAAAGTGAAACCCATTCATTTATGTGAACACATATTTATGGGCCTTAAACCTGCAATCACATACAATTCGGTGAAACGGGCCAGAAGCGGGCTAGAAGAATCGTCATATTGTTGCGGTAATTGAAAATGATTTTATTTTGAGGGCTTAATCGCTTAGCGATAACATCGCCCGTAAATAATTTGCGAACAAAGATCCAAAAAAAAGATTAAGAATATAAAACTCAGAAAAAATGTTTAATAAATAAATAAATAAATAATGCTGGACAATTCACACAGCATTATCTAGCCCCAAGCTAAGCAGAGCTTGTGTTATGGGTACTAGATAAGTGATATACTTGATACAATACACTACATAGATATATATTTTTTATTATACATACAAAACACCCAGACCAACGGAACAAATTTCTGCAGATCGTACACAAATTTGTTCCGAGGCGGGAACCGAACCCGCAACCTCCTGCGTCGTAGGCGGACCTTCGCCCGCTACGCCACGGAGGTCGTCGTTGAATACGACTCAACTTCACATTCTTGTCTAATACGACTCAATCTTATAACTAAATAGTAAGTGTCTAAAAACTAAATTAATCATAGTGTAAATTAATCATACAATATTGAGAAGATATGGTGTAATATTTAAAATAATGCATAATATCGAACGAACCACGCACTAGGCATAGCCTATCGTTGCCAGTGAAAAAAATCCATAGTGGCAAGACATAGGTTATTTTATTATGTACCTACATATCTATTTATAAATAAATCAAAGAGTTAAGTAAATTATAAATTAAGTTTATACCATTCATTGGCAGAAACTATAACCCCAACTTAAGGTTATACAAAACTGATAAATTAACAGTACAACACAATTAAATAAATAAATTGATAAGTAATCAATCGCTCGTCTAACCACCGACCACAATGAAGCATTATTTAGGTACCGCTTTAACCGCATAATTATTGCCGGAGCGGGATCCAGCTCGGACTAAAATAATGCCGCGCACAACGCACTGAAAACGTTTACTGTGGCACAGTAAGTTAATGTCTTTATAATAAAACATAGCACAGTTAGTTAATGTCTTTATAATAAAACACGACTGCATATTCATTGGTGGAAATCGTATGAAAATCCGTACGGTAGTTTTGGTGTTTATTGCATTTAGAAAGATAGGCAGACGCAGCGGGGGATTTTGTTTTATAATAATACTAGCTTCTGCCCGCGGCTTCGCACGCATATGTCCCGTATAATAAGTAGCCTATTGATTAAGTTAGGCTACGTTCTAAGTGTATGCCAAATTTCATCTTGATTTGTTCAGTTTTGGAGAACCTTAGTAACAAAAATATCAGATTTCAAAAACTTTTGGCTTTATAATATTAGCATGATGTAGTAGTATACATTTCTTTGATCAAAGTCTCACCTGATACACCAGTATCTAAGTGACGATGTGGCTAACGATGTATCATAAAGGTCTAGAAAACACCTTTACCTATTTTACTCCTGTCTTGAAGTGACCCATGTAGCATTTATCAGGGAAAAAGGCCAGCAGCGATTTGCAAATTACGTATGTTAAGGTAGAGAAGAACCGCTAGCGGTGATAGGATATGTGTGTGATAAGTGATGGAACGTCCAATACTTTCCTATCTAATTCTGTAGTACCTACATAGGAATATCTACATTGCATCTACTAAGCTAATTATTAAGCTTGGGCCTAAAAGAAGCTGTATGAATTATCCAACTTTATTTATTTAGTATATTTATTTGTTACAGAATTTCCTGAGTTACTCTACTGCTGTTACATACTACTGTGTCATGCATTTAGCAGTATTTACCGCCCAGAGTATTCATATTTTGCGGGTTTTGTGGATACCTGTGCGAATTAGAGCCCTGATAATGAATGTGTGGTGAATCTAATGACCTATTCTGATTTTATTGTTTTACCTACGATATTTTCTGTTTTGAAAGTAGGCTAAAACACATTACGCAAAATATTTTTCTGGATCTATTTTTATTAAGGCACTATTTCACCTGACACAAATCAGCGCCAACAATTATTATAACTTATTGTTATGTTTAACGAAGGAATTTTCAAAAATTGATTGGCCGGCTTGTGATACCCATCATGAGCTTTTTTTATGTCTCTGTAGAAGTTTTGTTTTGTATAGGTACTTTAAGCAGAGACGCGAAGTTGCTCTTTTAAGCCACCATGGTGGCAAAAAAGAGCAGCTTCGCATGTCTGCCTACACTATACAAACTAAAACATTTATAGAGGCATAAAAAATGCTTTTGTTAGGTATCACTAACTGGCCAATCAATTATTGTAAATCCCTTCGTTTAACATATTAAGATAAAATAATTGGTGGCACTGATTTGGGTCGGGTTAGCGCCTTAACCTTTTATCTCTTCCTTTATAATAACTTTCCTTTATGAAACTTTGGTCAAAAGTGACATAGTACGATTGCTTTACAAAACATACCTCAGAATCTAATGAATCGTTAAAGTCGTAGCCAGCACATTCGTAACTTCGTTAACAATGACTTAAATACTGAACAAAGTCGATATTTGTATTCGAGTTAACACTTTCATGGTCCACGCACATGCCCAATATGCTCTCCTGAATGTCCTGCAGGGAGCGGGGGGCCCTCTTCCGACTCGAAACGCCGAGGTTGAGCAGTGAATGCGTCAAAGCGTTTATAAATTTTGTCGCAACGTAATCCGAAAAGAGCAGTTGTTCAAGTAGCTACAACTCACTCTTCATTTTGTAACCCTTTGCATTTGACACGTGTAACTTTTTGGAAAATAAATCGTCACAAACAAAAGCGCACAAAAACGTAAGTGTAAATTACACAGGACATTTATCACCCGTGACAATAATACGGTTGACTTCATCTTCGAATAATTCCCTTTGTTTCTTGCAGTCGGCGTGTGCTGATTTTTGGTTGGGTGTAAGATGTAAGCGACTTCAATGGTCGGTGCAAAGTACAACGTCTGGACGACTGAGGTCTCAACGATATTTTTAAGAATACCTACCCTATTGCGAAAACTGCCCCATTCCGAAGTCCGAACTATCTAAAAATAAAGAGACCGTCAACCAGCAGCAGGTAAATAACACCCAAAGCAGAAAAAGGCGTCCAAATAAATTTCAGCAACACGTCTGATATTTTAAAGGGGAAAATAGTTTGTGATTGTTTTCCACTGTCCAGCTTGATTTGATAAAACTATAAATTACTACCTTCCCCCCGCGGTTTCGCATGCGTATTTTCAGTATAATAAGTAACCTATTATCTAAGTTAGGCTTTGTTCTAAACGTACGCCAAATTTCATCTTGATCTGTTTGGTAGTTTTCGAGATTCAAGGTAACAAAAATTCAGATTTCACAAACTTTCGGCTTTGTAATATTAGTAGGATTATCAAAAATATAGTCAAATTTATTTAGTTAATTGATAATTGAATATTAATTAAGTTATGATGTCGACGATTTGCATGAACAACTTTGTATGTAGTTATATAGGTACTTAAAAATGTTTAGTAAGTTTGTACAAATAAATATTCTTATTCTTATTCTTATTCTTATTCTTATTTAAACTAAGTTATAAAATAATATAAAAGATTAAAAGTGTAAGTGGATTTTCTTCCCTTAAATTATTGTCCACTTGTGGAAGAAGTCGAAAAGGAACCACTAGCACGTGGCCATTGGAAGTGGTAGAAACATCCAAAATCAGGAGGAATTAGGAACTTACAACTCGCTGTCTCTGCCAACTCACACCAAATCAGCAGCCGTTCATCACGGCGTGTCGTTAGAGGCAGGAGGTGGCCCCATAAATCAGGGGCGTCTACGCAGACTGCAATGGATAATGAATGAGATCACTGCGATTGTTTAGCAAATTCTAAGACGGGAGCTTGAAGGCTTGAAGTAAGTACAAAGTACCGTATAAATTGAAGTCTTGTGTTGATCTTTTCTACTAGTTACAGACAAAAGTGCAGTGACTCTGCTGTACAGCAGGCGAAAGTCTGCAACGCAGAAGGTTGCGGGTTTGATTCCCGCTTCGGGATAAATGTTTGTATGTTCTGCAGATATTTTTTTCTAGGTGTTTTCTATGAAAAATATGTATCTATGTAGTGTATTGTATAAGTATCAGTTATCTAGTACCCACAATACAAATCTGCTTAGAATAGGACGACACTGTGTGAATTTTCCAGCATTATTTATTAAATAAATAAAATAACAAATAAGACGAATTGCTACAAATTGAATATTTTCCATGCTTTATAGTACAGGAAATCTTATAGTCATAAATGTTAAGGTACAATATGCGACTACGAATAAGTTATTTTAACCAGACTTTTAGAGAGTTCAGAATAAGTCCTTTTAATATTTTCTGGCTATCATTTTTCTATTAAACTAGTAGGCAATCGAAAAAACTAAAAAAGCAAAGGTTTGATTTTGGAAGATGATAAATGATTTCTCCAGTTATGAGTATCTGGAGAGTAGATCCTCACCTTAGCTAATGTCTTGTTCATAACGACAACCAAAAATATTATGTTCAATGTCCGAAAAACAAATAATATGCAGATATCGCAGATTAAAATCAAAAAAATTAAGATGAACTCGGTGCTCCTATATAGAGAGACAGTTCATAACCAAGATGCCTGTGAAAATTCATGAGCCTTATAAAGGTCAAGCTCCACTTTGTCTCAGCGACTCATAAATATCAGAAATCAATATTTATTTTTCTTTAAGCTTATAAAATTAATTTTAAACTATGAATTATTATCAAAAATAAATCAAGTGATAATTCCTAAGAAATCAAATAATATCGCAAAAATACGGAAGGATACGGGTTAAAGTCCCGTCGAAGTAGAAAATTATTGTGATATTATTTGATTTCTTAGAAATTACCCTGAGTGTGGGGTTACGCACTATAATAACAAAAAACCATGTGTTAATTGACTTTCTATTCACTTCAACTTTTCATAACAATAGTAGTATTTAAAATAGATGCGCTATTTTTTTTCTTCAAAATAACTGAGTTAGCTGTTCCCCCAAACTCCGGCAATACCATTAAACGATCAATGCAATTGAACAGTGTTCCTCCTAGGTACCACCGCATCGCAATCCATCAAATGCCGCATTAATTCATTTCGATGCAGTCCGAGCTAAGGCCTAGGGTGTAAGGGAGGATGGTTCGATGAGCGGGGAATAGGTTATTAGGAAAACCCAGGTTCTAAAAATATCCCAACGGGTTTTTACTAATATTAGTTTATCTAAGTATTTATTCATTGATAAAGAAAATTACAATCAACAGTTAAATAAATTAGGATTAGTGTTTACAATGGAAACAATAGAGCTAACTGCAGACTGTTGCAATCAATCTATTAGTAGCTCAACTGATCCATATCAATACCAGTCGGAAGCGTCCCCAAGACGCTGGCTGCATTGCCCCGCTGTATGGTAATGCTGATGCGCTGAGTCAGATCGTCGTCACTTCGACCAGATGCTCAGATATTTTTATAAATTTGGAAGATGGAAATCGTTGGAAGAAGGTATAAATACCGTAACTTTTCAAGACTTCTGATTGATCTTTTTCATATACACAGGTGATACCTCATCTCATGATTATAACAAGTATCTGATAATCACCTCATTCAAACACAATCATCCTTCCACTGGTGCTCGATATCTTACCAAGCTCAAGACAACCGCTACCGCTTCCGCCCCTGCACCGTATGTACGTGTTCTAACAAACGGTTGTTTTGAGCATCCGTTGGCAGTGGGCCAGTTGTTAGCTTTAATTGGGCATGGGTTTGCGCTTGTAATGTTTCGTGGTGCAAAAACTTGCAGCTATTTCAGGCACAGCGTTCGATCTTTGTTTTTTTTTTGGACTACAAGCTGAATAACAACGGTCAGATTAGTTTTAACTACTGCTTTATACAGGTTTATCGATAATTCACTGACACTGCGTAAACTGCAGGTTCTGCCCATCATCACAAACACGTTAGTGAACACGCCAGGTCTTAATTCATAAACTTGGTATTGATAGTAGGTACCCCCTCCATTCAATAACTGTTCTTTAGGGAAGCCTTAGCTAAACTTAAAAGCGGCTTTGCTCTGAATTAGCCATGGGTGTGGAAGTAGGAGATCGGTATTTAGTAATTCATTAGGTTCCGGACAAAGGTATATTTTTTTTAGCATAGATGATAAAAAATTAAAAGATTTTCTTTTCGTCTTCACGAACGTGTTCGTTATGATGGGCAGAACCTGCAGTTCACGTAGTGTCAGTGAATTACCGATTACCCTGTATGGAGAGTAACTCAATAAAAATAGGAAGATCCTAAAAGGGTTTTTTCAGACTTAGATACGAGGTATTTGCTACATAGAGCGGCCAGAGACAAATTACGCTCGGTTGTGTCTCATTGTGTAAGTAATGCATACCCACTCTTTGCATTCCTATTCTTGGCTTGGCAGGTGTGAATAGGCCTTCCTGAAAATTCAAGCCGTATTCCTGAAAATTCAAGCCGTTATTAGTGTTAAGCATGACACCGTACTAAAGCAAGCATTCAAGCTATGTTCCAACAGAGAAACGAGAGAATAATCCGCAGCGCTACCAACCCCACTCTGAATGAAGGACCGTCACTTAGTTTTCATTCCGCTTTGATATTACAAGGCCAACGCTCCAGCTCGAAGACACAGTAAAAAGCCACAAAAGTGCAGAGTTTTCTTTGAGATCTTCTCTAACAATCCTAGCAGTAATTTCTCCAATTCTCTTAAGCTTCAGAAAGCCCGCAGCGAACAAAGCAACACTCGTTAACTTTAATAATCACTCGAGACTACTCGAGGATTAAGCAGAAAATTTTAAAGATACAGCAGGAATTCTTGCCAAAGCTAGAGTGGCCCTTCGCTATGGATTGTGTGGGCACAGAAAGCGGATGACCAGCGCCGGTTGAAATTTGATCATCATCAGCCTATATTAGTCCTCAGCTGGATTGGCCTCCTGGAGTCCCCTCCAGGAATCCTGCAGAGGGGACCCTCTCCGAGGATCATTCCCCTAATGAGCGCCATAGCGCCCTGTCTAAATCTTTTAAGGTTGTAAATGTTAAAGTTACTCGTATGGAAAACGTTTTGAGAACCGAAGATAATTTGAATTAAAGGGGGTGGGTTTCCCGTGCCCCGTTTAGTTGTTTGAGATTTTATATGTTATAAAAGAAAGAAAGAAAATTATTCATTAAATTATTATTTATTATTCATTCATCTGGCACAGCGCACCAGCATTGCCATACAGCGGGGCAATGCAGCCAGCGTCGTAGGGACGCTTCCGACAGGTATTGATATGGATCAATTGAGCTACCTGTAGATTGTTTGCAACAGTCTGCAGTTAGCTCACACATGTTAAACTTATAACACCCCTCTATTTTTTCGTCGGGGATTACAATTTAAATAAATGGACCAAACACGGTCGCACAACTTCCTCCTGTTTTCAGTGTAACGTTGTCTCTTTTCTATAGGCAGCCTCCATGCGGCATTGGGTATTTAGCTCAACTTATTTAACCTAGTTTTGAGGATGGGTTCGTTCTGTATTGTTTTAATAATGGAAATGTTATCAAGATTTCAAAAATTGTTTCTTACAAAAATAAAAGTGAGCAAAAAAGTCCTTGAACAAAGTCAACCTTCCAAAACTTTAGTTGTTATTTTTTGGATCTAGACCAGATTCTGAAGCTATTTCCTGTTAATTCTGCAATTGAAAATATTAAGACTTAAGTGAGGCAGAAAAGTATAGACCTAGATGTGAAGAGTATCTATGTATATACACATCTAGATATACTCGGAAAGGTTAACAATTAACTTGGCAAGGTTCCAACTAAAGAACTAACCACAAGAGCCTCTGAGAAGGGTTAATTTTTAAGTGGATTCCGAGTGGGTGAATAATCTTGTTGTTTGTTAAAGTTCCTATTATTTTGAAGACTTTACCTTCTAATGTGACACCAGTGTGACATTAACGGTGGTAAAAGAATATACGCTACTGAAACCTAAGTGGCGTGAAATTAGTTTGTACAGTCAGCGTCAAATTGATCTGGAGGAGTCAAAATGATCTGAAAAACATAAAAGCAATTTGATATTCGCTGTTCCAATCATCATAATGTTGTAAGCACCCAAGGTGTTCAAAATATCTTACTACTCCTTGTTTTACATTTATATTATGAGCAGTCAGGGTTACTGTCTGCACTTATGGTGATTCGAACTGCGTATATCAAATTGTTTTTATGTTTTTCAGATCATTTTGACTACTCTAGACGGTCATATCAATTTGACGCCGATTGTACGATGGTACAGTCGGCTCTAAAGATAGGAGATGTCCTATCTTTAAAGCCGGGTTTTCACTATACTCGTACTCTCCCGGGCCGAGTGCGCTCGGAGGACTACTCAGACGCTACTCGTAGCGTGTAAACACGTGATCCGAGCGCACTCGGACAGCGGCATCCGATCAGAGTAGAGTCGGACACGGTTCTATTTTTTTACTATCTTCCCTCCTACTACCTTGCCCATACCACGCTAAGCAATTGCTCATCCCATCCGTCACTGACGCCTACTTTCAAACTTCCTTTTATATACTCAATTCTTACTTTATCCATTCTCCACAATCCACACATCCATCTCAACATTTGCGTCTTCGTCGCACTCTTCTTTCATACGCTCCTTTGGTGGCCCAGCGATCCATACAATACGACAGTTCTTACAGTGGCATTTGCGAATCGCATTTTGCTCCTGTGATCTATTGCCATTTTATCCATCCCGCATTCATTCTGATCTTTACATAACTTTCGATCTCACCATCATTCTGTACACGACCATTTTTAACCCCCGACGCAAGAAGAGAGGGTGTTATAAGTTTAACGTGTCTGTCTGTGTATTTGTGTATCTGTCTGTGGTATCGTAGTTCCCAAACGGATGAACCGATTTTCATTTAATTTTTTGTGTCATAATTATATAATTTTATCACGAGTGTTCTTAGCTATGTTTCATGAACATCTGTCGCAGGGTTTTAAAATTTTTTAGTTTGTTCTGGTCAACGCCGAAAATTTTCATGAGACGCTAGATTGTTGTTACTAAACGCCATTTTGTTTTCCTAATCGTAAACGAGCTAGCTCAGAACAGTAGAAGGCGATCCGAGTCTATAAATCGGACGCCCTCGTCCGAGTGGGCTCGGATTAGGGGTTGCCACAATATGAGTTGCGTTCGAGTAGGTATCCGAGTCCACTCTGTCCGAGCAGACTCTGATCGTGATCGTGATCAAGCCCATAATGATGAACAAATTCACCTTAACCTTGAAAAAAAGGTGAGCTATGTATAGATAAGATCTAATTTAATAAAGAATTTGGATCTTGCTATTGATCTTTAATATAGTGAATGAACCATGGAAATTCTAAATTTAAACCTTATAAAATTCTCCGAATCAAACAGAAATAAAGCTATGGACCAAAATTAAGAAAATTAAATGGCCAATTAATTTCAATACAAAAGGCTCGGCAACACCCTAATCACTAATTACCCACGATAACCTGAAAATCGGTCCCTATTACCAGGAAATAAAGTTCTTTCTGGAACAGTCCGATATCGACTCATTTATAAATCATCGCCTGGTATAACTAGATCCCAAAGAATGTGCTATTCGGTAGCAACGATAGGTCAATGTTTTTTGGAGGGTGTTGCCAAAATAAATGACAGTTAGTCACGTGATCAAGCGATTTGTCGTTTCGGTTATGACATAGTACACCTTTCACAGTAATACCACTACTGCAAGGAAATGTTAATTGGAACTAGTAATTTCAGTCGGTTTATTACGTTAGGTAAACTACCTAAGATAATTAGCAGGCCCTAGGGTTTCATTTCTCGCAAAGAACCGACCACCGCTGCTGGGGTAAACGTGTTCTTGAGAGGAAACCGGCTAACGTAGTGTAGGACGTCCTCCGGTCAGGAGGGATGACGACTTGTGAAAGACTGCAGGCAGATGCGGCAAGCTGAAGACAGGCCCTACGGTGCTCATTAGGGGAGGCTTATGTCCAGCTGTGGACTAATATAGGCTGATGATGAGGTTTCATTTGTAACAAAGCTGTAAACTGTTTGAGAAATAGATTGTGCATATTCTAGGCATATTCTCATAGGCTTCATATTTGGCGGTCTATGGTCAACAGTAAATAACCCATCAATGGATGGAGGGGGAAAATTGTCATTTTGTTCTGTCTTTTGCACTTTCCCGCCAGTTCTGCGCTTGTAGCTCTCGCAATTCCAAAAGTAAAAATATATCTCGTTACCTCACGTTTCTGATTTGTTTTCGTGTAAACGCTATCATTATGCAATAGACATAAGAGTTGGTTTTGCTTAATAATCAATCAGAAACATCGATTTTCGTTTTCTGAGTAGACTTACTCTTATTGGCTGTGCAACCCGAAATATGCAAATAACGGAATACACTTAGCACGGCAAAAATATTAAAATTAAAAAAGTACTGACGAAAAAGTAAGTTGTATATCTATTTATAATCGACTATGTCTGATCGATTATACGTATCATTAGTCATATTACCACCTTTGATAACATCATTCCATGACTGGGATTGAATTCGTGGGATACTTGGTATATACTTGTTTTTGTGTTGGTTCCGGTATCATCATCATCAGCCAAAATAATAATCCACTGCTGGACATAGGCCTCTCCTAATGAGCTCTATCGCTCTCTGGAGGCCTATTTTGAAAAATGAACAAAATATTTTTTTCCTCAATCTACTGATTTTCTACTCGACGTTCTACTGATTTTGTCAAATTCGAACTTGGAACAATGTTTCTGACAATAACGATTGAACGAAAATTGACGAAAATGGAACGTTACACAACAACATAACACAACTAAGTACACAATTTGACTTTCATCCCCTCTCCGAAGGGAACTGTGCCTACTGAATTCTGGGATCGAAGTATCTTACGTCCTTCCTCGTAGTATGAACTCCATTCGTGCCAAGTTTCATTCCAATTTATTTAGCAGTTTCGGCGTGATGCGCGTTTAAGGAACATATAGACAGACAGACCGACAGACATGAATGAAGAAAATTTCAGTTTTATTTTCAGTGTCGTTAATAGAGTGCCCTTCAAAAACTTTTTTCCTACATATCTTTAATGTACAGGATTCGTTCTGTTACAGTTTTATTACAAGTCTCTTTAATAAAATAGGGTAAAATCTCGGAGTAGAGCATAAATCTACCCTGGAAACCTAAGACAGTACAATAGCTACATTTTTGCAGGGCTAAATTCAACCATGATGTTTTTTTGTTATTAATACCTAGGCTAGGTAATCATACTCGTTGTAATGAAAAAGAAAATATCAAAAACTATAAATATTTAATGTAAACATTATAACAAAAATAAGAGAATTGAAAAAAGCTACGCTTTTGTATGCTGAATTTTTTTCAGCAAGTTTTGACGCGTCACTTTTATTTTCTATCCCCGGTTTTTTCCCCATTCGACGTTTATCTCCATCCTTCTTCTTCTGTGGTGATATTTTTATCGTCGTTTCGGGTTGAATAGTAGTAAAAGAGTTATTTTTAGGTTCTAACAATGACAGTACTCCAGCGAAGACCTCTTGGCATGTCGGTGTTATAAGTCCCGGTGGAAGCAGAAACCCAAAATTTACATCTTGAAGCTCGAACGTGAGAGCATATCTGAAGAGAGAAAGAGGTTAAGAGGGCGCATTGCGTGCCATTTTGTGAAAAGGATAGGCATAGTATTTCACGTTCGTTGGAGCGGGATGGAGCATATTGCGGCGTAAGCGCAAAAATGATGTTTTTGCTTATTTACAAGAAAACTACACAACTTATGAAGAAATTTTATTTAGGAACCAAAGAATTAGTAATAACCTACGAATAAAAACAAAAATCTTTTCTATATGTAGACCGCAGGGTTCCTTAGATCTCGAAAAAAATTAGGTGCAAAACAGTGCACTTTCATGATTCTTATCGTATTTTTTTTTCGTAATCGTGTTTTCCTATTAATGAACCGAATAATAAATTTTATTCTTATATCTTATAGGAAAACAAAAAAACTAGTATTAGGTACATAAAATTCAACATTTAATGTTGAATTTTATGTAATATTAGTTTTTTTCCACGAGGATCCCGTGAGTACTGAGATCTAGGCCTAGTTTGACATCCAAACCCGCTAGGTTTGTTTGTTTGTTTTTTTTTTGTTTTTTAAAGCATTCACTGCCCAGCGACCCGCTGGGGAGGGCGCTCCGCAGCTAAAGAGAGTGTGGCCACTGTAAGTGTTAATAAGTACACTGTAACTGTAAGCTTCATAGATAGATATTTTTATAGACGACTTCTGTGGCGCAGCGAGCGAAGGTCCGCCTGCGACTCAAGAGGTTGCGCGTTCGATTCCCCCCGGGACAAATGTTTGTACGATCTGCAGATATTTGTTCAGGGTGTTCTGGATGTTTTCTATGTATAGTAAAAGAATTCTATCTATGTAGTGTATTGTATTATGTAAATCAGTTATCTAGTACACATAACACAAGCTCTGCTTAGCTTGGGGCTAGATAACGCTGTATGAATTGTCCAGCATTATTATTATTATCATTATACATACATGATGATGATGATTATAGAATGACACCCGGAACACCCGGAACAAATATTTGCAGATCGTACAAAAAATTGTCCCAGGGCGGGAATCAAACCCGCAACCTCCTGCTTTGTAGGCAGACCTTCTCCCACCACGCCACATCGGTCGTTAATTAGTAAACTTACGGGATTTTAAAAGCATTTTTAGCCCAGGATGTGCTGGTTCCACTAACACATTCACCTGAAAAAATTATTAGACATAAAATTTTTTAAAAATTTAAAACTATACAATAACCAATCTCGATGTTAAGTAGAAAGAAGATGTCCCTTGTTAAGGGATACAACGTTGGTGTTCTTCCAACACAAACAAGGTTCGTAGTTAACCCGCTTACATCCGTAATGAATTCCTCAATCCACGATAGTTATTATAGTAAAATTAAATGAAATAATACTTTAAAAAAGTCCCATACCATAAAGCTCAAAGTAGTTTCCGACTGTGTAATGGTTGTCATTGTTGAATGACTTCATAACGCGCGCCGCGTTTTTTGCCAAAGTGTACTGAAATAAAGAACGAAACAAAATTAAAAACTCTGGATTTTAATAATTTGATGTATTTTTATATATGTATACAGGGTGTTTAGTTTATCTGTAAATATTTGTAAATCGCCTCACATACAAAATAATGTCCAAAACCTTATTAATTACTAACTACCGACCTCCCACTCCTATTTAAATCCACATCATTGGCTTATTTTACATCTACGCAAGATGATATAAGTGGCATTAGCCTGGCTGGGAGACAGCCGAACACACACACACCCACTGATAATTCAGGGCAGAGCCGTTTTTAGGTTTAGTATCAAAAAAAAACCTTTAATGAACGATATTTTAATGGAGGGGGTACATACTAATAACCTTCCCTTTCCACCAATTTTAAGAATTGAGACTTCGCGTCTTTATGGACGTGTTCATGATGGTGGGCAGAACCTGCATTTAACACAGTGTCAGCGAATTACCAATAACCCCATAGGTATACAAAACTAAAATTATCACCATATTCAACAACTGATCGAAAAACAATGACGCAGAAGTCGAAGAACATAAAAAATACGTTTGTTTTTTTTTATGTTCTTCGATTTGTCCGCGGAACATAGAACCTGGATACCTATTGTAATTATCCAAAAGACACAATCGTTTATTTTGTTCAAACTGTACCACAATTGGAGGAAACGAATACGCGATTTCGTGTTCTTGAATCATAATTTGTGTTTTATTTTAATGAATGAATGAGTTATGGTTTGGCGTGTTTAAAAAACTCATATTCCTGAATAATATTCTTCGTCGATTTAAACCTGGAACACTTCGAAAGGGCGTGCTAATTTTTCTAGTGGCGACAACTGGTTATAATTTGAGTCTAACCTCCAAATACTCAACGCAGCTCAGACATAAGCTCATCTCAAGTTGCGATGTTTTGACAGTTTTTCATGAAATTCTTTCAAAAATTCTTCAATTGAGTCGTGCATCGGAGTTGCGTTTGAGTTTTCGGGGTTAATTTAGTTTAATGACACGTGGATAAAACTGTTTACCGTAGATGTGATTAGGCCTTAAAGGTTGTAGCAGATATGGACCGCGTCCGCACAGCACAAAAATGTGCATACAATATGGGCTTTAACGCATAATACTTAGATGCATTTTAAGGCATCAGATAGAAATAGCTCGCGGGCCATTCGATTGAAGGTTGCGGTAAGCCATTTTGTTATTTTAAAATTGTGAATAATATTTGAATGCTTACTTGTGCTGTGCGGTAGCGTTACTGGAATGTCCTTAGTACTTACCACCTCATCATAATTTCCTAGATTGTCTGGTGAATGCTCGTAGGGGATGATGATCCGTTTATTATAAGAGTGGAAGCTCAGGTAGTACTCCAAACCCCATCTACTTTCTTCAATGAAGTTCGACAAGGCCCTTGTCTCTCGCTCCGAAAACGGTTTTTCCCCCATATAATTATTGGAATATGGCACACTACTGACAGCCGCCAATTCTAAAACAAGTTAATTGTTAAAAAATTAAACAATTTAGAACCATGAGAAAGAAATAAAATTTATTGTTGGTCGGAGTGACGCATGATCCGAGAGCTGGTGAGTATCTGACGCAGCGCATCAGCATTGCCATACAGTGGGACAATGCAGCCAGCGTCTTGGGGACGCGACGACTGGTATCGATATGGATCAGTTGAGCTACCTTTACATTGTTTACTACAGTATTTCAATTGTAAATACTAGTTAGATAAAAAGAAAAAAATGTTTATATCGTCTTAAATTACACATCTACATTTCTAAATAAATGAACTTTTAGATTAGTCTTAAGATACTTCTGATTTGTTTCTGTTATTTAATTGCTATTTTCTTTATTGGTTCACTAAAACATTAAAACATAACAAATGAAATTAGTTTATAATTCAGTTGGGAGAGGAAGGGATTAAAATGACTACTAATTTATTAAGATTCACTAAATAAAATCATACCGGCTTGTTTAGCCCATCGTCCGAACATATGCTCAAAATTTCTGTTCAAATCAACGCCAATACCGCTACGATTTTTTTTCCAAAAACGTTCCTGAAAATCAAATCAATAAAAATATTACTTCCATCTGCATCAACTGCTTCTACTAAACTATGTATTAAGATTGCCGCAGATCAGAGACGCACGCAGCACAAAAATGTGCATTAAAATATGGGCTTTAACTCATATTAATCACATTCGCATATTCGTCGCGGCTTCGTTTCTGTGGTTAGCAACTTTTTAATATCTTCATAAATTATTTGTGTGACTTTATCGAGCACCCATGACTGCATGCTATTTAAAATCCAATTATAAAATCTTTGTACGCTTGAAAGAATATATTTAAGACCTAATGTATTACTTACCACAATTACAATGAATAAATGGTTTCAATAGTTTGTCGGCTTTTTGACCCATGCCAAAGCGTTCGTAAGACGCGCGTGATTCGCGCGCGAGTGTTGAGGATTGGCAAATTTGCCGTGATTTCCGTGCGAATTTAGAGAGGATTTTACAAGTGAACTAAAATTTCACTAACAAATATGTAGGTAAAAACAAACAAAATCAAAATAGTTACAAAGTGCTACGTCATAGCACTCACAGCCGTGTTCCTATGCTACGTAGCATTGTTGCTATGGTTTCATAGCACTACTACGCTGTTTTATTAAAAAGACATCAACGCGATAATTCTTACAAGCTCATTTCGCTTCGTTTTCAAAGTAGTAGTTAGCCTCTAAGAATGAAGTCGTGCTGGGTTTTTTGAAGGGGGGGGGGGGGGGGGGGGATGGGTTGTTAATCCATGTGGTATAGCTCATTCTCCTGATTCCTGTTTTTTTAGAGATCCGACAACGGATGTCTGTCTTGGTTTGCCCCTAAAAATGAAGTCGTGATGGGTTTTTTGAAGGGTGGACACGATGGGTCTTTCTGTCATGGATCCGGAGATATTGCGTGAGGGGTTTTGTTTGGCTTTTATCATAGAATTTTTGCAGGGGGCGGATATGGTGTCCTAAACCCAGAAAAAGTATGAAGGGAAGTATTTTCAGAATACACAATTAACTCTTTTTTGGTTGATCTGTATAATAACCGACTCAAAAATTATATATCGCCTTTTGTGAAGAGGAGCCGTAAGAAAATCAATGACTTTAATAATATAATAAAAATGTATCTATCCATGTAGTGTATTGTATTAAGTATATCAGTTATCTAGTACCCATAACACAAACTCTGCTTAACTTGGGGCTAGATAATACTGTGTGAGTTGTCCAACATTACTTATTTATTTATATTTGTTTATTATTTATTTATAATAATACATACCACTTTATGACTATAGTAATATCCATCAGGGTTCAAAACTGGTACAAATATCCACTCATAAGTCCGTGCTATCACTTTAAGATTTTCATCTTCTATCAAATGTGTGTTGAGAATCTGGTCAATCATGTACGTGACGAAGGCTGGTGAGATCCACTCCCTGCCGTGGATTCCTCCTTCGATGAAGACCTTGGATCTGGAAAAGAAATTAAAATGGAAATACTGTACTACTTGTCCTACTAATTAGCTATCCTTCTGCTATCCTACTAATATTATAAATTAAATAACTTGAACCCGCATCCTTCCGTACGGGATGCGGGTTCAAGTCCCGCCGAAGTCGTAAATTTTTGCGATGTTATTTAATTTCTAAGAAATTTGCCAGAGTGTGAGGCTTACTTTTTTAATATCATAAAGCCGAAAGTTTGTGAAATCTGCATTTTTGTAACCTAGGATCTTCAAAACTACTGAACAGATCAACATGAAATTTGGCGTACGTTTAGGGCAAAGCTTAACTTAGATAATAAGCTACTTATTATACCGAAAATTTGCGTGATAAGCCGCGGGCGGAAGCTAGTAAGTTCATAAAACCTTTATCATTTTAATTTTACCTTTATCTCAAATACAAGCCAAGTCTACTAAAACAGGTACCTCTGTAGTACAGCAAGCGATGGTCAGCCTGCGACGCAGGAGCTAACGAGTTCGATTCCCGCCTCGGAACAAAATTTTGTACGATTTGCACCGGGAATTCTGTGTATATTCTACTTAAACAAATATGTATGTATTAAGTTTATTAAGTAGTAATAATAATAAATAATAATGCTGGACAATTCACACAGCATCATCTAGCCCCAAGCCAAATAACTAAAGTATATTACTTATCTAGTACCCATATTACAAGCTCTTCTGTCTGTGAAATGGCCAACATGATTTTTTTACTAGTTTTTGCCCGCAGCTTCTCACGCGTTTTTTCTATGGAGACATTTAAAGGTTATATATATCCCATGGGAACCGTTTTGTGGGATAATAGTACCCTATGTTTAATTCCGGGCTTAAGAGCTACATCCATGCAAAATTTTAGCCCGATCGGTTCCGTCGTTTTGGCGTCAAGACGTAACAAACATCCATCCATCTATCCACCAATATATCTACACATCCAAAATTTGAAATTTATATTTTTTTTATTTATTTAGTTTAAACGGTTATCGAAACCAATAACATTAATTAAATTATTAATAATATTACTGTGATTTACTTGCCTGTGCACAGAATCCTCTAAAATAATCGTCAAAGCGTATATATCCCTCATCTCTTGGGTTTTCCCAATACTTCGTAGCTTCACTTCTGCTGGATGCTTGTTTGCCAAGTCAAACATCCACGCGTTAATACTCTCAAGTGTGAAGAAATTGTTCCAGTCAAATGTTTCTATTTGTGAGTAAATGTACGGTTGCACTTTTTGTAAGTCAATAAATCTGAAATAATTTATATATCTGTTAGTTTTCAATTATACTGAAGACCGATAAATATACGAGATAGAGCAAAATAATGTACTACAGTATTGTACACCTTGAAAAGATCTACAAAATAGTCTGTATCAGCATTGCACCCGTGCGAAGCCACGGCGGGTCGCTAGTGACATTATAAATGTGGAAACTTACTTCTGAATATCAGGGATGAGTTCAATGAACCGTAAACCGATGTTGAACGCCTCATCTTCAAACTGTCTTTTGTCGATTGGTGATATTACGAAATCCACCGGCATCCGAAGAACGCTCGGCTCCCTCCAGTAAGACACTTGGTATTTTAAAATCAAGCTATGCAGAAACTTCAAATGCCTGTTCACGAATGGTATTCCTCTGAACAGAGTAAAGTTTTCATATCTCTTCCTATGGTAAGGCTCATACTGGCGAGAGTTCACGTTGCAAATTAATATAAAGATTGGAATAAGTTTTAAAATCATTGTTCAATTATCTGGATGTACGAGTAGGTGGGTGTGCGTAGAAAAATATGACTCAACAAAACATGTTTACCACATTTACAGAATTCGACAAATTTCAAAAACTTTTCAACAACATAGACAAAAGAGAATACAATCCTATGAACCACAGACAATGCTACAACGAACATAGATAGGTCCAAAAAGAATACAATGATAGGTCTACAAACTTCTCAGCAGCTTTAACATAAATTTTCAAAACCTGCTTGATAATGTAAATAAAGAAATATCACTCTCCAAGTGACAAGACAGTGATAAAAACATTGTTTGAATAAGGATCATTAACAATAGTTCTTGCCTGTGGCTTTGCTTGAGCAGGAAATGTTTTAAAAGAAAGCCGCAATTCTCTGGACACACTAGTTTTATTATCCGTAATGACGAATTATTATTCATATCAGATGATGATGGCAGATGGGCCATTCCAGCGAAGACAACATCCCAGGTCAAATAAATAAAATACATTTTTACTTGAACCTTAAATTACAACAAAGCCTATGAATTGATTCAACAGGATTTTTTAAATATTTTTATGATTTTCGTCATTTTTAGAGTTTTGTACAGAAAGGGTGCAAACGAAACCCTAAAGCTAGCTAGGGTTAGCCTAAGTAAACCTGTCTGTCCGTCTGTCAGAGGGCTCAATCTAATGAACCGTAAAAGCAAGACAGTTGATGCCGCTTTATCAACAAACACTTAAATAATATTAAAGGGGGCTCCCATATAAAAAAAAAAACATAAAACAATATAATATCATCATCAGCTGAATACATCCACTGCTGAACATAGATCCTCCCCAAATGACGCCACAAATAGCGGTCCTGACCCGCCTTCATCCATCGACTTCCTGCGACCGCTACAATGTGGTCCATCGAGTGAAAGAAAAGAGTGAAAGAACGAAATGCGAAAAGGAGTGTGAGAAGACCTTTCACTCGATGAAAGGTCTTCCCACAGTCCCTTTCGCATTGCATCGCGGTCGCGACCCGAGAACCTTTACTCCCTTTCAACGTTTATCAGCCTGCCCATCGCCTCTACAGCCTGCTAACTCTGAGAGCTCAATACTCAATACTCAATATATTTATTGTTGTCAAGTTATTGTGTGTGTTATTGTTGTGAGCTATATCGGTCACTGTGGTTCTTCTACGGATTTCCGCATTCCGGATCCAATCGCGTAGAGGAACTCCGAGCATAGCTCTCTCCATAGCTCGCTGAGCGACTTTGAGCTTATCAACGAGGCCTGCCTATAGTCAGCGACCACGTCTCGTATCCGTAAGTCATCACTCGGAACACACACTGGTTAAAGACTTTCATCTTGAGGCTCTGCGGTATCTGCGCTGAGAAGTTATTGCGAAGATTCCCGAACGCTGCCCATCCGAGCTGGATTCGTCAGCTGACCTCTTTATGGAAGTTGGACCATTTGGCCTAGGTAGACGTAATAATCAATAACTTCAATTAGCAGTGCATCAGCATTGCCATACAGCGGGGCAATGCAGTCAGCGTCATAAGCGTCAGTCGTTAGAATGTTTACAACAGTCTACAGTTAGCTCATTTGTTGAAATTTTATATTATACTAGTTCTAATTTATTTCCTTTATTTGAAAAAATTGTTAACTGAATAACCAATGAAAATTTTATTTTAAACTTCTAGTCAATTTAAGTTGATAGTTGTGATAGTTGCTGTGATATTAAAGAGGGAACAAAAGGACAGACAAAACGAAAGCATTATGGGTGTCGAAACCGATCTCAAAACCCTAAAACTAGTTTAAACGTCTCGTAGTTATGGATTGGGACCAAAAATTACCACCTCTTTTATGATTGCTATGGAAATCCCTGATCTTCTCCCCAAGGAGTACGGTACTTAATTATCACATACTAACTCCTTAAATCTATGCCAAAAACAATACATAGCACGTGTTGATTTTTTCCTATGTTCCTGCCAACTCCTTGCTTTGAGATCAAATAATCAAAACATAGCTAATTGAATTTTACTCAAATCAAACCAGAAGAAATTATCAATGTTTATAAGTTTTATTCTATTTAATATTGTCGTAATATGCACCGCGGTGCGTTATGATAACTACACATATTATAGAGCAATACCATTAAGGAATGGTCACTTGGACTTCTTTCGAAATATCAAAAATATGGGCTTTGATCTCAACTTTTGGTCTCAACCTGGCAAGCTTGGGAAACCAGTAGAATTCACGATAGCGCCAACAAATAAGACATCATTTTTGGAAAAAGCAAATAGATTAAAAATGTCCTTATCAATTATACATGATAATATACAAAGGTATGTATTACCTACTCATCTCAGAGTAATCGTCATACATTAATATCTAAATAATTATTTAGATATTAATGTACAATTTACACACCATTTTATGCATAAACTAAGCCTGGCTTGTTTTCTGGGTTTTATATTTACCTACCTACTAGTCACAAAAACCAAGTGTGTACTTAGTTCTTCTATTCAAAATCAAATTGAATGTAAGTTTGAAATTGGGGTGGATCCCTTTGATTGAAAAATGCACTAATAACATATTGACTTTTTCTTTTAGTATATTTGATGAGGAGAATAGAAAATTTCATGAAAGAAGTCATAAATCTTTCAATTGGGATCATTACTTCGGTCTTCAGGATATTTACATCTGGCTCAAGGACTTGGCAAACAAGCGAGGACCAGAATTACAGGTTTACACGATTGGGAAAACTATTGAATCCAGAGAAATACTTGCTGCAAGGATCATTTTGAACGGGTCTTTTCGCAGGTTCTATTCGTGGTTCTATTGACATTTATAAAAGATCATTAAAGTGGTGTGGTTAAGGAGGCAATCGTGCGCTTTCGTGCGTGGCTGAAAATATGATTGAAAATGGCCGAATGAGGAATGGGGACTGGGATAATTTATAAGTTTAAAAGTACCTTTATGAAATCGTACGTATAAGTGGTCTGTGAACCATTAGCGTAGGTACAAATTAATAGATATAGAAATATTCGATTCAGAAGGAGTCTGATAGTTGTTATAGTTTTTCACTTTTTATGAAAATATAGAAATTCAACCACCCGACTCTTCCTACGGTACTCGTAAGAGGCGACTAAGGGATATCCACTTTGGGCCGGGCAGCAGCGCCTTCTACAGAACAATTCTACCACTGAACTGCGACCCCCAACCCGCATACCCAGTCTGGGGATTAAACCCCCATATGATAAAAGCCGATAAGGCTTTTCTCAGGAGGAGGCCTGCGTCCATCAGTGGATTGGTAATTGACTTTAGTGAATGCAAAATAAGGGGGCTACAAAATGTTGTCAAAAACCATATACGAGTCTAGATGAGCATTTTAATACCTACCTCATTTCTCAAAATCCCCTCAGCCGTTCTGATGCTTTGAGGTAAACACTTGAAAAACAACCCACGCCTCGCGAATAAAAAAAGTTGGCGGTTTTGGTGGCTTTTCACCACGTGCCACCTTCTTGATCTTGGATTTCAATCATTCCAAAGAAACAAGAAGAGAACCTTAACTGAAAACTGCTAGTACCTCTGAATTTTCATGAGACATGCCTACGTGAAATCTCATTGACAACGCACCCGGTTCGGCGTAGCATCGTAGAATAAAAAGGTTTCGCTAAAAAGGTATATGAAATAATTCATTTATTTATTGGTAAGCTAATTGGTAGGAAAATGTCAGTGCATTAAAGATAAAGAACAAGAGCTTATGGGGTGAACCTTACGGGTTTGGTTGTCAAACTAGGCCTAGATCTCAGTATACTTACGGGATACCCGTGGTTATAAACTCTAATTACATTTAATTAATTTTTTTTTCAAACCAATTTCATCATCAATTGCGTAGTTTTCTTGAAAATAAACATTAACTTCATTTTTGCGCGTAAGCGCAAAAATGCGCCGTTCAAAAAACGTGTGCTTTTTTGCCGCTTTACGCCCTCTTAACTTTATCCTAACGGAAACCGCAACTCGTTAGGTCTACTAGTTATTTTATCCCTAACACATTATTCAAACTAAATTATTTAAAACTATTAGATAAGGATGTTATTATAGGAATAGTTAGTTGTAGAAAAGTGGGTGCGCGTTGAAGTCTTTTGTATGCTACGGTGGTCCGTCGTGGCATCGTAGCACGTGCTACGAAGGTCTTTGAAAAATAATGTTTATTGTTATGAGGAGAGCAGGGGGAGGGTTAGAGGAAAATAAGATACATCAGGGGAAAGATGGTGAAATCTCCTACACAACGGTGAAATTCTCTATGACATCTAGTTTGAGAGAAATTAGGAGTTTTGTGATTCTCTACCAGCATGAAGGTGATATTTTCTGATCTCGTTCGACCGCTGCTGTCATGTTATCCATACCCTGTTCATAATAAAAACAAACTCCCACGGAGTTTATAATGGAGTAAATTTAGTAGTTTTTATTTTAAAATATTATTTGGTCAGAATATTAATAGCTGATTGATCAGCAAAATTAATTTTTTGATGAGCAGGTTTACAAAATCGTCAAGCAGAAAAAAATACATGAGGTACAATCGGGTCTGCGTTTTAAATGTACCTACTAGGTGCCAATTTCTACCTTAACTAACGTTGTTTATACATATAAGTAGGTATCAAGGAACTTAAGTAACACTTGCTTATTGGTCATGTCCGTGTGTGTGACACCGGTAGTGGCATACGTAGAAACACACGTATGAGGTAGGTACCTTACCTATCTATTCCGCGCAAATCTTTATGAATTCTTGGAAGTACGCGCGTGGTGTGGCGCAGTGTAGCTTTAGCTTATTTTTATGTGTCAGAGGGACGCGGAATGGTGCGCGGGCGACGAGTACTCACACTAACTTTCGTTTGCCATAAGTTAGTGTTAGTGTTCGTCGCCGCAGTGGTCATTCCTATACGTGCGCGTGAATCACGATTATCTGCTTCACTAATAAATTGCTACACAAATATTTAATTTAGTGTGACATAAATTTTTAGGCTGCTCAAAGACACATTACTTGCTGGCCAATTTAGTCAATTTTGCCGATCACTAACTAGATGCTGGTTTATTATTTTTTTTGTTTTAAAATAAATTTTTCGGCGGACCAAAACCTCTGTAATGTGCTGACCGTTAAATAAAACCCTTTTATAATTCCTCTTTGATCCAGATCTAAAGTCGTGATTGAAGGTGGAATCCACGCTAGGGAGTGGGTCTCTCCAGCGTTCGTCACATACTTGCTTGATCAAATACTAAATGCTTCCAATTCTTCTGATGAACAACTGAAGAAAATAGCAATGACCTATGAATGGTACTTCGTACCAGTTTTAAATCCTGATGGTTATGAATACTCGCATAAACAGGTACATTTATGGAATTATTTTAATTTATTTTAAGTATCTTGTCTGGATTTATTAACCTTTATAACGGTTTTTAATTTATTTATTCACATGGCTGTGATCTAGCTTGTCCGACCCCAAGAATTTTAAATTATTATCTGTACTTTCACATAACCATGAATGTTTGTGATTAGGTATACTACTAATTTTTAATTATATTGTCACAAAACTTTTTAAACATTCGCGATTTGTAAACATAGTTAATGGTAACATAGTCTATGTTAATAGATACCCGATTAAACCATTAAATATATTGTCACAGGTTTTCTCCAAGGGCTTTGTATATATTATATAATATGTTATGTATACGTTTATGATGTAGAAGCTATTTCACGAAAAAAAATATATAATTTTTCAGGATCGAATGTGGAGAAAAAATCGCAACGGGAGAGGAGTTGATTTAAATAGAAATTTTGGCCACAAGTTTGGAGGTAAATAACTGTTCTCGGCATTGAGTAAGGTGCCCGTGATACAAGAACTAACTTTTCTCTTGGTTAAAAATGACGTATGTGTTATTTGCAGTGAATACCCCAAATGACCCCAATGATGATGCATATTGCGGCACTAATGCATTCTCAGAGAAAGAGAGTTTAGCGTGGAGTAACTATATCAAGTTTATCGGCGATGGTGTGGAGTATTACTTTTCTTTTCATTCATATAGCCAGCTTATGATAATGCCATACGGTTATTCGAAAGAACATCTGGATAATTATTATGAAGTAGTAAGTAAAATTATTGGTCAGAGTGAGCTAAGCGAACAAAGATCTCAGTGTCAGCTTAGATGATTTGGATGTATGGTGAAAGAGTCACTTCCACCATAACAGTCCAACCGTTAATTCAATTTGCGTGAAATTTAATAGATGTGCTGCTGAGACTTGTGATATTTGCTGGTAATTTAGTGAGGCCAAAACCTTCAAGGGATTTTAAAGATATAGGTGTCCTATGGGAGGTGAAATCAAGCAGTGAAATCAAGTGGGGTGCTAGAAAGTTATACTAAAAACTGTGCATTTTTCAAAAAGTTTTTTTTACCATGTGCCGTTTTTTTCAGTAATTTCGTACTAGTAGCTACAAGAATTCTCATTTGGGAGAGATTCTATGAATTCGTATATCGTATGTCTCAATAAATGCACCGAGTATGCATCGAAGTGCTTTTGCGTTTTGTTTTGAAAAAAAAAAATTATACCGTGTTTTACAACATTTTGTCCAGCAGTGGACTAAGATAGGATGTTAATGAATCTATACCAAACTTCCAGAAGTTTTCTTTAATTGATTTTTCTTTAGTTACATATTTTTCCGTTATTACGTTTCGTAAAATTATTTTCGGTTCCCGTGGCACTAAACTAATTTATTTTCCATTAAATTTTTGTCATAGTTTTAATTTTTCGTCGATTATCTGTAAATTTTTACAGGGTGTCCCGAAACTTAACTCTGATTGTTTGTTTGTTCGTTGGCGTTTTGCGTTCATGATTTTTTTTATGGCGACTTGCTTGGAGGACCGTTCTTTGGACGAATTGCGGACGATTTGTTTTCTGGCCCATCTTCCTTGTGGTCAATTTCGTTTATCGGACGTTATAATTAGCATTGCATTGAGAACCAACCACTCCGCATTCTTAATTTTTTTATGCTTCAGGAGATTTTACAGTATTTTTCCTGTGTTCTATAATCGAATCCGAACCATTAAATAAAACAATATAATTTTCCAATTTTTTTTTAGCATAAGATGGCATCTGAAGCTGCTGTCGTCATAAAATCGATATACAATATGGATTACAAAGTTGGTACTGCCTATGAAACTGTTGGTAAGACAAATATTCCCTGCCTACCTGCCTCTAAATAACTTGCGTAGTTTAGTTGTGTCCTTTAAGGTAATGTACCTACCTACTATATTTTCACATGTAAACCTATATTAATTCTAACCCCCGACGCAAAAAGAGAGGTGTGTTATAAGTTTAACGTGTCTGTCTGTGTATCTGTCGGTGGTATCGTAGCTCCTTAACGGATGAACCGATTTTCGTTTAGTTTTTTTTGTGTCATACATAATTTTATCCCGAATGTTCTTAGACATGTTTCATGAAAATCAGTTGAGAGTTTTTTTTAATTTTTTAATTTTGTTCTTGTTACCAATAAATGAACCATTGAACCATTTCACCTAGGGTCTAAAATAACTAGGTTATTTAACGGGTATTTATCGCGATTATTTTCCTATTTTTCCCGAGGTTTGTAATCCCTACTAAAAAAAATTTATCTATTTCGAGAAAATAACATTAACAGAATGCAAATTACAACTCATATCTATTTATTAAAAATCTAAGCCGTCACCAGAAGGCAGAGTACCCAGAATGCTGGCAGCATTGCCACATTGAATGGCAATGCTAATTCATTGACCGAAATAGAAGCCAGCATTCCGATCATCTGATCATCTGTGGACTCACTCTATAAGAAGTTTGGTAAGATCTTAAAAATTGCGTGTGCCCCAGGACCCCAAGGACCAAGGGTTTCAAGCTATAACTGGCCCATGTATTTCGTATTAATGTTCAAATCTTTGCAGGTTATGTGGGTGGTGGAATGAGCATGTGCTGGGCCAAACATTCTTTTAAAATTCCGTAAGTATCACTTTGAATTTCACCTCCCAACAAGCGAGTAAATTCCAAACGAGTAATTCAGGCAAATGTACGACTTATGGAGCACCGCCCTATTTTTTTATATGATCATCATCATCAACCTATATTAGTCCGCCACTGGACATAGGCCTCGCCTACTGATCGTCATAGCGCCCTGTCTTCAGCTTGCCGCATCCAGCATCTGCCTGCAGTCTTTCGCAGGTCATCCCACCTGGCTGGAGGTCGTCCTACACTACTTTTGCCTAGTCGTATTTTCCTTCGATTCTTCGCTAGACATGGCCGGCTCACTGCCACTTCAGCTTGCTAATTCTTTGGGCAATGTCGAAAATCATATTTATAAATTAATATGTAGATTTTTAGTTATAAAGCACTTCGATATATTATTAATTGCTCTAAAAGTAGCACTTAATCGAAATTTGTTAAAACATCGGTTCATAGAAAATGTTTTATTATTTATGTTAAACTACTTTTCTGAAATTTAATTCCTACCAAAACCCAAAAAATAATAAAAACCGCGAAAATATTTGTATTTCGCGTGAAGTTGTATCAGATTCCGTGTCGATGACTCTCTAGCGGAGAGTCTGAATAGCCCTCCTGATCATTTCGGTCACGTCCCAAGTACTGTGCTGGAAGCAGCCGCGACACAGGCTACTGTCTGTGGCTCCAGTTTTGAGAAGATGATGGTTCAGTTCACAGTCACCTTTGATGATGGCCACCTTTGTTTTTAGACCCTCGCGGCTCATCTTGAGTGTTTGTGGTTTTCCTATCTTTGGAGGGGAATATTAATTTCGTATGTTTGCAGTCTGTTCGGCGATCCCATCGGTTTTGGTGTTCTTTTTCTGAGAATAGTTTTAGTCTATTTCTTACTTCTGCTGTGGGTGGGTTTTACAGACCTGTCCTGTTTGTCCTGTTTTGTTGAGGTCTGTCTCGCTCCTTCTTTTCCTAGTCTTAGGTCCATTTTAGCTCCGTGATTTCGTTTGTTTGACTATATGGGTCTACGTATTAACTGCAGCAAATACTATACATGAAAGTTGGCAACTGTAGCGCGGCACAGTTTTGATGTCTTACAGTGAAGATAGACGCGTGTACCGCGTGCATAGCGTTGACAGCGTTGAGCTGCGTGGGTGCCATATTCCAGCAATCCACGCGTGTAGCAATTATGAAGTTATTAATCTCGTATTCGTGCGTAGCGTGTTCGTGGGTTGAGTGGATGTTATCACATACATTTTCGTGCGTAGTCTCTCCGTAAAAAACGGTGGGGCAGCGGCATAACATGCAAAAAGTATAAAAGAGCTTGACAAAAATGTATGTAAAGAGAACTTTTAAGACTTTTTGTTGAGTTAAAATTTGTCAACAGGTACGTTATAACCTTCGAGCTTCGAGATCGAGGCTACTACGGCTTTGCCCTTCCAGCACAGTTCATCATGCCGACATGTACTGAGACCTTAGCCGGACTGATCAGCCTCCTGAGACCGAGAGAAAACTCTTTTAGTGAAGCGAAGGATAAATATCGAAAGATTGTCGAGAAGTACCACAGTCTAAACGGAAGTGGTCGTGTGTTTTTTTTAAAAGCGATTGTAGTTTTTAGTGTTTTTTGTAATAAATTATTAGAACTTTGAAGGTTAACTTTGAATTTAACAGATTAAACCCAAGACTAGGTCACTTGTGCTAAAATTGCTATTTATTATTTATTTATTAATAAGACTGTCTGTGGTGAAAACCATGAGACATAATTTTACCATGTACCACCGAAATACAGCCAACTGCAGTCCCTTTAGACTTAATTCACCTGGAGTAAATCACCTCGATGCATTAAGTGCTATTCAGGGTAGACTTGGTGCACCTAGGTGAACTAAGCTCGGCTTTCAATAGTTCTTCACTTAGGTACACGATCCTGGTGTCTCCTGTTGCCCAGGCTCTATGGAGAGTGGTGTTCTCGGGAGACCCTAGGACCACTTTACTTCTACACACATCCTCACTCAACACTCTATCTCCTCACTTTCTTGGTGTTTCTTGGTGTCTCTTGTAGCCCAGGACTGACATTACTCACACTCTCACACACACTCACACTAGTATTCTGACAGGCATTGTGACTGTTTGTATAGTTTGTAACACTTAACCTTAATTTTACTAGCAACTATATTTTTCTTGTAAAATGATAATAAACTACTACTAAAAATAACACTGGACGCTTCACACAGCTTCATCTAGCCCCAGGCCAGTCAGAGATGATGGGGTACTGGACAGTTACTGTTATTTATTTATTTAAATACCAACATTATATGCGGTGCAGGTCTTTTGTATAGGTCCGTTGAGTGAAGACCTGGTGACCTGTAACACAGGTTCTTAGAACCTACATCGGGCACCAGTCTTCACAAAACAGGGTCTGACAATGTTTTACCTGATAAAATCCCTAGCTTAGTCCTTTGTTAAAAAATTGTCAAGCACTTTTGTGAAGAAATAAATAAAAAAAGTTATTATTATTATTATTATTATTACCTACACAAGTTTTATTTTGAAAGCCGTGAGTGTTGAATTTCTTGAGTTAAAGATTCTTCATTCCGCTGCATGATGAAACTCGTTTTTCTCTGATATTGCTTTCAGGTATGTTTTGACCATGTTATGGCACAAACTTCGGGAGGCCTATACCCAGCAGTGGGTAAAATCAGCTGTGGATGATGATGATGACCAGTCAGACATCAGAGATTGACCATTGAACTTCCGGATATAGGTCGCTTCGCCCTTCCTTGATCTCATCTTCCCTACAGGTAGTGAGGCTTTAACCAGTGTTCTAAGTTTCCACCATTCGAATAAAAACTCTTTTGGTGAGGTGTAGAAGAAATGACGAGAGTTTAGAGAAGTACTACGCTACTGACCACATTGGTAGTGGTTGCCCGATTTTTAGTGGATCTTTTATCGATTATATGTTTTTTTTTGTTATATACTACTCTAACTTATTGTTGCTTTATGTTTTATTTTTATGTAGGTAAGTATTTAAAAGATCGATGGATCAACACAACATACATTGAACTCCTGAAAGTAATCAGTTAAAGTTTAATTTTATTAAGAATCATTTTGAAATAACCCTGGACATATCTCTTAACTTGTACTTCTGACTACGAAGTTTACGTAGCAATTAAATACCGAATTAATTAATAAAAGCTATAAAAACCCGACTAACTAAGAAAACTTCCGGAATTCAGACGAGCATTTTGATAGCTCGTTCACCAAACGGTTATACTGTTTTATTGTATTGTGTATTCTCATTTGCTATAAGATCAAATGGAGTCTGCATTTTGATCGTTTACTATCTAATAGCATCGAAATATTAATGTAGTACGCTAGAAAATCTTACGTACACCGTCGCAGTTGTAAATTACCGCACTTGCCTGTTCCTGTGGTAAAGTAAGGGGTCTTCCACTTATTCTTGTCGAACAAAATCAACTTTAGCACAATGCTTTTCAACGCCGTCTTCGATCACGGAGTCTAACGCCCTTTTTTGAATAACCTCATTCACGTTCATATTTAGAGTTTGACCTGATTTTTTTATCAATGTCAATGTAATTTTGTAAGTCATTAAATACAATTGTTTATTACATGTCATCTGCCGGAAAAAATAGGCTAAATTGAATAATTTTTTTTTTAATGCTATTGATAAAATTCAAAAACTTTCAATGACTACATCACTAGCAAATTTACGTCAAATATTGGTTACGCCTACACAGTGACAATCTAGTACATTTTGTACGGCATAACGTCTCCAAGACTAGATTTTTTTTTTTTATGGTAAACACATGTTACATAAATGTTTAATGAAAATCGATGTGGTATCGCTTTCGCAATATTCAGGTTTTTTTTCAAACAATTCAATAGTTGGCTAGACTATCATATAATGTACAGATTCATCGTTTTACTAATCTCCAGCATCTGTACCGCTATCCGGTATGATAATTTCACGTTGTACAGAGGTGTACCGATGAACAAAATCCACTTGGAATTTCTTACAAATCTAACTGAAATCAGTGAAGTTAACTTTTGGAGGGAACCAGGATCTCTTCGCATGCCCGTCGAGTTTGTGATAGCTCCAAGTTTTATGCCGACGTTTGTAGAAGAAGCAAGAAGGACCGGGATTTATTTGACGAAAATCATGGACAATGTACAGAGGTAAGGTGATTTAATGGCGTCTAAGGACAGAATACATCGCATAGGAGTCTGGATGAGGCTTGCATAGGGACCGTAAGGAATGGCACAAAAGGTTCGAAACCTATACCCGACAGTAGTTTAGGTCTGGTGGCGGAAAATGCTGATGTTCAAGGTGATGATCAAGAATCGCTCAGTTACGGTTGTACCTACGTTTGATTTTATACTCTCGGTACCCTGATTCATAAAGTTATAACCAATATACTCGCACATAAACAATCTTCCATTTCCAGTGCATTTGACCAACAAATTGTGAAACCATATATCAGAAGATTTATGCAGTCTTTCGACTGGCGGAGTTTCTATCGGACTGATGATATCTACACATGGTTGAGGGACTTAGAAACAATGTATGCACCGGAGCTGAAGGTTGACAGTATTGGTAAAACGCATGAAGGCAGAGACATTTTGGCTGCAACAGTAATATTGAAAAATTCGCGGCGCAGGTTATTATGGCCTTTAAATGCAGTTAAAACCAACAGCCGCCAATCCATTATCTGTTGCACCGAAAGGTGACCTTGAATTGTAGTTAAAAGTAACTGCTGTCAATCCCTTTTTGTTGCTGCCACCAAAAAGTGAGAAGGCAAAGAACGCGAAAATAAAGTAGTTACTGTTTAAGACGTTAATAATTCTAAGTTGTGATAATGATGATGATCAGACAAGTAGCAGTTCTATACAATTTTTACGTGACTATATATAAGCGGATTAACCACGAACCTTGTTTGTGTTGAAAGAACACGTGTTCGTAAACATTTCATACTTTGGTGTTCTTGGGAAAATGCTCCAACACAAACAAGGTTCTTATTTAACTAGCGTACATTTATGATGAATTTGTATACTAAACTACGATAGTATTTACTTACACTAAAATTGTTACTTGCCCATTATCCAGGTCCAAAGTTATAATTGAAGGTGGAATCCACGCCAGGGAATGGATTGCACCAGCTTTTGTCACTTACATGATCCATCAGATACTGGTGTCTAATAATTCAAGAAACCATAACCTTAAGATAATTTCGAAAACATATGAGTGGTATTTTGTACCTATTGTAAACCCTGATGGCTATGAGCATTCGCATGTGAAGGTACGTTTAGTTAATAATAAAAAATAAAATAATAAAATAATTTATTCAAAATAACTTAGGACTAGAAATATAACAAAAAGGTTTACCTTAGGTTATAATGGTATTGAGTAATGTTTGTGCCTGAACTAAGTAAAAAACCTGTTTTTCAGGCAAAAGGAGTGCTAATAATAGATAAATTAATCAAATGGACTTACTTATTATACAAAGCGATGATGCATACTATAAAATAATTACTTATGCTACCTACATTAAACTAGTTAAAATAATAAAGGTGCTTGCAATTTTTTTTGTCCTACTTTAAAACAGTCAATAAATTTTCTGTGTCATCATATGACATACATTGCAGTGTATCCTTAAGTTTTTTCTTACAACTATTATAATTTAAGGAATAAATATCGGCTAACACATTTAATCTATTATATAGGAAAGGACCAAGGATACTGTAAAATTTATTTGAAAAAGTATGTTTTCGATCTAATTCTTTAGGGCAAACGTTATTTTTCCTCCTTAATTTAGCGCTTTCAGTGACATATGGAAGGGCTGCGTGTTGTTTTAGTACAATGTTCATTATGAATAACTGTCGAACTGACAATACTCCACATGATTTAAAGAGAAGGTTTGTTGAAAAAATAAAAGGACGGAAAGTTGATACTTTAAGTATCGCTCTTTGTGCTCTTTCGACAGTTAGTAATAATGTTTTGCCCACTCCACCCCATGATGTAATGCAGTAGGTCAAAATGGATTCGCATAGGGCCCGGTATACTTGTATAATAAGTTTTCGATCTGCAATATGGCGTAGATTTTTAAAAACAAAAATTAATTTGCGGACTCTACTTACTAAAGCTTCTAAATGGGGTTTGAATGAGAGAGATTCATCCAATATAATGCCAAGGTATTTTATTTTATTTGTATTATTTATTGTAGGGCATGTACATACTTTATCAGCACCCACGCAATAATGCGCATACAATTCGGGGATAATCTCAGTTATTGGCCGTTTGCGCATCGAAAACCTTATATACTTTGTCTTATCTGCATTAAGAGTTAGTAAATTGTTCTCAAGCCATTTATTTACAATATTGAATCCACATTGTGCAAACATAAACAGTTCTTCTTCAGAGGCAGCGGAAAAAAGGAGTGCAGTGTCGTCAGCATATGATATGATTTTGCCATGGTCTAATTTTAAATTGCAAAGGTCATTGATGTAAATTAAAAACAAAGTAGGTCCTAAAACACTGCCTTGGGGAACACCAAACTCAGTGTTTTCCTGATCATTGCTGAGGACATTGCCTATCCTGACGCACTGTGTGCGTTCTTCGAGATAGCTCGTGAAAAGTTTCAGCTGCGTGTCTCGGATACCCAGTGTTTCAAGCTTGCGCAATAGTATGGGCACGGAAACGGTGTCAAAGGCTTTGGCTAGGTCCAAAAATATTGCAAGTGTGTGGTTATTCTTGTCCAGTTCTTGTTCAAGATGGTGAGTAAGGTGATGAACTGCATCTGCAGTAGATACCTTAGCTCTAAACCCGAATTGCATTTTTGATAAAACAGACTTTTCCTCTAGGTAATTGACTAACCGTTTATTTATAACTTTTTCTAATATTTTTGAAAATGCTGGAAGCAGGGATATCGGTCTGTAATTAGTGATTTGATCTTTAGGGCCAGATTTGTAAACCGGTACAACTACAGCTTTTTTAAGGCATTTGGGGAAATGCCCTTGGCTTAGGCATTTATTAAAAATATGTGTCAGTGGTGGGGTAAGAATGTGTCTGTTTTGTTTTATTATTTTGGTAGATATATTGTCCCAACCTACTGCGCATTCATCCTTAAGGCTCATTATTATACTATCTATTTCAGTCTCATCAGTGTTAAGCAGAGCAAATGAGGTTAGTGATGAATAACATGAAAAATGTGTGGTTGTATGAAATTGCGGGTGACCTTTATCCGCCAAACACTTACCTACGTTAATGAAAAAGTTATTTGCAATGTTAGCAGATTCAAGCGGTGTAGAGCTAGCTTGCAATAAACATGAAGGTGACTCACGTTGCTTCGAGTTATGAGTTACAGTTTTAATACAGTTCCAGATCTTTTTACTATTTTTCCCGGCGTTTTCTAGTGTCATTTTGTCGTAGCTAATCTTTACTTTCTTTAGAATGTTATTACAAAAATTTCGGTATCGCTTGTACGATAACTGAAGAACCGAATTTGTGGGATTTGATTTAGCTTTCATGTGTAATTTGTCTCTGTGCTTCATACAACGAATGAGACCAGCTGTGATCCAAGGTTTTATGTTAAAGTTCTTTTTACTCAAATGAATATTACTCGTATTTTTAATTAATGCCTGTCGCACATTTTCTATAACAAATGACATGGCGAACTGCGGGTCAGCAGAATCGTAAACTGGGGCAAAGTCTATGTTACGTAAGTCAGCTTCAAATTGATTCCAGTTTACCTTAGAACAAGTACGAATGTTGTTAAGTTTAGGCACTTTACAATTTAAGGTTAGTAGGGCAGCATTGTGATCAGTTATGGACGAATTTATAACAAGCGCAAGTGAGGGAAAATTTGATTTCAGTATGATGTGATCCAAACAAGATCCAGCTTGATGAGTTGGAAGCGTATGTGCGGGAAGCATGCCATGAAAGGAACATAAATTTAGGTAGTCCTGTGCGCCAGGGTCGTTACTTTCAGGAAGAATGTTAATGTTAATATCCCCAATAACAATTATATTTTTGAATGACGATAGATTTTGCAAGGTATCATTTAGAGAATCGTTGAAGTTGCTTATGTTTCTAAATGAAGGAGGTCGATACAGAGCGAGTATTGCAAAATCTAACCCAATTTTAACCAGTAGTCTGTTGCAGTCCTGGAAATTCGGTTCTTCAACAGATACATTTAGATGGTCCCTTGCGTAGACTATTAACCCATCGTTTTGGTTGTAATTTTTGGTGCTTTGGTACATGGTATATCCCGGCATTACTGGTACTTTGTATTGTTTGGCAAGCCAGCATTCTGTTAGTACAATGATGTCACAGTTGATGTTTAATCTATTTTGAAAGACATTAAAGTTGTCAAAATTTTTAAACACACTGCGAATGTTTTGTGTTAGTATGGTCAATGGATTACTAAATGAGGATAGATAACGCTTGCAATTTTCTACTTCAGCTAGTTTACATTCTGATATGGAAAAATTATCTAAATCATCAATTACATTACTTATCATTATTTTACTAAAAAGAAAAAAAGATTTATTGGTAGAGAGGTCAGAAAATTATAAATTAATTAACGGCGCTCTTAGGCGCCTCCATAGTCAATAGAATTAATGTACCTCCTTTCGGCCGCTATTTTTGCCGGGCAGTCGGCAGAGCCGGTGGCATGGTGGTCCGGTTTCTTGTAGTGTTGACAGGTTGCACATTTGGGGTCCTCGGTCTTCTTTGTGCATTCTTTGACGGTGTGTCCTTGGCCGCCACAGTGACCGCAGGTATGAGCTGCCTCGCGACATGACTTTGCCGCATGTCCATACTGTTGGCACTTGTAGCAGCGAGTGACAAGAGTGAAATCTCGCACTGGACACGAGGACCAGTTTACAAATATACGGTCTTTGGTAATGAGTGCTTTTCGTACTGCGGCTGGAACCTCAATAATAAAATTACAGTGCTCTGCGTTCTTCCTGCCCGACTTGTGGCTTAATCGTATGGAGGTCAGAAACTTTTCCAAGTCACAGTTCTTGAAAGTGTCGGCTAGGTTTTGGTGGTAGATGCAGGAGAAAACTTCTTTATCGGGCATCGAAGTCGGCACCCCGATGACAACGACTCTTGGCTTTCGCTTAGGGGGCTCGTCAATTGTGAGACCCGAGTTAGTAATCTGGACAGTGTTTTTCAGCTTTTCAATGTCGTCCTTGGTGTCCGTGCTGATGATGACACCACCGTTCTTGGTCTTGCGAAGCCCTCTCACATGTAATTTCATATCCTCGGGGCAGATGATTTTTTGAACGAGGGATTTGGTGTCATCGCTTGTCTTTATTTTGTCGTTCGGGTAGATGGCCACCGAACTTACATTTGTGGGCTGTATATAATTGTTGGTCCCTTTTTTCACCATGTCGGCAAATGAAGTTTCTCCGATCGGTTTAGAAGACTTTTCAATCGTCCTTATTAGGTCCTTCAGCTGGTGGGATTGGGCAAGTTGGTTTTGCAGCATTTCTATAGTGCTGTAGGCCTTAACACATTTGGTTTTTAGGGACTGATAATGGACGGCCATCTGTGAGGTGCCGTTACACACTTTCCGGCAGAGAGCGCTGACTCTTTGTTTTTGCTCAGAGTTCATCTTACCTGCTTCGGTAGTGATGGTGCACACCTCATTCAGGCATTGGTTGATTGGTAGATATATGATAGGTCATCCAGCCTTGTATTTCAGGAGTGGTCACTACTTGATACTCGGCTTCTTGGGCGGTAGGCTCATTAGGGCGAGCGGGGGGCTCAGGTACGGGCGTGGTGGGGGTAGGAGGCGGCGAGCGCGCCGTCATTCTGCTCCGGCCCCCAAAGGGACTGGAAATATCCATTTTACACTACTTTATGGTTTTGTTTCTCAGCAAAAATGTATCATTTTAAAGTAACACACATTACAGATTTGTCACTACTGGCACAAAACGAGGTCACGATTATGCAATTGATTATTTGCAAATTGTTTACAATACAGCACGTCTTTCCTCAACAACGGCAAATTGCAATAACAACAAGTTGACAATAACTTCGTTAGAACCTTTACATTCTGTCATCTGGGCAAAGGGCTCTTATCTCCCTGGATTCTACTCCTGGGGAACGAACGGCTTCCTATCCGTTCTCCATTTTTAAATGCATTGGCTTCCTTTCGATAAGTACCTAGTCCTTCTACTTTTATTCCACTCACGCCCTAGACTACAAAGATTGGTTTAGAATTGACCTGAGCGAATGTTTTGTGACATGGTTTGAGTAGTACGAGTAAGTAGTTACCGACACTTTAAAAGTATGTTTGGTTTTCAGGATCGACTTTGGAGAAAAAATCGTAATGGAGATGGAACAGATTTGAACAGAAATTTTGCGTACATGTTTGGAAGTAATTTTGTGTTATTTACAATACTTTGTTAATATTTTGAAACATTCTTTTGTATCATCTACGACAAAACTGAAAAATTCAACGAATCGAAATCGACGGGATGACGTCGCTTCTCCTGTCTCCTGCTGCATCATCAGACCAGCTCGATGATACAATAACATTACATTGCCACCGAACTCACATAACTATGCCAAATATCAGCTCAATTGGTAAAGAATAACTGGTCTATAATTATGTTGCAAGATTTATCGCACACGTACATAAATGGACATACGTAAATTTAGTATTTACGTACTATGTTCATTTATGTGGGCAAGATAAAGAAAACTTTGTAAAAATTAAGAACCATCCTTAATACGTCACCTGCTGAACAAAGGCCCTTAAATCGGCAGATTTAGTATAGGGATTTAGGGGCTTTTTAAATAAAAAATATCATATATTTTACAGCAACTGGAGTCAGCTTTAAGTCTACTTCTTCAACATTTTGTGGTCGAGCTGCGTTTTCTGAAAAAGAAACTATTGCTATGAAAAATTTCATCACATCGAAGAGCGAGAACTTGGAGTACTATTTAGCTTTCCATTCCTACGGCCAGTACATGATCATGCCATACGCGCATTCAAAATATCATTATGAGAACTTCGAAGAAATGGTATGATCTGAAACGCCATTTGTCAATGATTCGTGAAAATTTATTGCCTTCTTTTAATCACTTCCATGCATTAAATCCCCACAATGTATTACGACAATCGTGTTCCTAGAAGGTTGCTTCTTCATTTTACCAGAAGTACGACTGTAAATTTTCTCAGGCACGGAGGAATCTAGGGGTTGCTTATGCCCAAAAGTGGAACTTGTTCTAAATCTATTCTATTGTATGGATCATTGTTATCTGAATTTATAAATTGTGATTGATTACGTAAATGCTCATCTTTCCAGCAAAAAATGGGAAAACAAGCAGCAAAAGTAATCCGAGCCATAAACGGTAGAAAATATCAAATCGGCACTGCTTTTGATACAGTCGGTAAGGAAACCTTTGAGGCACTGTCCGTCCTATTTTTGGGGAAGTACAGGTCCAGACGTCTTCTCTCCGGTCCTTTTGTACTTAAATATAACATCTGTTCGCTGCCACCTCATCAAATGATTGCAGGTTTTCTGCCTATAAATTTCTTTCTTAATTGATGATGATGTCCTTTTAGCCTGATTTTAGCGACGACGAGCAGTCTCAACAGAGACAAGTCACTTGTGCGGGAAAGATCAGGCGCGTCTTGTGTCGCGCGATTTGTTGCAATATTCTTTTGTAATACATTTTGTATAGGACGTATACGATCTTACCCTCTGCTGCGAATTTATCGACGCGATAGAAGTTGTACGACGCGTTTCCGCGTCCTCCGATGTTGCGATAATTGTTCATGGAACATTTTGTATTAGGACGCATGCCATCTTACACGCAGCTGCGTCTTGCGTTTTGCGATTTTTGCGGGGGGTAAAGGGGGCGGCGCACGGCGTCTTAAAAACGCAGCTGCGAGTAAGGAATCAAATCGCGGCTTTAACATGCATTCCGAGACACGAGACATATATAATAAGGTTTTCATCATCATTAACCTATTTTACATTTACGAAAGACGTGGAATCATTGTTACTGGGAGTCAGCCGAACACTTTTATGCATGGCTGAATAATAAGGTTTCACTAGACATATATTTCACGCCTAAAATAATGTAAATCGTCATAAAGTGATATTTCTTTTTATTTTCAGGATACACAGTTAGTGGAGCTAGTACTTGTTGGACCAAATATAACTTCAAAGTTCCGTAAGTATAACATTTTATTAGAAGCTTCTGACCTCCGCTTCGTATGCGATTTCCGGCATGAAACATAGGTCAACAAGCTATTTTCCATGCCGGATCTCGCATGCTCATCATCTTTATCATCGACCTATATTATACTAGTGCTGAACGAACATAGGCCTCCCCTAATGATCGCCATAGCGCCCTGTCTTCAGCTTGCCGCATTCAGCATCTGCCTGCAGTATTTTCGCAGGTCGTCATCTCACCTGGCTGAAGTGCGTCTTGCACTACGTTTTCCAAGTCGTAGTCTCCGCTCAAGAACACGTTTACCCCAGTGGTTGTCGGTTCTTCGCGAGATATGGCCAGTCCACTGCCACTTCAGCTTGCTTATTTTTTGAGCTATGTCGATAACTTTGGTTCTCTGTCGGATGTATACGTTAGAAATCCTATTCTTCAGAGAAACTCCGAGCACAGCTCTTTCCATAGCTCGCTGAGCATGCTCGCTTATCTATTATTCCGAGTCCAGATCTTAATGCGTGCAAAATTTTTGCCCGATCAATTCAGTAGTCTTAGCGTTGTCTTCGATCAAACACATCACTTCGTCACAAGGATGTGTGAAGTGGAGCAAAATTATGATGAGTTTTTAATTTATTTTTCGTCAATTCAGATGTCATCAAAACTGCATGGACAGCACTGAAAATTAATTATGGTTGGGATAGTTTTTAGTGCTGTCAAATTAGTTAAGTTTATTTTCGTCGAAATCTCAAGTTACACCATTGATTTCTGATGATAGTTATGATTCTGTTAATGTTTACAACTATGACTATTTTGGATCAGATACGTCATGACGTTCGAACTTCGGGACGATGGTGAATACGGCTTCGCTTTGCCAACCAACCAGATAGTTGAAACCTGTGAGGAAACCTTGGCCGGACTCTTACGTCTTCTTCAACCAACCAAAAACTATGAGAAGGTGAAGATGACCTACCAACAGACATATGAGGGCGTAGCACATAGTGCTCAAAATCAAGTGGAGTTGTTTATTATTGCGATTATCTTGAATGTGCTGTGTATTATAGTTTTGTAGGGATGATTGAAGAGTTTTATTTATTAAATTTTACGTTCTATTAATTAGGTTAAAATACACCACTATTAATAATACCCACCCTGAAGAATTCCCTCGTTAAGGGATGAAACGTTGGTGTTTCTTCAAATACTAACTTCGTACTAATCTGCTTTTATTCACAATGAATTTCTCAAACTACGATTGCTTATGATATAGCATTTCCATACAGCGGGGCAATGCAGCCAGCGTCTTGGGGACGCTTCCGACTGGTATTGATATGGATCAGTTGAACTACCTGTAGATTGTTTGCAACAGTCTTCAGTTAGCTAAATTTTTTCAATTGTAAATACTAGTTGTAATTTATTTCTATTAGTTGATTGTAATTTTATTTGTAAATAAAGATTTATATGTATAGTAAAAAATATCTGTCTATGTACTGTTTTTTATTACATATATCAGTTATCAAGTACCCATAACACAAGCTCTGCTTAGCTTGGGGCTAGATAATGCTGTGTGAATTGTCCAGCATTATTTATTTATTATTATTTATCTCGTCGTTATCTATGTTTGTTTGCACCCAAAACTGTAAAAAATAATACATTTCAAAATTACAAGCTTCTAAAATTTCGTATTTCGACACTGATTTTAGCTCAACTTTGATGTAAATCACATTAATCACACTAATATTTTAAATGGGAAAGTTTGGATGGATTGGTGGATGGATGTTTTACTTTTTATCCCATAAATCAGTTCCCATGGTATAGAAATCACCTTTAAACGTGTATTTCGCAGAAGTGGATCTAAGCTACAATCATCTGCCTTTGCCAAACCATCTGGAAACAGCTGTCTGCGTGCGGGTCATTGATGGATAAATAAATTAATCACGATGGTCTGGTATCTTGGCCATTCACCAACTTGCGATAGCTCCCATCTTGGCTTGGTACCATCGATAATAACAATTAAGATCTTACGATCGTTTTAGCATAAATAACAATAACGGCTTGTTGTGATTGCCGTTAACCACACAAGAGAGATTATTTAAACGAGGTTGGTTCACCGCAATGGTGAACCAACCTCGTTTATGTGCTAATAGATTGCAAATTGTTTACCAACATATTATATTTATTTATTTATTTATTTATCCGCGGCTTCGCATGCGCTTTTCAAGTAGCTTATATGTGCGTTCCCGGGATACTACATGTATTTACCTGCCTTCTAAATTTCATTTAGATCCGTTCGGCCGCTTAGGTGAAAAGTTAACCTACAGATAGACAGACAGAGTTCCTTTCTAATTTATAAATTACGAGCTTCTGCTCGCGGCTTCACACGCATGTTTTCAGTAAAATAAGTAGCTTATTATCTAAGTTAGGCTATTTCCTAAATGTACACCAAATTTCATTTTGATCTGTTCAGTAGTTTTGAAGACCCTAGGTAACAAAAATTTTACATTTTACAAACTTTCGCATTTTTATTATTAGTAGGATAGAATAAGACTCGAGTTTACCAACACTGTCCCGGTTTTTTAAAGAAAATCCGGTTTTTAAAATTTCCGGTTTTTTAAGAAACCCGGGGGGTACAGAACCTAGCTGCGTACTGTACAAAAATTAAAAACACGTGTGTTTAAATACAAATTTAATTATAACGAATAAAATAGAGAGCCTGAAGGGCTATAAAGTAATTTAATTAATTTAAAAACACTAACTCGGCCAGAGGGGCTAGCGAGTGGGTTCTTTGTCCTACAGAAGGCTGATTCTACTAGGTTAAGATTTGAGGGTCTTCTTCTTGCTTTTACTCTTCCACCGTACTCTCCTTTTAGTGCGTCGCGGGTGTAGCAGGGACCCGACGGCGAAAGGTGTGTGCGAGCGTGGAGTTCCAGGTCCAAAAGGGGGGCAGCTCGTGAGAAGTCCGGCCGGAGACGAAGACTGCCCTAGGGTGGACTTTGAACCCCAGCAGGGGTTTATAACTTTCACTTTGTTGTAGTTTAAATACAAGTAAAAAATACGATGAAATAACGATTGATTCAATTAGCGAGTAAAATGGCGTCTCAGTGCGTCTCCTGCGCAGTAAAAGTGTGACACGTCCTATGTCAAGGCCATAGACAACAGCAGCGGATACGGCACGAAGTTAGCGGCGTGTTGACGAACTTATCTATGGGCCGTCGTCTATAATCGACTAATACTATTAATCGAGTAATATTTAATTGGAATCGGAATTGTATTGGATTTTAAATTATTAATTAAATAAAAACGTAAGTATGTAACGATTACGTTACATTACCCCCTCTTGTAGGCAAAGATTTTGCTCTAGGAATGCAAAATCTGACTACTAACTACTGACACTCCACATTCATTAAACCATTCATACTACCTTTCGTAACACAAACATTCTTACCTATCAAACAACACCAAGACAACAGAAAGTTTTGGCGCAACCTTCCAAAAAACAGGGCATCCTTTATTTATCTAGGATGACCAATGCTAGCAGCTAAGATGTTAAACAAAAAAAAAAAACGGGGAACGTAACATTACCGAAGAACAAACAGATTAGATACGTTAAACTTTATTTCTATTTAATTTTAGGTCTTTGATATGCCAAGCTCCAATATCCTTGCCTGACATATCCTCTAAGACATATACTAAGGGAGACCGTTTCTCAGTAATACGGCATTTTATAAATTTGGGAGCTAACTTTTTGCTAAAATATTTATCTTTATCGCTCAAAATAAAAGTACGTTTATAGACAACATCACCAACGTTAAACTCTGCATGCTTCCTGCGTAAGTTATAATGTGCTGTATTCTTTACATGTGCCTGCCACAATGACGCCTGCACATCATCAAATACAGCCGAAAGACATCCACGATTTTCGGCGTAGATATCACGCGGAAGGAAGAGAACCTCATCACCTAAGTCATTGTCAGTATAGTGCGATCCACACAAAACAAGCTCTCTACCATAAACAAGAAAAGCCGGAGTGTAACCAGTGGCTTCGTTTACGGAGCTGTTAATCGCAAACTGTACCTTCGGGATAAAAGTGTCCCATGTCCGATGGTCATTTTCTACAAATGAGGACAGACTAGTAACGATAGTTTTATTATAACGTTCGACGGTGTTAATCTGTGGTGTATATTTTGGAGTAAAGTAAATATTTGGGATTTTATATTTTTTAAACAAAGATTCAGTTGTAGAACTAATGAACTGACTTCCATTATCAAGAAAAACTGTTTGAGGAACACCATGTACAAGAAAAATTGATTCTTCTAAAACTTTGACGACGCCATCTGAAGTAGCACGACGCATGGGAAATATGTGACAGTATTTCGAAAAACAACAAGTTACAACAAGCATAAAAGTGTTTTGCTTACGAGTGGCGGGTAAAGGACCAACAAAGTCAATAGAGATCATTTGAAATGGTCTTGAACATTGTTTGGGACGACCCATTTGGCCAAGAGTAGTGTGATTTTGCGGCTTGTAAGAAGAACAAACAGAACAAGCGCTAACAAACTTGACAACATCCTGATGCATGCCCGGCCAGTAGTGTGTCAGTGACAACCGCCGGTATGTTTTAAAGATGCCAAGATGTCCGGCTGTAGGTTCCGAATGATTCTCTGTAATGATACAATCGCGAAATTCACTAGGGACTACTTCTTTCCAAGCAAACTCTGAAGTTAGATTAGATTTAGATTTAGACAGCCTGAACAAAGAATTATTCTTGATGCAAAAATTTGGATACTGACTTGGGGCGTTAAGACAACCATTGTAAATATTTTTGTACCATTCATCGTTGGTATTGACAAAGGAATTGGCAAGAGAAATGGCAGCAGTGGGAAAAGATCGCGATAAAGCATCAGGGATGACGTGATCAACTCCACGACGATGTTTGATTTCAAAATTGAAAGATGACAAACGTACTCCCCAACGAGCTAGTCGACCAGTTGGATTTTCCAAAGACAAAAACCACTTCAACGCGGAATGGTCAGTGTACACTGTAAAAGTATGACCGTTTTCAAGGTAACAACGCCAATGTTCTATAGCAGTCAGCACAGCGAGAGTCTCCCTCTCGGTGATACTATAGTTTTTCTCAGCATTGTTAAACGATCTGCTCATATAAGCCACGGGATGTTCTTTACCTTCTATTGTCTGCGTTAACATAGCACCAACACCATAATTACTAGCGTCCGCATGGACCTCAAAAGGTTTGGAATAATCTGGGCAAGAAAGTACCGGCGCAGAAATAAGGGATTCCTTTAATGCGTTAAATGCTATGTCAGCTTCAGGTGTCCATTGGAAAGGAGGTGCTTTTTTACCACTTGCAGTTAGTTTATTTAGTGGACCAGCTACAGTACTAAAATTGGGAACAAAACGTCGGTACCACGTGGCGGTGCCGAGAAAGCGTTTTAATTCCTTCCTGTTAGTAGGAGTTGGAAAGTTGAGAATAGCCTCCACCTTATTAGGGTCTGTACGCAGACCATGGGCATCAATTACATAACCGAGGTATTTTAGCTCGCTGCGAAAGAATTGACATTTACCGAGATTAACAGTTAAATTAGCTTGCTTCAACCTGTCCAAGAGACGCAACAAACGAGAGACGTGTTCTTCGAAAGTTGAACTAACGATAACAATATCGTCCAAATAAGCGAAAGTTTTATACTCTCTGTCAGTAAAAAGCAAATCAACCAGACGTTGCTGAGTCGCCGGAGCGTTGGTAAGGCCGAAAGCGGTAGTTTTAAAACGGTATAATCCTCTACCTTGTACATAGAAAGCAGTCTTATCTCGATCTTCAGGTGCGATAGGGACTTGCCAGAATGCCTTAGACAAATCAATGCTTGACAAGTATTTAGCGTCACGAAGACTATCCAAAATTTCTGAGACATAAGGCAAATTATAGGAATCTCGTTTCGTAACCGCGTTAAGCTTGCGACTATCGAGGCAGAACCTAGGACTTCCATCCTTTTTAGTAACGATGATGACGGGAGAGGACCACGCACTCTCACAAGGCTCTATTACATCAAGAGACAACATTTCATCAACCTGATCAACCAAAATGCGTTGTTTCTCAGGAGACATCCTATAGTAGCGTTGTCGGATTGGAAGCGTGTCTCCAGTATCGATGCGATGGCAAATTAAATCAGTCCTACCTAAACCCTTCTCTTCTGTTGAAATTGATTTAAACTGAGCGATTATATTGTCAGCTATAGCTTTTTGAGAGTCAATCAAATTGTCATAAGACTGAATAAACGTCGCATCAGTATTACAATTCAGATCTGCCAACGAAGTTGTGGTCATTTTAATAGAGTTCAAATATTTAGGACAAATTTCAAAAGCTCGCCAAAAGTCTACGCCCAGAATAACAGGCGTTTCAACCTCGGGAACAACATAAGCTCGGAGAATGTGCAATTGGTCCTGGAACGAAATCGACACATTGATATAACCAATACTATTTAGAGATTGACCACCAGCAGCTACCATATTAATGCGATCATTTGTATGCAAGGTGCAATCGACAAGGTGTTTATGGAAATTATTTCCTAAAACAGTGACTGCAGCACCAGAATCAAGTAAGCCACAGGCATCAATATTATTGATTTTGATATTGACATAGGGACGAGAATCGTTTGACGGTTTAGAGTTCAGAATTGTAGAAATTTTATATGAAGAGCTAAAGGTTCGTATAAAATTAAGCCAAGATTCCCAGTCTTGCTTATCAAAATAGCTACAATTCTGATCTACTCGTTTTTTGGCGTAGAAGACTTCTTCTTACGACAGTCAGGGCAATCAGGAGTTTTAACGTCCTTCTTCCCACATTTAAAGCACACGATATCGCGCGGAGCCTTGCATTGGCGCAAATGGTGTGAGTTAGTGCGACACCTTGGACAATAAGGTTCTTTTTTAGAGGTGGCGACTGCATTTATATTTGTTTGATTCTGATCTTTATTATTGTGATTCCTATTATTATTATATCTATTATGATTGTTACTATAGTTATTAGATTTAGACGAGCCCTTATCAGCATTGTATGCAAACTCCGGTGCAAGAGTACCAGAAGTAACCTTAGGCGGCTCCTGAAATTGAGAGAGGCGTGCTTGAATAGCTTCAAAATTCCTGCATAATGTACGCAAATTGTCGATGCTAGAAATCTGGGCAGCTGAGGCTAGGGTGCTGGCATAGCAGGGCCTGATATTATGAAGGAGAATTTCCAATTGCTCCGCTTCTGGTATGGGTTTAGACAAGCGCGAAAACATACCTTTCATTATAGAGAGGTATATAGTGATGTTTTCACTTTCCCCTTGAGTACGAGCACGAATCTCTGAAACTAACCTATAGTCATAATCAGTTTGGCCGAAATCTTCTTTAAGTAAGATAGCTAATTCAGTCCAAGAGTTAACCCTATCTTTCGCCGCGCGATACCAATGAAGGGCATCACCTTGAAAAATCTCAGAGGCGTAGCTAAGGACTTTTGACGAAGGAATGTTACGAGCCTCCATAAATTCGTCAACACGCTGTATAAAAGAACGCACGCATGACTTGCCATTGTATTTTAAGCGAGATAGTTCGGAGGAAGCGCGATCACAAGTCACGTTGATCACAGTCTGCTGCGTATCCGATGCACTGCGTACGGTCTCGGAAGAGGCAGTGTTTACGCTTGAAGAAGCACTAGATGGAGATTTATTTTGCAGGGCAGAACACTTGAGCGAGAAACCTTTATATGCCGCGACTATATCGTCAAACTCTTTCTTATATTCATCGCCACGGTCTATCCTCTCAATACGGTTATACAAGTGATTAAGCATATTTTGTGTTCGCATGAGCGAGGAAGCACTAGGATCTTCCACATCCAAATTAGTTTGAATTTTCGTCAGAACATCTAAACAACCTTTAATATCCTGCCTTATATCAAGTGGAGATTCTAAAATGTGTTCTGAAGGATGTTCAGCCCCTAACTTGACTATCTGTTTGCGTAACTCCTCAACAGAAGATGCTGGAGTAGCGCCTCGTATGCGAACCTCATAATCTAACTCCGATTTTTGGAGAGACAAAAACTTAACGGGCAACATGGTATAGCAGTGAGAAATAAACTGACCTGTTGGATAAGTAGTGCACTGAATAAAACTAAAGCTCGCCGTTCTGTTACAAAATAAATGAATGAACGTATGGTTTTGATGAGATGAACAGTGAAAAAAAAATGCAAAATCAAAGAAAAAGAAACTACTGATGTGTACTGCTCGGTACTGTACAAGAACAATCAACAAAAACAACAAAAAAAAACAAGCGTGTAAAAAGTTAAAATTAAAATGAACAATTTTGTAAATAATGTAAAATGACTAGAGTTTACAAATGTTATTACAATTAGGAAAATACAATCTAAGTACTTACGTACACCTCAGTAGTTTATGATTGAAAACCAAATATAAATACGTTTTACATAAGACTACCACCAACATGCATAAACAAAAGAAAAAAAACAAAAAGAAGAACCAAGTAGAATCAGCTGTATTAACCACGGATAAAGGGCGCCAGTGTCCCGGTTTTTTAAAGAAAATCCGGTTTTTAAAATTTCCGGTTTTTTAAGAAACCCGGGGGGTACAGAACCTAGCTGCGTACTGTACAAAAATTAAAAACACGTGTGTTTAAATACAAATTTAATTATAACGAATAAAATAGAGAGCCTGAAGGGCTATAAAGTAATTTAATTAATTTAAAAACACTAACTCGGCCAGAGGGGCTAGCGAGTGGGTTCTTTGTCCTACAGAAGGCTGATTCTACTAGGTTAAGATTTGAGGGTCTTCTTCTTGCTTTTACTCTTCCACCGTACTCTCCTTTTAGTGCGTCGCGGGTGTAGCAGGGACCCGACGGCGAAAGGTGTGTGCGAGCGTGGAGTTCCAGGTCCAAAAGGGGGGCAGCTCGTGAGAAGTCCGGCCGGAGACGAAGACTGCCCTAGGGTGGACTTTGAACCCCAGCAGGGGTTTATAACTTTCACTTTGTTGTAGTTTAAATACAAGTAAAAAATACGATGAAATAACGATTGATTCAATTAGCGAGTAAAATGGCGTCTCAGTGCGTCTCCTGCGCAGTAAAAGTGTGACACGTCCTATGTCAAGGCCATAGACAACAGCAGCGGATACGGCACGAAGTTAGCGGCGTGTTGACGAACTTATCTATGGGCCGTCGTCTATAATCGACTAATACTATTAATCGAGTAATATTTAATTGGAATCGGAATTGTATTGGATTTTAAATTATTAATTAAATAAAAACGTAAGTATGTAACGATTACGTTACAACACATGGTTAAATTTTAGTTGTTCTGCAGTTTTTGACACGAGTTTTCATACATTAAATATCAAAGTTAACCGACGAAGCCGCCTAATTGAAGTATTATCCTTTGGTGAACACCAGCATAAGTAGGAAGTATGGATGGACTAGCTTCCGTTTGCGGATTTACTCATCCTACATAGTTGTACCTGAATTAAATAATAATTATAATAGATACACTCAAGGATAATATAACAAAAAGGGGGCTTTAGAATACCGCTCCCAGAGATTTGATTTTGATATTAAATTTTTAATTGAAAAATAGTAACTTTAAATTGTTCTCATAAAAGTAAGGTAAAGATCTGATGATGATTTTTGGGATGACGAGCACAATATTGAGCGAGCCGCCTCGCTAACAAAACATTTAAAATAGGCCATTAATAATCATAAATCTCTATACACTTAAAATCTGAAGAGTTTTGATATCAAGGTGGACGGTGGATTTTTTTTTTCCCATGGATCACCCAGGTGAACAAAGGTGAGCCGTTGTAAAAAAATATTTCTATGGTTTACCCAGGTGGTCTGAAAGAGGTGGACGGTGGGTGAGAACTCTCTATCAGTGATTATTTTCCTCGAAGTCTAGTAGTTTCAGAGACAGCCACTCCCAGACTGACGGGGCCAGTACAATTTACGTTGTTTGTTGTTTTATGCGCATTAACAGCGTAGTTTTACTTTGTTATTTGAATTTTCTGACGTATACAAGGGTAATGTGAGGTATAAGGGAATTATAACACTGAGTTTGATTCACTGAAGAGGCTTTTCCTCCAATTTTACCTGCAATAATATTGAAGAAACAAACTTACGTACCCACCTAAGAAATTCATATCGAACGAGGGCTAACTCGTTTTAGGATTGAATTAATAAATAATAAATAGTGCTGGACAATCCACACAGCACCATCAAGCCCCAAAGTAAGCTACTCAAAGCTTGTGTTATGGGTACTAGATAACTGATGTTTAATACATTAAATACTTACATAGATTTTTTTTATGATACATAGAAAACACCCAGACTAACGGAACAAATTTCTGCAGATCGTCCACAAATTTGTTCCGAGGCGGGAATCGAACCCGCAACCTCTTGCGTCGTAGGCGGACTCTCACCTGCGCCACTGAGGTCAGGGAAAAAATTTAAACAGATTATTGAACATTTTCATTTATTTATCAAAATCAGACATAAAAAATAAATCAAAACCGTATCTAATCGTGGGCTCACTTGGCCTGAGTATTCGAACAAGTTATAATTGGAGACGAGCTTTTTTGGTTTTGCAGTCATGAGTTCCACCAGACCGGCAATCGTTTCTTTACACGTGGGTAGAATCTCGCTTGAAGGTAATGCGTACCCATACGTGCCGTTGTCACGAAGAATGAATGTGTAGACAAATCTGAAGAAAAGAAGGTTGAATGCCTCATTTACACAAATGTCCATGACATGTGTGCATAAAAGTTTGGAGGCCTAAACGCAGCAATGGGGGAAATCGGGTTGCGGATGATGAAAAATAAAAATAAATAAAATAATAATGTTGGACAAGGCACACAGCATTATCTAGCCTCAAGCTAAGCTGAGCTTGTGTTATGGGAACTAGATAACTGATATACTTAATACGATACACAACATAGATATATATTTTTTATTATACATAGGAAACATCCAGAACACCCTGAACAAATATCTGTAGATCTTACAAACTTTTGTCCCGAGGCAGGCAATTGAACCCGCAACCTCCTGCTGCGTCGCAGGCGGACTTTCGCCCGCCGCGCCACGAAGGTCATCAATGATTATAATGAAACATGAAAAGCCTGAAAAGTTCACGAAGATATTGGAAAAAGTCTTATGTCCATTATACAACAAAGGAAATCTGTAAAAGAACTACCTCAAACCTCAACCTCAACAGCCTGTATTGGTCCACAGCTGGACGCAGGCCTCCCCCTGATAAGCGCCTTATTGGCTTTTATCTCATGGGGGGTAATTCCCATAATACCCACGCTGGGCATGCGGGTTGGGGATCGCAGTTTGGCGGTATAATTGTTCTGCAGGGGGCGCTGCTGCCAACCCCCGGTAGAAATCCCTTAGTCGCCGTACGACACCCGCGGGAAGAGTTGGAGTGGTGCAAATTCTAAGCCGGCACCAAATAGCTAGCTATTTTACCACATAGCACCTAGCTATGTGGTAAAATAAAAAAAAATGGGGTCACCATACCGTAAAACGGGGTGAATAGAGACTCCAGGGTGAATAGAAATGGACGAAATACTGGAGCAAGACATTAACCGGCTGGTAGCAGTGGAAGTATCCTTAGTCCGTGATTATTCACCTTCTGTGTCAGTCGATCTGACCTCTGCAAAAGGATCTTTTGCCCCAGTAGGTATTTGGTCCATTTCTAATCACCCTGGAGTCTCTATTCACCCCGTTTTAAATAAAAATAAATTAAAACAAAAAACATGTTATTTCGGAGAACATAGATCCATATGGTTTTGCCAGTACCTTAGATCTATTTATTTTACACAGTCGCGGCATCATTGGCTCCTTGGTTCAGGCATGTAATCAACTAAGAAAATATTAACGCATTCACTGCCATGCCTCGCTCCTCTGCGGGATGCAGATTAAGATTAAGATTTTGTTAAATATCTAGGCATAGGATTTCGCGTTTATAAGAGCAGGACAGAACATGCGTTTTTGGAACGGCAAGCGCAAAAAATCAAGTTAATGCTTATTTACAAGAAAACTACACGACTTATGAAGACACTGGTGCATGAACTAAATAATTAGAAATAACCTACGAATCAAAACATAAGTCGTTTCAATAGACCGCTAGGTTCCTGAGATCTCGACCAAATTATGTGCGAAACAGTACACGTTAATATTTTTTTTTTCTCAGTCGTGTTTTCACATTCAAGGATCCACAGATAAAAAAAAGAAATATAATTCTAGATGTTTGCCACGGGGATCTCGTGAGTACTGCGATCTAGACCACACAACTGGCGGATCGCTGTAGAACCATGTCACAGTAACAAACGCCAAAAGTGGCGTTTGTTACCGTGTTTGGCGTTTGTTTTCTTATAGTGATAAGGTTCTACAGAGATCCCCAGTTGTGTGGTCTACTTATAGGCTTAGTTCGAGAATCAAACCCGTTAGGTTAAGTTGTCCATGTGCGTCGGTGGCATTGAAAGCGTTGGTATATAACGACGAATCTATGTCTTGAGCGTATGTATTTATTTGAGGGTACTTGATTAATTTTGTGGTCGAGCCATCTTATGCGCTACGCCAGGCTCTTTCTCGTAAGCTCAGTTCTTCTATTGGGTTTAAAAAGAATGTGAAATTACCTTGGGTGGTAATTTTTCTTCACCCAACTGGTAGAGGTGCCGGAAATCCTTAAACCTACAAAAACAAGTAATATGTGTGTTTCAGTTTGCCATTGTTTTTTTTTACATAATGGCAAAAGCCTTTATTCACAAAGAAAATTACAATACAATAAGGTATTTACAATTGAAACAATTGAGCTAATTGCAGTTAACTTAATAAAATAAATAATGCTGGACAATTTACACAGCATTATCTAGCCCCAAACTAAGCAGGGCTTGTGTTATGGTTCCTAGATAACTGATATACTTAATACAGTACACTACATAGATAGATATTTTTTATTATACATAGAAAACGCCCAGACCAACGGAACAAATTTCTGCAGATCGTACACAACTTTGTTCCGAGGCGGGAATCGAACCCGCAACCTCCTGCGTCGCAGGCGGACCTTCGCCCGCTGCGCCACGGAGGTCGTCAAACTGTTGCAAACAATCTACAGGTAGCTCAACTGATCCATATTGCATTGCCTCGCTGTATGGCAATGCTGATGCGCTGTGCCAGGTACTGACCAGCTCTCGGGTCACGCGTTGCTATTGATTACGATTTTATAAATGCAATGGTGAGGTATCTAATTGTCTGAAACCTTATATCTTGGAGTTTTGCAAATTGGACTTGCTTACAAACGAAAATAAGGATGAAAACATAGCTCACCGACTGTGTCGTAAGCAGTGCCCAGGCTGTATTTGACGCCACTCACTTTAAACATTTTCAATATTGCTTGTTTGCCGAAATTTTCCTGTGAACAGAAATTTATAACATTTATTGCAACAAGCTTTTACCCGCGGATTCGCACGATTTTGTTATTTTAAATCTTGACCTACGTTCATGCATAATTACAACCCAATCCGTTCCACTGACTTGGCTTTGAACACACATAATCACAAACGTCCTTTCTCATACGAGTAGGAAACGAATCCATAACAGTAAAGTAAAATAAGAACAAGGATTTTACTACCAAATTTTTACAGAAAATTGTTAGCAAAATCAAATAAATTAATGATTTATTCATCGGGAATTTATCGCGTAACTTGTGTTATTATTTTCCCTTTTTTCCATCACGTTACAGCAATCGTGGTCACGGGGCCACTGACAAATAACACAAGGTACGCGGAAATATTAACATAAGGTACGCGATAAATACCCGATAAATCATCATTAATAATATTATGTTAACAAATCGCGAAGGTTTACTAGTTTTTAAATCAAAATACTATCTATCTAAAAAAAACTAAAATGAAAAGCATACAACCTTTGTATTGCAGTGGGCAAAAGTCCATCTCAGACGAGACATGAGACGTCAGATTTTGAATAATATTATTTATATCTGTTTATAAACATATGTTCTAAGAAATTCAATAATATCGCAAAAATTTTTGACTTCGACGGGACTTGAACCCGCATCCTTCCGTCAAGTCCCGTCGAAACCGAAAATTTTTGCGATATTATTTGATTTCTTAGAAATTACCCTGAGTTAGGTTACGCACTATTATAACTAAAAACCTTAAATCATATGTTGTGATAATTTGAGAGGTTTTCTTACTGCTTCCTGGTAATTGTCCGTATGCGCTATCCTATCAGAGTAAGGTATGACCAACTTCTGTCCGTACGAATGAAAAGCGAAGTAATACTGAAGTAGTGCTGCCTTCGTCCCGATGAACTCTGCCAGGGCCTTGGATTCGGGTTCGGAGAATGGAGCTGATCCACAGTAGTACTGGTCGTTCGTATTGTTAGTTGTGCCGTGTTCTATAAATAATAAGAGATAATAAATAATGCTGGACAATTTACACAGCATTATCCAGCCCCAAGCTAAGCAGAGCTTGTGTTATGGGTACTAGATAACTGATAAACATAATTTAATATACTACATAGATAGATGTTTTATTATACAAAGAAAAAACATCCAGAACACCCTTAACAAATTTCTGCAGATCGTATAACCATTTGTCCCGAGGCGGGAATCGAACTCGCAACCTCCTGCTTCGCAGGCGGACTTCGCCCGCTGCGCCACGTCATAAAAGTCGTCACAGAGAGCGCCACAGAGGTCGTCGTTCTGGTGATAGGATTTTTTTTATTTATTAGACTTTAAAATAATGCGGTTACAACAAATGCGTACAGTTATTAATCAGCTAGCTTCTACTCGTCCGCGGCTTCGCATTTGTTATTGCGATATAGGTTTAATGTAAAAATTAAATCCAGGTCTAGATCTATGTCAAATTTCGGTCTGATCCGTTCAGTAGTTTTGAGGTGAAGAAGTAACAAACATCATTTCCGTTTCAATAAAAATGTTTTAAAATTGTTGAAAAAATTACGCGTTTTGCACTAAAGTTCAAAGGCTTGTAAACATGTACACGCGTGACGTGAGCTTATTCCATGATTTTGGCATACACGTGTAGCCAAAAAAAAATATTGACAACAAAACCAAAGGACTTTTCATTTACGGTTGCCAGCATCCTACCATCAAAAGTGCACTTGCACGTAGGGAGTCGACTCCAGCTGTACAGGGAACGTGTTAAGTTTCATTCCACTTATTTTTAATTCGGTTACAAATATACTTTTAACTACAGTAAACTTAACGCTATTACTCAACTTGAAGCTCTTCTGGCTATGCATAAAACCTTGAGAAATATTTTTATGTGACAGTTACCTACTTACTTCCAAAACTGCTTTCGAAGTTTCTGTTGAGATCAACTCCGTAACTCGACTTAAATCTTCTTCTGTTCTTTCGCCATAAGCGGTCCTGAAATAATCATAACCTGACACATTTTGAGGGTTCTACTTAGACCCAAAAGGTACCTACAACACCAGCCGATTATCAGGCCGCCCTAATCAGCGCCTTTCTATCTCTTTAAAGAGCACATGCCATAATACTCGTAATAAAGGTTAATACCATAATAACTACGCTGGGCATACGGGTCGAGGATCGCAGGGCACAGCTTTTTCGCACACACTACTGCCTGTCGACGGTCAAAGGATTGAGCTGTATAATCTGCGCTATACCGCAATCAACCGGGCAGGAGAGGGGAGAGAGAAAATGGGACAGAAAAGCGGGAATGGCTTAAAAAATATTAATGTCACGGGGATAAGAAGGGCAGGTTAGGTTGGGATCGCAGTAGATGTGTTAATAATAAATATACTTAAGCTGCTGCACTTCCTTTGATTACCTATGGTTAAATTATTATTATCTAAAAATTTGTTCACAAATAGGTGAAACATTTCTCCCAGTTTTGGTTTATTAAATGACTAAGAAAATAATCAAGAACACGCACCAATAAATCTCAAAAAAAACTCACTATTATTTTTAGTTTAGTGGGAGGACTATAGAAAATATCCATATCAACCTCTCAGGAAAGAACGTTAAAACATCTGCATGATCTTAACAAAAATGTGTTCTGCCTGTAGTTGGTTTTACAAGACTGCAGTCAGATGCTGGATGCGGCAAGCTGATGACAGGGCGCTATGGCGCTCATTAGGGGAGGCCTATGTCCAGTAGTGGACTAATAAAAACTAATGACGATGATGACTTTATCTGATAGGTTCCTTTAGTCGACTTTTACGACATTAGCAATGGCAGCTAGAGAAGTTCGGAGTCGAGCACCTCCGTAGCGAACCTGGCCAGTTATTGAACAGATAACAGAAGATTCATCCTCTGAACAAAAGTTACCTTCCCATAAAATTAGTCTTTGTAATAACCCTTATTACAAAGACTAATTTTAGAGGCATGTTGACTAGAAAATTGATAGAAATATTATAGTGTAGGTAACTCTTAGTACTGGAATGTGACTAGATTTTAGCAAGATTATTTGTTTTGTTGCCATGGACTAAAGAAGTTATAAACTACATGAAAACTTGTATACGTTACTTGCTTTTGTGTGAAACAGAAAAATACAACACATTATAGACCCTTCCACAACTTACTTCTTCCTGACTGTAAACATAACCATCAGGGTTAACAATCGGCACCAAAACCCAGTCATAGACCAAAAGTTCACTCAGTAGACTGTCAGTGGATGCGTTTGCCTGGATCAGCTGATTAGCAAGATACGTCACAAACTCTGTAGAAATCCACTCATTGCCATTTATACCAGCTTCAACGAATACAGTTCCTTTAGGAATGAGTTGGCTTTGAGTTATTTCTAGGGCGTATATATCTCGACCCTCAATAGATTTCCCTATTGATTCTAGGTTCACTATTTCAGGATTTTCTTTTTCTATTTTCGAAAGCCATTGGTATGTGTCGTTTAACGTGTGATATGTGTCCCAGTTGTGTGTTGTGTTATCCGATCTCGGATATGGTGAGATATACTGTTTGTCGAATGCCCTGAAACAGAGAATTATCAAACAATAATTATCAAGTAGACAACAGAGAGCAGAGGTCAAACTAGAGACCAAAGCCTAACGCCAAGCGTGCCTGATTCCCTTCACGCAGACCTCGCTTCTATTCTTGGATAAGAGATCTCCGACGTCAACTCCCGTGATCGGGAGCCTCATATCAGCGAGCACGTTCGTTTTCTCTAGATTGCTCGAGAGTTTCTCAAGAACCAGTCGAATATCTTATCATGATTTGACCTTGTAGTTTTAGCCATCGATTTAGTTCACTTCATTTTCAAAATAAATTTTAATCCATACTTCCTCCTTATTAGCCTACAAACGGAGGGGAGTTTTGGCATAATCAGCTAGCTTGGCAGGCGTGGCAGCGAAAAATAAACAGAAACATGCATTACGACATCCACGGGCTGAGTAAAAGGGATCAATTCTTAAGCTGCGACCACCCCGATCATATTTAATGCTTACGTTTGTATGTTTGTTAGTTGAAGATCCACAGTCATATTAAAATGCTTCGCTCTCTCAAGGAATAAAGCTTTATCCAATGGATTTACTAGAAACTGTACTTCTTGATACAGTTTGAATGGCTGCGTCCAAAACACGACATCAATGTACTTATTTCTCATCAAGTTCTGCAAGAATTTTAAGTGGTCTACCTCTTTTGTGACCGCGCTGTACAGGGCAAAGCCGTCGTATCGCTTGCTCTGACAAAATTGAAACTGTGCTGCGATTAGTAACAATACTGCTAGAATTTTTGAATTCATTTTGTCCAATAGGTCTCATACATTAACGTAGTGTAATTTCAACCAAAGAGAAACAAACATATTATATTTTAACGAAAACTGGCATTGACAGAATTGTGTCAAAACATAATGTAAAGCCAAATACAACTTTCTTAGAACCGATCATATTATTATCTTTGAAGTTTACGACACTCCTTACTGACACTGGCAGAGTCGTAACGAAAAGCAAGCGGCGCCATTAAGAAAGAAGTTGAAGTTGAAGAAGAATAAGAAGAAGGTCTAAGGTGTGTTTGCACAAGATTCCATAGTGATCCATAAAAAACTAGCGACCGTGCCTACGCACCGTAGATTTTATGGCGAAAAACACGTGTGTGTACAAGATCCCTAATAGAAATTGATAAAGAACGCTACCATAAAGGTACTAAACCATCGTTATAACCATTCTCCTATACCTGGGCGGGATGTAAAATGTCCCCTGGATTTATGGGACGGACATAAATTCAATCCTCTATCAAAGAATAGATGGGCTGGTCGACCGTGGTCACAGGTTATTCTGCTACGTATATTAGAGATGTAGGTCAATTTATAGAAAAAAGTATAAAGAACAGCTCTCTAAACTTTTTACGTTTAAAATTCTTGAACGTACAATTTTGAATGTTTATGTGGCCTCCGCACTAGACAAAGCCTGTATCTCGGAGACCAGTAAGGTGTGCTTAACATGGGACTATGACAAAAATTTTAAAATAAATTTAATGTAGGTAACAAACAATGCTAACAAAAAATGTGATGTTTAAAAGGGTAACTAGGCACAGTGAGAATAACAAAACATTCACAACTACCAACTACAAAAGACCGATTAAGACACTTACTAGCTATTTATTTGTTAGACGACCTCTCTGGCGCAACGGGCGAAGGTCCGCCTGCGACGCAGGAGGTTGCGTGTTCGATTCCCGCCTCGGGACAAATGTTTGAGCGATCTGCAGATATTTGTTTAGAGTGTTCTAGATGTTTTCTATGTATAATAAAAAAATATCTATCTATGTAGTGTATTGTATTAAGTATATCAGTCATCTAGTACCCATAACATAAGCTTTGCTTAACTTGGGGATAGATAATGCTGTGTGAATTGTCAACCATTATTTATTTTTAATTTTTTTATTATTAAAATGTTTATGCTGAAAAGCAATTATTATAAAGCTCTCTAGGTCTATCTAGCTAGACCTAGAGGTCTACACCTAGAGGCGATTAAAAAAGAAAACCAAATGGTAGTGGTGTTGGGGCCAAAATCTTCAAAGCCCTTAGATGGCCATCTAAAATGCAAATCATAATTAAAAAAAAAATGGTTTTCCTGAAAACATTACCTTACAAACATCGAAGTTTTAACATAATGTAATAATTTGTCTAATAAGTATTTTTTGTGTGGTGCCAGCTTAGAATTAGCACCACCTCAACTCTTTCCGCGGGTGTAGTATGAGGCGACTAAGAGATATTCATTCAATGGCGGCGGGCAGCAGTGCCTCCTGCAGAACAATTGAGTCGTATAGAATCAAAACCGGCAATCTGTCAAATTTGACAAAAATTGCTTTTAGATTTAGGTAATTTATCAAATTGTAAAATTATTTTCCAAACAGACTCAATAAAACGTTTTTATTGAATGGCCAAAATTCGTCCCAAGTACAGATTACCGCCTTTGATTCAATACGACTCAATTCTACCACCGAACAGCGTTCTCCAACCCGCATGCTCAGCATGGGGATTATGGGCAATACCCCCCATCAGATAAAAGACAATAAGACGATTATCAGGAGGAGGCATGCGTCCAGCAGTGGAACAATATAGGTGATTGAGGTTGAGGTGAGGAGGTATTTTGTAGTAGGTAATTCATAACACAAAAAACGCATAATTTTCTGTATTGAGTAGAAATACCTAAGGTCTATAAAAATCCTATTTCTGGTGAAAAAAAGAATCATCATAAAATACGGCAATTCGTAATATCGTTTTCTTCTTTGAATATGCGAGTCTCTGCAAAATTCATGGAGTAAGAAAATTATACATACAGACACGAGGAAAATCTATATCCATAAATAAAATTGAGATGTCTGTTTTTAATGTCGAAATAACAGATTTTTTGTAAATAATTATCATTTGGAAGGTACAAACACTTTAACAACGTAAAGGTTGTCGCAGATCATGGGCGCGCCGCTTCCGTACAAAATAAAAATGTGCATTCAAATGATGGTCTCGTAAGATTTTGATGCATTTCATTGACGGCAGCTCGCGGGCCACTCGTTTGAAGCTTTCTGGGAGTCACTGTAAAATGAATCTTAAAAAGGGCATATTCAAATAGGGCTAATTTGAATGCACCTTTTTGTGCGGTGCGGTAGAAAAGTTGGATTATTGTGCACTGAGCTTTAGATAACCCTACGACATATCATAATTATACTTTTTATAAACTTCGATCAGGTATTTCGCCCTCCCACGTAGATACCTAGAACCTTACAAAAATGACACTCAAAATTGTCTACGACTTGTTTTGACGCTGACTGTTTACGCAGAGCCTGACATGTTTTGTGCATACGGAACAAGAGATTAGTGGAGTCGAATTCATTTTATATTATTGTAACACAACACGGGCCATTTGTTGAGATAGCGCTAGGAGAACGTCCTATATCTACAGAATTTTATTTATATCTATGCATACAGTCCAACTTTTCTATTTTGGACTGGGAAGGAGTAGTTTCTCCTTCTCCTTCTTTAATTCGAAGTCGGTTAAAAATGAGGCCATTGGCTACCTATAAAACTCAATAAAATAATAAAAATTTCCTGAGACATGCAATGTTGAAAATTGTAACTCTCCAGAGAAACCCAATCCCTAAGTGGGATGGCGTGTATCCCAATTGCCGACGGATTTATTGTCGGGCAATAAATTCCTTTTTCTCTCCCATTAAATATCATGAAAAATATCAAATAAGCCGCAATAATTTGATGGCTTCTGTTTTGATGTGATGTAACAATTTGCATAATTTTCAGGATGCCTTGTTTTTTGTTTTTCTGTTCTTTACTCTGCAGTTAGGAAGGGATCTATTTCTTAGCGTCCTATTTGTGATGGTGCCTACCTTTATCACAGAAGATAATAATAATAATAACCTCCTAGCCGAATTTCGACCACGGCGGCCATTCACATCGGAGAATAGCCAGATGCGCAGGACATATTATAGTGCACAAGAGTGTGCGCAAACACAGGTGCACTCTCTATTCCTCCACTCTCATAATCTGATGGGACAGCAGAATGACACGACCGGGGAGAGGTCAAGCGCAGGACCAACTGCTTAACGTGCTTTCCGAGGGGGGTGTAACACCGCCTACTTCCAGACTCCTGGGCGGCTACTGTGAATTTTTCGTGCTAGAAAAATCCCAATAAATACTATTGGCCCGACCCGGGTATTGAACCCAGGGCCTCATAATCCACAGACGCACCAACGAGGCAGTCACAAGATAATAAAGTAAGTAGATACCTATTTACACCAAGTACTTACTTAGGTACTAGGGCCCGTTTAAATAAAACTATGCTCAGTCAACGTTCTATGCTGCTTGAGTAACGCTTTTGCCATAGAAAATTGTAACACAAGCATAGATCGATGACTAAGCAAGCTTTTATTTAACAGACCTAGTTGTCGAGACCTACTAGGAAATTAATAGAAGAAAGAAAGAAATATCAAAAGGAAACACCACGTAAAAAGAGCTACGGTTTCTAAATTTATGTACTCTGTATGTACAATGGAGTAGGTACATAGTGTTTAACATTATTATACAGCCATTTGACAAGAAGTTGAAGTTGAAGTTGACCCTGAGTACAATACAATACAGTAGAATACGAATATTCTTTATTGTACACCAAGATAGAGAAAAACATAAAAGAAAACACACAAAAACAGTACTTTGTAACTACTATATAACTATACTATATAAATGTACTATATAACAGGGACATGTGAAAAACTTTACAACGAGAAGCCCTGAATCCCGAAATATAGCCTAGGCTAGTTTAGGGTCCTACGGATTCAATATTATACCGAAACACTGTAATTATGTACAATAAATGATTTCTATGTTTTATGTTCTGTTTATGTGATGAAGTCGCCACTATAGAGACAGGATCATCAAAAGGTGTCATGGATAAGTCGGGTAGATAAAGAAAGAAATTGAGAGCAACAATGTAACAGCATGCTTATCCAGCTTAGATTCCATTGTATAAAATATGGACAGCATGCTGTCCAGGTTCTGTGTGGTGCCGGCTTAGAAAATGCACCACCCCAACTCTTCCCGCGGGTGTCGTAAGAGGCAACTAAGGGATATCTACCGGGGAGTGAGCAGCATCGCCTCCTGCAGAACAATTCTACCACCGAACTGCGATCCCCAACCCGCATGCCTAACGTGGGGATTATGGGCATTACCCCCATGTGATAAAAGCCAATAAGGCGCTTATCAGGGGGAGGCCTGCGTCCAGCAGTGGACCAATACAGGCTGTTGAGGTTGAGGGATGCTGTCCAGCTTAAATTTCATTTATGCTTTATAATACATAATATTATTATATATAATACATATATGATCTCGCGAACAGCTTGCTGTGCCGCTAAAGTTTTCGGTACCATTCTTTATCTACACTATTTCCACAAATATTTTTTTCTCAAAATCAGTCTTATTCTTAATATTTTAGTCTCAAATTTACTTTTGCTCTAAAATTTACTCAGAATCAGAATTATAAACGACCACAGAGAGCCGCAGTACAAACAAACACATTTGCATTAGCAACCTTAAACTTAATGAACTAAAAGCAGATTATCTTCAAGTCGTACAGAAACTCCAAACAAACCCGTTCAAGTACCAGATGAGACTGAAAACAGAACTACTCGTAGTTCCTTGAAGATAAATCACAGTCATTAATTATATTAACGAGATGATATAATTAAATTAAGACGGATTCACATTAAATTAAATTTTCCGGAGTTTGGGATATGCATGCAAATGATGATAAATAAGTTTGCAGTGTTGGCATTTGACAACAGTGGAATGAAGAACAATCGTCTTTGTACGACAAATGAAAAAGGTGCCAATACTCGTAAGTCATTTTACAGAGGGGTTGTGGGTTGAAATCCCACAGAAGTCGTTAATTTTTGTACCTATATAATGTATACAGGGTTTTTGGAAATTAAGCCAGATCCTTTTAGCGGTGATGGAATTGAATGAATTTACTAAAAAATAATACTATATTTTTATAAACATATCCTTTAGCTTCCATATTCCAGGATAGTGATTCATACGTTAGTGAGAAGAAGTAAGAATTAGACTTTAGGCTATCTAATCCTGTCACTAAAATTTGAATTGGAAAATTACTTTTTTTATTAATTATTGAAGACGTAAAACGGGGCTTTCCAAAAAAATAACGAATATTCAAATATCTCGAAAATAGTTTACTTTTGCATCATGCAAAATAGTTGCAAATGGCCTCCCCCATCACCCTCTAAAAGCATCTGGCCTGATTTTCAATAACCCTGTATATATGCTTATGGGTTTCCCCAAAACACAAGACTAATGATCTAAAAAAAGTTATCCAGAAGAGCAGATTTTCTGCAAAGTTTAGTTAAAATGACTAAGTTGCTAAGTAAAATATTTCCTCACTTAGACGGTACATTTAGAATAAAATTTAATAAAATATTGACCGTGTGAACCAACCCAAGCTATCGCAGACTGCAAAAGTTTCTCTCATTAAAAGTAAACTTACTGGCGACAACGTAGGAATCCTTTTTTCTTGGATAAGGAAAAGTTAGTCGGTGATTTTATAATTAGCACGTCTGGGTTGAATTCATAAGGTGCTAGAATTTTTTTAAGTAAAAGAAAGAAGGTGCTTATCGTAGAGTTTTTGCAAAAGTTTTCTTCCGGCGATAGCCATGAGAAAGTCTATCCGCCTTATATTATAATGGAGACAGTTTGTGAGTCAAGATGTTAACATGTTGTTCTAGGTGTTTTGGATGATTTCTGTGTATAAAAAAATATTTACCTATGTAGCGTATTGTATTAAGTATACTTATCAGTAACCGAGTACCCATAACCTCTTTGTTTATATTATTAACATTTTCGTCGGTTGCAAAACTAGATTAGCTATTTAAATAAAGAAGTTTTAATAACATTTATGTGGCAGTCAAGATATAAACGTTGCTTCATGTAACGAAGACACAAAACTGATTATTAAATGAATTATAAAAAATGTTCATACCATATTATTAATACATAATTATCATTTTATTAGACCAATTAGACTGACATTGCATTGTCATACATTATTAAAGTTGAAGGAATGAGTTTCAAACATTATTACGCATTCGATGACGATGTGATGTAATTTTTCTCTATTCTACCCTAGACAACAATCTAGACCTACAGCATTAAGTACTATTTCATGGTGTTGAATGTCTTCACTACATTTTATTGGTACTACTTATATTTACAGGTAGCGTGTGTGAGTGTCCTTAGTTTGCTTACATGCTTGGGCACTATAGTATGTCCTTCGCACCTGGTAAGTCTCCGTAAGACTGACCACCGTGGCTGAAGATTCGGCTAGGTGCACATCATTTACAGGAAGATTTTTTAAAAATGATTTATGAAAGCGACTGGTCACTACCGTGGCGGTCGCAAGGCGTTAGAATCGACTCATCTACCTCGGCTTGAGGATGTTGTGAGAGCCGATTAAAGGAACCTACCAGGGTAAGGGCATCAGCTTTCTTCTTTCAATTTTAACACATCTACTGCAGTCACCGATCAGCCTGCCACGCGTGGTCGTTTTGGCATGTATTCTTGTTCCGAGGAGACCTGTTCACCAGTGGACATGTGTTCTTACGAGGTATTTCTGGCGGCGGCAGATATGGGCGGAATCTGTACACCCACCTATAATATTTTACGATATACGACGACGATTATAATTATGTGGCTAAGGCATATCTGATGCGACGTCAGCTGCGCTGGTGCGGGCACTTGGTAAGCGGAAACGCGGTGGCCAGTTCTTACGTTATAAAGATGTTCAAAAAGTCACATGAGAAATGCAGTTTAGAATCCTCTCGTTTGGAGTCCTAAGCTGGTAAGCGGCCAGAATGGAGACGACATGTGTAGGAGGAAAGTATATGCTTTTGAGGAGGACAAAGGCGAGAACTAGACCTCAAGCGAGACCAGCTAAAAGCAAGACCGCCCTCGAACTTACACTAAAAAAAAATGTTTACATTGATTTAGATCTTGTCTAATGCATCATGAATCCATATGAGCCTGATAAGATCTTCTCTTCTGTGACTATGAGAACTTAGTTAAATAGTAATAGCTCCTTCTACCAAGTAATGAATTGGCCTTATAAATTGTAGTTATTTTATTACAGAAATTAAATGCAACAAAGTTGTTTCCCAACCCCGTGCAAATAAATGTTTAATATGACAAAGTGAATATTTGTTTTGACTTAGAGCATTGATATGTCAATGATGTGCCTATTACAAATTCGATATGTTGCAGCTACCATGCAGTCTTGTTTGTATTGAATGAGATATTTATCATTCCAACTATTTTGACGCCAACTAAGATAAAATGCATCTTAGTTGGACTATATTTTTTTCAGTGTATCTATCTACACCCTGAAGTGCGCAACTTGTGACCGTATATTCACGGCAAAATTTGGATACGTCATTGGGGCTAAACATCAAAGTCTCTAAACCTAATAAATATTGAGTCCAAAGTCCAAGTAACTGTAGCCGAAAACGGCTAGATAGATATATATTTTACGAGTTTAATAAGGCCAAACAAAAACCTATTAACCAAAACTGTTTATTAATCGTGTCTAAGGGCGTGGACACACAGTTAATCAACTAAAACAATGCGGTGTGATGTGATGAATAAGCCTAATATGTCATGTCAGGCGCGCCCCTAAGCAAACGGAGACAGTGTTTGCAGAAGCGACGGTGCCTATTGCCTACTGAGTTCACAGTAGGAAGACATTTTGGCCAATTTACGTGTGTTGGTAACAAAGATAATGTGTTGGTAACATTTCACCCAGAATCATCTAGCTTGGGGCGCCAAAATGCTTAGTTTTTGGCTAGATAATTCTGGGTAAAATGTCCATAGAACCAATTTAGAAAATGAAACAATAGCGTTATACAGGAAATACCTTCCATCAGCAGCATTGTTGTAATTTTCGAGAGTTTGAAACTTCAGTAATTAATTGTCACAACAATGTTCAGGAACAATACAATATTTATCACCAAAATACCTTATATATCTTTGTTGTTATAATTATTATCTTTATGGTAGTAATTTATTTGTTGATTAAAAGATAAATATTTGGGCTATGAAGGCCAAAACATGGCAAAAAGTATTGTAGGGTAAAATGTGTAGGTAGTAAAATTATTCCACTCTCTAATTTACTGCTTGTTCGACTGACAATCAAATAGTCACGTCCTAATGCTTTGCTAATTATATTTCTTAAAAATCAATTTTGTTGAAGAAGTTGTAATCGATTTTGTTATTTTTGCTCAAAAAGATAACATGATATAAGCTTCTTATTTTTGCTCAACATTTTGTATTGTTTTTCAGACATACTCAGGAGTATATAATTTTATTTTTGAAATTAAAATATTTAATAGTATAAAATTATATTTGATATTGATGTTTTATTTGTTACTTGTTTCTGCCCGCGGCATTACATGCGTTTTCCCGTGATAAAAAGTAACACAGATTGTGTTAGTGTGGTAAACTATAATTTTTATATTAATTTCTTCATAGAGAAATCATCTATAACTATTTTCGTTACATAGTATGTCGGCTGGATAAAAATCGAGCTGAAATTTTGCACACTTATAGATCTTGAATTACCTTAAATTAACACATTCATGGCCCAAGATGCAGATGCCAGTTTTCTCCCCCATGTCGCGGCGGCGGCGGGCGCACCCTTGCGAGTTTCACCGCCCAAGCTGGGCAGTGAATGCGTTAAGGACCTGGAATAACATTAAAGGCTAAGCTATTTACTTTTAATTCCAAAAAAACGCGTGCGAAGCGGCGGCCAAAAGCCTTGTGCAAAAAATAAAATATACATCCTTACAATATACTTTCTCGGGTGGGGCAGTAAATCGTAAATTGATTTAGGTATCTGCCTATTACAATTTGAAAAAAAAATCCAACCCTAAGGGTAGGAAAATAGGGGATGGTTAAATAAATAAATAATGCACCACACAGCTATTTGGTGTAAATACTATATTAATTAAACAACTAAATACTTTGTAACTGAACTAAAAACAAAAAGTAGACCGCCATAATCCCGAAGATAACTGGTTGTTCATTCTAAGATAATCTAATATTAGTTATTTTGAAATACATATATGGAATGTTGGTACTTACGACAGAAAGATAATTCTATAATACGTTTATCACCAGACATCAGTATGATAAGTGGTATCAATAATTTGTTATCGCTAGTTATTCATATTAGCTATTTACTTTTTTATCGCTAGTTATTCATATTAGCTATTTACATATAAAGAATTGCATTTTACTCAAGAAAAATCTGCTAGGGATTTTTCTTGAGTAAAATGCAATTCTTTATCAATTTACAGACTGTGTTTTCCAATTGGGTACAATTTAAGACTAAACCTTATTTAGTTATATTGAATAGTTTAAGTTTAGCTTTTGATTATACTATAACTTGGTTGCTTGTCATCTAAACTCTTTTGTTTAAAATAACTACTTGTGCCTTTAGACAGGTTTTCTGTTATCCTGCTACACAGGCTGCAAAGACCTAGTACGGCAAGCAGCCGGGTTATTTCTTTCTTTTTGGTACAATCTGACTGTACCACGTTTATAAACTTAACTAATGTATCATAACAATTGTACTCAATTCTTTTTAAAGAATGTAAATACCTTTACTGACTTCTTCTTTTGTTTTGTTTTCAATTTCTTGCCTTTTCTTTTAATTTTTATAGGTGTGCGCGGGAGTGAGTTCGCGTTTTAACAGATTTCATAATATCTTTTGTCTTTGGAATTTTTAAATTTTTAAAATCAAAAATCTTTAACATTTTTTCTGCCGCTGTTCATCTAAAATAAGGCATTTGATTCCGATCTTCTAATTTTCAATCACACAATCACGGGTTGTTATCCGCAACTTATTGGTTTTCGTGTAAATTACAATCTCAAATTAATAAAATCTATGAACTTGGAGAATAGAAATCAATTCGATAACTGCAGACTGTTGTAAACTATCTAGAGGAAGCTCTATTAATCCATATCAATTACAATCGGATGCGTCCCCAAGCCGCTCTGGCTGCATTGCAACGCCATCCAATAACAAAGAGATTTTAATTTTTTTTTTTTTCATGTTCTCTCCAAAATGCTAGACATCTTTTGAGCGCTTGTTTAACAAAAGCGTTACCACAAAACTGCGTTTTACGAGAGTTTACAGTAAGACACGGCTTAGACATAGTTTAAACTACAGTTAAACCCATGTCTACCTGTTTAGACACTGTTTAGCTTGTTAAACCAGTGTTTACGCTAGTTTTTGTAGTACCGCTGTTAGAGTCCCTAGTACACTTGGTAGAGTAGGAAAGACCTACTCTATCAAGCGCCAAGTGAAAGTTACGTCAATGTTTTCCATGATAAAAGCAGACGAAGTTCCCAAACTTGCGGTACAGTTGTGTAACACAGTAGTACTCGCGAAGTCACGATTGTTACCAAACTTCCTCTGTTTTGTTTGGCCGTCACCTTTTGTTGTGCATTGTACCGAAATGGGGTTATTCCAGTTTTCCCCCTTGACAAATCTTCCTTAAGGGAGAAAACTGGAATTCATTTTTTTAAAGTCCAGTTTTCAAAATTTTTTCGAGGAGGAATTTTGTATGGATTTTTTTTTTAATTCCAGTTTTCGCCCTCAACGATTTTTCGCGTTCCAGTTACACCCTTGAGATAAGGAAACCCAAGAGAAATAATGAAAACTACAGTACTCAACAGTAATGTAACTGGGTGAGAGCGACTGTGCATCTGCATTGTCAAAATTTAAATAATTGGTACATAAATGCCGTACGTAGACTACATTATATGTTATTTATACTTATCTATAGTATAATAGTTATCCTGTGTCTAGATAAGTAATAGTAAAGATATCACCAAAACATCTTCATCAAGATTTTTGTATGGAGAATGGCAACATATAATTATTTTGTTTCGTTTTGTTTAAGTCTATTCCATCCAAATATGAAACTTTTATTGTGCGCGGCGATTTTGAAAAAAAAAAAAAACAAAATGGTGACTGATTTTAGGGAAAAAATCTTCAAACCCTTTACTGTTCTGACGTAATATTAAATGTTCTGGCTTCTAATGGTCAACAAAATAAGTATTTTTATTGATGTTCTAAATTAACTATAATTTAAAATTCACCTAATATTGGGGACGCTTCCGACTAGTATTGATATGGATCAGTTAAGCTACCTGTAGATTGTTTGCAACTGTCTGCAGTTAGCTCAATTGTTTCAATTGTAAATACTAGTTCTACTTTATTTCTATAAGGTATTTGATTGTAATATTCTTGATGTTCCTAAATTCACTTAATATTTCATTAGGAGACCACTGGCCTCGTAGTCAACCAAACGCCTTCATACAAATATTATTAAATATCCCATAAACTATTGTTAGATTTCAAAACGCAATTACACCGGTCTTTTCCTTTCAACGCCAAACTAAAAAGACCCTTAAAACGTCTCTACCTCCAATCAAAAATCATATCTTTGTCAAAGAAAATAAGATTGTAACTGCATTGTAAAATATTTGGCATACTTCGCCCTTCGGTTCTGCTTGGTAGTAATGACAGTAATAAATCATATGGATCGTTAGGCGCACTCCCCCGGTCCTGGGTTCGATTCCCGACCGAAATGGCATCATCTGTCAATGGTAGGTGACTTGACATGACTCGCTAATGGAGTTGATGTGTTTGGGACAATCATACACTCACGATTGGTGTTTATTTTAGTGTTTATTGTGACGGTAGATATTTTTCGCACATTTAAAAAAAAAAAAAAAAAAACTAGGAGCTTGTGCAAATAAGAAGGAGAGTTTCTCTGTAAAATGGATTTAAGCATTACGAGTTTGAGCCCATATTTGAATGCACATTTTTGTCTTATGCAGTAGCGGTGTTGAATGTGTGAGCGCCAACCAACATCAGTATAAACATAGACATTGGTGTCAATTCAGATGTCGCCAAAACTAAAATTAACTAATTATTAAATATTACTAAAAATTATTCCATCCTTTTTATTTCGATCGGTATGAAAGGGACGTACATTCTCACGTACGGTGCGTAAATATGGTCACTGATCGATGTTCAAAAATTTCACCTCGGTGTCTGCCAAAGAAGAAAGCAGCATTCTTGGAGTTAAATTAAAAGACCACATCAGAAACTCAACACTGCGCTCCAAGACTCAGATAGAGGACGTAGCTGTGAAGTCTGCCAAATTAAAATGGGTCTGGGCTGGACAAGTATGTCGCATGCCGGAAGAACTCTGGGCGAAAACCATCACAGACTGGGTTCCTAATGGGCGAAGAACACGTGGAAGGCCTAGGCGTACATGGAAAGATGAACTGGATGCCTACGACTAAAATTGGCCACAATTGGCTGACAATAGAGTAGAATGGAAGGTGGAAACGGAGGCCTTTGCCTTGCAGTGGGTTCATGCCGGCTCTTAATTAATAATGAAATCGACGGGTATATTTTAGGCCTTTTCAATTAGTTTAGTTTTGGCGACGTCAGAATTGACAACAACTTTTTTAAACGCCCTCAAAAAAAAAATTAACGAGCTCTGGATATAATAATTATGCCAAAGTCATAACTAGATGCACAAATTATCTTGTATCTAGAATATTAATGTTATTAAATAGCTCCAAAAAAATATTGTTCAACAAACTATTAGTTAGTAACCACATTAAATATTTTTAATACTAAAAAAACAATTTTCTAAAAGACATAAAACTCAACACACCTTTTGTAAAGGAAACATTTATCTCCCAAAGCTCTAAAAATGGGAAATTAAATATAAACTGTAACATTTTTATGACAAATAAACGGACATTAGTAAAACGATTACTAAAATAATAAACTAAACTTAAAAGCTTTCAAAACATAGCAAATAGAAAGCAGCCGTCACGGGTTTTCATAATCATTTGCTTTATATCGTACGACACGACTGGAGGCCGATTCAACATTACTTATGTACTAACTTATACATCACTCTCGTACATTATTTTCTTAAAGGTTTATTCTTACTCTCTAAATTCTTATACCTAGATTTTATTTTGCGGTAATTGTTCTGTGCTTTTGGTGCGAATTGAATCCACATCTTTATGTAGCTTATTTAACCCACTATGGCTCAAGGAACGTATTTGGGTTTTTACTAGAAAAAAGTAAGAAATATAAAAAATCACTATAAAGGTTCACATTAGATGAATCCAAAAAACTTCAAAAATAATTGGTTCTAATATGAAATCGCAAAAGTCTTCATCATGTTAACCAATGGACTACTTGGTCCCTTCATCCTCCACCTGGCATCGTCAGTAAAGTCCTCCTAAAATCATAGTTTTAAAATGACCCTAATATCTTAGTAGTAAGTTTGGATGTTCTCATCGATGTAAGTAAAATTCGGGAGTAGGCACTATCTTCTCGAAAGTGGATTCGGTCTCGAAATAGCGTGTCTTTGTCTTGACATATAATAGTTTCACAACACAGGCCATTTGTTGAGTTAGCGCTGGGAGAACGTACCATATCTACAATATTTTACTTACATCCATGAATGTTTTAATATGTCTGTTACCTCTTCATGACAAAACAACTGATCGGAATGAACTGTAACTTTACATGGCTGTAGTATCAGACCAGAATCAACAAAATTATTGACATCTTTGAGGAATTCAAGATGCCTACAATTATGTTAAGCTGCAGGCAGAAGCAAGTAAATCATAAAAGTAATCGAATCGAAATCGTCCGTTTTAAATGCCACTCTCCAAACGTCATCTCAAATGTCATCGGTAGCGGACAGCTGATGAAATGGTACGTCGCTTCCCCATCAATTACCCGCTGTCATATAACACAACGACGTGGTTTTTTTTCTTCGCCGGTTTCGCTTCCGGCGTTAGGAAAGAGACAAATGTCTGGTGTTTAGGTGAGATTTCAATGGGAACGTACAGTTGCGGTCATAGTTGGCGACTTACCTTAAATATCATACTCACTTGAAGGTTATTCCGATTTAAAAAAGGAAATTGCATGTTATTCCAAATTTCAGCTCAACATTGTATGAAATGTTATCGATTACTTATGACAAATTGTTTTAATATATAATTTATAACGAAGTTAAAATAAATCACATCACATTACACTAATATTATACATGCGAAAGTTTGGATGGATGGATGTTTGTTACCTCTTCACGCCAAAACTACTGAATGGATCGGGCTCAAAATTTGCACATTACTAATTCTAATCCTAAAATCAAACATAGGCTACTTTTTATCCCACAAATCAGTTCCAATGGGATAGAAATCACCTTTAAACGTTTCCATAGAAACAACGCGTGCAAAGCCGCGGGCATAAACTAGTTATTATATTTTTGCCGTTTATTTCCTAATGAAATAGAAAATATATTGAAGCCTCAAAATTAGGGTAATTAGGTATTAAGTGTAAATGACTTTGTGGATTTGAACCTAGGACCCAAAAAATCATAAATTTGAAAAAGGTCGTAAGCACCACGAACGGCTGCAAGACTATTATTCTTTAGAATCTAGGTCACCACTTCTAAACGCCACTTTACCTACCTATTTTGAAAACACCTTCAGATAAAAAGTTAACATATTATATATATTATTATGTTCGGCACTAAAGAGAAAGAAAGAAAGAAAAGAATTTTATTTACCTTAATAATCTACTACACAACATAAAAGCTAACTATACACTACTCTTCTTAGAACCCATTTGTGCGTAGCAGGTTTAGGGCAAATATGGTTTACACTCAGCATTGTGCTGGGTAGACCCTGTTGTGCCTACCCAGCGCTGGTTTTCAGTGCATGCCAAAGACAGGTCACGTCACGACCATAGGTGGTAGGTAGTCCATTTTTCCAAAAAAATTGGTACTACAACTAAAAATACTACAGAATTGCCATGCAGTGGGACAATGCAGCCAGCGTCTTGGGGACGCTTCCGACTGGTATTGATATGGATCAGTTGAGCTACCTGTAGATTGTTTGCAACAGTCTGCAGTTAGCTCAATTGTTTCAATTGGTAGGTTCTGTTTGTGTGTTTATTACCTATTCATGCCTAAACGGCTGAACGATCATTATGAAATTTGGCAGGGAGGTAAACTGAATCTCGGGTTTTGTTTTTATCCCGGAAAAAATATAGCGGAGCTGCAGCATGGAGCTTTGTAATCATTATTATGTAAGTGAAATAAAATTTTTAAATGTATTTAAATCCAAATTTCCGTTAATGTGCAGTTAATATGTAAATTTATACTATTAATGCTACTTAGGTACTAATACTAGGTACATTAGGTGTAATTTAATATTTTAATAAATATAATTATTTTCATTTACTTGCGTCACAGATATAATAATACTATACTAGTACCTGCATTATCTGACATGAGAATGCAACGGCTTCACAGACTACCAACAAACATAGTGGAGCCCTTTCTTAAAATATTGACTTTATTTTTACAAAATACTAAAAACAAATTTTGTCACTTTGAATTTTGGTCGGACTCTGGTTCTTCTCTGATTCTTTCAAGTTCCGGCTCAATACTGAAGTGGTACGAAAGCTTTATTTTCGGTTGTTTCCTTAATTCTGATGATAAGCTCTATTCCCCACAAACCGCAGCGCTATCTTGAGGAATAGTTTTAAATTAATTATGGCCCTAACTATCGCACAATCGGAAACAAGTTCCGATTCACACAGAACTTTCGGAATCTAAATTGCTTGTGGTCGAAGAAGTTCCTTGATTTCCACCGCTGTTGTAATTTTAGACAATTATCCAGCTAATATCTACTAGAGTTAGACCGTTTGTGTGTTTATTTGTTTGTAATTTTATTGTAGTTATAGCAATGAAGTATTAAACTTAGTAGGTAATAAAGGCGCTACCCCGACCCAAATCAGCGCCCCTACCTATTTTATCCTATAATTCTGTTAAACGTAGGAATTTTCAAAAATCTATTGGCATGTTTGTGATGCCTCTGTAAAAGTTTTACTTTAAGAAGAGATGCGATGTTGCTCTTTTTGGCCAATAAGGTAAAATAGGTGGTGGCGCTGATTTGGCTCGTGTTAGCGCCTTAATTTTAAAATCTTAAATGAATTTATGAATTTTATTGTGTATTTTGATTGACCTACTAATTTTAAAATAAATACATTTTATGAAGTGAGTAGTAGTATAATCTAATGTGATGTATATATGTTTATGGTACCAGTGGTGCAGAAATAAATGATTTTATTTTAATTATTTATTATGTTTAGTTATTATTTGAGTTAAAGTAAAACCGATGAAACTTGATATTGTAGTGTGCTGATTTGAATGAGGAGTTATGGATGAAATCGAACACGAAACCTTCTGATGCTCAGGCAGACCTTCAGAGTTGTCTATGTGTTGTTTTATTAGAAACTTCTCCATTTCGATCAGGTTTGTTGGGAACCGGCCATATAAGAAATACAGAAGCACAATTTCCGAAAAAAGGTATTTTTTCTAAAAATAATCAATATCCATAGTAATCAATGCCTATCATGGTGGGTATTGATTATTTTAGATTGATTATTTATTTTGTCCGCTGCTGCTTCGCACGCGTTGTTTCTATAGAAAAGATTCGAGGTTATGTCTTTCCCATGGTAAGTGATTTATGGGATAAAAAGTAGCCTAAGTTTTATTCGAAATTTAGAACTATACGTATGCGAAATTTAAGTCCGATCCGTTTAGTAGTTTTGGCGTGAAGATGTAACAAATATTCATAAAGCTATCCAAACTATCGCATTTAGCGTGAGTGCGATTCTTAATTTTATTTTACCAACGCGCGTTCTCAACGAACCTTATACTCCATTTCTTTCAGAAAGCTTCAAATACTAGTAGGTAAATTACAGCACACGAATCCACATAAATAACCAGCAATTCCCACAAAAATCTCCTTTGAACTAACTATCACCACTAATTTACTCAACTAATTAACGGGATCGTGAACAGCCAAACACTCCACAAAAACTCCAACGGGTGCTACAAAAAAGTCTACGAATGTCACAAAAAAGCCAGTGGCTACAAAAAAAGTCCACGAATGTCACAAAAAAAGTCTGTGGCTACAAAAACGTGGAAGTCACAACTTTCGCCTAATTACTGCAAAGCGCCGGTTTATCTGTCTCCAGGGGATCGGAATCCGGTGAAGAAGTTAGGATCGCTCTATTTATTTCCGTTTGCTAGATCGAAGGTAGATACCATAGTGTGCGGCTGAGCGGTTAGCGGCGCGGGTGGAATATTTCTATGTAGGTACTTAAATTTAAGCAGTAAATGTACAAGTCGGTGTTTGGTGCCGGCTTAGAACGGGATGCGTTGGGGTGGTGTAAATTATTTGCACTACCCCAACTCATCCCGCGGGTGTCATAAGAGGCAATTATGGGATACCCACCGGGGGTGGGCAGCAGCGCCCCCTACAGAACAATTCTACCACCGAACTGCAATCATGTTCATCGGTTATTTATATCGCATGGGAACTGATTTAAGGGATAAAAGGTATGTGCCTATGTGTTGAACTAAGTCTAGACCTACATTTATGCAAAAATTCAGCCCGATCTGTTCAGTAGTTTGGGCGTAAAGAAGTTACAAACATCCATTCATCTATCCATCTAATCTTTCTATCCAATACTAGTTCCAATTTATTTCTATGATATGATTGTAATTTTCTATATCAGTAAAGAGATGCCTACCTTCTATCCATCCATTCAAACTTACGCATTTATAATATAACTAGCGGCTACGCGTATTTTCGGTATAATATTTTTTAAGTTAGGCTATGTTCTAAATGTATGCCAAATTTCATCTTGGTCTGTTCAGTAGTTTTGGATATCCTAGGTAACAAAAATTTCACATTTTACAAACTTTGGCTGTATAATAGTAGGATTAATAATAATAATGTGATGTGACTTGTGAATTGCTATAAAAAAATATAATTTCATTTTATAAACTTGACGATTTCTGTGGTGCAGCGGGCGAAGGTCCGCCTGCGACGCAGGAGGTTGCGGGTTCGATTTCCGTATCTGCAGATATTTGTTCAGGGTATTCTGGATGTTTTCTATGTATAATAAAATAATCAATCGATGTAGTGTATTGTATTAAATATATCAGTTATCTAGTACCCATAATACAAGCTTGCTTGGGGCTAGATAATGGGGGCAATGGTAAAATTGCAAATATACATCCTACGAACACACCCTAACCGGCGGAACGTGTCAATAACTTACGAAGTGAATTTTAGGATGGGGTGCACACCGTCAACACATTGAGAAGCCGACGTTTTGATAAATTTATGTACAGGTCACACCTCCTGCTGAAAGATAAGAATAGATTACGTCTGAAATTATCTGTTTCAGTTGAGATTTATCTCGACAGATAGATATGATGAAATGAAGATTAGGCTGAAACTCAAGCCAAAGCTGCTAGGAGTCTCTGAGCAGATAAATGCTATAAGAAAGCTAAATTTCGGCCGCAGCGGCAATTCTTCGTCTTGTTTCTTTTAGGCTAGCCGCAATGCAACATTATAGTGCACAAGTGTGTGTTGTTAATGTAATAAAAAGATTTGCCGAAGCTCACGAACAGGGACTTCTTCACAACGTGAATGTCGAGGCCATCCAGCTCCTCGACAACACAAACATAGTGAAAACACTCAAAAAGACAAAACCTTTAGAGTTAGTTAAGTGAATGTGACAAACTAAATAGTGAGTTGGGGACCCCAACTCTTCACGCGGGTGTCGTAAGAGGCGACTAAGGGATATCCACCCGAGGCGGGCAGCAGCGCCCCCTGCAGAACAATTCTACCAACCCGCATGCCCAGGGTGGGGATTATGGGCATTACCCCCAAGAGATAAAGGCCAACAAGGCGCTTATCAGGGGGAGGCCTGCGTCCAGCAGTGGAACAACACAGGCTGTCGAGGTTTGAGGTTGAAGAAATAGCGAGTGCTATCTAATAGAACACAAGAACAAAGTGTCTTCGCCTTAACTAGAGACAGTATAAATAGTGTAAACACATTCTTAACGTTAAGTTTACTTAGCATTTTAAGTCAAATTTGAATTACTCATTAGTCTTAAGACTTAATTCTTATTATATTGATGTTATTTGTCTTGTTATAAATACAACATCAAACAACTCCCTGTTCCTTTACTTTCACAATGCGATGAGACCGCAGACCGTCACCACCGGTCAGCCGAAGCTCAGGGCACGGGGACGTAACACCGCCAACTCCCTGACTCCGGGCTGCTACTGTGAATATATTTGCTTGAAAAATCTTATTTACTATTTTAGCACGACCCCGGGACCTCATTATCAGCATTATCTGAACTAGCGACCGCTAGACCAACGACGCAGTCATAAATGACGATATTCAAAATTTCGCAAATAGCGATTAACGGTTTTTGAAAATTTAAAACGTTTAGCAAATGTTGTCGTTAACTTTGTCTTTATCTATAAATTAATAAAAGAGAGATCTCCTGTCGTAAATTCACATCGATAACCTTTTTTTTACTATAAAAAGTATCGTAGTTTGACGAATTCATTACGGATGTAAGTATAGATAACCTTTTTTAAAATACCTTGAAGAAGTTTTCAGATTAAGGATCAAAACTAGGTAGGTACTAACATGAAAAAAAAAAATCAAACTGAAAACTGTCAAGAATACAAAATAGTTTTATATTTTTTGCCCCGGAAAACACTAATGAAACAACCATCAAAACAATTCCTTCTACGCTAAATAACTCCTGCGCAACTCGTAAAACACCGCCATTTTCCCCGTTAAAATCACCGTCAATCATAATAAAGCACTCAAATAAAACCGTAGTCATTCAAATAAAACTATTCAAGATCCGGTGACAAAAAAACTCTCCGTGATTAGAGGGATGGTTGCTAAAGAATAGAACATTACAGTGTAAATTATATGAACCATAGTTTGAACCGTAAGCAAAAGCATAAAATTAGGAAAGTCAAGTTAGAACGAACACCGACACAGAGGATGTGTAACAAATTGGACCAAAAAATCTTTAAGTTTATTTTCATGAGACACAGGACAAATTAGAAACCTCAAATGTAAGCTTACTTTGACAACAAAATAAAGTGCTTTTTTGAATGAAAATATTCCTATCTTTTTGCTATTAGTAGTACGTAGGTTACATATCTAGGTACGTAGCTAGTATGTAGGTAGCAACTACTACGTAGGAGTAAGTACTTTATACATAGGTAGTTATTCTGTGCCTAAAACTTTTTAAACTTTCGCGATTTGTAAACATAGTTAATGGTTTAATCGGGTATTTATCGCGTACCTTTTGTTTTTATATCCCCTACGTTTCTACCGCGTTACAGCGATCGTGGTCACGGGGCGAATGGATGTACTCGGAGTTACAGCCGAGAATTGACGGCAGTATCCACGACTACCCTCAATTCGTCTTCAGAATCAGCAATGTCCAAGTTCACACTACGACACACTACACTGACCGTATCCGATTGCAGTACAGTCGGATTACGACGCACACACATATTAATCACAGGATTCCACGAGGAAGAGAGACGAAAACCATCTTCACGGTTAAAATTCGGGTGTTTCTTGATCTCAATCGCCTCTCGAACCATCCTTTTGTAATAGTGGCGTTCACGGGATACAACTTTTGGGTCATGTGGTTGCTTCCTGAGTCTAGCAGGTGTTCCGCTATCGCCGACTTGTATGTTTGCCTATTTTTGACCGCTGCTATGTGCTCTTTCACCCTTTCGGCAATGGTTCGTTTAGTTTGCCCTATGTATGAGCGGCCACAGCTACAGTCAACCTTGTAGACGCCTGGCATTTGTAGAGGTATGACATCTTTTGGTGTTCGTAGTTGCTGAGAAACTTTTGTGTGGGGGGTGAGAACCGACTTTATTGAAAACTTTTTCAGGATATTTTCAATTTTATATTTACATGACCCAAAAGTTGTATCCCGTGAACGCCACTATTACAAAAGGATGGTTCGAGAGGCGATTGAGATCAAGAAACACCCGAATTTTAACCGTGAAGATGGTTTTCGTCTCTCTTCCTCGTGGAATCCTGTGATTAATATGTGTGTGCGTCGTAATCCGACTGTACTGCAATCGGATACGGTCAGTGTAGTGTGTCGTAGTGTGAACTTGGACATTCCTGATTCTGAAGACGAATTGAGGGTAGTCGTGGATACTGCCGTCAATTCTCGGCTGTAACTCCGAGTACATCCATTCGTCCCGTGACCACGATCGCTGTAACGCGGTAGAAACGTAGGGGATATAAAAACAAAAGGTACGCGATAAATACCCGATTAAACCATTAACTATATTCTGTGCCTACTGGTATATTTTGAAATTTTTAAGAAATTTTCTATGGTAGGGGCTACTTATTCGTTGGGTATAGGAACCATAAGAAGAGTTGAGTTTCTACAGAAATGAAGAAGAAACATCAAGCTTGTTTGTGTCATTTTTCAATTTGAAGCAGAAAATTGTCTCGAGCATTTTCATCCTATTGATAATTTCTAAATCTTTAATATTGAGGGCAATGGGCAAAAGTTTTTGCCGAGGTGAAGATGTGTTTCCGAAGACACAGATTACCCCCAATTGGGTAATCTGTAGCCGAAGACAACCCCAAAACTTCTGAATGGATCGAGCTGAAATTTCACACATAAAGATCAAGATCTGGAATAACACATAAACTAATTTTTATTTTAAAAATGCGTGCGAAGCCACGGTTAAGATAGTTTGAAATAAAACATTCTTACAAAGAAAAGTTTTGTCAACATTTTCGAAAACAAAGCACTTAGTGTATCAAAGAAAGCAAAGCACTTTTCTACGATGCGTTGCTAAATTATTACTCTAACTCTTCCACTAATTATTACAAATCACCTTCCTTTTAACAGAAATAACTACGAACCACTATTCGAGAGTAAAATTTTAAAGCTTCAATAAACGGATTTGACTGTTGTTTATTGGTATTATAATATTTTTTGACTTAAACTGGCCTATAAAACTATTTATAACAACGTTTCAACCCAATGTCATCGGAGCCCCAAAAGTGTTTAACAGCAACCATGTCGGAGATCAGGTATTTTTGGGCGAGTTGTCAATTAAAACACCGTCTACGGTAAATAATGATCATGCATGAGTGACATAAAAAAGGGATCATGTGATTTTAAAGATACCAACTGAAAGTTTCATGGTAATGATTCGGGTGAAATTTTCTTGACAGTTTTGATGATCTTCAGCAGTTCATCCTATACATCGCGATGTCGAGGCGTATTTGTAAGGGTGGTGGATTAGGTAGATGATCCATTATTACTTAATGATGTGTATGTATTAATCAAGCACCACTTTTTTGGGAGGGAAGGAAACACATAATGGGATTGTACGCAAAAAAGAGACAGACAAATGATTCCTATAAAAACACATATTATCAAATAAAAAATGGTTGGCTGTAAAGGGTGTTGTTGTGAAATAAAGAGCCTAGATCTTGTCGATGTAATGATGCGATTTCCTCCACTTCTCTCTCCAATGCAATGTCTCTTACTTCTTTACTTAGGTATATCATGAAATGACCCTAGATGGCACACACACAGTTGCATGTGTAGCGCAACACAGTTGCGCATGGATGTGCCGACTGGGCTCTGGGTGCAATTATAGATATAAACACCCTTTCAGTCACGGAGTTGACACGAAACCGCCCAGTTCGGTTTCTTTAGGAGTCAGTTAATGTTGACCACCCTCGCTTCGCGGTGGTGGGACGCCTGCAGGTCGGGTCAACTCAAGGTCGAATTGCTTTAGTCGAATTGTTACTAGTCCAAATGTTTTAAGTCGAATTGTATTAGACGAATTGTTTAGTTCTAATTTTCCGTAGACGGTGCCGATACGCGACTTTTGTATGAAGAAATGGACAAGTGTCCAGTCCGGGATGTGTCGTCGCTAGGCTTATCTCTGAAGATAGTTACAGCGTTACAGCGATCGTGGTCACGGGTCGCCCCGTGACCACGATCGCTGTAACGCGGTAGAAACGTAGGGGATATAAAAACAAAAGGTACGCGATAAATACCCGATTAAACCATTAACAATGTTTACAAATCGCGAAAGTTTAAAAAGTTTTATCTCTGAAGAATGAAATTCAGCTGGTCAATTCAGATGTATTTGTAAGTATAGGTATCATATAGATTTACGCCGGTCATTAGGCGTATTTGAATAACGAATAAAAAAACCAAGAGAAAATGAACCAATGAACGGTGAAAATAGTAAATAGGTGAGTGACATCTGAATCGACCGGGTGAAATTGGAAATCTGTATTTTGTGGTTTACAAACTTGTCATTTAGCGTTTTACTCAGTAAGTAAGTAAGTTGCTGAGAACTGTTATCTAAAGGTGATCCAATTCATAAATCCCTAAGTCCGTTTTTTCACGATTTTGAGTTAGTAACACTTTCTTGTTAATTTTTTAATTCCCTGTCAAATGGTCTGGTCTATTCGAGGTTCTTGAGAAATGTCTCTAAGTGCAACTTCGAAACTTCAAAAAAAACAGATTTTCCATTCATGAAACCCAATGTCCAACAAATCACTTAGTCGTTTATTTTTTGAGGAAGAAATCGTTTAGTCCGTTGATTTTTTTGTATAAGATCAATGCGATGGCAACACTAATCATAACGTCAAATAACATGACAAAAATTTTCCATATTTCTTATAACTTTTAACCAAGACGGTTTTGTTGTGATTTTGTTTAAAATGTCAGTGTTCGTGCATAGGTACGTAAAAGTGGCATTATTTATTGCTTCATCCGAGGATAAATGGACACCGGATAATCGGAGTGCTTTCAAAATAATGTAAACGAACATCTTCGCCAGTTTATACGTTACCAATAATAGATACTTCTCAACTACCCTCATTTTCTGGGATTACATTACACATCCAATCCCCTATTAATCAGTATAATATCGGTATGATTTGAAATAAGTCCAATTTTTTTGATTTTTTGCTATGCGAGTCTTGTTACCCATATCGTTTTGTATAAAGAAAATTAGTAAGTTTGCGCTATAATGTTTATTTAAATATATTTTTTTAACCAACTAACGCATGTTATCAGCTGATATTTTAAACATGATATTCACAAGTCACTTTTAGGACTTAATGATTTCTTGAACCCTTTGAAAATATTTAATTGTGTTTTGCTGATGCCCCTGATGGGTGGCTGGGGGAGGCTGTCGCCCAGCAGTAAGTCAGGAAAATACCGGCATTTGTTTTGCATAAAATATTGAAAATAAAACCAAAAGTAATAGTGTCTCGTTCTAGGAGGTAGGTACATACATTCAGTTTTAGTGTCTTGCTGTCTATTTTTTTCCCCTTTACAAGATACCAACCAAAATATATAACAGCTGTGCATAAAATATTAAAAAAAAAAACAAAAGTGACTTTGTCTTTTTCTAATACATTCTGTCTTAGTGTCTGTCTGTCTGTATTTATTTTCCCTTCACAAGATACCATACAGGATATAACAGTGTCTAAAGACAATTCAATTTAACGCACCGCTTCCAAAGAAAATATTAAAGGGTCATTACGGAGTATTATTTTGTGACAATTTATCATATTCATTGAATAAAACTCTACACTGTTTCAGCTAGCACAAACATTATTGGAGACGTCTTTTGTTTTTGTCAATCTAAGATCCAGTAATAATGAAATGAGGATAGGCACATAGATCCCGTTAAAACTTAGTTTTTCCGTTTATATTTCGATTTTTGAAACTTTCAGAAACACAGGATTTTATGGTACGAGTACATTAGCTGTTGTCGCTGTGCCCAAAAATAGTTAGCAGTTTTTGAAGTATTATATTTAAGTTTTATATTGAAAAGAACTGAAATATAATATGCAAACACTTTTAAAGTCAAAGGCAAACCTAAAAAAAAATATCATGCTGCTGCTCTATTTCTCTTATGTCCCAATATTATGATTTGTGGTTGCCATGTGACATTTGATTTCAGTCACGCGTTAGATTGTCATGGGGTGCAGTAATTTATTACTTACCTTTCGTGACGCCACGAGGGGTGGTTTATTCTTAAATTACATAAACCGTTTACCTTTAAAAGAAGTCCGGGTGTGAAATTCGTGCTCGGAATTTCCGCTTGTAAGATTTTTTGAAAATATACAAGCCAATATAAAAGAAATAAATGAATTATCAACTTAAAGGTATGTGCGGAATTTAAATATGAGAAATAATATTGGTCATATTTGAGAGCCTTTTAGCACTCTTAACAAAAAATATAATTCAAATCCAAATAAAGATACTCTGATAAATAATAACAAATCAATAGTCTTTTATTTAAGCAACACCAAGAATCCAATAGTCATAGCCAATGACATAATAGGAGAGAGCACAGAGGCACTATTTTCCTGGTCAGGCTCAGGCTCAGGGGCGCCATCGCCACCACCGCTTTCAACGCTATCATCATTGCTGTCAACGCTGCTCCCGATGTAATAGTTCAACTTCTTTGCTGTCTTGTCCATTTCGACGAGGCAGGCCATGATCTCCTCGTTGTTAGGGATGATCTGGTTTGTTGGCAGGAGGAAACCATAGGCGCCTAGGTCACGAAGCTCAAAAAGAGCCGTGATAGGAACCTCAGCAACGCCTTTGACCCAATCGAAGCTGGAACCGCTGACTTCATCTGGGAAAGAATTTAATTACTGTAATAATGGCAATTGCCACTCATTTTTACCTCAGTAGAGGTCTTTGGAAAGTTTCACAAGTATTACCAGCTGTGATACAGCAATGATACTCAATGAAATAAGTTGTCTATTTTTAAAATATGTAATAAGCTTACAAAGGATTGTTTGTGATGTTCCCACTCTGTATGGTGTGCCATGCAACGATTCCAACTTCGCAGCTCCACGAATGGAAATCTCGTACTAGAAAAAATAGCAAATTTTAAGAACAGCCTTATTTACTTAAGATCTGAGGTTGAGAAAGTTATACTGGTGCCTTACAATAGGAGTACTTATTGTATTACTCTGCTGCATTTAAATACCTATTCTGTATGCTCGCTCTCTGGACAAGTTGAAAGTTGTCCAAAGTCAACCCTCGCAAACTGTTTGCACGTTACGCCACCGTCGCTTTTCATCACAATCATATCAGCCCGGGTGATCATTGCTGGGTATATGCTTCCTTTCCCTTTTGGCAGCTTCTTCTGTCCGATGCTTTCATAAAAGTGCGCACTGCGACTTTGACGATACCGCCAAAGTCACTCGGTTGACTTATAATAAAATCTTAAAAAAACTTACCAAATCCGCATAGTTTGACACTTGCAACACATCAATGCCTGACACATGGCTGTACGGAATCAGGATCATCTGCGAGTAGGAGTGGAAAGCTAGATACCACATCAAGTTGCCAGTGGTCTTCAGATTTAGAACATAGTTTTGGACTGCTTGAGTTTCTAGTTCTGATGCACCGCCGGGGCCAGCAAATGTCTGGGAGCAGGGCTGGTCAGAAGCACCGACAGCTGAAAAAACCGCTTGGTTTTAATCTGTAGATAATATTTATGTTTCCGTCCGTGCTCCTACTGAGGTCTAAAGGCTCGAAAATAGCGGGACGAAATGGATTATTTAATGCCCTGGAATGCATGTCACTTGTTGTGATTCTGATCCATAGTATGGTTATGATAATATTATAATCAATCGGTTTCATCAAAATCTTGACGATAATTTGAAAAGACCCAGTATTTTTTTTTCGCATTTTCCAGAAACATATAATATAATATGTAATACTTACTCATCCACAAGAAATTGAAGTTCCTGTTTAGATCGATTCCGTTTCCAAGGTCAGTGTTACCATTATTACATACGACGTAGTTAGCGGGGTTCCTATTCTTTCTCCATAAACGGTCCTGAAATTCAAATTCATTCATAGTGCTCTTACAATTATAGGGACTTCGGTCTTATTACGCATTTTCATCAATGAAAAAGCTATTATAGTAACTATAGATTTCATACTCAGATCGCAGATAAAAGTCAACTTACACCATTAAATGTATAAGCATATCCATCAGGATTAGTCACAGGGAGGATGTGCCAAACAAAAGTCTCAGCCATAACTCTGACATCTGGATCCTCACTCGTCAAAAACTCCTTGATAATCCATGTCACAGTCGCTGGAGAAATCCATTCTCTCGCGTGGATTCCTCCTTCAATCATACCCACTAGAGGAGTTCCTTCTCTCGTACCCGCTTTGAAGTCAATGATGACAGCTTTGAGTTCTCTGCCTTCGTACGATGTACCTATGTTGACAGTCGTAACAATTCCGGGGAAGAGTTCTACTAGTTCGTCAAGCCAGGCGTGGATTTCTTCTAGGGTGTGGTATTGGGCCCAGTCAAAAGAGCCAAGGGTGGCACTACGGTCGATATTTGCTGGTACCATTTGTGCGTCGATGAGCCTGGAAAGGTTTGCATGTTTCATCGATAATGGACTTGTGATTTCAGTTTAGGTAGAAAGAAAACTTGAAACAAAAGGAAATAAATAGATTCTTTCATAAATAATTTTTAAATAATAAGAAGTATTTTCGGCACAGTCTACATAATATAAAATATTTGGCAAAAAAAAATAACTCACGATTGAACATTTTTAACAGTAAGAGTACTGTTCAACCCAGCAGCGCCAGTGTATTTCACAAATTCCTCAGTCTTCTCTGGTGCTACCATAATTCTAGCATCTTCGCCAACCATCAAGTGATCGGTCCAGATCTCATAACCTTCCTTCTTCAGGTCCTCGATCCTTTGCACTTGCGCTTCTGTATTTAGTCTTACGTTGTACACTTTGTAATTCTCATAGCTTTTTGCAGCATAAGCTGTAGCAACTAAGCCCAAAAGGGCTAATATTTTCAAAATCATTATCTACGTGTTTGTTTCAGTAAGTTGCACTGAAAAATGACTATTTAATATTAACAAATAATTATTGTACTGTTCAATAATCATTTAATAAACTTAATCCCTCAAGATATAATAGCTTATCCATTTAAATTATGTCTTCGATAATTTATTGAAAGGATTACTACCTACAATAAAAGGACAAGGTCAATTTGATTGTACTGAAGTATAATAGATAGGTATACCTACTATTAATTTAAGACTATTATCTATTATATGTCCTATCTATCTAGGTACCTACATATCTATTCGGTAGACACGTGAGGTTTGATAAATTGAATTAATTTAGGTATTTACATTAAGTTAATTTTCTATCATTGACACGAAATACTAAAATATTTGTTTGAATAACAGTGCATGAATCAGTTCATGTATATAAACAGACCGACAACAAATAACAATAAATGGAAACACAAAATTAAAATACTTTTTAATAAAAATGAAAACGTTAGATTGTGTTATTAGAGGCTGTTTAATGAACAAATAATAACAATTACTTTAGGCATGACAAACATGAGAAGCTAAGAATAATCTTCGTAGTAGGCAATTAAATATTTACATTAGAAACGAGAATCAATGTTATTTAACAAATTAAAACATGGCAGACAGGGCAACAAAAACCAAAATAATTAAACTCAGACCGAATCTGTTAGAATTAGAACCAACAGCGACTTCATAATAACCCATTTGTCTGGTAACTTTGTCCATCTCGACCAAGGCTGCGATTATCTCTTCATTGTTGGGAATGATATCTTCTCTGTCCAAAAGGAACCCTCTAAGACCTAAGTCTCTGAGTTCAAAGAGCATGGCGATAGGGACGTTGGCAACGCCATGCACCCAATCGAAACTGGCACCGCTTGTTTCGTCTGGAAAAAATATCAGATACTAGTGTAGTGCAGTGTTAGGTAGATCTCATTATCGTTAATGAATATAATTTGTCTCGTCATTATCATATAGAAAACGCTAAAATCTCTACAGCAAGAAGCTACAGTAATACAGCGCCTTTTAAAAATAGTTTTTCCGCGGCTTCGAAAGCGAAACCGCGAAAAAACTAATTTTAAAAAGCGTGAAGACACTAAAAAGTTTCTTGCAAATAAAATGTAGCTACATGATTATTAAACTATTTTATCGTACCCAATTTTTAAACTTAGATCATAGATTTATTTGAATACTAACACAAAATATTAGCAGCAGTTCCAACAGTGTATTCAGTGCCATGTTTTGCTCTCAACGCGTCAGCCCCTTTTATTGCAATTTCATACTGAAAATAAATTGAAACATGTCAATTGTGATTGCTCATCAAAAACTGAATATCATGAGATATCAGTCGGTAAAAGTTCTGTCTCTAATTGAATGCATTGATTTTGACACAAAAATAAAAGATGACTGTGCGGGACTCTTGTCTCTGTTTTCGGCCATAATCTCATCACTATAGTGACATATAATGGTTAGGTTAGAAAAAAACGGGTTTTTACTATTTTCTAGCTTCTCAAGTAATTATGATAGCAGATAAGAAGTTTTGCGCAAATTATAAGCCATTGTTATGAATCTTTGTAAAAAATCTTTGAATCAATGTAGTTTCGGAGTCTATCGACATAATATTGATTTTAGTAAAAGATCTCCGGTCTCTCAGTAAGTCTGGGGTGATTTTTGTTTTTGAGAGATTGGGTGAAGGTCTCATCTCTTTTGCTTCTTATGAAGTTATAAATATCTTCATTGGCGTATGGCCCACGCTGGCTTGAATTGTATCGAATCGATAAGTCATCCTGGCTGACATTTAAACCTTTTGTTAGAACATTGGAACAAAACCCTTACCATATCCGCATAGTTGTGTGCCTCCAGCACATCAGAACCGCTCAAATGGCTGTAGGGTATAAGGATCATCTGGCTGAACGAATGGAACGCGAAGTAATACAGCAAATTCCCTTCCTGCTGCAACTGCCTCACATAGTTCGCAATGGCCATTGCCTCTGGCTCTGACATTTCTGCGGCGCCGGGGAAGGTTTCCGCGCAGGGGTTCCAGATTGTTCCAGTAGCTGTGGAATTGTGGAAATAAAAGTCAGGACTTTACATAGTTCTAACAAGCCAAGCGCGATGGCTATACTCATCCTCATTTTGTAATATCTTCCTAATAATATTTCGCTTTAATCATTAGTATTTGGTGCTGTTTGAGTAAGTAGTTAAGTAACTACCTGGTTGTTTTTTTGGGAAAAACTCATGCCCACAATAGTTATTTGGTAAATAACCAATTTGAAAAATAATATACAGGGCGTCCCACGGATATGCCACATGGACGGAAAGTACCTAGAATATTGTAGATGGAGCATTTTACTGAAAGAAGACAAACTTTGATTTGAAAAAAAAACTGCATATACAAATACAAATACAAAAATACTTTATTGTACACCAACAAAAATACAATAAAAGAGACATTAAATAAGGCACAAGTACAATGGGCGGCCTTATCGCTAAGAAGCGATCTCTTCCAGGAAGCGATCTCTTCTTCTGCATAGATATTTAAATAATTACATGGTTGAACCGGGAATCGAAGCCGTTACACGGGAAAAATAATCACCTGTAGCTTTATCATACCGATCGAAAGGCTTCATCATAAGGATTATTTTTTGCTAGAAAAAGCTGGCATTGTCGTAAGAACATACAACTGACATTATCATAAGTAACTATTACCATTTATGGGGTGTTATGTACAAAATTTAGCTAACAAGAACCAGTATGAAAGTGTCCACGAGCTACAAGTAGAACTTAGACGTATTATTCTTAATCTCCACTCAACAAGATCAAAAAATAGACAGGGAGCGAAATAATCAAAAGAGTGCGACTTTGTATTCAACAGGTAGGGACTCATTTTGAGCATTTGTTAAATTGATTAATTTTGTATTAAAAATGTTAATTCCTAGTCTTCCTTTTATTTCTGACACTATGTTATGTAGCAAAAAACAATCCATATGATGAAGCCTTTCGATCGTATGATAAAGCTACAGGAAGATTTTTTTTCTCATGTAACAGCTTCGATTCCCGGTTCAACCATGTAATTATTTAGATATCTGAATTCAGTTTAAATTGTTTTTTAAATTCAGATAATGTCTTTTTCAGTAAAATGTTCCATCTACAATATTCAAGGTACTTTCCCTCCATGTGGCATATCCGTGAGACGCCCTGTATATTGATAATGTCGAAGAGAAATGGTAAAAGCAGGTATTTTCTCAAATTACAAAGAGATTTCACCAAATCTGGGAAAAGCTAAAACAATGACCTTCGCATTTTAATGAAAAAATAATTAGTTTTGATAAAATAAATCTCTTTATCAGCAAATGCCGTCAATTCTTGCACTATTTTAGCCTATTTAGCATTTCTTGGGATTGAAAATCTCTTTGGTGATTTGGTGATATCACTGATTTTCCATTTCTCTGTAACAAACATGTGCTTTTGGCTCTATTTTGTATTAGGTATACTATTGTGTGCTTACTGTTCCATATAAAGTCAAAGTTTCTATTGAGATCAACTCCATTGCCAAGATTGTCGTCCAAACCCCACGGGGAGCACGAGATGTGATTGACTGTATTTCTGTTCTTCCTCCACATTCTGTCCTGTTATAAAAATGTTTTATTTATCAGCACAATTATGGACCAAATCCTGACGCAACACAATCAATTTTCTAATACACCCGCGTATGTTTGCAACGAGATACCGAGATTGCATCACATGCCGCGTCGACGGTCTTTTAACGGTTGTTTATTAAGGTTACATTAGTTTTTATTACCAACAATGCAACATAGAATAAGTTGAACTTGTCATACACCAGAAGGTTTTTATGGATTTGTAAGTATTATATTGTTCATGAAATAAGCTGGTTGACTACGAACCTAGTTTGTGTTTGAAGAACACCAACGTTTTATCCCTTATAATGAATACGTCAAAATGCGATATTTTTATTCTATTGTTGTTTGACATAAAATAATTACAAACGGTTTTGTGACTATACTTACACGAGTGAAAGAATGTTGGTATCCATCAGGATTGACAACAGGGAACACATGCCATACTACATTTTCTCCCAGAAACCTTACTTCAGGGTCATCGCTCTCCACGAACTCTTTGATAATCCACAAAGCAGTAGCTGGAGAGATCCACTCCCTCGCATGGATTCCAGCTTCAATCATTCCTATAGTTGGAGAGTCTTGCTTCTTGTGATCGATTTTGAGTCCTTTGATTTCCTTCTCCTCGAAAGACAGACCACTAGTGATTACTGACACAATGTTTGGGTGTTTTTGCGCGAAAGATTCGATCCATTCGTTGATTTCGTCTAAGGTCATGTAGTAGTCGAATCCATACTCACGGTTTTGTCTGGCCGTAACTGGACGACGAAGCTGCTCATCAATAAGCCTGGAAATAATGAATCGAATATGTTAATTTTATTGTTAACTGTTGAACAAAAAGATCTAATAAAATAGTGTACAGTTATGCCCGCTTGTCTATGACAGACATACAATAACAGCTTTAAATACCTCTATATCTAGGTTAATGAATAAAATACAATTTTAACAAGCCATCCTATCTTAGGACACTTAATAACATTCATAATTATAAAATTGTAGCTAGTCCCAGAGATAACCTTTACAAGCCAGACTAATTGTTAGAAAAAATAAGTGTCTAGGCTAGGCGGTAAATCGAATCATTTAGTATTTTTTTACTTACACTTGAACATCTTGGATGATAATTTTACTGGATATTCCAGCGACAGCTAATATATCTTCAAGCTCTTTCTGCTTCTCCGGTGCTACCATTATTCTGACATCACCATCAACAGCAATCTGGTCCGTCCAGAAGTCCCAGCCAATTTTATTCATCAGTTTCAAAACCTCTACATCACTTTCCGTCTTAAGTTCTGCTTTGTACACTTTGTAGTCATTATAACTCTTATACTCAGCAATCGTTACCACAAAAATGTTACAAAGTATAAACACTTCTTTGAAATTCATTATTTTATTTGACTCAAAACAACTATATCTGGTAGTTTTACTAATTATTGTGAATAAATTGAGAAATATATTACAACTGGAATTATGCCAGGATTATCGGAGTCTTAAATTGATACGCGCAAGTTTTATCGTTATTGCTATCACAATGGTACATTGCGCCAAAACATTTTTCGACTGTTATCTATTTGGTATTTCCAAATTTCTAATCATTATCTAAAAACTATCGTGATTTTAATAGTTATGGCGTTCTTAAGTCAAAAACATAATCTCAATATTTTTTTATTAAAAAATCAGTCATCCAAATATCTTATTTAATTTTTAAGTTATGTTTGAGATTTGCCATTTTCAAATTAGTTATCCAATCGATAAAGTGTGTTGCATCTGAGAAATATTATAATATAAATTATTAACCTACAAACAAAAAGATAAATCAACTGGACCACCTAGTCATTTATTCTCTATACACAATCAACTGAAGCAGCATAACCAAAACGCTTATAACCATAGCTGTCATTGAAACTGCTTTTCCAGAAGATCCGTTGTCCTCCGATCCGTTGTCTTCTACGGGCACGTAATATCCAATATCTCTGGTAGACCTATCCATTGCCAACAAAGCATTGGTGATCTCCACAGCAGTGTCGATGATTTGCTCTCTGTTAAGGAGAAAACCGTATACACCAAGGTCACGAAGCTCGAAGAGATAGCATACGGGCACGTTGGTGTTTGCTTTTACCCAGTCAAAGCTGGTGCCGCTCATGGGATCTGAGAACAAGATGGCTTTTGTAAGAATCCATTTCAAAGAAAATTACAATTAATTACATTATAATTGTCTGAATATTCAGGTAACAGCCATGGAACAGCGAAAACAGCAACGGAACAGAGTTTTGACATTATTGTAAAAAATCATTAAACGCTTTCTACTAGGTGTTATGATTTTTATTTAGAGGACCCCAATAGTCCCGTCTTTTGGGGTCCTCTAAATAAAAAAAATTAAAATCTTGTTTCATTATCTATCACGAAAATTTACTTACACATAACTTCAGCTGATACTCCAACTCTGTAAGTTTTTCCAGAAGTGTCGAGGATTGCTTGTCTACCATGCTGCGCAATTTCGTACTGAAAGCAAAACCTTGTGTTTACCATTTGGTTATCTAAAACACCAAATTAGGCTTTGACGTTTGTTTTGTTTGTTTTAGCCTTTACTTATTTATTAGGGAACTACAAACAGTCCTAACATTATGATTTAAACTAGAATATAAATAACAATATAATATTAAGACTATATGTCAGACCCACGGGGCGGTAAACATTTGCGTTTATGTGTACCAGTGCGATATAGCAGTGTTGACATTAGTTTACATGTTAAATACTATACGTACATTTTAATCTTGCTAAATATTACACTGTGTATTATTATAACTAAATACCATGTATATACATGCAAGCATAGAAATTAAGTAAGGGCGGATTGCCTGCTTTAGAAGGAATCTTTATGATATCTTTTTTGAATTTGCCAGTAGATTTTGCAAAGATATCTATTTTGACATAATGTTTGTTCTACACATCTACAGCGCGACACCGACGGGGGTCGGTTTACCTACATTGGTTTTACTATTCATTGTATAAAATACTCTTCGTGTACGGACTTATCGTACTTTATTAGATTTAGGTACAAATACTACAGACGGTTACAAAGCTCAGTAAAATCAAACTTATTGTTACAAATGTTTTAAAGGAACATGGTAATAAGTAGTTCGTCGATATTCTAGACTCAACACATTATAAGACTTGAGGAGTTCTATGTACCTACTTTTGGGACGACAACACTTTTATTGCAATGGCCGTAAAAATTTTCGTTGAAAGATTAAAATAAATCAGTATACTTTCTATAGAGTGGAGTCCAGACAGCAATAACATGATAGCTTACATCTGTTGTTATCCAATACGAACGTGCAAAAACAGAACCAATTTGTTGTATGGAACAGTAATCTTATGAAAGTTTGCACAACAGTGCGACGTCACAACGTCGAAATGAATCATTAGAATTAATTTCTTAAAATGAGATTATTTCATTCTTATCATGTTTAAATCGAATAGATGTGGGTTCAGCTTTAGATCGATACTAACCATATCAGCATAATTATCTGGAAGTCCTTCATCAGCGCTGCTAGCCAGATGACTGTACGGAACAATGATCAGTTGAGTGTACGAATGGATGGCTATGTAGTAAATGAGTCTTCCTTTGTCATTCAGACTTTTTGCATATTCTGCGATAGCTTTTGTTTCTGGTTCGGAAGCTGGAGAAGGTCCAGCGTAGGTGTTGCTACATGAGTCGTCTGATGCTCCAATACCTGCAACGTATTGTTAGCATTTTAAAGTCCACTTAAATTAAAAAAACATCTCTTATTTTATTACTCTTTTCAAATTTTTGAAGTGAAAACTTCTTTAGCGGCGTTGAGCACTTTTTCTGTAAAGGGTATAAAATCTTAAACTCGCGTCAGGACACGTGACCTGATCGAAAAAGCGTAAGACGGATGGAGAGTAGACAGCTCCCCTCTCTACGGCGCGCGGCGCGGCGAAAATGTATGCCTGGGCCTACTGTTTCGTTTAGGCAGCGAAAAAAAATTAAAATTGATTGATTTTTCGGAGAGATAAACTTTTTAATGTAAAATAATTGTAATAGTTTTAAAGTGTTAAATTTTTAATGTAATATAAATTGTCATGTTTGTGTACGATAGCGCAATAAATGAATATTGTATTCATAAATGATAGTACTTTTATACTGATAAAGCAATTGGTGCAAAATTATTCCCTAACCATTCTAAAATATCAAACATGCTCAACGTTAATAATCAAGTTTTCACTTCTGCCGGCACTCCCGGAGTGCAACCCGTCTTTTTTTCTTACACTTGGGAATCTATAAATTGTTTTTCGTCTGTTCTTATTTTGTATATCCTTACTGTCGATATAACCTTCGTTCTGTGTATGTTAATGCCAAACAAATATTATATTATCAAATTAGAGCACTTCTACGCTTTCGCTTTGTCGTACTAATGTCCCAAAATAGGTGTTTTGATGCTTATAAACTTACTCATCCACATAAAGTCAAAATTGCGGTTGAAATCCACACCGTTACTCATATCATCGTCGACTGCATTTCCACAGCTCTTGAAGTTGTTTGTGCTTCTGTTTTTCCTCCACATGCGATTCTATAAACAATTTTTCAGTAATCAATTAGGTATATTTTTAACAAATAAACAAAAAACCGAGTTTAACAGAGATTAAGATAAAGTGGCCCAGTAGTGGTCGACAAAGACTTATAATGTTGAAAGTAAGCCGCATTGCCGCAAGCCGCACTGGAATCCGAGTCGCACAGGAGAGAGCCGACTAGCAGAAGCAAATAAAAAACCTATCCAAGAGTGGGTTATATGACCATGTCATTGAATATATCCGAAAAAACGTAGTTAATTATTTCACAAATAATTTAAATTATACGGAGACTTGGCAAGTGTAACGATAATTTCTAGTTAGTAGTCATTTTATCTAAGTACATCATCATCATCATCATCAACCTATATTAGTCCACTGCTGGACATAGGCCTCCCCTAATGAGCGCCATAGCGCCCTGTCTTCAGCTTGCCGCATCCAGCATCTGCCTGCAGTCTTTCGCAGATCGTCATCCCACCTGGCCGGAGGGCGTCCTACACTACGTTTGCCGAGTCGTGGTCTCCACTCAAGAACACGTTTGCCCCAGCGGTTGTCGGTTCTTCGCGAGATATGGCCGGCCCACTGCCACTTCAACTTGCTAATTCTTTGAGCTATGTCGATAACTTTGGTTCTCTGTCGGATGTATTCGTTACGAATTCTGTCCTTCAGAGAGACTCCGAGCATAGCTCTTTCCATAGCTCGCTGAGCGACTTTGAACTGGTGGACCAGCCCTACCGTGAGTGTCCACGTCTCAGCTCCGTAGGTCATGACGGGTAGGACGCACTGATTGAAAACTTTAGTTTTCAAGCATTGCGGTATGGATGACGAGAAGACTCGACGTAGTTTCCCAAACGCTGCCCAGCCTAGCTGGATCCTCCTCTTGGCCTCCTTCTCAAAATTATTTTTACCCAACTGCAGAATTTGCCCAAGGTAAGTATACTCGGAAACAATTTCGAGAAGGTGGCCATGTACGACGACCGGTCCCGGATCAATGAGGCCATTGATCATGACTTTGGTTTTATCCAAATTCATGCCAAGACCGATGCGTCGCGAGGCTGAGGCTAGGCCGTCCAGCATCTGGTTCAGCTCCTCTAGCGACTCCGCCATTAAGACTATGTCATCAGCGAATCGCAGGTGTGAGATGTGGTCGCCGTTTATGTTGATGCCCTTACCTTTCCAGTCCAGCGTCTTAAACATATCTTCCAACGCGCTCGTGAACAGTTTCGGGGATATAACATCCCCCTGTCTCACTCCTCTGCGCAGTTGGATGGGTTTAGACTGCTGGCCCTGTACTTGGACACTCATGGTGGCGGCCTCGTAGAGGCATCTCAGCACCTCGATATAACGATAGTCTACTTGGCATCGCTGTAAGGATTCCAGAACAGCCCAGGTTTCGACAGAGTCAAAGGCTTTTTCATAGTCCACAAAGGCCAGACACAGAGGCTGATTATACTCTTCGGACTTCTGTATAATCTGCCTCACCGTGTGAATGTGGTCTATGGTGCCAAATCCTCCGCGGAACCCGGCCTGTTCTGGTGGCTGGAACTCGTCGAGTCTCCTGGCGAGACGATTCGTGACCACTCGTGAGAACAGCTTATAGACGTGGCTCAGGAGCGTGATGGGTCTGTAGTTTTTAAGGAGGGTTTTATCTCCCTTCTTAAAAAAGAGCACCACCAAACTCCCGCTCCACGCCTTTGGAGTTCTCCCACTGTGAAGGACGGCGTTGAAGAGGTTCTGTAGCTCCTGTACAACAGGGGCACCTCCGGCTTTCAAAAGCTCTGAAGTTATTCCGTCCTCACCGGGGGCTTTTCCATTTTTAAGCTGCCTCAGAGCTAACACGATCTCGTCTTGACTGATGTCTGGCAGTTCGTCGGTATAGTGGCGTGTCAGGGTGGCTCTTGAATCATGGTCGTCTCGCCGGGAATGGGGGGCATGTGCAGCGTATAAACGGCCATAGAAATCCTCTACCTCGGCGGAGATCTCCGGTTTCGACAATACGGTCCTCCCGTCGTGCGTTTTAAGCTTCGTCAGGTGGCTCCTGCCAAGCTGCTGAGTGAATACTTTGGACCCTCGGTTTCGCTCTATCGCCTCTTCGATGAGGCGTGTGTTGGAGCTCCGAAGGTCGCGCCGTACCATCTTCGCAATTCGCTTGTTCAGGTCTGACCTCTCTAACGAAGACGCTTGAGTGGTTTCCCGTCTTTTTGTCATCAGACCGAGAGTCTCATCCGAGAGTTTGGATTTCTTGCCAGTGCGCTGCTTTTTGCAAAACTTGATGCCCTCATCCCTCAGCGTTTCGACCAGATTGTGTAGGGTCTCGTCAGCGTCATCAGTGGGATCCAAGGCAACAAATCTATTCCCAAGAAGCTGCTGGAACTTCTCGGTTCCCGCCATGATTTGGATTAGGTTAGGTCGGAGCGTGGACTTCATCAGACGGTTTCTTTCAAGCTTCAAGTTGATATTCAGAGAGCCTCGGAGCAGTCGGTGATCAGATCCGGTATTGAACCTGTTGATCACTGAGACATCTCTGAATATGTGCTTGCTATCCGTCATGATGAAGTCGATCTCATTTTTAGTCACAGTGTCGGGGCTTTGCCATGTCCACTTCCTTTGAGGCTGTTTCTTAAAGAAGGAGTTCATTAAGAACAGCCCCTCTTTCTCAAGGAAGTTGACAAGCATTTGCCCCCTGTGATTCCTAACTCCATAACCATGCGGGCCTATTTGGGATTCGTTGCCAGTCTGGGTTCCCACCTTGCCGTTAAAGTCCCCCATAACAACGTTGAAGTGGGCCTTAGTGGTGTTGTGTAAGGCTTTGGATATGTCTTCATACATATCCTCCACTTCATCATCCGAGTGTGTCGAGGTCGGTGCGTAGACCTGAATTACCTTCATGCTATACCGCTTGGATAGCCGAAGGATCAGGTACGCTACCCTGTTCGACACACTGGAGATTTCTTGAACGTTGCTAGCGAGAGCCTTATTTACGAGGAACCCTACGCCACCCTGGGATGTTTTATCACCCTCGCGAAAGTAGAGAAGATGGCCTGAGTCTAGAGTTACGGTGTCCTCCCCCTCTCTACGGACTTCACATAACCCCAGAACATGCCATTTAATATTCTCTAACTCCACTTCCAACTGCGCTAGATGATGGTCCAGCCTCAGAGTTCGTCCGTTAAACGTCGCCAGGGTCAGTTTTTTGAGCAATGAATGGTAGCCTAATGTAGCCCGGGGATTCCTAGCACCCCCTGCCCCGCCGTTACCGTGGCCGCTACCATGGCCAGGAATAGCGAGGCGGCCGGGAACTGGGGGCCATTTTTTGGCTTCTTTCATCATTGGGGGGGTAATGCCCATAATCCCCACGCTGGGCATTGCGGGTTGGGGATCGCAGTTTGGTACAGTTGCTCTTCAGGGGGCGCTGCTGCCCGCCCCCCGGTGTGTGTATCTAAGTACGCATGCAGATATTTCCAACTAGTTAAAACACTGCAACTTCTCTTTTGATGGCTCTGCGTCTGGTTTAAAAACACTTACATTTGTAAAAGTATAAACGTATCCATCAGGATTCACCACTGGGAAGAGATGCCATTCGAAGTTCTCAGCCAACGCCCGGATCTCAGGGTTTGTACTGGTCAGAAGCTCTTTGATGATCCAAGTCACAGTGGCAGCTGAGATCCATTCCCTGGCATGCAAGGTCCCTTCGAGCACACCAATGAGATCAGTATTTTTGTGTTTGATGATCACTCCCTGAAAATATAAGTACGCATTATAATATTTGCTTTAGTATACTTATGGTTAGTATGCAAATTATCCTGCGAAAATTTTCTTTCTTGAGACAACGTTTCTCGTAGAATTTATAAGACTTTGTTAGACTTAGCGCCACTTATGCCATCCGCACTGTAGTTTATTTTTGTTAGTAAAATACCAATATTAATTTTGCCCGACCCAGTATGATAATGATAAAGAAAGTTGGTACCAAATTAGAGCATTTCGGTTCTATGATTACTTACAAAATTCGATTTCTTGCCAAATACAAAAATACACAAGGCTTTCTTACTATAAAAACTATCGTAGTTTGACGAATTCATTACGGATGTAAGCGGGTTAACTACGAACCTTATTTGTACGAACCGTATTTGTGTTGGAAGAACACCGGGTGTTCTTCCAACACAAATAAGGTTCGTAGTTAACCCGCTTACATCCGTAATGAGCACAAGGCTTTCATTGAATGTGCAGACACAAACTAAAATAATATATTATACCTTACCCTAATTGGCCTGCCTTCAACCGACTCTCCCATAGTAACGCTCGAGACAACATCAGGGTACGTCTCAACCAGTTCATCAATCCATGCATAGATCTCTTCAAGGCTGTGATACTGATTCCAGTTTAGAGAGTGAAATGAGTCCGTGGTTCTAACTGAAGCTGGTTTCATTTGATCGTTTATGAGCCTGAAAGTTAAAAAAAACGAATAGTATCATTTATTTGCCGAATAAACAGTTATTTAGAAATACCCTCCGTGAAATTAGCGAAATCAGTGACATTTTCCCGAATAGTATCATCAAAATTTGCAAAAAAAAATCAGTAAAATTGCACTGCTGACAGATATGATTTATGACATCATTTTCAGCCCGATAAGCCTCTCCATTGTTGGGCAGTAAAGTAAATAATTTCTTGATTACGTTAAAACAAGATAAGAACTGAATCAATTAGTTTAATAAAACAAGTCGATTCAAATTTTTTCGTGAGTGTGTCACTCATACCATTTTTGCCTTTCATTATCTGCATTTGGATTACCAATAAATATCAAAAGAAAATGAACCAAAATGAGCGGTGAAAATATTCGTTAGCTTACATATGAATGTTAGACTCACGAATATTTTCACCGCTTTACATCTGAATCGACCAGCTGGACTCTATCTCAGAATACCGGAAAAAATAAATTGTATCTGCTATCGAGATTTCTCTTAAAACATTAGTACAACTAAAATCAAGACAGTTTTATAAGTTCATACCTTTGCAAGTCGTCAATAACTTCGGTCACTTCGACATCAGCTGTTTTCAGCACTTCTATAAACTGCTTTTGCTTTTCCGGTGCCACCATAACCTTGACGACTTGGTTCACATCAAAAAGATCCTCCCAAAATTCACCAATATTTCGGTTCTGAACATCTTTCACTACATTCAGATCTGTTTGGTTCTTAATAGCAATATTAAACACTTTGAAACCATCGTAGCTCTTCACAGCTGAAGCCACCGCAATCGCTGTAAAAAATATTGCGAGTTTAAAATTCATATTGAATTTCGATGTTTTGTAAAGGAAATTGGTTTTGGTCGCGTGCGTTATCTTTTATAACAGTTTTATCAACCATCTTTATTTTATCTTTTATGCTAATTGATTAAAAAGTGCAATTCATAGATATACGTCTGGACGTATACAGGATATCGCTTCGAGCACAGATTATGTAGTAGTCGATAACAATTTAATTTACAAAAAATATTTTACCGTTTAAAACGAATATAATACCTGGTTAACGAGTTTGTATTATTCCAGAATACACTTAATTTTGTATGGATTTTGGTTTAATTTGCAAAAACGCATAGTACAGACCGAGTTGGCTTGATGTAGCCGTCTTCCTGGATCGTAGCTTATAGAACTTGCTTGTAAAGGCTTGTACATACAAGACTTTCTGCGGACAAATTTCTGCTAGAGGTAGATCATTATGGCTTTATTTATATTAGGTATGACATTAATGTAGTATGAAATACACGTGATGACATTGGCATTTATTAACGTTGAAAATTATCTTCACTAGATAATCTAAGAATTTCATAAAGAATGAATTTAATTTATAAGAATGTTAATAGCGATAATGATTTAGATGATGATAACACTAAAGAATGAGGTCACTCAAAGACAAAACCCGGCATAGCTAAAAACTACACAGAATATGTAAAGTAGACTTAATTGGTAAAGAAAATAACAATCAAATAATATATCAAATTACAAAAAGTATTTACAATGGAAGAACTGAGCTAACTGCTGACTTTTGCAAACAATCTAGGTACAGGTAGCTCAACTGATCTGCGAGTGAGTTGTTAGATCTACCCTAATTTTTTGTCTTTTGCTACGAACGTTACTACTATGTATGTAACTGCGCCGAAATATTGGAAAGCTCAAAACTCAAATCATGATAAATGTCCCGTTATAAAGGACTTTAGTGTTAATAACCATGATGGATTTAAAAGTTTTGTGATGCCCTCCTTTTGAAATTTAGCCACGGCGGCAAATCTCAACGAAGACTAGCCAGGTGCACAGGACTTATAGTGCACAAAAGTGCGCGCAAACACGGGTGCACTCTCTATTCCCTCGACACAAACAGGGAAAGGCAGTTCTATCTAATTTAACAATACACGGGATATTGATCATGATTTGAGTTTTGAGCTTTCCAATATTTCGGCACAGTTACATGTGCCATGATCATGGAATAACTGAAGCAATTTCAACCAAAGTCGGTGTGTTCTTATTATAAATTAATGTTTCTGGTTATAAATAAATAATATTGGACAATTCACACAGCGATATCTAGCCCCAAACTAAGCAGAGCTTGTGTTATGGGTATAAGATAACTGATGTACTTAATAGACTACATAGATAGATGTTTTTAACGTAAATAACATCCAGAACACCCTGAACAAATATCTGCAGATCGTACACACATTTGTCCCGAGGGGGACCGCCGCGCCACAAGGTCAAATTTTACAAGTCTTGTCCAAATTTTGTAGCACCTGGCAAATTCTGGTGGATAGTCAGCCTTATACACTTGCTCCCTGGGTGGGTCACCACAGTACTATTATATTTATCGCCGTACGCCGGCGTGTCGTCTGTCAACGCATAAATCAGACGGCCTAGGTCTAGAATAGTCTCGATACATCGATGGAGAACCTGTGGGAATGCAATTTTAGGAATTACAATGTACAGTCGCAGTCGTATATCTTGTATTTGGTTTTGTTCGTTACTATGCCAGTAATATATTCTTGTCTAGTTTCTGCCCGCGGATTCGCGCGCGTTGTTTCTATGGAAAGGTTTTTAAGTTATTTTTGTCTCATTAGAACTGATTTAACTTTAGGATAAAAAGTAGCTAATGTTTTATTCCTAGGCCTAGTGCAAACAACCTATATGCAAAATTTAAGCCCGATCCGTTCGATTCCGTGTGATTGGATAAGTATTTAATATACTTATCCAATCACACGGAATCGAAAACCAGCAGTTAAATAAATAAATAATGCAGGACAATTCATACAGCATTATCTAAAGTTATAATGCTGGACAATTCACACAGCATTATCTAGTTATATGTGTGCTAATGATTAAAATGGGGGATAGGGTTTTAAAAAATCGTCGGCACTGTGCGTTGGATCGCGAGGAGTGGAAGGAGAAAAGGGAGGCCTTTCCCAAGAAGTGGGACAGCAATGGCTAAAAATTATAATAAAAATAACTATACACTCCTTTAAGCGATGTCAGTGCCGATCTCAGTCACTTAGAATTAGAAAATTAGAATCGGGAACAAAATTACTTGAACCCGCTAACGATTTTGATGACTGTGTCAATATTATAGATAAACCATATTGAACTAATCGCATATAATGTTAGTTCTAACTATTCATTTGTTTCTTAGAACCTAAACTTCGAATACCACAAAGGAAATAAATGAAAAATATGTCCCTACTGGTACAGAGTAAAAAAAATGTGCCAAATTTTCCCTCTGTCCACTAAAATCCATTGTAAAGATCCATTGATGGATCTTTTTGGACCGCTATATCCACTTTATTCCTTTATTCATCTCAAAAGATTCATTCATTAATATTTTTGAACAGAACTTAACAGTCAAGAGAAATTTTGCGAATAAGCCGAATCGATAGCTATTTAAGGTGTCAAAGAAAAACCTCATGAATCCGGGAACAATACTGGTGATATAAAAGATAATTTACGATCAGCAAGGCACCACTTAATCAGCATTCGGCTCATCGTGGCCGCCGGGTCAGAATGGCCTATTGTTTCTGGTATCAGCTCGGATCGCGATAAATGTATGGTATAAGACGAAGTTCATTGACGATTAAGTGCGATCGAAGTTTCGTCATTGTGGCGCGTCGTATGCACCTGACCGACCAAACTAAGAAATTCCGTAGGTAGTGTGGGTAATGATAGATTGATGAGGTAAAGACTAACTGTAAAAATTAAAGGTTAAACAAACTTACCCTAAGTGAAAATTAACCATAAAGCCTCTACGCCTAAGCCGCGACTTTGAAGCGCGTCTTGCGTTTTGTAGCGCCTGTAACCTAACCTAACCATAAAGCCTCTATCCCACTGATTTGGTAGCGTCTCCCCCCACCATACTACACCGTCTCCGGCTACGCGTCGAAGGGCCCCCTTCCGCGGGGTCCCAGTTTAATCTCAGTTTAAAATTCAATTTTTCATCTTGAGATGCCAAGTCTATACTATCTAGCCCCTTGACATAAGACCGTCCTTAATGTGCCTTATTGGTTCTTATAACGATTATAAAGTCATGGGAGTATTATAGACTAAAAATGTTATTCTAGGAGATGCTGAACTTCTGCTCCGTCTGAAAACGTTATGTCACAGGTCTAATATATTTAGTTATTTATTTATTTTAAGGAAGGCCTACAGCTTATATAATAAAAAAATAGGTAACAAGAAATATCAACATACAAGCTAATGAATGGCCTTAACGGCTAAATGACAGTGTGAATATAAAATACGCTATGCAATCATATAATTTGGAAAAACAAGTTAAGTTAAAAAGTGGTCAAAATTCGCTATGGAGACAAAATATAAGTTTACCTATAAAAACAATGAAAACAATGTACCTACCTGATTAACAAAAAAGAAGAATAAACCCTCCCACTTCTAGACTTCTCTCAACAATAAGCAATAGCTAAGAGTCGTTTGTTTCCTCATGTTAACTGAGTAAGAAAAAAACACTTTTTACTATGAAAAATGTTCTTCTATTGTTCAGGATGTTACCACAATCGCTTAAGCCTGTACCTTACACCAAAAAGTTCCGCCATCGCAACACCCGCTATCGCCTGTTCTCGCGACGCAATACACGCTCCATGGTGTACTGAAATTGATTCTCTGATAATGTTGCTCTGAGCTCGATAGGATTCGATACCATGTCGGTTCTGTGGCTTCATTTATCTTCATTGAAAATTGATTAAAGTTCTTCGTAAATTTAATTTTGCAAGGATAAAATTTTCTCTAGTAAAATGATAGTATGTTATTCTATTGTTCGTTATTACTGGTAGGCTGTTCTGGTAGGATATTTTGTTTTTTAGGAATCTGATGATGATATTATTGGCACATGAGAAATTGAGGAAGAAAAGCTTATGACTATCACAATTATTATTATCAATGGGTAACTAAAGTTTTTTATTGATAATGGTCGTCCCGTGACCACGGCAGCGTGAAAACCTGCCGAAACGTCAGGAAAATCACACTATAGATGGATGGATTTTTTTACCTCTTCTCGCCAAAACTACAGAACATAGAATCTGTTCTCATGGGATAGAAAACGTTTCCATATAAACAAAGCGTGCAAAGCCGCGGAAAAAAACTAGTGGTAAATAAACGCGATAAACACCCGTGAAATAGTTACATTATCATCATCATCAGTCAAACACCTTTTGATGACCCCAAACGCGTACCTTACTCAAGAAATATTTGCCCCAATTTGAACGTAACAAATTATTGTACAGTAGTTAAAAAGTTTTATTTTACCAAGAAACTTATTAATCTTCTTTATACAAAAGTCAATCATCCTTAGCTCCGTACCTTCAGCAATGTTTTTATGTTCACGTTTATAATTAAAACCCCTATTTTCGGGTAAGCCATTTCGTAATCTCCTACTATTTGTATGAAGTTAGGTATTCACGTTTTTTCAGGTTTCAGTAGGCCACGCACGGGGATCGTTCTCTAGCGTAGAAAAGACAATAATGACATCGCATCGCATTGAAGGAATTAATTTCAAATAATTTACGCATTCGATGATAATGATAAAGTGACGTAATTTTTTTCTATCATTGTTTATCAAGTAGCCAAAAGCTATTTGAAATTAGAATAATAAATAATAAAGACCAGATTAATGATGAGGTTTTGCTTAATCAGGTTTTTCTTGCCTATTTTAATGAGATCTGCATCAGCTACTCTTCTATCCCTACCCATCTGGTGTTGAAGGAATAGAATAGGAGATGCTGATCATTATTTTTTTATTTTCCTTGGTACTCATCAGGTTGACCAGTCGTGATTTTAATTTAAAAAATGCAAAGCGTGAGCAAAACAAGCCCCACTTCCTTCCACCCATCCGCCGCTAGTTTCATTTGCTTAGTCTTAATCACCATGGGCCATGGGTTGTGCATAGTAAACAAAAACTATAAAAGTTAAAGTTTCATTACATTTAGAACCTTTATAGTTCGGTAACGTTGTCATGGCCATCTGCGGTCAACAGCATGTTAGTCCATTCGAAAAAAGATAAAAGAGATTTAGAGCCTTGCAGCGCCCCTACCAGATGCTGAAAGGAACTACTTTTCGTAGTTCGACAGCGATCTAATAGTTTGTTTTGAACTTATAGCCAAGTAAGCGGTAGATTGAGTCTTCGAAATAGTTTTCCTTTTTCGAATACTCATCTTTGAAATTGGTGAGTTGTATTCGTGTTATTTTCGAGAACCAACAGTAATTCAGGTGTGACGAAACTTTTAAGGATATAAAGGCTGAGCTTCATTTTATGACGTCATTGTTGGCTGTAAACGTCATTACCGAGCCTCGTGGCTCAAGGAGGCGGAAAATTTAAAGAGCGCGAAATGAATCATTTTATAACGCGGTAATAGGTGTGGATTTCACACCGGCAATTTGAGGGCTGTGTAAGAGGACTGGGGCATTACAGAGACATAAGGATTAGCTTTGCATGGTAGCAAAAAGTATGAAAATTTTCTTTTCCTGATAAACTATGAAAAGCGGCACACTCAGTACCCGGTAGGTATAGGTCTGGACTACACATACACCGCCGGGCGGTGTGTAGTCTCTCATATAAATTCGTATGATACAACTCGCACGCTTTCGCCTCCGGCCCGGCCACGGTTTCTGTGTGTGACGGATTTTGGTGCCTTGTAGCGTATTTTGTTTAGGTATATTTAACACCACTACTGCGATCCTCTACCCGCATGCCATTTTTAATTCGGCGAGGAAGCGTTTACGAATAAACTGGTCTGGGGGGACCAGAATTATGTGGGACTCGACGCCCTGAAAAGGACCCACTAAAACCTCTCCGGTGTCCATCTCTCGCCATTTTCGCCGAACCACGGGAACATTTAAAACCATTCTGAGCGTTTCGCTAACAGATTTGACTGCGTGTATATGTATCACTCCTTGAAGGTGCACGCTTATACAAATAATAATAATGTAAAGTACAATATTGCCAATTACTGTAAATACTCTTTAATTTTTTCTTAATTTTTTTTTTCTTGTTTTGATTAATGTGTTGTGTTTAAATTTGACTAATGTTTTCTGTAAATTAAGGTGACTATTTGATTATTATGTACCTACCAATTTTATGTAATCTATGGACCTATGTATGAAGTCTGAAATAAATTTTATTATAATTATTGTATGGGATTTGTGGTTGAATCAAAGACGTTTGGTATGGGATTTCACTTGTATTGAGTCACACACTGTTTCACTTAAGTTTAAACCCTATTTAGGGCTAGTTAGACATTAAATGGATTTATTATAGAGTAAATTACCGGGAGCCCGAACGTCCCGTTGCAAGGCAGTGTTAGAAGAGGGCGACCCAAGAAAGAGATGGATGTATTTAGGCTCAATCCTAAACATTCTGGGCCTCTTTTTTAAGGTGAAGGAATACATAAATAAACCTTGCTTAAGTAGTGGACTGAAGCTGTATATAGGTACAATTTTTCTTTTAAATATATAGTAGCAAGTTTACATAGTAGTTTACAATCATTTTTAAATTTATAACATTATTGATTAGAGTTGCAAACATAAATTAATTATTTCTCCTAAATGAGTAAATATTATTTTAAGGAAATGAATAAATGAAGTTAAGTGTTTATGTTATTGGTTATTATAAAGGTGAAATTACAAAATGATAATGCCCTGATACATGTCTTAATTAGCACTGGGTTTTACTTATTGATACTATGAGTAACTGTAACAAGTACTTATTGATACTATGAGTATGGGTAAACAAAATAATATTCTTAGAGTTAATTACATCTATCTTAAAAACATAGGTAGGTTTCTATCTGCAATGCCTTATCTGTAGCTAGCAGGAGTAGCGGTTTGCATTAACAATGAAAATTAAAGTTAATCTTTACTTGGTAGTCGAATACATTTGTGGACTGGTCTGTTGAATTCACCTTTAGATGTTTTGATCTTCACCGATCTGGCTAGACCATCATTTTTATTGACATGAATTGAGGTAGTTCTACCTAGCGGCCAAAATGTAGGGGGACAAGACTCATCTTTTATTATAACTAGGTCTCCTATGTTGAGGTTATCTTGAGCTTTCTGCCATTTATTTCTATTTTGCAGTTCGGACAAATTATTTAAGTCTGTGTGTAGTATGCTGTCTGTTGCAGTTGTAATTTTGCTGGCATGCATGGTGCATTTAGGTGTAGGTGAGTATGTGTCAGCTATGAATGAACCAGAGACAACCCAACCAAACTTGGTTTCTATGAGGAATGGTAGATTTGTACCAAGTTGGAAACGGCCTGAATGAAGAGTTGAGTAAAATACATCAGCATTTAGTATTAGATCTATTGAACCAGGTATGAAAAATGTTGGATCTGCAAGTTTTCGGGCCTTTTGGTCTGGGATATGCCATGTATGTGTTGGAATGTAGGAATGTGGCAGCTGAACTGAGATACTGTCCATAACCAAGAATGTATGGTTAGCCTGATATGTGTTGTAGCGAGATGCTATGTTCGTGTTGATACTTGCTTGAGAATGACCCTGACTATTGCCAATTCCCATGACAAGGCAAGCATCCTTGTTGGTCTTCAATTGTAGCATAGATGCAAGTCTGTGGGTAACAATGTTCACCTCGCTCCCTGTATCCAGCAGTGCTCGGGCTTGTACCCACTTTCCTGCTGCATTTTGTATCTTAATGATGGCTGTCGAAAGCAATATTTGATATTTGTTAGTATTGGACACTAGCACAGTAGATGGTGCGTAATGATTGGGGGTTTGTAGGATTGGGGATAGATTTTCGTTAGTAACTGTAGTGACTGGTGTTCCAGTTGGCTGTAGACTTCCCTGTACTGAGTTAGTGGGAAGTGTAGGCATAGTTAAGTTAGCGGATGTAGGCGCTGGGTTGTTTACCTGTTGGCTGAGAGTTGTAATATTGGTAGAGCTTACCGTTTGTTGTTCAGTTCTATTCATATGAATACTTGTGTGGTGTCTACCACGGCATGTTTGGCAATGATATTTTGAGCATTTGTGCCCGAATTTGAATGGCTGTAAGCAGTTATAACACAGGGATTTAGACTTTATCAGTTCTATGCGACCAGATATAGGTAGTTCGAGATAGTTTGGGCACCTGTACAGAGTATGGTTGTTTTGACATAATATGCAACTAATTCTATCACCTTGATTGGTTGTAAGGTGGGAGGCCTTTGAGTTTTGTATCTTATCATTATATTGTTTCCCGTCACACAATAACTCGAAGGCTATTCTGCGCTGGTTCAAGAAGTCAAGTAACTCACTCAAAGTGGCAATGGAGTTTTCTTTACGGTTAAGTTCCCAAGCAGCGCGCAGAGAATTGTCAAGCTGTTGTGTGATTAGGAACACTAGTAGGACATCCCAGCTATCTACTGGCAAATGGATAGCTTTAAGTGAATCTAGACTTTGTTGTAAAGTGACCAAAAAATCTTTAAGGTTATTTCTACTTATACCGCGGTTGTCGGTGATGGCTCTAAGGTGAAAGTTTACGATTATTGTTTTGTTTTCGTACCTTTTTGATAGAATATCTAATGCCTTTTGATAATTTTCATCAATAATCAGTAAAGAGGACACTAAGCCCGCGGCTTCTCCTTGTAGCGCAGACTTCAAGTATTGTAGTTTGTTCACAGCAGGCAAATCCGTGCTGTGTACTGATGCGTAGAAAATGTTTTTGAATGCTGGCCACTGGCGAATGTCTCCATCGAATTTAGGTAGTTCCAGCTGTGGTAGTTTGACACGTGGTCTTCTGCTGTTGCAGTCGTAGTGAATGGCTGTGGAGCTAAACTGATGTGCATTATCTGGCGGCGCAGCTGGATGTGTCGACATAGTCGACGTCATAATACCGATCCTCGAAGGTGGTCCGCTCCTGTTCGTGTGTAGCGCGCCTGTCCGCGCCTGAGTCGAGCATCTCCATCTGTAGTTGGACGTCCTCGAATCGTTTCATGATGAGCTCCAACTCCGCTAGTCGCACTTTTATTTCCGGTACTGTGTTTCGGTCGTCGTCGTATTCGTTGATGAAGTTCATTATTCTAGTAAGTTTTCCTTTGGCCGCGCTCCGCTGTAGTTTGAGCGTTTCAATGTTTTCTGCTGGTTCCGACATGATGAACCACGATATGAGCACAACACGTGCGGTGCGTAGTAGGTTATGTAGGTAGCAAAGGGGTTTTGCTTTGGAATCCCTGAGAATGATTCTGTTCACTTTTTTTTTGAGAGGATGGGATTTTGTATGTTAGAAATTTGTAGAACGTAGGTTTTAATAAGAGTTCACTGTTGTGTGATTGAGATTGGAGAGAAAAATGTTTTTTTTTTTTTCGTTTTTGTTTCACAAGTATGGCGGCAATTCTTCGTCGAAAATTGTCGTGTTGGCTTGGTTGGCGGAGTAGGTGTCCGTCGTATCACGTATGTATGTTGGAGATTTGTAGAAAGAAAGAGTTCACTGTAGTGTGAATAGAGGTTGAAGAGTTTTTTTTTCTTTGTTGGCGGAGTAGGTTTCCGTCGTTTCACGTTTTTTTGTTACGTATTTCGTAGATAGATGGATAGATTGCGTTGCGTAGTAAGCAAGCAAAGCAAGCGTTGATTGATTCAAAGTTTGATTGTAATGTAATTGGTGCGTCGCGCAGTGACGTCACGCGTGAAGTTAGTTGCGATGTATCGCTGAGTCGATATAGCAGATCGATATAGTTTCGTGTTGCGAACAGTAGGTGTCGCTCGACGTGTAGGTTGGTGCTCTTCTAACAGCTGCTGCGTCCGTCGGTAAAACAGTGTGTCTCTCTGGTTGGCTGTATTTCTGTAAGTCGCTGTTCTATTCGTCGGATCGGCGTATCTTCCGCACTTGTAGGAATTGTACGAAGTTCACTTCGGTTTTCTGGCCTCCGGGCAAGGAATGGAACGGAGAATCTTGATAAAATGCGTAAAGATGGCGTCGAACTTTTTCAATGACACTCGAAGGACCAAATTTATGTATGGGATTTGTGGTTGATATAAAGACGTTTGGTATGGGATTTCACTTGTATTGAGTCACACACTGTTTTACTTTAGTTTAAACACTATTTAGGGCTAGTTAGACATTAAATTGATTTATTAAAGAGTAAAATACCGGGAGCCCGAACGTCCCGTTGCAAGGCAGTGTTAGAAGAGGGCGACCCAAGAAAGAGATGGATGTATTTAGGCTCAATCCTAAACAATTATTATTAAAACCTCCCAAGGCCCGACTAGCGTCCTCTTCCTCCTATACATGGCCGGCGAGTCCATCACCAACCCCATTCTTCCGTCACGCTACCCGCATGTCCAGCGTGTCCAGCTTATGACCTATGTCCAGCAGTGGACTAGTATACTGAAGATGTCATATTGACGCATCTATTTATTACTTTTTAATATTATGTTCAAAAGGCAAGAGACAATTTTAGCAGTCGTAAGGAATTGATGGATGATAGCGGCTCAGGACCGTTATTTGTGGCGTCGCGTGTGAGAGGCCTATGTCCAGCAGTGGGCTTGTGTCGGCTGATATGATGATGATTGTGTTCAAATAAAGGTACCTACGGAACGCTGCAAGATATTATCTTTACATTTTCGTTCCCAGCCATCATATTCCGTCAGAGTGAGTTGTTTATTTCGTTTTCCCATGCCCGTATGAGCACAATACCAAACAAAGCAATACAGAAAAAACTCCTTTCATTGTTTCGGGCAGTTTTGATACGTTTGTGACGGCGAATGTGATATTCCACTGTCTGTACATTTCGTGCCTTTTCATACGACCCGGTTTCCGGGTAGCCGGTGCCTGGTGCCCGGCGGCGAAGTGTATGGGCATGTACGATATCTTTCACACGTATACCGGCATAATTTGCATACAATTCGCCGCCCGGTACCCGGCAACGGCTACCCGGAAACCGGGGCATGTGAAAAGGCATTTAGTCTTAGGTAATTGATGAAAAGTTTATATAAAACTTTGGAAGCAGATGAGGTGTCTCTAAAGTCAGTCTAGAAAGTCTACTCGTTACACTTTTAACCTTGCATTGGCAACAAAGCAAATGCGGATTTCTAACGCTGCTGGGGCGGCAAGCCACGTCTCGTCTACTATTATCGTATACTTTTTTTATTTACATAAATAGCATTCAATGTCGCACTGCTGCCGAGGCCCAACCTCGGCAGTGGGACATTGAATGCTATTTGTAAATAATAATAGTATGTTATGCAATTATTGAATAAAGGACGGATCTAAAGCCAGGGCCATAGATGAATCACGAGCAAGTGAAGGATTCTAACGACTGAATCACGAACGTAGCGAGTGATTCATGATGATCGACCGTAGGATGATTCATGATGATTGAATCACAAACGTAGCGAGTGATTCAAGTGTTAGAATCCTGAGCGACGAAAGTGATTCATGGCCCTCGATATAAATCCGTATTAAATATTTTCAGATTTAAGCAATCTGAACACATTATTATCATAGTCATCCCGTGACCACAACAGTGTGTAAACCTGTTGAAACGTCGGGAAGAATAGGTAAATAAAGGGATAAATACCTAAAATATACATATAAATCATAAATCCGTGAAATCCGTTTTATTCAAGAATAGTATACTTTATACATATATTATGACTACGAGAAAACAAATCTCGAAGGTTATTTGCACAAGGTGTTTGTATCGAGTATTTTTTGTGCAAGGTAATAGCATTGAGATGGAGGTCGAGTATATTGGTGTGTTCTAAATTCAATAAAATAGTGCTTTTTATTCACTGTTTTCAGTGTATAAATACAAATTTTTAGAGGGGAATGATCTAAAATAAATGTAGGTAACTATAATTTATTAAAACTTTCAATGCCAACGATGCCGAGTAGCAAGGCTGGGCAGTGAATGCTGTAAAGGTACTAAAGGTATAAACAGTTTCATGTCCCAAGTCGCACATGTCCAACTGCACCAACGTCAGGCCTCTGCGGGTCGCAGCGAGGCTGGGCAGTGAATGATTTAACGAATATCGATACAAATAATTGATTTGCAGACAACGGTTTGGTAAGCTTAGATTTGAGTAACATCAAGAACCAGAAAAAAGTTCTTCTAAAAAAGTTTTTCTTTCGATTATCTTTTATACCCTTCCATCCTTACCGAATGAATCAACGAGTAATAAAGAAGAAAGACTCCGCTGTTGAGAAGGCGGACACTTAGCAATGAATCCTATACTCTGAACATAGCCCCCACACTTAACCTAAAAATCACTTCGTTAAATATTATGAATAAATCTTTATTTCAGGAAAGTCCATAGTTTTAGTTTTCCTAAAATGTATATTGCTGACAATCACTTTTCAAAGTCGATGCCAAGAAGGCAATTTTAGATGATTGTGCAGTAAATTGTTAAATAATAGATTCAAGTGTTACTTTGCGGAAATCCTTTGCAAAATAAATGGATAAAAAATATTTATGGACAATTCCGCGCAAAACCTTCTCTGATAGGATCCAACAAAATGCATTCGCGCGCCTCACCCTCCCTTTCACAAATTGACATGCCATGCAATCAGAGCAGGTAAAAAAAGTAAAAAAGGAATTTTTTTACAAGCATTGCACTTTGAGAATTGCTCGAGTGCAATTTAATAAATTTGATGAAAAAGCAGAGTCCACAAAGAAAATCTTTAACCACTCCAAACAAAATAAAACATCACGTGTATTTCCGTTCGCAGGGCATAGATCATAAATGGATTATGGCTCTGAACCCTATAAACAATCCGAACGATACTGCATCAGAATACGTTTAATATTTTGCCTTTTCGAGGCACCACGCGGATACGGCCTGCCGTAGGGATGGGAACTGTACAATAAATATTATATAGAGGAAAGATTCGATTGTTTCTTTGTTTGTATTGAATAGGCTCCGAAACTACTGGACCGATTTGAAAAATTCTTTTACCATTAGAAGCCTACATTATTCCTGATGAACAAAGGCTACTTTTCACCGCGGGAAAATGCTTCATTCCTCCGGGAAAACGGGTAATAGGACAACGGGTAGTAAGAATGCAGCTAGTGTAAAATAAATGATTTGACTACCTCTGTGACGTGTTTGGCGAAGGTCCGCCTGCGACGTAGGAGGCTCCGGGTTCGATTCCTACCTCAGGACAAACGTTTGTACGATCTGCAGATATTTGTTCCGGGTGTTCTGGCCTTTTTCCATGTATAGGTAACTAGCTGCATTCTTACGACCCGTTATCCTATTACCCGTTTTCCCGTAGGAATGAAGCATTTTCCCGCGGTAAAAAGTAACGTAGGTTCATCAGGAATAATGTGGGCTTCTAATGGTAAAATAATTTTTAAATCTCCTAGTAGCTTCGGAGCCTATTCAATACAAACAAACAAACAATCAAATCTTTCTTCTTTATAATATTAGTACTTATAGATAAAAAATATCTATCTATGTCATGCATTGTATGTGTATCTATGTAATTAAGTATATCAGTTATCGAGCACCCATAACACAAGCTCTGCTTAGCTTGGGGCTAGATGATGGTGTGAATTGTCCAGCATTTATTTTTTAAATAAATAATACAGCATCATCTCACCTCACCTCACCTCAACAGCCTATATTGGTCCACTGCTGGGCGCAGGCCTCCCCCTATTAAAGCCTTATTGGCTTTTATCTCATGGGGGGTAGTGCCCATAATCGGCAAGGTGAGCATGCGGGTTGGGAATCGCAGTTCGTTTGTAGAATAATTGTTCTGCAGGGGGCGGTGCTGCCTGCCCTCGGTGGATATCCCTTAGTTGCCTCTTACGACACTCGCGGGAAAAGTTGGGGGGTGGTGCAAATTCTAAGCCGGTACCACACGGCAGCATCATCTAGCCCCGAGCAATGGTTCTTAAAATAATAAATACATGCCTAGATTTTTTTATTATAGGTACACAAACACCCAGTGCACATCGTAATGTAAGAGGTAAGGTGATCGCTTCTCTTTATGTAGATACCTACCTTTTACATTTTATCGATAGTCACATCCCTAGCGGGCGATAAGAAGCCAGACGGCAAAACAAAAGCGCTATCGACGCGAATTTCAACAATATCCAAGCGCGCGTAAATCACGCACGTCCGCCATATTGTTTATTCGCAGCATTCTGTATAGTTTATGAATGTTCTTTTTTCAAACTGATTTCATCGATAGGCTTTTTGTTTTTCAATTTATCGATACTTTATGTAGGTGAGCACTGGGCTTTGATTCACGACTAATTGCTGTCGTGATTGCTATCATTCAGTTTTTTTGACAAGAAACGTCATTGTTGACGATTGGTAGTGAAGTGACATCATTTTGCGAAATTAAGATAGCAAGCGATTATGGCCAGGTAGTCCTGCAGCAGTAGGCGTAAGGGAAAACGCGCGCCTGCCAAGCCGCCGCGCTCGTGTTTCTTGCAGTTATTTAAACATAGTGATTATGAAAATTTTGTCAAGTCAAACTCTTCGAATTGTTTAGAAATATTAAGTGTCTTTAGTCTTTTGTAAAAAAAAGTGTGATATCAGTAGTTCGCTAGTCATAGTATTGAAAAAACGTTAGAAAAAGGGATAACTTTGGGATTTTTTTCTATCGAGTGAAGTTCATTAGATCTTGTAACTGAATGCGACTTTGACTAGAATAGGTAAATTACTTTTTTTCCAAATTTTAAACACTATTTTCTAAGTCTCAGATGATTTTAAAAATCACAAAAATGCGGCCTCTGCTGGCCTACCAAGCCTTAAACCCCCGGATGGTTGCAATGTTTTATTTCGTGGGTACTAGTTGTGCCCGCGGCTTCGCCCGCGTATATTTCGTGGGGTATGTTTTTGTGCATTATTCTTATTATTTTTCCTAAAAGAGGTAGCCCACTTACCCGCTATAACATCAGCTATCTGCCAGTCAGCAATCTAAGTGAAAAAAGATCTATGCTACCGGTGAAAGTCCCGTAAAAATTGGTCCAGCTGCTTCGGAGGCAGCTGAAACAAACAAACAGAAAGATATTTTTTTTTAGTGAATACGTACACTTTTCTTTATTTATTTTTATAGATTTGAGTTTAAAATTATCCTAATCCTTTTCAAACTTGGTTAGCAAATTGCTGGGAATTCAATTTGCATGCATGGAAAAATATTCTAAAACATTTTTATAACTTTGTTGATTCTGTTTGATTTTGTTTTGCAATCTACAATCACAAGTTATCTATTGAATTAGAATTAGTTAGTGCCTCCCTGAACTACAAAATATTCATTGTTTTAGAAATATCGCACACAAAAATCCATAATCTACTTTTATGCCTTTTACCTTTGTGGGGAGTCGGTGAAAGAAGGCCCGCCTGATCCGTTGAAAGTGGGTTCGATTACCATCGAGGAACAAAATTTTTGTATCATCAACCAAATGTCTTTTGAATATGGGTGCATAGTATCATAATATTGAGATAGTCGCGATTCGCCATCCTACCCTTTTTTATGCTACTTTTTAATAATAATAAGAATAATAATAATGCTGGACAATTCACACAGCATTTTCTAGCCCCAAGCTAAGCAGAGTTTGTGTTATGGGTACTAGATAACTGATATATTTAATACAATACACTACCTACATAGATAGATATTTTTTATTATACATAGAAAACACCCAGACCAACAGAACAAATTTCTGCAGATCGTACACAAATTTGTTCCGAGGCGGGAATCGAACCCGCAACCTCCTGCGTCGCAGGCGGACATACCTACTTTGAGTTTTGCTTCGCCATCGTCAAATAAAATATTGTTTTTCGCGTGGTGATTTGCCATCGGCAGTTCCATGTACAGATTGTACAGTCAGCATGTAAATATTGTGACATACAACCAATATTTTTTTTTCAATGGAGAGATCTGAAACAGTTCCAGCACCGTTCAATGCTTGTATTTTCTAGCCACTGAGTAACGAAATAGTCGCTGAAACCTGTTACTTTTTCCTATTATCTTTTTTTTGTTACCTGTTTTACGCAAATATTAGGATAAAACAATATTTAGGAACAATTCCGCGCAGAACCCCTCCTATATAACTATATAAGTGACTATATAATATAAGTGGGGGTGTTGCGGACAATGCTTCACTTTACGCAGGGAGCTCGGAGAGGCAACATCTCTGGTAGGACTCTGTCGTTGTTGCTTGGCGGTCTCTGTGTCAAAGTCGAGTATTGTTGTGGTGTGCTGATGATATCTCGTGGAGAGACGAAACTAGTTTCTTTCGCAAATTAAGTTGTGTTCGTTCTTGGAGTTGGAGGGTAATTTACTGGGCAATTTTGTATTGCCTAAGTCTGTTGTTTACTTTCTCTGATTTCAAGTGGGAGAAATTTGTGGGAGGGCGGGCATTACACGCAAATCACATTTTGTTGGATCTTGTCGGAGGAGGTTCTTATTGTTCTATCTTAATATTGTACAATGGATTTCCGCAAAGTAACGCCTGAATCAATTTTTTTTTTTTTTGTTTTACGCAAAATTAAAAAAATTCAGAATTTAGTCATCACAACGTGTTATCACAACGTTTTATGTGTATATAAGCACATAAAATATTCATATGTATAATAAAAAAATATCTATCTATGTAGTATATTGTATCTAGTATATATGTAATATTGTACTAGCTGCATTCTTACTACCCGTTGTCCTATTACCCGTTTTCCCGTAGGAATTAAGCATTTTCCCGCGGTAAAAAGTAGCCTATGTTCATCAAGAATAATGTGGGCTTCAATTGGTAAAAGAATTTTTCAAATCGGTCCAGTAGTTTCGGAGCCTATTCAATACAAACAAACAAACAATCAAATCTTTCCTCTTTATAATATTAGTATAGATTAGTATACATTGTAGGGTTAGGGAACATGTGGTCCGAATCTCAAACTCATCCGAGATGTCCACTTCACTTTTGAGTAGGGGTACATTTTTTGAGTTAAATCCGCGGATGAGTTTGAGATTCGGACCAGATGTACCCTAACCCATTGTATCAAGTAGGTATATCAGTTATCTAGTACGCATAACACAAGCTCTGCTTAGCTTGGGGCTAGATAATGCTGTTTGAATTGTCCAGAATTTTTTTTTTTTTTCAAAAGATTCATACTAGACGAATATGATAATGTGGCATGCTTTATGAAAAGGGATATAAAAATGACGACTAGACCCACAAAACATGCCGTTTTTAACTTAAGATGCTGCATGTCGACGATTGCTCGTTTTCAAGTAGAAAAAAATAATATTTCTGAACAAACCACGTCTCCAATTTTTATATAATATAGTAAAAATAAAATAAATAAAATAAATAATGCTGGACAATTCACACAGCATTATCTAGCCCCAAGCTAAGCAGAGCTTGTGTTATGGGTACTAGATAACTGATATACTTAATACAATATACTACATAGATAGATATTTTTATTATACATAGAAAACACCCAGACCAACGGAACAAATTTCTGCAGATCGTACACAAATTTGTTCCGAGGCGGGAATCGAACCCGCAACCTCCTGCGTCGCAGGCGGACCTTCGCCCGCTGCGCCACGGAGGTCGTCAAACAAGTAGGTATAGGTTCCTACCTAGACTCAAGCTAAGCTGAAAACATAATAGCAGAAACTTTTCCCGATAGTGATATTTTTCAAAATGATACATTTTAGAATTTAAAATCAAAACATTTGGATAACTACCATGTATATAAACTTGGTATTTATTGTCAAAGCTAGGTAACTTGTTGATCTAGTTTCTTGCTAAGATAGTTTTCTTATAAAGATTCATACATAAATAATTATAGTTTCAAGTGTTATATAAAGTAGTTCTTGGCAGACTCCAAAATGACAATTGGTTTGTAGATTATTTTAGCGAAAAACATCTTGTCTGCAATGAAAATGTTTTATTACGTCATTGCTTATCTATAAAAGAAAGTCGTGTTAGTTACACTATTTATAACTCAAGAACGGCTGAACCGATTTGGCTGATAATTGGTGTGGAGGCAGCTTAGAACCAGGAGACGGACATAGGCTATGTTTTATCCCGGAATTACCACGGGAACGGGAACTACGCAGGCAAAGCCGCGGGCAGCAGCTAGTTTGCTATAAAAATTACTTGTAGAACCTAGAAAATAGAAAAATCCCGATTTTTTGAGCGTCACTAACCACCATAAGTGATCTAATCTATCATCAGTTATTAGCTATTACCTACCTTCAGAAATAAATAGTTTTAGGCATCATTGTCTTGGTATTAAGTTACAAAAAAATAATACCTACACAATAATAATTATGAAGTACCTAAGTACGTACGTTTAGGTGAATTGATGTTTGTATGGATGGAAGTTTGTTAATTCTTTACGCCAAAACTACTAAACTAACTAACTAAAATTTGAACCCAATCCGGGTTGAAATTTTGCATTGAAAAAATTCTCCTCAAACTCAACCTCAACAGCTTATATTGGTCCACTGCTGGACGCAGGCCTCCCCCTGATAAGCGCCTTGGTGGTTTTTTATCCCATGGGGGTAATGTCCATAATCCCCACGCTGGGCATGCGGGTTGGGGATCGCAGTTCGGTGGTAGAATTGTTCTACAGGAGGCGCTGCTGCCCGCCCCCGGTGGATATTCCTTAGTCGCCTCATACGACAGCCGCGGGAAGAGTTGGGGTGCTGCAAATTCTAAGCCGGCAACAGCGAACAAAACGCGAACGAAAAAGTTCTAGGCTTGGAATAAAACACAGGCTACGCTTTAACCCACAAATCAGTTCCCATGGGAAATAAATATATAAATAATGTTAGAAATAAGCAACTTTTAAACGTTTCCAAAGAAACAAGGCATGCGAAGCCGCGAACAGAAACTAGTATTTTATAATCTGAAGCAATTTATAAAAAAAGTTACATATCTTCAACTTACCTTCAAAAAGGTGGCAACGAAAAATAAAAATGAACAATTTCAAAATCGAATCTGAAAGCACCGCACGTTTTGAAATTGGAAGCCATAAAAGCGGGAACCGACCGGATGTCGGACGAAGCTCCATCAGATCCGTATCACGACAGACTCCGCCAACGGATTCATTTCCGGTGACGGTTGCATTTTGAATTTGGAATTTTCTATTCCCGCTTGAAGTGGGTCAGATGTGATTTTTAGATATCGAATTGAGTATTGATAGTTTTGTTGAGTCATCGTTTTTCACCTCAACAGTCCTTTCCCACGGCAACATTCCCTTTCTTGCAGATACGGTTTTTGCAGTATCCCGTTTAGTAGTAGGTACTACGTATACGTGATTCAATAACTAAATAATGATGTCAATTCAGATGTCGCAAAAACTAAACTAAACGAATTTAACAGCCCTAAATATGGTGCCATCCTTTTTATTTTGATCGTTATGAAAGGGACGACACCATTTTTAGTCCTGTCAAATTAGTTTAGTTTTGGCGACATCTGAATCGACACCACTTTCAGCAATATCGTTTTTTTTTATTTTTAATATTTGTTAAAAGCTTCACAGCCGCAATTTTGAAGCGCGTCTTATGTCGCGCGATTTGTTGCGATTATGGAGCGCGATTCACATAAGACTAGGACGCGCATCCAAATCGCGGCTCTGAGGTACAGGCTTTGTTTCGTTTAAAGTATTTCATTTTTTTCATTTTCCTTTTTAGTTCATTAACACGAGTAGGTATCCTGTTTACGGTAGCCTGCAAAAAACCGATCCGTTCTAATTGGTCATTCGGTTTGTGAATTTGGATGCAAGCGTGTGTGTGTGTGTCACACCAATGATTTTTGCGGGATCCGGTAAAAAACAGTTCCTGCAGAACTAGACGGCCGTGGGAAAGGGCCATTAGGTTAGGGTTCCTAGATAAAAAAATCGAAATTCCGGAGAAAATGCCGGATATTCTTGAGATTTCTGGACTTTCTTATTAATATAATATTAATGTTGATAAACATCGTGTTTATGAATAAGCGAAGCAAGTTTTCAAATGTATCCCGCTCGCGCGTGGACTTTTTGACTGAGAATGAAACCGGGGGAATTGGCGAGGAGGGGGAAGCGTCTCTACTCCACCCGCCCGCGCTCGCTTACATGTCAGTGCATATCGCGCTCGCTAGTGCTTTGCTTTGAATGGTCAAAAGAAAGGAACAGGCTTTCTGTAGAGTTGATTCGATCGATTCTCATAACTCGATGTAATTTGAAAAATATGAGCTGTTAAGTTTTCTACAAAACGATTATGAAGGATTCGATAGTGTTAAACAATATTTACGGACGGTTTAGAATTCCCCCCGCATTCCGGACTAAGACTTGTATCACTGGACATGTCCGGAAAATTCCGGACGTATGGCAACCCTACGTTAGGTCAACTTTTATAGATTCGTAGATTTAAAAGTCTCTTAATTTTTTTCTGATTTTTTTGTCTAGAATATATCTAGTCTAGAATATATCTAGTCATTCTTGTCTTGAAGAGACCCAGGTTGTAATTGACCGTAAAAACAGAAGCAGGGGGGCGTGTTCCAAATCCTGGCGACATGAATGATGAAGATGGAGGAAAACCGCTTTATTCCATTTTTTTTTCAAGATTTGGATAGAAAGAAGGGTAGGTACGTGTTTATGAGCCATGAATCGATGCATAGATGATACGGCACGCTAATTATTTAATTATTCTAAATTTGGTTCATTAAATTAATTACTTTTGCTGTTTTTATTACTACTTCTGTTCTGTGCAGTGTCAGCGTTGTTTTTTAATGTTTTTCTGTCTCTAAAAACTAGAAGGAGATTTTTGATTGCGTATGAGCGGTTTGCTCACAAACATTTCACATCGAATTTAGCTTGATTATAGAAACCTAACTGACCGTTAAATTGTGTCCGTAAACTCAACCCTTAGTACAAGACGTAAACTTACGCGAATTGATGACCAACCTACATCGTCCAAGTCAGAAGTTGTAAAACTCACGTTAACGACTCGTTTACGTTAACGTTAAAGGAGTTTACGGCAGGTTAGAAAGCGCTTTACGTTTACGTGTTGTAAAGTTCTAAGAACACTCACTTCTGGCTTTGTTTACGTTTGTGTACCTACCTAGGTTGGAATTATGTATATGTAATATATATATTTATTAATATAATTATGTAATAGGTATGACACTAGTCCCATGGGAGTTGGTGAGGCCCATTGTGTGGGACATGCGTCGACACACTTGCCTTCCCATCTTCCGAGGACATCCGTGAGGGGAGGCGCGGCGGCAGATTTGGCCGAAGATCTCAAGAGGTGCAAATATGCAGGTCACGACAGAGCCTACACGTTTGTCGAGATCCTGAGCAATAAAAGTGAATTCTGAGTGTCTGGTCTAAGCGACGCGTGACCCGAGAGCTGGTGAGTATCTGGCACAGCGCATCAGCATTGCCATACAGCGGGGCAATGCAGCCAGCGTCTTGGGGACGCGACGACTGGTATTGATGTGGATCAGTTGAGCTACCTATTTGCAACAGCCTGCAGTTACCTCAAATGTTTTAATTGTAAATACTAGTTCTAATTTATTTATATTCATCATCATCATTAACCTATATTAGTCCACTGCTGGACTTCGCCTCCCGTAATGAGCGCCATAGCGCCCTGTCTTCAGCTTGCCGCATCCAGCATCTGCCTGCAGTCTTTCGCAGGTCGTCTCCCACCTGGCTGGAGAGCTTGAGTGGATACCGCGTCTAGGCAAACGTAGTGTAGGTACTGACCAAACAGTCCACAAATATTTAACAGTGTTTGGTAGTACCAAGCAACTAATAATATTATTGGCAACTCTATCTACTGGCATTTGATTCACTTAGTCCGAACTTCGGAGTCTCTCAGGTATAATGCTAATTAAACAGACTCCAACTTTTCATGGAGTTGTGGTCCCTCAGTCTCCGGGGTATGCGGGACCTATTGGAACTTGGGCAGTCTTTTGGGAACGTCGATTTTGGACCGAATGTCGATTGGTATTTGAGCAACTTGATGTAATAAAACCTTCTAAAAAAAATACGCTCGTTATGGGAAGCCTATGTGAAGCAGTGGACTATAATTATTATAGGTTGATGATGATGATGTTGGTCAGTACCATAGTTAAATAGGTACGTGACCACAGATGAACAGAGGCGACCAGATCAGATGACTATTTCTTTTCAGAAACCAGACCAGATGACTTCTTCTTTTAGTAGGTATGGGATTTGCGTAGTTCCCTGTCTGCACAATAGAGGCGCTGTACCAAATTGTGTGGAAAAAGGAGACGTTTGACGACCTCTGTGGCGCAGCGGACGAAGGTCCGCCTACGACGCAGGAGGTTGCGGGTTGGATTCTCGCCTCGGGACAAATGTTTGTACGATCTGCAGATATTTGTTCAGGGTGTTCTGGATGTTTTCTATGTATAGTAAAAAATATCTATCTATGTAGTGTATTGTATTAAGTGTAACAGTTATCTAGTACCCATAACACAAAATCTGCTTAGCTTGGGGCTAGATAATACTGTGTGAATTTTCCAGCATCATTTATTTAGTTTTTTTTTTATTTGACGACCTCTGGGTCGCAGCGGGCGAATGTCTGCCTGCAACGCAGGAGGTTAAGGGTTCGGTTCCCGCCTTGGGACTAATATTTGTTCTATCTGCAGATATTGGTTCCTGGTATTCTAAGTCCTTTCTACGTATATAAAAAAAATCTAAGAATCTATGTATGTAGGTAATGTGATGATGATGCCCTCCTAGCCGAATTTCGGCAAAGGCCGCCAATCTCAACTAAGACTGTACGCAGGACAAATTATAGTGCACAAGTGAGCGCGCAAACAGAGGTGCACTCTCAATTCCCTCACTCTCATAATCCGATGGGACGGCAGACCGACACAACCGAGGAGAAGTTAGGCACAAGTGCATCTAGGCCCAACTCAGGATTTGAACCCGGGACCTCATTGTCACCCTTAGCTCAAGCTCTGCTTACCTGATGCTGCGTGGACGACCTTAGTGGCATAGCGGGCGAGACTCTGCCTGTGACGCAAGAGGTTGCGGGTTCTATTCCCGCCTCGGAACAAATTTGTGTACGATCTGCAGAAATTTGTTCCGTTATACTGGGTGTTTTCTAATAAAAAATAAAATATCTATCTATATATATGTTTTAAATATATCACTTATCTAGAACCCATAACACAAGCTGTGAGTAGCTTTGGTACTTTGGGGCTAGATGGTGCTGTGTGGATTGTCCAGCATTATTCATTTAACTTACCATCAAATAATGCTGTTTAGGCTACTTTGACAACAAATGATTGTTTCGTAATATTTCCTCTCACTATTTATCTCATAGAATTTATCACGTAGCGTAGGACGTAGGACCCTACTAGTGTTGGCTCACGTAGTGTCACAGGGGTGAGTAGTGGTGGACAAACTCGATGTTTTTGTATCGATAAATACAAGACTTGAAAACATCGATGATGTAACTTGTAGAAATTCATTTCAGTCCGTAAAGGTACAAAATTTTTCATGGATATGAAAATTGCCTTAGTATATTATAGTCTGAAAAAGATATAATAATATGATTAAAATGTCAAAAACAACCTGAAGGAAGTAATTATCTTCTTGTTTTCAGTACAAAATTGAACTTTTCATGGAAATGAAAATTGCTTAAGTATATTGTAGTCTAAGAAAGTTATGATAATATGATTAAAATGTCAAAAATAACTTAAAGGAAATATTTTTCTTTCTTTAAGTATATATTTAATTTCTTGGTTTCAGTTTTGTGCATTTATATTGTATTCACAATTATAAAAATAATACGTTTACCAGAGGTCGAGTCATATTCTTAGTTTCATAGGAGCACCAACTGTCTTAACCGTCGAAATTCAATTCAATTAGAGAATTTCCAATTTAACCACATTAGCAAGTTTGATCCAAACTTCGTGAAACGAAGATAGTTTCTGGTATGGGTAGGTATAAACTGTCTCCTGTTAGTTCAGCTTTCGTAATTTTATTTACTTAGGTACTTTTTGTGATGCTTCGCACGCGTTGTATTAAAAAAAACAAGAACAAAATAAAAAAATTTAAAAACCCCCCGACAGATTTTCGTGAAACATGGCTAAGAACACTCGATAAAATTATCTATGATACAAATAACTAAACGAAAATCGGTTCATCCGTTTGAGAGCTACGATACCACAGACAGACACGTTAAACTTATAACACCCCTCTCATTCTGCGACGGGGGGGTTAAAAAACAGACAGACATGTACAGTTATGTCCATCTGTTTTTTTACATTTGTACCTTGTGGTGTTTCCTAGAAAATTTGTTATTATTACTATTATAAGAATTTAACTATGCCTACGATAAATAAATGCAAATACACATTTATGTTAGTTTATTCACAAAGAAAATTACATTCAAATAATAGAAATAAATTAGTTCACTTCACTTTTCGTTAAACTAGTTTTTTCAATTGTAACAATTGCTGCTGACTGCAGCTGTTGCAAACAATTTATGTTAGCTGTGTATATAAAGTGAATTCAGAATAATACATAATATGCAACATTTAAGTTCGATGAACCACAAAAACTTTCGCTGGTTTGTGATTTAAATGTATTAAATATTAGTAGACCTCATTTATGGACTCATCTGATTATAACTGTTAACATTCCTAGATCACTAGTACCTTCAAGTTTGGTTATTTGGTCCCATAATAGGTTCAAAGATGGACGGAGACAGTAGAATAAATATCATAATTGTCAAAGAAAATAACACATAAAAAAGTATTAGTTTACACCAAATTTCGGTATACAGGATACTTGATTAAAAAAAGATAAGTTGTAGCATCTTTCTGTGTTTTTAAATGAACACAAAAGAGTATTTTTGAATTATATCGAACAATTTCGAATAGCATTTAATTTGGTCGAAGATCAGGGGCCGCTACCGCACAACGCAAAATGTGCATTCAAATGTGGACTATAACTCTTAACTTTTAGATGGATTTCATATTCGGCATGAGATGACAGATGACATAATTCGCAGCCACTCGTTTGAAGCTTGTGGGAAACCATTTTGTCACAATAAATGTTTAAAAAAAAACGATTTTAAGTAACCCTTAATTGAATTAACATTTTTGTGCCGGGCGGTAGCGTCGTTGCATTAATGTGCGCAGAAGTTCAGTATTTAGACATTGGTTCTAGAATCAGACCGATCCTGAGTTTCGAACTAACGATTCTAAGTTGTAACGAGTGCCATAAACTTGCCGTAATTTCCCGAAATTTCCCGAGAGCGAACACTTTGATACGTTACGACGTTATAAAACGTAATGAATGTTACGTACGTATACGTTTATGGTCGTTGTTGACGGGAATTCATAATCAACATTCATTTTAACATTGAATTTATGAAATTTCATTGTTATCATAAATTATGTGAAATTATACCTACAAATCTAATTATGCAAAAACTGTTTGTTATTTTTAAGAAATCTCGTCTGTGGATTTTTAATGAAATTTTCAGGTTATTGATAAAAATTATGTTATATCATCGATTGTAAAACAGTTAGGTACCTAATCAATAATTTTAACTAATATTAACCCCCGACGCAAAAAGAGGAGAAAGGGTGTTATAAATTTAACGTGTCTGTCTGTGTATCTATGTATCCGTGTATCTGTCTGTGTTATAGTAGCTCCCAAACGGATGAACCGATTTTGGTTTAGTTTTTTTTTGTATCATAGATAATTTTATCCCGAGTGTCTTAGCCATATTTCAGGAAAATCTGAAGCGGATTTTTAAAATTTTTAATTTTGTTTTTGTTTACTTTTAACATCGATAAAACTATGTTTCAAAGACAACACTAGCTCTTTCTCCGTTCAGCACGTACTAAGGAACGCCACATGTAGCATAAATTGCGCACAAAACATTTATTTTAATTCTGCATAAGAATATTAAATGCGGTAAGGTTTGCCTATTTTCCGAGCATTTTCCGAGATTTAATTTAAAATGGTATGCGGTGCATTTTGGTATCAACACAACTTCTACTGTGTTTTCTACAAAATGTTTAGATTTTATGTGTTCAAAGTTGTTTAGATTTTAGTGTTAAGGGACAGGGAGGGGAAAAGGGAATGAAACCTTAACCATCCACGATTCAGGATTCCCAGCTATTTTGTGTAAAGAAAATCTTATGAATTAAAACTTAACAATAACATAAAACAATAAGATAAAAGGGACTAACCAAATTTCACTAAAAACAAAAATAAAAACCTCAACAAAGTGAAATTGCGTTCGCATTCGGAGCAAAAAAAGTTTATAAAAACGCAGGCGAGATGAATGAAATGACGATTGAAAATTTCAAAACTAACATTTGTTTTCGAACTACTGCGATTTGCTCCAATGAAACCAAAATACTACTTTTCACCAATATTTCTACGATTTTGGAACGCCTTTGTTTACAGTAATAACCTAGGATTATATGTCCGAGTAAAGTGACCGAATTTGCAGCGCTATAACTTAATTTTAATGTAGGCCATTAAAATTAAGTTATAGCGCTGCAAATTCGGTACTTTGGTAATGGTTGGTTAATCCTTTTTCGAAAATCACAATAAGACCGATAAAAGTCATAACAGAATTGAGTTTTTGCGTTTGATGTCTGAGTAAGCCACTGACCCACTGCAGCCCACGAAGAGGCTACGCACGTGTGCCTTCGTCTTCTGACGTCTTCGCTTTGCAAGAAAATTTAACGTCCACTGCGACTCACGAACACGCTATGCACGAATACTAAATTAATGACGTCATTGCTACACGCGCGGTGTGCTCGAATATGGCGCCCACGCAGCTCAACGCGGGCAACGCGGCTATGCCTGTGGTGCAGGCGTGCGTAGCTTCGCCAACTTTCGTATGATTCAAAACTGTGCTGCGCTATAGTTGTACATGGTCGTGAGTAATTTTTTATAGCGTGGGCTGCCAGTAGAAACGTAGACCCACGTTGTCAAACAAATGAACCCACGCTGCTAAAATACGCTGCGAGGCCGTGCACAGCGTGCGCCGCAGTAGACCAGTGGCTTTAGATGTCTGAGTGCTTTTCAGAAAAATCCAGTTTCGAAGTGACAATCTGACAGGTTGTCACACGAGGTTCTCCAGGAATAGAGCAGAGAGCTCTTAGAATCGCATTAAAAAACCAACACCTGTGATGTATCAGAACGAGTGCCCTAAAATATTAATGGAGTTTATATCTACAAGCTTCTGCCTGCGTTTTTGAATTACCTGTTAAAAAGCATAATAAATCATTCCTTAGGATACAATCTATCTTTATACTAAAATGTAAATATTCATTAAGATCCGACCAGCCGTTTTGTCGTGAAACATTTAGAAAAACTGATACCTATAAGATCTTTCTGTAATAAGTGTAATATATGTGTGGTTTCTTTACCTACCTTAAAATTTGAAATGCTTATGTTTCGACATAACTATGTAAGTGAGGACACTATCTACAGATATTTTGGGTGTTTCTACGCATATTATCTATACTTATAATAAAACTGTAACAGGTCCAATTCATATTATAGAATATAGATTCATATCATAGAAGATATTTTGAAATTTTTTTTTGGAGGTCATCTATAACGACACTGAAGCCAAAACTGTAATTTTTTTCATTCCTGTCTGTCTGTCTGTCTGTCTGTTTCTTAAACGCGCATCACGCCGAAACTACTGAAGGTATTGAAATGAAACTCGGCATGTTTTTTGGTCATACTACGAGGAAGGACATAGGATACTTTTTATCCCGGAATTCAGTTAGGTTCCCCTGGGAGAGGGGATCAAAGTAAAATTCCTTCACCGCGCATTTCGCCGAAACTGCAGAATGAGTTGGAATGAAACCTGGCACGATTTGAGTTCATACTACAAGGAAGGACATGGAATACATGTTATCCTGGAATTCGGTAAGGTTCCGCTGGGAGAGAACATTAAAATTCTTTAACCGCTCATCACGACGACGTTTTAAAGTTTTTTTTTTTAATATTGGGTTCCTCAAAACCCTTGGGTAGTAATAGTGTTTCTCCTGGAATGGGTAGGGTTTATGGATTAATAGTGTAACAGGTCCAATTCTGCGCATCGAAGTTTTTTTGCACGGCGTTTCATATGAGAGAAACTGTGGTCAAATGTGAACTTAATTAGTCGGCAGGTATGGCAATCGCGAACGAAGTCGCGGGTACAGCAAGTTTTAAATATGACGTAATGCATTCTTTTAGATTAATCAATCATTTGGTCCCTTAACAGAAGCTGTACTTTGGGTTACTTGATGCTGTGTGAATTTTCCAGCGTTAGGTTTAATATTGTTATTTGTATAAAACGAAACCATATACCTACATATCCTAGGGATACCGAAGCTTTTCGGGTTTTTATAAAATTCTCTGAGCGTCTGGTCGAAGCGATGCGTGACCCGAGAGCTGGTGAGTATCTGACGCACCGCATCAGCATTGCCATACAGCGGGGCAATGAAGCCAGCGTCTTGGGGACGCGACGACTGGTATTGATATGGATCAGTTGAGCTACATGTAAATTGTTTGCAACAGTTTGCAGTTAGCTCAATTATTTCAATCGTAAATACTAGTTCTAATTCATTGATATTATTTGATTGTAATTTTCTGAATAAAGTTTGTAAAAACAAACAATTTATGAACTTAAGTTTAAACACATTCTACTTTCTTAAACTAACCAGGGCCTTATATTAACCTAAACTAGTTCTGTGTCGAGTCAAAGGAGCACTTAAACCTAACTGTATGTATCTTTGTGCATCTCATTATCAAAGTTAATTATGTTAAACCGCTCCTGGGTTTATTTTTATACGGGTTTAAATGCTTCTTTATCCGAGTACAAAGTGGTAATTCTTTGAGGGTTTAATACGCGCCAATTTATAAAACTAGCATTAGTCGCAATTTTAATGAAAATTATTATAAAAAAGTAGGACATTTTATAAAAACTGAATTTTCTCTCAATAATAAAATCTGCATTTGTACTTCCTATTGCAATGACATAACATTAGTAAGACAGATTTTGTACTCGTGTATCTGAGGAACATAAAATTTTAGTCTTTCATAAAGTTTAGATCTATCTAAGATGACCTATCTAAGTAGCGTTAACTTGAAAAATGACAAATTATTTTCAATTTAAGAAGTGAACCCTTTATTTTCTATTTATATAAGCGACTAGTGAACCGAGAGCTGGTGAGTATCTGGCGCAGCGCATCAGCATTGCCATACAGCGGGACAATGCAGCCAGCGTCTTGGGGACGCTTCCGACTGGTTGAGCTACCTGTAGATTGTTTGCAACAGTCTGCAGTTAGCTCAATTGTTACTAGTTCCAATTTATTTCTTTTATTTCATTGTAATTTTCTCTGTGAATAAAGATTTATTTTCTAATTCCAATCATATTACCATTGTTGGTGTTAATATTCGTAATAATAATATTGAATCATTACTTTTTATGTTGCCTGTTACTTTTAACAACACCATTTTATTTCAATTCTCCCGAATCCATTTCATCTACGAGCTTACTCATAATGATTATTATATACCTATTTGTTCGTATAACGTCTTGGTTCATCAGAATGTTTCAAGTCTCATTTTATAAGTATTTTAGATATTCTTTCCCACTTTCTAGAACGCACATCAAAATTAGTAGCTACATAATATAAAATAAATAAATAATACTGAACAATCCACACAGCAACATCTAGGCCCAAACTAAGCAGTACATGTGTTATGGGTAATAATCTGTTAAAAAAAAACAATATATTCAATATATAATTATAATACATTAAATTAAATATTTATAATTTTTCACTATAGAAAACATCCAGAACACCCGGAACGAACATCTACAGATCTTACTGTTTGTCCCGAAGTAGGAATAAAACCAGCAACCTGAATAATTATTATAAAGTACTTAAACTTTTTTTACTTAAACTTTTTTACTTAAACTTTTTAACTTTCTCTCTGGTTCTCTCCAGATGTAAACAAGCTAAAACTGTGGCTCTAACGAATTTAATTAGCTATCTCTAGGAAAAAGTCGCTAAACAGTCCCGGAAAGTTGACCAAAAGTTATTCTAACCTCCAAGGAACATCTTGAAATACTTACTGAGGAACTACCGATAATACTCCATCAGAAAATCCGAAGAAAACATACAGGATTGCCAATTCTCAACCGTAACTTTTTGAAACACATGGATAAATCACTTCCCTGTCCAAAAACTGTGAGTACCAATTTTATCTCACTCATCTGAAATTTTATGCTTCCAAAGCACAAAATCCTAAATCAGCTGATTTTGATACAATCTGACGTCTACTGTCATAATACTCTGAGAAAATTCAAGAAAGACCTAATAAACCATAGACAATACAAACCACTCTCGACTGCCTCACTGGATCGATTTATCGATTAGTCGAATAAATTAAGCACAGTAACACCATCTAGTGTTGAGTAGCGTAAACAACGAACTGTCTTATTTTGCCGATAGAGGTCACTACTAGTCTAAAAAATTTGAAATCAATGGAGGGAAAATCTATAATTCAAACTAGAAGGCAGAGAAAATTCCATTTAGATATCTCGGATATAACGAGCGAAATATCCCAATTCAACTCCACATTGGCAGACGGAACATTACTAGATCTGACATCAAAAAGTGTTCCCACAACATCGGAAATAGATAGCACGCAAGTCATTGATCTTAAACAGGAAGTAATAGATTTACGGAAAGAATTGGGCGGAGCACATGAGGAAATCGCAAAATTGAATTCTGAATGCACCAGCTTGAAAACTGAACTTACAAACAAAATATGCCAAATAAATGTTCTGAAAAAATTTTCATCTGAGCAATTAACTGTATCACCAACAAGCACCCCTCGTAAGTTAAGCGCTCCGGCAAGTTCCATTACAAGACAACTCACAAATATCAGGAGGAGGATTCCACGACACACGCCTGTCAATAATGCAATCAGGATTTCTCCCATACAAAAAGATTCTCATCCACTAACACCAAGCTACAGGCAGCTGAAATTTACAAATGAAGCCAACCAATGCGACACCTGTGAGCAACTATCCTCCTCGCTAGCTCAAGAAAATAGGATGGCCAATCAAACTTTACTTCTAAGCTCTACGCAAAACCAGGCCTGCGTCGATGTATTGCCAACCCGAACTACAAATCTACGGATCAAGACAACACCCAATGAGAACCTGACGGACGACCGCCGTAAAGTACTCATCCTAGCGGATGAAACCGGGCGAGGAATGGGTAAACGCCTTCAGAAGATTTTAGGAACGAAATACATAGTCACATCGATTGTGAAGCCTAACGCGATGCTGGACCAGGTAGTTAGTTCGAGCTCGGCATATTCTAGAGATTTAGGTAAAAATGACTTTGTTATCATACTGGCTGGATCAAATGACAATAATCCATTGAACGCCCAGTCGCATCTTTACTACACAATAGGACAGCTGAAAACCACTAATGTGTTAGTAGGTAATATTTATAGGAATAAATATTTAAGTGTACATTCCTTAAATACGATGATAAGACATGCATGCAAATACTATAAAAATTCAGAATTTGTTGTACTAGACGACCAAGATGCGTTCACTTGTGATAAGGTATTAGCATGTAAACTACTGTATAGAGAAATTTTGCGCGTAACCTATCGAATCAACTATTTAGACTATAGAAACAAGATAAAATACAACATAGTTTTAAAACCCACAACTGCGGAAAAAGCCTCCCAAACTGAATGTGAAAATGTAATAGTCTATTCACATCAAGAAACGCAAACTGACGATGCCCTTCAGGCTGAAAATTCACAAAGTAAAACTAGTAACGAAGAAAATGATAAGAGTCTTTTTCGTGTTTAAGCATTTGTATATAATGCATCAAAATATTAACGGACTTATTGGCAAAGCGGAGCAGCTGATGGTAGCCATAGATAATCTTAGAACTGAAGGCAAGCAAATAGATATATTATGTATAACAGAACACAACATGATACGGGATGATGTGATACGCCTCAATGTAGCCAACTTTAAAATGGCCTCTACATTCTGCAAAGAGTCACGACATGGAGGCTCCTGTATTCTGGTCGGAGGTGAACAGGAGTATGAAAACACACAAGCTATTGTCGATCTGTCTATACCGGGCATACTCGAATGCTCAGCGGTTAAATTAGTTAGACAGAAAGTTTACATATTATGCATTTACAGACCCCCACGAGTAAAAGCCCAGAGTTTAAAAATGTTTTTTGACCAACTAGAATTAATTTTAACAAAAATATGCAGTAAAAATAAGAATCACAAAATCGTGATCTGTGGTGATTTTAACATTGATATCTTAAAATGTAAGGCACACTCTAAACTATTTAAGCACCTTGTTACGGGATACAATTTAAAATTCCAATTCAACCAAGCTACTAGACTGAGCAGCAATACGGGCATAGACAATATAATACATAATATTAGAGGCGTTGTTGGGGAAATATCTGATTTTGCACTATCAGATCACACGGCACAAATTTGTAAAGTGCCGGTGAAGAAATTCTGCAAACTCAAACACTGGTTTGTTGAGGTCAGAGATTATAGCAGTGACAACATACGAAAATTCAAAGATTCATTGGCAGCTCTATCTTTTCAAACTACTTTTGAATGCAATGACCCAAATAATGCTTTTAATTTATTTTATGACATTTTCTTACTATTTTATAATTTATGCTTTCCATTCCAAATTATCAAAATCAATGCCTACAAGAAACCCAAGTGGATATCTAAAGGCATTAAAAAATGTAGCAAAATAAAAAGACATTTACTGTGGCAGTACAGACATACAAAAAATGCTGAATGTAAAAATAAATTTAAAACGTATTCTGCGCGATATAAAAAAATTATAAGGCTGACTCAAAAAGCTCAAAATGATTACCTAATAAAAAACTCCGATAATAAGACTAAAACAACATGGAATATTATTAATAATCTGAACTACAACGAGCCTAAGGAGGGAATCACAAAATTAGTAATAAATAATGAAATAATCTCTGAACCGAATAAACTAGTAAATATTTTTAATGATCATTTTATTAACATAGCTGGGAATGGGAGTAGTTATAAGACTGACGAGGAAAATGATAGTAAAATTAATAATATTAGCACTGACATTGGAAATAATTGTAAAACGCATGACATTGGAAATAGTAATTGTATTCACATTGACATTAGTAATATTAGAAATGACACTGGTATGAATAACATTAACAATAAAAATGGTGAAGGTATCGACACTAAAAATGGAAGGGATTATTATAAGAATATACATATTTCTAATAAATCGTTGTTTCTGAGTCCAATAACACCTTTTGACACTCTCAAGACTATAACATCCCTAAAAAACACGAACAGTGTAGGGTATGATGGAATTTCTACCAAAATACTCAAGGATGTTGCTGTTATCGTGGCCCCTGTACTGGCTTACATAATAAACAATTGCATGGAAAAAGGTGTATTTCCAGAGAAGTTGAAAATATCCATAATTAAGCCTCTATTCAAAAAAGGCAATAGAGAAGAACTTAATAACTACAGGCCTGTAGCACTAATTCCAGTGATTTCCAAAGTATTCGAGAGAATAATTTACGACAAAATAAATACATTTTTTGAAAAGAATAAACTATTCACCGAACGTCAATATGGTTTCCGAAAAAACAAAACAATAAATATGGCTGTTTTTGACTTCCTGTATAGAGTTGTTGCAGCCGTTGATAGAAGGCAAGCGGCAATTGGACTATATATGGACATGTCCAAAGCATTTGATCACGTTAACCATAAAATACTTCTCGACAAACTTGAGAAATATGGTGTACGGGGCAATGTCAGAGACCTCATTTTGTCGTATTTGAGCAATAGACAACAAGTTACTCAGATAGCTAGAGTATGTCCATCTACACTGTCTGAGACTACTTATACTTCTACGTTGAGAACAGTTAGTTATGGAGTACCTCAAGGAAGTGTGCTTGGACCTTTATTATTTATTATATATATTAATGACTTACCTATGATAACTAATAACTATATGACATTATTCGCTGATGATAGCACAATACTATTTACGAATGACACACTTAATAATATGGAACACGACATAAATAATTCACTGACACTTATAATTAACTGGCTGAAATTTAATAATTTGAATATTAACCTAACTAAAACATACCTAATGAATTTTGAGCAAAGGCCATCTACTTCACGATCATTGGACATTCATTATCTAAATCAAAAAATACAATTTGCTGAATGCACGAGATTTTTGGGTATGCAGATAGATAGCAGGTTAAATTGGAAATTACATACCGACACGCTTTGCAATCGATTATATCAATACTCATATGCACTATTTAAACTGAGCAAAATAGCAAACACCACAGCTTTACTTGCAGCATACTATGGGCATACTGCGTCATTATTAAGATATGGCGTCATTTTCTGGGGAAACTCAACAAATAGAGAAAAAGTATTTAGAGCTCAAAAGAGATGCATAAGAGCAATGTTCGGCCTAAGACAGACTGACACGTGCAAGGGTGTTTTTAAACAATGGAAAATACTCTCTCTTGCTTCCCTCTACATATACGAAGTTGGAATCTTTGTTCGAACGAATTTAGATAGATTTGATCTATACCCGGCTGGCACTCGCCGTGAAGGTACTCTACGTCCTCACTCGTGTAAAACCGCCTTGTTTAGAAAGAGTCTGTTTGGCATGGCACCTAGTATCTATAATAAAATCCCTTTGGCAATACGCTCCGAAGGTAATTTGATTGCATTTAAATATAAGTTGAACAAATTAATGGAGGAAAAAGTTTATTATACGGTGGATGAATTTCTTAATGATAAATTGTAATCAACTATTTATATTTTTTTTTTATTTTAGTTTTGACATTAATTTATTTTTTCTTTAACATAATTTATCATTGACATTCATTCAAATAGATACATTTATTTAATTTTAATTACTTTTGTGGTATTCACTGACTCTGCCTACATTGAAAAATTTGTTTTGGATTTGTTTAACTTCACCATATTTCTATTTTTTTTTCTCTTAACTTCTCATTTTGCATGTCAATGCTGTAAACCTGAGCATGGTAGACTAGAGATACCTACTATAGATTGACCTAAGACCAATGTACTCATTACCACCTAGTTACACAGCAATAAATTCATTTATCATTTATCATTTATCATTTATCATTAAAATACACACATTGTTGACAAAAATCGTTCAGCTCCTATGGAAACTCTAAAATCGATCAAACTCGAAATATCCATCAAACGAAACAGACAATCGATTCGAAAGCTCAAATTAACTTAAATTCTTTTGAGTAATGATTTAAACGTGACAGCTTGAGGCCAGAAAATGATATATACGAGCAAATAAATTATGAATTTAGTGTTTGGATAACTAAAAAACATTTTTTTGCGTAGGAGACTAAACAGTGGGTGTAATTGTAATCGAAATTGAAGTATTTACAAAATTTGGTGATAGTTTTTCATCAAAGTAAAAACAACTAGTACTTCCTTACATAAGTATTTGTTTTTATTATTTGATTTTATTTTTTTTAATAAAGTATTTTTATGTCAAAGTAAATCAAAAGATTTTCCTTGTTTTATTTAGTAATTTATTCTACAGACATCATCAGAAATAGAAGACTAATATTGGTATAAACTGTTTGTCTACATCCTCTGCATCAGAATAATAATTATAAACATTATTTAAAAAAAACAACCTGAGCGTCTGGTCGAAGCGACGCGTGACCCGACAGCTCGTCAGCATCTGGTACAACGCATCAGCATTGCCATACAACGGGGCAAAGCAACCAGCGTCTTTGGGACGCTTCGGACTGGTATTGATATGGATCAGTTGAGCTACCTGAAGATTGTTTGCAACAGTATGCAGTTAGCTCAATTGTTTCAATTGTAAATACTAGTTCTAATTTATTTCTATTATTTGATTGTTATTTTTTTTGTATGTAATAAATTATAAACATAGTCTTTTCAAAACAGGCAGTAGGCCCAGAAAAGGTCTAAGCTTCCACATTGGTTCCAGTCTGTCGCACTGTTGAAATAAATCCCTACAAAAAGGATTAAAATCAAAAAACCTACTAATAAGTTTTACCTATATTGGCAAAACAAAGTTGCTGCCGATGTGAAAATATTTGCCCTAAGATAACGCCAAAACTACTCAATGGATCAAGCTGAAATTTTGCACACAGAAAGATCTGAATTTAAAATAACTTATAGGTTATCATTATTTACAAAAAACGAGTGCGAAGCTTTGATTATATACTGTGCGAAGTCGCAGGCTAGTAGATTTTTCATTACATTCACAGTAGAGTCGAACAAACTTATAAACAAAAGTCTCAAACAAAAGAAAAATAATAAAAGCCACGCTACACCTACATAAAATTAACATGTCAACATTTTATTAATAGACAATATAATTAAACTATCATCTATAAAGACGTTACCTTTAAGAAAGGCACTAAATTATAATGTAGGCGTGATTTGTAGTCAGAAATTATAGGGGACTTGGCAGGTAGAAATCGGCTACTGTGTGGCAAGAGCCTTATTATGCTTCATTATAAATAGTGAAGGTAGAGCCTCATTTGATTAAATAAAATAGAGATATATTTTTTTGAAATAAGAAAAAAACAAGGCTTATTATCATCTAGGATCAAAGTGAAGTGGAAGACAAATCCAACAAATCCAAACTCGACATGGTTACGTCTTTTGGTTTAGGAGATCCTATGGACACCTTCTTTCTCCATCATTAGACCAACTCGATGGTACCACAATATTGCACAGTCACTAAATTAACATAAATATACCAAATTTCTGCTTGATCGGTTGAGGATAACGGGTATTAAATTAATTGTAAGATTTGTCAGACACATACAACTGGCGAAAGTTAAATAAAAGCTTGTAATGAAACACTAGGTCCACTTGCACATGGAATTTTAATTGCTAATCTTATTTAAATTTGACGTATTTCTAATTACAGACCTGAACACTCAAACAAAATTCAGATTTAAGCTGAGGACCTACTCGGAAAAGGAAAATCGAGGTTCTGTTTTCGTTGAAGTGTAAAACCAACGCTTATGTCGCATCACACTCGGTTACTCAAACGTAACTCAGATTTAGCACGTCTTGAGTGACGAATTTTTGACAGACTTTTCATTGAAAACTGTCAAAAACGAAATCGAAGTTTCTGTCTCTGTGTCTCTTTTCGAGCAAACGCTAACTATATGCAGGTGATTTAAGCGTTGGTTTTGATTGAAACCGAATCAAAATCTTTGCTGAATGGGCCCTGATTATTTTTTCAAAGCTTGAGGCCAAACAAATGATTTTTATTACAAAAGATTTAAAAGTGTTATTAACACAATCCTTTATTCCATCTCTTCGTAAATATTAATTGAATATGATATAAAATTTCTTAATACATATTATAAGCATAATTATAACTTCTAATATATAAGCTCGTTAGATAGTCCTAAAAAATTATAACTACACTAACGAAATTGTTCGAAAGTTTTGATCTAATGGCTACAAAATGTACATATATTTTAAGAAGCCTTTGGCTTATAAAACGCAGTAAATGTTTCAATGTTGTATTATTTCTGGGTCGTTAAACTCTCAATGGAAATGTACTACATTCATTTATTTGTAGGCAGGTACATTTAAAATAAAAATAAAATATATTATTCCATCTCCACATAGCCTAGCACAGTTAGAATAATACTTATTTACCTTAGCTTACCGAAAAATATCTTATTTTTAACACGGAAAACTAGCACTGGGGTATGATCTGCTTTACCTTAGCAAATACTGAGTGATGGACGATTTTGTCAGTGTTATTTTCGCTATGTTTTGTTTTGTGCATAACCAAATTGTGTACGTTCTAGCCAAAATAAGTGTTTTTATACTTTATTTTAAGGAAAGAAAAGACTGTTAAAACAGCCATATTGTTTTGAAGGCTACAGGGCCAACAATTCCTAAAACGATCACCCGCCGATTAAAAAGATCGTAAACTATAAATCCAGGAATGACCCATAAACTTAACTGTTATTAAACAAGCTGACCTTTTTAGGTGAAAGGCATTGATTGCTATAAGTCAGGATTTTATTACCTACTTATTATAAAGAAAGTAAATGTCTCGAACTTTTCGGAAATTCCCGGAAATATTTCGGTTTTCTAGAAAACATCAACACCAGAAATATATAAACAGTATTCATCTCTATATTTGAGTATCGTTTGACGCTTATAAAAAAGCGTTACTTGAGCATAGATGGATGATGGTTAGGTCCGTGTTATGAAAGCCTGCTCCGTCATCGAACTATGCTTGAGTAAAGCTTTATTATGGAATGTACGTCATTCCAGCATTATATCTTCATAATATGGAACTGAGTATTTTTTCACAAACTAGGGTGTTTGGACACTGCATCGAATGGACGATGCCTTATTCAATATTTTCAAAATTTTTATAGAAGTAAATAAAGCTAATTGATTTGATCTCCTAAGCTTATCCAATGAACGACGAATACATCCTTTTCATCATAAATCAAATAGTAATTTAAACATATGAATTGACCAGCTAGACTTGATAAACAAAAACATCACAATAGGTCTTGCTTTGGAAAAAATACGAAATTATGTTTACCTCCTTATTCGAATTCTATTTTTATTTTATTTATGTAAAAAAATGTGATACATAACAGTTTTCAGAAAATTAGGTCCTACTATTTATGAACATTATAATTTGTATAAACTGAGAAGATTTGATACATACAGGATACATAATGCCCAAAGTACCAGGAGAGCAGAAGTTGATTAGAGATGTTCATGAGGCAGAGAGTTGATTGGAGATTCGAGAATCAAATGTAGGTACCTAGTTCTTTCGATTTTACCACCGATAATCAGCGAAAATGATGCTACCCTAGTAGTAAGTAAATTTTGTTCTGTTGAATGGTACCACTACACAGACACTACTATTCGGTGGTAGGGTTTCGTCTTGGCCTACCACCACCAGGGGCAGGCTTGGTGGTAGAGTACCCGCTACCACCAAGGATGCCCCTATCGCCCCTGGCCCCCTAGGGCTGGACTCCTACGTGGGCTGCACCCATTTAAAGTCCACTCTGAGATGATTTTTGGCCATAGCCTCTCCGGCTTTCGGTACACGTGCAGCTTTGCACTTAGCTTCGTTAAAACCTTCCTAAATCTGTGAGAATGTAATCCAATAAGCAATTGCTCTTCATCATAGCTAAATGGATAACATAAAGCCTGGTACAGCCGTCGAATTTATCGCTGGACCTTTGTAGCTTATAAAGAACAGCTCAACAATTCACGCTTATCTAATACCACAGCCTCGTGCGGGGGGCAAGGGACGGGACGGGAGAGGGAGTTGCATATATCACCGTTTTAGTAACTCAGGAGCGTCCCCCGACCCGTCCCTTGGCTCCCGCATGATTTCCCTGTCAAAACGTCTTCGTCGAACGACTGCGACGTAGGTTGTGCTAATACCAAGAGTATTTAATAAGAAGAACCCGAAATTTCGTGAGTGTAATTTTTTTCAGTTCTGAGTTTCTGATGGGTAGGAACCCATCAGAACTCATAACGTCCACAGCTAAAGGTGCTTCAACCAAAGAAAAGTTTTTCCATAATCACCACGCTTGGCAAATTGATGATCTCAGTATAGGTGTAAAAATGCACATATAGAAGATATCACGTTTTTATATTATTAATAATGATACTTACATCAATCGTGATTTACCTTATCACTATTTCATTTACCTACCTTTTTCTGCAATGTAATTTCCATTCAATCAAGATGATAATACGAAAAGCATGCCTAACCTATTCATCATCAGTCTATACCAGTAGACACTGCTGGACATAGCATTCTCATAACGCCCACCCTATTGTAACCTAACTATATGAAACCAGAAAATAAACTGACCCAGCTGGTAAACCTTTAGCTGTGACGGCTCTGAGGCAATTAAACCACATATTTTCAAATTAAGGGCGACAGTGAACACCCTGTATTCGTGTACGTAAATCCTTGAATAATCGTAGATTTTGGGGCGGAAATAAAATTATCACGTGCCTGTGGGGCGAGTCATAGGATTTAGTCCAGTCGTTTTATAAGATACAATAGAGTTTTCCTATATTATTTCTCTTGTTTTAATGGGTTACTATCTTTTGGTAACAATATCTATATGACCAAGTAAGTCAGTAAGTCCAGATCGCGATATGACTAAGTCTCGATTAGATTATTTATATTAAAGTCCAGAAACGACTGGGAAGACTAAATCATTATAAATAAATGGGTATAAATAGTATTAACTTTCATTTTGAATGAGACGGACAATTGAATGAAGTGTAAATCTATAATACCTTAAATCTTATTTGATTATAATAATAGTATCGACTTGTCTGAGTGCTATTTTGTAAGCCTAAAGAAATAAAGTTATTGAAATCTAAAATTAATAGAAATAGAGCTTTTTATCAGGTGGTAATTTGTATCAGATAGAATTACAATCTTCTTATTAGATACATAAGAATATTGTAATTCATTACGGATGAAAGCGGGTTAACTACGAACCTTATTTGTGTTGGAAGGTTCGTAGTTAACCCGCTTTCATCTGTAATGAATTCGTCAAACTACGATAGTTTTTATAGTAAAATAATATTGTCATTCTTCAGGCGGCAAGTAGTAATTTCATTTGTTTATTAGTGATTGAATTAATACTAGGTATGTACTTTGCTAGTATTATTTATCAAATAACTTAAAAGCAAGTTAAAACCTTACAACAACTTGTAAGAATAGTACCTAAAATTTTGCCTAAAATGTATAATTAATCATCAGGACCTAGTTGAGTTCTGCATACCTACTAAAAGTTTTCGTTTCCTCCCCTTCATTTAGGGCCTTGTACCGCTTCTACCGGTACTGAGACAAAGGAACTAATTTCGTCGTATAACGCCCGTAGCACACCTCTGCTGCGGAACACGAGTGGCGGAACCGGTGGATGAATTCCGCTGAGATCAAGTGTAGTTGGATTTGCGGAGCGGATAGCGGAGGTGTGGCTGACGTCGGAGCAGATCGACGAAACCGCACAAGGAAAGACATAGAATTATAAAATAAATAAATAATAAATAAAATAAATAAATAATGCTGGACAATTCACACAGCATTATCTATAATAATAATATATAATATAATTATAGTCAAATTTATGCGTTAGAACCGGCAGTTTCGCTAGTGTTCCGCTTCTCCTACATACGGATAAGACATGGCGAAATTACTGCGGTTCCGCTGTTATGGTTTCGCAGCGGAGGTGTGCTACGGGCGCAGCAATCAAATTTTTTCTCAAGGGTAACATGTAAGCGGACTACCACTTTCATGTCAACCAGTTACAGATGGTTACAGATTACTGGAGCGGTGGGGTGCAAAATACCAAAACTTTTTTTGAATGTAATAATAGTAAGTATTTTGTAAACTCGTACAAAATCTCAGATTTCGTAATATATTAATAATTGTCTGATAGGTTTTTGATTATGTACCGTACCGAGTACCTATTGTCGCTGTAAGCTTAGAGCTTGATTCTTGCATGTACCTACGTGTAATCGAGAGAACTACACTACTTAAGCAAGAATAAAAAAAAAAAAATGATTTAATAAATATATTTAATAGCTCCTTTATAAACAAACTATTATGAATTTAACCATTTTTTGAAACCTAACCGAGGAAACGGAAGTGAGCAAAGAAAATATAAATTCTTAATTAATCCTGTGTCGTACGCAACACTCTTTCCGGTTGTTAATAAAGAAAATTCCTGTATCGTAGTTAATTAAAAATGGCCGTTAGGGTTTGGCTGTTATGTTAGCGAATTTGGATGAAAAATATTTTCAGGTTGACTAAAGGAACAAGAGCAGCAGCATCCATTCATGTCTGTATTAAAGTTATCGCAGCACAGCCGTCACAAAAATGTGCATTAAAATAAAATAGACAGCTTGTAGACCACTTGCTTCTAGCTTGGTAAGCCATTTTGTCTGTTTGACCGTTGGTCCTGCGCTTGACTTCAATTTGAAGTCAAGCGCAGGACCTTCGGGTTATGAGAGTGAGGGAGTAGAGAGTGCTTGCGCACACACTTGGACACTATAATATATCCTGTGCACTTGGGAAGTCTTTGTTGTGACTGGCCGCCGTGGCCGAAAATTCACCTAGGAAGACATCACCACTGTTAAATTATGTGTCTAAAGATTACGACTTTGAGCCCATATTTGATGCTTATTTTTGAGCTGTGCGGTAGCGGTGCAGGATGTTGGTTACACCCATCACTACATCAAAAACTAATCGCAAAATCGCAGGAACTATGAAGACGTCTATATTAATTTCGATAAATTTTACGAAAATTTAAACTAGGTGAAGTGTATTGATGTGCTTTGAGTCTAAGGTGAGTTGTGCTATTTTTTGCCCCATGGACAGTCAACTTGGCCTTCGCGATCGTGGCGTAAGAATCGATCCCTCGCATAAAGCCCGTGGATTTCGTCGAAACAGGCAATCTACAAGTAGGCCTAGTAACACCGGCATTTTCATCGAATGCGTAATACGTTTAAAACTCATTCCTTCAACTTCAAAAATTTGCGCAATGTACGACAGTGCAATTTTTGCAATGCATTCTTTTCTATTCTTCCCAAGACAACAATCCCCGCGCTAGGCCTACAGGGGAGGGCAGCTGGAGCAGTCCTGCTGACAGATATCTAATACCAGAATCACCAATCTGCCTGTTCATTATAGCAACTATACTCCCCCTTATCATGGAATTGTTCCTACTATTCCGACGGCCTCTAAGTCATGGGGGAGGCCTATGTTCAGCTGTGGAAATATGAAGACAAGACAGAATTAACAGTCAGCTATTATCTTTCATGCCGTGTGGTGCCGGCTTAGAATTTGTACCACCCCAACATTTTCCGCGGGTGTCGTAAAAGGCGACTAAGGGATATCCACCGGGGCGGGCAGTAGCTTCTCCTACAGATTAATTCTACCACCAAACTGCGATCCCCAACCCGCATACCCAGCGTGGGGATTGTGGGCAATATGAGATGAAGGCCAATAAGGCGCTCATCAGGGAGTGGCCTGCGTCCAGCAGTGGACCAGTACAGGCTGTTGAGGTTGAGGTATTATCTTTCACTACAGCCACACCTCAAACGAACTGTATAGGAAAAGGCCAGCGATCGCTCTTTATTGAATTTCTGCAAAATTCCTAACACATGCTCCGCGTGCCAGACAAGTTTTAGCTCATGACATGGCCGTGGACAAAGGGGACAATAGGAAATATGTATGGGATATTAAAAGCGAGAGGAATAGTTTGTGATAGTAAGTTAGTCAATAAACTGGTCTATGGTGATAGATTAGGAAGTATTCCCAACTCGTAGTTTCGGACTAGGCCATCACCGCCCCTCTCAAAAAACCACCCTGTATATAACAATCTTTAACTTGTCAAACTATACAAAAAAAAAATATTAATAAAAAGATTTTTATAAATCGGTCCTGTAGTTTCGGAACCTATTCAATATAAACAAATCTTTCCTCTTTATAATATTAGTATAGATAGGGATAAACTAACTAATCTTCTGTTAAAGTACAAGGCTACCTATCTCGCTGAATTTCCCCCAAAATCGATACCCAATAGCTAATTTACTTACTTACCGAACCAATAGGTGGCTATAACCGTAAAGTTCCCTCACTATCTTATTGCTACCTAAATAAATAGGTTGGCACCTAATCTTGGCTATATCATAAACTCAGTTTATGGTAGGTATTGGTGTCTGAAACGGTACGGAACTTTATTGATGTTTATTGGAGAGAAGCTTTTGTTTCTTCTTATATGTTGCTGGTGAGGAAACATTCAGATATACCTATGTATGACGCGCCTAATAGTTGAGTTGTTGGTTGTTCCAGGGAACTAAATGTGCAAAATTAGTATGCAATCAATGTTTAAAACTACGTTCAATATTTTTTAGTTGTAAATACTACGCTATTTTACATAATAATAAATAATAAATAATAATATAAATATAAATTTTAACTTATATTCATCCTTACCGGCCGACTAATTAAGTTCACATTTAACCATAGTCTCTCATATTATGAAACGCCGCCGTGCAAAAAATCGTGTAGGTTCTACGGGGGATAGCATGTTGTCATCTTCAATCCCATAGATGAAAGAAATTATGATGAATGCAGATGAAGAGACGCGCGTCAAGTTTGAAACTATTAATTTATCTCGCACGCACTATCTGGAGTTTTATTAATATAAGGATTCTACGTGATGATTCTGCGACGATTGCACTGTCATACTGAAGCAATTGTATTGCAGAATTGGGCTCCTGATCCATTTGACTGGACCACCGTAATTTTTTTTTCGTTAGTAGGTAGGTACAGTTGGCTGTGTACCACAGTAAAAAATATTTTTCTGTGGTCCAGTTAGTTTAATTGGACCACTTACTCCAACCAAACATCGGTAGTACAGATAACCGGACCAGCTAAACCACCATATGTCATGTAAGGTAGGAACCTAACTTATTTTTCCAAGACGCACCACCTTAGTAGGGAGGAACCTAATTAATGGGTGCGTCTTGGAAAAATTAGATAGGAACTTACCTACCCTTTATCTACAATTTTTTTTCTTCAATCTACAGATTATTTCATCAGTCTACTGATTTTCTACTCGACTTTCTACTGATTTAGTCAAATTCGATTTTGAAACACTGTTTCTAACAAAAAGAATGCATGATATCGGACGACGCGTAGACCCGTCGGGTTGCGCGGTTTAAGAATTCTACTTTTTCCTCTCTCCCAGGGGAACCTTACTGAATTCCAGGATAAAATGTATTTCCATATCCTTCCTTGTAGTATGAACTCAAAACATGCCAAGTTTCATACCAACTCATTACCTATGTAGTTTCGGCGTGATGCGCGGTGAAGGAATTTGACTATCATCCGCTCTGCCAGAGGAACCTTACTGAATTCCGGGATAAAATGTATCTTTCCTCATAGTACGAAATAAAATCATGCCGAGTTGCATTCGAATTCATTAAGTAGTTTCGGCGTGATGCGTGGTTAAAGAATTTTACTTTCATCCTCTTTCCCAGGGGAACCTTACTGAATTCCAGGATAAAATGTATCCCATGTCCTTCCTTGAACTCAAATCGTACCAATTCAGTCCAACTCATTCAGTAGTATCGGCGTGATGCGCGGTGAAGGAATTTTACTTGCATCCCTTCTCCCAGGGGAACCTTACTAAATTCTGGGATAAAATGTATCTTTCCTCGTAGTATGAACTCAAATTATGCCGAGTTCCATTCGAATTCATTCAGTTGTTCTGTCGTGATGCGCGGTTAAAGAATTTTACATTCATCCTCTCTCCCAGGGGAACATTACTGAATTCCGGGATGAAATGTATCCCATGTCCTTCCTTGTAGTATGAAATCAAATCGTGCTGGGTTTCATTCCCACTCATTCAGCACTTTCGGCGTCATGCGTGGTGAAGAAATTTTACTTTCATCCCCTCTCCCAGGGGAACCTGACTGAAATCCGGGATAAAAAGTATCCTATGTCCTTCCTCGTAGTATGACCTAAAATCGTGCCGAGTTTCATTTCGATACCTTCAGTAGTTTCGACGTGATGCGCGTTTAAGAAACAGACAGACAGACATGAATGAAAAAAAATACAGTTTTGGCTTCAGTATCGATAGTAGAGTGTCCTCCAAAACAATTTTTCTAAATATCTTCAATGTACAGAATTTGACCTGTTACAGTTTTATTATAAGTATAGATATAGATTGTTCACCATATCAACCAGGAAAAATGTGAAAAAAGTCATTTCACTTTTTTCGACTGTATCAACTTTAAACTCCGTTTTCGCATAAAAATGCCTTTAAAAGTACCAACTTTTTTTGTTATTTTGAGAGCTAAATAACCCATAAAGTTTTTGAAATTACCAAGAACTTGTTCAGTCAGAGTAATGTTTTATTTTTCAAGTTGAAATCAAATTAAAATTTCTCTCACCAGAAATTTTTATTACGTGAATAATATCTGAGCTACTTGTTGTTAGAATTTTGGTGTTTAGTTTTTTTACAGACAAACACGTATGCTAGCCATGATACAAACAAAAAAATCTCTAAGAATCACTTTACAGAAAAAAATTATAGATTAATACGATTATTATTATTATTGATTTATTTTGGATTATTTACGTCCAAAATTAAAAAAATCTGAAAAAAAAATCATATCTCGAAAACTACAAAAAATCGCGGAACATACATGGGGGTCCAATCGATAGGTATAGGTGTCCCCTGACCACAGACCTTCGCTGGTACAGGTTGCATGGGACACTCTGTATAAGTTCATGCTAGTATGTACATATTAATTGTGTACAATACAGAATTACAGAAAATTTAGTAAACAGACACCATACTGCGTGCAGTACCTACTGTACCCCAACATGTAAGGGTACAGTGCGGTTCTGTGGGGTACAATTGGTTAGGTGGATTATGGTATGGTTATGTGGGGTTCGACGAGCCCTGCACATCGCATGCAAACATTACCCCTAAACGAAGATCGTCCCCGCACTCACCTTTGCCCCACCTCGCCAACAAAGTCGACGATAAAGTGCCTCCGTAACATATTGGACTGCTAAATAAATACCTAATCTACGAAGCGATATTAAATAACGTGGCCATATCGTAAACCTACGTACGATACAATATTTATTTTATTAAGTCGGCCACGCACTGATAAAGAATAACGCTGTGGAAAATTATGAATCAAAGAATGTCAGGTCTTACAGTGAAAAATAATGATAAGTAACATTTATGAACGCTTAGTACGAATTTGAACCCGAATAATTTTTACGCTGAAGTGGCACCTTTTTTTATTCTTGCTTATAACATTGTATTTTTATAATACCGAGAACCAAAAATAGTAGTAGTTGGTTATGTGGATGTCAGATATAAATCAGACATTTCGGATAAAATTACCACTAGCTCTAGACGCAAATAAAAAATGTATTTATCTATCTAGTAACTTACGAGTTAGATGATGTTTTGTGGATTGGGTTTTTCATTACTTTTTTATTAGTAATTTGTTTTAGAGAAGTTTTGTAATTTAAATTAATGAAAAGTAAGGCCAGAAAAAAATAAGCATTTTTTTTAATTGTAGTCTAACATGGTGCATATTCAGTAAGCGTTTATAACTGAAACATTTTATTTTGCAACTTTTTTGTTTCCTTTTCGACCTTTTATTTAAACAAAATCGCAGCGGTAAAACCTTCAGTGCGTATATTGTATTTTTTCATGTCCTACAACTGCGGTCGTAACAGGAACTAATTGCTTTCGGAAACGCTTTTATGTGATCGTATTTCACCTGAAAAATGATTTATCCGCTTTAGTCCGCGAATTCTATGTCGCGTTTTTGCAACAATATTACAACGCAGCGAGACGTGTAATCTTTCTTTTATTAAAGAAGGAAACTGAATCGAAGAAGCAATTCCGTTACGAAACATTGTAAAAATTACGTAAGCGTCGTAAACTGGAACGCGAAAAACCGTAAAGAGAGAAAACCAGAATAAAAAAAAAAAATAGTTTCTCAAGGGGGAAATCTGTTTTTTTAATTGCATATTTCACCCTTAAGGGCAATTTTTCAAGAGAAAAAACTAGAATAACCCGAATAATTGAGGTCATTGTTCTATACAGTCGGATAAAACACGAGATGAGTTAAAACATGGTTAAAACAGTCTAAAGCTGCGTCCAGTACTTAAGTACCTAACTGTTTCAATAACAATGTTTTATATAATGTTTCGTTATTTATTCTCTGTTAAACAATTTATACACGTCCCAGGCGGAACGCGACCATTTTTAAACATTAAATACGAAAGTACTGTAGAAATATTTGTACTTGGAGCGTGGACGATAGGGGGCTTATTCTTTTGTATGTAAAAAGTGTCGCGTTCCGTCCGGGACGAGTAAAATCACGTTACGTTTACGTATGCAAAGACCTTAAGTTACATAGTTCTTCACGCACCTTTATGTATTCAACAATTATAATAAATAATGCTGGACAATTCACACAGCATTATCTAGCCCCAAGCTAAGCAGAGCTTGTGTTATGGCTACTAGATAACTGATATACATAATACAATACACTACATAGATAGATATTTTTTATTATACATAGAAAAACATCCAGAACAAATATCTGCAGATCGTACAAACATTTGCCCCGAGGCGGGAATCGAATCCGCAACCTACTGCATCGCAGGCGGACCTTTGCCCGCTGCGCTAGAGAGGTCGTCAAATTATATGAAACCCTACAATATTTATAACATAGATAATAAAAATTTATATTTCACTGCTCAGATTTCTTTGGTCTAACGTTTCAACTTGTTTTACGTTCCTATCTATCTCTTGCTACACGAAATAAATCAATTTAGCTCCAACCTACCCTGCCCCACGTTGTGCGCCAAAAGACAAACAAAGCTGCCATCAATCCTAACATAGAAAGGCAGCACATTTCAGCCGGTACCTACGTTCTTTAACTTTATTTTGTAACACGCAGTTACCCGCGACTTCTTAACCGTGGTAGGTAGTGGTAGGTAGGGTAGTACTTAACTAAAGGTAGGGTAATAAGACATCACTTATATTTAATGACCTCGATAGCTTTTTAGTTGATCTCGCAAATCTCAACAACTGATTTTGCGAAATACCATCTATCCATTCGCATCAGTGAACGGAAAAACAATTAAGAATAAGAATATCTTTTTTGTAAAAATTGTGTACATCAGGTCTTAAATTCAATTAAAGTAAGTATCAACAACGCATCCATTTCGGACATACAATAATATTATAACAATTCAATTCTATTAAATTGTTCCATAGTCTAGAATAGATTATAGGATGGTTAGTTACTATAAAAAAACACCTTAAGGTTTTTTTAATACAAAGAGCAATTTGCATAGAAAGAGCGAATACTTCTTACACACGAAGCATTAAATATTACATTGTATTATCATTAATCAAATTATTTCGTTTCTTTGTTGGAAAAAAACATTCTGTTTAATTTTCGTACTTTACAAAGCAGATTTATGACAACATCACAAATTCAATCACAATTTGACAAAAATAAACAACATTGCATAGGCGGACTTTTATCTATGTTTTAGTTTCTTGTGTAAATGTGATGTGTAAATTATAAAAATCTTCTTTAAATCCTAAACCGGGTGAAGCTCTAAAAAATGTAGCATACCTATTGTTTAAGTTAAGCTACTTTCCAAATGTATGGCAAATTTCATTTTGATCTGTTCAGTAGTTTTGGGGATCCTAGGTAACCAAAATTTCACATTTCACAAACTTTCGCACTTTAATATTAGTAGGACTTTGACATAGTTAATTCTCATTCAGATGCCCAATTCATATATAATACGTGATAGTTTTGCCGCTCATTGGTTTATTTTGATTTTTAGGGTTTCGTACCTGAAGGGTGAAAACGGGCCTTATTACTAACAATAAACCTCCGCTGTCCATCCGTCTGTTAGAGGGCGGTCTCAGGAACCGAAAAGTCAGAAATTTTCACAGAGTGTGTTTATCTTGTTGCAAACACAACAGATAATAAAAGTAAAATATATATCAAAATTCAAGGTTCCTTTACAAAAAAACTTATTATTGGCCGTTTTTGCTCTACGTTTTTCGAAGCCGTGTCTCTTTTGCACCTTTAAAGGTACTAGATATTTTCACAGAGTAAAAAGTATCAATTGCCGCTTAATAAAAAAGAAAATAATCTAAAATTATCAGTTATTAAGGGTTCCTCTTTCGCAAAAAAGTTTTGTGTGGTGTTTGATACGAAACCCTCCGTGAGCAAGTCTTTATTTGTCAAGATTTTATTTATATTCGTAGTCGAAATGCAGCCAATGAGCAAAAAATTTTACGGGTGATACACTCAGTATAAATCTGAATTCATCAGCAGATAGCACGCAAAATTATATAAGCCATCTCAAGAGGAAATAAACCATTAAGCACCAAGCTTGCCCCACGTTGTGCGCCAATAAAAATAAAAACAAAAGCATCATTAATCATACCAAAACCTCTTCAGTTTACAACCGCCGAAAACCCGTACACTTGATAGCATCAGAACAATGTAACAAGATAATGGAACTGGCCGGCTTCCAGATTGTTTCGCTCGATGATGGCTCAAGGATTAACGGGTGCACCGCAGTGTACGCCTGTTTGTATTCCACCGAGTACACTTGCGGCGGGATAAAGTGTTTGTCTGCAACTTGTTCTGTCGAAATGAAATGATTGTGGTAAAAGTAATTAACGAATAATTTAGAGGATGAATTTTTCAAAACCATGCGAACCTACTTTATACAATGTGTGTTTTTGAACCTTGATCAAACGAGATGTGCGGATACCTACGTGACATATATTAATCGATAAAAATCAGGAAAAAAATTATATGTTAAATATCTCAAAAACAAAACCCAAAAATACCAATACCTTTTAAATAAAACCAAGGCGATAAAAAGTAATAATATGAACACCACAACATTAATTTTTTTCTTCGTATCTTTTAAGTTAACGGTGTATTTTATTCAAAGAAGCCTCATTTGGAAGCTAGATAGTTTACCTTGCTAAAAAATTATAAAAAAACATCCAATATCAAACATACAAAAGCCTAGCAAAAAAATATTTATTTTAAGAAATTTGCAGAAAAAAATCTTATTTTTTATTCATAATGGAAAATGGAGGTTTAAAGTTTTTTTTTTTTGTTATTATAGTGCGTAAGCCTCACACGCTGGCTAGGGGAGGAGGCGGGTTCAAGTCCCGTCGAAGTCGAAAATTTTTGCAATGTTATTTTATTTCTTAGAAATGAAGGTTTTCTTGAATTATTTGAAAGTTCTAGTAATTAACTTGTTTCGCATAGGTAAACCTATAATTTATCACTTTTGTCAGCCTAATGTGCTAGAAAGCCGAAACATTGGCGTCCAACATGGTGCACACACAGTTGACCTTCGTTTCTAAACAGCTTTTAAATTATGAAAACAAACAAACAAACAACTTTTTATAAATATAATCAACCCCTGCTAGAAATCTACAAGTAAAAATTAACGCCCTGCTGATTCCTACCCCAAAGCGGAAGCCGCCGCCATTTCCTCGACTTCCGGTCGGCGAGTGAGGTTCCATGTCAGCAATCTGACCTCTTATGCCATCCATCTTGTCCGGGCTTTGTTTGCTCAGCTTTTCGTTTTAAAGTGTGTCCAGAGAATAAAATTTTAGGAGTCGTTAAATAAAGCGTAATATTACAATTCAGACTATATCGCTAGAAACACTTGAGATTTTCAAACACGCATACTTTGGTTAAATAACTGCAAAAATATATGTAGAAGATCTAGGTATTTCGTTTACAATCAGGGTAATTTTTAAAAAATCAAATAAATATCCCAGCGAAGCATGCGGGTTCAAGTCACGTCGATGTCGATTTTTTTTTAGGATTTTATTCGATTTCCTAAAAAAAATTCACCACCATACCTCTTAATTTTAAAACCTACCTAATTTGATTCGATTAAGATGTCGGAAAAGTAGGTACGTAACATACAAAAATAAATGTTTTGTTTCACTTCAAAAAAACTGTAATGCGCTTATGGTAGTTTTTATATATTATAATTTACTTAATATCGCTACATTTCGCATAAAAAGCTACTTTACTATGTGTTTTAGTCATATTTATACTGGACTGAACCTAACATACAATAATATTATGTTTTGTTTCACTTAAAAAAAAAACTGTCATACGCTTATGGCAGTTTTTTAAATATAATTTATATAATATCGCTACATTGCACATAAAAAGCTACTTTACCATGTGTTTCAGTCATGCTTATACTGAACTGAACCTAACATAAATCAAATAATGTCGCAAAAATTTTCGACTTAGACGGGACTTGAACCCGCATCCTTCCTTCCGTGAACCTAACGTACAATAATTATGTTTTGTTTCACTTCAAAAAAAGCTGTCATACGCTTATGGCAGTTTTTAGGGTTTTGATGATCGAAGATCGGTTTCAAAACCCTTATGGTCTCGCTTTGTCTGTCCTTTTTTCCCTCCTTAATAACTCAAAAACTACTGCAGCTATCAACTTGAAATATAAAACAATAATACATTTCGTGCGCCTGTACAGATTTTGAGAAAAATAAATGAAAATAAATGAAAAATGAAAATGAATATTTTCCATACAAATTGTGATGCCGAAATTTTAAAAGATACCTACAGAGTCATATGGGGTATCAAATGAAAGGTACCATTTTGTACATTTCAAAATATATTTTGAAATTTTTGTAGGTTTCATACTTTTTAAAATATTTCGAAAATAGTCGAAAAAATACCCATTCCCCCCCCCCCTATCTCCGAAGATTGCAGAGCGATCCATGTAAAATGTATGGAGCGTTTATAGACATGGATCTATATTTTACAGGAAAAATATAGAGAAGTTTGAAAAAAGAACACTTTTTGAAAAATGGTCAAAATGGGGGGAATAATTTTCAAAAGGGGGGGCTACCTCACCGAGTGGGGTATCAAATGAAAGGTATTTGTTTGTACGTTTCAAAACAGTTTTTCAAATTTCTGTAGGTTTCATACTTTTTGAAATATTTTGAAAAAAGTCGAAAAAATACCCATTCCCCCCCCCCTATCTCCGAAGTTTACAGAGCGATCCGTTTAAATTGTATGGAGCGTTTGTAGATATGGATCTATATTTTACAGGAAAAATATAGAGAAGTCTGTAAAAAGAACACTTTTTGAAAAATTGTCAAAAAGGAATAATTTTCAAAAGGGGGGCTACCCCACCGAGTGGGGTATCAAATGAAAGGTATCGGTTTGGACATTTCAAACCAGTTTTTAAAATTTCTGTAACTTTCATACTTTTTGAAATATTTCGAAAAAAGTCGAAAAATTTTCCAATACCCACCTTAACCGAACCACCCATTTAACCGAAGCATGCAGAGAGATCCATCTGAAATGTAACCTACTATTCTTAGGTATTCGTTAAATTGCGAAGTCTCAAACCGGTACTTTTGGTACATATTTGTTGACAAACGTTCAAAACCCTCGGCGCGCGAGTTACACTCGCACTTGACGGATCTTGTTTAATATAATTTCTATAGTATCGCTACATTAGGCATAAAAAGCTAAGTACTTTACCGTGTGTTTCAGTCATAGTTATAGTTTAACTAAGCCTTAACTAAACCGGTTCATCCATAAGTGCTTTCGTAAACTAAGTTTGGCGTCGGCTTTTATGGGTAATTCTAAAATCAGGTCTAAGCCAAAATTTGATGGACGGCACTTAAATTGGGGATACTTGTTTATTATGAGTACTTAGATTTTGAAATTTTGCAGGTTATAGGGATAAATTAATGAGGTTTGGTAATACCGTAATGTCATTACTTAATTCAGGCATAGCCCCATTAATAATAATAATGTCCCCCTAGCCGAATCTCAGTCTCATCGGGTACTAACCAGATGCGCAGTATACATTATAGTACACAAGTGTGTGCGCAAACACAGGTGCACTCTCTATTCCTCACTCTCGTAATCCAATGGAACGGCAGACCGACACGACCGGCGAGAGGTCAAGCGCAGGACCAACGGCTTAACGTGCTTTCCTCTCACAAACAGTGAAATCAAGCCTCAAAACAGAAGATATTTCATATGTCCATGATCAAAGATGTCAAAATCATTACATGCCATCTGCTTCCCATGAGTACGCCGTACATCCCCTGCATTCGGAACGCACACCGAACTCGCTAAGACATGGCGGGGTGAGGTAGCTCTGACAGGTGGGGTACAAAGAGTCCATTCTATACGTTAGTAGTATCATATATACCCTAGATATGGGATAACTAGATATAACAATATATATTTTTTTTATTATACGAAGAAAACTCTTAAGATATCGATGTACATTGAAACAACTCAATAACTGATTACAATAAAAACATCCAGAACAAATATCTTCAGATCGTACAAACATTTATCCGGAGGTGGAAATCAAACCCGCGTCGCAGGCGGACCCTCGCCCGCTGCGCCACAGATGTCCTCATGAAATAACTCTAGTTCAGAAAAAAAACTAAATCTATGAGTAGCTTTTCTTGATTAATGATAGAACTAGCTAAAGGTGTTCAAATTAATCCGCTTGCCTTTTAGTCGATTTGTCTGCATTGTAACGAAAAATCTTTTATCTACACTAATGTTATAACATTCTACTTATGATTCCAATACTTGACTTATAATTACTACTGTTATAGCGCAGATAACAAAACACTCAATTTAAGCAATTTCACATGATGGTCTAATATCCACATCGATATCGTAAAATCTCATTATAACATCAATAAAACGCGACCAATTAACAAGGCGAGCCTTATGTCAAAATCCTCATACAAGTTGCATAAAATTTTGATATTAGGCTGGCTTTTGAAAACAGTTGGGTTATACGTGAAAACTTCGTCGAAACTACTTTTGAATCTGCCTAACCCAGCGTTGTACACGGGGCATTGCTTCCGGCGCACCTCGGCGACCCTTCTCATAGATAGCGGTGGTGATTTGACCGCACTGAAACGACACGGGGGGTGGAAGTCTTCTACTGTGGCTGAAAGCTACATTGATGAGTCTTTAATGAATAAAATTCAAGTCTCAAATACGATCTTGAACAGTATAGAAAACAAGACGAATGAAGTAATTATAAATATTCCGACTCCGTCTACGAGCTCTACTGCTTGCCCCGCGGCCGCTACAGCTGCTGGATCAATAATTAACATTAACTTTCAAAATTGTACCATCCAAAATTTGAACAATTATTATAAATAAACTATTGTCAGCTTTTACTCTTGTTGTTTGATTAATTGCATTAGTGAAGATAAAGTAGTGTATGCAACTGCATATAACACGGATATTAAAACACTCGTTACTATTATGAAACTCGCTGCGCTCGTTTCATAAACTCACACTCGTGTTTTAATACCCTTCATTATATGACAGTTGCATAAACTACTATTTCGTAATGTCTTCATTTGTAACAAGGTTTGAATTATGGACGTATTTTTAGTGGATTCTGTCTGGGCTAATTCTATTTAGGATAGACGCAAGCATTTTTGTCTTTATTATTATACTAGTTTCTGCCCGTGGATACGCTCGCGTTGTACCTATGTAAACGTTTAAAGGATATTTCTTATTGTATCTCTATATAATATCTAGGTACTGTCTGCCTTCCAAAAAAAAAATCTATGCCATGGGTACTGGGGGCCTATTTTAATTTTGCAACACCAAATATCGTTTTTCGTTTCGGCTTATTGGTGTATTCTAAAACACCGAATAAAAAAAAAACCAAAAAAAAACTGAACGAAACAATCGATTGCGTATTTTGAAGAATTGATATAACCCTCATATTGGTTTAACGAATCTTTATTGTTTCAAAGAACATAAATACAGTTCACTTAAATGAGAAAAACAAAACTTGTAGGTTATATTTAACTATCTACTTGGGTTTATATTTAAGTTCAAGTGTGTTTACCTACTTAAGTAATATAATGTACAAACTACTTGGTACAAAACAAAAGAAAAAAAAGCAATGGTAGAAAAATACAAGTAAAGGATCAAAACCTATTTGGTATTCGTCCCTGCACGTAGAAAACCCACTATCCATTTCTATAGACCATTCCCAATATCATTTTCTATAGACATAAGTACCTAATCTACTTAATAATAGAATGAATATTTTATCGAAGAATATCAGCTAGACAATTCAAAGTATTAAAAATTGTAATATACAAAAAAGTGAGTAAGATTGTGCCACACACGGGCCTACCCTCATTTTTACCGGCCGGTGGCCTCCTGCTCGTATTGTTTTTGCCAAGCGTTTTACCTAATCTATAGTTTATTATGGGATAAAAAGTAGACTATTTGTTATTTTAGCAGGTCTAGACCTGAGAGACCTACATGTGTACAGCCAGCAGCCGTTCAATAGTTTTGGTGTTAAATGAAACTTTTTAACAAAAAAATTAAAGCGCCGAAAAAACTGAAAAGCAAAAAATAATAAACCTTTTTATAACCTTAATGAATTAGTTCTTAAAGTAGTTTACGTATACCTAAGTAATTTACGTGGTCATGCATAAAAATAATAATCGCGTCGACTTGAAAACCTCCTCCGTTTTTCGTTGGTTGAAAATAGCAAACATACCTCTTATCTATCAATTCAAACTTTCGCATTTATCTTTGAGATCTTTGAGGTTATACATATTTTCAGAAACTATATTCTACGCAGAATTTTTATATAAATTTCATTTCTTTTATATTCGTACTGAGATTAAATTTTCCACAGTTCGTCATTGGTATGATATTTTCAATTTGACAAAAACCGACCTTAGCTATGTTTATCTTAGCTATATTTCACTTGTTTAAATTTGTTATTATTCTTCAGCGGTAATTTTTTTATCAAAAAACAGTATATTACAAGACAAGATAGGTACACATGTTCCAAAATATAGACTGAACAGAAATTTTATCATTGGAATATTTCTCGTCAAATTAAAAAGGTCACTCGACCACGTTGCTAAAACCCAGAAAACTTAACATGACCACCTATTTAACAATTAAACGACCACTCCAAGAAGCGGACCACGTAATAATTTAGTATCCACCTACCTGTTAATTCGACTCGGAGCCACGTAAGTGCCGGAAATGCCGCCATTTTCATCTACATCCGGTGGCTAAACGTTCCGCCAGCTTTACTTTTACCGGAGTTTACGGTTTGCGGATAGGTTTGTCTGTAATCGCAGAAATGCGGTTTTATTTTTATAAGTTGTAGTCTGAAAACTGTAAAATTTGTGCGAAAATGCTGTCATGAAAAGGTGTCAAATAAAAACGTGCGAAAAGTCACCGACATTTTTAACCTTCTCACGACTCTCGCACGCCACATCTGGAGGAAGCATACCAGCATAATATATATATTATACATAGATACATATTATTACAAATATTAAGGAGAAAGGCAACAACGCCGAGTGTTACGTAGAGGAATTTTTCTTCCAAACCTTCCACACCAGTAGTGTAACAAAGCAGTGTGAAGGTTGGTTGGTTGTCAAATCAAATCAAATCGAAAACTCTTTATTTCCATAAATGCAATAAATGTACACTTAGAAAAGGTCAAATTATAAAACTAGACACTGACACGGAAATAAAGTGATATTTTTGATTTCTGTCGCTTCAGTGTGTAGACTAAAGTAAAGAAGCGACGAAAAAAACCTTTAGCTTGTTAGTTGGTATTTTTCGAGCTGAAGCAAAACTCGTCCCAAGCTTTTTTATCCTCTAGCTAGATAATCTTATATTTTGTAGTAAGCCTTTTTACAAAGGATATGTTTTCCAAATTGCAGGAGGCCTATGCAGTGGAGAAATAATTTATACTCAATACTTAATATTTTTATGGCAAACACGTTAAGTACTAAGTGCCTTTTTTATATAAATTTCTTTTGTTTTAAGTTTTATAACGGTTGGTTGGTTAGTAATGCCTTAAAGCCTATGTAGGTTTGTCTAGATTTCTATGCGCGCGCACACTACCACAAATTTGTTATGTACACAAAAAAAATTCCTGTGTACTAGAATAATTAGTATAAAAATTGTGTTAGAAAAAGTTAAAAGTATATGATGATGATGTCCTCGGAGCCGAATTTTGAGACTGGCCGAATGTTGCCATTCTCATCGGAGACTAGCCAGATGCGCAGGACATACTATAATATTTTTATATTATAGTGCACAAGTGTGTGCGCAAACACAGGTCATATATCTCATAATCCGATGGGACGGCAAACTGACTCGACCGGGGGAGGTCAAGCAAAGGAACGGCCTAAAATTTCATAATATTGTTATGAGTTAATCAAAACAGGGGCACACTGAAACTAATTATTGAAGCATTTCAACCGTAACTACCATCCATCATTTCCCTTATTAAAAATGTCTGGAACACCGCGATTCCCCTAATGGCCCAATAAAGCGGCCCGTTCAATATTGGCGCGGGCAGTAAAATGCATGTGACGTTGTTGTACTATTATATTCGGATTTTGAGCGCCATTCGTGTTTCTGTTGTATTATTTATTGGCCTACTACTCTGCTATGGGTATGGAGATGTATAGTTTTGTTCTTACCAACGCTAATCATCTCTACAGGAAACATTGTACTGAGAAAGCAGCTGATTCTGGGCAGTTAGGGAATCAACGTTTGTTCTACGGTTTTTGGAAGTTCACACATTTTTTATATGATATTTTTCGCCGTTCGGCTTAGTAGTCTCATTTATTTTATAATATTAGTAGTGTAGTGTATAATGAATCATTTTCTTTCTTTCGTTATTCCGGAATAAAAAGTACCCAATAGGTAAGCTATTCTAGGTCCAAATCTTTAAGTGTGCAATATTTCAGCCCGGGTCAAACATCGGCACAAACTTTCGCTTTTATAATATTAGTGGAATGGTCGAGCGATTGGTCACCATCTAAAAGAGTACCGAAGAGTTAATCTACCGAAGAGAGTAAATTTGAAAATCCTACTGTCACTAAATTACTCGGCGGAATACCGCGTACCACGCGAAACCCCGAAATCCAAGCGAAATTTACCGCTGCCGCTCTCGGGTAGCGAATACCGCGTTTGTGCTAGGCTAGCTGCAAGTAGGTACTTAGTAATTTTCACCTTTCGTTGCTTGTACCACAAGTGAATTCACAGCAAGCAAACGAGATTCCCACTTTGCTGCAGCTACAAACATTCCAACGACAAAACAATCAAGCTGAGTGTTCTAAAAGCCTTTGCCCGTTAAACCTACCACCTGCCTGGCCCTCCTCACGTCCGAGCAGGGCTGTTCCACTTCATTATCACCAACAACCATTCTATCCCGTTAGTGGGTCTCTGAGCAACTTCTGCAGGGGTAGGTATTTTGATTCGTCGGAAAGGCCGTCGGATTCGATATCGGAAATGTTTTTCTTTGTAAAAAGCTTCCGATATCGAATCCGACGGCCTTTCCGACGAATCAAATACCCCTGCTGGTCGCTGATTCCGATCCTGGTTTATTCTTATCAACCATAAGGTATGATTTTTTGATTGTGTCAGTGGTTAAATAAAGGCAGAGAATCACTATATCACACTATATCACACATTAGTCTATACTAGTAATATAAAGAGGAAAGATTTGATTGTTTGTTTGTTTGTATATAGGCTCCGAAAATACTGGACTAATTTGAAAAATTATTTTACCATTAGAAGCCCACACTATTGCTGATGAACATAGGCTAATTTTCACCGCGGGGAAATGCTTCATTCCTACAGGAAAACGGGTAATAGGACAACGGGTAGTAAGAATGCAGCTAGTACTATTTATAAATGCGAAAGTTTGGATGTTTAGGTTAAAAATTTGTATACAGGTAATTCTAGGCCTAGAATCAAACATTGGCTTACTTTTTAACCCATCAGTTAGTACCCAAGCGATAGAAATCACCTTTAAACGAAAATGAAACTTTCCATAGAAGCAACGCGTGTCAACTTTAGGTTTGTGGGCAGTTTATTACGAGTATAAATTTTTGGTGCCAAATTCGTTTTGTTTGTATTTAATTGCATAGAAACACCACAATTAGAAAGCGTGCGACCTTTTCGATAGATGCGATACAGCGAGATGCGATCAAAATAATATTTCTTGTCACAGGATCTCAAGCACTACTCAAGCAGTGATTCATCTGAATATAACTTTTATTCATTCTGTGTGCCTGCAGCCAGAGCTGTGATAACTTGATCGTGCTAAGCTCCCTTTGTGAGGTGGCCTGTACAGGATTGGTCAACAATGTAGCCAAACAAAATTATGAGGTGAGAGCATCGATCTAAGTAAAAAACGGGAGATGAGGTACTAGCTTTGCGAAAGTCATCATCATCATGAGCCTATATTAGTCCACTGCTGGACATAGGCCTCCCCTAATGAGCGCCATAGCGCCATGTCTTCAGCTTGCCAGGATCTGCCTGCAGTCTTTCGCAGATCGTCATCCCACCTGGCCGGAGGGCGTTTGCGAACGTGGAAGGCTTAAATCAGGTGCAATTAGGTCCAACCAACAACAATGTGATAAAAACCAATAAGGTGCTTATCAGTGGGAGGCCGACGTGCATTAGTGGACCAACCACCTCAATCATACTCGGGCCTGCGGCGGCGTTCGTGTTACGCGTGCTTGCTATGACGTACGTTTGACGACCTCAGTGGCGCAGCGATCGAGAGTCAGCGGGCGAGAGGCAAGAGGTTGCGGGTTCGATTCCCGCCTCGGAACAAATTTGTGTACTATCTGCAGAAATTTGTTCCGTTGGTCTGGGTGTTTTCTATGTATAATAAAAAAATATCTATCTATGTATAGAATGTATTATATATATCAGTTATCTAGTACCCATAACACAAGCTTTGAGTAGCTTACTTTGGGGCTAGATAGTGCTGTGTGGATTGTCTAGCATTATTTATTTATTAATTTATTTACTTTTGTGTGATTTATTTGACTAAAAGACTTTAGCAATGCCCTCGTGTTTGTGCAATATAATTATTACACAAGATTGGAAATGTAACTGTGAAGTGTTTGTCGTGTAGTTGTAACACAGGCCAGTTGTTGAGTTAAGCGCTGGGAGAAAGTAGCGTATCTACAGATTTTACTTAGATATATGGGTGACAGTCGCCCCTGAAGCTTATCTTGTTTCGTGAATACAGTGTTAAGTTTACGTGGTACAAGTTTGTCAAATTAAATCAAATTCATAAAGTGATTGCAGATTATTTATTTATTTTATTTATGTACACAGGTATAAAGCTTAGGTTCTACTTACAGCTAAAGTAAGTACACACACCCTGTTGGGTGGGTATAGTCTGGTAATATGGTCAAAGTTTTCATTTAACTAGTTTTCATTAAACATATTTGACGACCGATGTGGCGCGGCGGGTGAAGATCCGCCTGCGGCGCAGGTTGCGGGTTCGATTCGAGCCTTGGGACAAATGATTGTACGATCTACAAATATTTGTTCCGGGTGTTCTGGTCGTTTCTTTGTATAATAAAAAATCTATCTATGTAATGTATTATATTATGTATATCAGTCATCTAGTACACATAAAACAAGCTCTGCTTAGCTTGGGCTAGATGATGTTGTGAAGATTGTCCAGCGTTTATTATTATTAATGTAAACCTTTTTCTTATAATTTATACCAAAACTATTAGCAATGCTAACGATTGACCAATTTATAGGAATTCTTGAATATCATAACATGTATGTATACTGCAAGCAATTGGCACACTCATCGTTACCTCTTAATTACCTACCTACCCTCGAAACATCTGCACGTAATTTTGAAAGTGTCACTCTCACTGTAATTTCTATTGTTACAGCGGTGGGCCCCACTGGGACAGATTTGAGCCGTGAAATCCAGAATCGTTGTTTTCGTGAAAAATACCTGCCCGCACTCAATCGGGTTTGCATATTTTTATGAGATTGTGGCACTGTTATGCATTTTCAACGCAATTGCGTTACCATCAGAGAATATGAGAATTTGCATTGTTTTGTTTGATGGAGCTTCAGTCTCATGCAGATTTTTTTCATTTTGACAAACACATTCTGATGATTTGATGTTTTTACTAACTATTATAAAAACCGAATTCATGAGTTGCATACTATACCTACTTTATAATCATGGCAACGAGAAAAAGAACCAATCAAATCTCAAGGAGTTATTTGCACAAGGAGTTTGTATATCGAGTATTCTTTTAACAAGGGACCCAGTACCCAGTATTTTGTGCGCAAAAAGGTTATATAGTATTGAGATAGAGGTCGAATATATTGGTGTGTTCGAAACTCAATAGTTTTTTTTTTTTTTTTTTTATTTATATTTATTTGTGGGACTTGGAGTCATTGCTGATTATGTCAGTCCCGTAATTTAACGAACTAACTACATACTTAAAATTAAATTATATATTATGAATTGAGGGACCTCTACAATGTTAACCTAACGGATACTGGTGTTATCCAAATAATTTTATCCGCTCCACTGAGTGATGCGGCTATTAAATTATTTAGGTTAATTTTATTTACCAAAATAGGTATTAAAATAATTATTCAATGTTTTCAGTGAACAGAATAAGCTTTTCACCACTCTCGCTCGAAAACGGTGACTTTGCTGCTGAATAACAGTGAACAAAAACGGGTTTTCCTCACATGGGGAATAAAGAGTATTATTCAAATTGTTGAAAAAAGTAATTTGAATTCAGAAAAATGAAACCATCGTTGAAAAAAAAATCGTAAGATCTTAAGGATAGCACATAGAATTTTTGTCTTCAAGGTTGTTGACGAAAATGAGTTTCTGACATTCAACCTCTTTCATAAATTACTAAATATTTTCTCACTAGTCGTGATGAAAAGTTGTATGTTTAACTTGAGGGCAAATATTTTTCGTTTCGTGCCTTTTAAATCAATCGCTACCTCAGCAGTCTTCTTTAGAGCCACTCGCTACGCTCGTGACTATATTCTAGACTGCTTCACTAGCTAGGGATTTAATATCGGCACGCTCAACAAAAAATCGTTTTACCCACTAAGTGAAAAAATAACTATTTTAGAGGGGGAATGATTTAGAAGTCATTTACCACTTACTTCCTCAGCACACATACATACGTCCTGAAACCTGCTGAAACGTGTCTTCCCCAAGCAAGGGTGTTTTGTCACCACGCTTGGCAGGCGGGATGGTGGTCCCAGTAGATGTGTTAAAAGTACACAGAAGGATGCTCCTGTCCTTCCTCCAATGAGTCTTATGGTTACCATAATCGGCTTCACCGTAACCTCACTGTAATGGTCCAGATTATGCTGGCTTATTCAATTTGCAAATATAGAAACTTTTAACACTTTCTGATATAACTTGTAACACCGAAAGAATAAAACCTTCTTATAGAGAATCTTGCATGAAAAAATAAAATATTCGAGTAAATCATAATAGTGCGGGTGTGAGCTTGAAGTTGATGGGATCAATTATCGATGATTTCATAAACAGATAGATTTTCGATTGTTGTTGTTCTTTAAGGTTTACATTTAAAATTTTCTAGTTTAATGCCACAATGGTTTGTAGTGTCTTGCAAGAACATCAATTTCAATAAGATTTAAATAAATTTCCGAACTTTACCGGAATGGGAAATGCAGACCAAGTATTGTTAACTGAACAGACTAGATAGAGTTTACGATTACTTTTTATTTAATAGAAGGTTCTAGAACGAAAACGATGGAAAGTTATCGATGGAATATTGACTTCCTTAGGACAGAGGGGAATGATAGAATGCTAGAAAAATAAAACAGAAATATTTGATAATCGAAGGATTTTGAATTTTAGGAACTCCGGAGAAGAAAATCTGATCGGGGAGTGTCAGTTGTCGTGGGGTTTTTGGCTAGGAAGGTCGAAGCGCTGATCGACTTTGGTATAAATTTTGATTGACTTTTTGCGCTCGGAAGCGAAGTAATGTAAATTCTATTTGATTTACTAGCTGCTGGGTCAACCTAACATGGCGAGCTCCAAGAAGGATGGAATTTTAGTGTTGTGTTCCTTCTGATCAACGAAGATTTCAGTCCATTGTGGAGCCAGCTATGTCTAGAGTTTGGGTGGGTGTAGGGCGTAGAGTCTTTGTTTAAATTCATGGGAATCTTAAATTCATTAGGAAGTAAATTCATCAACGAGCTAGAACCTCCCCTGTGCATAGGAAATCCAGAGTGGGAAACTCTGGTCGTGTGTTACAGCTTAGTAAGTAGCTGTAATGCATGCCCTCTTGTTAGGTAGACTGTCTAGGGCCTGGGTTACCTTTGGAGTGGGTCCAGCTCTGATTTTACCCTTGCATTGGGATCAGAGAACTCCCCGATGGTCAGACCCCGAGGTTCCGTGGAGGAACTTCAACTGACGCGTCGGTCTTGTCTATATATTTATCTATACGCTACCATACCTCTGTTAGGTCGCTCAGATGCACCCGGCTCGCGAGCCAGTATCTGAGGGCACGCACACTGTTATAGAATAGGACAAAATCGGGCCTTACAACCCCGTATTCCCTAGCAGTGATAGTTAGTGGGCTAGGCATTGCACTCCGCCAGTCCAACATTACACACCACGTGATTAAATGTAAATGTGAAGCGACGGGCTTCTAGTTGGGGTATACAGGGCTTAATAGCATAGGTAGAATAGGTAGGTACACTGTTTAGGGATGCTAGGCACAAAACCTGCGATTAGATTTTAGGATCCGGTAAAATAAATGTTAAATCTTTATATCTTTCCTGCGGAAAAAGCCTAAACATCTATCAAACAAGAGACCTTCACTTTTTTGAATGTTTATTGCTAGCTAGGTTACGCAAGCCACACTACTTAATCCTAACGTTCTTCGTTGTAGACGGATGGTGTTACATCCCAGAGCTGGCTAATCTAAATTCTTATTATGTTTATCAAGCACATCCAGTAGACCCTGGATTGTGTATTAAATTTAACAAGCAGACTTGGGAGACCATTTACGTTCCAAGTCTGTGGAATTGTCTTCCTGTTAAACGGTTCTTTGCAAGCGTCATCCCGATTGTGGAAGAACTGAGGGTTTATTATGTCTATTGATTAGATCTACGGTTAGCCTGGAATGTGGTTCCACCCCGTTTACAGAAGCATCAGCTTCTAGGTAGGTAGGTTGAGGTAGGATAGGTATAGGAGAGGTAGGTAGGTGTATTTGGGTCGCTTCAGACCATTCCCCGTAAAACTCTACTGAGTTAGCGTTTTTCAATCGCTTTGCACTTAAATGTCTGGTTACAACTGAGTACGGGCCAGGCGATAGTCTTCTACTTTCGACTGACCCCGAGGCGCTGAATATAATATTCTGAAAGGGGCACTTAATAGCAGATAGCTTTGATCTGGACCTGTGTGGACCAAAGCAAAGTTCTCTGGTAACCGCACAGTGGAGGCATTGTAACTAAAATCATAAAATGATCCAATTATTATCGTAATCTATACTTAAATCTACTTCTTCACCTAATTGTCTTTACCTTGAATGCCCGAGGATTGGATTATATTCTTACTACGTAATTTAAGTTGTTTCAGAGAGAGAAATTTAGATTTAACCGACTGTGAAAAAGGAGAGTTATGTTGTATCAGAATTTAAGAATTGATAATTTTTAGGTAAATCAAAGGCTTAGCCATTTGTCTGAAGTTCCTAAAAGAATCTGAGTTACTACTATACGACGTACGGGTCCTTCCGCTTGCTAGATGATCATTGGCCACTTTAAATCATAATTTTATTACAAAAGTTACAGTAAAATATACAAATCTAACGATAATAATCAATATTGGACAGGTAGGGTATGTTACGATGGTTTGGAGTGTTACATCACCTCAATAGCCTATAATTGTGCACAGCGGGATGCATGGCTCCCCCTGATAAGTGCCTTACTGACTTTTATCCAATGGGGAGTTTTGCCCATAATCCCCATCTGGGCATGCGGGTTGGGGATCGCATTTCGGTGGTAGAATTGTCCTGCAAAGGGCGCTGCTGCCCGCCCTCGGTGGATCTCCCTTAGTAGCCTCTTACGACACCTGCGGGAAGATTTGTGTTGGTGCAAATTCTAAGCCGGCACCACACACCATGAATTCTTGATACCAAGATGGCTTATGCTTATATTCTTGATTTTCATAGGCAACTTTTAATCCCGGAAAAATTCAGAGTTCCCGTGGGATGACTAAATAATTCAAATTATGTTTATAAACGCGAATAACACCGAGGGCGCAGCTAGTAAAATATATTTTTATTTTTATATTTGATAGATTTCATAGTACTTAATAGATTTGGTTCCTTCGTTCAATAAAATCCTCGTGCCGCGTACTACCACTAACGTACTTTTACCAATATATAGTTTCTCGAGAATGATACTCAGTATATTAATGTACAAAAAGAGTTGAACAAAGGTTCCAGTACGCACTTACACAATGTTACTAGCAACTATGTAGATTATTTAATTGACTATCGCCCATAATACCTGTAACGAATGCCTAATGTATTTTTTCATATAATTTCTATGTCCATTTGACAAGTCATAGCCTGCACAAATAAATTTTCTATACCAACTTTTCATGTGTTTCACCTTTGAATTCTATTCTATTCTTTTGCCCCTACCATCTACCTACTATTTTTGTTTTTAACATAGTACGAATTCACTCGAATCTCGTCTTTAATATTCAAATCCCTTTCAGGCTCTGTTTCTGCTTTGTGCCAACCACAACGCAGTTCTAACACGTATTACCTAGTTCAGTATTCCACTTTGCGTAATTGTATACTAGTGCTGTTTCATGATGGAGGGAGGGGAGGCCTTTGTCAGGATTTATGTCCAGAGGCCTGATTTAATTTACAAATACATATATATATATACACAAATGTTTTTTATTTCGTTCACAAAGTTCATAATTAATTATCCTATATAATATATTGAAGCCTCCTTTTGAGTATATAATACTTGTCTGATGACCTCGTGGCGCAGCGGGCGAAGGTCTGCCTGCGACGCAGGAGGTTGCGGGTTCGATTCCGCCTCGGGACAAATGTTTGTACAATGTGCAGACATTTGTCCAGGGCGTTCTGGATGTTTTCTCTGTATAATAAAAACATCTTTCTATGTAGTGTATTGTATTAAGTATATCAGTTATCTAGTACCCATAACACAAGCTCTGCTTATATTGGGGCTAGATAATGCTGTGTGAATTGTTCGTTCAGCATTAATTATTTAATTATATTTTATTATTTGTGCTTGGAGGTTCCGCTCTTCCTAAGTTACATTCACCAGAATTTAACAGAAACTTTATCAATAAAATATTTTGGTCAATATAATAGAGTTTAAAAAAATTATGAATATGTAATAAAATTTGAGGGTAGATAAAAGCACAGTTTAATGAAATGAAATGGTTGAGTTGTATTGTTTAAGTGCTCAAAGTTGTGTAGTCCAAGTTAATTTAATAAAATTAACTAGAAATTTTTCACACGGCATTATCTGGCCCCAAAGTTGTAGGGTAATAGGTACCATGAGTCATATTCAGCTTGTTATTTGGGTAGGCACCATTATTATGAGTTTTGTGGTAGGTTCCTAACCGTAACATAAGCTCTACTTATTTTGGCCCTAGATGATGCTGTGTGAAAAATGACTGATTTAAATACCTGTTTCATAATTATTATTATTTTATTCACCAATAACTTCTGCGAGTTTATTTTCCTGATTCATTTTTTATTGTTGCTTATTAAGTAAATCCAGGGTTAGAACAACATCGATGAAAATTTTCAGCCCCGATAATTCAGTAGTTTCGACGTAAATAGGTAACAAACATCCAATATTTCGTAGGTATTTTTAGTATTTGAGTGAAGATTGGATAATAGTTGATTTAGGAAAGAGCTGCAGGTGTTAAGAATGAAAAAAATATTAATATAGTGATTATTGATATATATGTGATTATAATAGTGATTATTTGTTACTAACCTTAATTTTAAGTTTTTTCTATAATATTATTACTAACAAAAGATGCATCTTGTTATTCGGAATAACATAATATTTTTATGTTATTTTATTTATTTATTAATTTAACCCTAGCTCACTAACCTTAATTTCGAGTAACGTTATCACTAACCATTCGTAAATTTTACGACGACTTAAAACATCAATATTTTGTTATTCAGTTTTTATTAATGAGACAGAACAACCATAATTAGAACGTTTAGCCTTCTCTGAGTAAAACTTAAGGGTCTATTTCGAAAATAACTTATAAGAATAGTAAGTAGACCCATAAACAATATGCTCCCTGAAAATCGCTTGTTTGCTGCCTTACAGAAGTTCAAGTTCTTATTTTTTTTTTGTAGGATATTAACTGCAAGTTTTAAAAGTTCTGGGAACACCTTGAATGGCTTACCTGAAAACCATAAATATTCATGATTCCGCCGATGATTTGGCTTCATATTTGTGTGCAAAGTTACAGTCTGAATTTTTTATTACTCGTTATCTCTCGATTCAACATATGTGCATCCGCAATAAGTGACTCCAGGTCTCTAATAATACAATTTAGGAAGGTATTAGAAACGGGTGGGGTGGCAAAGGTCGGGAACATACCGAAACACTAAATGCTCCAGGTACGCCTCGTCATTTTTACGAATGGTTAGTGATCTAGGGTTAAAAGGTCCTAACACGGCGGCTCGACATCGATAGTCGTAGAAAAGACCCATTTTTTCTTTTTCTCACTTGTCATGTAAATACTCTAAGAAACGGTGGACCTAGTCTATATCCCACTTCGTGACATAGGGATGATAAATAAAACAACAGCCAATCCAATCACAAGGATTAGCGAGGTCATCTGATTGGCTTAACAGTTTTTTTTACTTTATACATGAGAAGAGAAGCCGTAGGTTTGGGAAATCTGAATTTTTGTTACCTGGGATCTCTAAAACTACTGAACAGATCAAGATGAAATTTGACGTACATCTAGAGCGAAGCCCAACTTAGATAATAGGCTACTCATTATACCGAAAATACGCATGCAAAACCGCGGGAAAACGCTAGTTTTTCATAAAAGAAAGGTTAAAATTTATTGTCTAGCCTACACGCTAAGCTCTTATCTATGATATCAAGTACCTACCGGTAAAAAACCTTTAAGTTATATTTGGATCAAGTTTCCTCCAAATAAATATGAAATCTAAATCACAAACACAAAGCTCAGTTTACAATAAACACCATTTCGGCTGCATAGGCAAAGGAAACCGCATTTGCAATGGAAATCCTGCAACATTTTCTAAACAGGCAGGAATGTCTGCTTTTACGACCGCTACTATGGATTCTAACGATTATTGAATCGAGAATGATTTCTAGAACAGTTTTAACGGTACGTGATAGTTGCGTTTAGTTTTCGAATTCCTTGAATTTAGAATTTCAAATCTGAAGTTGGGACGTGATGTCTGATGTTGAAATCGTATTTGAATTTCGAATATTCGCTTTGTTCCATTGTACTCGTATTTGACGCTACACAGAAAACAATAGGAGTTGGTATCTCATCAATCCTTGATTCCAGCAAAAATCATTCCCTATTTAAAAGCAGCAAAAAAATGGTGAAAAACCTAATTTTATTATTTTCAATTTGTACAACGGTACACTTACAATGTGGCGAGGGTTATTGATTGATATTCCAGATAAATAGGCTATTTGGATGTCTGTTTGACATAATTTCTGTGCGGCTGCATAAGAACTCAATGGATTGTGAAATTGTCTGAGTAAATAAATTCAATTAATAATAAATCATTAATAAGACAGTAGGTAATTTTTTAACAACTCCGCAACGCTCCATTTTAGTAGAAGCCGGTACTTCGAAAAGCTTGCAGGGTTTAAGTAGGGGACAAAACTTTCGAGCACTCTTCTTGTATTTAAATAAATAAGTAGGGGTCGACTAGTAGGGGTTGCGTCCAGACACTACCTACTTACCACCTGCACCGGCTGTGCTGTTCTTTGTCGACCACAATATTTTGTTTCTCTGTTTGTAAGTTTGTCTGGGCTTTATGGGAAATTGGCTCAGCGAGTTCCGATTAAGGGGAGAGGAGGGATTGGAAGAGGAGTAGCAATCCAGATAAAAGGGATTTATTAGGTAATAACGTATCCTTGGTAGAAATTACTAAGAGACAAAGTAAGGATACAACTCGCCCGAATTTAAAATCTTTACATTTGGACGAAATGTGCCCCAATATTTACACAGAAGTACACTTAAAACTATTTTTTTTTCGTGTGTAGACGTTCGTTTAACCACAATCTGACCTAATCGTAATTGACGATGAAGCCGACGATGTATCACGCAGTTCTAGAAGATACCTATTCACTCTTGTCCTGAAAAGACGCATTTTGTAATTGGTCGGACTAAAATAAAGAGTAAATTTTACTACCTTTGGGTAGGTTAGGCTTAGCTTAGGGGTTTAAAAATATAAATAACCATTTTCTCTTTGATTGGCCATAAGATATGCGTGAATCAATTTCGTAATCAGCAAAATAAAGGTCAAATACATTAAATTCTTTGAACCATTCAAGAACTCGTATCAAAGCAATGACTTTGCTTTTACCCAAAACGATAAGTATTTGAAACTCCTAGCTGTTCTGTTAACTTCATAAAAGCGAAATGTGTAGAGTACCATCACTCAAAACTTTTGAGGTATTTTCAACAGGCATTGAAGGCATTTGCGTGCTTTTAGTTAGGACACTCATTGGTGGGAGGTGAAAAGGTTACCTACATTAATTAATTTATATTAGTGTGAAAATGACGTCATTTTTTTTTATGGTTTTGATGGTGCACCGTAAACGCATTTTTCTGGACCGTCAGTGAAACATAAAGATGCGTGAAAATTTCATCAAAGCAAATTCATTGGATGACCAGCCTGGCCTCATTAACGCATGTGCCAAACAAATTTATTATTTAAATTAATATCTATTATGAATCTTTGGGTTACCTATCATAATCAATAAACGAATTTTAAGTTATACTTCAATTATTTTACTGACAGCTGATAAATATTTAGTTTTGCTGCCACGCCTGTTTGAAAGCCGAAAGTAGAAATAAACTAGAAGAACCTACCTGCTACGGTTTCAAAAACTGAAAGATGACATATCTTTTCAATACCAAACGTATAACGTGAATCGTTGCAAATGAGTTTTACTTTATCTCATCTGTTTTCGGATTCTTTGAGCCCGGCTTGACGCCCAAAGCTGTTCTCACAACGAAAATGGAAAAAGTTTGATTGTGAAGAATCTTTTTTGTCACTCCATGATTTGGACATTTTTATTTTGGACACCTACTTGCTTTTTTGCGAGTGTCTATTGTCGAATAATTCTCGAAGTTTCTCTTCTGTTTTGTCGCCTTATTTCGGTAAATAAGTTCCTGTTTTGTAAGTAGGGTGGAAAAATGTGCCGATTCTACTTACCCACTTTTTCATGTTTTCTTCCTAATTTTGATGAATTCTTAAAAAATATTAAGTGCTTTGTTTAATAATAAGCTGCGACGAAAAGACCCAGTGGCATCGACATAAGGGAACCACTTTATTAAACCTTACATTATGTTTGTAAGAAAAACAAACGCAAGTGCACATTTTTGCATGAATAAACAAAAGATTTGAAATATTGAATTCGTCACACAACTTATCGGATCGGCAATAAAAACAATGACAACTGATAAGGAAAATATCTCAAAGACAATTTAAGCATTTGTACCTACGTTTAGATTTCAAATTAAATCTACTAAGATTTAACACACACCTATCCTATATTTATACCTATAAAAAATGCCATTTTCATAACAACTGAAAAACACATCAAAAATTCCGATTTCCAAACTGGAAATCCCGAGCCAAAACTAATCCAGCAGAATGAGGGCGATGCACAAAGGGCCTGCAATGCGCGCTTGGCTTTGACACCACACTAATTGAGGACAACAGACGTGTGTGCAACACAAGCCTCGTTGGTCTCTTCTGTGCACCTTACTTTATTTCTCACTCTGCACACCTGTCTTTTTGGGTCGGCTGCTTTTGGTTTACTTTTCGAGAGGTTATCGTCGTCAGTCGAATTTCAGTTCATCATCAGATGGGAATTATATTTTGATGACGTCGGAAGCGCGAAGAGGTCCGCTTGCAACGCAGCAAATGTACGATTTGAAGTCCCGGGTGTTCTGAGTGTTTTGTTTACTATGTATCATAAAAATATATCTTTGTGTATTAAGTATATCAGTTATCTAGTAACCATAACAAAATCTCTGATTAGTTTGGGGTCACCAGTGTGGATCATCCAGCATTATTTTAGCTACTTTGTTTGTCCACCACTTATTCTTTTTAATATTCTTTTATACTATTTGTGAAAACTTTTAATTGGCCGTCCTTATTTTTATGCTTAAATTTTGTTAATTTTTAGCCGTAAGTTTTTCTAAAACAAATTATTTTTTAATTAGTTAAGGAGAGAGAGACAGAGACAGAAAAGGAGGTTTTGTCATCATTATGATCACGGTATCTATGAAAAATGATTTGGATGGCGTCAGCGTCAATGTGGCTTGGAGTCGAGCAAATAGTATCGCGATTCTCTCATATTGACTTAAGTACCTACTTTACGTCTAGATAACTTACTTTCTTACTCTTGCGGCTCAGCGACAAAAAGTGAAACATGTCTCAAAAGTGAATCTTCTCCAGGCATCTCTGTTCTTAGCTGTGTCTCGCCAGCTTATCAAGATTACTTTTTCAATTCATTAAAATTGTGTTTTTCTTATAAAATTCCTTTCTTGTATTATTTTTATATCTTGAAAATCTTATTAATTGGTTGAGCAGGATCAATCTTCAGGGCTTCTGCCCTTCTCGATGCACTGTTCCATTACAAACCATTTTAAACAAATTTCCTCAAAAAATCTCATTATAAAAATAAATTTCCGTCCAAACGGCTTTCTTAATTGCATTAGGGCTAGTAAATCAGAAGCATCTTTGTATTTACGGGCTCAGCTGGCGAGATAAATCTTTTGACTTTAATATCTGGCTTTTGTAGAGCAGAACTCGAATTGAATTGAGGGAAAAAGTTGTATTTTGGTGTTCAAAAATTATTTGAGGCCTTCTTTTCGCTTAGGTTATAATTTACAGATTATTCTTATTCAAAAATTATTGCGCAATTCATTGATTAGTGATCCTATTCATTTTTTTTGGGATATCAAAAACTTAAGCTTATTTTTATTTACCTGATAATTTCTCATTTTTGCATGTTGTAGCTGTGAGCCTGATCCATCGCCTGAAAACTTAAGCTTTATTAAAAAAATATTTTAGGCCTGCTTCCTTTTGTTTAGGTTATAATTCACAGATTATTTTGAAACATAAATTATTGCACAATTCATTGATTAGTGATACGATTCATTTGTTTTTGGAGATCAATAAGCTTATTTTAATTTACCTGTTAATTTCTCATTTTTGCATGAGCCTGAACATTGTAGACTAGAGATACTATACATTGACATAAGACTAATGTACACTTTACCACCTAATGCGTTTCGTTCATTCAATCATACGTACATCTTGTGTTTGTCATAGAGATACCCGAGAAGTAGACATTTGGGGTTGAAATTCCGTCCTAGGATAACTATAGGATTTAGTTAGGTTTGGGTGTATAGTTATACAGCAATAAATTTATTTATCATTTATCATAATTAGAATGATCATCATAATTTTTACAGTATGATGATCATTCTAATATCACAAAGACGAAATTTTTTCTAGAGATGTGAGTTTGTAAGAAGACATAGCCAAAACTAGGTGGAGGTCACGAATTCCTGATCTAGAATCCGTGCAAATTTCAGTCCGTATTAAAAATAGTTCTTCGTATGTATGTATTTTTCTTAGACACACTTTTTAATGCTGTGTCTAAATACGTATGTATTTTTCTTAGACACACTTTTTAATGCTGTGTCTAAATACATTCATTACTACATTCGCTGTGTGGTGCCGGCTTAGAATTTGCAGAACCCCAACTCTTCCCGCGGGTGTCGTAAGAGGCGACTAAGGGATAAGGGATATCCACCGGGGCGGGCAGCAGTGCCCCCTGCAGAACAATTCTACCACCGAACTGCGATCCTCAACCCGCATGCCCGGCGTGGGGATTATGGACACTACCCCCCGTGTGATAATAAATCCAATAAGGCGCTTATCAGGGGGAGGCCTGCGTCCAGCAGTGGACCAATACAGGCTGTTGAGGTTGAGGTTGAGGAATTGAGTAGGTTTCAATTTTGAGTTAATAAGTAAAGAAAAGTTTTTGTATCAGCAAAATCACCAATATGTTTAGAAATTAGATAAACAACGTTATTGGTAACTCACTGACACTATGTTAACTGCAGGTTCTGCCCACCATCATGAACACGTACGTGAAGACGCTAGGTCTCAATTCTTAAAATTGGTGGAAAGGGAATGATATTAGTGTGTACCCCCCTCCATTCAAAAATCGTTCATTATAGGGGTTTTTTAAACTAAACCTGTTAACGGCTCTGCCCTGAATTATCAGTGGGTGTGTGTGTGTTCGGCTGTCTCCCAGGCAGGCTAATGCCACTTAAATAAATCTTTCGTAGATGTAAATAGGCCAATGATGATGATGTGGATTTAAGTAAGAGTGAGAGATCGGTATTTATAATAAATTAGGTTTTGGACATTATTTTGCATGCAAGTCGATTTACAAAAAAAATAAGAATTAAGACCTGGCGTCTTCACTATCGTGTTCGTGGTGTTGGGCTGAACCTGTAGTTTAGGCAGTGTCAGTGAATTACCAATAACCCTGTATAGAACTATCTGAAGAGCATCTCTTTGTAACGACGAGACACGCGACAACGAGAGAGAATCTGTTTCCCATGATTCCTCGTTATGTAGTGGGCACCGTGCATCTCCGTACAGACCTGATTGAAAGGAAACAGCCTTCAAATCGATGCCATTGATTCAGCGAACATAAACGCCCACGTCTGGTAATTGCCTACGGATTGATAATACAAAGACAAAGGAAACAGTGACTATACCTGTATACGAGCTATATTGTAAACTAGATAGGAAGATCCGTAATATTTCATCATCATCATCATCAGCCTATATTTATCCACAGCTGGACATAGGCCTCCCCTAATGAACGCCATAGCGCCCTGTCTTCAGCTTGCAGCAGCATCGCCTACAGTCTTTCGCAGGTCGTCATCCCACCTGGCCGGAGGGCGTCCACTTTCGCCGAGTCGCGGTCTCCACTCAAGAACACGTTTATCCCAGCGGTTGTCGGTTCTTAACACTTCAGCTTGCTAATATTTATTTCTTGTCACAACACACAAAAACAACCTACTAAGCAAAATACCGAATACTAAATATAATTCGAAGAATTCGACGACCTCTGTGGCGCGACGGGCGAATGTCCGCCTGCGACGCAGGAGGTTGCGGGTTCGATTCCCGCCTCGAGACAAATTTTTGTACAATCTGCATATATTTGTTCCGAGTGTTCTGGAGGTTTTCTTCGTTTAGTAAAAAAAATTCTATCTATGTAGTGTATTATATTAAGTTCAGTCATCGAGTACGCATAACACAAGCTGTGCTTCTGAGTTTCTTGCCAGCAGCTTAGCTTCGGGTCAGATAATGATGTGTGAATTGTCCAGCATATTTTTTTTTATTTAGCATTGCCATTCAACGTGTAATGCTGCCAGCATACTGGGAACTGCACTTTTTGGTGACGACTTACTTTTAAGAAAATTAATATAAGTGTTATATATTAATATTAATGTATTTATATTAATGTAATTTGTAAATGATATTGATACGTACGTAGGAAGTCGTTTTTATTGATGTTCTTTTATATGTGACTAGTTTTTGCTCGTGGCTTCGTACAAGTTTTTTCGATAATTATAATAAAGTAGCCTATTATCTAAGTTAACCCTTGCTCTAAACGTACGCCAAATTTCATCTTGATCTGTTCAGTAGTTTTGGAGATCCTAGGTAACAAGAATTCAGATTTCACATTTCGGCTTCATAATATTAGTACGATAGTAGGTTAAGATTATTTTCATATATGCTGTGATAGCCGAATACCTATTTTTTATAAAAAAAAAATGAGATATGCTGGAAAGTGGGGTAGTTAGGTACCTACTTCCTACCTGACCTCGAGAATAATGAAAGTTCTGAAGCTAGTCAATCATCCGTTGTCAAATGATTGATAGCCAAATGATACAAAAAAAATTACTTCGAATAATTTATATTACAAGATGTCAACAGAGAACTTTGATTCGTCCGTGTCCCTTTTCATTAGTCTAGTTTAGTTTACAAACTGATATGAATAAAACATGATACAGGGCTAATCGTAAACGTTAGTTAGCCTATTTTAGGAAAATAAATACCTACCTAGTCATATTAGATATTATTTAAATTACTGTATGCGTATATTCGCTGTGTGGTGCTGGCTTACACTGAAAAAAATATAGTCCAACTAAGACGCAATTTACCTTAGTTGGCGTCGAAATAGTTGGAATGATAAATATCTCATTCAATACAAACAAGAATGCATGGTAGCTGCAACATATCGAATTTCTTTAAAACAAAAAAAAGGCACATCATTGACATATATGCTCTAAGTCAAAATAAATATTCACTTTGTCATTATTAAACATTTATTTGCACGGGGTTAGCAAATAAATGTTTAATAGTTGTTTTTAATCTCTGAATTAAATTAAATAACTACACTTTTAAAGTGATAAATTATTATATAATTTAATTAATAATTTAATTTAATATATAATAAGTTATAAATTATAAGGCCAATTCATTACTTGGTAGAAGGAGCTATTACGATTTAACTAAGTTCTCATAGTCACAGAAGACAAGATCTTATCAGGCTCATGTGGATTCATGAAGCGTGATCATCAGATCACGTTGATGTGATCACACATTAGACAAGATCTTAATCAATGTAAACATTTTTTTTTTCAGTATAGTATTGCACCACACCAACTCTTCCCGCGGGTGTCGTAAAGTGCGACTAAGGGACACCTACCGGGGCAGGCAGCAGCGCCCCTTGCAGAACATTTCAACCACCGAACTGCGATATCCAGCCTGCATGCCCAGCGTTTGAATTATGAGCACTACCCCCCGTGAGATAAAAGCCAATAAGGCGCTTATCAGCGGAGGCCTGCGTCCAGCAGTGGACCAATATGGACTGTTGAGGTTGAGGAAGTTGAAATAACATAATTTTGTACTCCTTTCTTCTCAAATACATATATTCCGATAAAACTAATCACGGCTTCTAGTAATTTTCACTGATGACATCTCTAAATCCAAATGCTTTCTGTGACCTGGCCTGGCCGGTTTCCGATTCCTCTAGATCCCTTTATTTGTTCTGTAATGCTATTCGTTATCTTTTCCGTAGATAACAGATTTTATCAGATGCTTCTTTAGACTGTACGAGATGACCTTTACTGACTTTCATTGTAGTTTCACACACTTAAACACTGTCATACAATTCAATCATCGTTTATTGAGTCTCGCCTATACTTTTATAATAATTAACACAGATCGTTTGTCGACATTCTTGATTTTCACATTAGCGTCGTCTGGGGAGTGTTTAATCACTAACTTCCCAAAAACTCCTAATATTGATAGCATTGCCAACTCTAAAAGACGTCACACACAGAAACCGTGGTCGGGCCGGAGGCGAAGGCGTGCGAGTTGTAATGTGTGAATTTATATGAGAGACTACAAATACACCGCCGGGCGGCGTGTGTGTAGTCTCTCATATAAATTCGTATGATACAACCCGCACGCCTTCGCCTCCGGCCCGGCCACGGTTTCTGTGTGTGGCGGCTTTAATTGTTATAAAATTTGATCAGCTTACACTACTGACCGTAATGAATTTCGTAACTAATAAGACCCAACCAGCTTCTGCTTTCCCAACGTTTACAATTAACCCAACGAGGAGGGTTACAACAATATTAACGAGTTGTTTACAAGAAGGGTTGCAAGGGTGGTCAGCGCAAACCTAAGGGGTCTGCAGCCAGATTTGTTTGTGTCCAGTGAATGTATGTCTTTGTAGACTGATGCTATCGCCTAAACTGTGTTGACTTTTGTATCTACGTTCTGTTTTAGAAATGTTCTGTAATAAACCCATAGATAGTTTCAACTTGAAGCTTGAGGACATTTCGTATTGTATATTTTTAACCCCCGACGCAAAAAGAGAGGGGTGTCATAAGTTTAACGTGTCAGTCTGTGTATCTGTCTATGGTATCGTAGCTCCCAAACGGATGAACTTTAGCCGATTTTCGTTTAGTTTTTTTGTGTCATAGATAATTTTATCCCGAGTGTTCTTAGCCATGTTTCACGAAAATCTGTTTTTAAATTTTCTAATTGTTCTAGTTGTGTCTGTGTTTGTGCGTTACTACGTATTGAAAGCCGAAATTAAGCATAGATATTTTAAATTTGAACTACTTTTACCAACGAAGCTGCGATAAAATTTATTTATTAGAGACAGAATTTACTCTAACAAGAGAGACGTATCCAATTGTTAGGGACTGGTGCTTAAAAATGTCGATATAAATAACGAAAAGATAAAGTCCGTAATCGTCACATTTAGAATACAATAAAGCTCATTTTTCACAACACATTTACAAGTCAAGGGGCTAGTCAACTATTTAATAACAGGCAAAACAATATTCAACCCTAAAGCCAGTACAATAAATCATCGTCATCCACTCAATTTACCGTCAGTCCCTGGATCCCATAAGCCACACTCATTTTTACGGGTGCCATAGAACGTGAAATGAACTGCCAGCCTAGGTGTCGCTGTCATTAATCATGCCCCACGCTGTTTCTATTCTGGAGATTGGTATCTCTATTACACTGGGCTGTGTCCGCGACTTCGCTCATGTGCTCATAAAACCAGGGTGCTTACTCGGAAAACGAAAATCGATGTTTCTAATTCGTTTTCGTGCAAAAGCTACTTTTATGTGTGTTCGTGCCTAATTTTAAAGTATATAGTTGTATAGCCTCCCTTCTCCCCGTACGTCAACGTTGTTACAAAACATTACAAGCCATATTGGAAAGAAGTATGCGTCTTTAATTTCTTTCCACACCTCAATATCACAGCAACTCAGGCGTTCAGTCAAAATTATAATTAATAAATTGCCTTATACCTAAGAGGCACCAATGTCACTTAATTGCATTTGCACGAAAACGAATAAGAAACTGCGATATTATTTGATTTCTTAGAAATTATCCTGAGTGTGGGGTTACGCACTATAATAAAGAAACCTCAGGTGCGGTAAAGTTAATAACATTACATTACAATAAGCCTGGTGTGTCCCACTGCTTGCCAAGGGCTTCCCCCTGGTCCCTCCACGGACCTGGTCATCTCAGTCCTGAGCCAGCTTGGGTGCAGCTTCGTAATAGGCGCCCAATTCGTCACGCCATAGCTTCCTTGGTCTACGGCTCGCAATGAGACTCTACTAGGATGACTAACTAGGTGGTTATCTTGGCCCACAGGGCATGTCGCAGACATGACCAGCCTAGCTCTGTTTAAGCTAGAGTACAGAATAAAGAAAAAGCTAAAAATAGAGCTACAGAATAAAGAAAAAGATAGAAAGTATTATTTTATACTCAATCATCTTGTTTTCATAGTCTTTGATGATTTGTGATTTGGTTTATCTTGGTTTTAGAGACTTAGAAGCAAATTATTCTGGCTTTTAGTTTTGTGGACCCTACTTAAGTATAAGATCCTTACGTTATCTGAAAGCTCGTATTTATGGAAAGATCCCATTTAAATAAGCAGACGTTATTACGTGAGATAGACAACTATTACCATAACTCGTAGCCTAGTATAGTGAAGGGCGGTTTGTCGATTTTATATCGATGAGTTTGCAAAACCTAGCCATTATCTATGACTTGGTTTTGACGTTGATGGAAAAAAACTTAGCAAAAACTGGTAATAATAACAGAAAACAATATGGCAACAGCAAGATAATCTTTAATAACAAGAACAAAACTAAAATGTTAAAAAAACCCCCTACAGATTTTCATGAAACATGGCTAAGAACAGTCAGGATAAAATTATCTATGACAGAAAAAAAATAAACGTAAATCGGTTCATCCGTTTGGTAGCTACGATACCACAGACACACAGATACACAGACAGACACGTTAAACTTATAACACCTTTTTCTTTTTGCGTCGGGGGTTATAAAGAAAAATGCAGAACACAAAAACAACGCATAATTGTTGTAAAGGATTTTTTTGAAGAATTCAGATAGGTAAAAAGCTATAAATATCATTAAATACCATCGTTAAGATAAATTTAAGATACATATAAAACCGTTTTGAGGTACGCACACGCACAGCTCGAACCATTTTTGTTTCGAATTTTAGTACGAAAACAGATAAGAGACGAATTCAATGATGAATGAAAGCTGCCAAAATAAAATATTGTGTCTGGAGGCAAGTTTAAGGCTTGGTAGGCCAGCAGAAGCCGCATTTTTGTGATTCTTAAAATCATCTGAGACTTAGAAAATAGTGATTAAAATTCTGAAATAAAGATATATATTACTTAAGGATCTAGTCTAGTCAATGTCGCATTCAGTTACAAGATCTAATGAACTTCACTCAAAAATAAAATCCCAAAGTTACCCCTTTTCCTAACGTTTTTTCAACACTATGACTAGCGAACTACTGATATCACACTTTTTTTTGTACTTAACTAAGGACACTTAATATTTGTAAACAAATTAGCAGAGTTTGACTTGATAAAATGATTTTATTAATCACCATGTTTAAATAACTACAAAAAACACGAGCGCGGAGGCTTGGCAGGCGCGCGTTTTCCCTTACGCCTACTGCTGCAGGAATACCTGGCAAGTGGATGTATGCTGTGCTGATGTTATCACATAATAACCTCGGAAAATCGAATAAGTATCAAAAGTAATAAACCTAGCCATTATCCATCACTACCGCGTAACAGAAGCCAAACTAGTCACCCTGACGGTAAGTGGGATAACATAAAATTACGGCCCCACCTGCTGGCGGACAGGATAAGCGATATAGAGGGCCCACTAACGGATTATGGGAGGTAATAGAGAATTATATGGCGAGGCGTGGACTAGATGATATTTCATGTATAGGTTTTGGAAGCTCTGGCAGGTTTGGTTTTGAGTTGACACGCTTGGTAGATGATGCAAGGTGACTATGGAAATTTTTAACGGTTAAACTCATGATTAAAATAATGTATTATTTAGTATTACTCATAAGAAAGACGACTGTATCTTACAAATAGGATAGGAAGAGCCATAGTTTATGAAGATGTGTTGAGAGAGAGAGAGAGAAATAATTTATTTTACCCAAAACAAAACACATTAGCACGCACACACGAGTCTTCGTACAAGTATATATTTTAGGCAGAAGACAACAACACAAAAACTTATATTTACAGAGATAGGTAATGGTCAAGGGTAAAATCAGTTCCTGTCTCAGCATGATGCAGTATTTAAGCATTTGCCCAATACTGCGCTGGTTTTCAGGCAGGGCCCTTGAGAAGTGACGTGTGAGAAGATAATTCTGTGAGAACTAATCTGCTTAGTATTGTCTTTAAACATGTTGTTGTGTTACGTTAAAATTATTAAAAAGAAACGGGCTGCGTACAATTTTGTAACATTCTCTAATCGATTTTGAATCTTTAATTTTTCTATTATATTGTTAAGTCATTTATGTTTTTATTTATTTACTCAGTCTGATTTAAGTCAGGCTGAGTAAAAAGATCGAAACAAAAATCCGGTTTATACGTGTTACAAAATCTTGTTTAAGTCTGGTGTGAACACGGTGTGATGCATCACATCGTGTTCACACCATACTTTTGGTAGGGAAAATTTGAATACAAATGTAATGGTGCACCATTACATATGTTTTAAAATTTTCCTTCCATCCCGATATGCAAGATAATTTAGAGCCATTTGTTTCGCTTACAGCAACGTCAGATGTCGATTGTGACGCAGAGAGGCAGAAGCTCCAGGCCACATCGTCCGGGCATACAAAATCAGTATAATCTGAATACTTGCACAAATTAATGTGAGCAATCGAACCCCCGCCAGCGATGGAATCCAAAATTCATGCGATATGAGGCCTGCGCTCGCAAATTTACCAATTCGAATATAACGAACTTGGGTAATTCTTGTTTGTGATAACGAATTTGATCCCAAGACTTTTAAAGCCTCCAAAATTCCATAATCAGAACAAGAGGGTGGGTCTATTTGGTGTTAGTAACGAGACGTGATCGTCACGTCTCCTTTTGGTATGGTATTTGCGGAATTCCATATTCACACGATAGAAGCGCTGCTGTACGAAATTGTATGGACATGGAATTCCCCTTCAGAAAACATTCTTAGCAGACACGTACAAAGATCGTTGTGCAGTCGTCTTGGACGAAAGCTTCCTGAATGAGCGTTATCATTCTCTATTATAGTAAGTCTTCAATTAATAATAATAAATACATATAAAATTTATTTTCTCTTACAATAGGTTTGATACAGCTTATAACTAAAATGGAACACTTATCAGCGGAGCAACTGAAAATTTACCGATTTAAGCTTCTCCCGTCAGCCATGGAAACTGTGAACTTCAGAACTAGTGTGTTAAAAAAGTAAGTACTTTGTTCTCGCGGCTTACAACTTACAACTGAATTCGATAAAAGCCTTCTATAGCTTTACATAACGGCCTGTTGTGGCAAATATTATGTGTCATTTGCATTAATCAACCACAATAATTTGGCCTTTTTTAAAAAACGATAAACCGACTTCAAATTCTTCTAGTGGCGACATCTAGTTAAAATTCGAGTCTTATTTAGTTTGATGACACATCGAGGTATACCAATCCAATAAAAAAAGAATGATCAAAATCTGATTACTCTGTAAAAAGTTATTCGTGGTCAAACATTACAACCAGTGAGTGAACAATCAATCATCCCTTGTTTTACTACCTTTTTTTTTTGGGTTGGTTAAATTTTAATGGGACCTCTTTCGATGTACCCTTTAAAAGCAATATCTATAAAATATATATATAATATATATAAAAGAATTATCGAAATCTGATTACTCTGTAAAAAGTTATACGTGGTAATACATAAACAAAAATATACGCGTCAACTTGAGATCCTTCTCCGTTTTTCGTCGGTTGAAAGCTGTGTCTGTCGAAACCATTTAAAGGAAAATTCTAATTACCCTGAGTGTAGTGAGGTACCTACCGCCCACAGCTCCCAGCATAGATCTCTGTATTTTCAACAGCTGTGTCTTTTTCACCAACTCAATACAACAGCGGGTTGAGACAAATCTGTGCCCAGTTAACCAACAACACTCTGTACAAAAGTGGGTGGTGTGATTGTGACGAAATCCATGTCTATTGCACCAACAACAACAGAAGTGCTGGTCGAGACCGTTTAGGGCCTACAGTGGGTATAAACAACGCAGGTTAAACTGTCTGCGGCTGCATAGAATATTCATGCCTTTGGTCCTAGTTATTCGGTTTGGCCTCGTCTTGTGCCGAATGTAAGCACCGTAATGGGAATCGAACGTTCGTTTTGAGATTTGCGGTTTCGATATTTTGATTTGTGCCGGAGTTTGTGGAAATTCCAGGAAGTGATTAGTAGTTAGTGGGAATGTGTTGAAACTGTGTACGTATCCTTCATTTTCAAAAATACCTGATAGCCAAGTTAATGATTATTATAGAGACACTACAAATAGGTTGGTAAAGATCTTAGTTAATTTTTCGCCTAGATTTAATAAATAAATGGTTCCGGGTGTTCTGGGTGGGACAAAATAATGAGACTGCGAAAACAAAGCGGTATTTTTTATGTATACTATATAAATATCTATCTATGTAATGTGTTTTGTATAACAGTTACCTAGTACCCAAAACACACGCTCAGCTTGGCTTTAAGTTAGATGATGCTGTTATCTATATTATTTTTATCTTAGTTTGCAGGTACACTTTCGCCTATAGTAGTCAAATTAATTGCAGGCAGGATCAAACAAAGAAAAACACAAAGACTCAGTCTGTGGAAACCAATATCCGCCTAAAAGCCGGTGCAAACCAAATCACTTTCGCAAAAACCTGCTGTTTTCCATTTTGTACAAAGGAATAAACGACACAAAGGGTAAATACCAGTACAAAAATCTGCGTTAGCTAGTTTGTTAGACGTCTTTGTGAATAAACTGTGAAATTTTCCACTCTTCTAGTTGGAGAACTCTTTGAGAATTTGTTATTATAAGTTGTAATTGCAATTGTAGCGTTTCTTTTGAACTTAGCAGTGAAACTTTATTTTTGCTGTTGGTTTTTCTTTTCGGTGTGGAATTTTTCAGGTCTAGAATGGCTTTAATGCCTAACTATTTAGTACATCATCTACTATTATGTTGAATTGATTTTTTATATTGAATTGTAGTTAATTTCCTGAGAATCTAGCTTTGCAGAAACTCAGCTTCTGCAATAACTAATACGAGTTTTGAATATATTTCTAGGCATTCCATTTAGACAAGTTTTTTTCGCTTGGACTACAAACCCGGTCTGTGCTATCATCGACTTAAATATTTGACGTGAATAGATCAAACCCGATACCTACCTATGTAACTTTATAACGTTTTTAATACCTACTAAAAGAATGTAAAGCGAAGCATTCTTATCTTACTTGCAAGCACCAAATCCGTCACAAATATTTCGTATCTTGCTATTGGTAAATTTTTGGACCGTAAATCAACTCGTCACTGGATTATCCTAAAGTGAGTACAGTAGGAAAATCCCAAGACTTACAAAACTTACCTACAGATTTTCACTACACGATTTTTCAATCGGATATCGTCTGTAATTTCTTATACCCCTCAAAAAACCCGTGAGAGTTAGCCAGGTGTCCTATTTTCCCGCCAAAGTACCCCTTTAACTTACTCCCGTTGCAGATTCTCTGAAGAGCGGTAGCGCTCTCATCTTAGATATTTTCTTGTGCTTTTCATTTCCAGCTTTGAAAAATGACGTCTTGTAGTTATTTAATATAAAGGTATACATATAAAGCACTAAAGTTATTTTTTATGATTAGGTTATGTTATGTTAATACTACACAGTTGCGAATTTTTACAGCTTTGTTTGGAAATCGAAAAGAAGAAGGAAATCCAGAAAAATGTTTTATATTTGCTCATACATCTTTTCTAAGGGTTAAACTTTTTAAATCATTTAATGAAGGTTTTGTTTAAACATTTCAACATGCCACATTTTTAAACTTATTGATATCGGCTTTATTTTAAAAGCTATTTTATGTCTTACCCAGAAACTGTATTCCACCATTTTAGCGCATTTATGTGGGCACCACTTACGCTCATGAGAGCGTCTTAACTTCCTCGCAGGTTTTACAAGTTTATGGAAAAACCGTTTGATTCTTCCAGAAAATATTACTGAAAGCAGCCATTTTCAATTCTTTAGGATTTCCCAGATAAAAGTTTTGTGATAAAGTTGATGAATTTTCTATCAATAAAATTTTGTTAGTTGCTTTGTCAATATTTTATTCCTATAATTACTTCATTACATTACTTAGGTACCTACTTAAAATATAAACTGTGATAAAAATACTCCTTGCGAAAAATACAGTTATTAAACAATGGACTTTGTTTATAAATACAAATCTATACTTTTACGAGTTGCTTAAAAACCTAGTAAATTAATAAAATGTTTCTGAAAATTGTTAGGTTTATTATAGGGCCCGTCCGCAGGCAGTCGTCAGCCAAGTCATGGCAAACTTCATTCATGATGACAGACCTTCCAGGTGATGGCTTTTTTGGCAGTTTATACAACGCAAACACTGACTGACGTGACTGGAGTATCATTCCTAACAGTACGTTAACTCGAAAGTCCTCATAATACTAAGCAATGACGTTTTAACTTTGAATAACGGTTTCATAACCTCGAAATAAAAAGCAAACTGCGCTTATTATTTGTTAGCTGCAGCTCTTTCCTCGGCCTCCTGAGCCATCTCCTCTAACCTCTGCATGACCCTCTGGCGCTTCTTCTCCTGAGGTGTCTTGGACCACCAGCTATCAGCAGCAGCATCCTGAAAAACAGAACTGGTTTTGAAACCACAACTACTTCAATGCATGTATTATTTACAAAATGTTGTGTTTAGCCGGTCTTATGCTAAGGCAGATGCTGGATGCGTCATTTGATTAGGCCTAATACTTCTGGAAAGCAGTTTAGGATTATCACGGGCTGATGATGATGATTTTATGGTTCGTTTTTATGAGAGCTGGAGCTATTTTCGGCTATAGTTATTTTCCCCAGCTGGAGTTATTTTCTTTAATTCGAAAGGACTTTTTTCAAGAGGTTCAGTTTAGCTTACGTGTTCTGCAAAAACTGGTTCCCTGGAACTGAGCTGGACCGCTACCTCGTGAGCAGTAAGAGCTCGGATCTTCAGCTGGAGCCTCCTCTTCGTGGTTAGCACTGTATCTAGCGCTGATAATAGCGTACCTGAAGACAATTTGTTTTGTAAGCCTTGGAGACCTGTGACTCTTGTAAAGACTTGATCTTAAATACGATTTAATGAGTTTCGGATTTACAAAGGTTATGCTCACATTAGATAAATTTGCTTGTAGATAGATAATATAGATAAATTTGAAGGTTGATTGATGGTCACAAATGCTATGATTATAGTATAGTATATGAATACTTACCAATAGTATAAGAATCTGAAACTCTCGTCAAGCAAGATATTTCCAGCCTCGGAGACAACGCATGAGCCCGATGCAGCATCTTCTGATACATCAGCGCTAAGCTCCCGTAGTCCGGAGTTGGGATGTGAATGAGCTTCTGGTAGCATTGGAAAAGCAGCTTCTGTTCCGCGTCCCAGGGTGTGCGTGAAGTGCCGATGAATATCACGCGTTCTTCGTTGGTTATACCTTGTAAATGGTGATGACAACAGATTAGAATAATAGGACCGTAATCATTCATCAAGGAATGGAACGGGCAGGGAACTGAGCTGCTCCTATGGTTGGTCCATTTCTTTTCAAAACACAAAACTTGGAAATCATCACTTTGCAATCATGTACATACAAAGGCAAATGTTCAAGGAGATTCGATCTTCAAGATACTATTAAAACATGTTTTATGGTACTTTACTTACCTTTAATAATCTTTACTAAATCTTTCTTCAATCTTTTTGGATCAGTCTTATCAGTCTTCGGAATCTTCTTCACAAATGGCTTTTCAGCCTCATCCATCCAAATCACCGATGGTTGAAGAAGCCTGGACACCTTCATAACCAGATGTAGCAACATGATGAGTCCCGACTTTCCTGGATACTTGCCAACTATGTTTGCTGGGGTCAGATCGAAAAGCATCGCTCCTAGTTCAGTGCACACTGCATGGACCAGCATTTTTTTACCACTGCCTGGGGACCCTGTACATAAATATAACTGGGTTTTTAAAAGTATTTACTTTTTAGCAATCATTGTGTGATAGGTGCATTTCAAATAAAATGCAAATTAAAAAAATACCAAAATAGTTGAGCCATGTCTTCCAAAACGAAAGTTATATTTGGAGACAGTTCTTTTCCATTTGAAAGCTCTCTAGTAATTTAATGTGCGAAATGTACCTACTTACCTGAAATAAGAACCGATCTAATCAAAGGAGCACTATTCCTAACATGTTCTGAACCTAAAGGTAGTACGCAATATTCCTTCACCAGCTGCCGTATGTCTCCCAAACATGGTGGAGCATCCACACCCTCGTTCCTCCAAGCAGATCCAACGAAACATTTTTCACCAATAAAGTCATCAATCTTGGTAAGCGGGTAAGGTTTAATGATTCCATTCGATACAAGTTCCTCAAATAAAGATTCGGTGGTTCTGTCTGGCGTGAGATCTTTTTCCTTCTTCTTTTTGTCTTTCTTTCTTCGTGACTAAAATAAGTTTTACATAAGATTCAAGCCTCAGTTTTTAAGAATTTACTGTAAGTAGATACCTAACAATTTTTGGTTGCATTTACCTTTTTCTGAGGTTTCTTTGACTTCTTCCCCTTGATCCCTTTGTCTTTGTCATACGCAGCTTGTAGGAGTTCAAGCTCACCTCGCATAACTTCATCGACATTGTTTCTTATTTCTTGTTCAAGCTTTGACATTTTTTCTCTTTCGATCATGTCCTTGTAATATCTCTCATGTTGATTGTCAGGGTCGTCTTTAAATTTCCAAATGTCCTCAAATCTAAAAATATGAAATGTGGGAGTACCAAAACTTACTTATTACATAGGTTAAGATTATGCAGTAAAAAATGGTACTTACTCTTCGTTAGAATTGACAATGTCACTCAAAAACGCGGATTTGTTACATTTGTAAATATTAAGATCTTCACCTTCATCTTTTTTACCGTTTTCATCTTGATCTTTACTGCTCTTCTTATCTTTACTATCTTTGCTTCTTTTTGAGTCTTTTGAAGAAACTGGAGATTTACTTAGTACACTTCCATCAGCACCGGAACCTGTAATTATATAAAACTGTGTTATTTTTGGGCAGTGGTTTCTATATTATAATTTTGTGTTGTTCATACTCACCCTGTCTACTATACATAGCTCGACTTCCCCCACTCTCTTCAGAAGGAATCTCTGGCATTCTTCCAGTCCTCTCATAGTACTCGCTTATCCACCTTCGCAGCTCATCGCCAATTTGTTCATTTACTTTTACAGTATTTTGAGCTCTTAGTTGTTCTTCTATATTTACCAAAGCCTGTTGGAATTCCTCTTCTCTTTCTTTTTGAAGCCCTCTTCGGTAATCTTTAACCTGAAAAAGTTCAATTGCATTGAAAATATCGAATTAATTTAACACTTTATTTACATTTTGTTTTTTTTATTACTAAATTAATAAATTTAATAAATAAATATTTACTTCTTCAGCCCTCTTTCCGGCTTCTGATTCTTTATAAGGAGGCAAAACCATGCCAATAAGGAGTTGTTCCTGCATTTTTCTCTTCTTAGTAGCTCTTCTAGCAATGAAACCTCTCCACACTTTCTGGATTGCTGTTGCTGCTGCTGGAGACATTTCACCTTTTTGATCTCTTCCTTTCTCTTTTAGAAGACGTATCTCCTTCATGAACTGCCCTCTGGAATAGAATATAAAATATTAGATACTAGTTTTGGCCCACCTTTTTCGCACTCGCTTTTTCTATGGGAACTTGGGAATGTTCTAAAGCTATTGATATCACATGGGAACTGATTTATGAGACATTAGAAGATGAAACAAAAATATTGGCAAAAAACTGGTGGTCTTCCAACACAAATAAGGTTTGTAGTTAACTCACTTGCATCCGTAATGAATTCGTGAAACGACTTTTTTTTTATCGTAGCTATTGTCTTAATTTCAATGATGATAGCCGATAGCCTTAAGCTTCTTACACTATCACACAAATAATTATAAAGGCGAAAGTTAAGGTGTTTTTTGTGTTTGGATGCTTGTTACCTCTTCAAGCCAATACTGTTTTTTTTTTCACAGACAGAGGTTGTCAGATGTTCTAGAACTAGCATAACATAGACTACTTAATTTAAAGAATTTGTATTTATATTTTATTTGCCTACTCACCTTAATCTCCCTTGTCGAGCTCTCTCATGGCTTTGAATGATCAGCACCGCTTGTTGCTCTGTCAGAACCAAAGGCCTTGCCTTCACCGGCTCATGTCCAAGCTTTCTCAGAGTCTCCAGGACGAAGCCACGTCGGCTCTCGATCTCATCAGCTCTTTCTCTTGTGAAGAATTGTGGAACGCATGGCTCTGCTTCGAATGGTGTTATATTAAGTTTGGTAAAGGCCTGCAAAAAAAGTTTAAAACTATTTGATTTCAGGTTTTCTTGTGTAAGAACTTTTCCAGGGAAGTTTTTTTATGTCAAGCATAATTGCATTCATTGATAGTGAATTAAACTTGAAGTTTTTATTTTATTTAAAAATAATATAAATCAAAATAAAAATAGCCTTTATTCCCATTCCAAATACAATTTACCATTAATTTTGTAATATTTAACCAATGTTATTATTGTGATTAATTATAAATTATTATATTTTAATAACAATTTCGATAATAATAAATTTAAAATATGTAGTGCCATTCATTAAATTTTTATAGGGTTTATCCATTTCTGGATAAAGGCCTCCTCCATCTCTTGCCAGTTTGCTCTATTTTGAGCCGCTCTTATCCACTGTTTTCCTGCTACCAATATGATGCCATCCTTCCAACATTCAACTTTTATTTTTTTACGTTCTTAAAAATACAACAGCATAATTATTGATACAACTCAAGATAATTACCTCATCATCGTCGAACGTATAGTCCATCATAAACATTTCCGCCAGTTCATATTTCACTTCTATCAACCTTCCTAAGCACGCTTCCAGCATTCTCCTCACAATTAGTCTCTTCTGTGGTTGCAACAGCTGGTCATACACGCTGTCCAGTCTTGCCAGTAAGACTGTGTATCTAAGTCTTAGTTCTAGAAGTAAAGGTCCAATCGTGACCCTCTCAGCTGCACCTCCTTCGAAAATCGCTTCATCTACTTGTGTTGCTTCACCGATTAGCTCTGATGTTTCTACTAACAAGTCGTTATAGGTTTTGTTCGCCATAGCGTTTCTTTAATTTGCTACTTTTTCATGTCAGTTTTCTATATAATTCATATTTTATATCTTATTTTGGAGCGTTTAAGGTCTGGTTTGGCTTGCCTCAGGTAGTTTATATGCAAAAGTCTGTTCTAAAAAAGCTTTTGTTCTTTCAAACTCGCTGTGAAAATAAATGCAGGTATTGTTTCTATGCGACCGAATTCTATTTCCCGATACCGCGATTTCCATAAACCTAAACTGCGCAGAATTTCAAAATCCTTCGAATATTTCACTCCACGTTTCAAAATATTATTTCCCTATACTTGGTATCTGTATTTGACTTTATCGAATAATAGGATGGCAAAGAAGCGCAAAAAGCTCGCTGAATTTATAACAGGTTATTACTTTGTACCTGCAAATAAACAAAAAATTCAATCAAACACAAATTTAATTTGAATTAACTTTTCTCTCACGCATAGGTACCAACAAAATTGTTTTCAAAATTTCACAATATAAAACAGATACTTGTAGGGACATCCATACATACTAACTACTTTTATATTTCTCACAGTTTTGGATTCAGAAGTACAATCCCATCTCAAAAATTCAACAAACAATCAATGTAGGTACATGGTACCATACCATTATTTTTAATAAGTAAATGCCTCAATGCTTGTTTTATAACGAACTTACCTACTACATCTTTCCATCGGGTACACTTTGCCAAAATAAACATCCAGTTTGTAATATCCAAAATAAAAACCTTATTTATAACTCAAAACCCACATTTTCCGCGACAAATAAATCAGTTTATAACTCACAAAAAATATTCTACAACCCACTGAGCGCGAATTATCGAATAAGCACCGGTTACCAGAGCAACAGTAGATAAAATACATACCACTAAAATGATAAAAGCGAAAGTTTGGATGTATGTTTCGACAACAGAGTTTCGAGTTTTGACGAATGTTGGTAACTCCTTCACGCCAAACGTACTCATCAGAACGGGTTAGAATTTGGCGTATGTATTTATGTAGTTCTAGAGCTCGATTAATATGAAGCTCGTATTGGTTTTGTTTACGCTTTCGCTAGACAGATATCAAAATTAGTTATAGCTATGATTGGCACAAATAGCTGAGAGATTTCGCTTGAAACTGTGTAAAATTTATCGGATATTTATCGCGTGTGTATTTTTTTCCCTATATTACCATCGCGTTCCAGAAATCTTAGTCATGGGGTGACCCGCGGTAAATCCGTACTATTTTTATGAACTCGAAACTCTCTTTGTCTGTTTGTTACCTTTTTACGCCTAAATGACTGAACGGATCTTGATGAAATTTAGCAGGAAGATAGACGAGATCCCAAGGACGGACATAGGCTACTATTTATCCCGGTAAAATGCGTGCGATTCCGGGGGCAGAAGCTTGTACTCGATAAATACTTGATCGTTAATATTTTTACAAATCAAAAATTTAACAAAATTGAGCTCCAATCCTGAAATTCCATAAAAGCTTACTCATCATCATCATCATCATCAGCCAGACATAGGGCTCCCTTAATGAGTATAGCACCTCATAGCACCCCGTCTTCAGCTTGCCGCATCCAGCATCTGCCTGCAGTCTTTTGCTGATCGTCATCCCACCTGGCCGCAGGGCGTCCTACACTACGTTTGCCGAGTCGTGGTCTCCACTCAAGAACACGTTTACCCCAACGCTGCAACGGTTGTCGGTTCTTCACGAGCAGGCCCACTGTCACTTCAGCTTGCTAATTCTTTGAGCTATGTTGATAACTTTGGTTCTCTGTCGGATGTATTCGTTACGAGGATTACCATATCCGGGAATAGCGCACGCGAACCCGCGAGCGGAAGTTTGTATTTCGTATCGACACGGTTGGGTGGGTGTGTTTTTACTAAATTATCGGACTATTGGTGTGAAAAGCGGTTAAAATGATATTGTTCAGTATTTATGAGTATCGAGTTCACGCATGAGTGTATAAATGGTTCGAAAACTTTTGGTTGGGTTCTCCTAAAATATAGGTATCTGTGAAATAGTCGAAATTAAACCATGATTGTGTAGTTATTTAGTATTCTGTGATAATGGCGTAGTTCTATACAGGGTGGCTTTTTAAGATGGGAGTGTATGGTCAAATCCGAAAACACGTGAGTAAGAGAAAAGTTATGAAAGGAGTCATGAACTCGATTATAAGAAAACAAAAACTGTTTAGTTCAATTTTTTTTTGTTTTTACTTTTGCAGGAAATCGAAGCGATTGATTTTTTAAATACCTTACAAGACAAGTTATCTTGTAATGATAGTTTAAAAATATTTGTTAAAAATTTGTACAACTCTACTAAAATTTTTGTGTATTAGTTGTAAACTAAATGCGACGCTTCGTTGTTATTGGCTGTCATGACAACCGTTTTATGCTTTTGAATAGGTTACTATAGTGCGTTTCTATGTATCCACTCTGGAGTGGATAGTGGCAGCGTGGTCAACATTGGGATGCATGGCGTCGTCAAGCAATACGGTCAACAAGAACAAAATTAAAAATCTTAAAACCTCCCTACAGATTTTTATGAAACATGGCTAAGAACACTCGGGATAAAATTATCTGTGACACAAAAAAACTAAACGAAAATCGATCCATCCGTTTGGGAGCTACGATACCACAGACACACAGATACACAAACAGACACGTTAAGCTTATAACATCCCTCTCTTTTTGCGTCGGGGGTTAAAAAGGTCTTCGTTGTATTATTTATACTTTTAGATGCTTTTTGTGAGGCGCACTATTTGTCATTTTTGCTCTGATAAATAGGTTAATAGCCGGTAATAGCTGTGTAAACAAATACATTTTAAATATTTTTTCATTAATTTTTGAGGTTCTTATGAAATTATACGTGGCGACGAGACTGAAAATGTATTTTCTAAAAGGGTTTTTTTTAAACAACTTAAAAAAGTATTTCAAAAAAATTTGATCAATATTATTATAATACTTATTTTGGGGCCTTATAGTTTTGAAAACTTAACTAATTTAAGGTTTTTGTTATGATAGTGCGCAAGCACTCAAACTCAGGGTAATATCTAAAAAAAAATATCACAAAAGAAATGGAGTCTAAAATTTTTGTGATAATATTTGATTTCTTAATTAATCTGACTCAGAATAACTGATTTTTTTACTGTGATAGATGGATAGACAAACGTTTGATGATGCCCTCCAATGTTGGCTACGGCGGCCAGTACTAAGACCACATGCACAGGACATATAATATAGTGCACGAGTGTGCGCGCAAACACTGGTGCACTCTAGGTATATTCCATCACCCTCATAATCCTATACTTAAACTTTACTAGACCACCCCTGTGTTTATAATCTAGCTCAGTTTTTGCAATAAATTTTTATCTCTCAATCAAATTAAGATTTTATTACAAGGTTTCCTATCATTATTTACCACCACTATAATTCAAAGACGGCCTGTGAATACACAAGTTTCCATAATAATATATAAAACGTGACATAAAACTGTCTGTCCGTCTGTTACCTTTTCTCGACTAAACGACTGACAAGTTATCTTCATGAAATTTAACAAGGAGATTGATTAATATAGAAAACTATAAAATTATCTCATATTTATCTACAAAAAAAAAAAAAAAAAACTAGCGAGATAATCATGTAGGAGAAAGAACGGGGTTTTGAAGTTTATCTAGGAATACCGCGTGCGAAGCCGCAGGCTGGACCTAGTATAGTACAAAGATAATTCAGTAAGATAAGTTGCATCTCGTTATAACAAGCATCGCTTATACTAACGGAACACCATCAAAGTTCCTCAAGATAATACGTTGACGACGGTAGACTTACTGAAATATTAGAAGTGTCAGCTAAATATTAACTCACTTGATTTAAATGCAAGCGGTAGGAAAGATGTTTGAATGCTTCACACATAAGATACTGAACAGATCGGTTGTAATTTCGCATAGATTAGTAGTAGTTGTAGACCTGGAATAAAATAAATGCCACTTTTCATTGCGAAGCTGGCCATAAGCTAGATTTTTTATGTAGAATTTTTGGTTCAAATATTTAGTGTCTTATAGATGAAAATCCTAACAAAATTACCTACTTTCTTAAAGGCGAACTTCTAATAAGAGTTTTTCTTCTAGACAATTGAGGTGACCTGATAATTTTTATTTAATAATAATAATGCTGGACAATAGAAACAGCATTATCTAGCCCCAAGCTAAGCAGAGCTTGTGTTATGGGTACTAGATAACTGATTTACTTAATACAATACACTACAAGGATAGATATTTATTATTAAAAATAGAAAACACCCAGACCAACTTCTTATTTGACGAAGATATGATAATCTATGAAGAATTATATTTTCAATCTTCATAGTCAATGTTAATTTTAAACAATTTTAGCATCTTGTTTTTTGTATTATGTATTTACCTCTCATTTCTAAGTACACGGTGGGTTTGGTATCATTTAACCTGCTACAACAGATCTGCAACTTAAATTAGCAACTCTAGAAGGCTAATATAATTCTTGGGATTATAAAACAGATTCTGTCGAATAACAAAAGCTCTGCTTGCTAGGGGATGTGTGAAAATGTGCAGTATTTATTTAACTAGGTATTTTTTTGTAAGATGTTATACAATTTTCATTGCCAATTCTAAAACTTTACAACTCTACAGTACAGGCTGTCTCCACACATGCAAGTCTTATATTTACTTAAGTAGAAGCTTTTCCTTGAGGAAATTGCTTCAAACTGAGCCGGGGGCGGCGTGTGATAACTGCCACTTAAACTCTGCTGTTTCTACAAGTACCAAGTTACAACATGTTGCATTTACGTAGTTAGGTAGGTATGCGTCTGGTGGGGTTGCCAACTTGAGTTCGAAATATGCGATATCTGAAAATTGTTCTTAAGAGGGCGCATTGCGCGCCATTTTGTGAAAAGGGATAGGGATAAGGGATATGAACGCGAAATCCTATGATTTCGTGTTCACAGGAGCGGCTCACACGATTTTGGGACGAATTAAGCGCAAAAATGATGTTTTTGCTTATTTACAAGAAAACTACACAACTTATGAAGAAACTGTATTATGGAATCAAAGAATTAGTAATAACCTACGAATCAAAACAGAAATATTTTCTATAGACCGCAGGGTTCCTGAGATCTTGACCAAATTAGGTGCAAAACACTGCACTTTCATGATTTTTTTTTCGAATTATTTTTTCGCAATCGTTTTTTCCAGTTAAGGAACCAAAGAAAAACTGTTGAATTTTATGTAATTCTAGTATTTGACCAAGGGGACCTCGTAAGTTCTGAGATCTAGGCCTAGTTTGACAAACAAAACCGCTAGGTATATTTTGTCGATACGTTGATGGTATGCAAAGAAGTGGTCGGAAGATCGGAAAAGGTATATTCATTGTAATAAGTTGCCAATTATGTATGTAATATCAGTTATCTAGTACCCATAACACAAGCTCCGCTTAGCTTGGGGCTAGATGATGCTGTGTGAATTGTCTAGCAATATTTATTAATTAAAAGTTAAAAGTTTTGTTTAGATAACACGTGTCTCAAAGGCTGGTGAGCACCAATGGAAAATCGGGCACATAGCAGTTTCGTCCATTAACTTTGACGGCTAATGAACGATTACCTACTATTATCTAAAATCTCAATGTCTATGTTATTGCCCTATTACCTTTTTTGTAAACACCAGGGTATACGTTTTAAAATTCTAAAGGACTATTAAATAACGCTGAACAATTCACACAGCATTATCTAGCCCCAAGCTAAGCAGAGTTTGTGTTATGGGTACTAGATAACTGATATACTTAATATAATACACTACATAGATAGATATTTTTTATTATACATAGAAAACACCCAGACCAACGGAACAAATTTCTGCAGATCGTACAAAATTTTGTTCCGAGGCGGGAATCGAACCCGCAACCTCCTGCGTCGCAGGCGGACCTTCGCCCGCTGCGCCACGGAGGTCGTCAAATATTATCATACTAATCAGCATAAGCCACTAAATTTCACGTCTGTTGACTTACCTAAACATTTTTTTTATAACAAAAACATCAGTGTATTTTCAATCACTACCTGTTTTTATTACTTTTTTACGTAGTTTTTTCAGAGCAAAAGGCAGGCAACAGTAAATATTAGTTTTTGAATCCTATTAACATTTTCCATCTAAAGTTTATGCGTCCAACTTTTCCGCTAAAAAGTTCAACACACTAACTCATTCGAGGCTATGCCTTGTGGCTTTATAGAATAACAGTAAAATAACAAGAACAAAATTTAAAATTTTTAAAACCCCCTACAGGTTTTCATAAAACATGGCTAAGAACACTCGAGATAAAATTATCTATGACACAAAATAAACTAAACGAAAATCGTTTCAACTGTTTGGGAGCTGCGATACCATAGACAAATACACAAATACACAGACAGACACGTTAAACTTATAACACCTCTCTCTTTTTGCGTCGGGGGTTATGTTATCGACTTATAGACGAAATGAAAACTTCCTTCTTTTTGAAATCGTTTAAAAACTAGTTTTTACACATGGTTATGTGTTTGTTTTCATGGGGTACGGCTCGATCAAAGGTGACGCCATGGACGAATTTCAGCTACAGTCTGTTTATACATGTGTATTAGTTTTATCCGTACTAAAGCGTTTCAAAAAAATATTCAATAACAAAGTCTACAGCTGCGAGAAATCTCAAAAATTCAAACAAAAATATATCACTAAAATTCACAATTTATATTTATGCGGAGAACAAATAGTCTTACACACTTTATAAATCACTTTATATGGATCAGTTGACCTACCTGTAGATTGTTTGCAAGTCTGCAGTTAGCTCAATTGTTTCAATTATTGTAAATGCTAGTTCTAACTTATTTCTATTATTTGATTGTAATTTTCTTTAAACATCAATACATAATAACTTATATATAACAATTTATGTGTCCTTGCATGTAGACCAACTTGCATGATTTTCATCAAAGTTTTTACGATCTGCAGGTATTTGTTCCGTGGGTTTTTTACATACTAAAAATATATGTCTATTGCATCGTAATCTAGTTTCATTAATCTGGTACCCTTAACACAAATTCTGCTTGCTTTGGGGCTTTATGATGCTGTGTGGATAGTCCATAATTACTCATTATTTATTTACTGTTTCACACGACAACATAAAAGAGACGTTATATATAAGCATACCTAATAAGGAAGATGCCAGGTCGCAATAAAGTCATTATAATGCTAACGACTGTATTTACAACCTTCCTATCATTAGTGACGACTATTTTAGTGTGGATACTCTTCCTACTATAATAATAATAAAAGTATTTATTTCCGAATATGGTTTGAACAGGTTAACAGAGTACTTAAAACTAATTAAATTATCCATTAATGTAAAAAATGTCTGACTTTATATGGGTTACTTTATCACCTTCAAGTATAGAACTCTACCCTAAAACCTTAGTGCTGTAAATGCATCGACTCCTCGCTCTGAGTAAAACTTGTGTTTAGACGCGACGGCTACTCTGCCTCACAGACTCGAAAGTGCGGCTATAGTACATTGGTATACTTGGTACATAGATGATGTTGAACAAATCAAAGCAAAGTAATTAACTACGTATAACTAAAACATCAAATCGAAGTGAAATCGAAGCGACGCAACCTTCGAAGTTAAACGAAAGTTTGTAACTCTAACTAAACTAAAATAATACTATCCTATCCTACTTCCTACTAATGTTATAAAGAAAGTATGTGAAATGTGAAATTTTTGTTACCTTGGATATCCAAAACTACAGCAGGGGTATTTTAATTCACCGATGCGTTTCCAAATCTAATCCGATGGATCTTTAAAACGCTATTTTGTTTTCGCCTCGGGTTGATTTTATTTACATTCTGAGCAATGAACGAAGCCGAACTGTCACGCTCGAGTCAGTTACGCTGAATCGCGTCTACTCGGTTGCAGTCATCATCAGTTGTCATCTAGTCATGTTAACAAGTTTAAAAGAAGTGCATCATTATACACAGATGGAAGCTATTGTCTTTGGCTGGTATATTTAGCTTGTATAACTTTGATCTACCGGAACCTTACCTACTTAGTACTTATTTTAAGATAATATTGTATACTCATCCTGAGTGACCTTTTTTGTTTATTAGTACTAATAAAATAATGATCTTTAAACCGAAAATGCCGTAGCGGTCGTGGCGTTAGAATTGCACCGACTCAAGGAACCTATAGGGTCCTATCCCTATCGGAACCTACAGGGTCTATAGGAGGACGTAAGAGGCCATTAAAGGAACCACTAAAGGAAGAAGGGTTCTCAGTCGCCTCTTACAACATCCATGGGCAGAGAGGGTCCGATTCTTACGCCGCGCGCGACCGCCACCGGCATTTTGATAACTGAGTAATGTCCTCCTAGCCGAATTCAGACCACGACGGCCAGTCTCATCGGAGACTAGCCAGATGCGCAGGACATATTATAGTGCACAAGTGTGTGCGCAAACACAGGTGTACTCTCTATTCCATAATCTGATGGGACGGCAGACCGACACGACCGGGGAGAGGTCAAGCGCAGGATCAACGGCTCAACGTGCTTTCCGAGGAGGGCGTAACACCGCCAATTTCCTAACTCCGGGCTGCTACTGTGAATTTCCCTTGCTAGAAAAACCAAAATAACAACTATTGGTCCGACCCGGGATTTGAACCCAGGATCTCATAATCAGCGGTTGAACAAGCTGACCGCTAGATAATCAAGAGAGTACCTGAGTGATAGAAATATAAAGCCATATCCACACTATCCCTTCCCAGCACTAACCGGGTATCAGATAGGTGGCGATCGGGGTCGGCGCCTTTGTTTTGTCCTAACGAGCCTGCAGCTTAATAGCTCATCGAGTACTTTTTGCGGTCATTATTTATCCTTACTAGATATAGAGTCCAGCTAGGTTAGTCCACTATAGGAGCTATAGATATATAGTTTAAGATAATACATAAGTGTACCAGTTGACTGTATTTAACTACTAAAGTCATTTACAACGGGATATTTACCATGGTTTGAGTTTTGAGCTTTCCAATATTTCGGCACAGTTACATGCGCCATAATCACGGAATAACTAAGAGAAAAAAATGCATTTAACTACTTACGTAGGAAGGTACATACCAACTATTTATGTAAACTATCTTACCATAGAAACTAAGGCTGACGGACAAACCGAATTACGGTTTGTGTTAGCTGTAGATAAAATAAGTTAAAACTATGTAACTATAAATCATCTGAGTGTCTGGTCGAAGCGACTCGTGACCCGAGAGCTGATCAGTATCTGGTACAGCACAACAGCATTGCCATACAGCAGGGCAATGCAGCCAGCGTCTTATATCATGTGGATCAGTTGAGCTACCTGTAGATTGTTTGCAACAGTCTGAAGTTAGCTCAATTGTTTCAATTGTAAATACTAGTTCTAATTTATTTATATTATTTTATTGTAATTTTCTTTGTGAATAAAGGCTTCTGACCTTGTAACATTGATAAATGAAAAAAAGAGCAACTATTAGGTCCTTACATATGAAATTGGCGTTTTGTATGGGAGGAACAAAAAGTCGAATATTTTTTAATATAATATATTTAATTAATCAAAGTATGAACCATTATTTTCTATGCACTTTTGCCATCTTATAGGTAGTTCATTGATCCCTTTACTAAAAAAACCAGTCGGACGGGAATCAATAAAATCTTTGAAGGCGATTTGGACTACCCCATCGGAGTTGAATTTTTTCCCTTGCAAGAAGTTATCCAAATTTCGAAAAAAATGGTAATCTGTTGGAGCAAGGTCCGGGGAGTACGGAGGATGTCTTAGACTTTCCAATTGAAGCTCTTCTAATTTAGTAGGCGTCTGTTGCGCAGTGTGTGGTCTAGCGTTGTCGTGAAGCAGCAGTGGCGTGGAGCGATTGACCAGCCTTGGTTGTTTAGCCGCTAGCTTTTCCATCATGGTTTGCAATTGCTGACAATAACAGCTAACTCGGACGTGGTTTGCGATGGATCCGCTTCCACAATAGCCTTCAACTCTTCATTATCAACTTGAGTCTCAGGCCGTCCACGGGGCTTGTTCTGCAAGTCGAAATTTCCAGAACGAAAACGTTGGAACCAAAAACGAACTGTGTTTTCTTTTGCAACACGACCGCCATACACATCATTCACCCTTCGAGTTGTTTCCGCAGCACTAGTGCCACGGCGGAACTCGTACTCGTAAATAATGCGATATTTTAAGTTTTCCATTTTGTAAAATGAGTGACGCAAACAGAAAAAAACAGAAGAAAAAAAACAAATGAATGACGATCATCGAAGCACAAATACACGAGTCTATAGCTGTACAAATTTGAATTTGGAATTCCTTACCAAAGAGGAGAAATTTGTGATTAAAGTGGCCAGTACGAAAAACGCCAATTTCATATGTAAGGACCTAATATTAAAATTATTCAGACTGTATGCCGCCATGATGGTATCTTTTCTACATATTTGATTTTCAGGCTGCACAAAAAATTTTCAAAATTCGTTTTGATATACTAAATCAAATAATATCGCAAATATATTCTACTTGGACGGGACTTGAACCCGAATCCTTCCCTCGGCATGGGAAAGTGCTAACCGACTACACCACGAGGTCAAGTGACGTAGGATTCAAAAATCTCTGGGACTTACTACGGATCCATGCGCCGTTAGCTCCACCTACAGGGGAAACATTGAAGTTTATTGACGACCTCGCGCGACGGGTGAAGATCCGCCTGCGACGCAGGAGTTTGCGGGTTCGTTTCCCGCCTCAGGAAAAATTTTTGTACGATCTGCAGATATTTTGTTTAGGGGATTATTAAAGTTATTTTAAAGTTTTAGTTTTTATAGTGCGTAAGCCTCACACTCTGGCAAATTTCTAAGAATTCATTCGATCGATTCGATGTCGATTCCAGATTTCTTTACGTGAATGTATAACTTATACTATTTGCGTTGCGCCGCTCCTTGGCCTCATTTTGGTTATGAAATAACAAACAAAAGAAAATTAACTACTGAGCGTGTCATCAACACATTACAGTTGCAAAAAAAGGCTTTTAATTAGGCAACCGAACTACTGAGTCGTCGAGTGACTCAGAATTCCGGTCTACTTTGTTGTAACCGGACTACTGAGACTAGGTACAAAAAGAATACATCTGAATCGACCTGCCGGTTTCAACGCACCCGTGGAAGGTATACTTACCCAGTTCATGATGTATTTCAAAGCTAGGTTAATAGTGAACTATCTGTTCGTTATGCATGCAAGTAATATGTAGGCAGGAACGTAATAGGCCTGCAAAACATAAAGCAGTAAAAAGTCACATAAAACAGCTTTTTAGCTCTAAACGATTACAGAATGAATACTGATGGGACTTTTTATGTAATGTTATGTTCATGAAGAAATATTTTGTGCTTAGCAAATTAGATAAAAAACAGGGTTAGGTATACTCAGCAGTGGGTGTAACCACTGGGATAAATAGATACGATGCTGAGGGTAGGAAGTAAATTACCTTTTTCAAAAGGGGGGCTACCTCACCGAGTGGGATGTGATAGGTATTGGTTTGAACATTTCAAAACAGTTTTTGAAATTTCTGTAGAGTACATACCTTTTGAAATAATATGAATAAAGTCAATAAATTGATCTAATCTCCGAAGTACCTATGCAGAGCGATCCATCTAAAATGTAGTTTGGAACCTACTATATATTTTAGAAAGAAAGAAAGAAAGAAAGAAAATACATTTATTTGGACAATACATAACACGACACATTACAATCATATATAAGTACGTACAAAGGACACAGTATTGTTTAGAAAAGAAAAACAAAGAAAGAAGAAAACAGATACAAATTAAAAAGTGTGTTATATACGGGCCAAAAAGGTCCCTGTCTCAGCATTATGCCGCTACAAGCCTAGCTAGTAGCGGCGCTGGTTTTCAGACAGGCATTTTAGGTAGGTATTCATCAAATAGCGATGTCTCTAACCTAATGTCTAATGTCTAAATGTTTAGAATATAAATGTATACTCGTAATTGACAAACGTTCGAAACCCTCGGCGCGCGAGTTATACTCGCACTTGACGGATCTTGTTTTAAAGTACTTTTTTTTACCCACACTGATCTTTTACGAGCTCCCGTTGATCTTTCATCAATCAGATCAAATGTATGTATTTCGCTGGCCGTTGCGACCTGGCCGCAGCGACCTGGCCGCTGCTAGTGCGCGCCTGGCCTTATTGTGTCGATGTGAATAAAATCTATTCATTGGATACTCACATAGTAATGAACAAGACTTTTAAAACCAAAGGCTCCAATGACATAAATTGTCTAGTTTAATATGGATGTCATTGTAAAGTATTCCCATTTAGGCACCAATTTAAGGGCACCATTTTACGGCACCTATATTATTTAGGGCACCCACAAAGAAGTAGTGTCTAGTGATGGGCTTTTGATATAACTTACTGTATTTTTGCAATTAGATCTTGATCTAAGATAAAAATATAGTTTTAGAACTACGTACTAGGTAAATACTGCGATCCCCAACCCGCATGCCCAGCTTGGGATTATGGGCACTACCCCCCATGAAATAAAAGTCAATAAGGCGCTTTTCAGGGGGAGGCCTGCGTCCAGCAGTGGACCAATATAGGATATCGTGGTCGTGGTCGTGGTACTAGTTAAATGTACTTAAGTGACCAGGAAACGTCGGTAGAGCTGATTCCACCAACTCGAAGACAAAATATCCAAAATGGTGGTCAAAAAACCATCACATGAAAACTATAAACCTTTTAAAATATTTTAGATTATTTTTGTGGTATATACGAATTTCTTTTCTGCTATAAATTATTCTTATAAATTATAAAGTAGAGCACCTAAAATGCGCGTGAAGTTTTTACGACGAAGATTGTAGTCGCTTCAAACTCGATTTAAGACTGGTAGAAGTAAGTCGCATCATAAAATCACTTTAAAAGTGGTCCAGTATCAATTTCATAATGCAAATATTCCCATAAAGCAAGCGCAAAGCGAACAAAACCGTAGACAATCCTTCAACTTTGCCCTTAAGCCAGGGCTGGCAGTAGCTTTGACTTACTTTCATTGTTTTCGGAAAAAAACAAGATTTTATGGCACAAGTAAAGGAAAAAAACCTTAAAACCGTAAATTATTAGTTTATTCACCAAAAATGCTACAGATAAAAACATAAAGGGTATTTCCCGTTAACCTAGAATAATAAAATTTAGTAAGAAGCAAGGTCTTATAGCACAAATATAGGGAAAACCTAGAAACCGTACATTTGTAGTTTATTCACAAAAAAATATTTTATTCACTTCTCTTGCTCAAAAAGTGTATCATAATAGTGTAGCTTCGCGGGCCTAAAACTCGAGTTTAATACCCAGGGCTAAAAAGTATTTTTTCTTTTTAATTTTTGTCTAAAATCATCAGCCCGTACAAAGCATTCGTTCTCTTACATAAAAACTCGACTTCTTGGTGTTCCGTCAATCTTTTTTTTTTTGAAAATAGAACCTTCTTGGTGATGTTTTATGAAGGTTGATTCTTCCCTTCACGGTAGAATGCGAACTGTTTAGTTGCAGGTTAGATAGAGATTAATAAAACTTCTGGAAATTGTTGAATTTTTAATTGTTTTATTTTCTCGCAATCGAAGTGAAAAATAGAGTGTTTTACTCGGGCGAAAACCACCGACCAACTCGGTTTTTTCATCCACCAACTAACTAACTCGGTCACCACCAACTAACTCGGTTTTTTCATCCTCCCTCGCTACGCTCGGGAGTATAACAACCTCGTATATAATGGGATGGTTTAGTCGCTTGTAAAACAATCTACTATTGATTCTCGCCATGGACCAAAACCTACAGGGTATCTAATTCCCGTCGTCCTAGAATCATGATAATTTGGCAAGACACTAGGTCTTACGGAACCCTTAGTGCGCGAGTTCGACTCTCACTTGACTTTTTATTTAGTTTCATTTCAATTATTATTATGAAACTGTTTACTAGTGCCGCTTTTTAAAGAGAGGTCGGCATCATAAGTAGATCTTGAAGATGAATGAGATGAAGATTTTGCCTTAGCTATAAAATCAGCTTTCTACTCACTATCAAAGATTGCAAGGCATAAAATTGTTAGTGAATGGGCGTAGGAAAGCTTGAAAGAGTCTTGCTCTTATTAAATTAAATTAAACAAACAGTTACATTATATTATATTAAAATTAATAATCACAATCTACACAGTATCATCTAGCTCCAAACTAAATAAATAAGCTTTTAACTTAGATTCTAAATTAAAAAAGACTGAAGCAACGAAACAGAATTAAAAATTTCACACATCACTTTATTTCCCTATTTCTTCACATTATTTGGTATAATAATTATTATCTATTGTTTATCAGTCATCTGTTACCCATAACACAAGCTCTGGTTAGCTTGGGGCTAGATGATGCTATGTAGATTATTTATTATTCTTTAGTCATTTGTTTATTTATTAATTAGAACGGTGATTGCCAATTACACTAACTCATCATAATTTATATTTAACTAAACAATTATTTTTAAAAAACTAACTTATTATTAAAACAAAAATTAAAATGCACAAATAAAAATTGTACATTTTGATTAGATATTTTATTATAAGAAATCGGTCATTCTTCCTTCTCCCTCTCACAATAGAGCAGACAAACTGACATTAGGTCCTTCCATTCGTCATTCCATTTAGAATATCTGTGTCCTGTTACGTAGACAAGAAATTATTGAGTTATAGTACATTTTTATTTTATGAGATTATCAAGTCTACAAAAAGTGTACTTAGTGCACCCGGGTGAATTAAGTATACCGCCCCATTTTATTGAACCTGTTGGTGCCGCTATACAGCCCTAAGTTAACAATAATGGCTGCAAAAAGATCACGTAGTCTGCGCGCACGCCTCGCCAGGATAATGTCTTCATTTGAGATAATTCCCGCGGATCCACTCCGGCGCAGCTTTTTACATTCCGCCATGATCTGGGTGGGATACGGGGAGGGGCAGCAGAAAAACTGGACCGTGGAAAATTAAAGAAAGAAAAGAAAGAAAGAATTACGTATTTGTGAATCTTTTTCCTTTATTTGCAAGGACTTAGCTGCTTAAAACTTAGTGTAAGTATATTATACGACATACTTTATTCACAAAGAAAATTACAATAAAACAATAGAAATAAATTACAACTAGTATTTACAATTGAAACATTTGAGCTAACTGCAGACTGTTACAGCTCAACTATGAGTATATTCTATTCCGGGTCTAGAACTACATTAACTCCGACCTTGCGCCACGAACCGGGAATTTGTTCCGTTAGGTTCGTAGGTCTACCCCAACTCTTGCTGCAGGTGTCGTAAGAGGCGACTAAGGGATATCCGTCGGGGGCGGCAGCAGCGCCTCCCGCACAACAATTCTACCACCGAACTGGGATCCCGACCCGCATGCTCAGCGTGGGGAGAAATATCTCGATACCTATTTATATTTTTATGCAGTTGATATTAAATTAAATGAGCCCTTCATTTTGCGTTTTGTTAAATGAACCACAAAATGAAATGCATATTTTCGGTTTCAGTACAGTTTTTTCTGCTACCACTACCTACAGATCATTATGCACTTTGTTTCCTTTTGCGCAGAAACCAGTTTGCAATAATCGGAGCCAGTCTCTACTGTTTACTTAAAAATAAATAAAGATATGTACTTAATCACCGTTATTTAGTTTTAACAATGATTGAAGACCGAGTTTTTATGTCAACGGTCTTACACTTCCCTTTCTTGGTTAAACTTGTTTTTTGTTAAAGCACAAAATTAATGGGTTTCGACGAAATTAATGGGTACTTGTCAAAGGTGTGTCCACTGTGCGTAATGTAGTTTTGGTTTAATCGAACTCTATCTATAACAACTAATCGAAATCGAACTTTCCGAGAGAGACGAAGCAAAGTTTTGAGAGAGGGTAGTTTCAAGCATCGAATTTCTTAAATTTACGAAACCTTTGGCTTCTTTAGCATGTTGCTCATATCAGACTATTCAGACGAACGATTAAGATATCTATACGTTAATCTTGCAAGTATATTTTATTAGTGAAAACTGTTAAGCTTTATTTATACCACCAATGTCTACTCATTTAAGTTTTACAAGCTGTTCGTTTTCCATCAAATATAAAATAAAATAAAAATAAAATATATATAAGAGTATCTATAACGAGAGTCAAAGAATACAACATTCAATTTGCATACCTCCTCCAAGTCTCTCTTCAAATATGTGTGCTTTATTTCCTTAAGATCTTAGCGTCCCTGCGCTTGGACTCAGCAGAAAATTCAAATTACACACGTAAAAATCTTTATCAGCACAGATACGTCGCGGTTTGCCATAAATTACCACACTCAGCATGCCTGACCACCCTTAATGTATGTGATTATTAATACAAAGAATACCAGGAAATTGTGTTTAGATACCTTCGGGAAAATGTGTTCTGTCTAATAGTGGCACACACAGCAAGGGATTTTCAATTTAAAAGACAGTACAATTAGTTATTCAACCGTGTAACCGGACAGAACGGGGGAGCCCCGGGGAAATCTAACCACTGCGAGGGCACTGCTCTTTCTTGCTACATTAGCGTGTATAATGTTTTACTGGAGTTATATGGGTGTTTGGTTAATACGCACACTTTTTCTAGCTGAACACGCTGAGAGAGCTGTTTCATGCCGAAACAGCAGGGCAGCGGTGAGCAGTTCCAGTTTTAAATCGTTTTACACTTAATGTCGTGTACTAGGGCCGCCGGTCGAATATATTGCCATGCCAAACTTAATATAATCATCCGGCGGGTCTTTGTCACTGTTAACGTAGAATAGAATAGATAGAATATACTTTATTGCACAAAAGTTGTACATGGGCGAGCATAATGCTAGATTGCATTCTCTACCTGCTAACCTTTGGGTAGTGTGGACAACTATTTATGTAGTAGGTAGTGCTAGATTACAAAAATTTATAGAAAATCAAGAAAATCACGGCCAGTAACATACCAGCTATTTTTTATCCGAATGGTTTGTACAAGCAACTTCACTGCAAAATTTTAGCTTGATCCTTTCAATAGCTAGATTTGGCGTAAAGACGTTTCATAAATCCAAGCATCTAAACATCCATACTCACCTTCTCGCCTTCTCACATCAACAGCCTATATTAGTCCACTGCTGGACGCAGACCTCCCTCTGATAAGCGCCTTATTGGTTTTTATCTCGTGGGGGTACTACCCATAATCTCCGCGCAACTCGCAAAATCCATACTCTCGCATTTATATTATTATTGTATAATGTTTTCCCTTTCATGCTATCCCTTCCAAGATCAAAATCTTACCTTTACGAATGCATCTTAGTAACCACCATGCTCTAAGCCAGACCAACCGAATATTGCATAGGAACATATGGCTCCTCTAAGACGGTAAGCAGCTCTCCTATCTGGCTGTAGATTTCCCGTGAGGCCATAATGTCCCGCACAGTGGGTACAAGGTATTTAAATTATTAATTCAATGTTTATATTTTCTAGGGGAGTATAAGAGGCACTGTGGTCGATGAGACGCAAGTTGCGGGACTTGCGGGTTCTATTCTCAGTGTGGGATTTTTTTTGTTGACCTAAGCATGATTTACTTTATCAAGCGTTCCCATATTTTAGTTATAAAACGGGGAATTATACAACGATCGTATCAAAATCTAGCCTTGCGTCTCTGTGACAGAAAGGGTATGTTTATGTATAATTGCATCCAAAGCCATAAATTGACACAAAATTTGTTTTTTTTATACGACTTCTCATTCAAGTAACTAAAATTAATGTTTATAAGTTCCTGTTCGGTTGATTTCCGGTCACTCCCAGTCAGACGCTCACTTGGTAATACTATAACGTAAATTAATAATTTTCAACACTTAAAACTTAAATTTACAGTCACTCGTTTAAATACTACCCTTAGAAAACTAAGTAACTGCATTTTTGTAAGGCAATGACCGACAGATACTAAACTTGTCACACATTTAATTTAAGTAAATAGCTTAACATTTTTCTAAATCAAATCTTAGCAGATGTCGTAAGAGCCGAGACAAAGGGAACCTACCAGAGAAAGGACAGAAGTTTCCTTCTGGGTATTTTTAAACCTGCCTTTCTGATCACCAATCCGCCTGCCAAGGGTGGTGATGATCAGCGCAGGGTGGTGATGATCAGAGCAGTGGACGTATGTCCACTGCAATGGAAGGAAGGAAAGCTTTATGAAATCACAGAATGAAATACTGCATTATTTATGTTTTCCCATCGGTACACCACGAGAAGTATTCATTCCTTAGCGAAAACAACTTTGCACACTGGTGACATAAAAAACTAAGCTCACTGACAGAAAACAAACCAAAATAAACATACACATGTCTCTGTGAAAAACTGAAAAACTAGATCCTTTTCAAAGCGTTGAAAGCAGGTGTGGGAATGAGTGCGCCTTTGAGACGGCACCTTAAGCCATGGAACGGGAACGAAAAAAACATCCCACTGTGTACGCTGCTTTGACGTCAGTTGGTCAGCTTTACAGGGAAATGTCCATGCAATTCATTAATCAAACATTATAATCACATGAAACGCAGTCTTTTAAATTACTTTGACTTTATTTGCACTTGATAAAGAAACCTACATAAATCTTAACAATTTCAGAAGTGCAATGATTCTTCCATAACTATTTAAAATCAGCCCGTTTTAAATTATTGCATCAAAGTTTTATTTTTATTTTACGAATTTTAGGAAAACTTATAACTTTGACTTTACACTAAGGTATTTGCTTAATATAACATGCATGATACATGCATGATATGCTACCGAGGGTTAATTACAAGTTTCCACATAATTTTTATATTACTTCGACTTTATTTGCATTTGTTAAATAAAGAAACCTACATAAATCTTAACCAGTTCAGAAGTGCAATGTTTCTGCCATATCTATGTATTTAAAATCAGCCATATTTAAAATAGTGCATCAAAGTTTTATTTTTATTTTACGAATTTTAGGAAAACTTACAGCTTTGACTTTACATTAAGGTATTTGCTTAATATAATATGCATGATACATGCATGATATGCTACCGAGGGTTAATTACAAGTTTCCACATAATTTTATTAATACTTTTATCCACTCTTTTTAAGTGTAGGCCTCAAACTCCAGTCATCATCGGCCTGTTAATAAATACGAATCGAAGCGACGCGTGACCAGATTGACAGTACAGTACGTGACAGTGAAAAGATTTTCTATCCAAAGAAGTACTTACTTATCTTATTATTAATTTACAGAATCGAGTATTTTTATTCCAAGAGCAAACAAACTGCGGCCGGGGCTGTGCCGGCGTCATTTAATTTGAGCTAATATAATAGTTGGAAAGTCTCGTCTGCAGTTCTTAATAAGTTGGACGATAAATAAGTTTGTTTACTTTGCAAACTTGTTTATGTAGAACTTTTATTGCTGGAAAAAGGCGCTCACACGATATGACATGTTTTAAATTACTTCATGGAGTAATATAGTTTACCCATAGATTGCATTTTGATTACGAATAAAAACAAAATACAATGAACCAACGGTGAATTGAATGAGACTCACGAATACATCTGAATAGAAAAGCATTTCGTCTTTCCATATCCGTCTTGATTTTCCTTTCTGGCGATCTTCACCCATTTAAAATTTGATGACCGCAGCAAGTCTTGGGTTGTTTTTAGAGTACAGGCAAAATATTTATGCAAAAATTATTAGTGTTGCGGTAGGATTTATTATGATGTCCACTATTTATTTATGTTTCAAAGCTTTCAATTTAATGAAACCTTCACGCAAAATACTTCGAAATGAGCAAATTGCAAAACAAACAGTTAATAAATGGACAGATCTCATTAATCAGTGATGTTCAAACAATCAAGCCGTGACAAAGAATAAAAAACGTGTGCTCGACGGCCTGCGGACAATTTTTCAACGGATTTTCTGAACTTTTCGTCTAAAGAGTTGTTTACACCGAATGCGACGGATTCGGAAGTCGATTGCGGAAATTTGTGAAAATGCGGAAAATTATTTAAACGTTTTAGATGTCACTTTTTCATAAAATAAGTACATAAGCTAAGCATGGGATATCACATTGGATAAACATTGCGCGTAAATCAGCATATTCACAATATTACCACAGCCTGCCTATATGCATACAGTCGTTCGACGAAGACGAAAGGATGGGTCGGGGTACGCTCCCGAGTTACGATGGCGGTGACGTATGCAACTCGGGATCGTAAAAATGTCGTAAAAACGTAAAAATGCCTTCGTCGAACAGACTGTATGCATATAGGTAGGCTATGCTATTACGTTACACTAATAAATGGGAAAGTTTTGAAAGATGTTTGTTTGTTACGGCATCACGCGAAACTACTGAAAGAATCGGGCTGTTTAGCATAGATTTTGGACTGGACCTAGATTAACACACAGGCACCTTTCTATAGAAACAAATCCGCAGGAAGAAATTAGTATTTTATAAATCTTTTGTTTCATTTGTTTATGTTACATTATTTTATGTGTTGATAGGAACTAGGTAGTGTCTGCTGAAATCATACATTTCGGTATTGACAACTTTTCAGCACATCTCAAAGTTTTCTTCAATAATTTGAAGGCAAAATAGTGTTTAATTCATATTTGGTAATACTTATATGAACTGCTTCCCTCGTTTAGGGATGAAACGTTAGTGTTCTTCCAACACATACAAACAAGGTTCGGAGTTAACCCGGTTAGGCAGGACGCAAACGTGGACCCTTTTGTGTCGTGTGTCAGATACAAGCTACCGATGAATATTTGATTTCTTTAGAACCAGTATGAAATCATACAATCCCTGCACAAACGTAAGCATTTTTTGTGTCCAGTTGCTCCCACTTAACATATACTCCTAGACGATCAAAAAGTGATGGTGGGCCGTGTCGGCAACAACAAGTGTCAACGTTTACGCATCGTCACTACGTCTCTTTTCACATGTGTACCATATCTTACAACATAGATACGTTAAAAATAGAGTAGATTTTAAAACTTTTTACTATTAATATGACAAGACTCAAACGTCGTGCGGCAATCAACGCACCGTGTAGATACGGCATTAAATGTACAAAACATTTATCGACATCGACCGCAAGTCAATTACTACGGAATGGAAAACAATTACATGACTGTCCATTTCGTTGCGGTCGGTTAAATAAAAATGCAGCCAGAATTTGTTGTTACTACGCTGTGGGGTTAGTTACTGAAAGGGTTATAAAAATATACAGGGTTAGTAAAATAAAAACTCGCCAATGGCATGGCGGCTCCCTGCCATCAGAAAAGTAAATCATTTTATTTTTTTCCTTTGACACAGTTTTCATTTTTAATAAACTAAACCTACATATAACTTCCATATATCATTTGACATTTTCAGCGCCACAGTAGGTATTATTTATTCTGTTTTGAACTCCCACAGTGAAAACAAATTAATTTTTTGATGAGTAGTTAACGGTTTAATCGGGTATTTATTGCGGACCTTTTGTTTAAAAAGTTTTATTTTTGATGAGTTTTGCGTAGCGAAAGGCCACCTAACGATTGTGGTTTAAAAAATATTGATATTTAGTGGACTTGTTAGTTATACTCCAATCGTCAGGGCCGCGATCACGGTTTGGTAAGGCTCGGCATTACGGCTCAAACGTTAGCAGTTGAAACGTTAGGGTGCGCATTCACAGGCCGCTAACATCCGTAATGACTTAGGTACCTACTTAGCATACGTTTTGAAGGTTCTGAATGCTTGTCCATAAGTTTATGGACAAGCATTCAGAAGTCGGCGGCTTGGGTTAATTTGGACCTACTTAGTTTCAAAATAACCCAAGCCGCCGGCAGACTATAAAATAAATATAAATAAATAAATAATGCTGGACAATTCATACAGCATTATCTAGCCCCAAGCTAAGCAGAGCTTGTGTTATGGGTACTAGATAACTGATATACTTAGTACAATACACTACGTAGATAGATATTTTGTATTATACATGGAAAACATCCAGAACGCCCTGGAAAAATGTCTGCAGATCGTATAAACATTTGTCCCGAGGCGGGAATCGAACCCGCAACCTCCTGCGTCGCAGGCAGGCCTTCGCCCGCTGCGCCACAGAGGTCGTCAATATATTATTATATATGTATAGTAATTCATAAGTAAACTTACAAGACGACAAGCTCTACCTTAACTGGTCATGCATCCAATATTCACCCGGTCAATAAACGCAGATTGGAATAATTTAGGGACCGCTAAATAAGGGACTTGGTTAATATTCAGAGGGTAGGACAATATTTTGGTAGCAAACACGAAGGGACAAATAGGGAATGCTTGATTTGGATGTAGGAGAGGTTATTAGAGTCGATATAATGTACCTTCGTACCTACTGATGGTTTTGGGATGCAAGGCGACATCAAAAGACCTGATCAAGTTTTGATGTAGGGTGGCTCGAAGCTGTTTATACCTACTTTAATATATTCAAAATAAAATAAATACATTGTTGGTGAAGAAAGTAGGTCGCTGACTATCTAGTTTTGATGCTAGAGATCATTAAACGACAGAAATCGCTGAGCGTGATAAATTTAACGAACGCATATTCCGGTTACATTTGTGTAGGTACGAGTCAATACTTAATTTCAATTTCATTTATTTATTGTACATTGGATTGATAGTTAAAAGCTATGATAAGTAAGATAAGAACCTAAGAAGTTTAATAATAATAATAATAATAATTCATTTATTTCAGGCAACATTAGTCTAAGTACAGGATGTAAAATACTTAAAAACTACGGCCCATATAAAATATATACCTTAGTCTAACATACATAAAATAAACGCCATTGTTCAGCGATTTCTTTTTGGTTAGGTACTTAATAAACCTAGTACCACACTAGTATTTCATTCATTATACATTTTGTCACACTAGATAGGTACATAAGTATCAAATATTTACAAACTTACGCGATCTGAACACAATACATTATTATTAGTACTATTTAACGGGTATTTATCGCGTTAATTGACCTATTTTTCTAATATTTTTATATCAAAATGATACATTTAAGATATCAAATAATATCCCGAAAATTGTTTATTTCGACAGGACTTGAACTCGCATCCTTCCGTCAGTACCGGAATGTGCTAACCAACTACACCACGAGGTCAAGTGACGTAGGAGTAGAAAATCTCTGGGACTTTCTACGGACTGAAGCGCCGTTAGCTCCATCTACAGGGAAACATTGAAGTTTATCCATTCTTGTTCAAAGACTAATGTTACGTTCAGTTCGTTTGACGAGAGGTGTCGCGTTGCTCAAACTCTAAAGTTTTTTTTTTATAGTGCGTAAGCCTCGCACTCTGGCTAATTTCTAAGAAATCAAATAATAACATAATGATGAAAAAATCTTATAGATTCACGTGTGAGGAAACATTTCCATGAAAATAATTCCCTGTCAATTGATGATCAAAGCATGACAATCGCAAATACTCAAATCCTTTCAACCTGTCAAATTCACGAGATTTTTCACCCTGTATAGGTAGGTGTCACGGAGGGTGTAATTCATAAAATGATCCCCTTTTGTGAGAGGGTTCGATTCTATGGGGGTGTGTTGAAAAGCAATATTGGGAACCAACCATTATGGCGGAAAACGTTGAAATGATTATCATGGATGAACGGGTTTTAGTGATGATAAAATTAGAAAATTGTCTTGCAATGTATACATTGCATAATATTCTTTCTGAATACCGTTCTCCGGTTCGACTTCCGGTATTCCGTAGTCTTGTCCTTATTGGCCCATCGCTAGCAAAGTTGATTGTAAATGGTCCTTATGAAAGTATGTTCTAGTATAAGTAAAATAGGAAGAAAATTTAATGCATAGGTATGCATGGTTTAGATACAATACAATTTTGCAGAAAATAGGTACCTATTTTCTACAAAATTTTATTGTATCTACTTAAATAGTCGTTATGGGAATGTGCCAGATAATTAATAATTTGAACTTGTTTGACAAATAATAATAATGTCCATCAATCTTAATTTCGGCCATGATGGTGGCTGTGGCCAGCAACGGCTGGAGGTTGCGGGTTCGATTCCCGCCTCGGGACAAATGTTTGTACGATCTGCAGATATTTGTTCAGGGTGTCCTGGATGTTTTCTATACATAATACTAAAATATCTATCTATGTAGTGCATTGTATTAAGTTCAGTTATCTAGTACCCATAACACAAACTCTGCTTAGCTTGGGGCTAGATAACGCTGTGTGAATTGTCCAGCATTATTTATTTTTTTATGTGCGTAGGACAATAAAATAGTGCACAAGTGTGTATACAAAGCATAGGTTAATAAAAACTTTTCTTTCCAAAGAATTATTACTTGCTGCTGAAAACAGAGCACCAAACTGAACATCAGCCAAAACCTATCCCATTGATTCGACTAATTATTTTCACCGTATTTTAATAAAATCAGTGTGGAGCCGTCGTCCCTGGCCTCACCTTTGTCTGTACTTTCCAGACGGCGTCGTCGTCGGTTCAACCGACACGCGTGTGGTACAAGCGACACATTTAAGTATAGAGTGCACCGTGTTTGCGCACATACTTGTGCACCTTAACATGTATTGGCTAGTCAACGTTGAGCCTGGCTGTCGTGGCCGAAATTCGGCTAGGAAGATTCATCGGCATTTAAGTAAGTAATTCACAGCTCAAAGGAAGAGTAGGTAAATTTTTTCTTTATTATAATAAGAAAAAAAATTAAAATTTAAAAACCCATTACAGATTTACATGAAACATGGCTAAGAACACTAGGGATGAAATTATCCTTGACAGAGACAGATACACAGACAAACACGTTAAACTTATAACACTCCTCTCTTTTTGCGTCGGGGGTTAAAATAGGTATATGTATCTGTCTGTGGTATGCTCCCAAATGGATGAACCGATTTTCGTTTAGTTTTTTTGTGTCATAGATAATTTTATCCTGAGTGTTCTTAGCCATGTTTCATGAAAATCTGTTCAGCCAATAAACATCGGCGGGTTTTTAAATTTTTTTATTTTGTCTTTTTTCTTATAAAGACTCTGCTTTGTTCAAGTAGCCTGGCTTAATTTAATAACAATTACGAAACAGTTTTAAATGCAATTTTCGCTTCAGTTTGTCTCTTACAAAGTCTCCTTTTATGGTTGTCGCACACACATCCAATCTAAAAAAGATCGAGATCGGATCAACTTGTTCAATTTCATAAGTCATTTTTTTTTTTTTTTTCAATACTTTGTATTACAACCCATAGGAGCATTGCAACGACATCACGTTGCCTTAGTAGATCAGGCTATTTGGATACCTAGATATTTTCTATAATGCTATACGTGTGTCTGAACACGTTTATGCATCATCAATAGCATAAACTATCCCATAGATAGACATTATTGCTCTGCGCGATCTAGCAATTTCTAGAAAAAATAAAATTAATGATTTTGGCAGCCTACCAACACATAAACTACAGTTTTACCTTTTGAACTAAGAAGAGAACCAAAACAAAGATTGCCAATCAAATCAAGTTTCTCTACTTACAAGGAAATTTAAATCTGCCTTTGTTAGCAGATGTAATCGCACTCAGAGTAGATTATAATATGTACGGCGACCTTTAAACAGCAAAGTTCATCTCTCGCTGTAACGTCATTACCGAACTCAATCAGGTCCATTGACGACGTAAGCCCAACTCGATTTTGCCACATTATTCTCCACCTCCGTTTCTATGGCGTCTGGCGAAGTTATTAGTGTGTGGTGACTTTTGATTGGGGCCATTGTCTTGCCAGGTTTGGTGACGGCAAGAGGTCTGGGAAATAATAAACATATTCATTACGGATGGAAGCGGGTCGAGAACGAACCTCATTTGTGTTGGAAGAACACCAACGTAACGGACGCAATACGAGCGGAGCGGAGCGGAGAAGCTCCTTATTTCGATCATCAACCCGATGTGAAATCAAAATAGTGTTTTATAGTTCCGTCGGATTCGATTCGGAAACGATTCGTTGTTGTTCAATCTGAACAACAACGTTCAGAAAGACGAAATTTGCTCGGAACATTAGAAACATAAATTTCTACACGGGCAAAGCCGCGGGGCGCAGCTATTACCGTAAAATTATTATGTGTGGTTTATCTTTAAGTGTCTTCCAAGTAAATAGTGCAGACCATCCATGACGCTCTGAGTTTATTTTTCCACTATTCGATCAATTAATAATAAATGTTGAACCAAAATCATAATAAAAATATAAAATATGGAAGGCTTAAATTCAATTTATTTTGCGAATCAACTCTTTGTTAAAAACTTGCTTTGTTAAACGCTTTGCATCAGAACAAATACAAAATACAATAGTCAATGGCTTTTTCGTTGTGCATATTTTGATAATAAAATAAATTTATTTCACAATAATTCACCTCGTTCCTGTGACGTGTAAAATTCTCTCCTTGGTGTGCGTTTCCTCTCATGGCAAAAGCTCTGCCTAACATACTATTATACAGTTTTTTTAGTCATATTAAATGTAAGTAAAATAATATTTTGGCTACCTGACAGTCTTTACAAGTTTTCAACACACGAGCATCTACCAACAAATAACAACAAGAACAAAATTAAAAATTAAAAAAACCCCTACAGATTTTCATGAAACATGGCTATGAACACTCGGGTTGAAAAATTATCTATGACACAAATAAACTAAACGAAAATCGGTTTATCTGTTTGGGAGCTACGATACCACAGACAGAGACACAGATACACAGACACACACGTTAAACTTTTAACACCCCTCTCTTTTTGCGTCGGGGGTTAAAAAGGTAAGTAACGCGGTAAAAGTATAATGGTGCACTCATTAAAACAATATCCGTGTTTATTTTTTTTTAATATTAAAACAAATTGAACTATACTGAACTATAAACACCAGTCGGATGCGTCCCCAAGACGCTGGCTGCATTGCCCCGCTGTATGGCAATGTTGGATCAGTTGAGCTACCTGTAGATTATTTGCAACAGTCTGCAGTTAGCTCAATTGTTTCAATTGTAAATACTAGTTCTAATTTATTTCTATTATTCTATTGTACTTTTCTTTGTGAATAAAGGCTTGAACTATCCTACTAACATTATAAAGTCGAAAGTGAAATCTGAGTTTTTGTTACCTAGTATCTCCAAAACTACTGAACAGATCAAGATAAAACTAAGCGTCCGTTTAGAGAAAAGCCTAACTTAGATAATGGGCTTCTAATTGTGCCGAAAATACGCGTGCGAAGACGCGGGCAGAAGCTAGTATTACATACATTTAAGACGGCGCGGCCACGACCGATCTTTTCGGGTATTACAAGTACGATAAAGTTTAAAATTATTTGTACTTCACATTGAAAGAGCTGCCTGCTTCACTACCGGCAGCCGGTATCATCCCGGTGTGAATAGAGCCTTAACAATTGCCATATGTACCAACTACACCTCAATAACAATATTACTAGCTCACTATTCCCCAACACCCTGTAAAAGTACAATTGAGCGTTAGAAAATAAAATAAACCGAATGTGCGACAAGGTGCAGACTTTCTAGGATTTCTCGCAATAAAAATAAAATAAAACGCCCTTGCCATATTGTATTAGCTTTTCAGAACAAGGGTAGGGTAGTAATATACAGAGCACAGTTTTGTTTGATTTTCAGTAGTAAAGACATTGTTTGATATGATTTTTTAGAGCGAAAAGTTATTTGTCTTTCGTGGTAGGAAAATGAGATGGGTTCAATAATTATATTTATTGGAATTTTTTTTATAATACCAGACCAAAAGCCATCAGACAAGAAGTTGGATTTATAATAATTAGCCGTAAGTTACACATACATATAACTGACTTAAATGAGGATATTCGTATGTCTATTGTTACGTTTTTCTAAATTTGTAAAATAATACAAGGCTGGAGAGTCATTTCTCCCGCAATGAAAAAGTAGGTAGGTACCCCCAGATGACATCATATCACACAAACATTCACAAACAACGTATTAACAATAAAAGATAAAGAAAAGAATATATGTTTTTGTAAAAACTTTTTTTCAATTCACCTGGCTTAACTGCCAATAAAAACTTGTTAGACTAAAATCACTGAATTCACTTGACTTCAGTTATTCCGTAATAATGGCTCATGCAACCGTGCCGAAATACCGAAAAACTCAAAACTACACAAATTCATGGCAAACATAGGAGCCCTATTTTAATTCGGCATCACCAAGTTTCGTGTTTCGTTTCGTCCAATTGGTACACCGAATCAGAGTTGGTACCAAATTGCACGAAAGAATTGCAAGAAAATGAAACAATAAAATCAATTGCCTTCTGTTATGAGAGATTTAATCTGAATTCATTAAACATCTGCTATTATTCAATTAGAAAATAACCTAATTTAGAAAATAAAGACCAAAACCATATTATTCAATTTTAGTACCATCAATTTAGGCTCGTTTCCCACAGTCAATCACCAGCATAAACAAATTAAGGCCGTACAAACAATCCACTTCTAAATCAGCGATCTCGTTAAAAAGTAATTCGTTTGACAATATCTTAGCTGTGGGTATCGGAGGCCCGCAATTAATTTAGCCGGGTTGCGGTTTGCTCGAGACTGTTCCGTAGGTTTGTTGCGGTTGGGCCTCTGTCGATTGACAATGAAGAATGGTAAGAAAAAAGAAGATATTCAAAATAAATCATATCAGCACACAAACGTTCACTGCTGGGCATAGGCTTCTCCCATATGACGACGCCACAAATAGCGTCCAGAGCCGGCACAATCCCTCGACTCCCTGCGACGACTACAGATAATGTAGACGGTCCATCAAGTGGATGGTCTCCCAACACTCCGTTTTGCGTTGCATCGCGGTCGCCACTCAAGAACCTTCACTCCTTAGCAGTTATTACTTCTGCGAACTTTATTACAGCCCTCTTGCTAACGAGGGCAGTACTTATTACCGCTCATTGCAACTGCAGCTTACAAATTCAGAGAGCTATGTCGGTGACTTTGGTTCTTAGATAGCTCTCTATCTTAGATAGCTGTCTATCTCTCTTTGTGTGGCAAAGTGTTTTCTATATTTATAGAAAAAACTGTATTATTTATACCACACAAAGACAAGAAACAATACAGAGAAAATGCTTAGAGAATAAGAAGTATATAGGGCGGCCTTATCGTTGAGAGCGATCTCTTCCTGGCAACCTTGGGACGGACTGGACATAAAAAACAAATTAGACGGTGGCACTGAATAAACTTCTATGGATTTCAGTATTCCAGATTCTATCTCGTTGAGAAAAACGTGTTAAATCCACATTCAATTACATTCTGGTGCCAACTAGAACGCACCTTCCGTACAAAGACACAAATGTATAAGGTTCTTACAAATGGCGAATCCACCACGGCTATCAATTATAAAACGGAACTGCGTACGCACAACACTTCCTTTGTTCAATAATGTATTGCCGGTAATAATTTAATTGAGGTAAAGGCCCGAAGCCTATTGTTTTTGGGTGCCTTGAATACCTCAAATGCTATTTTGGAAATGAATTACTGGAGATTGAAAATTTATTTCGATATTGAGCGCAAACTAAAATTTATATTGCGAGCGGATAGATGTTAAACTCATGAAACTTGCTGCGACATTCTCGTATAACACTAACCTGTCCTGTTAATAATGTGGCAATATTTTTGCAATCCGTTTAGATTTATTTTTGGTAATATTAAACATAATTTTAATACCAGAAATAAACTTGGCTACACAAAATAAATAAATCTTATAAAGGGCAATGTATACGCTTCTACAAAAAAACTCCAAGTGAGTTGCAAAAATTATCAGTAAATAAATTCAAATAAATTGTCAAACCCTTGTTGTGCAAAAAGGTTTACTATTAAATATCAGATTATCTAGAGTATAAAAAAGCTTGGGACGGGTTTTGCTCCAACTCGAAAAATAACAATATACAGGCTAAAGGTTTCTTCGTCACAAAAAAATCTTTATGTAGACTATGTATGACTTCGGTATGTAGATTAAAGTCTACATACGATATGTGTCGTTATGTGTTATATGTCGATAACATTGGTTAAAAATCTTTTTTGTAGAGCAACATATTTGAAGTATAATTCAAATAAAAACAAACCTTACTTTCTATCTAGTCTATTTAACACAAAATTTCAAGCTAAACAATGAATAGTTTGCCCTAAAAGTCTCAACTGCTAACAATCCGACCTATTGCCCCCAGTAAAGGACACTTTAAAAGGTATTAAAATAAAGGAGAATTTATTCTAAAATCAAAGTAAATAAGTGTCAGCTTGTGACAAATTAACGGGCCTTTATAGCACAATGGAGGGTCTCGATCGACGGGACACTTTGCCTCTAAAAACTTGATTGTCTCTTCGACCTTTGTTATACGAAGGTTTGGATATGGCAACATCTTATTTCTGTTAGACAATAGTGTTTGTTACAATACAGATACAGGAAGAGACTTGTGAGGTCTCATGTAAACAAAACACATTCAGCGGTACTACAAAAACCAACGTAAATACTGGTCTAACAAGGGTTTAGCTAAGCAGTGTCTAAATAGTTAGACATGGGTTTAACGAGAGTTTAACTCTCGTTTGAATTTGTCTAAGCCGAGTCTAACTGTATACCGCCGTTTAAAGCAGTTTTGTGGTAACGCTTTTGTAAAACACGCGTTTACCTTAAATGTCTTACTTTATTCTAGCATTTTACGGTTTTTTAAACGTCACTGGTTAGAGAGAGCGAGGCATGAGGTGGACTGACGACCTGTGGAAGGTTGCAGAAAACCGCAGGACGTGGGTACCAAAATTTCTCGTAAACTGGTCAGTGCAGTGTTCTTCTGGGAGGCCTTAATTCCTGCCGTGGACTTCTTTTGGATGAAATAATGATCCTTATCATCGTTATATCATCCTTTTGGAGTACAGTTTACAGTACCTATCTACTAAGTTATACTGTGCTTTGATGAATAAAAAAAACTTAGAGAACATTTGCTAATGAAACAACTTACGATGATCTATTTTTCTATAAAAATTACCGTAGTTTGACTTTGTTGTTCTTCAAACACAAACAACGCAGTTAGCCTGCCCACATTCATAATGAATTTACTCAATTTCTTTAAAAAATAAACAAACCAATATAAGATCTATTTTTAAGCTCACGCACAGTTAAGTTCAAAAATCCTTTACCAGGTTTCCTAAATTTTTCTAGAATTTATAGAATAATGTCGGCCACGTTTTCACTTACCATGTTCAGATTGTGATAAAACGAAGGTCCATCGTATACTACACAGAAAAATATCACCTGCATAGTTCCAGTTTTGTTAAGTTTAAATAATCATTAATCACCGCATCCATAATTTCATGTCTCGATAGACCGTCAGTGTGGATCTATTGGACCGTACTGACGAGGCTTTTACGAGAAATTATGACGACGCCATCGCCATCGCAAGTTTTAAGTCAACCCCTCTTTCCCTTCACCCTGAGATTGAACTGGAAGGCTTAGAGCTCTTTTGAAATTCAATTTTAGAACAGCAAAGTGTGTGGGATGGTTTATAAGAACTTAAGTATCCTAGGAGGTAAGGCACTAAGGAACTTTAAGAAAGACAGACATATCCATTTCAGTACAAGATAATCATCGTTAGCTTATATTACAAGAAAAACTCGCCCTCTACTGTTAATCCAGGCCTAGATTTTCATCAATGCACTATTTTTGTACGATAAATACTTTTTTATCAGTCAAGTTCGGAAATAAACGAGCGACGCAATGGCTATGGTTTTATATGATCCGTTGGGCATGCAAAAGACATATTATTATGAAACATACAGTTTTGCATGTCTAGGATATTACAAAAGAAGTAACAAAATATCCATTCATCCAAGCTTTCGCATATATTAGTATGATGTGATAAATTATTTCTAGGCAAATGAATTTTCCATAAACCAAGCCACCAAGAAACGTAGACTGAAGACGAGTAATCTCCTTAAAGTTCACGCTAATTAAACTAATATAATTGGTTTAAATTGAACCCGCAGGTGTTACTTTACGTCTCGTTCCCGCGACTCTTAGCGGTCTTCTTAAAATTCTGATTTGCAATTCTTGGTAAGGTGATTTGGAAGGTTTACACAAAAGGAAGAAGAGTAGGTGTTCTTTGAGCAGAGTCTGCGTAGAGCTTATTAACAAAGGGCTCCAGGTTTTTGGTTGAAGGGTCTGGCTATGACTTAGTTTTAGTTTTGAGTTCTATCAAAATCAATCGCTTAACGCATTCACTGACCAGCCTCGAGGGGAGCGCCGCCGCCGCGACACGTGGATCGAGAGGCACTGCGTCTTGGGCCATGAAAGTGTTAGTATATGCCGCGTTGACATGATCAGATTCAGCTCGAACCGAGTTGACTCGGATACTCGGACGCTACCTTGTATTGTAGCAACCCCTAATCCGAGCGGACTCGGACGACGGCGTCCGCAATCTAAGAAGACTCGGGCCGCGTTCTACTTTTCCAAACTAGCTCGTATACGAGTAGATAAACAAAATGGCGTCTTATGTCAACTCATGTCTCATGACATTTTCGATATTGACTAAGAAAAATAATCCGAGTAAACTAGGTTAATAATTACAGTTATCCTAGTAGGTACACTCGTATGAAGTTCTCCTATGAGTCCACTTGGTCCGAACCTTGTCCGAGCAGATTCTAACACAGCTTTATTTCGAATCCTCAATGCAAAACGAGAACTTAAAGGTTGACATCTCTATCTATGTAGCAGTATAGCTTCAAAACGACCGACGTTAGTTCCGTCGAAGTCGAAAATTTTAGTGATATTATTTTATTTCTTAGCTATTATTTACTTGTCTCTCAAGTTCAAGTTCTTTATTAGTAACGAATAGGGTTACATGTCAAATAAAAAGAATATTATGTAAATCAATATTTTACCAGTAAAATACAATATCAAATAATAATTTGAAAAAGTTATACAAAAAAATTATAAATTGACTGTCATTGCAAATGTCAGTAAAATGTCATCTCTGTAATGTTATGAATGAAGGATCAAAAATTTTATGTCCGAAATTATAAAATAATGGCTTGTTTTCCATAGCTTGATACAGATTTTTGATGCTCCATTCAATATAATCGTAGCCAAACAAATGTCAAAATTAAACTAACGAAAGCATCGATCATCGAGCATACCTGGTCGAAGACCGAAAGGCAAATTCGGAAATATGTAGATAAAATCTTATCTGACGTGCCCAAGAGTCCCGAGATAAGGTATATTGGAAATATAGCACTGTGAGATTGAGTTGAATTGTTAGGGACGTAAGTAAGTCAATAATGTAATCAAAATGTCGCATGGACTCGAAGCAACATTAAAATTAAACGGGAAACTAAGCAAATTAATCATAAAAGCTGAATAGCAGCATAAATTCTCAATAACGACAAATAATTCGCGAAATCGCGCTATGCATCGGTGCATAATGCTTTTATTGTGCTAAACACTCTTATGGACGTCAGCGAACAGCTAGGTCAAATCGTATAGGGACCAAAGAGTTTTGTTTTAGCGAATAAGATATATTTGACGGCTTGACTCTCACACTGTTGAACGAGACGGACTCGGGGTAATAGTCGACCTCTCTCTCTAACTTAGCCCGTGGATGTCGTAAGAACCGACTTAAGAGAACTTCCTTTGTCGTCGATAACAATGTGTGTTATTTATAATAATGTTAAAAAAATCATTTAGTATCATTCCCACTCTAAAAAACTTATTTTCTTCCCTGAAAACAGTGAATAAACCAAGTGTTTCCAACACTATTAATCAAATTCGAGCTCATTAAAATTGTTGAGTTTTAGAAAGCCATTTTAATACCTTCGACTAAGGCCTACTTGTGTCAAAAGTTGGAGTTAAAAAAATAACTCGGGGCTTCCTAACTCTGTGTTAATGTTTTGAATTTTCAGCTCACAGTTTATAATGCACCAGTGGAAATTAGCCCAGAGTCAACCAACCCGAGGTCAATGTCATTCATTCATTCTTTTTACATCCGGCCAAATATAGTAGGACGAATGCTGAATGATTTTAGTGTACTGCTCTCTCTCGCTCTACAGTAATTTGAATAAGTCTATTCCTTCATGTCAGATTTGAAATGACATGTGGTTTTTGATCGCATTATATCGACTGTTGTTTATTTTCTAATTAGTTTCTGTCCGCGGCTTCGCACGCTTTGTTTAAATGGAAACGTTAAACGGACATTTTTATCCCATTGGAACTATTTTATGGGATCAAAAGCCCATGTTTGATTCCAGGCTTAGAGCTACATGAATGCAAAATTTCAGCCCGACCGATCCGTTCAGAAATCATGGTGTGAAGAGGGAACAAACATCTAAACATCTATCCAAATTCCAAACTTTGCATTTATAAATATTAGTTTGATTTAAACGTTATGTTGCTAGATACTTACTAGATATGAATGGACCGTTCTGCAATTCTTCTATTATAAAATCCGAACTAATGTATTCAATGATCTCTTCATTATCTATCATCAGACAATCAACCAGTCATTTATTGTTCAGGACAAAAAAAACCGATATGACAAACTCTACCAACATTACCTAACCTATATAACATCGCAGCTTTCATATTTTTGACATTACTAGCCCAGAGTTAGTTGACCTAACCCTCCCACATCAGTGGGTTAAAAATTTCAATATTTAACACAAGCTTACCTCCTAACTCTTGGTGGTACAAGAAATAATTCGAATTTAACTCCAAAGTAGTATTTAGCCCTGAGTTAACCATGTTAACCTACCCTGGCGCAAGTGGGGCTAAGAAGTTGTCAAATTTACTACTAGGTTATCCTTGACTACTGGTGTAAGTAGGTAATTTGCCAACTTCATAGTCGAAGTCGAAGATAATAAAATGATTGACTTGGCTCTTCTCGTGATTACTCACTTTTTACGGCGTAGCGAACTTGGCATAATGTAAATATTGTCATTTCTATATCTCTAGCCTTAGACAATTTAATTTAATAAATTTGAAATTTTTATACCTATTCATTATTCCTGATAGACCTAAGCCGCCAAAAGCATGTTAACATTGATGTTTTTGTTCAGATCCTATCTCACTTGAATGTGTGAATATGTGGTAGCCAATTTCTACTTTAGCTGTGCCCCTGGCACAATTACGACCATTGTATGTTCTGTTCAAACACTGATAACACTCCCCTAAGTAATGCCTCCCCGGGGTGTATTTGTTCTCCAAATCTTATTACGACTCGTATTTGTTCAATTTTGATGAGCTTAATCAGAAAATAGAGGTAAGATAGGAATGTGTTCCGTTTCTGCTAAATTGGATACCTACTTAAATCTAAGTTATCTATCAGCACTTAAATTGGATTTGCACTGTAAGCGCGTTAGCTATCTTTCTGGGTTTGAAGTCTCTCTCAGCTTGCATGAAGGAGATGCCCTCTATTTCAACGCAGAAAGACTCTGATGGAGAAATACAAGCTTTTCCTGACCCAGAAAGATAGGCCAGAAAACAATGTATTATGGCCTATAAACATGCCTTCGAAAACAAAGGGGGTTTTGCTATAATCAACACGCTATGCAGACGAAATAGTAATTGCTTTAAAGTTTTTAAAAATACATAGAAGGAAACTGCAACCTCCTCTGATAAGTTACCTCATTCGGTTATTACGACTTCCACGGGTTTGGAGGGGTCAACTCTTACGCTGCTAAGACCAACTAAATAAACCACCATTAAGGTATCGTCTACTAAAATTACCACCCGTTAAATCAGAGCTCAAAGGCAATTTTTTAGTAAAGCTGACAATCAGCGCCAATCAATGTAATAATTTTTTTTCAAGTGGAATTTAACAAAGTACAAGATTCAATCACGTAGGACGACTTCTATGTGATAGGTAACTACAAGCTGTTCATTATTTTTGTAAAAGGACTTTGCAAAACGCTTTAAAAATGGTTTTAACTTAAAAATTGGTCACCTTTTCAATATCTCGTAGGCACGAGAAGATTCTTACAGTACAGCTACAATCGATCGGTACTTCCAGCCATTTCTCCTCACTGCACCTGGTCCTTTGTCAAACTAAGCAGCTTATAGTCTATTATTTAAGGATTTATGTTTCGAATTTTATTCGCCGGTGCAGCGAACATTTTCTTGTTGAGTTTCCTTCAGTTTTCGATTGTTTTATTGTCACTAGAGGAATAAGTGCCTAACTCCTTTTTATTACATTCAAGCTTGAGTGCTTTTTATATTCTCTAGGAAATGCAATATTTAAATGTGTTTTATAACTTTAACGATAGGTTTATAGAGCAGTAAAGGAGGAACTATTTCAGAGTTCTTGCAAAACCATTTCAGGGACTGAAAGTATCAACAAACACCGTCCCTGAGCTATTTTCAAATGCAAAAGACAAATAACTTATACAGTATGCTCACGAATAACGAGAGAGACCAATTTTCACCCCTTTTGTCGCGAAAGCTAAATTCATGTTACGTTTATACAGTTTTGAGTGTGTGGAAGAGTGTGTATTTTTGGCTGTATTTGTTTCTATTGTGATTTTCGGTAATGGGGTGTGTTCAAATATTATGATTTTAAATTGCAGTTTCCTGTTTCCGCTCATTATGGGACTTTACTGGTTCTCATTAGGGAGCTACGTATATTATGGTTTGAATGTAGGTAAGTCAGTCAGCTATTATATTATTAATAGGTATGTATCTTTTATGATATATAACACTAATTAGTTACCCGCAAGGCGTGGGTTATGTTTTTAGAGTGCAATACAAAAAAATATTTACTGTACACCAACAAAAAAATGTGTGTTTCTATTTCTACATAAAGCCGCCAACATTTTGTTTGGTGGACATTCGCATTCAAGCAAATTTGATAAATCGCTCAAAAAATACTCGGCTGGTTTCCTACATAGTTTTAACTACATTTTTGTAGGCCTGTGCCGTCTCATTTGGGGAATAGTTGCAAGGACCGAGTACCGTTTTTATAGTTTTCATAAACAACTTGCTTTCTAATAATCCAATAATTTTTGTAGTGTATCGGACGTAGAATAAATATATTCGCTTATTTTCAGGCAAATCTTAATGTTTTTAGACAAGCAATACCTATGTACTACTTCACAGTGTTTAATGTCTTCATTGCATTAAAATTTGTTTGTCTCTTACTGTGGTGTTTACCGTACTTTTATTATAACTGTTTATTTGCTTTTGGGTTCTGGATGGTATGGGTTCCAGTTTCAACATCAAATCAAAAATTTAGATTGATTTTTTAATTTCGGTACTATTCCACTATGGCCCTCTTTATCTTTCAACTTACTTTATGCGGAGAGAAGAATTAAATTCCCTTCAAAAAAATATTTAGGTGCGTACCTTACGCATCAATAACTTTACTTTGACTGCTCAATACACGCATCCATAACTTTATATAGGTAGGTATAAAAGTGAAGTGCGAGTAATATGTATGTCTGTATCGAATGGGCATAGAAATGCGAGAATTATGTAAAGCCTGAGTCCTTCCGGCTCGAGTAGCTGCTGAATCCAGGGACGAATTCAGGATAATAAATTTCCCAGTGTTCCACTAAGATAGCTGTGAAATGCAGTGATAAATCTTCAGTGAAATTGCCGAAAATGGAGATCTATTTGAATTTTCGTTGCTGTCATGTCTTCAGCTAGAAGAACATGAAAGTATCACTAAAGAAAGAAAGAAAGAAGAAAGAAAATCCATTTATTGGCTCACACTAAAATAATAATGATAACACAAAAAAAAAATCCTTAAAAATATATTTATAAAAGTATAATTCCGGTGTGAACCAAAAGGTCCTGCCTCAGCTACATGTTGCTCAACATAAATTTGAGCAACGCTGGTTTTCTGGCAAGACCTTTGGTGCGTGCGTGTCCACACGGCTTACAGACCAAACACAAAAAAAAAATATTATAACAAACAATGTATAACAGTAATAAATAATAATACCTATTTTAAAAGTAAGTTAGGTCTAGTGACTTCCCTACGACTATCGTTCAACACGGGCCCACTCAATCAAAAACAAATAGAAAAATAATCCGACAACCAGTGCCGACCAACGTCCGACCAGACCAACAACTGACATTACTCGTTTTCGAACGAAACACAGCTGCGCGCCTGCTTGGCGCGCATTTGAAGCGGATGATTTCGTGCGTCCAATAGGCAACTCCGTTCTGAAATTATTGTTCTGTCTAGTTGACACTTGACACACAGAAAAGCACAGAACACAGTAAAATGTGAAATTGGTAAAAATTGTACTGTACAAAGATTGTTGAAAATGGTGGATTGTAAAGTGACTGTTATAAAATCAAGTGATATTGCGAGACGTTAGTGCTGTCTCACAGCACAACACATGCATAAACTGGTAAGTGAAACCATTTCCCGACGTAGTACCGAGGCTACTTATGCAAAGATACCTCTCTTTTGCATTGCAAGAAGTTCTTTTTTCACGTGAATCCTAAACGTTCTAACTGTTTTCAGTGCGCGGAGAGGCGGATCGAGGTCGTTCCAACACCGGGACGCAGAAAACCTGAAAGATCCACGAAACGCCATGGTCCGGTGTCCCGGTGTGACAAACACATATGTACAAGCCCTGCTCGGGTACCTAGTTTGGGCATCAGCCCATACAAGCTTGTCGTACAAGTACTTTGGAGTTTTGCTATTAATGATACCAAATAAAAGAACTGAAAGGTGTAACTTCCTCCGTGCTGACATCTTCAACAAGTTTGAGGAATTCAGAAAGGGTGTAATATGTGATCTCGGTGGAACATGGAAACAATAACGGCCACAAGCATTCTGAACACGCTGTATCAACTTCTTAGTTCTACCCAAAAGACACGGGCCATACACCACATCAGAATAGTTAAGCCTGGAAAGGACTAGCGACTCGCAGAGCATTATTCTCATATCTTCACTAAGGTATTGCCGAATTTTATATAGCAACTTAAGTCGATAGAGAGAGTTCCGCACACATTCTGAAACATGTTTTTCAAATCTTAGGTTACTGTCCAAGCAGAGACCCAGATTCCTTGCATCAGTTGTATACTCAACAGCAACCCCATCAACAATAATTTTTATATTATTATCAGCTAGATTAATTTTCTTTACTTTATCACGTGACCTACCAACATGTATTTTGACTTTTTTGGGTTTATAAGAAGTGAGTTGCAGTTGGACCATTGCGATATTTTTTCTAAATCATGGTTTAATTTATTAACAGAATCTACTAATGCGGTTGGAGTAAAATAAATATATAGCTGCAAATCATCGGCATAGAGATGATATTTGCAGTGTGAAATGCCCTTGATGATGTCTGCACTGTACAGTACGAAGAGAATAGGACCTAGAATAGAACCCTGTGGCACTCCTCGAAGGACTGGCTGCAGGGTTGATTGCAGCTTAGATCCATCAGCCTTAGTCAGTTCAACGAGCTGTTGCCTATGGTCAAGGTAACTATGAAACCATTGTACTGTTCGAGGGTCAAAACCATAGTAAGCTAGCTTTGAACACAACAAAGACACATTGATTGAATCAAATGCTCTGGAAAAATCTAGTAGCACAAGCAAACTGACTAGGCCCTTGTCCTCAGGCGGCGGTCGCGCGCTCCGTCCCCCGCGGCGCCCTCGCCCGCCACACGGCCTGGGGCAGGCACGGGGCCCACGCGCTCCGCGAAAACGATGTCGCGCTCCTCGATCACCACGCCTAGCCTAGCCGCCAGCACCGTGACGACGTGCACCGAGCGCTCGCCCTTCTCCTCTGGGAGCTGCCCGATTTCAAGGTCCGCGAGGAGCGCCTCCTGGTCGCGGTCGCCGAGCTCTAGTCGCAGCTTTGCGACTGTGCGCTCTAGCTCCACAACATCGGCGGCAGGCGCGAGCGGCGCCACCTCGCGCACCTCCAGCATCTCGAGCCTCTGCTCCACGCCGTCCATGCGCGCCGCGACACTGGCAATTAGGACGCGGTGCTCCGCCATCTCTCGCCGAACCTCCCGCATCTCCGCCACATATTCGGCCAGCTCGCGCCGCAACTCCCGCACGCCGTCTGCGGCTGCAGCCGCATTAACGGCGGTGGTCGAGGCAAGTTCGACGCCGGCGTCGGCGGGCGCAGGCGAGGGGCCTAGGTTGGTCGTCACCTCCGGCAAGACGCTTCCACTGGCAGTCCTGACTGGCGTGGAGCTATTGTCTCCCTTGCGTACCTTTCTCTTGCACTCTGGGCACGCCCAGCCTTTGCATTGCGACCCTCCATCCGTGATGCCGACACAACCTCTATGGTATATAGCCGGACAAGAAGTGCAAGCGACGGCAGCAGCCGCTGAGATGTATTTCCCGCAGCCGGTGCACTTAGACGGGGGTTGTTTTTTTGGAGATGGCATTTTAGATAGACAAATATGTTCTCTGTTTACAGCTGATTTATATCACTATTGATCTCGGTCAAGAGATCTACCCGCATTCCAAAAAATAGATAAAAGTCTATAACGATATTTAGAGTTTACACAAGAAATGTATTAGGGTCTTAGATTTAGGCACTGCACAAGGACACAAATATTTCACATGGATCAATAACGTCCTATGACACTCATCGTTTTATGAAAAAGCTACAGGCAGACAAGTATTTTTGCAGCAAAAAATCACATAATATTAGTGTCACCAGTCCGTCCTCCGTGACGACACGGTGGCAACTCGAAAAAATAAAAATAAAGCAATCAGAAACGCTCATCAAAAACTGGATTTGGGTTTTTAAATTTTGATTTAGAATTGAATGAAGAAACTCACAAAGAAAATTACAATCAAATAATAGCAATAAATAAGAACCGTAGGGTTTGCCATCTGAGGGGTTAACAATTGAAACAATTGAGCTAACTGCAAATAATCTACAGGTAGCTCAACTGATCCATATCAATACCAGTCGGAAGCGTTCCCAAGACGCTGGCTGCATTGCCCCGCTGTATGGCAATGCTGATACTCTGCGCCATATACTCACCACCTCTCGGGTCACGCGTCGCTTCGACTAGACGCTCAGATAATTTTTTAAAACCCCGAAGAGCCTCGGTACCCAGGGACATAAGGTCTTGACTCGAAGGGGAGCAAATGTGTAGATTCTGTCGAGACCTGCATACTTGTGCCTCTTGAGATCCTCGGCCAAAGCTGCCGCCGCACCCACACCCTCACGGATGTCCTCGGAAGATGGGAAGGCGCAAGTGTTTATTATGCTTATTCAGATTAGTAGAAATTGTAAAGTACAAGGCCTTAAATAGGTAGTTGCACTCAAGATGCACTCAATTGAGTGCATCCTGAGTGCAAAGTGACCTTTCTCCGTACAATTTCGAATTATATGGCTGGGGAAAGTATAAGTATCCTTAAATAGGGACCTGTAAGAAAAGCGAAGGTTGTTAAGGGTTGTTCGCTTGACGATAAGTTTTAAGTTAAATGTTTGGGGTATGGAGTACCCGCATTGAAGGAAGTTGCTGAAGCTGCGTCAAAGACAACTTAAAATTAGGTCTCCAAAGGATCTTTCGTTTTGAAGCTATAATAATTTGCGAAAACAGATAGATACTACAAAAGAGAAAATACAAAACAGAAAGAAATTCGGACAATCTTGAAAGTACAAAAAGCTGCCTTATGATTATGACTATTAGTGATCTCTTCCATGCAACCTTAGGACACATCCAGTATAAGATTTTAGTAGGTAGGTCTTGAAAATGATGAATCTTTCACCGTTCTCCATAGCAAGGTAGCTAGTAATCCAACTAGCAAGTAATCCATTTTTATCATATATGTACCTGGTCTACTTTGTCGCATATTATACGTTGGCTCACATGACGAATGCTATGTCTCCATCCTAGGGCAGCCGACTGCAAATGATTTAGATCTGCTGTGTCCATTTGGGTACATCGGTTATCTAGTCTAACTACCCTCCTACTACCCATCTACTAGTCCAACTTACTACCTATTACTTCGTTTTGCTTCGTTAAATTAGTAATGTTGGACATTCACAGCGTTAAGTTATAAAGCAACTCATGTATTAAAGCTTAACGCCGCCGTGAATTCCGAACGATAATAATGTATGTTAATAATGTATGAACGTTAATAATGTATTAATTTATTCTTTCAGTTACCTTTCCCCTTGCTTTCACAGTTCACCATCATTCAATATTCACAGTCTTGAAGACACGAATTTCTGAGTGAAATTTTCACAGGAAATAAGAACCTTTTTGTTCTTACAAATCTGGAGCAGCGGGTTAAAAAGAGTTTTGGCACCTTTTAACAGCATTTCTATGTAAAGTTCGACCATAGTACGACTAGAATTTCTGTAAAATTGCCAAAATTTTATGAATATTGCACAAAAATCTGCAAAACTAAAATTTTTTGCAGCCACCAAAATAACAAAATACAGTTAATTTAGCTGTTTTTGTTGCTGACTTTATTTTTTTTTAAGTTTCACTTGCACCTTAATGATCGTATCCGTGAGCGACTCCTTCAGGGAATCTTCGTATAATATTGTGAAAGTCCAGTGCCAGTTCGAGAGCTATTGGTTACCTACTACTAAGGGTGGTGTTCTTTAAAATATAGTCGGATTAGCACCACTATTTAGCACCTACGCCCGTTAACGTTAACTTTTAATGAATGAAAAGTTTAGTCAAAACGCCAATTATAATGTAATCGTTTGATTATCTTTTAGAAGAACACATACATACCTAAGTCGAAGCTTGCATTACAGGTACTGCCAGGTTAGCGAGACGACCAGCGTGGCCCAGCGGGCGAAGGTTTGTCTGCGAACAGGAGGTTGCTGGTTCAATTCCCGCCTCGAGACAAAATGTTTGTACCATATGCATCTGCACGTCCGTGGAACTTGTTCTGGGTACTTTGTCATCTTCATCTTCTGGTCCTTTTACCCACGGCGGTGGTGTAGGCACAATATGTGTTTTTCTTCAACTCTCCTCTATCAGCTTTCATCTCTGTACTTACACCTTTTGGGTGTTTTCTTTGTATGACAAAAAATAATATCTATTTAGTAATGCAACAGTCTGCAGTTAGCTCAATTGTTTCAATTCAATTGTAAATACTAGTTCTAATTTATTTCTATTATTTGATTGTAATTTTCTTTGTAAATAATAAGATTTTCTCAAAAAAAAGTAATTTATTGTATTAAGTACATTATATCAGTTAACTATTAATTTATTTTTAAGATAAGAGACTCTTATTATCATTAGTTTTTTTTATGTATTGTGTACTTGTGTGTTCTTTGTATAATTTTTAATCTTGTACATAACTATTGTAATTGGTTGAATGTAATCCTTCTAGTTATAAATAAATAAATCTAGTACCCTTAACACAAGCTCTGCTTCGCTTATAGCTAAAGATTTAGTGTGAATTATCCAAAACTATTTATTTATAACGATCATCATTTAGGATTTAAGTTGGGACCTATGATCAGAGTGAACCTCTTATCCACAAATAACTTGGTGGAACTAAAACTATGAAGAAGAGTGCGCCCCCAGGGTTGCCACGTAGATTAAAGGCGTGAACAGTAGGGTGCCATCAAAAGAAGGTCGTTAGACGGTAACACGGTTTTTGAGCGCTTCATAGTGTAATGGTTGCAAGCAGGGTGTAGTTTGGACTTAGGCACTTTGTTGCTCAGTTTATTGTTTGAACGTTTCAGAAAGCGACGCTCTAAGAAAACGACTGCGCATTACACGCACTCTTAAGCACCGCGAATAGAAATGGTTTTGACGTCAGCTTGAAACTGTCAGTCAAACTTTTAAGACATTGACATGGCTCAAAAGTTGACTCTACGTAACAAAACTTCGATGAAACAAAAGACAAGCTGAAAATCATGCAAATCGGCCATTTTATGATCGCTTGCCACGCAGGGCTATTTTTTGACAGGCCATTTTATGGCCTCTTGCCACGTGAGAAGTTAGAGAAGCTTATGCCAAAAAATTAAATACTATTTAGTTTAGTTCGTACGTAGTTTGATCATCGATGTAAATTTTACTTCTTTGTATATCTTTATTTTTAAAATTTTATTCTATTCTTATTTCTACGACACTTTAAACCATATTAAGGTCTGTCTAGTGTCGACAGTTACAGCGTGTTGCCACACATTTCGCCTGAAGTTATAGATAAACATTATTATCATAAACAAACTTAGTCTAAATAGATACCTACCTAACATTATCAGCGATTGAAACTAACATTACTTACAACTAAAAACCAAGGCACCAATTAATACACGGTTAAGACGGATGTTAGCGGATTAACTACGAACCTTATTTGTGTTCGAATTCGTCAAACTACGATAGGTAGTTTTATAGTAAAATACCTACACAGTTACTTTTAACTATGAATTTGGCGATTTCATTATGTACTCATGCTCATTTATTCGCCGGAGGAGCAGAAAACAAACTTGGAGATGTCAGTTTAATTAAATATACATGGGTTGCAATAATTATGTGGTGCTTTAGTTATAATTCAAAGCCATAAAACAGACAAAACAGAAAACAAACAATAACCAATTATAGATTGGTAGTTAACCCGCTTGCATTCAGAATGGACACACATCTTCAAATTAACCAATCATTTGACCAATTTAGTTGTCTATATTCTATGGGCATCATTATCCAAACAACATAGGTACCTAATGTAAAAAAATCTCAAAACTTTATTGCTAAGTTTCTAGTTATCGTAGTCAAACTTCAAATAGTACCGACAAGGCGAATTCAAAGGGGTTCTGCCGATTTCGATCGCCTGAAAGAAGCAGGAAATTCTCACACGGGATTGCATTTTATATACCGTAAGGCGCTTTGATAACCAAGGTGCTTCGCTTGGCGTTGTTTAAAACTTAAAAGATTAGGACAGAATAGGAAAAGTATAGTAGCTAAAACATAGAAGGAACTGTTAAGAAATATGTCCTTCTCTCTCTCTCTCTTCGTACATATTGTGTGCATGGTCTACACTTCTAAAGTGATCTTAAATGAACTAGATTAAAAACATCTCCTTAAAATTATTGAATAGATAAAATGTTTGACTCTTTTCTGTTTGATTATGAAATGACATTTTGTATACTAGAGGACTTTTAACAATAAAAGAGCAAGATAAGATAATAAATAGACATGGAAGCATAGAGTTAAAACACTCTGTTCTCACAGCAGAGGGATAGAGTCATAGAAAATAAAAAAATGAGACAAATTTCTCGCAATTTTTTTTTATTTGCTCCTCCTCATTTGTATCTTCTTCTATCATTCTAAGTTCGGTTAAGACTGTGTGCGTGTGCCGTAATATGTTCTACATATTACACATATTACATATTATGTAGAACCAGAACATATTACGGCACACGCAGCATCTGCATATTATGCAGATGCTCTGCATCTGATATATCTATACGATATTTAGTAAGTGACTCACTCACACAGTGTTTACCGCTCATTGGCTGCATTCTGAATGCTAGCAGAAAACATACCTCTCTCATACTCTCGACTTCCATTCAGACAGAGACTCGCTCATACTTATATCGCAATCTGATTGGTTGAAAAGCAGCGTCGTTCAACTGATCTATTTAGATCAGCGATAGACGCTGCTTTTCAACACAAATATTACAATAACAATACATATCACAAAAGCAGCTGTACAATCTGGATTCAGTACAATAACAATTCAAATTTTAACTAAAAATGCAACAACTAAATGTCAAATTCAAAAGCTTATAAGTACAATAAATAATATCAAATTCGAAATCAAAATAATTACGATAAAAATGATAAAGATTTTATTATAAAAATCAACCCAAATTTCATTAAATGAAACTTGGTATAAATAGTATTAAATGTTTTTTGATGTTATCACACTGATATTATAAATGCGAAAATTTGGATTGATGGATGGATGTTTGACCTCTTCACGCCAAAACTACTGAACGGATCGGGCTGAAATTTTGCATACAGATAATTCTAATCCTGGAATCAGACATAGGCTACTTTTTATCCCATAAATCAGTTCCCATGGGATAGAACCTTTAAACGTTAAACTAGTACTTACATAAATGTTTCACAGTACCTAACGTGCTTTCACAAAGATCACTGTTCCCAAAGTCCCAACAAATGTCACAAACCTGTAGGTACTGTAGCTTGTTCCAAAGTTTGGAGTTGCGAGTATTCAGTTGTTCTACTAATTTACAAGACATCACTTTAAACTTCAGCGAGTGTGGCGGTGACGATTTGCATATTCCTTTAAGGACAAGCACATGTGCGTTTTTCAACTTTTCTGTGATTAACATGCAACACAATTTCACAGTATTTAGTTTTCATATTATTATGTAGGGTAGAGTCAGAAATGAAACACCAGGAGAGATTCTTGCTCCACTGCCTAAAACCAAATTTCCGAAAACTGTTATCAATTTTTACTATAAAAACTTTCGTAATTTGACGAATTCATTATGAATGTAAGCGGGTTAACTACGAACCTAGTTTGTGTTGGAAGAACACCAACAACGTTTCATCCCTTATCGAGGGACTTCATCAGGGTGAGTGCGGTTCGCGTCGCGCCTGTACCGTGTCAGTACGCCAGGGACGCGAACCGCACTCACCCTGATGAAGTCCCTCGTTAAGGGATGAAACGTTGTTGTTCTTCCAACACAAACTACACTTGCGAGAAGCTCGCAAGTGTAGGTTCTTAGTTAACCCACTTACATTCATAATGCAATCAAGTTAATGATAAGCTAACTATTTAGACTAGATTATTAACTAAATTTTGAACCAATCAATACGCTTTACTCCTTTTTTACTGCGATTTTCATGATTGAGAATGGGTTTTGAAGGGGTGAACCTTGGAAGCGGAAGTTATTCGTTGAAAGTGTAACCCTTATGGACAGGGTTTTAAAACCACCTCTTCGAAAAACCCTATCGAAAATTCCTTCAACGGGTAACCAAATCAGTCCCTGGTATCAACACTATCCGCTAAGTCACTATCCATCCAGACTTTAATCTTTGGTAAGCTTAAAAACAAAACTTATGGGCATCTTGCTTCTTTTTAGTACCTATATTTAATTTTGAAATGAATGATTTTGAATTTTCTGTCATTGTATCAGAAAAGACATATAATTTATTTACCGATGCAAAGGAAGTTTTTATTGAATTTCGTTATTTATTGGTGCTTTTAAAAAGTAGATACATATGATATTCATAGGTATGATTTTCGGCCGTTCAGTAATTGTACCTTTTTTTTTATTCGGAGAGAAAATTCGTTTTCGAATAAACTGGTCTGGGGGGACCATAAATATGTGTTACTCGACGCCCTGAGAAGTACGTAATACCCACTAAAAAAAATCTGTCCAGTGTCCCTCTCCCGCCATTTTCGCCCAACCACGGGAACATATCAGTCATCGTACCTACGTCATAAGGTTGTGCGTCGTTCGTGATGCTGCTTAGATCATCTGTTATCCATTTACCGATTATTATCATATCCAAAAGGTATCTATTTAAGGAATTTATTATCGTTATCGCTCCTTTCCGCCTCACCAATGTGACTACAGCCTTAAAAGGCACTCATGTGTCCTCCCCTTAAACAGAGGGAATGTCTTAAACTTGGGGAGTAATTCAGGGAACTTGTAAAGTAGTTTTTAAGTATATCGCTTATTGTACACGCTCCAACTTCTCAATTAATGGGCTCTTTGTTTCTGCTTTGTTTTCCTGCTTTACGAATTAAACGTACCCCTTTTAAGATTTATATTACGGTTACTGGGGTAGGTTGTACGGTAGCGTATAATATGGGTAGTGAAAGCTACTGATAGGAGAAACCGTATTTTATTTGGTTGAGATACGAAAGAGCGTGAAATCCCTTTGTTATATCATGTGAAGCAGAGCTTCAACGTCTCCGTAAGACGCTGAAATAGCGCCATTTGTCCACCGCCCGCCGCCGTTATCGGGGCGTCACTGAGAACGAGATGATGGTGGAGTCACTAGCGATACATACATTTACTGTGGCCACATGTCCACTCACCCGAGCGCCATCATCCGGCTGCCGAAGATCGGAGTTGTTCGCCGCGATCGCTAGAACTCGGCGTGAGATTGTGACGGACCGATATGCCAGCAATCCAAAACACGTTTTGTCTAATTTGTTCACAGACTGCCGTCACGCCGCGCCGTTCGCCCGGTTTTTAGTTTTTCATCTCGTTATCGGTGACGTCCCGGTGACGGTGGCGGTGGACAATCGATCGCCGTCACATTATTTTGAACTAGGCAAGGATTAATATCGTTCTCGGTGACGTCGCGGTCACGGCGGTGGTGGACAAACGGCGATATCTGGTAACTAATAGTAATTGTGGTAAGCAGAGCGTGTGTTGTGGATACTAATTAGCTATATACTAAATATAATATAATATAATACATACCTACATCTTCCTCAGAACGTTTCTATAAAGATAGATATTTTTTTTATTATACATAGAAAACACCCAGAACGCCCGGAACAAATATGTGCAGATCGTACAAACATGCGGCCTTGTGCGCCATAGAGGTCGTCAAAACATGTCGGTAAGTAAATTATTTCAAAATTTACATAAAACAAGTTGTGTGAATTATCCAGGATTATTAGTTTCTGCCATCGGCTTCGCACGTTTGTTTGCTTTGTTTTGTTCCAGGCTTAGAACTGTATGCCGAATTTCAGCACGATTAGTTCAGTAGTTTTAGCGTGAAGAGATAACAAACATTCATCCATACGTCTAAACATTCAATTTCCAATTATAATAGTAGTGTGATTTATTTTAATAACATAAACCCAGCCTTTCCTCACACTTAAACAGGGAGGCCAGGAGTCCAGGAGTGGTCCAAATAGGCTATAGAGAAGAAATGAATTCCCGATTAAGACCATTGACGAGGTCGGGATGAAATTTCCTGAACTTAGAACTTAGAAAATAAATAAGAACTAGTATTTAAAGTTGAAACAATTGAGCTAACTGCAGACGTTGCAAACAATCTACAGGTAGCTCTACTGATCCATATCAATACCAGTCGTCGCATCCCCAAGACGCTGACTGCATTGCCCCGCTGTATGGCAATGCTGATGCGCTGCGCCAGATACTCACCAGCTCTCGGGTCAAGCGTCGCTTAAAAACTATATTACTCCATGAAGTAATTTAAAACATGTCATATCGTGTGAGCGCCTTATTCCAGCAATAAAAGTTCTACATAAACAAGTTTGCAAAGTAAACAAACTTATTTATCGTCCAACTTATTAAGAACTGCAGACGAGACTTTCCAACTATTATATTAGGTCCTTACATATGAAATTGGCGTTTTTCGTACTGGCCACTTTAATCACAAATTTCTCCTCTTTGGTAAGGAATTCCAAATTCAAATTTGTACAGCTATAGACTCGTGTATTTGTGCTTCGATGATCGTCATTCATTTGTTTTTTTTCTTCTGTTTTTTTCTGTTTGCGTCACTCATTTTACAAAATGGAAAACTTAAAATATCGCATTATTTACGAGTACGAGTTCCGCCGTGGCACTAGTGCTGCGGAAACAACTCGAAGGGTGAATGATGTGTCTGGCGGTCGTGTTGCAAAAGAAAACACAGTTCGTTTTTGGTTCCAACGTTTTCGTTCTGGAAATTTCGACTTGCAGAACAAGCCCCGTGGACGGCCTGAGACTCAAGTTGATAATGAAGAGTTGAAGGCTATTGTGGAAGCGGATCCATCGCAAACCACGTCCGAGTTAGCTGCAGGCTGCGGTGTTAGTGATAAAACTGTTTTAATTCACTTGAAGCAAATTGGGAAGATTAAAAAGCTTGAAAGGTGGGTACCTCACGAATTGACTGAAGCAAACCGGCAAACGCGCGTCGACTGCTGCGTTACATTACTAAACCGGCACAATAATGAAGGTATTTTAAACCGAATCATTACCTGTGATGAAAAATGGGTTCTTTACGATAATCGGAAGCGCTTTTTTCGAAATTTGGATAACTTCTTGCAAGGGAAAAAATTCAACTCCGATGGGGCAGTCCAAATCGCCTTCAAAGATTTTATTGATTCCCGTCCGACTGGTTTTTTTAGTAAAGGGATCAATGAACTACCTATAAGATGGCAAAAGTGCATAGAAAATAATGGTTCATACTTTGATTAATTAAATATATTATATTAAAAAATATTCGACTTTTTGTTCCTCCCATACAAAACGCCAATTTCATATGTAAGGACCTAATATTAGCTCAAATTAAATGACGCCGGCACAGCCCCGGCCGCAGTTTGTTTTCTCTTGAAATAAAAATACTCGATTCAGTAAATTAATAATAAGATAAATAAGTACTTCCTTGGATAAAAAAATCTTTTAAGATATAGTAATTGTTTAATATAGCTATATTATTAGTACTGATTTTAATAAATCTCTATTTCTCATGGAATCAACACCATACAATTAATATTCTTTATGGCACACCAAGTAATCAAATTTGACGACCTTTGTGGCGCAGCGGGCGAAGGTCTGCCTGCAACGCCTCCTGCGTTGCAGGCAGACCTTCGCCCGCTGCGCCACAGAGGTCGTCAAATTTGAAATTTGTTGCAGGTTCGATTCCCGCCTCGGAACAAATGATTTTACGATCTGCAGACATTTGTCCAGGGCGTTCTGGATGTTTTCTATGTATAAAAAAAATATCTATCTATGTAGTATATTATATTAAGCATATCAGTAAGATAGTACCCATAACACAAGCTCTGCTTAGCTTGGGGCTGTGTGAATTGTCCAGCATTATTTATTTGTATTAATTTATTATCAAAAATCACAGAAAACAAATAGGTACAGATCATGTACAATGAGCGGCCTTATCGCTAATAGATCTCTTCCAGGCAACCTTAGGATGGACAAGAAGTGATCGTAAAATATAAATAAAATAAATAAATAAATAATTTGAGTTTAGTTATTCCGTGATCATGGCGCATGAAACTGTGCCGAAATATTGGAAACCTCAAAACTCAAATCATGGTAAATATCACATTGTAAATAACTTTAACCATGGCGATGGTTTTAAAAGTTTTATGGTTTTAGTCATGTCCAATAAACTTATATCTATCCAAGCTTGAATGAGTAGGTACCTAATTAAATTTTCGTAGACTTGTTCGTACCTACCGTTTCCTTATAAAGCTTTTTGCTCTACTCTTTGCGGTGATTCACACCTGCTCTTTGTTAGAGCAAAAATAAAACAAATGCACATCTGATACGGTAGCGTAGAAAACTGTTTGTTTTAATCGTTATTTCTGCCAGCTTTGTTTTCCAAGTTCCCCCTTAGCTCCTGATTTTAACACTCAATGCTTTATTTATCACAAGTAATTCTTACTTCGTACCTTTGTTGATATTGCCCGGCGGTTGGCCCCTTGTTTACCTACCTGAGTTCACTGTAACATATTAACAAGTAATTTGAAATTAACAGATTGCAAACTAGATGGAAACTGGCAGTGAAACTATCCCAAACTTCATTTGTAAAGAATATTTTATGAAGCCAATACAGGTAGGAGAGACACATGGAGCGCAAGTGAACGGAATATTATTTTTTTCACTGACTTATAAAAGCTTACTTAGTATTTTTATGTATTATATTATATGACTAGTGACCCGCCCCGGCTTTGCGCGGGTGCAATGCTCTTACTAATATACTACAGAATCGGTCTCCCGGCCGGTACTGCCGCAACCTCTATGTCCCTGCATTTTAAATCTGTAATATCTTCGAAAATATTCATTTAAATTATATGCTGTAAAGGGCCATACTGATTTATATTAAATGCACAATGTATTAAGGGTACCTACTTAATTGGATGAGGATTAATGCTATACCTATTGCTTAAAATCGCTTCGTAAATAAGCCATTATTTCTTGTAAAAAGTAAAGGATAAAAAATGGTTATAGTGGGTTATCCCTAAGAGATAGACATACCATCGCAGACTTTTTGTAGACATTTTTAAGCTGCTTTACAAATTTGTCTCTCTCTCCCAATAAGGTTTGCTGGGAGAGAACTCTTTTAAGGGTTAAACTCGCCTTGGCCATTATTTTTCTTGCTAAATGTTTTACTTGTACCTATTTTGTGCAATAAAGAATTATGTATATTCTAGAGGCTGCTTAATTTGTAAAAGAACAAAGAATTTATTTACTAAAGCTAAGGATATATACCCTAGATGTGTACGTAACCCAGAAAGAATTGTTCTGTCTAGGACTCCTAAGACAGCATTATATAGTAAGAATTGTTATGCCATGTGTGACTCTATATATAATAAAATCCCTGATGACATCAAAAATTTACCTTTGAAATTATGTATAAAAAAAAAAAAAATTATGGCTCATAGAAAAAGGTTTTTATAGTGTTAGGGAACTTATGGAACTAAAATTGAGAAATTAGTAGTAATCAACATTATTGATGTGTATTGTTCAATTATGGTTTAATCTTGTTATAATTTAAATTAATACAATTTACAGATGTACCTACTTATAAGGAATTTTGCATGCCAATGTGTTTTGGTGAAGTATGTGACACTATTCTAATGTTCAAGACCCTGTATTATGACCATATTTCCTGCAGTAAATGATTTGAATTTGAATTTGAATTTGAAACTTGGTTGAGCAACGCTTAAGCCATAGAAAAGCGTTACTCAAGTATAGATAGATAACTGAGCAAGGTTTCCTATTACGAGATAACATCACAGGCCCCTTGCTTATAACAGAGAGTCTTTTTTAAATAACTCTATTCTACCACCGCATCAAAAAGTACTACCTATTCCAAATTGGCTCCTTCCCATCTCATCTTGTAACCATTTTAAAACCACTGAAGAAATTTTTATGTTTAATACATTTCGTCGCGTTTGGTAAACTTTTCAAGAACTAGTGTATTTGAGTACAGTCACCCAGAAAGATAGCTATTTAATAGATCACGGTACCTATTGAATACCCATCCTACTATAAAATTAAAAACGGAAGTTTATGCAGATTTGAAAATATGAGTTTGTTTTTGTTATCAGCGTCGCTTTCATGACTATCAATTTCATTTCATTCTCACGATGTTTTATAATTCCATCATTATCCGTTTTGTATTTTCTTGGCATATTAAGCTTAGTGTGTATGGTAATTTGAGTTTTTTCGTGGTTTTATCATGTTGAGTATTTTTAAAGTTTTTATTGTTTAGCTCAGTGTGTCTATGACGCGCATTGGACGATGCATTGTTGCTCGGATGCGGCCCCGCGGGGGCACAAGTTCAGACAAACAGTTTACAGACCGCTGTTTTAGTTCCGCTCTCTAGTGCTTTTCACAATTGCTGTGACGTTACCTCTTCTGAATGGAATACTAAATTACCTATAGGTAGGTATTTTATCCAAGCAAGTCACTTGAGAGACAGTGGCAAGTCGAAAGAATTGTTTTTTACCGTTGTCAAATTACGACCTACACGGGCGTGAGTATCGATGATAAATAGACTACTCTGTTGATACTACTGAAAAGTAAATTTTAAATTGTTTTTTTTTTCCATCGTATAAGTACATGGAAATGTCAGGATATGGGTCCAATAAAATCTAATACAATTATATTATCCGATTGTAAGGGCTAACCGGCGAATACTCTACTACTTGAAACTTCTGCAGATGACATCGTTTCTCAAAACTATTTGTTCCTTGTTTCTATGCCAATAAACGATACTTTTACTACTTACTTATGAAATACTTATACTCAAACGTGAGTCAAATTTAAGCACGTCGCAATTTCGTCAATTCAATTTTGAGACTAGTTTGAAACGTTCCTAAATTTGAGGAGGGTACCTATAGACGTTTAAGTAATCATTATCGCTGATTGATAGAATAGAATAGAAAATACATTATTTTACCACACAAAGACAGGAAACAATACAGAGAAAAAAGCTCAGAATACAGGAAGTATAAAGGGCGGCCTTATCGCTAAAAACAATCTCTTCCAGGCAACCTTGGGATGGACTGGACATGAAAAAAACAAAATAGACGGTGGCACTGAATAATTCTATTTACATCACAGAATAGAGAATTTTAATTCCGTGATTTAGATGGTTAAAGAAACCATAAATACTTACTCTACACACTCTAGTACCTACATAGCCTACAAACATTATAATAAACTTACATAAATATAAAATAAGGTTATATAACTTTCACAAGGATAAATAATGCTGATGAAGCAGTTTTTTTTTTGTTTATGGAGTGATTTTGCACGTCTGATATCCAGAAGGAGAGCATTCCATAAACGGGTAGCTTGTACTGTGAAAGATTTGTCATAGAAAGAGGTGGTATGAGCAGGGACTTTTAAGATGAGAGTTTCAGAGGAACGCAAAGAGAGCGAGTGAGAGTCTGAGAGAAATTCGAAGCGCTCCTTGAGATAGGAAGGGCTCGGAGGATAGAACAAGATACTGTACAAGAGAGACAGACTGTGAGTATTCCTGCGAAGTCGAATGGGCAACCACTTGAGTTTAGCGCGATATTCGCAAAAGTGGTCATATTTGCGAAGGCCAAATATGAACCTAATGCTGAAATTTTGGAGGCGCTCAAGCTTGTGTAATTGATCTTCAGTGAATGTTCCATACACCACTTCAAAATTTTCAATACTTCATTCTGAAATCACGTGCTAGTATTGCCAGTGATTTTTTAGTGTAAAATAAAGTGTAATAACTCTATTTAACCATGCCACACAACCGCGATCTTGCCTCTTTTCCCGCCGCGAAACTCTCGTCTATAGAGTTGATCTTCAAAGGTGCGTATAAAAAGTAGCAGAGCTCAGCTTAGGAGAGGAGCCGTATAATTTAAATTCAGTCGATAACGACCACTGAATCAGGGTGTCAACTTAACCGGGAATAGCTTGGTTTAGATTATTATGGGATACTTGCTTCAGCAGCTGACTTTTCTCGCTTAGGAAGTGTTTTTAAAAGTTCTTTATTAACCCTTCAGCTAACGGCAAATCAGATTTCGAAAATGTGGGCGCATCTAATTACACCCCCCCCCCCCTAAAATCGCTTAGGAAGTAAAGATGGTTAGAGACATCTCAGTGCCTGACGAGTGGTGAAAATGATAGTTATATTTTAATGGGATTTTGTATTCGATGGGGTCATGTGAGAACAAAAAACAGTTAACAGGTACGCTATTTTTTAAGCACGGGATGCCCAGTTTTAATAAAAGAAACAGCAAATTGTTGATTTTCTCTATTGTTATTTTTAGAGAACTAGTGTCTAGAGCCTATAGGTAAACCTAATTTAGGATTTAAGACCCTGTATCCAGAAAAAATTAAATCTTTTTGACAGTAAACAATCTAGCAATCCCTTTACTACAAACATTACGTCTAACGTTTCGTTATCGAATTATGGAAATCGGACTAAAAGATTAATTTATAAGATTAATTAATTTTAGCTGGTGAGTATCTGGCAACGCATCAGCATTGCCACACAGCGGGGCAATGCAGCCAGCGTCTTGGGGACGCGACGACTGGTATTGAAATGGATCGGTTGAGCTACCTGTAGATGGTTTCCAAAAGTCTCAGTTAGCTCAATTGTTTCAATTATAAATTCTTGTTCTTATTTATTTCTGTTATTTGATTGTAATTTTCTTTGTGAATAAAGATTTTTAAGCAAAATTTACAGATTTTTAGGTATTATTATTTGCAATGAAATTACTTTTCTCTATCTTATCAGATAGTGCTATTTGATTTACCAATCGTATAAAAATTAAGCTCTAAGACTAACGCATCTTTAAATTAACGAACAGACCGACTAACGACTTCTCCCTTTGTTAGAACAACACGGGATAGGACATTATCATAAATCCTCCTGCAGATAGTCTGCGAAAGGCATAATGGTCGCTGAAATTAGACGAAGATTTTGAATCACTGTTTTATTGGTCCAAAATTGGCCTAAAAAAGCCAAGAGCATACTTCCAAAGTTATAAAATTGGATGAGATCCGTTATATTATGGGTTTAGCTTGGGGTCTTACTAATAAATGTTAAGGGGTCTTTTGAGGGATAAATAAATTGGCCCGGCTTTTAAAATGAGACTTGCAAGTTACCGACCGTATTTTTTGTGTGTAATTCAAGTTACTGTAACTTCAATGTTTATTTACTAAGCTACTTTACTTTCTGCTTTGATTTTTGTCCATGTGGTCTATGCAATAAAATGTACTAGTTTCTGCCCGCAGCTTTGCACGCGTTGTTTCTATGGAAACCTTTTAAAGGTTATTTCTATCCCATAGGAACTGTTTTGTGGGATAAAAAGGAGCCAATGTTTGATTCCAGGCTAAGAGCTACATCTATGCAAAATTTCATCGATTGGTCGATCGGGCCCGATTAGTTCAGTTGTTTTGGCAAGTAAAGTCGTATATATAGGTAATACTAGCTTCTTCCCGCGGCTTGGCGTGCGTATTTTCGGTATAATAAGTAGCCAATTATATAAGTTAGGCTTTGATCTAAACGGACACAAAATTTCATCTTGATCTGTTCTGTAATTTTGGAGATCTTAGGTAACAAAAATTCAGATTTCAACAAACTTTCGGCATTTTAATGTGATTAAATTATATCAGTTACCTATTACTACACAAGCTCTGCTTTGCTTGGGGCTAGATGATGCGGTGTGAAATATCCAGAATTATTTATATATTTACGTGATTCCCTTAGAAATTTCAAAATAGGACACGAACGGCTGTAACTTTTGATTGCGTTTATTTAGAAGTTATATTTAAATTGAGGCTCCAAGAGGTTACGAACTGGTGTATTTATTTGATGTTAATTTCAACTCGATACTTCCCAAGTTTTTTTTTTCCTGAGAAAAGAGGGTTGACATACGGACAGACAGACAGATAGACGGACAACAAAGTGAACCCGTAGGGCTCCTTTTATCCTTTTGAGGTAGATAAATAGACAGATAGAAAATACTTTTAACTAAGAAAAAATTTAGAAATGAAATAATTATAACCTAAGTGACAATCGGCGGTCTTATGATCTCTGCGAGGTAAGAAACCCTATGGTGACGAAATATTTGATAAGTGCAAGAGATGATAGATAAATAGATAATACTTTTATTCATCACCATAGAAAACTAATTTTACATAGAAACATGTAAAGAACAACAATGGAACTGGCGGCCTTATCGCTTAAGCGATTTCTTCCAGGCAACCAAGCCGATGGGAGAAAAATAAAGGATGGCGGTGCTACTTAACATAAATCTTAACTATTAATACCACAGATTAATACTAATGATTTGCCTAATCAAACTTTACTGCTGCAAGTAAAGTCTAACAAGGAAAACTGCAAACAAGTGACTATTTTACTACTAATCAAAACTAATAAATATTGTAAGCAAGAGTCAAAACAAGTTTCGCAAGGGTGAAGAACCCCTTTTAGGGGAAATAGTTAAAAGGGGTTGTCGGTTTCGCGTCAAGTCTATGATTAGTTTGCTGTAATTTATTAATATGACACAGCTTTGCTCTTACCAGGTTCTTAATAATGACAGAGGATAATGGCTAATAGATAACAATGTTATTAGAGAGTTGAAACGCGTTGTAAATTAGTAAGTCAGAAATTAAATTAGAACAGAAGACGGGTCAATGGGACATTTATTGGATCTGAGGATGCTTTGTTTATTGGTAAAAGTTCGAGATAATACATGCAACTGGAGCAACGAACGTTGATCAGTTGAATAGTCAGTGGGCAAATGTTGAGTTAAGTTTAGTAATTTTGTAGCTAAGTAGTAGTTAATTATTGTGATCTTTCCTTTTAAATGGTAGTCTACTGTAATTATGGCGAGTGTGTCCCAAACATGGATCACTGCTGAAAATATCTTCGTTAAACAACGAGGTCTCTTATCATATTTAAAACTTAGTAATAGTTTCTACTATCATAAATATAATATATCTAAGTATAGTATATTATAGTATATAATTAAAATATTTATTCCATTAAATTTATAAGGTTTATTAAGTCATTATTATTTTAGTATAAGTATGTTTATTATAAGTATAGGTATTGTTAATTCATTATTTAATAAATAATGCTGGACAATTAACACAGCATTATCTAGCCCCAAGCTAAGCAGAGCTTGTGTTATGGGTACTAGATAACTGATATACTTAATACAATACACTACATAGATTGATATTTTTTATTATACATAGAAAACACCCAGACCAACGGAACAAATTTCTGCAGATCGTACAGAAATTTGTTCCGAGGAGGGAATCGAATCCACAACCTCCTGCGTCGCAGGCGGAGCTTCGCCCGCTGCGCCACGGAGGTCGTCAAATTTGTACACTTCCTTTACCTATTCCATCGCCTCTCATATAACTCTAAGGTTTGCTGGAAGAAAGGTCTTTTCCAGGATTAAGTTCGCCTATGTACGTACGTACATATCCTTTTTATAAGTTCATGTTTTGTATTGATTGTACACACAATAAAGAATTACAGAATTACAGAGTATTTCTCACTTCTATTCACCACGCATGACAGGCAGAAATTGTTATCGCGTGGCAGTCACCCCATCTTTACCGGCTACTCTACCTAGACCCCTCAAATAGTTCTCTTAGTTATTTCAATAAATTGCAGGACGGGGGAGGTTAAATATTCGTGTAGGGAACTCGCTCTGTTTGCTAATCACATTTAATCTTTACTTATCTACCTTCCTACAGCGGACATGACAGAAACGAAATAAAACTCATATCGGGCGTTTACTGATTTATTGGGGTAACCTTATTTATTCGCAGGGGTAACCCTACTTATTGGTTGTAAAGACAACGGTAAAACCATCGCCAACCTGATCTGTAGACATCAGAAAAAGGTCGATCACAATTACAATTAATTAATTATTTTTTTAAAAAATATTGGTTGTATGTCACAATATTTACATGTTGACTGTACATGGAACTGCCGATGGCAAATCACCACGCGATAAACAATATTTTATTTGACGATGGCGAATCAAAACTCAAAGTATGGAACTAAAAAGTTTGAGTTTTGAACTTTCGAAAATTTCGGCACAGTCAAATGGTATCAAAAGAAAAGGAATTACAGCTCATATTTTAAAATTTAAACACTTAAGCTAACTGCAAACTGTTGCAAACGAGCTTCAGAGGTAGCTCAACTGACTTAAAAAAATACCAATCGGAAGCGTCCCCAAAGAAAAGTAGTGGGTACGTACTGTGAATTGGCACAAAAACAACCGATTCTCCCTAGAAGAACGTGACACCAATCCCCCTGATTTATTCCCCATCTTTGCACCGGCACAAAGAACAAATGCGATCATTATAGGGGCCGACAAGTGCGTAGAACCTATTGTTGGCACCCCTGTCCCTAGAGACAGCCTGAATTGCAAACGAAAATCATCTTTATGATCTTGAATTTTGGTTTGATTTACATTGGCTTGGCATTTTGTGCCAACCCTGAAGATTGAAGCTAAGAATGCAGAGTAAAATGAACTTTATCCCGGTGTCTTTAAATTATATTACGTATCGAAGCTTCACGTAAGATGTGTGAGGACTTTTGCTCGAGTGATTTCTGGTTATGTGATTCACTTGAGGCATCTCAGGTGGCATTCTTCATTATCTATCCGTTTTGTAGCTTTTCAACTTAGTGAGAAAACGACGTCTTTTAACAAGAAAGTAATGGATTTGATCCAGAAAAGGAAGCAACAAAATACGTTAATAAAATAAATAATACTGGACAATTAACACAGCATTATTTTGCTGTAAGCTAAGCAGAGCTTAGTTAGGAGTACTAATAACTCATACACATTACATACAAAAAACACTTAACGAAAACTTTCTGTGTTCATAAAGGAAAACTTTATCTAATGGTGACGGAAAAACGGAAACACCGAAAGTTCCGGACAGCATTTCACAGTTCTGGAATACATTTTCACGTGGGCTACGTGGGTAGCTATATATCTAGTGATTCATCATTACCCACAACACGTTAGATGACGCATACCGTCGTGGGATGACGTCTCACTCGTGCGTGTAGGTATAAAGGTAGGTACTCTATTTTTTATTATCTTCATTAAATGTTAAGTCAGAATACCAGAACCTCTTTTTGTAGAGCAACATTAGGCTGAGACAGGACATTTTGATCCCCAAGGTGGAGACCAAAATTTATGGGGAGGTAATTCTGAAGGTAGAAATCAAAAACGCCTTCAATTCCGTAGACAGGGGCGCCTTGCTAAAAGACTAGACATTTGGTGTCGAGACCCTAGGTCCGTGAGGTACCGTGTCTCTTCTTGTTTTTAAAAAAATATCGCCTGTTAGTAGCGCCGCGTGACCCGAGACCTGGTGTGTTTCTGGCGCAGCGCATCAGCATTGCCATACAGCGCGTCAATGCAGCCAGCGTCTTGGGGACGCTTCCGATATGAATTAGTTGAGCTATAATAATAATAATAATAATGCTGGACAATTCACACAACATTATCTAGCCCCAAGCTAAGCAGAGCTTGTGTTATGGGTACTAGATAACTGATATACATAATACAATACATTACATAGATAGATTTTTTTTTTATTATACATAGAAAACACCCAGACCAGCGAAACAAATTTCTGCAGATCGTACACAAATTTGTTCCGAGGCGGGGATCGAACCCACAACCTCCTGCGTCGTAGGCGGACCTTCGCCCGCTGCGCCACGGTGGTCGAGCTATCTGTGTAGATTGTTTGAAACAGGCAGCAGTTAGCTCAATTGTTTCAATTGTAAATACATACTAGTTCTTATTTATTTATATTGTTTTATTGTAATTTTCTTTGTAAATAAAGTTTTATTTGTTGAGATGACTAGATAAATTTATGTCTATAATGTCACCATACCTACCACTTTACCTTGCTTGATTTTTACCAGTACTGTACTGACGGTTTCTAATAAACAGTGCACATACAAGACATTCCTAACACACCCCAAGAGACCAGGGGTGCGAATTTGGGGTGTAAAGGGGAACAGGAATGCATATTGTGAACATTGCAGTAATTTTATGGATGCTTGGTTCGCGTGCTCAGAATGAAATTAATATAGAAGGGGTTTATGTCAATAACTTTCAAACACATGTTTTTCTGAAAATAAGGGTACTTGAGAAGATGTATTTAACTGCTAAATTACATAGATTTTTAATCTAAAAATAGAAATCTGTATATATCTTTAGTATTTATATAAAATGTTTAAAGAAATAAGATGCTTACACTTAGTGCCTTTGGAAATAAAATAAGGTTAACATAAAAATAATAATGTCGAAAATACTCGTACATCTTACCCAAGTCTACAAAAAGAAACAACAATACCAATGAACCTAATCCAATGTTCAAATAAAATCTGATTGCGTCGACCTTTGGTTAGTTAGGATAAGTAGATAGATACTCAGAGAATACAGTATCGGTTTCGCTTATTAAGTAAAGTAGAGCTTTTTGTCTGTAAGTCATGTATTGACATGATTTTCTTTTTCAACCAACTAAAATGAAGCCTTTATTAAAAAACTAGCTTCTGATAAGCAGTTATATGGGCTGGGCACATCTCACGCCTCACCGATAAAAGATGGACCATACGGACGGACTACACGATGGAAGGGACCAGATGGCAAAAGAAATTTTGACCATACACTCAGAAAAAAATATTGTTACCGTAACAAGAATACTTTAACGCCACACAACCGTCAATAGTTGATTGTTGCAGGAACTACTTTTTTATTGTCAAACGCAATTTTGTCATTCTAACAGTAATTATCAAAATGGTTAAATTAACAATGTTATTATTTTGATTGACAACAGTCACCATTTTTTTGTTGCGACAAGGGTTGCATTGTTTCCACAACAACCTTATTTTGTTTTTGCATTGCAAAAATGACAAAGTTACAAATGCCCATTGCTAGCCTAACAAACTAGATTTGATGCATGAACAAATTAACTTTGTTATTTTACCTAGCATTTCTACTGTTACTTTACTAACCTAACAATGTTGATTTAAGACATTGCTATTGCAGCAAAGTTACTTTGCCTACATACCTTTTTTTTTTTGTTTTCGAGGGGAAAAATCTGCGAACAGATACCATACTGCATGTAGGGTACAGTATGGTTATAAATAATAATAAATAAATAAATAATGCTGGACAATTCACACAGCATTATCTAGCCCCAAGCTAAGCAGAGCTTGTGTTATGGGTACTAGATAACTGTTAAACTTAATACAATACACTACATAGATAGATATTTTTTTTATTATACATAGAAAACACCCAGACCAACGGAACAAATTTCTGCAGATCGTACACAAATTTGTTCCATGGCGGGAATTGAACCCGCTACCTCCTTCGTCGCAGGCGGACCTTCGCCCGCTGCGCCACGGAGGTCGTCGAGAGGTTATGTGGGGTTGTCGAAGAGAAACTTCTGCCTTCATACCTATGCCTACTTTGCTATCCTAACAATCGCTATATAATACTTTGCTATTGCAGCAAACTTACGTTACTACCTTCTCAGATGGCGTTTACTCTTCAGGGTTATAGTTAGTGAACGTTAGTCATCAGAAAAACCCCCCGACAGATTTTCATGATATATGGCTAAAAACACTCGGGATATATTATACAGGGTGTTAGCGTAAACAGTCTTATCCTTGAAACCACGTATGTACACCCCTAAAATAAGACGATACAAGTTATTTTTAAAAATAAAAGTCATTTAGTTTCGATGTAATTTCATAATTCATTTCTCTGCTATCCTACGTGATTTCATGGACACCCTAGTGACCTTATCACGCCGCGCCGCCGCCCGCTCTCGCCTGTAGCCGGCCGGAGGTGTAGGTATCTAACCACTCGAATTGTAGGTACCTACAACTTGTGATGGAACTTTCCCTTCATACTTTTCCTGGCTTAGGACAGGCAAAAATAGCTACTCTAACACATTTGCCAGTAAGTAGGCTAAAGTAAGTAGGTACTTTTGGCGTATTTAAAAAGTTCATCATCAATCAAGTTTTATGTACATTTCAATTAAAATTTACAGCTTTATGTACAGTTTGATTTACTCACATTAGGCATAAAATGTTTTGAACTGGCCGTAGGCACGTAGCCTTTGTGTAGCCGCTAGGATCGTTTCCCGGCTTGGCACACGTTGTTCTGGGAATTACTCTGCGTACATCGTACGAGCCAAGTTCATGTTGTCACCAGCGATGGCATAAAGTCGCACCATTTCAGTCCACTGTTAATTTGTGAACGAAATCGTCACTTTTCTACATATCACAATACGCGAACAAATCGGCACATCACAAATTAGCACGGAACGCGTCGTGACGTGCTCACTACCTAGCAGACGGGCCGCGACTGACAAGCGCGCAAGCGGCGGCGTCTTCGTTTGAAACGCGGCGTAGGTAGGCGTAGGTATGTAGGTAGGCGGCGCCTTTAAGTCGGCGCGCGAGCGGGTCTTTGTTGGAAACCGACAAAGCAGGCGGCGTAGGTATAAATGTAGGGTGAAATGCTTTTATGATGTATGAGGATATTTTTTTCAAAATTATGTAAAAAATAAGTTTAGTTTTTTCATCGGTTTTGGACTCTGCTCATGGTTCTGAACTTCTGGTTTCAAGGATAAGATTGTTTACCCTTACACCCTGTATATGACACAAAAAACACGAAAATTGGTTCATCCGTTTGGGAGCTACGATACTAAAGATAGATACACAGATATACAGACACATTAAACTTATAACACCCCTCTCTTTTTGCATCGGGGGTTAAAAATGGTCTATCAAAATCTGACATAGTCGCAATACTTTTCTTTTTGCTATAAAACTATCGAAGTTCGACGAATTTCTTATGAATGTAAGCATATTGACTATAAAAATTTTCTACGTAACTAACGTACAAAAAATATTTGTAGAATTTCATACGAAAGTTTCAAATTATTTTGACAGAATAAGAAGTAAAGTCGCGGCATCATCAATACCTTCCCTAATGAACCAAACTCGTATTGCCATTTGACTTGCTTGAATATTAACACAAGTTGCATCACAGGGGGATTGTAAATGAAGGGGGAGTCATTAGTCCCCCCCCCCCCTTGAAAGTAGCCGACACCCTTCACCGATGGGAAAACGCTTTGTAATTGGAGCATGCAATGACAAAATGAGCTTAGTGTTGTATTCCAAAGACCCATCAGTTTTAAGCAGCTTTTACGTTGAATATTTGACGTTAATCTGGGTTTCGAGCAGGGCTGACTATTTAAATTAAAATATGTATCCCCAAAATTGGGGAGATGATGTTAAAAACCATCTTAGTTTAACGAATTCATTATGAATGTGGGTTAAGGTTGGGTTTTTTCCTATCTAAGTGTGAGTTACGCCGCAATTCACGCGTTTCCTTCTGGCCTCCACGGAAGACCAGCGCATATAGCAGAAAACATCTTGCCAATGCCAGCATCTGCTGAGTATTGGCCATTTTTGTGACCTATGTTGTAACTTTTACATTAATCTTTATCTTTTATATGTTCTATGTAAATGTATTAGGTACAAAATAAACGCATTTTTACTTTTTTAGGGTTTTGAAGATCGAAGATCGGTTTCAAAACCCTTATGGTCTCGCTTTGTCTGTCCTTTTTTCCCTCCTTAATAACTCAAAAACTACTGCAGCTATCAACTTGAAATTTTAAATAATAATACATTTCGTGCGCCTGTACAGATTTCGAGAAAAAAAAATGAAAATAAATGAAAAATGAAAATGAATATTTTCCATACAAATTGTGATGCCGAAATTTTAAAAGATACCTACAAAGTCATATGGGGTATCAAATGAAAGGTATCATTTTGTACGTTTCAGAACAGTTTTTGAAATTTTTGTAGGTTTCATACTTTTTAAAATATTTCGAAAAAAGTCGAAAAAATACCCATTCCCCCCCCCCTATCTCCGAAGATTGCAGAGTGATCCATGTAAAATGTATGGAGCGTTTATAGACATGGATCTATATTTTACAGGAAAAATATAGAGAAGTTTGAAAAAAGAACACTTTTTGAAAAATGGTCAAAAAGGGGGGGAATAATTTTCAAAAGGGGGGGCTACCTCACCGAGTGGGGTATCAAATGAAAGGTATCAATTTGTAGGTTTCAAAACAGTTTTTTGAATTTCTGTAGGTTTCATACTTTTTGAAATATTTTGAAAAAAGTCGAAAAAATACCCATTCCCCCCCCCCTATCTCCGAAGTTTGCAGAGCGATCCGTTTAAAATGTATGGAGCGTTTGTAGATATGGATCTATATTTTACAGGAAAAATATAGAGAAGTCTGTAAAATGAACACTTTTTGAAAAATGGTCAAAAAATAATAATTTTCAAAAGGGAGGCTACCCCGCCGAGTGGGGTATCAAATGAAAGGTATCGGTTTGGACATTTCAAAACAGTTTTTAAAATTTCTGTAGCTTTCATACTTTTTGAAATATTTCGTAAAAAGTCGAAAAATTTACCATTACCCACCTTAACCGAAGCACCCATTAATCCGAAGCATGCAGAGAGATCTATCTGAAATGTAGGTTGGTACCTACTATTCTTAGGTATTCGTTAAATTGCGAAGTCTCTAACCGGTACTTTTGGTACATATTTATTGACAAACGTTCAAAACCCTCGGCGCGCGAGTTACACTCGCACTTGACGGATCTTGTTTTTACTTACTTTAACTATAAACCTTGTTTGTGTTAGAAGAACACCAACGTTTCATCCTAACGAGGGACTTCTTCAGAGTGAGTGCGCGTCTTATTATCAATGGCCTTTACATCTACGAAGGATGGTTAATGTAGTGTTCGTTTTTTGGCACGAGTGCGGGTCTAGTTTTATGGCTATGAAGTCAACACACCAAAGTCGGCAGCACAGCCTGGCAGGTTGGTGCGATATTTCAGTGTAGACACCTTGGGCCATTCGTACCGCTCCAACCACTCGGTGTGAAAGGACCCATTCAAATAGAGCTCTTTGGCGATTCGCACCGCCGTTCGAACCGCTCGCGGTGCGAAACGAGTAGAGACCCTAGAATTCACACACCATGTCGTCGCCGGCGTGGCCCGCCGACTTGTAGACTGTGTAGACTCCAACATAATTTAATCCCTACAAAAACGTTATCTTGAAAAAGCTACATCCATCCACAATACAAAGTTTAGATTTTTAATATCCTTACTTCCATACTAATATTATAAATTTGAAAGTAACTCTGTCTGTCTATCTGTCTGTTACCTTTTAACGCCTAATCGGCAGAACGAATAAAAGGAGGTAATTTTTTTGGGCCTTGTCTGATCTTGTTGAAAAGCACGTGCGAAGCCGCGGGCTGCAGCTATCTAGTATAATAAAGTAAAGTGATGTCTCAAAGTCTCCATGTTGACTTGTATCGCGTCATTGCAGGCAAATAGCGGATGGAGCAAAGTTCTGTTGTTGAATCCTGCTAATTCCTCGTCGACACATCCGCCTCAACTTACACGCGTGCGGAGATTGAGAGATATGTGGTGTGAGTCATAGGCGGAAGAAATTTGAAGATAACCAGCAAAATATTAAAATAAAAATAACTAATAAAATTTTTAATTCCATCATGGTTATTAACACTAAAGTTATTCGCAACGGCATATTTACCATGATTTGAATTTGAATTTGAGTTTTGATCTTTCCAAATAGTAGATTCAGGCGTGACTTTGCGGACATTAATAGCAAAAAAAATTGTAACAATTCCGCGCAAAACCTTCTCTGATGAGGTTTTTTAAACTAACGCGAACAGAACACATTATTATAATTATTCACTGGTATGTATCGCGTTTATTTAGTTTTTTTTCTCTGATGAGATACAACAAAATGCAATTCGCGTGTATCTGGCAATGCCCGCGAATTGCATTTATTCCCCATAAATTGGCCATGCAATCAAAGAAGGTAAAAAGCCGGCTTGCGCAATATTAAATTGCCACTCCAATTCTCCTCGCAATTTAAGTGAGTGGTTTGCAGTGTAATTAATCACACACATCACATCGAACTAATGTTTAATGCTTAAGTTTGGATGGATAGACGATTGAATGTATGGATGGATTTAGGTAAATTATGTTCGTTATTTTTCACGACAAAAGTACGGAACAGAAATGATTGAAATTGCATTAATAACATTTAGGTCTAGACCAGTAATAAAAAACCTAGAAGCTACTTTTAGAAACAAAACCTTTAAACGATTCACGAAAAAATAATTACATCTTTGTTGATTATTAGAATAACGTGTCTAAAATTATACTAGGTACTTTTTATTCCAGAAAAGATTTGCCATCATGCCTTAAGCATTAATTATTTGAATACTTTGTCAGCCGTTAAAATCCCTACCACTATCTACTGGAAATAAAGTCTCTACCCTACAGCCGCGATTTCGAAGAGCGTCTTGTGTCGCGCGATTTGTTGCGATATTTGTTTGCGGTACATTTTGTACTAAAACGCATACGATTTTACATATTTCTGCGATTTTATAGACGCGATAGAAGTTAGACTACGCGTTTCCGCATCCTGCGATTTTGTTCACGGAACATTTTGTATTAGGACGCATGCCATCTTACACACGGCTGCGTCTTGCGTTTTAGGGGGCGGCGGCGGCGGCGCGAAATGTGTTAAAACATGATTTCACACAACATTTTTTTAATTCCTTGCAGAAAAAATTAAAATCCGCTAAAATATTAGAATAGAAAGCGGAGAGTCTGAATGGCCCTCCTGATGTAAACGAAGAACTCACTTGTAAAGCTACTGTTACCGCTCAAAATTGTAGAGACGCACCTTGTCCACGCGGTGGCAGCTAGCAGCAAGCTCGAATGGACAATGGTCCAAAAAAGACCTTGAGAAATCAACCATTCGGCTATGAATTGTACCGAGCATAATCGCACACCTTATGTTCGTGCGATGCAAACTTCGGTAGCAATGTCGCCTAAATTATCGGCGCCTTGTAGCCTTCCACTTCCACCCCCTACCGGGGTCTGAGCCCCCTGTAGGGGGCTGAAGGGGAAACTTTCACCAGCTGTGTTGTGACATGACTACGCGAACTTCTTAGTAGATATTGCACTCCGATATTGTCATTATACTGACTAGGTTATTGAGTTTGCTAGGTCGTACCTATTGCTTGGAAGTTTTGGGGGGTATTTTGTACTAGCCCAGCTGTATACCAAGTTCTTAACCTTAACAGCCTTGGTCCACTGCTGGAAATAGACCTCCATTGATAAGCGCCTTATTGGCTTTTATCTCATGGGGGTAGTGCCCATAATCCCCATTCGGGTTGGGGAACTCAGTTCTGTGATACTATTGTTCTGCGGGGGGCGCTTCTGCCCGCCCCCGGTGGATATCCCTCAGTCGCCTCTTACGACACCCGCGGGAAGAGTTAGGGTGGTGCAAATTCTGAGCCGGCACCACACAGCACCGCAGTTCAGTTCAGTTTATTTATTAATAACGTTTTGTGTTACAGGTCAGTTCTTAAATAAGTATAATTTACGGTATTGCAAAATAGTAATAGTAATTTGATTGTCTAATAAAATATTATGATTAAAAAATTTAATAAAAATAAAAATATTGAATAAGTTTTAATCACATAATTCATGAAATTTATAGAAACATTGTTCAATAAGCCAGAACTTTAGTTTGGTTTTGAAGGATTGCGTTGAAGCAGCACTGGTGTTCTCAAGTGGAAGACGGTTACCACCAAGTTCTATTGTAGTTCTTGCGTAAAATAATCAGAAGAACAGCTCTGATCCAGATGATTATCACACTAATATAAATGAGACAGTCCGAATACATGTACTATATATATATATATATATATGTATGTTTGTTACTTCTTCACGCCAAAAATAAGACTTTCAAGAATTTGCAAGTTTTGATCCGGGAATATTATAGGCATGGCTCTACAATTAATTTTTCACCCTCAACCAACAGAATATTCAAACTAAGTGATACAGTTCTCCAAAACAAAATTAAATAAAAAAATAAATAATGAACAGCCTGAACAAATATCTGTAGATCGTACAAACATTTGTCCCGAAGCGGGAACCAAAAACGCAACCTCCTGCGTCGCAGGCGAACGTTCGCCTGCTGCGCCACAGAGGTAGTCAAATAAATCTCTAATGAGATTACTAGTATCACTAACTTATCTGTCAGATATTGAAATACAATTTTCCGCTAAATTAAACGAGGTCGGATTATCCCGACTATCATTTCACTGTGAGAAGAAAAAATGGTGAAGACCGTTTACACGAAGCCAGTGGAAGAGCTTGCCACTCGCAATTCCAATAAAAGTGAAAAGTTTTAGTCGGTTTTTGTTCCAAGATATTAAAACGATAAAGCTAGGTTATTTGCACAGAACGTTAATTTTAAAGATGTTTGAATAATAATAATATTGCTGGACAATTCACACAGCGTTATTTAGCCCAAAGCTAAGCAGAGCTTGTGTTATGGGTACTAGATACGAGTAACTGATATACAAATACAATACACTACATAGATATATATTGTAGATTATACATAGAAACATCCAGAACACCCGGAACAAATAGCTGCATATCGTACAAACATTTGTCCCGAGGCGGGAATCGAACCCGCAACCTCCTGCGTCGCAAGAGGACCTTCGCCCGCCGCGCCACAGAGGTCGTGAATAAACCTGGGTAGGGAAGTTTTAGGTTCTTAGAGATCTTAGGCCCGTAGATTATGAAAGTTTGCTCAGTTATAGCTCTCTAATTGAATAACGTTTATGCCATAGAAAAGCATTACTTACTGAACCATTTATCGATGACTGAGCAAGCTGAACAAGCACGGGTTTTTGTTAAACAAAATGTAGGCTTAGTCTAAAAATCCCCTGCGAAGGGGATTTTTAGACTGCCCTAAAAAGGTGTAAAAATCCCCTTAAAGAATCCCCTGCGAAGGGGATTTTTAGACTTATTGTCCAAAATCCCCTTACGATCGCATTTTTCTGCGAAAGGGATATTTCTGCGATAGGACAAAAAATCTATTCAATTCAATCCGTTTTAATTTTTGTTAGCGGATGGGAATTATAAGACAAAAATATAGAAAAGCATTTATTTAATTAAATCACATAAAGTATGTTCGTGTAGGCCTGGTGACTTAGCCTTAACTAGCCTATAATTAAACGTGTCATCCAAGAGACTGAAGGACGGCAAAGTCCATGGTCTCGGTTTAATCCTAAGGGACCAATTCATTGTTCAAGTTTGGTATCATAGTACATCGAATTTCGGAAAATATTCTGTATACCAACTGTATTTTTTGTACTTGTTTATTTAGAGATTCTCAGAAACATAAAATTAACAGTAAGAATTTTTGCCAACAAAAATAAGTATTGCTGTCAATCACTGTCAATGCTGTCCCTCGATAATCATGGACTAGTAATAAGAAGGCGTCTTTGAAAAAAGCAAAATACACTATTTATCTTAGAACTCAAAAAATGGCGCGGAATTTTCGCGGAAGAATACACGTTTTCATTGGGATGTCACGTTCAACTATGCACGTTCTAATAAATTTGAAAGTCAATTTGACGGATCCAAAATCATAGCGCCATCTTTTCATTTTAGTCTGTTCGAACCATTTTTGTAATGATGAAACGTATTTAAAAAAAAAACCTCAGGAATTGGTAGTGAACGCAGCACCGTCATAACAATAGGGAGTTATTTCATTTGATCAGCAGTCCCTGGATAAAGTTATTGCTAAATACTCGTAGTAAAGCAGCCATGAAATTATATTCCACGTTGCCATATTCTGCATAGCAGGTTTACTTTGTGGGCTTTTTAATATCTTGTTTATGAAAGTTGGGTTAGGCTTAGAGCTTTAAGGGTAAGTTTTTTGACAAAGCTAGACGCTTTTCTATCCAATCGAATAGAATTCAGAAGAAGAGCCTAAAATATCGGTTTAGATCTGCTGGTTCCATCGATTTAAGTATATCTACTTAAAAAATTCAGTGAGCGAGGCTTCAACTCTCCCAGTGCGTTTGGCTGAGAATATTCTGTGTGAAGGTGCAAGGTGCTGTGACGCAGGAGATTGCAGGTTCGATTCCCGAATCGGGACATTTATTTGCACCATCTGCAGATTTTAATTCCGGATGTCTTTGTGAAATTTCTATCTATGAAATGTAAAACTCAAAGAATCCGCAAGTCAATACAGACGTATTACCTATTTTTGCCGCTTACTGTCCAGTGAGCAGATTTTCAACTGTCTTGATAAAAATCTTGCTCGTGACTGTAATCCTACTTATAATCAATTTCGTTGCTAAGCTTTTACTTTATTTAATAATTATGTGTCATAAATTTATAATTGTGTGAATCTGCTTACCTACCTAATATGTGTACCTTAAATACTGTTATGTTACTGTTCTCTTGTTACTTTTCCTGTGTTGTGCTGTTTGTATTGTACCTAATAAAAAGTCTATCTATCTACTTAGTTGATGTTTTGAAAGAAAACTGTAAAATAGAACTGAAAAACCAAGCTTTTTTGACAACAAAAGCGCAAGATCAATCAAAATAAATAGCTGCTGCAAGCGGCAACTGCTCATGACGTATTGACGCCTCTGTTAAATGCCCGTTCCAGTTCGATTCTTTAAAGCTAATGGCCTGTAAGACCCGCCGGGATTCGACCGACGCGATGAAGAGATAAATTGTTTCGGATAACACTTGCTGAAACAATGCTTACGGGGTTAATATAATGATTGTAAATGTTGAAGGAAGGTAAGGTGTTAAGTTTAAAGGCTTTGAATTTAAAATTGTATTTGTCCGCGGCAATAAAAATTTTAGTTTAAGTCGTGGCATAAGAATCGATCCTCAAATAGTCCTTCCTCTGTTAACCCCATCCTCTGTTCGCAGAGGAATGGCTGCAGCTCCTTTTTGTGTACTTTTATTTTATTTTAACAATATTCAGGAAATTAACAGCTCACTTATTGAGTAGGTATGTGACTAAATACTGAAAGCTCATTAAAGTTTTCCAAAAGAAAGCAACTGAAAATACTACTTACTATACAATTTAAAGTTACAGAACGGCTTCTGATGGTGAAATTATTATTATCTAAAAGTTTTTTCACAGATAGGTGAGAAATTCCTTTTCAATGCACCAAAAAACCCTACCAATCACTATTATTTTTAGTTTAGTGCTAGGATTAAAGAAAATATCCATACCAACCTCTCTGGAAATAACTTTAAAACATCTGCATGATCTTATCACAAAAGTGTTCTGCCTGTAGTTTGTTTTACACGTTAGAAGATGAAAAGTTGTAAGGTGTCTGTGAGTTTGTGTTAAATCCGAGCTGTTTTTTAACCCCCGACGCAAAAAGCGAGGGGTTTATAAGTTTAACGTATCTGTCTGTGAATTTGTCTGTGGTATCATAGCTCCCAAACGGATGAACCGATTTTCGTTTAGTTTTTTTTTTGTGTAATAGATAATTTTATCCCGAACATTATTAGTCATGTTTCATGAAAATCTGTCGTGGGGTTTTTGTAATTTTTAATTTCGTATTTGTTAACACCCGAACTGCCATCACCACTCCTCCTGCCAAGCTTGCTGATTAGGGCAAAGTCCACTTCATTGTGGGAGACATTTTTAACAGTGGACGTACATTATGTGTGCTGACAAGACATATTTCTCTAGAGGTACACCCTTAGAGGGATAAGAACAAGGTACAAGAAATCTTATTCCAAAACTAGTTACCGCTCTTTTGGATTCCCTGACTGACACAAATTCTGAAAACTTGACATTTTCAGCAGAAGATGTAGATTATGTGTGCCGACTAGAAATATTTTACTATAGGTACCACCTTAGAGGGACAAAAATGAAGCACAAGAAATCTAATTCCAAAACTAATTACCGCTCTTTTGGATTTCCTGACACAAACTCTGAAAACTTTTGATGGTGATTTAATTTTGATTCTCAAATTAAAACTATTAAAAACAGCTCAGTAGTAAGATGATGAGTGTAAACTCAGATAACTTTTATTTCTGTAGTACCAAAGTTTGTTTATGTATGTGTGTCTAATGTAATGAATAAAATTCTTTCTTTCTTTCTTTCAAACGTCCATCTTTATTTAATTTTCTTTTCTGACTTAAAACCAAACTAAGGTTACTGGTATTTCGGAAACATATTCCGTTTAATCGGAAAATATCTTCTCTCGAATGCAAATCCTGAGAAATTTATCGCTCAATTCGCCATCTGCCGAGGACGGCCCGTCACCGAGTGTCTGGATCTTGAGTTACTGCGTAGAATGAGGGTTTGTACGGAATTTCCGGGACTTTTAGGGGTGTAAATGGGAAAGAAATCGGTGATACTGAGTGTCGATTACATGAGTTGCTAAAACTAGTCAGAATTATGGTCGTCCTAGACGTTTCTTCGTAGATTTATTACTAGGCCTGCTACGTCGTGAGTCTCGTAGCACGGCTACGTCGTAAGTCTCGTAGCACGGTTACGTCGTAAACGTTTTGTATTGCTACGGCGTAGACATATTTGACAATGCTATTACATTGTCAAATATGTCTACGCCATATTACTCTTAACCCTGTATAATTAAGTATTCAGAATTATTTTGAATACTTAATTATACAGGGTTATGAGTAATTAATGGACACTGTTTGTAAAGACGCCAGGTCTTAATTTCTTCAACTTGGTATTGATAGTAGGTACCCCCTTCTGTTCAAAAATCGATCTTTAGAGAGGTTTTTTTCTATCTAAACTTAAAAACGGCTCTGCTTTGAATTAACAGTGGTTGTGGGAGTGGGAGATCGGTCTTTAGTAATTCATTGGGTTTCGGACATCGTTTAACAAAAACGGCATCACAGTTGATTTATAAAAATATTAAGAATTGAACCCTGGCTTCTTCAGGAACGTGTTCGTGATGATGGGCTAAACTTGCAGTTCACGCAGTGTCAGTGAAATACGTTGTGTATAAAAAGTAGTGACCAACGGCATACAATAAAAACAATACAGACGAGTTGTCGTAGTGCTACAATTCGTCTGTAGACGTAGATAACTTACAATAAGTTGTCTACGTCGTAAACGTACTTATTGTAGTTCAGCTACGACGTAAATGTAGGGTAGCACTGATACGTTGTAGAAGTGTTTCAACAATGCGACGTTGTGAAGAACTATTTCAACTATTTATCAAGCAGCTTTGACACCCTATTTAACATACAATCTAAAAAATCTACTAAAATCGCGCGCCAATAAATTCCGCTACAACACTGAAAATTCCCGGCATCAATTCACGAAGTATTTTATACTGCACATTTTTCCTCGACAGGATATTAATTCGCCTTCGAAATCCAAACAAATTGAAACTTTTAAGCGATAGCAAGTTAATTGCTTATTAATTGATTCATTGGCTCTGCTAAAAGGAAGTGGGGGAATCGAATTAATAGCTAATCTTTTATTACGGAATTCTACGAATTTGAAACTTCTTGGGAAGTTGATTATTTTCTTCGGTTTTTTATGTCTTCAGGCAAATTCCAGAGTGAATAGGTTTTGCTCGAACTTTGATAAACTTAATTTGCTTGATAAAATGCGGAAATTAGTGAAATATAAAGGCGTGACCTTTATTTTCAACTAATTAATATTTTATAACACACACAGTCGAGGTCATCATACTTATATTATAAATGCGAAACTTTAGATAAATAAATAAATAATGCTGGACAATTCACACAGCATTATCTAGCCCCAAGCTAAGCAGAGCTTGTGTAATGGGTACTAGAAAACTGATATACTTAATACAATACACTACATACAAAGATATTTTTTATTATACATAGAAACCACCCAGACCAACGGCACAAATTTCTGCAGATCGTACACAAATTTGTTCCGAGGCGGGAATCGAACCCGCAACCTCCTGCGTCGCAGGCGGACCTTCGCCCGCTGCGCCACGGAGGTCGTCAGATAGATGGATGTATGCTTGTTCTTTCTTCACGCCAAAACTACTGGACGGACTGGACTAAAATTTTGCAAGGATGTAGATCCAGACTTGAATAGCACAAATTACGGCTTTTTCATTCCATTTCCAAATAACCTTTAAACTTTTCCATAAAAACAACGTGTGTGAAGCCGAGAACAGAAACTACTTAGTCACCATATTACAGCAAAAAAAAACACCATGGATTTCATGCCACTTCCAGCGGTCGCATTATATTGTAAAAATGTTGCTACAAAGATCTAGTCCTTGTAGCTACATTTCTACAATGTAATGCGTCGAACAAAATGTTTTGTTCTTTTTTTCATTCTTCAACGTCGTCATACTTACGTCTCCCACAATATTTTTGTTATTTTTATTTGTCAGTACAATTAAATTAATTAATTAATTATTTGGCGTTCAAAAATTGTCCTTTATTAAATTTGTCTAAAGGCGTAAGGCCTTTAGACAATTGTTTTTCATGCAAGTTAATGTAATATCCTTCATGAGAAATAAATTTCGGGGCGATCCTAACGTGTTTGCTTGTCAAACTAGGCCTAGATCTCAGTACATACGGGATCCCCGTGGTAAAACAAGAATTACATTAAATTCAAAAATGTTTGCTTCGGTTCCTTAATTATTGTGAAAACAAGATGTGAAAAAAATACGATAAAAAAACATGAAAGTGCACTGTTTTGCAACTAATATGGTTTAGATCTCAGAAACCCTGCGGTCTTTAGAAAAGACTTTTGTTTTGATTCATAGTTTATTACCATTTTTTTTTCTTCTTAAGTTGTGTAGTTTTCTTGTAAATAAGCAAAAACATCATTTTTGCGCTTACGCCGTTCTAAAAACGTATGTTCTAACGCTCCTATGAACGCGAAATCATAAGCCTGTCCCATCTACCACAAAATGGCGCGCAATGCACCGCGCAAACCTGAAAAAAAGCTATTCTTATTTATCAATAAACACAATCAGAATGCGTCCTACATTACATATATTCCATTCGCTTTTTGATCAAGTTGGATGAAAAATGAATTTGCATTGTAAAATTCACAAACCACTTGTCACACTAAATGCCAATCACTCCTTCTAACAAATCAATCATTTCGTTACCATTCTAAATTACCCTCAAACTCAAACAAAATTTTACTGAATACTCGACCTTATGCCTTCACAATTGAGGTTTAACGAAGGTTGGTTTTGATTAAGACATTCGTCATGAACTTTGATTGAATTCTCGCGCATTTGATTGTAGGCCTTATTTTAAGTAGGCCAATATCTTTCTTTAATTTTGTTTTGTTTTATATTGTATTAATCTTTATTCACAAAGAAAATTTCTATGAAGTTATAGAAATCAATTGGAGCTAGTAGGTATTTACAATGGAAACAATTGAGCTAACTGCAAACTGTTGCAAACAATCTAAAGCTAGCTCAATCCATATCAGTACCAGTCGGAAGCGTCCCCAAGACGCTGTGGCTGCATCGCCCCGCTGTATGGCAATGCTGATGTGCTGCGGCAGATACTCACCAGCTCTAGGATCACGCGTCACTTCGACCAGACGCTCAGATAATTTTAGAAAAACCCGAAGAGCCTCGGTACCCCACTGACCTAGGGTCTCGACTCCAAGAGGAGCAAAGTGTAGGCTGTGTCAAGACCTGCATATTTGCGCCTCTTGAGATCCTCGACCAAATCTGCCGCCGCACCCGCCCTCACGGATGTCCCCGGAAGATGGGAAGGCGCAAGTGTATCGACGCATGTAGCGTCCCACACAATGGGCCTCCCCAACTCCCATGGGACTAGTGTCATACCGTCGGGCCTCTTACCATACTCACGTAACAGACCATTCGGTTCGAGAATACCTGGTTTTACAATAACTGAGGCTCGTTTTAAAGATTGCTGTTGCGATTGGCTATTATTGAGGATTTTTTGTAAAGAACTTCTAAAACTTGAGGTTAGTCTATACTAATATAATATTATAAAGAGGAAAGATTTGATTTTTGGTTTCTTTGTATTGAATAGGCTCAAACTACTGGAACGATTTGAAAAATTCTTTTACCATTTGAAGCCCACATTATTCCTGATGTTCATCAGGAATGGGCTATTTTTTACCGCGGGAAAATGCTTCATTCCTACGGGAAAACGGATAATAGGAAAACGGGTAGTAAGAATGCAGCTAGTTTTAAATATTTCGCTCGTATTCGCGCGTCATTCCACTCACCAACCATTTCATATGTACTACATACCCCCTCGGCTTTCGCTATCGCTCTGGGTAGCGAATACCGAGCACGTCTGAATAGACCTGGGTAGGCCAGCAGAGGCGGCATTTTTGTGATTTTCAAAACCGTCTGAGACTTAGAAAGTAGTGTTTAAAATTCTAAAAAAAGATATGTATTACTTAAGGATCTAGTCTAGTCAAAGTCGCATTCAATTATAAGATCTAATAAACTTCACTCGATAGAAAAAAAACCCAAGTTTACCCCTTTTTCTAACGTTTTTTCAATACGCAACTAAGGACACTTAATATTTCTAAACAAATTTGCAGTTTGACTTGACAAAATGATTTTCTTAATTACCATGTTAAATAACTACAAAAAACACGAGCGCGGCGGCTTGGCATGCGCGCATTTTCTCTTACGCCTATTGCTGCAGGACTACCTGGCCTTAAGTGGTCTTAATCGACAGCATTTTGATAAACAACATTTGATTTTGATAACAGCTATTCTAGAAAATGTTCTACTACTATATTAGGAAATTTTACAGTGTATTTTCGCTATAAAATAATTTCCTTTAACTAGTAGGTACTGGCAGAAAAGTGGCAGTGGCGATTTGGTCGCATTTTGAAATCTATACACTAGCCAAACTCGATATTAAATGTTTGATAACAAACCTCGACACAAAAAACTGAAATTCACTCGAGTTTCAGATTTAAATGTAAGCAATATATGTATATTGAAGGAAAGATCTCAAATCAACAAGTAATGACTGCGCATAAAAAGACAAGGCAACAGAGTGAATTATAGAATTCGGCTTCAATGCTGATGCTTTGGGGTGCAATGCTGATATGGACTTTTATGGATAGACCTTTTTAAGGTGTACAATACTGTAGTACATTATTTTGATCTATCTCGTAGGGTTCAGCCAGCGTTTGCAGTGTAAGCGCAAAAAATGTGTTTATTTACGACATCACATTAGAAACCTCTAAAATTATCAGTATTTCTCTCCTATGTTATGTATTTATTATGCATATAAACATTCCTCTTGAATCATTCTATCTACTAAAAAAACCGCATCAAAATCCGTTGCGTGTTTTAAAGATCTAAGCAAACATAGGGACGACTTTGTTTTATACATGAATTTATTAATAAAATAATATTTTACACGTCCATGTTTTCATAATTATTAAACAACATTTCAATTAATTAATTAACAATATTATGATACATCTTATGAAATATTATAATATTTATAATAAGTATAGAATATATTAAGTCTAATGTAGGTACCTAATCTTAAGTATGGGCGGCTGGTTTACAAACATTGTACCTCGGATTTGGCTGGAACATAGACCAGAACAGAGTCTAGCATTCTGAACTTTGTGCCTTCCTTTTTCGTACCTAACCTAAACAAACTACGTTACCTGCAAACTTCAATAATCCAGAACAGCCTGCGTCCGTAAATGAATTCACGGACGCATCCGTTGGACTACAGTCGGCTGTAGTTTTCTCATTTTGTTGAGAATTCTTTTGAGTGAAAATGAAATTGTGGGGAAACTACTACGATTTTTTGGATATGGCATTTTATTAGGTTGTAAGCTTTTGCCTTCTTATCTAATGACATACAAACACTTTACACATGCACGGCATTGCACGGTTGCCGTGTCATGTAAAGTAGAAATGTATGGGACGAGCGACACACGGTCGTGGCACCGTCGCCGTACCTTGTGAAAGCGGTCAATTTAGCTCATATATTTTTACTTTACACGGCACGACCGTACCGAGACCGTACGCATGTGAAAATCTTCCCACTAGGAGTGGTCGTTGAATGAACGAACTGTTTTTGTAGACTGTTTGTTTGCCGTCGACTGCTAGACCGGTTTACAGTCCACTGATGAACCAGTTTACTCGTGAACGACATTTGCATCGCCCAGTCCAAAGTCGAGCGTTGACGAAACTGTTTGTTTCTCGCTCTCTAGCCACCCGTCTATCAAGCATTCTGCTTTCTTCACACTTGCTTGTTTCGCTAATATGACTATCTCTCTTTCGCCATGCGCCAGGCCAGACTGTATATCGGCGGCGGCGTAAGTGGTGTTTTGTAAAAGTAAACTCTATTGCAATGCAATATGCATGTCAATTATCTTCTTATGGTAGGTAAGTTGCACTATGCACACAAGCGTAGGTTAGGTACCTAGGAGGGTTATTATTTCTGATTTTCGGGCATACCTATCCAGGTAGAGACAAACCATTCTAAAAATGCAGGCCCTCTTCATAAAACGTCATAGGTACCTACTTACTTGGCGTGCATTTTTAGAATGCTTTATCTCTAGCTACCTAGGTACCTATCCCGAAGGTAGGTAGGTAGTGTAGGTTCCCTAGGTACCTACTGACCTATGGGATTTTTCTTTTGACGCGTCAAAAAGCAAGAGGCACCGATACTTACATTTTAATACCTACCTACTTATGACAAGTTTAGCACCACTATTAAAGGTAGGCCTACCTTAATAAACTGGTGCTTAGGTATTCTGATAGATAAGTGATGCGATAACATAACACTATTGCTCCGTGCTATTTCACACTGGCTACTGGCATGGCGATTTGCAAGCGAGTTAACGCCGAAAGACATGGTACCTAGGTAGGTAGGTAGGTACCTAGGTAAATTCATTGTTGAAAAAAGAGTAGTGATCGCGAGGTCTACTGTTCGTAGAACTACTAGTTATATAAAAATACCCAGAACACCCGGAACAAATATTTGCATATCGTACAAACATTTGTCCTAAGGTGGGAATCGAACCCGCAACCTGCGTCGCAGGCGGACCTTTGCCGTCAAAATAGTTCATACGTCGCGTCGTCGATTGGCAAGCGTTTATGATCGTTTTAATTCTCGTCGTCGTTTACCAATCTGTGCATCAACGTTCAACGATCGATCATGTCCTGAACTGAACGGCATAAACTGGTCGAACAGTAAACTGTTTTATGAACTAGTTCATCGTTGACGGTAAACGGTCTCGTTTCGTCGACTGAAAAGAAGTCGACGACCCATTCCTACTTCCCACAAAAGTCGGCGGGCTACCGACAAGTTGATAAAACACCTTCCTGCCAACAATTTACACTGGAATGTCGCACGAATGCGTAGGGCTGTATCAACGACTTTTATGTATTGACTCCATAACGTCCTCGCGCGCTTGTCACCTCTTGCGTTATAGAAGTGGTGGGAGAAAAGACCAATCATTCATTCATTCATTTTCTCTCAGTACGTAGATTTTTTCACGTCTTCTCTCGTCAGAAATGTCAGTTATAAAGGTAAAAGTATAATTATAAAACTTTTTACCAAAAAAATTCAACCGCCAAAAAAACTGAAAAGCTTATTTATAAGGAACCAACATCGGGGTATTTCCAATAAAATAAAAAAGAATGATCAAAATCGGACTACTCTGTAAAAAGATAAGCGTGATTAGATCATAGGTACATAAAAAACGCCTCGACTTGATGAACCTCTCCCGTTTTTCTTCAGTTAAACATTAATCAGGATTTACTGAAACAAATCCTACTTAAGTAGGTTTTTAAGTATAAGATACCTTTAGTACGCTACAAGCTTACTTTGACTAAATGACGCAGTGCGCAAGATATCAATATTTTACTATTTATACTATTATTCGTTATCTAATGGATACTGATTTACTTAATCTGCTCTTAGGATTAATTTGAGATTACCATGATGCTTGATTGAGCGTGTTGCGTATTGAAGCACCATTATGTTCCTAATAGCTTTAGATATAGGAACGTACACTATATTGACATGATACCTACTAGAAACTGAGACAGTTTAGTTAGAGCTAAGTTCTGAGAATCAGAAATCGATGAACACAATCTCAATAAATGATCTACCTCAATGGAATGGCGATTAGGAACGTTGTGATCAAATCTTACAAACTTGTGAACATCTAGATATTCAGTTCTGATAATTAGATAAAACTTGAATTTGTAGATCATCGTTTTGTTTCTGATTTTGATTTTCTGGCTTAAATTTTTGTGTGTACATTAGCATTATACACAAAAATAGAAAAATTGTGAGCCTACACGTTTGCTCCCCTTGGAGTCGAGACCCTATGTCCGTGGCGTATCGAGGCTCTTCGGGTTTTTTTTAATTATCTCGGCGTCTGGTTGAAGCGACGCGTGACCCGAGAGCTGGTGAGTATCTTCCGCAGCGCATCAGCATTGCCATACAGCGGGGCAGCCAGCGTCTTGGGGACGCTTCCGACTGGATTGATATGGATCAGTTGAGCTACCTGTAGATTGTTTGCTACAGTCTGCAGTTAGCCCAATCTTTTCAATTGTAAATACCTAGGTACTAGTTCCAATTTGTTTCTATTATTTAATAAAAATGTTTAGTAAATTTTCGTACCTAAGAACGAGCCAGCCTTTGTTGTTACGAAAAATCAACGCTAGAGTCAATATCGGTGCGAGATGAGCGATTTTATCATAATCCAATGTTTCAAAAATTATTCATATCTTTGTGGTCAAGTTGTTTTATAGTTTAGTTTCAAAAAAAAATTTTAGCTCCTCCATTCTTTCGTAACCTGTGAGCAAAGCGAGCTCTAAAATTCCATTTCTTTCGTAGTGCGGTATGACGCCAGAAATGAGTTCGTGGGCTGCCTTTTCCTTATTTTAGGGTTGAATTATATTGAGGACCATTGTTACAAGGGCCTTGAACCTTTTGTTCGGCCAAAGTGGTCGTACCACAGATTTTTATCAGCGAAATTTGCTTTTGGGTTAAGGTAGTTGTAGTAAGCAGAAACTATTGAAAAATTGGTACAAGTAGCGGCAAGAAACTCTAGCGCTGACCGTTAATGCGCAGAAGTCAAAAATTAGGTATGACAGGGTGCGCAGTATCCCCTCCACCGTTTGGTCAGCGCTAAACTTACGTGCCGCTACCTATACCTGCTTTGAAAAAGTGCCATCACGGTGTCCAATAGTGTCAACAACCTTATCTCCTCTACATCCTATAATGGTCCACTGCTGGAAACAGGCTTCACCCTGATGAGCGCCTTATTGGCTTTTATATCATGGTAGGTAATGCCCATAATCCCACGCTGGGCATGCGGGTTGGGGATCGAAGTTCGGTGGTAGAAGTGTTCAGCGGGAGGTTCTGCTGCCCGTCCCCGTCGGAAATTCCTTAGTCGCCTCTTACCCGTGGAAGAATTAGGGTAGGTAAGAAAGAAAAGAGAGAAATAATGTCATTTATTAAACACTATAGTACTAATAAAATAAAATAAAAGAGTAGGTACTTAGTAACACATACAAAAACGGGTACAGCAACTATTAAAAACCCAACGTTATAGTTTATCTTTGTTATACCGTTAGCTATCTTATTTTACACAATTCTTATTTTGCACATCTTATTTTGCACAATTCCAACATGTCCAGCATGAAAATTATGGGCACTTCTCCCAATATGATAGAAGCCAAAAAGCGCTCATCAGGGGAAGTCCTGCGCCCATCGGCAGACCAGTATAGGGTGAAGATGTACATATGTTTGATGTATTTCTAAAGAGATGACTGTATCACTCATGATTGAAAATGGTTACGAGATTGAAAGGTTGTGAGAGACGGGAAGGAGCCATCATTATTATGGATATTTTACTATTAAAACTATCGTTGTTTCACGAATTCATTACGGATGTAAGCGGGTTAACTACGAACTTTATGTGTGTTGAAAGAACACCTACGTTTCATACGTTACGCATCCGTAATGAATTATTATAAATAGTTTAATTGTTAGGTAATTGTTAATTTCATTTATTTGTATATTATTTAGCTGAAGACAGGGCGCTATGGCGCTCATTAGGGGAGGCCTATGTCCAACAGTGGACTAATATGGGCTGATGATGATGATGATGATGATGATGTATATTATTTTATGAATTTGAAGAAATCTCTTAGAAAAAATTGTCATACTCAGTAAGGATTTTAAATTATCTCAGCAGCACTGTCCTCATGGGCTGAAGTTAATATCTGTATTAAATAAAAAAAATTGCTGTTTGTCTCGCTAAAACTCGAGAATGGCTGCACTACTTTCGCAAATTTTGGACTTACATATTTGCGGAAGTTCAGGAAAGGTGAGAGCGGTATGAAGTTTGCCAGGTCAGCTAGTGTTTCAGATAAATAAAGTTTTAAATAAGTGTTTTCTGTTGATTTAATAATCTTTTTTATTTTAATTAATTATGTATGAAAATACAATTTATAAATTAAATTGTTTTCTACGCATTCCATTTGCTCTGCATATAAATAAATTTACTGAGACGATTATCACAAATAATTTCAAACACGCTTATGTCTCAAAATGCTCTAATTTCAACCGTAAAATTAAATAGCATTTCTCAAGGAAACCTAAGGAATATTCCGCGAAAACACGACGCAAGCGCCCTCTGGGAAATAACAAGTCTTGTTTGTTTGACCTCACGTTCAGGTGATAGTGATGGAGATGTCTATTTTTCGTCGACGCGATGGAATTTATCTTCTACTTGCTTCTGCCCGCGGGTTCACACATTTAGCACTCAGGTAAACCGTAGCCGTAGAACGGATAGACCCTAGGATAGAGATAGGCCTTTCTCATCCTCAACCGCAACCTCAACAGCCTGTATTCGTCCACTGCTGGACGCAGGCCTCCCCCTGATAAGCGCCTTGTTTTTTTTCACCTTTCTCATACGACGCCAGAAATAACGGTACTGAGCAGTGCATCGACGTAGTATATTACTCACAGTTATTCAAAAAATAGCATTAACAATAACCTTTCAGACAAGACAAGGGTTTGTTGTGGTTCAGAGGAATTGTTATTGGAAGGGAAGAGAATTGGAAGGGAAGTGTTGCTAGAAGAATTCAACCCCTTATACTACGATTACATGATGGACAATTGCGCAGTATTTTTGACAAGGTACATCAACATTTGTTAAAGGCATAGGACATAGGACGAACGCGAAGTCTTTGCCCCATATCCAGTCGCCGTCGAGACAACAAGGAGTCGGCGCCGGGTGCAGTGACCAGAAAAGGAGACGGATGGGCGTGTGTCGGTGACCGAGGGTTTATCGCAGCCGGCAGAGACCCCATACTGAGAAGGAACTCGTGACAATGGCGAGAAAGCAAATATGGTACTGATGTCCACCAAACCGAATTTCGAAGATTTTTTACGACGGCCGCCAGTCTCATCGGAGACTAGCCAGATACGCATATTATAGTGCACAAGTGAGCGCCCAAACACAGGTGCACTACACTCTCTATTCCCTCACTCTCATATTCCGAAGGGACGGCAGACCGACACGACCGAGGATAGGTCAAGCGCATTACCAACGGCTTCAAGGACTTTCCGAGGAACGGGGGTGTAACACCGCCAACTTCCTGACTCCGGGCTGCTACTGTGAATTTTTCTTGCTAGAAAAACCTCAATAACAACTATTGTCCGACACTGGATTCGAACCCAGGACCCCATAATCAGTGGTTGAACAAGCTGACCGCTAAACCAACGAGGCAGTCAAAATAATATATGACTGAAGAAAGATAGTGTTCATAAGCCATTCTTAAATATAGGGAGATATTTTGCGTGTCTTATATGAAATGAAATTTTTTTATTGTAGAAACTGTGTACAATCTTAAAAGCTAGGTGGAACAACATTTTATTCATTAATTACGGATGATATTTAACTTATTTATCTAGGTAATTTATTGATTATAAAATTCTTTCATGTCAAAAAACATATTTTTTTTCTAAGAGCCACCTACGGAGTTTTGTCCCCGTTCCGGCCGTTCTCTTATGTCTCTAGGAATTTTGCTAAAGTAGTAGGTAGAGCATTCCACAGTTTCGTGGTCTACGCTAACTAATATGCGTCTATTTACCAACAACGCAGCAACCATCCAAGCTACCATCTTGCAGTGCGGCTGTGTCTAGGATAACCATAACAACGGCTCTCATACAGAATATTTGGAAATAGCCATTACATTGTAAACAAAAAAATTACAGCCAGAAACAGACAGAAATTAGAACATTTACAATTGCAACTTGAGCTAAATTCAAGCTGCAAACAATCTAGAGGTAGCTTACATTTTTAGGAGTAGGGTAGGTAGACCTAATAGGCACCTACGTAAAATTCATGAAAATAATATTTCAAACAAGAGCAATATGCATGGAAAATGCGTACGAATAATTGAATTGGATTTACATAATGGTGGATACGAAATAATACCAATGTTGCAGTCGAAGTTTTTTTGATAGACATTACTTGTAATTGATAATTTCGATGTCCTCCCAGCCGAATTTCTACCATGGCGGCCAGTCTCATCGGAGACTAGCCAAGCCAGATGCGCAGGATATTTATAGTAGTAGTAATGCTTGAAATTACTTTATGTAGGTAGGTACTCTACTTGTAGGAGACTTAAACAAAACGAATGCGAAGGACATATTTCTCTCCCTTGTCGTGTCGGTCTGTCGTCCCATCGGACTATGAGAGTGAGGGAATAGAGAGTGCACCTGTGTTTTTTTGCGCACATACATGTGCACTATAATAGGTCCTGTGCATCTGTCTAGTCTCCGATTAGACTAGCCACTGTGGAGGAGGACATCATCAACATCATCATGACAGATTATTTTTCCATTTAACGTGTATTTATTCCGTTAATTTACCTTTTTCCCGACGTTTCAACAGGTTTGCACATTGTCTTAGTCATGGAATGACTGATAAACAGCGATAGAAATAGGTAGTCCAACTTAACAGTACCTCATGAGGATATCATAATGTGACAGCCTTACTCATCACTTATGAATTAAGATAAACTTGCCGCCATATTGGTAGTTACTTCAAAATAGACCAAAATTATTGTGGAATGTTTTGTTTTGGCATCACAAAAGATAAAAAAATAGTAGGTAATAATTATGTGTTCAGATCGCGAAAATTTAAAAATATATAAGTAGTACCTATGGCATCTTCCTGATCCACGTCAATACAAATAAAAATCTTCAGAATTCATTAGGAGTCAATTCGATTCCGTTGAAATAAAGTAAAGTTTTTGTTCTTGTGCAATAATTATGTTAACTTTGTCGTATTCCTGTTCCATTATACATACGTGATTTATAAAATAAAACCACACTGGCCCTTAGAAAAGAATCCAACATAAGTATTTTGTTCTTATAGTGCGTAAGCACTAACAGGTTAAAAAAACAATTTTAAAAAAATCCCATAAAAATTCTTGTCTTCCACGGAACTTGACTGTAATATTTTTTTTGGGATAGTATTTGATTTCAATGAATCCTATAAGATGTAGATTAAGCCTAACCAAACCATGTCTCATGATTTCACGTTCTACTCACTACTAGGTCATCAGATTACCTATAGGGTAAAATTATTCTGTTGAAAAAAATCTGACCTATGAACTGTGTTAATTTTCTAGCAAATTAATTAAACATATGCATTCAAACTTTACGACAGCATTGACGTGAATACAAATCCACGGCATTTCGGCCGCAGGGCAAAAACTGACAACGCATATTGGGAACGGTTTTACATGTTTCCCAAACTACGATGCTATTAATTTCGTACATACTAATTTTATAAAAGTTCCTCTGTAACTTTGCCTGTTACATTATCACGTCTTAACGGCTAATCGGATTTGATATTTGACAAAGGGATGGTATATCATGAGCGGCGCTACTTTTTATCCCTGAAAATCACGTGCGATAGCGCGGGCATAAACTAGTTGCTATATCAAGTGAGAGTAAGTAAGTAAATCATCTATTTGTCACATAAAACACACCTACAATTGGTTTACTTATTACAAATTAGCAAAATTTAAACATACCTTAAATAAAAAAACTTAAAGTAAAATCAGAAAGTAGAGGCACCTCTTTGGTATACCAGTGCTAATCCCGCTAGGTTAAACGAAACTGTTTTCGACATTGACATTATATACTTTACACATTACACAATATGATTTTATAGTACTTTAAGAAAACAGGAACAAGCCGTTATCCACAAAGCAAATTACAATAAAAATAATAAAAATAAATTAGAACTAGTATTTACAATTGAAACAATTGAGCTAACTGCAGACTTTTATTATATACTGTGATGCGCTGTGTCATATACTGACCAGCTCTCGGGTCACGCGTCGATTTGACCAGACGCTCAGATAATTTTTTTAAAACCCGAAGAGCCTCGGTACCCCACGGACCTAGGATCTCGACTACAAGGGGAGCAAATGTAGGCTCTGTCGAGACCTGCATATTTGCGCCTCTTGAGATCCTCGGCCAAATCTGCCGCCGCACCCGCCTCGCATGCCTAGCGTCCTAGCGTGGGAATTATGGGCATTACCATGAGAGCCAATAAGGCGCTTATCAGAGGAAGGCCTGTGTCCAGCAATGGACCAATATAGGCTGTTGAGGTAAGCACCCATTGCTGAGTGCAAGTATTAAGCCATTCTGTCGGGTCCTGTGCCACCCTCATCCACTCCTTCCTAGCTATCCTAAGATGTCGTCTGACCATATCGGGCTAGTGGGCTGCCTCATTGTCGTGCCTAGTGAAATCTGAAAAAATTAAAGTCACTTCTAATTGGGTAAGGAAACTTAACATTGTAGTATAGGCTAATAATTCATATCTAACAAATCAAACCTTAGGGTTTGAGGTTCTTTATGTCGTAGGAAAAAAAACTATGGTCAGTACACAAAGCCGAGTAGGTAATAATATCCTAATTGTGGATTCTAACATCAACATTCCAACCTATTTGTTGAACAGCCAGTGGCTGACCATCCTGGGGAGAAAGCCACATTAATAAAAAGCATAAAACTCGATAAACCATTAATATGTAAGTAGCCTCCACCCGACGCATTCAGCCCTACAAACTGCAGCTATTTTAAAATATTCAAAAAGCAAAATGGTTGCCATACACCGGCTGTATTCAGACTATATTGCCGTAGTAAGAAGAATACAGCTGGTTCACTTGTTAATTCACGAATATTTGGCACTCAAATTGACACCACTTTGTGTAGTGTATCTACACAAACAATACAATACAATACAAATACTCTTTATTGCACAGCAAGATAGAGAAAAACACAAAACACAAACACAAAAAAAGATACAATGCTTGTTGCAACTGTGGAAACATACAAAATAAAGGAAACAAGTTATATCTGAAGAGATTCTCTTCAAGAGACACTGGTGTGCTGAATTAGTAAGCTGAAGTGGCAGTAGGCAGGTCATATAGCTCGCAGAACCGATATTTACTAGGGAGTAAAGGTCCTGGCGGTCCGCGATGTAACGCAAAACGGAGTGTTGGAAGAGCATCCTGTTCAAGCATTATTTGTGGATTTAGTTACCCGAAAGTATTTTTACAAAGAAAATTACAAATAATACATAGTTACAATTAAGTTTCACAAAATACACATGAAACGTTGGATTATCTGCAAACTTTATCACCAAAACGCGGGCTGCATTGCCCCGCTGTATGGCAATGCTGATGCGCTGCGTCAGATACTCACCAGCTCTCGAGTCACGCGTCACTTCGATCAGACGCTCTGATTAAATTATGAAAACCATAATAGCCTCGATACCTCACGGACCAGCTAGGGTCTCGACTCCTAACGGTATTGAACTGTCAAGACCGTTTAGAGTTTACTTAAGCTGGTTAGGCTCTGTCAAGACCTGCATATTTGCGTCTCTTGAGATCCTCGGCCAAATCTGCCGCCGCACCAGCCCCTAAGGATATCGGCAGGTTCTGGCGCAACCTATAAATCAATATCATTAATTTTTCAGCTCTTGTCATGTCCGACAGTGGTAAAGCTTGTGTAGCAACCCTACACGCAGTACAACCTGCAAGGGTGCGTCATGGTTGCTCAATGCATTAACAGTTACTGAAGTGAACAAGTTAAACCTTTGTGGACTGTGTCGACGAAACTTGAAGCACCTCTTAAATATTACATAAAAAATTTACGCACTGACCCCCTTCACTGGAGGGAAATGTAATCGTCTGTTGTTTAAATTTGAAAGCCACGATTTTTATATTATCGGAATTTAATTTCCGCGATTTCGAGCCCACAGCGGATATACCCCACTCTGTTCCTTATTACTCGTTGGGGAAAAATGAAATAGATTTTAATATCGTGGAACGGAGAATGAAAATTAGATTTGGCTAAACTACTCGTAATAAGGAAAAACCCTTCTTCCTTAACTTCAACCTTAACGGTCTATATTGGTCCACTGCTGGACGCTCCCCGTGATAAGCGCCTTATTGGCTTTTATCTCATGGGGTGTGCGGGGGGGGGGGGGGGGTTTATGAGACAAAACCACCCTAAGAGGATGGATGGGTCATTGGCAGAAAAATATTAAAAGCAATGTCATTTCAATTAACATCATAACAATAATGCAAAAGAAAAATCTTTCCCTTACAATGTTTTTTTTGCCATTGATTTGAATTTTCCTCCGCGATGATTGATTACGTATTTGCAAAAGCACCCGTGATTGGCTGATTTGATTTTCTGAAGGCGTTCGATTCTTAAATTGAGTGCCGAAATTAAGGTTCTTCATTCTATTGTTAAAATTTTTTGGAGTGTAGTCTTTTGTAAATAAGAAAGATTGAAATGACAAAATAAATTAAAATTTGTGTCTGCAATAAAGTGGTTTGTATTTATAATCAAACTCGCTTCTATCTGCAGCTTCACACGCGTTTTTCTTGAAAAAAGTAGCCCATATCCTGCCTCGGGATCCAGTCTACCTCCCTCCCAAATTTCAATCAGATCCGTTCAGCCGTTGAAGTCTGAAAAAGTAACAGAGAGACATAATTTATTTCGCTTTCGTAATATATAAGTATCGAAGTATCGATGGATATTTCTTAAGTTAAAATAATAAGCTGTGTGAATTGTCCAGCATTATTTTATTTATGGATATCTCTTAAGTTTGTTATTCTTTTTGCATTTCTTCCCATCACAAAATGTACAAACACATACTTTTGATTTAACCATGAAATTTAACGTTAGCTTGATATTGTTTCATACAAAGAACCGATGGAAGGTGGTTCCCAAGATACAGGTTTATCCTTGTTTGGGGATCAATGATGTTATAATTTTAAATCTTAAATCTTCTTCAATAAACGTTATTATTATTATGACTTCAAGCTTTTCGTTGCGCACCGAAAACGAATCTTTCCAGTATAAATAAACGCTACTTTCTTTCTAAAAGAACATCAATACCCATGGATAGAACTTCTCATAGATTCTGTAAATCCGTATAATAACCACAATACGAATATCTCCACAAATAGCTCCCCAAATCCCGTGAATCCAGCACTCGAAGAAATGACATCTCGAAAGGGTTCGCAAGGCATCGAGTTAAGTAAACGGCTGGTGTGCGTTAAAAGCATTAAACTTTTTGTTGCGTTCCCTCAACCAGTCAAATTGGGCGTGAATTGCGTAAGGGAACGCATCCTGGATCTGCGAGGGTGTGGATGTGGTTTCAGGTTATCAGGGAAATATTTATTTTTAATCGACGACCGATGAGTTTTTATTATTATTTTTATTTTGATGACAAAAGTTTGTACCATCTGCAAATATTTGTTCCGAGTTTTCTAGTTATTTTCTATGTACAATAAAAAATATCTATCTATGTAATGTATTGTATTAAGTATTTCAGTTCAGGCAGATGCTGGATGCGGCAAGTTGAAGACAGGGCGCTATGGCGCTGGCATGGGACTAATATAGGCTGATGATGATGATGATAGTTATCTTTATTTTATAGACTCTTATTTTATTGACATTATTTTTGAAAATACACATAAAATCTAAGAGAAAATTTACTTCCTATAGGATGTGTGTGTACTTCTTCGTACAATGTGTACGACTTTGTACGAACACATCATAGAACCCACAACTCCTCAAAGAGCCCTAGACTTCCGTGAATCATCCTCGAACACATCGTAACTTGACATTTGATGAAATTTGTATTTACTTTGCGGATCTCACTCTGGAAAAGTTCTATTGGATCATTGATAGAATAGAAAACACTTGATTGCAAACTTATATCTAAGAAAAACGATGTACAACAAGACAAATTAAAAACTAAGCGACAATAAATTTTCGGTCTAATCGCTCAAGAGCGATCTATACCAGACAATCATGGATGGATATCAGGGATGGAATCATTGTATTCGACTTCTTTTGACACAAATTTCACCAGGATGACATGTTACAATGTGTCTGACGATGGGTCACGAAAGTTTAGGACTCCTTGGAAGATGATGGTGTTCGTACGAAGTCGTAACATCAATAATATTGAAATATTTTGATTGTGACGTTTTTTTTTTGTTGACTTTTTGCGAAAGACTAAAACCACTTTTCAGATAACTTTGTATGTGAACAAAATGTTTAGATACTAATATGTATTCACTTATTAGTCATAACAAAATTACCTTCTTGAGAGTAAGTTTTTTTTTATGATAATGCCACATCACCTCTCTCCAACATCCAGCACACACAAGACCCACCAAAGTGGAAAATAATAAAAGGGATTCTCGCAAATAAGTTTCGTAACCTTTATAGCTGCAAGCGTCTAATAAGCAACCTTAGACACGTTAACATAAGGGTTAGAAAAAAATCCTTTGTTGAAGATATTTACAGAAGCTTTTGTAAGATTCAGTGGAGTAAATAAAATTATCGACACTTTTCAGCCGTCTTTGCTTAATGAGGAGGGTGTGAATTGTGAATACGTGTGAAGAGTATTCTTAAAGATAGGTTGAGTTGGTAAGTATTTCACCGGGTACTTGTACTGATATTCTATCTGAACCTGGTCAGTATGCTTAGTACCAGTGTGTGCAGTTTGACGAAGTAAAAAGTTTTAAGGCCGGGTGAATACACGGGCTTTTCTCGCTAATCTTATTTTGGGTAGCTTTAGTCGATGACGATGTCTAATGTGGTAGTTGTGGGCTTCAGCCCACGTCTGGAACTCCTTAAGGTGACTTCTGACAAATTTGTCCGCTTGCAGAATAAACTCGCTTGGTAACGTTAGTCCATCCACTCCACCACGAACCTGTGCTATACGCCTCCATGGACGCCTTCCGACGCGTACCTCGACCCACCTTCCAAATGCAGCCGACGTTTCTTTTACCCATTATTGGTCACCAGTCAGTTGCTGGCTTGCTCCACCTATCATCACCTCGCCTTGCCTCCATTGTGTATTCGACTCACAACTTGTGAACAATCATTTTTAAACATAATGTGAAACTTCTTCTGCTAGATAAAACCATGTACATTTATACTTTGTAAGTGAATCCCTAGACAATGACTAAATACAATTTGTAATTCCCCCTAGACGAACCTTTTCCTGATCTCTACATGCCTAATTCAAACTTATTTATGTAATTTAATTTATACTTAATTTTACTTGACGAGAAACTGATAACACCTAACTTTGAGTTAACCTTTGTTATTGTGTATTTACTTTTTCAGTAAATATTGTTTCATTTTAATTTCATTTCATTGCAATGTGTCCAGCCCAACTCCATTTTAGCTTCATGACTCGAGTACCAACATTCTGGAATTTTGTTGTTTGTCGGATCTCGGTGTGATTCTAGGATGTCTAAAGACCCGCATATTTAATCAATGTGTATTGGCCACCATGACGTAAGGTGCCGGCGTGGACCTTCATGCAGTCTCCTGTGTACTGGCTGAGAGTAGCACAGAGGGCCTGGAGCGCGCCATGCTCAGCATCCACCTTACAGACCGAGTCCTGAACATCTCTTAATATATAAAAATTATATAAATAGCCCTCCATTTTTCCGCAACTTTAAAACAAATACAAACTGTAAAGTTAGTTATTCCAACATCCTCAAACAATTAAGAACGCGCTTTCTCATTCTTAACTAAACCAAGATCGAATAAATTCAACTGGAAATCGCAAGTTAGGGTCACGGAAGAGTTAATTATTTAAACAAGTAGAAGAACGTAGTTCGGATGTTTGTTACCTCTTCATGCCAAAAGTACTGAACGGATCGAGCTGAACTGCTGTATTTTTTAGGCCTTTTTTTCCTATAAATCGTTAACCATGGGATATAAATAAACTTCAAACATTTTTTTGAAACAATTCGAGCGAAGCCGAGGGCTGAAACTTGTCAGCTTTAATTTATTTACAAAGAAATATTTATTAAAATAAGTAGGAATCTATTATAGTTCCTGCAATGAGCTGTTTAATTTTATTTTAATAAGCATATTTATTGTATTGTACGCTTAATGTTGGCTACTCGGAACCACTTCTACGGACTCCATCAGCTCTGTGGTCAGAAACACCTTCGTTGAAGTTAACTAACTGTTCGTTCTGAGATATTTACGAGCTGAACGTAATTAAATTCTAGAATTTGCTTTGGAAAATGTTATCTGAATTTATTTTAAAACTAGTCGCTGCCAACAAGTGAGTTTGTGGGCAAGTGTTGCAATAAACTTTGCTCATTCATTACTAATCAGATGAGCAACCTATAACTGAAAAGTTTGCTTAGGCTTTAACTTTAGGCCTGAGCACAATCATCAGTTATAGGCCTATATGCCTTAAAGGCATACTTATTGGCTGACCAGACATTGGTATTAAAATTTTGAGGATAAAAATGATTGCACACACAAACACTATATTGTACACTAACAAAAGTACATTGACATCACAAAAGACATGCACAATTGGCGGCCTTAACTCTTAAAGCGCTTGCCCACGTCGACTTTTTGTAGCGATACATACTGTCGCGATGCTGACGTGCGTTTGCATCGATATAGTCGCGATTCTGTCGCTGGCTGTGTACCTACCTTCGCCCACGTAACCTGGATTATGTAGCTATTATAGCGATGCTGTAGCGTTTTAGTCACGATTCGATACAGAAATGCCTAAAAACACTGCAGACGCATGAAGGTTCCCCTCGAGACAACATTGGTCAAGTTGTCTGAGACGGTCGCGCGTTCGCATTGATACAGTCACGCGTTTGCATCGCTTCTGTCGCGCGTTGCAAACGCGACAGACGCGCGATAGTAGCGATACAGAATCCTGGTTACGTGGGCGAAGGTAGGTACACAGCCAGCGACAGAATCGCGACTGTATCGATGCGAACGCATGTCAGCATCGTGGCAACATCGATACAAAAAGTCGCCGTGGGCGTGCGGCCTTAAAAGCGATCCCTTCCAGGCAATCTTTGGATGAAAATAATTATATGAATTTTAGAATGCCAAGAGGTGCATTATTTGTCTTCACTACAACGCTAAAGTATTATTTCACGAAGAAAAATAGCACCAGCCCCTGAGTATAATTGTACGGACGCTATGGGCGTTTTGCTAAAAGTTATTTTTCAGGCGTTCAGACTCGATGCCATGTTAAGGACGTAATACTTACTTAAAACCTCGCCGGTGTCCCTCTCTCACCATTTTCGCCGAACCACGGGAAACTTTAAACCTACCGCGGCCCGACTGACGTCCCCTCTTCCTCCTATACATGGCCGGCGAGCCCACCCCTCCACACACTCGCCGACCCCACTCTTTCATCACATTTCCTCCCCCCGATTAGGACACAGACAGGGCAAACACAGTTGAAATCGCGGAAGCAGACCACTTGCCAGGTGATTCAACGAACAGGGCCGCGATCACGGTGTAGCAAGGCACGTCGTTACGGCTCAAACTTTAGTAGTTGAAACGTTAAGGTGCGTGTTCACAGGCCGGCATCGGACAAACCGTACTGGCCCTGGCATCAATGGTTAGACATAAAAGATCCGTACCGCATGGAGCGCACTGTCAGCAATGCCGGCGAAGATTCTTGAAGGCAACTTTTCCGTTTAGTGCGAATGACGTCATTCGGATTGCCGATCAGTTGATGCACTTGTCAGCGGATTGTCCGATGCCGGCCTGTGAACGCTCACCCTAACGTTTCAACTGCTAACGTATGAGCCGTAACGTCGTGCCTTGCTACACCGTAATCGCGGCCCTGGTAGTACCTATTATCCAGTAAAATCAAAAAGTTTTAAACCTAACTGGTACCTAAAATACTAACTGAACTCACTTTTCCACTGGCGAGTGAAAAAAACGCTCAGTGCACCTCATCTCAGAAACTTTGTTCCTATATTCTTGCCTGTTTGTTAATTTTCCTTTGAACATCATTACTTTGCAACTCGGTGGAAGCGAGCTATGCTTTAACTTACCTTTTATAACTTACCTATAATACCTTTACCTTTAATATATTCAAATAACTCTTTTCAAAACAAACTTTTATGGTATCTTCTAGGATCAAAATACTTGGGAAGACAAATTTTAACAGCATCTGAGCAATGAACCCAAACTTGACGGGGCTACGTCGTTTCGTTAAGAAGTTCCTATGGCTACCTTCTGTCTACATTTTCAGACTAGCTCGATGGTACCATGACATTGCATTATCACCGAACTTAAATATGTAGGTATGCCAAATTTCAGCTCAATCGGTTAAGGATACCTGGTCTAAAATTCAGTTGCAAGATTTGTCCCACACACACTAACAGGGGAAGTAAAATAGGAGCTTGTAAAACGGGGAACTTTCTAAGAAACTTCAGAAATGTTACGTACTTTCGAAGGACGAAACCGTTTAACTGCCCCGTAGTACAAATATCAAGGTTATCGACAGGTTGACAATGGATGCAATTTGTCAAATCAAACAGCTCTTTTTGAAAACATACGGGTGTTACATGTGGTAGAGAAAACAGACTTGGCCACTTTTTTTTTTATTCCATCAGAGATATTAAACAGAAACAAAATTTTAAATTTAAAAAACCCCCCGACGGATTTTTATAAAACATGGCTAAGAAATTTTATCTATGACACAAAAAAAAAACGAAAATCGATTCATCCGTTTAGGAGCTACGATACCACAGACAGATATACAAATACACACGTTAAATTTATAACACCTCTCTCTTTTTACGTCGGGGGTTAAAAATAGAAAAGAAGGGCTTGGAATAAGTTTCGGCTGCAATAGTTCCATATATAATGAAATAAATGAATAAATAATACCGGACAAGCAACACAGCATCATCTATCCCCAATAATTTATTTATCACTCGTTTTACCGAAACGCAGACAAATGTGTTAAAAGCTGAATGAATCTTAACAAATTTTATTTTATAATATTCGAAGCATTTAATCAAATCAAATCAAATCGTTTATTTTTGACACAGTAAAATGTTTACAATAATATGGTGAGTCCGCAGGATCCCGAACTAGCCTAAGCTGTATTACAGGACCCAAGGCTTCTCTTAATAATTATCAATATTGTGTCTATAATTGACTATTTAAAATGTGTCTAAAAACTAATACTTAATGAAAAAAATACTTATCATTTAAAAAGTATTCAGTTGTAAAAGCGAAAGATTAATTTAAATCTAACCTCAGAAAATTCTAATAGAATACATACACATACACAAAAAGAACACAGTAAATAAATGTTTTATTGATTTCTATTAAAATGAATTGTATATAATAAATAAATACCTACATAATATTAAATTTAATATTTAATTAATTTAAATTAATTTAATATATATTAAAATGTTCATAATTCCTTTCATCAAAACAGGAATAGGTAAGTGGAATAACAAATGAAAACTAGAATCCCGTGTATACCCCGACAGAAGTAAATTGGTGTGCCATCACGTGAGAAGGGGAGACCAGTTTGGATTTATTTATGGCTTTACATCTGAAAGATTGCTTTCGATCAGACTATGACACTAGGCTGGCTTTCTGGCTTATCAGCTCTTTAGAAAATACCCACTGAAATCAAATCAAAAACTCTTCATTTCCATAAATAGGTACAATAATTAATACACAATAAGGTCATAATATAAAATTATACACTGACATGGATATAAAGTGATATTTTTGATTTCTGTCGCTTCGATACGTAGACTAAAGTAAAGAAGATTAAAGAAACCTTTAGCCAGTTAGTTGTTATTTTTCGAGTTATGACTAAACCAGTCCTAAGCTTTTTTGTCCTCTAGTTCTTATTAAATTAGTTTATTGTTGTATCTTCGCTCATACTGATGACATAAGTCATGCATGAGTTTAACTGGTCTAGAGTACTGAAGAATATTATTTATGGAATGAATTCTCAGACCTGTGAAAGACCGCAGGCAGATGCTGCATGCGGCGAGCTGAAGACAGGACACTTTAAGGTGCTTATTAGGGGAGGCCTACATAATTATGTCCAGCAATGGGGGAACATAGGCTGATGAATATGACATTTTACGTCTAAGGTATTACTTTCGATCGAACTATGCTATACAATACCAGGCCGGTTTCCTCATCAGCACACATACGTCCACTGCTGAACATGTTTCCCCCAAACAAGGGGGGGTTTTGCCATAATCACGGGGTTTTGCCAAATTCACGAGGCTTGGCCATAATCACGGGGTTTTGCCAAATTCACGAGGCTTGGCCATAATCACGGGGCTTTGCCATAATCACGATGCTTGGCAGGTGGCTAATGCAAACAAATTTAATAATCTGACATAGGGATGATAAAGTAGCAACCACCGTCAGGGTAATATTTTTTCTTACCTGGTTAACCAAAGTATTTGGAGCCAACTCAGGTCAATTTATTTTAGCTGTGTCGTCTGATAAACAAACGTGCCTTATTTCCCAGAGGAATGTGGGATATCGGAAGATTTATCGCTTTGAAGCTACGATCAAACAATAACTGTTTTAATCGAAAAGATGTAAGATTTTAAAAGAAAAATGCTGATGATGGGATAGTAGATGTTTTATTTTCTCAAGGACCATAGCTCACATATTATTGTAGTCAGTTATCTAGTACCCATATCACAAGCTCTGCTTAGCTTGGGCCTAAATGATGCTGTGTGAATTGTCTATGACATAACAAGCTAGCAACATTGTTGCAGGCAACACATGTTTTTTCTTTCGTCTGTGGTCAGTCTCTTCTCTTATCCTCTATGGGTCGAACAACAACAATACAAAAAGTTTGTGAATCTACCAAGTTTTTATTTTATTTATCTATAACCATCCAAAGTAAAACAAACGATAGCCGCAAACTTCTACATGAATTGTCCGGCATTATTGATTTATCTTTCAATTTATTTATTTATACGCTGTGTGGTGCACACAGCACAATGTAATCTTCATATACGTTTTACCTTCCCCGCATAAAATGGGCAGTAAGCGAGCTTGGCGCAGCCGTCAACCAACTCGTTGATTGACGCCTTGCTTCAAGCAAGAGGCAAGCGAGCTGTACGTAACCACATAGAGCAAGTTGTACGAGCTTATGTCTTTCTTGTCTGTTGAGTAGTTAGTCCGTAAAGCCAACATGTGGCTCTGACGGAAGACCAGCGTTGGTTGCTAGCTTGCTAGTCAACCAACTTATGCTGAGGCAGAGCCATTTTGTTACTGGGTTTACACCTTGTATTTTATTCTAAGTTTATTATGTATGTTAGTAAATTTATATAAATAAATTTATATTCCATTCTTTTTTATCCTATTCTAACAAGCGTGTGTGGCCAGCGAGCTTGCTGGGAGAGTAGAACGCTGCGCGGCGAGCTCGCCGCGTCGTCATTGTGCGGTCAACACGATTTGAGACGGAGGCAAGCGGGTGCTGTGCGGCAGTGGTGCTGGAGCAGTGCCGCCTATCTGTGCGACGACCACGTTCATCTCACAACAGTTTTTAAAGCTCGTGTAGTGCACTTGGAAGAAAAGGCAGCTATAATGTACTATGCCTTTTTTATTCCTCGGTTTCTTATTAGATAACTATTATGAAGGACAATCCTCAACATTTACACATCTCCCTGTCTTCATATTCCTGACTTTGGGGTATATGCAGAAACAAGCAGGAATGCCACAAGCTCCTTTGTCCAATTCGTGGATTATTGGGTAGTCACAGGTAGGTTCAGCTCTTTGTGGGCAGAAGAGAACTGAATACTCCCCTTCTCGGCAACGTCCTGGAAAATAGAAAGGAATTTAATCAGTCATCTTGGGTAACACAGGCTCAGAATTCTGTGGGACCAATGATGCTTTGTAAAATGATCCAGATTGGCTTTGCCCATTGGTTTTGGCCATTTGTTAATTTTTGTTAACCGCTGTTACACCGCAAAAAAGTCTCCTTATCTTTCTACCGGTGCCTTGTCAAACTTTACTTATATTTACTCCATCCACGCATGCATGCACATATCATGGGCGTATTTGCGTATCTTCCAAATAGAAAATAATTGTTTTTTGTGGCACATGCACACCTATGAGCGTTTCTTATTGTTGACAGGTGATTGAATGAAGACTGAATGACAGAATTATGTAATACTAGCGACCCGCCCCGGCTTCGCACGGGTGCAAATGCTGATACTAAATATACTACAGAATCGGCCCTCCGGCATCCATACGTTACATAGCTGTCATTTGCGTTTTGTTATTCCAAGTCTGATTCTTTTTTGTTATACCACGTTTTATAGTGACTGACGTTTTATATCAAGTCAGACGGGAATACTGTCGAACGGGATAAACAGTATCCTATGTCCGTCTCCTGGCTCTAAGCTACCTACCCACCAACTTTCAGCCATATCGGTACAGCCGTTCTTGAGTTATAAATAGTGTAACTAACACGACTTTCTTTTATTTAAATAGATTTCTTACACACAGTTACCTACTTTTCAAAAAAAGAAATGTGAATCAGTAGATAAAGTTTTGATTTTTATCGAGCCGACAAATTATTTAACGAATTTTTCCATGAAAAAGTATCGAAAATGGTTTAAGGGTAAAATTTCCAAATCCAAAATTTTTTGTCGCATTTGCTCAATTCAAAATGTATGCAAATAAATAATGTAATTATTTATTTTAATAATGTAATTATTTATTTTTCTCACAATTTACAGAGTCAAATATTTTATTCTTTGAAAACAGGGAAAAACGCAATTTTTTTGAAAACTTTGAGGGAGTCTCGAATAACTTCTATGTAACTTAGAGGCTGAATATTAAGTTCTACGGTATTTTAGTGTAACTGGCTACTCTTTTTGTATTGACGGTGTTGGGAAATTACTACAATAACTATGTTTTATATACTGTTTTATTTATTATTGTGATATCAAACAATTGTGCTACTTTGATTGTGCAACCGTTCATAGGCAGTTTTCTTGACAGAATATGGTAGAATTTCGTTTTCAAGTACTCGCAATACTGTACGCATACTATCGTATATGGAAACTAGAGCATAGCTGTCAAATTGAATCAGTTGAGATGTAAAAATCTAAGCGAGTCGACGTGGTCAGTAATTTTTCGGCAGGTTTATTACCTACGATTCTCAAGGTAAGCTTTGAATTTTGTCAAAAATTTGAAAGTGCTCTAGCTAGGTGGATAAAAGCATGAGCTGTTGTGTTGTATTGATTTTAATACAATACACAGCCTAGGTTTGGAGTAATAAATATTGACTTACTGTGCTACCTTACAATTGTGATACTTTTGTGTTACTTTTGCATCAGGTATCATCCTGACCCTGCATCATTAAAATTAAAATAACTCTTACTTGTTGGGACTTGTTGGCTGTCCACCATAGAACTGACGAGCACCAAACACAGCAACATAACCGATTTCATTGTAACTAAAAAATATATGTTATAAATATTCTAAAAAGCGCGTCACTGCAACACTTCACTTGTAGCACTATTTCTGCACTAACTCTTATGTTTAACATAAACGATTTATATACTCTCATTCACGGTGAGACGCTCGATTGTCGGTTATATTTATTTAATTTTCTTTTCCTGTTAGCGTAGGGGACTTACTTTTGCCGAGTTTAGTCTTCGCGTGACCTTCCACGTTATCTTCAGTTATTGGGTCATGAGATTCAATGTGAATCCCCTTAGCTCTGACTAAGTCTAAAGATATTGAAATAAATCTGGTTCATAAGGTAATAGAACTTAACAAAATCGTATTTTTCAATATAGCTTTTTTAGCGAAGATTGAGTTTAAATTCTTTGTTTGGTGAAATCAGACGTATAATTGTGAAAGATTAAATTATTTTTTCGCAAGAGTAAAGTTACACTAGAGAGAAATCTCTCTGGACAATCGTCCAAAATTTGGACGCTCAAATTTTTTTTACTTGTACTATTTCAATATAAATTAAAAATCCTCATGTAGTTCCACTTTGAAAATCTTTTGTGGGAACGTGCGAGAAATATACACGATTGTATTAGGTACTATAAAACTTTCGTAGTTTGACGAGTTCATTAAGAATGTAAGCGGGTTAACTACGAACCAAGTTTGTAACGTAAGAACATCAACGCTTACATGATTATCTGGACACATTCAAGTACCTAATCAATTAACAATGTTCAACCCCTTGGGTCCTGCTTTCAACTCAGTACTTTTTGTGGCACTTTGTAGAATACAAAAAACTCCAAATCCTTGCTGCTAAACGAAAATAAAAGTCTGCCTTTATCACAACCACGATTAAAATCTTAAATAAGAATGGTGCATGCCCAAGCACGCCTGTATTTTTACACTTACCCCATTTTACCCTCCCTGGTGGGTAGGACAAAGGTGGGTATTAACTTTATGGCCCGCCGTAAACATGGAATGTAAGCAAACGAGATAAGTTTAAACTCTTTTGTGTTTTTGTTAGTATTTTCTACGGTTGCTTTGAAATTGAAAGGGGCTGAAATTGACGACTCTGTGAACCCTCGACAGAAAGGTAGCTAGTTCCTTAGCTAGGTAGGCATCACACTAATATTATAAATGCAAATGTTTGGATGGATGTATCGATGGATGTTTGTTACATCTTCTCGCCTAAACTACTGAACAGATCGGGCTGAAATTTTGAATACAGGTAATTCTAATCCTCGAATCAAACATAAGCTTATACTCTGTCAATAACTTTATATCTCATAAATAGTAGCCTATTTAAAGTTTAAATGTGATTTACCTTTAAATCACCTTTAAAAGTTTATAGAAACAACGCGTGCGAAGTCACGGGCATAAACTAGTATACCACAACTTCCATCAAGATAGGTTTCTGTAGAATAGCCGAAAGGAATTTAAATGCTTAATTTAATTTAGGAATTTAAAGCATTTATGTCAACATATATACATAGTATTTATCTTAAAGGTCTGTGTACCTACTCATATGGATATTGGTATCTGAAATAAATAAATAAATAAAATAAATAAAATAAATAAAATAAATAAAATAAATAAAATAAATAAAATAAATAAAATAAATAAAATAAATAAAATAAATAAAATAAATAAAATAAATAAAATAAATAAATAAATAATGCTGGACAATTCACACAGCATTATCTAGCCCCAAGCTAAGCAGAGCTTGTGTTATGGGTACTAGATAACTGATATACTTAATACAATACACTACATAGATAGATATTTTGTACACAAATTTGTTCCGAGGCGGGAATCGAACCCGCAACCTCCAGCGTCGCAGGCGGACCTTGGCCCGCTGCGCCACGGAGGTCGTCACAAAAATAAACGATTATTATTATTATTATTATGTCGGCTCTAAGGCCGGTACTGACCGGTTTTATAGTTCGTAAGTAATTTACTTACCATTCGCAGCGAACATAAAACGTCAATAATTCGGCTCGTCGCTCGTTGCGAGCCCCTTTTTTCCCGTACTGGAGTATTCCCATTTAGGGCACTAATTTTAACGGCACCACTTTTAGGGCACCTATTTTATCCCCAGTTGGACACCCACAAAGACTTAGTGTCTAGTGTTGGGGTTTTGATATAACTAACTGTAACTTTTGCAAATAGATCTTGATTTAAGATAAACATACATAGTTTTAGAACAAAACGTAGAAGCACTTACCCAGGTGTTTTCTTTAACAAAATATGGAGAAATCTGTAAGAAGAACACTGCACGCATGCTCGCTGTATGACACGTTACATTCGACATGCGACAGAAATAAAAAGCATCATATTATTTCCGCGTCAGTGTTTAAGGTAAAAAGAGCAAAAAGAGAGGGGTTTTATAAGTTTAACGTGCCTGTCTGTGTATCTGTGTATCTGTCTGTGGTATCGTAGCTCCCAAACGGATGAACCGATTATCGTTTAGTTTTTTTTGTGTCATAGATAATTTTATCCCGAGTGTTCTTAGCCATGTTTCATGAAAATCTGTCGGAGGGTTTTTAAAATTATTAATATTTTTCTTGTATAATTTGACCTTTTCTAAGTGTACATTTATTGTATGGAAATAAAGAGTTTTTGATTTTGATCACGTTCCGTCACGCCTGTCAGTACCGGCTTTATGTCCAGCTCTACGAATCAACAGATTTTTTACTCGATGCGCTCTACAGGTTTGTAACTAGTTATTAAACGACAATTATAAAAAAGCCGACTCGGTACCCACTTTTTCACCCTTTTTTGCAAAATGAGAAGCAAAGGCCTTCAATGTGTAGCTAATAAAATAACACTCCTGGAATTAAAACGAGTGTGGAGAGCACCTATTATAACAAAATCACTTTAGCCGTTTTAATGTTTCGAAGCAATGAGACGCTCGATTGCCCCGCTGTATGACAATGCTGATTGACATACAGCGTTTAAATAAGACAAAGGGTATTACAATCTCTCTGCACTATTAATTACGTCCTCGAACGTAATAAAGAGTGTCCACCAACCACAAACAACATAAACGAAAAACATAACCCCCTCGCGGGTAAAAAGTAAGCCTCCCAAACAGACAACAAGCGATAGACGCGGTAAAAATTGCGTTGTATACGCTTGCAAAATGTACTAGCTGCCACCGTCTGTCTGGCAGAGACTGTATGCCTACATTTCGGATGGCATGAATTTCAATCAACAAACCTCAGGTTGATTGTAGTGCGTCTTATCTAACACTGTATAGCAATCAGCATTTTCATACAGCATGGCAATGCAACCAGCGTATTAGGACGCGTCCGATTGGATTATTTGAATACAATCATGTATATTTGATTTGAAATTAATCAACTAGGCTACTTCTAGATTATAATTTTTTTTTTTTTTTTTTTTTTTCTTTGCAAATAAAGTCCTCACCTCAGCCTATATTAATCCACTGCTGGACGCAGGCCTCCCCCTGATAGGCACCTTATTGGCTTTTACTCATGGGGGGTAATGCCTATAATCGCTGCCTAGGATCGCAGTTCGGTGGTAGAATTCATCTGTAGGAAGCGCTACTGCCCGCCCCGGTGGATATCCCATAGTCGCCTCTTACCACACCCGCGGGAAAGGATACTGCCGGCACCACCTAGCTCGTAGTAAATAAAGTAATTATTACAAAACAAATACCTACATATCTTGATGCTTGACAAACACGTGATGACATCGCTGATGACTAGTCCATCAAATAAACAGCCATGAAAGAATGAGTGAAAATGACTTGTCTAATGTACATCATCATCATTCTATCTTTTCAGCCACTGGACTACCACTGCTGGTCACAGGCCTCCCATTAGTTCTAAGTTACGTTATATCTAAAAAGGACGTAAAACGCAGAATTTCGTACGAGCCACCGATTGTCTAATAGCCTGACAAGGGTAGAAGCTGCCAGTAAATTAATCGAGTGCCATAAGTAAGGTGATGGCATCACCTGTAGGCGTCGTTTTAGTTAGACGCACTTTGGAGAAGTCCTTGGGGGTTGGGGGAGTCCCGTTGATGTCACTGTAGTCGGTGCTACTGGCGACGTATTTTGTCGAAAAGCTGTAGCAAACTGTGTAGTAGAAAAAAAAAATCTGGAATTTTCTTGAAATAAATTTACTAATAAAGAGGAGGAGGTGGACACATAGGAGTCTTGACATGGCTTACAAAGTTGGGAATAAACTGTATTTTTTGGTTACATAAAGAGTCCTACTGCTGGAGAAAAAAATATCCTCAGATATATTTTTTGACGAGTTAGCGATTGCCAAGTAACGTATTGGAAAAAAAAAATTTTATTATATTGTTTTTATCTCCAAAATAGACACAGATCAATATTTATTTATTTATATTTATATTTATTTAAGGGAAAACCAAAGGTTTAAAATTAACAGAATTACAGATTGATAAATAGCAGAAAGCTTATTGAAGGTTTTCACGGATAGATGGTCGAATAGTACAAATCTATCTCAAGTGATATTTTTATTGCCATGAAAACTAACCTAATAAGCTTTATTCAGGTCAGGGTCAATTTGTCCAATTTTAAAAATAGTAAATAAATAAATAATGCTGGACAATTCACACAGCATTATCTAGCCCCAAGCTAAGCAGAGCTTGTGTTATGGGTACTAGATAACTGATATACTTAATACAATACATTACATAGATAGATATTTTTATTATACATAGAAAACACCCAGACCAACGGAACAAATTTCTGCAGATCGTACACAAATTTGTTCCGAGGCGGGGATCGAACCCGAATAGAATGAACGAATCTGCTACATTTGTTTCAGAACCGTATTTCTGAAACAAATGTAGCAGATTCGTTCACCTATTACATTTCGATCAACACCGTTGGAATTCTGTGAATCGAAAAAAACCTTGTTTAGTATCAAATGCAAGTTTATAAATAGGAGTCCTCCCTCGAACTGGCCCAACTAGGTTATTGCCATCTGGTCCATAGAGGCCCTTATTGAATTTAATACGGACTAAGCAATTAATATTATTACCACTATAGGCAAGGGTAATTTCATTTGGAAACTCTGATTCTAGGGTGGCAATTGGAGCAATCTGTCGCTCAGTTTTAAGTTAGCGGATGTGTTCAGTAGTTTTACACTGATTAAGCTAGGAGATTAGGCGCTTAGCACTTTTGCATCTTTTTATAAAACACCTGGGAATATTTTCTAGAGAAGGCAGAAACAATTATGATTATAAGAAGTCAATCAATCAAGTAACGTTGAATGTTAAAAAACTACAAAAACGATTGTTCCGAAAAGTGTTTGTAAAATTATGTAGACTAAGAAGGAAAAATTTTACTGTTTATTTGTTTGTATTGAATAGGCTCCGAAACTACTGGACCGATTTGAAAAAATGTTTTACTGTTAAAAGCCCACATTAATCCTGAAGAACATAGGCTACTTTTTACCGCGGGAAAATGCTTCATAAATTTGATATTTTACAAACACTTTGAACAATATTTTTGAGATTTTCTAATGAACTTTTTCCGTAAGCAGTTAAGAAATTTATGTTTCTGTGACACGATAGCCATGCCCCTCACTAACCCAAATCGAACAGTTTGAACCGATACCTTCGAAGATAATTTCATCCCGACATCTTATCACTATGATGATATTCATCTCCAAGATCCCTACAAAGCCCCGGTTCATTTTAATCAGCTCGATTCCTTTGAAATGGATCCGAAGTGGTTCAATTAGAACTGTGAGCGGTAATCAGAAACAACCCTGCGCCGGCTCTCATTAGCAAGTAACTCGGACGGATAGAGTTATTATCATCGAGTTTGTTTCATCGGTTGCTCAAGTTATAGGCGAAAGTTCTAGAAAAAAAATATCGGATCTATGCGAGCATGTCATTCGAAATTCATAATTTTCAAGATGTAGAACTTATTCCGAACGAAACCTTCAAAGATACTATATACGATCAGAAACTATGCGCTGAGTTATTGCCTCTTTGCTGAGCTGCAGCACACACTTTACCGGCCTATTTGTGATTTTTTTAATGCTACGTATTTTATTCTATTACTTATTTTACTCTTTTTTTCCTTGTCAGCTCATTATATTTTTTGTCAAATGTATATAAAACATTATATTTTTTGTCAAGTGTATATAAAACCATACCTATGTACTGTGTGTTGCAGACGCAAATAAATAATTTATCTATCATCTTCTCAAAGAAACAAAAGACGGTGTCTACATATGTTGGTGACGGATGGTAGAATCGATATTCCGATTGCAAAATGTATGCTGACGAATTTCATTCGACGAGATTGTTAGGTCACCTTTAGCCATATTGTTGTACGTTGATCATTCAACAATCGACTTTAGATAATTATCTGAATTGCGCCGTTAGCAATCAGACACGTCTTTTTGGTCGCTTTCAGCTTAAGGCATGAACCATGATGTCCTTCGGGAAATTAGAGTTTCGACCAATTAGAAACGGTTAGGAACAAATTTCGACCGAACACTCTGATATTTTTAATACAAACAGTATTAAAATTTTATTTCTGCTATCACTCTGCCTTCTCTCTAGAGATAAATGGATTGAATTTAAAGCTGTTTATCAGAGCAGAGTGAAAAAGCATTTTTTGGTCGAACAAAGATCAACTAAAAGTGGACAAAAGTCGACCGAAAGTCATCACAGAGGCTTCACGTATTGGTAGGCAATAAACGACCCAAATAAAGACCAAGTGAAAGTTATTTCGATCTAAATATCGCTGGACGCAATCTCTGTCTTGTTTTTCTTTAAATTGAAGACAGAATAAGCCAATGATAACGTAAAAAAAGGTTCAGGCTCACGTAGTGCTAAAAGATTATTAATGACCATCGCCTGATTTAAATTATCGCGAAGCACAGAAAAGTTGCTGTCATGTTTTTTGTAGGCATTTTTTACAGCAATATTATGATGTATTATTGGCAGTTTATATAACTAAATACAATAATATTTATTTTACCCAGGACACTACCCTAATGTACCTACATTCTACAGGCTCTGAAACTCCCAGTAACGAAGAACACACTTACGCTCTCACGTTGCGGGAAATTCTGTTTGCAGGAAATTTAATTTTGGTTTTCGGTGGGACGGTAAACTTGTGGGACGCGTACAGAGGTACCGAGTGCACTTTTGTAGGGAATATTTTATTTAAAAGCAACAAAATGCATGGTGCTCTTGAGGGAAAATTATTGTAGGATTGTAGCATAGTTATGCCAGAAAGGAGGTTTACTAAATAAAAGACAACTTTATTCACAAAGAATATTACAATCAAATAATAGAAATAAATTAGAACTAGTATTTACAATTGAAGCAATTGAGCTAACTGCAGTATGTTTCAATCAATCTACAGGTGGCTCAACTGATCCTTATCAATAAATAATTAATTAATAATGCTGGAATATCCATGCAGAACCATCTAGCTACGAGTACCTTAGCTAAGCAGAGCTTGTGTTATGGGTACTAAATAACTGAAATACTAGTGAATACCTACTACCTATTCAGATTATTAATTTATTATTTATTTACATTAATTTATAATTATTAAGCGGGCAGAAACCCGCCGTTGCCTCTATGGAAACGTTTTCTATCCCATAGGAACTGTTCGCACGCGTTGTCTCTATGAAAACGTTTTCTATCCCATAGGAAGTGTTCGCACGCGTTGTCTCTATGAAAACGTTTTCTATGCCATAGGAACTGTTCGCACGCGTTGTCTCTATGGAAACGTTTTCTATCCCATAGGAACTGTTCGCACGTATTGTCTCTATGGAAACGTTTTCTATCCCATGGGAACTGTTTGCACGCGTTAGCTCTATGCAAACGTTTTTTATCCCATACGAACTGTTCGCAAGCATTGTCTCCATGGAAACGTTTTATATCCCATAGGAACTGATTTATGGGATATTATCCCATGGGATAGATAGATAGATAGGGTTTGTTGTTAATTTTTTTTTATGGGAAGTAGAGTCTTAAATCCTAAATTAGGTTTAACTCGACTCTAGAGTTCTCTAATATAATTTATAAACACGCTTAATAATATTAATACCTAACGCTTAATACCTTTGAGTCATAGGTATTAAGCGGTATGTTGAATGAAAGTTACACAAAATCTGATTATGGTATAAAAAGTATGTTTGATTAATCCTGGAATCAAACATTCTTTTTAGTAGCTCTGAAGAGGTAACAAACATCCACCCAAGAATTTATACATCTAAACATCCAACCTTTCGCATTTGTAATAATAATGTCCTCCTAGCCGAATTTCGACCACAGTGGCCACTCTCATCGGAGACTAGCAAGATACGCAGGACATATTATAGCGCACAAGTGTGTGCGCAAAACACAGGTGGACTCTCTATTCCCTCACTCTCCATAATCCGATGGGATGACAGATCGACACGACCGGGGAGAGGTCAGGCGCAGGACCAACGGCTTAACATTCTTTCCAAAAGCACGGGGGTGTAACACCGCCAACTTCCTGACTTCCGGCTGCTACTGTGAATTTTCCTTTCTAGAAAAACCCCAATAACAACTTTTGGCTGACTCCCGGGCCGACTCGGGATTCGAACCCAGGAGCTCATAGAGTTATAATATTAGTATGATTAGCTAAGAGCTGACGCCGATCAAAAAACAGACCAAACAAATACTTACTGGGTTCTTCCAACACAAACTAGGTTCGTAGTTAACCCGCTTACATTCATAATGAATTCGTCAAACTACGAAAGTTTTTATAGTAAAATACTTAGGTACTGCGTGTTTCAAAGTGCAAAATACTGGAACAATAAGTAACGAGGCTCAACGTCCCCAACACAAATATAATAATTCTCTTGCAGAACATGAAAATGCGAGAGAATATGTCATACATATATTATGCACAGGTCTACATGGAAACCAACTAAACGTATTCTACGAATATAGTCTGTTTAAGCGTGCGTTTCCACTGACGCGGAGCTGGGATGAGTGGAGCGGAGATGAGCAGTGAAATTGGCAAGTGTCTCAGTGGCGCAGCGGGCGAGAGTCCGCCTCTGCAGAAATTTGTTCCGTTGGTCTGGGTGTTTTCTATGTACCATAAAAAAACAATATCTATCTTTGTATTATAATGTATTAAATATATTAGTTATCTAGTATCTAGTACTTACTTTGGGGCTAGATGGTGCTGTGTGGATTGGCCATCATTATTTATTTATTTATTCCATTTAAGTCGAGCGGAGCGGAGTCCATTGAAGTCAAGCGGCACCACAGCCTACTTGACTCCGTTCTGTACGGCTCGGAGCCGCGTGTTCATATATTTTATTTGAAAGTCCGCTCCGCTCCACTAACAATGTTTCCAGTGATGCGGAGTGGAGATTTCGAGCACTGTGATTGACCAATTCACGGTCCGCTCTTCTCCACTACTCCGCCCAGCTCCGCGTCAGTGGAAACGTACCATGAGCTAAAAAGGGACGTTTGTAATCAACGATACGATTTTAACTCAATTGAAAAGGTGGACAGAATTATAGGTACCGAGTAAGTGTGAAGGTTGCGGGTTCGATTCCCGCCTTGGAACAAATGTTTGTACGATCTGCAAATATTTGTTCCGGGTGTTTTGGGTATTTTCTATGTATAATAACAAATATGTAAGTACGTAATGTATTGTTTTATGTATATAGTACCCATAATGCATCTAGTACCCATAACACAAGTTCTGCTTAGCTTGGGTAGCTCTCATATATTATTTTCTGTTGTCTATTTATTTGTACAGTGACAAATGTTTGTGCAGATATAATAATGTTCCGGGTGTTCTGGATGTCTTATGAGTAAATATATCTATGTATTTGATATAACGTATTACCTACATATGAGTTATTTATGAAGTACCAATAATGTGTTATAGCTTTACTCAGCTCTGCTTAGTATGGGGCTAGATAATGATGAAACGTAGATAATTATTTATTTATCATTTGAACAATCATTCAAAAATATCAACTTACGTGGCGGAACCCAATTAGATTAACTAATGACATAATAATCAACACTATCAATAATGTTTTTTACTAACTGATAAGTGATAACTTAGTATTGATAAGTCAGTCAGAACTGATTTGTTATTGCATAGAAACACAATGAGGGTGCTGTCCTTTAGTCTATTTATTTTATTTATAAAGTTTAGTTTAGTCTATGGCGCGAGGAAGATCGACTATAGATATGTGACGTTGGAAGGGCTGGGGGTAGTGAAAGGGGAAAAGTATTGGGATGGAGAGTTCCATGAATTCTACGGTGTGCCATACGCGACAGCGCCGAAAGGTGTTGACCGGTATAAGGTAAGGCAGTAACACGCTAGTTCATTATGAATGTAATCGGGTTAACTACGAACCTAGTTTGTGTTGGAAGAACACCTACGCTTCATCCCTTAACGCAGGCGCGACGCGAACCGCACTCACTCTGATGAAGGCCCTCGTTAAGGGATGAAACTTTGGTGTTCTTCCAACACAAACTAGGTTCGTAGTTAACCCGCTTACATACATAATGAATTCGTCAAACTACGAAAGTTTTTATAGTAAAACACGCTAGTTGTTCTTTGTGGCTTGTGGACTGTATACTAGGGGGTGCGGATTGAAAGCCTGACTGGATAACTTGACTTATTAATTTACTGATCGAATGACTGACTGACTCACAATTTTTCTCAAAAAACCCTACTATTCTTATACAAGGTTTTGCCCCGCCCCGCTTAACGCTAAGGCGAGCAAACTTTTATTTAATAAATGCTGACTTATGTCTATTCTCAGGATCTCTACTGTGTTGGTATTTCCGTCGTGCACACTAGTGTTTTTATTTTATTATACTGGGCTGCAAATTGTGTGTGTAAGAGTGCGATAGCATAGCTTCTCTACGACGACACTACGTCATGACACTGAGAATGCCTAGGGAGGCATGCATCGGCGTCAGCGAGCTGCTAGCCTTCCTAGAGGACATCGCGTTGTTACATTAATAGCCCCCCACCCGACACGCAAAATGAGCCCACCTGTGACCTAGTTGCGGAAACTTGTCCAGAAACAAGACAATGGGCTGCTTATTATGCGTGCTCCAAAGTCTTTTATTCTTGGAAGCAGCCACGACACAGGCTGTTGCCCAGTCTTGAAAAGATGATGATTCAGTTCGCATTGATCTGTGCCGATCATCGTCTTAGGTCCTTGCGGCTCATCTTGAGCATCGTGTTTAAGGTTATCTTATCTTTGAATGGGAATATTGATTTAAAGTGCTTACAGTCTGTTTGACGCTCCCATAGTTTAATCTACGGAGCACCATATTGGCAGTCTAAGTAACGTGTTCAATATGCAGCGAGTATGAACAAGCCCTTGACAATGTCAATGAAACAGTCTTATCGAGTAGTAACACGAGAGGTGCTATAACTGCAGAGGAACACCTTGCATTCTTGTTTTAGGCCAGATTATCCTCATACAGTAGTTATCATAATTATGTCAACTGATCGGTTTAAATTGCACTTGGGATACAATAACTAAAAATCGAACAAAATAATCAAACTTATTTCTCATTTTAGGCCCCTCTACCACCGACGCCATGGGAGAAACCTCTGAAAGCCAAAGGAGCCATGACAATGTGCCAACAAATCTTCTACAACCAAGAATCAGAATACATCTCTGGTAGTGAAGATTGCTTGGTCGCGCACGTTTTAGCTCCCAAAAGAGGAACAGAAACCAACCCGCTTCCAGTGCTTGTGTTCATTCACAGTGGAGCTTTTGCTGGCGGTAGCGGCTTTATGGCCAAAGCCCATAAAGTAGCGCAACAAGATGTTGTAACGGTATTCCTCAATTACCGACTTGGGCCTATAGGTTTCGCTTGTTTGGGAACTGAGGCTATACCTGGTAATGCAGCTCTGAAAGATCTTGTTGCTGGTTTGAAATGGGTGAATAAACATATCAACAGTTTTGGAGGTGACCCTAATAATGTCACTTTAGCTGGGTTCAGCGTAGGTGCGACGCTAGTTGAGATACTATCGCTGCTTAAAGAGACGGAAGGACTCTTCCACAGACTAATAATGGACAGTGGCTCAGCTCTGATGCCATTTGCTATCAACAGAGATCCCATAAACACAGCATGGAATATCGCTAAGGCAGCTGGATTTGACAATACTGAAAAGTTAGAAGATCTAGAAGAACTTGAAGAGTTTTACCTAGAACCTCCACTTTTGACCTTGTTAACAAAGAGTCAGAACTTCTTTTTGAAAAACCACACTTTTGGATACGCTCCATGTATAGAGAACCCCAACTTACCTGGTGCACTGTTAACTGAATCCCCGCTCGATATATTAAAAAGAGGAGATTATCCTAAACTCAGTGTAATGCTAGGATTTGCAAATATGGAAGGTATAAGTCGAACAAGTCAGTTTGAAAATTGGGAGGACGATATGAATGAAAACTTTTCCGACTTTCTACCTGTTGACCTTGTTTTCAGTAATGCTAAGCAAAAAGCTAATTTTGTTAAAGAAGTAAAGAAAAAATACTTCAATGGAAAAGAAGTTTCTATTGAAACTTTTCAGGGATATATCGACTATTTCTCAGACTCTATGTTCAAGTACGGCCTAATGAGATCAGCTAAGCTTCGAGCGGCACACATACCAATCTATTTATATGAATTTACATACGTAGGAAAACTGAATACCCAGCATCGGTATATGGACAGAATTTTTGGAGCTAGTCACAGAGACGCGAGTGCCTACGTCCTGGACTTTTATGATTGGACAAGAAACTTCACAGATATGGATCAGAAAGACATAATGGTTACGATGTGGACAGACTACGTGAAATATGAGTAAGTTGCTGTTTTGAAAAGAGTAATTAATTTACAAAGTAGATGTATACTAAAATAGGCATCAGAAATAGAAAAAATACCCAAGTTGAACATTGTTATTTATAAATCACAGCAAAAAAGGTAATCAGTTAATTTTAGATACCATATATTATAGCTACCTAAAATTAACTTTTTTGATGTTGATTTTAAACACAATTTTCAGTCCTTGTTCATTTAAGATCCATTCTTCAATAAATGTTGTTAACAACTTGTATGTCTTTATCTCGACTCCAAATACGTTAATTATTTGTCTTGTTTGCGTTTCTTAATATAATTTTCAGATCTGTAAGCTCAAGTATAATAGTAATAACTTCAATGCTTTCAGAAACCCAACGGCATTCGAAAGTGTCTTAATCAAAACAAGCTGGAAAAAGTACACAAACGAAGACCCCAACTATCTCGATATTGGCTACGAGCTCATCAATAAAAAGGATCTCTTCGCTGACTCGTACAATTTCTGGGACAAAGTATATGAAAAATACTATTGGAACCCCACTGCACCTAATCCTGCAGCATATCTACATACTGGACCTAAAAAAGTCAAGCCAAAAGTGAAAGCTGAACCAGTAGAAGCAGTTAAAGATAAAGAACCAACTGAAGAAAAAAAAGTCGAAGGGTCTACAAAGCAAACTGACAATGATAAAGCTCCTACAAAAGATAAGGATGCTGAAGAAAAATCAACAGAACAGATAACATCTAGCATTGAGAAGGAATAGACTGTTGTTATTGAAATAAAGTCATCGACACTTTATTTGTAATAAAATAATGTTTTATTTGAGTTAACAATGTTAACTATTAAATGACACCAATAAGTTCCACTACAAAACAAATATTAGCAGATTGTATAAAAATTGATCCCAACGCTTTATACCTACTTTGTTTGTCCACCACTTATTCTCTACAATACTCTTTTAAACTATTTGTGAGAAAATTTTAATTGTCGTCCTTATAAAAAAATATGCTTAATTTTCGTTGGTGTTTAGCCGTGAGTTTTTAAAAAATAAATAAATAAAATGATATAATCGAAACATAATCTGAAATCAAAACAGAAGGATTTTGTGGATTCCATCGATATTCGTCTGAAACTTGAAACTGAAATAGAAAACAAAATACACCCTAACATAACCAAGTCGTATTATTTTCGGTATTTCCGTGTCAAATCTTTTCTTATCCCCGATTTAGAAGATATTTCTTGAAAGGTGCATTTACTATTCCGAATAAAGTAGACTACACCCCGAGGGGAGAAAAAATATTTTCAATACTTCGTGCATCGGTCGGAATCGCGATTCACAAAGGAATAGAGGGGGGCTCTTGTTTAGAAGTGTCAGTCACAGTATGGTGCGTAACAAGTCTAGGGTGATAGCGAATACAATATTTCAAAGGCCTGGTTAGATTTTTGAATTCTATTTTTCCTCTTCAATATTTTGGAACATCCGAAATCGTTAAAACGTGCATCTTTACCACCTGAACACATACAGAAAAGTCAGAATACTCTACGTGTATATGTCGTGGCCATATTCTACAATTGATCACTTCATGATGTAACCGACCATATATTGAAATGGTTGTGTTTCATGAAATGGCAAATACGTACTGCCAAAAAATGTAAATGCACACTTATGATGTAGTCTGGCTGAATCAATGAATAATCAGCGTTTGACAATATATGTAAAAAGCTAAACGCACGACTATACTTCATGATAATGGTCAAACATTTGTGATCATCATCTTCATCGACTATACTTCATGAAATAGTTACATTATCCACCGTTAGGTAATCCTCCAGAAATACTTTAAAATCAAAGTCAAAAATCAAAATCGGAAATTTCTTAAGGCTCGAAGTCATATTTTAAACACACTGGTATTTTAGGTGAGGACAAAACGTAATGGAACCTTTCTTTAAAAATTCTCTCAACTCGAGCCTTGAACCACAAAAAAAATGGAAGTATTTACATAGGGGTTAAGTATCTAACCTTTAGATTTTTTATAAGCCCCCGGTCGGGAGAGAGGGAAGGGAGTGTGTCAGACGTTTGGATTGGTGTCTGTCTGTGCTGTGAATAACTTTTTATTATTTATTTAGAAAAAAATTCTTGATTCTTTGGTTTTATAATTCCTTTTGGATCACGCCGTGTTTTGCTTTGTTTTGAACTCTGTCTGGAACGCTCAAAAAGCTCATAAAAATAATGCAAATAACGTGAAGAAATTGAATAGAGCACAAATTATTAGTGCCGAGACCTAAAGATGCAAGATGCTGTTATTATTTAATTTTTTTATATAAGTAATCTTGATTCCTATAGTGTTTGCCTTTATTTAATAAAAGCTTCTGCCCGCGACTTCGCATGCGTATTTTCGGTATAATAAGTAGCCTATTGTTTAAGTTACTCTACGTTCGAAGTGTATGGCAAATTTCATTTTGATCTGTTCAGTAGTTTTGGAGATCCTAGGTAATTCCATATTTCACAAAGTTTCACAAAATTTATAGATAATATTAGTTGGACGTAATTGAAAAAAAAAATTGTTCTCAGCTGAGCGCTATTATTCTTACTTTAGGCTGCTAATTGTGTTATTTATCTGGCGAACTGTCACAGATAGGTACCCTCTATTTCAAGTTGTAATTCAATACATATTTAAAATTGGGCAGCAGCCTTTAATCGCAAAGAAAATTATAATATAATTAGTATTTAAATTAGTATTCAATATTTTGGCTAAAAAATGCAATTTTATACCAAAATGGTTCTATAATTAAATGCAAATGCTCTTCTAAAGTTTACATATTTAGTAGGAATGTTTCTACATTATTATATATTTATTATAAAACTACGTCTACTATCACTAAGTAATTTTTTTTTGTAACGCGAAGCTTAAAAATACCTTCGTAAGTTTTGATATGCGCCCGCCTTAGCTTCTAAAACGTTTTTATTTGAGAACCTATGTGTGTGCATTCTAGGATAAAATTAACACTATAGTCTTTTTCACGTAGGAAACGCTCCTTGACGTTTCGGTATGACAATCGTAGAAACGACCTAAGGTGTAATAGAAATAATTTTATTAAATTTTTAGTGATTCGATTGATTTATAAAAAATCGAGTCCAAAAAATTAGGTAAGATCAATTAGGTACTGCATCCTGGTAGAGTCAATAAGCTTTAATAAAATTCGTACATTACTGAATTCGTATTGACTTCAACTAACAGTACAAGCCTTTTTTTCTATAGTAATTGTACACGACTAATGTTAATTAAAGTTTTAACAAAGCATTTTTAAAATTGAAATAAAATAAAAAACGATTTTGATCTCCACCGTTCGAGCCGCGTCAGCCATGAAGGTCGAAGCTTTTATTGACAGTGCGAATAAAACACGTATTGAATTTTCCCAAATAATGGATCATACACCGTAAAACATTGAAGCACTGTATTGTGTCTGACAGAAAGGTAATTGAATGCTTTCAAAGAGCCATTCCCTTCAACCCTCGGCACGGACAAGTGTTATTTAATTTTGATTCGCCATTGTGGTGTTAATTTTGACGTGGGTGCCGATAATGGAAGTTTCGATGAAGCAGTGTTTTTAAATTTATTTGGGTGGCCGTTTTTTGTCGACATCATCCAGATATGAGATAACGTTTTTTCTTTTAATAAAGTGCGTAACCCCACACTCAGGGTAATTTCTAAGAAATCAACTAATATCGCAAAAATTTTTGACTTCGACGGTACCTACCTACTTGAACCCGCATCCTTCCGTCAGTACCGGAATGTGCTAACCTCGTGGTGTAGTTGGTTAGCACATTCCGGTACTGACGGAAGGATGCGGGTTCAAGTCCCGTCAAAGTCGAATTTTTTTGCGATATTATTTGATTTCTCAGATATGAGATGTTTGTCAGAGTCTGTTTTCGCTTGAATCTCTGTTAGATTTCGATTGAAGTAAAGTTTTAATTCTTCATTATTTTTAAAAATCAAAACGCTTAGAACAGTGTTTATTTTTTAATACCTTAAATGCACAAAAAAATATGTTTCTTTTAAATTTGGTCCGAATACCTTGTTAGTTTTCACCGCCACTCAATAAAGTTACAAGAAATAAATCAGTGTAAAGAGTGGTCGAAGAAACTTTAGACGTAGGTATCTTTTAGACGATTTATTTAGTTTATACCATTATATTTGTGTGGTCTTACATTTCTTTTCCTTTTTAACAATTTTTGCAGGTATTTCAAAGCATATAACAACATCGCTTCCGTTCTTGAGAGCCCAATAGACACGGAGACCTGTGACAGGGTAGAACTCCTTTATAGGGAAGGTTTTGACGTAGACATACTCCTTGTTAGGTTCAAGCGGGCATTTGGTCGGCGTGTTGTCTTCGGCATGGTAGATGTTGTTGCAAGCACTGGTTCCATAGACGCCGATGAAAGGAAGGTAACAGTTACCGACTTTTGCGTACACGTCGTTCGTTAGATCGTAGATTTTTTGTTCTAAAAATGAATAAAGAAGTGTGATCAGTTCATCTACTCATTAGGTAAATATTTTATTTTTTATTTTATTTTATTTTTATTTATTGGGAAACAAAAAGCTTATACTACTTGTATAACAATACATAATACTAGAACAAATAAAGCTAAAACAGTTTCCGCTTATAGAACATAAATACATAATAATTTAACTAATTAAAATAATAAAGAAAATGAGTAACGTGCCTGAAACATATAAAATATAAAAATAAAAATATGTAATATTACTAAAATTACAAAATGAAAATTGAAAGATAAATATGCTTGTCGCATTGTCGTCAGTAACCAATCAGTTAGAAGGAGTAAATAAATAAATAATGCTGGACAATCCACACAGCCCCAAAGTAAGCTACTCAAAGCTTGTATTATGGGTACTAGATAACTGATATATTTAATACATTATAATAGATACATAGATAGATTTTTGTACTATACATAGAAAACACCCAGACAAACGGAACAAATTTCTGCAGATCGTACATCGAAATTTGTTCCAAGGCGGGAATCGAACCCGCAACCTCTGCATCGCAGGCGGACCTTCGCCCGCCACGCCATGGAGGTCGTCAGTTAGCAGGAGTAGCTACAGAAAGGAAGATGGGATACATAACATAGTGGATACTAAATAATTATTAATAAAAAAACATAATATTAATAGTAATAATCTTTTAAAAGTATTTTGCTTGATGTTGAAAAAGTCAACATTTTTTTAAAAAACTTGAGTTAAAAACATGAATGGTCCGAGGTATGTACGTGTTTTTCCGATATATAGTGGCACAGGAAGGGACGTGTAGTTTAAAATAGTTTCGTCGAGAAGCCCGAATAATAAAAAAAATAATGCTGGACAATCCACACAGCATCATATAGCCCCAAGCTAAGCAGAGCTTGTGTGATAGGTACGAGGTGACTGATATACTTATTACAATAAATTATTAATAATAAAAAAATTATAATTTTTACTATACATGAAAACAAATATCTGCAGATGGTACAAACATTTGTCCAGGGAATCGAACCCGCAACTTCCTGTGTCGCGTGTTGCATTTGCAAGGTGTTTCATCTAATAAAGGATCACACAAAATGGTGGCTACAATTTTAGCTAAATTCTGACGCTGCGCCAGACAATGAAGTCATTATTTATTTATTTATTATTTATTTATTAAATACAGGCACAACAAACAACTATATTTTAAACTTAGGTATAAGAATTACATAGTAGATTTTATAAAAATATAGCCCACTACGTTGTACTCAGATAAGATAATAAGCTTATCAATACTTATCGCTAAAGATTGCTGACTCTACAGTACTACAACTAATTATTTAAAAAAAAAAACTAAGCATTATTATACAAGGTAATTAAAACAACAACAATTAAAACAAGAAAGGTAAAGGCAAATAGAATAGAATTAGGTACTACAGCTAATTTATACAAAACTAAACTTAATTTTACTAGATATTAAAACTATACAGAAATGACACAATAATTAAATCAAAAAAGTAATGGCAAATAAAAAGAGTATCAGGGAAATAACTTTTTAAGGACCTGAGACTTAAACGTACCTGTACTATTCGCGAATATGTCAATGTTTACAAAATTTACATTGTAGGACTCTATCATACGGCGTATAGGCATACGAAGACCGGCGTTGGTGCGACAGGTGTTTAGGTAAAATAGTTTACCTGCCTGAAGTTCTCGCTTGTGCACGGTACGAGGCACATGGTATCCCAGGCCAGAAGTTAGGTCAATGCAGTCGAAATTATTATTTACAATTTTATAAAGTGTTATGGCTTCAAGGTATTTTCGCCGAGATTCAAGCGAAAGCATATTGTATTTCTCCAAGAGTTGATCATAAGAAAGATAACGTCTTTGACATCTATAATTTGTTGTCCGTAGAAATTTTTGCTGAACCCTTTCAATTGCCTCTATGTATTTGTAGTAAAAAGGGTTCCATAAGGGGACAGCATACTCCAGTTGAGAGCGGATTAGTGAGTTATATAGGTATAAGTATGTAGAGCTGTGTTTGAAGTCAATGGAGGATCTCATGACAAATCCATACATTTTGAATGATTTACTGATAATATTATCAATGTGTAAGTTCAGGCAGAGTTTCTTATCGAGGTATATTCCCAAGTCACGCAGGTAGTCGACTTTAGCAAGAGATTCATTACAGAGTTTATATGTTGAAAGTATAATATTAGTCTTGGTAGTAAACGTTATTTGCGAGCATTTAGGGATACTAAGCTTGAGCTTATTATCCATGCAGTAAGTTGAAAGCCTGTCTAAATCTTCTTGAAAAGCAGTAGAGTCGTCTGTAGATCTGATAACTTTATAGGCTTTAAGATCGTCTGCGTAGAGTAGGAATTTGGAGTTTAAGAAACATTTATTGATATCATTAATGAACAAATTAAACAACAAGGGACCAATAATGGACCCTTGGGGCACGCCTGAGGTGACCCTGACGTAATTCGAATGGAAACCATTCACTACCACTCTTTGTGCTCTACCTTGTATATAGGAAGCAAACCAGCTTAGTAGACTACCACGAATACCGTAAAACGCCACCTTTTCAAATTAATTAATCTAGTATTATCACATACATCACACAACTAGGCTACACAAAATTTATGTATCTTTTAAAGGGCAATGTATACGCTTCTACAACAAAACTCCTAGTGAGTTGCAAAAATTAACAGTAAATAAATTCAAACAAATTGTCAAAACCTTGCTGTGCAAAAAGGCTAACTATAAAATATCAGATTATCTAGAGTACCTAGAGATCTTGGGACGGGTTTTGCTCCAGCTCGAAAAAAAACGACCAACAGGCCGATGTAGACACAAATCGAGGAACAGTGAGACGAGCTGTCAACCGCATGTGCCTGATACCGTCATCATTTGAAGACCAACAATAACCAATCGATAAAGTTGGAAACAAGCTTCCAACCCCCCGGAGTATGTTCACGCCGAGCAGCGTGACACCTTCGCATCAGCGCCGAGCGCGGTGCGCCCCCCACCGCGGCCGCACCTTGCAAGGCAGATTCCCCAACAAGACGTGGCGTCGACCGCACGCGCACATTCTTTACCCGCGATCTCTCATTTTTAATAACTACAAGCTGTATTGTAATTATCCAATAAACCCTAAAAATAACTGAGTCTTTTCAATACAAGACATATTGGTTTCTTCGTCGCTTCTTTTCTTTAGTCTATATACCGAAGCGACAGAAATCAAAAATATCACTTTATTTCCGTGTCAGTGTTTAGTTTTTTAATTTGACCTTTTCTAAGTGTACATTTATTGTATTTATGGAAATAAAGAGTTTTTGATTTTGATTTTTGACATTTTCATGCAAAGTGAAGTTAGATACACGTGCGTAGCCTCTCCGTTCGCAGCGGTGGGACAGTGGCTTTATTATTGACTCGTTCTAAACGCCTCTACCGGTCTATACTATAGCATGTACCTACATGTTAGGAGTGTGTCTGTTTGCTGTTATTCACTTAATTGCGTCTGGGTACCAAGAAATAGTTATTAATATATTGGTTCGTAACACTTGAGCAAATAGATAAGTAATTAACGAATACGGAAACTGTCTACGAATTAACGAAAAATTACAACGATGATGTCTTCCTAGCCGAATTTCACGGCAGCTAGTCTCATAGGAGAGTAACTTTTGAATTTGTAAGAATATCAGTTAGCCAGTATCGGCTCTGCTTAGTTTGATGATGCTGTGTGAATAGTCAGTATTATAATTTATTATTTGTATTTGTATTTATTTGTATCGTTTATTCACGTCCCATGCGTAAATGAAATTAAAATACAAAAAAAAAGTTATCCTAAATTAATTTACATAGCATGGGTTTGAAATCCTCTTTTAACTATAGAGATACCTGTATTATAGGGTTCCGCTCTTACGTATTATATAGTTATAATAATATTGGAGGGTGCTTATTTGAAAATTTTAAATTAAACAGATAATAATGCTTTAGAAAAGTTTGCTAGCATGTGATTGTACGTAGATACCATACTTACTTATTAGAAATTTCATTGTCACAGTTGTGTTGGATCCTTTTACTAGTTCACACGTTTTTTCCCCACAAGGGTCCACTTGAATTTTTTTATGGAGATCTTCAGTGTATTGTCCTGAAATGTCAAAATAACAATCCTTTTAAAAACGGGTCCCTTAAATAGATTAAAAAAAGTATATTTTTTACGCGTTTTCTCGCACGTTTTTTCTATGTTAACTTTTAAAGGTTATTTATATCTCATAAGAACTGATTTATGTGATAAAAAGTATAGATAATAAGTCTATGAGTTATTTGAGGTCTAGATCTACATTTATGCAAAATTTCAACCCGATCCGTTCAGAAGTTTTGGCGTGAAGAAGTAACAAACATACATCCATCCAAACTTTAGCATTTATAATAATATACTAGGTTCTGCCCGCGGCTTCGCACGCGTATTTTCGGTATAATAAGTAGCCTATTATAAATAAATATATAAATAAATAACGCTGGTCTGTTCAGTAGTTTTGAAGATCCTAAAAAAATTCACATCTCAACTTTCGGCTTTATAATATTAGTAGGATAGAAGGAGCAATTCTTTTTTCACAAAGAAAATTACAATCAAAATAAAGAAATAAATTAGAACTAGTATTTACAATTGACATAATATAGTAATAATATAAAGTAGAACTAGTTTATGCTCCGCGTGTAAGTTAAATGGGCAACACAAGGTGATAGGATACGCAGACGATGTTGCGCTGCTAGGAGCCTGCTAGGATAAAGTCTTGGTGTCCAGGCTCCTTTCCCGAAGAACCAAGATTCGCATTTACAAGACGATCATTCGCCCAATCTTGATGTATGGATGTGAAGCCTAGACACTAACCCAGAAAGAAGAACACAAGCTTCTGGTGACGGAGAGAAAAGTGCTCAGGAAGATCCTAGGTCCTATCCGACGAGAAGACGGTTCCTGGAGGGTACGGAAGAACCGGGAGATCTCGGAACTAGTGGCCGAGCCCAACATCATTGGCGAAAAAAAATCAGACAGGCTGCGCTGGCTCGGCCACGTGCTACGAATGGAGGAAGATCGGGCTGCAAAACGGGCTTTTCTTGGAACGCCGGTTGGCCGACGACCAGTCGGTCGGCCCAGATACAGGTGGAAGGATGAAGTGGAGAAGGACCTTCGCTCACTTCAAATCTTTGAACCGGACTGGACGGAGGCGGCGCAGGACAGAAGCCGGTGGCGATCTATTGTGTCGGAGGCCAAGACCCACTTTGGGGTCGATGCGCCAGGATAGTAAGTAAGTAAGTAGTTTATGCCCGCGGCTTCACACGCGTTGTTTCTATGGAAACGTTCAAAGGTGATTTCTATCCCATGGGAACTGATTTATGGGATAAAAAGTAGCCTATGTTTGATTCCAGGATTAGAATTACATGTATGCAAAATTTCAGCCCGATCCGTTCAGTAGTTTTGGCGTGAAGAGGTAACAAACATCCATCCATACATCTATCCAAACTTTCGTATTTATAATATTAGTGTGATTATTATTTGTGTGGGTGCTTCATTTTAATGATTGTTTTAAACAATAGTGGGCTATAATTATAATGTATACCTTTTAATAATTTATTATATTTATTTACCTTTACACTGCTCAGCTGGCGACGCTACCACATGTGCCACTGTTATAATAACAAAAACGAATATTAATTTATTCATGATCGCAAATATTTTTTGATCATAAATAAAATTCACTACATGTCGCACTGTGTTATTCACAGACACTGAAATTGCCAGAGGTAAGAATCGACCCCTCCAGCCGTAAGAGATGACGTAAGAATCCACTAATGGAACCTACCGGGGGCAGGGCAGCAGCTTTTTTCAGCGAGCTGACAGCACCAAATACCTGGGAGTTATAATTGAACAAACCCTGACTTTCCAACCACATTTTGAGTATTTGATTTTCTTCTTCCAAGACTGCGCAAACTTATCTATGTCTTCAAAACTCTGAGACATGACGTGAACCTAAAAGTTCTCAAGATGGTCTACTTTGCGCTCTGTCAATCTTTTCTGGAATACTGCACTGTCTCCTGGGGAGGTTCCGCCAAGATCCACCTTATTGAGGTTGAGAGGGCGCAGCGTGCGAGAGTCAAGGTTGCTGCAGGTTTACCATTTTGCTATCCTACTGTTGAATTTTATAAATAAATAAATAATGCTGGACAATTAACACAGCATTATCTAGCCCCAAGCTAAGTAGAGCTTGTGTTATGGGTACTAGATAACTGATATACACTAGATAGGTAGATATTTTTTTATTATACATAGATAACATCCAGCACGCCCATCTGCAGATCGTACAAACATTAGTCCCGAAGCGGGAATCGAAACCGCAACCTCCTGCGTCGCAGGCGGACATTCGCCCGCCGCGCCACTGAGGTCGTCAATTGTGTGTCGTCAAAAGTGTTATGCTAGATGGGACGTATTTATAGTCAGGCAAACATTTATACTACACACAGCCTTAAGAAACATAGTGAACTGAAGTACGATCCGAAATTAGTAGCAAACAAAAGGCGTATGGGTTGAATTTGTGAGAGAGACTCTATTCACATTAGCCACTGGCACAAATTTTATTTTACTGTTATCTAGATTTTTCAGATATTTGAGCCCACAGAGTGGAACTGGTGACCCGTAATACAGGATCTTGTGAATCTAAAACAGACACCTATCTTTCACAATGTTAGCTATAATATTTGTATATTACTACTTACTATGTATTCTATCAACTAAGATTCTATTGTGAGAGAAAAATAAATACAAACTCAAGCTCAAACTCAAATTTTGAGCTTGAGTGTATTTCTTCCTTCACCTTCTGTGTATTTTAACATATCCGCCTGCGTGGTCATTATAGCAAAGTGATATGTTTAGGGCAGGTGAAATTACCAAAAACAAACGTCTTACGTTTGTTTTTGGTAATTTCACCTGCCCTAACTAAATGTTTGGAATAATTCCATGGCTAAGTGAATCAAAATTATAGTTTTGTAAATATGTTTAAGGAATGTGAAATGGCATCGGCAACCTGGAATGCTCGGCACTCGCTACGCCGACGACGTCGCCTGGCATCCGATATCGACGTACTCCGGAACACGTTTCAAATCTGCAGTACAGGATGATGGTGAATATGGGATAAAGAATTTTTGTGTTAACAAACAAGCACAAAATTTATTTACTTTGCTACACAAAATTTTGACTTTTTTACGATCCTAGTTTGACAACCAAATAAGTTAAGTTTGGCTTTTGAAAGTGCATAGGTACTTAGATGGTTTTCAAAAATGTTAAATGTTTGATAGAAATATTGTCGTAGCTTCCGTAGAAGAAAGTGCAGCCAGCGTCTTGGGGACGCTTCCGACTGGTATTGATATGGATCAGTTGAGCTACCTGTAGATTGTTTGCAACGGTCTACAGTTAGCTCAATTGTTTCAATTGTAAATACCAATTATATTATAATTTTCTTTGTGAATAAAGGCTTCTGCCCTATTAAAAAAAAAATAGAAAGTCCATGCCTATTTAGGAGTGTATCTGTAATGGTGTCAAATCGGACGGCACAAAAACTAAACTCAACCAATTTGACACTTGACAGCTCACTAAAAGTAAAGCTATTCTTTATATTTCGATTGATAAAAAAGGGATAGCAACATTTTAATGATGTCTAATAATAATAAGACATCATGAAAATTTTCATTTTCATTTATTTAATTTTTTTTCTTCTAATCTGTACAAGCGCACGATATATATTATTATTTAAAATGTCAAGTTAATAGCTGCGAAAAAAGGGCAGACAAAGCGAGACCATAAGGGTTTCGAAACCGATCTCCGCTCTTGAAACCCTAAAAAAACACTCATTTTACCTCAGCATATCACCCTGTATCTATGGAGCATCTCAGCGCATTCCATCTGGCTATGCAAATCGGAGCGCGGCATAGCGATGCCATTCCATGTCATACAGTGATTCCACAGATCTACTAAATTTGTCAATTGATTTTTAGTTATGTTTAGTTTATGTGCCTAGCGGTTGCGGCGTAAGAATCGTCCCCCTCCGACTCAACCCGTGGAATTTTGTATCGTTTAGCTATCTTTGTAAAAATTGGAACTTAATCCTGTTATGATACGGCCTCACCTGCGTTAGCGTTGACGTTAATGTTAATGTCCGTTAACGCTTAAATTAAAGCGCTAAAAATTATTTAACTAAGTGCTACTAGTAGTGCCGTTAATAAATGAACACGTTAAAACCTTGGCCACATCTGCGTAATGCCCTAATTAACGCGGACGCAGGTGAAGCCGTAGCATTAGGTACAGATAGCTCTACTAGATAAATATATAAATATAAATCGTTTATTTCTGTTAATCTTACATATTGCACATTAGTACTATAAAATTGTATATTAGGCCTATTTTGCCATTTGGTTCAAGTCCTTGCTCTAACTAACCACGATGCTTTGATATGAGTGATATAAATATATGTTATAAATTCTTCGATTTCTTGTGGTTTCTTTAGGAAAATCTAAAGAAACCACAAGATATCGAACAATTTGTAACTTTCTTACCATAGATCAAAAGCTCCCCTACTTTTTTATTCAATTCGCATGACTGTGCAATTGCGAGTTTTTTCGCCTTTACTTTTACAGTGCAAACAATTTTTCAGTGTAAACATAAAAATTTAGACTTAGGACTTGTTCAAAATTACGTGCTACGCCATAACCTCCTCCTTAGCACACATAGATAGACCGATATCGTTAATTGTCAAAAATATGTAATGTTTTGTTTGGTTAATATTTCCTCTCAATCTTAAGTTAGACATAGACAATCATTTATTTGCTACTTACACTACACAGTACAAAACAGACATAAAAAATATTTCATAGTTAACTTATATTCTATGTATTCTATGTATAATAAAGATATCTGTCTATGTAATGTATTGTATTAAGTATATCAGTTATCTAGTACCTATAACACAAGCTCTGCTTAGCTTGGGGTTAGATAATGCTGTGTGAATTGTCCAGCATTATTTATTTATTAAATATACAAAAAAAACAATAGGTACACAAAAAATACCAAAAACAAGAGAGACTGTACTGTGTTTTACAGCAGCAAAAAGGTCTCGGCTCAGCATAAATGCCTTTCCTCAGGAGTAGAAAGGCGCTGATATTCTGCCGAAACCATTACCAGTTAGGTTTACCTAACCACATCGGGTTCTCTAAAAATAGCAATAAGTATGGATAAGTTGTAAACATGGTAGGCGTTAAACTCACAAATATGGTGTCACCGTTTTCGTGTAGCTGTAAAGCGCGACATGAAGTTGTACACAAGTGATTCACCAATCACGCGCATCAGGGCAACAGAGTCCACTGTTGAACGTGCATTTGAGGTAGTTACGTTCAGCAGTGGAAAAGTTTGAATAACATTTAGAGAACAAGGAAGGTTTTGCAATTATCACCACGTTGATATACCTATCCTAGAGTCCCGTAAGGAACTAATGCACCTTGAGTTTTTAGTTGATTTGTGACCGGAAATGTTAAAAATACACAGAAAGTAGCAACTGTTTTATTTTCCACAACCAAACGGGTTAAAAAATACCTCCAGATATTAACTCTGCTACCTTCACAGAAAAGACGACAACACTGTAAACTTATAGGCATTTTCTCACCGCAAATAGCACCATGTTGTTTATTCTATGGCGTGGCATGGCGGAAAATTCCTATAAATCAGTTTTCCTTTATTAAAACCACCCCTTGACACCTTCGATCTTCAACAAACAGACTTATTCTGAAGGTGAAAACAAAAGGAGAAGATATAATGTTCCGTAAGCTGGTGGTAGTTTACCAAAATTCCATAAATCTGAACTGTAAAAAGAGTAAAGGTAATAAATTAGTACATGAGTTGTTTTTGACCACACAATAATTCTAATTTTCAGGGTTCTGCGGTCCACTTACGGTCCAGGTTGTCCAGCAGAGATCGCTCATGAGCGATAAGACCGCCAATTGTCACTTAGGTCACAATTTCATTTTAAATTGTTTCTTACTTTTAAGTGTGCAACAAAAGTATTTTCTTTCTATCTAAAATATCCCAATGGATCGCCATCCGGGGAGACTGGGTATAAACAATTTCGAGTTCCATCCGTCGTCGATCGGCTTCGTCCCGCCAGAAAGTTGTTATGTATTTTTTTAGTACCATATTGGAATACCATTTTTTTTGTTTTAGTCTCCCCGGATGGCCCATTCAATGGGAATGGGAGATTTTAGCGTAATCGCAAACGAAGGTCGCAATTCTAAGTATAAACGTGCTTGTGGTTTCTTTTTCACTTCTTCCAATAGTGGACAAAAACATACAAATATAGTATTTAACTCGACCTAATTTTATTTAGATGTTAGTTTGTTGGATGTGAGGTGTTTTATATAAAATTTAAATAATTAAGACCTGGCATCTTCACGCATTGTCAGTGAATTACCAGTGACCCTGTATATATTATATTGGCGATACCATCATTATCATTCACAGGCCATAGTTAGTTTTCTACTGTTGGGTTTTCTGAGTTATAGTTCTCTTGTTAGGTCCTAGAAATCTTCTATATGGACTTAGACTACGTACGCGTTGGGCGGTTTAAAGCGTCGTATTTTCTAACACGCGTTTTAAAAACCATAATATCCGTAACTAACTACACACAGAAACAAAACTCTCAACACACACACAACTACACCAAGGCGTAATGTATACTAGCTCTTATCCAACGAATTAGGTAATCCATACATTTTTTACATATTTATTCATTACAAAAGTAATAAAATATACATAAAATTTTGTATCTTGCAAACCTTGTACGGTTTGTATCGCTACACATTCGTTTTGACTTAGGTATGCATACAAAATCGTTCACCGATTCTTCCTAGAAACTTACAGAATACACCTCCCCTATTCCTACGAAGGGCGTGTTGTCGTTTTAATCTGTGCTACCCTCTTTGTAATCTTTGCAACGACATTGGGGTAAACATTGTTTAATGTTGTTTAAAAAAGTATTACCCAGATAAGGCAAAAGTTAATGGCCTCAATAGAAGCCGCAATGAAGTTAGGGGTTTGCAGATGCTATCAAAAAATAATGGATTTTTTACAGAAATTACAAGATGCAAATTGTTTTTTTGGTTCGGTGTGTGTCTTTAGTCTGGACTTGCAATACTTCATGGAACTCGCTGCTTTTTTCTGTTTTTCCGGTCAATTACAACCTGGTTCTCTTCAAGACTGGAGTGAATGGTGTTTTATAGACCTTCGTAATACACCGTCAGACACATCATTTGTTAAACGAAGCCCTAAAGACGAAAAAAATAAATAAAAATTAATCTAGTTCATCAAAAATAAAACGTCAAGTGCGGGTCAGACTCGCGCGCTAAGGGTTCCGTATTATTTATGTAAGACCTTGTTTCTTGCCAAATATCATGATTCTACGTCAACGGGAAGTAGGTAGGTACCCTGTATATTTTGTTCCAGGGAGAGAATAAAAAAATATTTTTTATGTTAATAATCTACAAATTTACGGTTTTCGGATTTTTTCCTTTAATTGTGCTATAAGACCTTGCTTCCTGCCAAATTTCATGATCAGTCTACGGGAAGTAGGTACCTTAAAGGCTATGTGGGCATATGATTCCCTTGGAAATTTTAAAATATTTGGACATAAATGCCTGTAATTTTTGATTACGGTTACGGAAGAGGTTACGGAATTGAGTATTTGATCTTAATTTTAACTCGATACCGCGATCCTGAGAAAAAGGGAGTTGAGAGACGGATAGACATACAGACGGATAACAAAGTGATCCTATAAGGGTTTCTTATTTATTTTTGAGGTACGGAACCTTAAAAACAATAATGCGATGGTCTAGGCACAGAATGGCACCAACCAATAAATACTACCTACGGTAAATAATAAAAAATATGCAACACATTACATAGATCGAACTTAAGCTGAGCTAGGTAGGTACCTACCTACTTACTTATCTGTTGGTAATATTTCCTTATTGCTAATAGGCTAAAGTGCTTTTTTAAATTTTATCGTCACTCGTAGGTACCTACGCTACCGAAGTGGTTTAAAATTTTAATTTTCCGTAGGTACCTACTTTACATGTAAGTAGAACTTTAATTAAAAATCTTGCAAATTAGCTCAAAACACTCGGGAAATCTTGTCGTCGGTTATTACCAAAATTACGAAGCTTGGTTGTTAAAAGGGTGGTCCAAAATTTGTATCTGATTCTGTTAAAACACTAAAATTCATGTAAGAAACTGCTTGGATGGTTGATAATAATTATTATTATTTATTTATTTATAAGTCATGAACGTTAGGTTAGGTTTTAATTTATATATATTTTATTTATAAACGTACATCTATCCTAACAAGCACACCCAATGCGATAGAGTACCTTATATTCTAGTCTTATTATAAGAAAACTGAAAATCATCAACATTTACACAATACAATAACATTCAAACACACACAACACAACAAAGATCATTCATTTTTATCGATATTAATAATTCACAAATTTAAAAAATTACATTAAATACGAACTGTGATAACATAAAATAAAAAATAAAAATATATTGTCAAAACGTGTAAAAGTATTTTTGTTTTTTGCTTAAATTGGTACTTAACTTACCGAGAGCTTCTTCGACATTTCACCCCGACATTTCCTGGTTCTAAGTTCTAATATTTGAATTTGGTTCTGGTTCATAAATTAAGTTAGCCTAAAAAAATGCTGTAACACACAACTTTTGTCAATCGAAAGGTGTTAAACCTTTCGATGGACAAAGGTTTTCAAATATTGTATAAGTTTTTTGTCTTTGATTTGTCAATGGTATCCATAAAACTGAGAAACCTACGAGAATATCCATCATAAAAAGTGCTAACTAAATAATTTTTCTTACAAAGCATTTCGAGGACAACCTGTACATGCATCTAATAAAATTCAGCAAGGTGGAAATTAATTTCTTAACGAAGTTTTTCGTATGTTCTAAAAGGAATAGAACTAGCGAAAAAGTAATTTGTCTGAAATCGTACACCATTTTCTATTAAGCCATTTTTTTCGCTACATTTAAATATTATTATTCTTTGTAGAGCTCGGTAAAAATTTAAAAAAATCTGGTCTCAGCACGAAACGATCGACCATGACCATAACGAGATTGACGAATTACTTATTTTATCAAATGCTTTTCATGAAAGAACAAGTTCTGAACTGATAAGCAAGATCCGACCAGTGCGAGTGTAACTCACGCGACGAGGTTTCCGAAAGTTTGTCAATTATTAAAAATATTTACTAAAGGCACCGGTTAGATTAGGTTAGGTTAGAATAACTGTTTTAAGTAGGTATTAATATTTTAAATATCAAGTTGATACCAGCGGTAGTTGCTGAGTTAAAAAAAGGACAGACAAAGCGAGACCATAAGGGTTTCGAAACCGATCTTCGATCTCGAAACCCTAAAAAGTGAAAATGACTCTACCCTCACGGAAAAACAAGCAAAACTTCATGTGAATTTCAAGTTTCAAAATAACACCTGAGACAGCCAAATAGATTTTCGATAAGTTCAATTTGGAACAGAATAGTGCAAAGAGAACAAAAGTTTTGCAGACTGCAGGGGCGTCTAGACGCCAGATGACATCTGCTGGGGAACTTTAAAGTATTCGCATTAGGGATTGTAGGATAGACATTTTCTTTTTACCTAAAAATCTGAATGAAATGTTTAAAATCAATAGATAGACAGTTAATGGTAAACGTTTATGGTCAAAAAGATTAGGTTCATGTTTTCTGTTAAGTAAATAAATAATAAATAAATAAATAAATAATGCTGGACTATTCACACAGCATTATCTAGCCCCAAGCTAAGCAGAGCTTGTGTTATGGGTACTAGATAACTGATATACTTAATACAATACACTACATAGATAGATATTTTTTATTATATATAGAAAACACCCAGATCAACGGAACAAATTTCTGCAGATCGTACACAAATTGTTCCGAGGAGGGAATCGAACCCGCAACCTCCAGCGTCGCAGGCGGACCTTCGCCCGCTGCGCCACGGAGGTCGTCGTAATAGATAGACAGTTAACGTTTATGGTCAAAAAGATTAGGTTCATGTTTTCTGTTAAGTAAGATCTTAAATCTTAGATTACGTTTATAAAAAAACTAGAGCTCTCTAAGATAATTTAAATACAAACATGAAGGCCACCGGAGGAAGACCTCTGGTTCCCTTTGTCTTACGACATCTAATACAATAAATGGGTTCAAACCAAACGGCCACAATGAGAAAAGCAATCTGGTATCAGTTTACTGATAAATATTCACAACGGTGACGGGAACCACGAATTTTAATGAAACCTCCATTGCATATTGATGGACGCCATTATAATTTTGTGATGAACTCGTTCTTGTACGGATTGATCATAAAAATAACAGAAAAAATATGACTGTTTTGAAAACAATTTAAATTGACTTCGAATCCCATAATTTTACAGTGCTATTTATGTTTTGCGTAAAAAAATTGATTCCCTCTGGAATAAAATTCCATCTCGGAATTCTCTATACAATAGTGAAAGAATTTTCAAAATCGATTCATACTTTACAGATAAATCGACAAACATCCTGCTTACAAATATAGTCCTACAAATATTATAAATGCAAAAGTTAGTGAAATCTGAATGTTTGTTTCCTAGGATCTCCAAAACTACTGAACAGATCAAGATGAAATTTCGCGTGCATTAGAGCATAGCCAAACTAAAACTAGTTGACCGATCTGTTAAAATAAAATTATTTTTTGTTGTAAGTGCCCTTTCTGATTACTCGATAAGGTTTCGGTACAACATCAGCACGCTTGGAAGTCGAAAGCTTACTACACCGCCTGCACTTTCACACTATTTTCTGCAAAAAATTATGCAGAACCTGTTATGACGTAGTAAAATAGGTCGTCTTCGGCCTTTTTCACATGCCTACGGCATATGAGACCGTACCGTAGTGTGTGTCGCCCGTTTTAATCCTTTTTAATCCCGTTTTAATCATTAGTTTTATTAGTGATTCACTGACACTGCGTAAGCTGCAGGTTCTGCCCATCATCACGAACACGTTAGTGAACACGGTAATCGAAATTCTTATTTTTTTTAATCGCCTCTCATTCAAAATAATGTCCAAAACCTAATTAATTACTGAATAGAAATCCGATGTGCTATGGATATTTTCATAATAAAGATATTATATTCAACTGCTCTACCCGTGCAAAGCCGAGGCGGGCTGCTAGTTCTACTAATATTATGAACGCGAAAGTTTGTAAGTATGGCTGGATGGAGGGATGGATGTTTGTTACTCTTTCACGTGAAAACTACTGAATGGATTTTAATACAACTTTCCAATAATATAGCTTATACATCAGAATAACACATAAGCTAAAATTTTTAAAGATGCTGTGTGAATTTTCCAAAATATGACGATAAGTGTCAAGTAAATAGGAAAAAATCTACCATCTGCGAGCTATTCTGGCGTGCGCTACCAAAACCGCTAGAGTTACACATATGTAATTTATTATGATGGAAATGTTTATCTTAAATAGTCCTACAAAAAAGCCCGCCACAGTATATATCTATATCCATTGTGTTAGCCATTATAGCCAAATTAATGAACCATAACAACAATACAAATTGATAATTTATTTCAAATGCACATTTGGTAGTAATAAATTGACTCCTAAATGAAAATAAATATTTTTATCGCTTCTGGTAGGTATTTAAAGTAGATAATATAAACTACTCGAAATACTAATCCTGCGCAGACGAAGTCGCGGGCACCAGCTAGTAGTGAATAAAAAAATCACAATAAGTACATTTTTTTTAATAGTAACCTATCTTACCTTCACAAAATCTAGTGTTTCATAACCTAGTTCATAACAGAAAAAAGTAAATGCTTAGTGGAACTATTTGTTTTTAAAATAATTGTCTTTTCACCACCACTCAATAAAATCACAAGAAACAAACGTAACTCATAAATGTGATCAAACGAGCTTCACAAGCGAAGTTCGATCATTTATCACCACATGCAGTCTCAAATACTTCGATGATTTTTCATCGATATTCTTGTAGAGTCGTACCTACATCTAATTATGATTATTTTTATTCTTCTTCTTCTTTTTCTTATTGACAATACTCGCAGGTATTTCAAAGCATATAACATTCTTGTCTCCGTCCTTAAGAGCCCAATAGACACGGATTGTTGTGACAGGGTAGAACGGCTCCATAAAGAAGGCATTGACGTAGATATACTCCTTGTTAGGTTCAAGCGGACATTTGGCCGGCGTGTTGTCTTCGGCATGGACGATGTTGTTGCAAGCACTGGCTCCGTGGATGCCTATGAAGGGGAGGGGGAGGGGACCGATTTTGGCGAACACCTCGTTGATTACATCATTGACGACAGACTCTGAAAAACAGAAATATATTGTGCTTATTTAGATAGTCTATACTAATATTATAAAGAGAAAAGATTTGATTGTTTGTTTGTAGTGAATAGGCTCCGAAACTACTGGATCGATTTAAAAAAAAATTGTACCATTAGAAGCCCACATTCCTGATGAACATAGGCTACTTTTTTTTACATTTTACATAGAAAACCTCCAGAACACCCTGAACAAATATCTGCAGATCGTACAAACATTTGTCCCGAGGCGGAAATCGAACCCACAACCTCCTGCGTCGCAGGCGGACCTTCGCCCGCTGCTCCACTGAGGTCGTCATATTATTCATATTACAATGCTAATAATCTATGCTAATAAGATTTAAAATGCATTTGTTGATCGATTAATGCTGTAAGCAGCATATAGAGAATTTTTTAAGGCCCCATGAAACACTGTGTATTATCGTCATTATCAACTTCACATCACAACCCACAACACAGGGTGGAAACTAGCACTATTTACAAATTGAATTACCTAGCAATCCTAAAGTAAAATTAAAAAAGTATATTAAAAAGTAAATTGTAACCTATTCATAGGAACAAAACAAAAGAAATTACTGCAACCTCAACAGCCTGTATTGGTCGACTGCTGGACGCACGCCTTCCCCTGATAAAATCCTTTTTGGCTTTTATCTAATGGGGGGTAATGCCCATAATCCCCACGCTGGGTATGCGGGTTAGGAAGCGCAGTTTGGCGGTAGAATTGTTCTGCAAGAAGCACTGCTGCCCGCCCTCCGGTGGATATCCCTTAGTCGCTTCATAAGACAGCCTCTGAAAGAGTTGGGGTGGTCGAAACTCATGGCGTTTGACTTACTTGTCTTAAATCGGAAGGTCACGGTAGTATTGGTTCCTTTCACTAAGTCACACCTTTCTTCCCCACAAGGATCCACGTGAATTCTTTCTTGAAGACCTTCAGTGTTCGATCCTGAAATAATAATTTAAAAAATTATAAATAATACTTAGAATATAACTAAACATGCCAACCAAAAGACCGGTCTCTATAATGACCAGAAATTGTTTTAATTAAAAACAAAACATTAACTTATTAATTGCACTTATAAATACTTTAAAGTTGAATATTAAAATAATCTTAAGGCTCAGGCGAAAGGAAGCGGATTGTTATTTTTATTTATGAGTCCGCATATACGGGTTATTGGTAATTCTCTGATACTACGTAAACTGCAGTTTCTGCCCATCATCACAAAAACGTTCGTAATGCCAAGTCTTAATTTTTTGTTGTTCTACTCTGCTAAATATTAAAAAACTCCTTTGTCCGGAACCCAATTCATTTTCAGGGCAATTCAGGGCAGAGCCATTTATAAGTTAAGTTAGTATCAAAAAAGTCTCCCTATAGAACGATTACTGAATGAAGGGGGTATGCCTACTATAAAACCCAAGTTTAAAGAATTAAGACCTGGCGTCTTCACAACCGTGTTCGTGATGATGGGCAGAACCTGTAGTTCACTCAGTGTCAGCGAATACCAATAACCTTGTATAATGTTTAAACAGAAATGACAACTCATCGTTTTGTGTCGAGCGCCTCATTTTACGACTCATAAGTGAAAACTCAAAAAAATACGCTCATTCAAAAAATTGGCATCTGCCTTAGAATATTTAAAAGGGAAGGAAAAGGACTCAAAGGAAGAATCTATTTATATCGAGTTTTCGGAGAATCATTTTCGTTTGAAGGTTTTTTGTTATGATAGTGTTGTTATTATAGTGTAATTATTGTTAGTTCTGACGACCTCCGTGGCGCAGCGGGCGAAAGTCGACCTGCGACGCAGGAGGTTGCGGGTTCGATCCCCGCCTCAGAACAAATTTGTGTACAATCTGCAGAAATTTGTTCCGTTGGTCTGGGTGTTTTCTATGTATAATCAAAAATATCTATCTATGTAGTGTATTGTATTAGGTATATCAGTTATCTAGTACCCATAACACAAGCTCTGCTCAGCTTGATAAAAAAAATGTTATTATAGTGCGGGTTCAAGTCCCGTCGAAGTCGAAAACATTTGCGATATTATTTGATTTCATTTCGTTCGGTTGTTTATGGGTAAAAGTGGGAAGAGATCGTTAAAAAATCGAACCCACTACCCGCAGTCCCGTCCCAGCCTCGTCCTTCAAGCCTGTCTCAGTACAATAATGTCGTATATTTATTAATTTTATCTGTTGTTTTTCAAGCAATAACTGACCAAACCGGTTTCAATGAAAGTTATATTTAACGCGTCTTAATTTGTACCAGAAATAAATCCATAGCTGGTCCACTATGGATCCGTGCAGCAAAGGACAAGAGTATATGGAAATCTTTAGAGGAGGCCTATGTCGGAGGACAAGCTGTCACGGTTTTGGTTCATTTTTACTGAATGACGTCGTCGGGTAAAGTTTTTAGTTATGACTGTCAATCCAATGCAGTTTTATAGTTACCAAAGTAAATAACTGTTGAAGAACTTGAATATTCAAATAAAACATTATTCGAACCAAATCAGGTTATGGAAGCCTGAAGTGGTTATTTAGATATAAATTAATTTAATTTTGCTTATTTTTTACATTATTCTAGTTCCTGCCTTGGCAGGAAGCTATATTGGTAAATGGAAATTTGCTGCTCTGAGCTATCTTAGAAGCGAGTACTCATACTCATTTAATCGCCGCCGTAGGAGCACAAGGCACACTTGGAAATGTCAGTTTAAATATAAATGGGTTACAACATGTTGTACTTAAATTATAATTCAAAGCCATATAACAAGACAGAAAATAAACAAGGAACTTAGGAATATTATATATACATACAAAAACAGGTAAATTGATAAATAGATAGCTGTAAATGGGCATTACTGAGACATAACGGCTTCTGCAGAGCCCCACCAAGATCTAGCTAGATGATGCTGTTTGGATATGAAGATAGATGATGCTGCATATCCTTATAATATTATAAAGCCGAAAGTTTGTGAAATCTGAATTTTTGTTACCTAGGATCTCCAAAACTACTGAACAGATCAAGATGAAATTTGGCGTACATTTAGAACGAAACCTAACTTAGATAATAGGCCCCTTATTATACCAAAAATACGCGTGTGAAGCCGCGGGCAGAAGCTAGTTTTTTTTTAATTTACCTTGGCGAATGGATGTTAAGGCTTGGTAGGCCAGCAGAGGCCGCATTTTTGTGATTTTAAAATCATTGGAGACTTAGAAAATAGTGTTTAAAATTCTGAAAAAAAGATTATTTAAGGATCTAGTCTAGTCGAAGTCGCATTCAGTTACAAGATCTAATGAACTTCAATCAATAGAAAAAATCCCAAAATTACCCTTTTTCTATCGTTTTTTCAATACTAGCTAATGACTAGCAAACTAGGTACTGATTTCACACTTTTTTTGTACTCTACTAAGGACACTTAATATTTCTAAAGAAATTCGCAGAGTTTGACTTGATAAAATGATTTTCTTGATCACCATGTTTAAATAACTACAAAAAACACGAGCGCGGCGGCTTGGCAGGCGCGCGTTTTCCTTTACGCCTACTGCTGCAGGACTACCTGGCCTTAAACAAAACAATACTACGGCCGCATCTGTCGTTCCCAGTCCTAGCTGAATTTCGACCACGGCGGCCAGTCTCATCGGAGACTAGCCAGATGCGCAGGACATATTATTACAGTGCATAAGTGTGTGCGCAAACACAGATGCACTCCCTATTCCCTCACTATCATAATCCGATGGGACGGCAGACCGACACGACCGGGGAGAGGTCAGGCGCAGGACAGCTCCGAAGCACGAGGGTGTAACACCGGAAACTTTCGGACTCCAGGCTGCTACTGTGAATTTTCCTGGCTAGAAAAACCCCAATAACAACTATTGGCCCGACCCGGGATTCGAACACAGGATCTCACAATCAGCAACTGAACAAGCTGACCGCTAGACCAACGAGGAGATGTTCCCATATAGGCTTAAGAAGTCATCTACGTAAGTGCCGAAAATCGAACTCTACATAAACCATCCTTCATTGATATAGGGCCATTGATTATGATGATGATTCTAGGTAAAATCGAACAAAGTCTCGTTTAAAAAGTGCCTTAAGTCCATAGCCTTAAGTCCAAAAGTAGGTATGTCATGTATCTCTTGCTCAGCGAGCTATGGAAAGAGTTCTATGCTCGGAGTCTCTCTGAATGATAGAATTCGTAACGAATACATCCGACAGAGAACCAAAGTTATCGACATAGCTCAAAGAATTAGCAAGCTGAAGTGGCAGTGGGCCGGCCATATCTCTCGAAGAACTGACAACCGCTGGGGTAAACGTGTTCTTGAGTGGAGACCACGACTCGGCAAACGTAGTGTAGAACGCCCTCCGGCGAGGTGGGATGACGATCTGCGAAAGACTGCAGGCAAATGCTGGATTTGGCAAGCTGAAGACAAGGCGCTATGGCGCTCATTAGGGGAGGCCTATGTCCAGCAGTGGACTAATATAGGCTGATGATGATGATGACATACTTGACATACTTTTGACTTTATAGTCAAAAGAGAGAATGTAAAGTCACGGGGTGACCCCCCGTGACATCCAAAGGATATTCGAGACGTATACGAAAAAAGTTTTGAAACCTTTAAATGTAATGTCATGTAGATAATAACTTCGTATCTATAGAACGTAATCTCTCATGATGTCCCATTTACATATGACTGACTAGTTTCTGCTCGCGGCTTTACACGCGTATTTTCGGTATAATAAGCAGCTTAATATCTAAGTTAGGCTATGTTTTAAATGTACGCCAAATTTCATCTTGATCTGTTTAGTAGTTTTGGAGATCCTAGGTAACAAAAATGTCATATTCCACAAACTTTCGGCTTTATAATATTAGTAGGAAGTAGAATTGAATGTTTGAAACAAATTTCAATTATTTTTTCGTTGTGACCACGTAGAAAACTTTTTTGCAGTGACGGATTGTTGCCTAAATCGTCCCGTTTGGATCGGATTCGAACTGAGCATTATTTTAATACTAAGGTTATATTTTTTCACAAACGTGTATTTATTCACAAAAATATTGAATGGCATGGTCTCAGGTAATCTGGTTCCCACACTGCACAGTCTTTGCTTAGGTACTTTGAAGCAGTAATAAATTTGTGGAACGGTTATTTTTATTCATATAATGATAGATGTACCGATAACCTGCAGGTAGGGAAGCAGGCACCTACATTATATCATAAGACGCCCGCGCGGGCGCATAGCTATGTGACAAGCCTTACGCATAGAAGGTGGGCATCATACAGGGTGCCAGGGAAAGTGGGTGATTACACCCTTTCCGTGGCAACTTGTATAGGTTGATAACACGTTAAAATCAGTGATCGGAAATTCGGGCGCTTATTTACGTCAAGACACAAAATGGAGCGGATAAAACAGGAATTCTGGAATTTTCTAAAATATTGTTTTTTTTTAAGAAATACGGCAAAAAAAATTCGAGAACATTTCGAAACATGTAGGTAAATAAAAACTATTTTTCTCCGGAAATATCGACTTTAGTGAAAAACTCGTCAGAATAAATGTGTCTTATATTTCGTTTATAAATAGGTTTCCGGTTAAAAAAAATTACATTTTAGAAAATTTTGGAATTCTCGGGAAAAAAATCCCGAGAATTCCCGAGAGGTTTCAACCGCTCCATGTTATGTCGTCTTAACTTTAGGTAAATAAGCGCCCAAATTTCCGATCACTGGTTATACCTACAACCACATAAAATACAAGTAACAATTGTCATTTTCTTTGTTAATAAAGATTTTGATTGAATTTCTTTTTGTATTTTTACTATTTTGTATTATTCTATTACTTTCAGCTAGGTTTACAAATTTCAGACGAACATTATAAAACATGCCTGGATAGACCAGCGCATGTTTGTTGATGCCAATTCACAAGTTTCCGCAGATAAACTTAAAAATAACATGATACACATTAAGGGTCCGGCGACGGATGAATTTCCCATACAAATGTAATACCAAAATGATTTGCAATTTGAGCATATTTTCACCATGGTCTGCTATTATATGTATTAAAATAGTATATATCTAGGTTCCTATCACAATTTTTTTTCAAAATACCTTTCTGAAATGAAATTAAACCGAATCGCATTTTTACATTAAAGAATGAATTTTTTCTTAGTATTTGTGTAGATAAGTATTAAAAAAAAAGCTTGTGGCAGGAACGTAAATAAATACTATTCTAATACAAATAATATCAAACCATGGTGAAAATATTCTCAAATAACAAATCATTTTGGTACTACGTTTGTATGGGAAATTCATCCGTCGCCGGACCCTTAAGTCAACGACTTATTAGAAGTAACAAAAACATAATCAATTCAAAAAACTGAATAAAACAAGGATTAAGTTAATTAGGTAATATGTAAGTAATGTTTATGGAAAGGAAAATTAAAAAATAATAACAATTTGAAGAGGAAATGCTGAGAATCGCGGAAGTTTCGAACATTATATTGAATGTGAGGCGATTTACAAAAAAAAATAGAATTAAGACCTGGCGTGTTCACTAACGTGTTCGTGATGATGGGCAGAACCTGCAGTTTACACAGTGTCAGTGAATTACCAATAACCCTGTATAAAGGGTAACAGTGGGACGAGTATAGTACTGTCTGGATTTCTATTTTACATACACAAGAATATGTACTACACAATCGTAATCTAGATTTAAAAGCATGAAAGATCAGAAGAAGAGCTTGATCTTGCAATGGGACTCTACATTCTTTTCATACCTCGCCTCAACAGCCTATATTGGTCCACTGCTGGACGCAGGCCTCCCCTGAGTAATGACCATAATCCTCACGCTGGGCATTCGGGTTGGGGATAGCAGTGCGTTGGTAGAATTGTTCTGCAGGGGGCGCTGCTGCCCGCCCCCGGTGGATATCCCTTAGTCGCCTCTTACGACACCCGCGGGAAGAGTTGGGGTGGTGCAAATTCTAAGCGAACACCACACAGCTTCTTAAATCTAATAGCTTTTAATACCTTCACATTGTTCAGCCGGAGACGCCACCGCGTAGGCCACTGATATAACAGCAAAAATGAATACTTTATTCATTCTGGCAAATTATTTTGCAAAATTCACGACTGGTCTCACTGTGATTTTCACGAACATTGAATTTGCGAGAGAACCAGTTGGTTTTTTATCAAGTTCGTAAAAAATACCTGAACCTGCCTAAACCTGTATTGCTCATTGCTAGGCGTCTGTTTTGTTTGTTGTATATTTTGATATTCAAATAAGAAGCAGACAGCAAAAGAACTGTTAAAGGAAGTTAAATCAAAAATCACACTATATTATAAATAGTTTCCGCGGCTTCGCACGCGTTGTTTCTATGTATAAACGTTTAAAGGTGATTTCTATCCCATGGGAACTGATTTATTGGATAAAAGGTAGCCTTTGTTAAATTCCAGGATTACAATTACTTGTATTTGCATGTATAATACTAGTTTCTGCCCGCGGTTTCGCACGCGTTGCAAAAGTTTGGATGCAATGGATGGATGTTTGTTACCTCTTCACGCCAAAGCCACTGAATGGATCGGGCTGAAATTTTGCAAACAAGTAATTCTAATCCTGCAATCAAACATAGGTTTACTTTTTATCCCATAAATCAGTTCCCATGGGATAGAAAACGTTTCCATAGAAACAACGCGTGCGACGTAACGGGCAGACACTAGTTATTTATATTATAAAATAAATAAATAATGCTGAAGAATTCACACAGCATTATCTAGCCCCAAGCTAAGCAGAGCTTGTGTTATGGGTACTAGATAACTGATATACTTAATACAATACACTACATAGATGGATATTTTTTATTATATATAGAAAACCCCAGACCAACGGAGCAAATTTCTGCAGATCGTACACAAATTTGTTCCGAGACGGGAATCGAACCCGCTACCTCCTGCGTCGCAGGCGGACTTTCGCCCGCTGCGCCACGGAGGTCGTCAAAGTAATTTTTATTGAAGTAATGAATACCTACCAAAAAATTTCGTATTCTTTGACGATGCGAAGTATTTTTCTCTATTCCAACCTAGATAACAATTGCTGTGCTCGATTTCCTGGAATAACATAAATGCTACTTTTTTGAATTGTTCCCTTCACGCCGATTCCCCCCACGTCGATTCCCTTAGCGACGATTCTTGTGAAGGCGACTCCCTCCACGACGATCTTGCTTTTTTCGCGGTGTACAGTCGGTCGAGAAAATCAAAACTTTATTAACCCCGGAAAAACACGCGTGAAGCCGCGGGCGGAAGTCAGTTTCATAATTATTTTATAAATGATCTACCTACCTGGTTAAAAAAGATGGTGAAATCAGCGAAAACTTGTTTGCGTTATCTTAAAATAACTTTTAATGTAGGTACGGTAAATATAACCATTATTGTCAACTTGTTTCGTACTTTTTGAACGACGAAAAACAGAAGAGGTTCTCAAGTCGACGCGTACATGTTTTTTTTATGTATGACCACGCAGAGTAGGTAGTCCGATTTTGATAATTCTTTTTTTATTGGAAAGGGAAATCGAACCCATACAAATTAAGAAAAAAAATCCAACCCTACGAGTAGGAAAACAGGGGATGATTGAATGTTCACTCACTGATTGTAATGTACTAAGAGATATTTTGAAAAATATAAAATAATGACTGTGGTATCACTCTATATATATAAAAGTCTTTTAGAAATACATAGTAACAAAAAAACTATCTACAAAAAAAGACACTCATAACTATAATTTAAGATGTAAGGAAAAATTAGTCAAACCAGCGGTACGCCTTGCAAAGGTACAAAAGCAGGGAGAATATATCAAAATACAATTATATAATAAACTACCAATTAACGTAACGAACATTGATAATTTTGAACGTTTTAAAACCTTAATCAAGCATTTCTTTGAAAGCCATGCATTCTATAGCATCAGTGAATTTATGAGTACTAATTTATTTCAATCCCTTTCTTTAAATAATACCTAAACATGACATTGAATTTTATGATCTGGAATTAATTGAAATTTGCTTTTATTTAAGACTTTTTAATTTTGTTTAGTGAACTAAGTATGTTTTATTATTTCAAATTGTACAATTTCTGACATGCCTTGTATAAACGACCTATGTTATAAATGGTAAATAAATAAATACAATACAATACAATATGACCATGCATAACTTTTTACAGAGTGGTTCGATTTTGATTATTCTTTTTTATTGGATAGGGTTATACCTCGATGTGTCATCAAAGTAAATTAGACTTGAAAAGTTGTCGCCACTAGAAGAATTTGAAGCCGGTTTATAGTTTTTTTAAGACACGCCAAATTGTATAGAAACATTGAAATATGGCCGTGGTTATAAACATTCACTTAATTAATCAATATTAATACTAGAAAATGCAGATCAAAGGTGAGCTTAACCTTAATTCATACCGATAGTAAATTCGAAAGTAACTCTGTCTGTCCGTCTGTCTGTAACGCTTTCACGACTAAACGGCTGAATGGATCTTATTGAAATTTGGCATGGAGATATATGGGATTCCGGGGATGTACATTTTTATCCTGAAAAATTGCAAGTGAAGCCGCGAGCAGAAGCTAGTAGTTACTAGAAATGAGGAGTGATTTTTCAAAAGGCCTTATTTCCACCAAGAACAAATTTTAAAAAAAGTCACATATCTGTGAGATATTATATAAAAGGTTGTATAACTTTTGAAAGAGGTCAAGATCAGTGTGCATTATTAATTCTGAACATAAGGCATTAAAAAATAGTTTTTTATAGACTTATAGTATTTTAATTTAATAAAAAAAATTGTAAATATGTCCTTTTGTTTGCCAAAACAGGAAAGAAGGCCTTATGTAATAGATTAATAGGAAATTATGCCCCCTTTGTTACACACTGATTTGGAAATATGGCTTTTTGTAAAATTCTGAATTAGTAAAAAAAAATGTTAGGAACCAAATTGTTTAATCACAAAAAGAGACACAAATTCTAAGGTTCAACAAATTCTAACGATCTAGCTATTGCTAGCTAGTTAATTTTGCAAATATAGTTACAATAAGCACTATCTGATATAGTTTCTAACACTGAGAAGTGTCTAGGAACGGTATCTAAAGAGGTTCGAAGCGTCATGCCGAAAGAACAAAGTACTGAGTTTATGCCTTCGACCACTTGGGCGACCCATGTACGCTCTGCTGGCTGCCTGATCTTCCCCCATTCGGACTACATGCCCGAGCCATCGGAGTCTCGAGGCTTTGGTTTCTCCTATGATGTTCGGCTCGGACACAACATCTTCTATTTCGATATTTTTTCGAAGTCTCCAGCTGCCATCTTCCCGCTGGGTGGGACCCAGAATTTTTCGGTAGATCTTCCTTTCGGCCACCAGTAGTTTGTGCCCTTCTTTTAGTGTTAGCGTCCAAGCTTCGCATCCGTAGGTACATTAAGGTCGTATCACTGTTTTGTATAATCGGAGCTTCGTGGTCCTGGTCATCTTCAGATAGGAATAGATTTTCGATTGCTGCCATTCCGTAAGGTCATCATCTCATCTTAAATTTTCTAGTATAATGCCATTTTGATTTGTAGTATCTTGCAAGGACATCAATATGAATAAATTATAAATGAATTTCTATGCTTTAGATAGATAGATAGATAGATAGAAAATACTTTTATTGCACACTTAAAACTAAGAAACAATTTAAAAAGAAATAATTATAACCTAAGTGACAATTGGCGGTCTTATCGCTCAAGAGCGATCTCTGCCAGACAACCTGGTATGGATAGGATCATCGGATATGTACATGGGGTCAGATCTGTGTGCATCTGTTACTAGGTAGTAAGAACTTTGGTTCCTACTCAAAAATAAATAATAAAATACATACTTCACTACAATTACAAAAATACATACATACCTATACCTATTCCTATAAATATTAATATAAATGAAATACTATATAATATATATATATATATATATATATATATATATATATATATATATATATATATATATATATATATATACATATTACATACTTACATAATTTATTATGGAAACAAGTGCTTATTTTATTCAGTGACAGCAGGACAAATAGTGTTCCTTTACCATTTCCTTGAAAATTGGTACTACTTTACCGAAAAAGGAAACGCTGTTCTAATATTTATTGAAGTGAACAAACTAGATAGAATTTACAATTGCTTTATATTATAACTAGCTTACTACCAACATAGGCTACTTTTTACCGCGGGAAAATGCTTTATTCTTACGGTAAAACGGGTAATAGGACAACGGGTAGTAAGAATGCAGCTAGTATTTCATACTCTGTTTCTTTTTAAATTATTAATGCTAATCTGTCGACTCGAAAATTATCGGGACTAACGATAGCTTGGTATTTATCGATCTGACAGATTACGTGTCTATGTTTTTGTTGTAGATTAATAAAGTTTTGATTTCTGTTTATTGAAATATTGCATTCTTTCATTCAGCCAATGAAAATAAACGTGTTGGCGGAGTATTAGAGAAGTATAGTAGGTATAGTTCAGTATAAATAAATAAATAAATATAAATAATGCTGGACAATTCACACAGCATTATCTAGCCCCAAGCTAAGCAGAGCTTGTGTTATGGGTACTAGATAACTGATATACATAATACAATACACTATATAGATAGATATTTTTTTATTATACATAGAAAACACCCAGACCAACGGAACAAATTTCTGCAGATCGTACACAAATTTGTTCCTAGGCGGGATTCGAACCCGCAACCTCCTGCGTCGCAGGTGGACCTTCGCCCGCTGCGCCACGGAGGTCGTCGTATAAGTATAGTGCAGTCGCCACCGCGTAGACCTTGTTCTGTGGAGCAACGGACGAAGGTCCGCCTGGGACGCGGGAGGTTGTGGGTTCGATTCCAGCCTTGGGACAAATGTTTGTATGATCTGCTGATATTGGTTCAGGATGTATATTAAAAAAATCTATCTACGTAGTGTATTGTATTAAGTATATCTGTTTTCCCCATAACCCATAACCAATACCCATAACACAAGCTCTGCTTAGCATGGGGCTAGATAATGCTGTGTGAATGTCCAGCATTATTATATATTACTAGCTGCTGCCCGCGGCTTTGCTCTAAACGTTCGCCAAATTTCATCTTGATCTGTTCAGTAGTTTTGGAGATCCTAGGTAACAAAAATTCAGATTTCACAAACTTACGGCTTTATATTATTTGTAGGATCCATATTTATATAGTAGGATAGGATATACATTGTAGGTAGTAACTATACATACAGACACAAAGCTACCTAGAAAACTACTCCACTATGTTTTCGAGGTTCGTTTGACTGTATATGGGTGGTGTAAATTCTAAGCCGGCACAACACAGCAATAGGAATAGCAAAAAGGGCAAGTTACATTGCTACTTTTCCACTTTATTTACCATCTTTTTACATGTTATTGCAATAAATATACTTTTACTTTTTACTTTTCTTTAGGACCATTGCAAGCAAAATAAAGATGAAGTACTTTTTGCTCGCTAGTCAACAGTTATTTTTTTATATTCGTGCTGATTTTCCGAGTTGGTACTTAATATCTGCAAATACATCCACATACAAAATTACAACAAGAAGTGTTCAAGGTTGTCAGGATATCTTGTTTGTATATAATATTAATTTATTTATGTACCTTTATTATAAACCTGTTTGAGGATTGTTATCACGAAAACGCTATTTTATTTGTAGTGTCCATTTTTAGGCCATTTGAGATATTGTATGCTAATGAAATGAGGCTATGTATACAGGGTGTCACGGAAAGGGTGTACTAAGCCGAAAGGGTGTGATTCTGGACATCGAGGAGTCAACGGTTGTTCTACGATTTTTTGAATTTAGAACATTTCTTAACTTTTTATAAAAATTAGAGACTTTTTGTAATTTTTTTTATTTTGCGTGTATTCTTACGTTGTTATTATTATTTTAAAATTTCGAAGGATTAATCATTTTACTGTAACAATTTCTTGACAAACACTGGTTTTGTTGAAAAAACAAAAACATTTGTGTAATATTTTGTAAAGTTTAATAATGCAAGAGTGCGTGTAAAAAAGCACGAATCGGAAGAAAAAATAACAATTTTTTTTGCAAAAACCAAAAAATATTCAAAATTCATAAAATCGTTCTATTCAAAAGTTGACCTCCTCGGGATCCACAATCAGGGGTGAATAGCGCACACCATTTCCGTGGCACCCTGTATACATATTTAACTGTGTGAATATTCTAATTCAAACTTATTCAATGTGGAATTAATGAACTATGTATGATCGTCAAAATCGTTTATTATCGTTTTATTATTGTTGGTTTGTATAAATAGGTAGGTAACTACTAACTATGGCAACAGAATGATTAATTTTATGGCGGTGTGTAAAGTTCCATCGAAAGTGACAAAAATCCGACCAAGTATCAGAAGTCCGATTATTTAGTCCGGGCTAGAGACTCTCGTCTCAGTATTTCATGATTCAAAAAATCGGACTACTAAGACTTTTTGTCCAATATTAATACAATTTATCCTGCCCTAAATAGTAGCCTAAGGGACTTAGTACATACATCCAACTCCGTTACCGCATAGCACAAAAATGAGCATTCAAATATGGGCCTCGACTAGTAATCTTCAGATATATTTTACAGTTATAGCATAAAATAGAAGACAGCGCTGCCGCCGTAACCTAGCCTCTCGTTCGTTGACGCTTTGCTTTAAGCGAGTGGTTTGCCGCCGTTTATGACTTACAGTACTAATGCACTTTTACAAAAGCCTTAATTACTTATGTAAAAAAACAAGAGATTCAGTTTTAGTTTATTTATTCCGAAACAAATAAATTTGTGTCGGAATGTTTACCTACAAATAATAAATTAGTAAGTACAAAATATCACTTATAAAATCAAATCGTAAGAATAGTTAAAATAAATCAGATTCATGGAGAGGCATCGGTCCGAACCCCAAAAATGTAAGGCCTTAAGGCCAGGTAGTCATGCAGCAGTAGGCGTACGTAAGGGAAAATGCGCGCCTGCCAATTCCTCGTGTTTTTTGTAGTTATTTAACCATGGTGATTTAGAGAATCATTTTATAAAGTCAGACTCTGGAATTTGTTTAGAAATATTAAGTGTCCTTGGTAGAGTACAAAAAAAGTGTGATATCAGTAGTTCGCTAGTCATAGTATTGAAAAAACGTTAAAAAAAGAGGTAACTGGAATTATTTTCTATCGAGTGAAGTTCATTAGATCTTGTAACTGAATGCGACTTTGACTAGACAAGATCCTTAGGTAATATATTTCTTTTTTCAGTATTTTCTGAGTCTCAGATGGTTTTAAAAATCACAAAAATGCGGCCTCTGCTGGCCTACCAAGCCTTAAACTATTTTTAAATACCTAGTCTTTTCAAAGGTCAATGACAGCCACGACGAAAAGCTACGAGACATCGGCCGTGTTGTTTACTTGTGCACTTGATTATTAAAAAACTTTCCGTGTCTCAGTTGAAACCAGTTTAGCAGTTATTAATAGGTACGGTACATGTATTTATTTCCTTGCGTTGTTTTTTAAAACAGAAAGGTAGTTTCTATACTTACGTTATAATATGATTCTGGGCAGGATATGATATATTTTTTCATCAATCGAGTCATAGAGTTCTACTTGGTCTTATCGGGAGGCCTTTATCCGGTCATAGAAGAGTATGTGAGTTTGATGTTTTGACGACCTCCGTGGCGCAGCGGGCGAAGGTCCGCCTGCGACGCAGGAGGTTGCGGGTTCGATTCCCGCCTCGGGAACAAATTTGTGTAGAAATCTGTTCCGTTGCGTTGGTCTACGTATAGTAAAAATATCTATTTATGTAGTATATTGTATTAAGTATTACAGTTATCTGGTACCCATAACACAAGCTCTGCTTAGCTTGGGGCTAGATAATGCTGTGTCAATTGTCCAGCATTATTTATTTATTATTATAATTATTATGTATAATTTTTGCCTGTTCAGCTGTACCTACTGATCTAAGATAATTAATTGATTCAGGCGTTACTTAGCAGAAATCCATTCCAAAATTTAAGAATGTAAATACTAAGTAACAATTTACGCGCAAAACCTTTTCTGATAAGATACAACAAAGTAGTTTGTAGGAAAAACCACAAGTACCTACACCATGAAAAATCTATCAACGTTAGTCGTCGACCAGTTTTGCCCCTGCAGTCAAGTGCAAGTGCAAGTCATCATAAAGACACCAGAAAACTCGACCTTGGCACTGAGACTACCAAGCAACAACGACAGAGCCCCGCCAGTGATGTTGACTTTTCGAGCTCCTCGCGCAAAGTATGACCTTGCAGCTTACCAGATCTTCTTTGATTGGCACTTACTATAAATAATTCATTCCATTAAAAATGTCCCCAATTCGTTCTAATCCACTAAGATCCAGGGCTTAATATTGTTGACCCGACAACCGGAAACCCATGTCAAGTTGACTATGGCATCTGTCAAAACGTCGATCCGCGGGACCTCTGTCTAATTTTGACAGGACTTGAGCACAGGTTTATCCATCAGGCTGGCAATTCCTAAAAAGTCCTCGGGCTTATTTCAGGCTACCATTATCACAATCAGAACCATTCGAACCGAGTTTGAAACATTAATATATTTATAAAACTTTTAAATCCATCACGGTTATTAACAATAAAGTCATTTATAAAGGGATATTTACCATGATTTGAGTTTTGAGCTTTCCAATATTTTAGCCGTTAAAGAATCTGGCAACAGAGAAGTCTGCCATAGCGGAGCATCTTCTCGAGTCTGGTTCAAACCACTGGATCGAGTTACACAATCCACAAGTAATCTCAACAGAGCGACATTACATACCAAGATTGGTACAGGAGGCCATTGAGATTACCAAACACAGGAACTTCAACCGAGAAGAAGGTTTCCAACTATCCGGAACCTGGAACCCTGTTGTGAGAATGTGTAAAAACCGAAGAAGTGATGTACCAACCGGGCTGCGTTCTGATACCGTGAGTGTTGTGTGTCTTGATCGAGTTGCGTTCGATAAAATTAAACCGGTGGTAGTAGTAACGTTCGTAGCAAAAGACAAAAAAATGAGGGTACATCGATATATCTGCCAATATCAACTCACTCGCAGTGCCGTCTGTTATTCCGTAATCATGGCGAATGTAACTGCGCCGAAATATTGGAAAGCTCAAAACTAATATCATGGTACCTAAATATCTCGTTATAAATGACTTTAATATTAATATAATGTATTATGTACCCTGCAAGTCAACTTATGATATTCGCATAATGACTCTCAGACTATATTCTTCGGTGCATTCTGGCTACGCAGTAAAAAGAAACAATAGCCGGCAAAACATGTCTCAGTAAATGTCAGTAATTAACTTGCAGGTATGCTCACAGGAATCCAAGTATGATTCCTATATTCTACCTTTTTCGCATCGATATCAAAAAGTAACAAGCAAATTTCAACGCTCTAAAAATAGACGAAAAAACTAACTTCGCGTACTTTCGACATCAATAATAATTTCTGCTATAATCATTCCACACGCTGCGGAAGGGTAGGTACCACAGAACCCTGTGATTTATTAGGGGTCAACCTTTAAATTTTGACGTTGAAAACCGGACGATATGAAAAATTGCTTGTACGGCCAAAAAGGCAGGTACCGAGTTAGATTTATGGGTGTTTGTTTATGAAGAGAATGGCTTTTTTATGTTTACTCGTTTGAGGCATATTCGTCATAGTGACGCCGAATGCATTTCGTATTTGATCGATAGTCTAGATATATAAAAACTATGATGGATAGACTAGTCTGGACTAGAATTAAATACAGCTGAGTAGAACTATAACAAGTATTAGATATAGAACTAGTAAAATTTAAGAAAATATTGTGTTTGGCATGCGTAGTCCTGCGTAGCTATCGCATAGACGGTGCGTAGCATTCTGTTACAACAACTTAGCACTCTGTAGCAACGGCGTAGCACTCTGAAGCAACGGCGTAGCACTTTATAGCAACGGCGTAGAGCTCTACAGCAACAGCGTAGCACTATTTAGCAAATGCGTAGAAGCATGGGCATGGTAGTGGTTGCGCGCATATTCGACGTTTAGATATTACCAGCGTAAGTTGAACGTTATTTGTGGCAACACACACCCTGATTCCTAGTTGCATATCCCATCCTGTTCCCTCGCACATAAAACCGCTACGAGTGAGTGAGACGCATACACTCCCCGCGACTTACCACTGCCACCTAGGCAATATGGACGTTGTCGCCGTGTGCAAGCAATTCGGTCGGTGTCGCTCTGCATCCCGAATTTGTATCCCGCTTATCCCGAAGCGTCCCGCTGTGTCCCTGCCACTGCCATAGTGTGCTGCGTGCGCGCTGCGAGTGTCGCAAGTGTCAAATTGGAGAAAGTCCCGGAAACAAGGTATGTGCGATTCCCTCCTTATAGACGGCTGACTTTTACCGACCCCCGTTGAACCCCGCAGCCGGCATTTTTCCAACCTTTAGACACAAATAACGCAGAAAGGCTATTTGGCGTATCCAGGTAGCATGGGTATAGAGGCTAAGTGCGGTGAGATAAGGTTCGTAACAAACATATTATATCCTTGATTTGTATAGATATTTGAACTTTTTATTAGAAGTACTAGTGGCTTCTTCTATCTTGTGCATCAATCAATTGACGACCTCTGTGGCGCAGCGGGTGAAGGTTCTGCGACGAAGGCGGTCGTGGGTTCGATTCCCGCCTCGGGACAAATGTTTGTACAATCTGCAGATATTTGTTCAGGGTGTTCTGGATGTTTTCTATGTATAATCAAAAATATCTATCTATGTAGTGTATTGTATTAAGTATAATTATCTGTTATCTAGTACCCATATCACAAGCTCTGCTTAGCTTCGGGCTGGATAACGCTGTGTGAATGGTCCAGCATTATTTATATATATTTATTTACAATCTTTATTCGTTAATATTAAAAATTAAAATAATAGAATTTGAATTGAATGTCCCTGATGAAACGGCGTAGCACTTTGTAGCAACGACGTAGAGCTCTATAGCAACAGCGTAGCACTCATTAGCAAATGCGTAGAGGCTACGGAACATGGCTATAGAGGCAACGTAGCGTGGGCATATAGGGCCTATATGCCCACGCTACGTTGCCTCTATAGCCATGTTATAGGCTACGTAACAGTGATGTAAGGTTCGTAACAAAAACGTTATCTACTGATATGTAAAGATGTTTGAACTTTGTATTAAAAGTGGCCTTCTCTGTCTAGTACATCTATCTCTATTAATAGAATATAAAATTAATGTTCATAAATAATTAAACGGGACAATCATAGCAGACTCTTGGAAATTCCACCCTCTGGACGACGCTGGTGCAAATCGGCTGGAATACGTTGGGCCCCCACGCCTCGATGCCAGGTGATGTGTCTAAGAAGTCGAACTGGAAAATGGAAAATTACTCTTATAGGACATACAAACAAATCTGACAAGAATGATAACTTTGGAAAAATAACATAAAAAGTTCGGGTAAATACGCAGACGCGACGTAGTGAGAATTTGTTATTCGTGCCTGATACAACACTGTTCTGAATTTTAATGTTCGAATTCTTCAATCGAAATAAAAAACAAGACAGTTGCGTCGGTCGTCTCACGTCGTCTTTTGTTTTATAGATCATTTCTCGCACAATATCAGAGATTTTTTTACAATAGTCATTTAAATATGTACACTAGAATAACATTACAATCTAGCCATAGATTTAAGTAATGGGTAATTTTCTTTTAAATTAATTTTATAAAAACATATCTAAGAACGTGTCCATCGGCGCTTTTCTTATTGTCTCTATTTAAGGGGAAGACACATTGAATCATGTGTTCTCTAAAATTAGATTGATTATATATTAATACTAACTACGAAAACGCCAGTAATTTTTTTTTCACTTCCGGCCATCTCTTGCTGCTGTTTCACATTTTACGTTAAAGAGGCAAACCTAAAAGGTTTGGTTATATCTAGGCCTAGATCCGCATGCGATCCCCGTGGGTACTCGAATTATATTACATTCATACTTATTTGTGTAACTACACAAAAAACTAGAAAACTTTCTAACCTCAACCTCACCCTCCTCAACAGCCTGTATCGGTCCACAGCTGGACGCAGGCCTCCCCCTGATAAGTGCCTTATTGGCTTCTATCACATGGATTTGTGCTCTATGCATAATGCCCATAATCCCCACGCTGGGCATGCGTGTTGGGAATCGCAGTATGGTAGTAGAATTGTTCTGCAGGAGGCGCTGCTGCCCGCCCGCTGTGGATATCCCTTAGTCGCTTCTTACGACACCCGAGGGAAGAGTTGGGGTGGTGCAAATTCTAAGCCAGCACCACACAGCTAGTAGAGTTTTCTTACAATAAACAATAATTTGAAGTTTTACGTTAACGCCTTTACAAAAACATGTTTTATCCCGCTCTTATTATACATTTATAGAACGCGAAGTTCTATTCCTATCCTTTTCACCAATTAGCTGCAAAGTGCCCTCTTAAGAGCTCTCGCGAGTGTTCAGAGAAATCCTTACCAGATGGGTAAGAACCACGCTGGTGGTATCCAAGGGGGACAACTGTGGAAGGACGTTTGTAACTCTTGGAACGGTGCCGACGACGGTCACTATAATTTCTCGGGTGTGCGTGTTGTAGTTTATCTGGGAATAAGGAAAACATAGAGTCCATAAGTAAAGGTGATTATCCCGTTCGTCCTACCAGCTTTGTCCCGTAAGGACAAGTGGGAAATTATTAGGCTGAATAAAAATTACATCCCAGTTTGTCCCATCAACATTAAACAAGATCCGTCAAGTGCGAGTGTAACTCGCGCGCCGAGGGTTTTGAACGTTTGTCAACAAATATGTACCAAAATTACCGGTTAGAGACTTCGCAGTTTAACGAATACCTAAGAATAGTAAGGTACCAACTTACATTTCAGATGGATCTCTATGCATGCTTCGGTTAAGGTGGGTAATAGTAAATTTTTCGACTTTTTTCGAAATATTTCAAAAAGTATGAAAGTTACAGAAATTTTAAAAACTGTTTTGAAATGTCCAAACCGATACCTTTCATTTGATATCCCACTTGGTGGGGTAGCCCCCCTTTTGAAAATTATTCCTTTTTGACCATTTTTCAAAAAGTGTTCTTTTTACAGACTTCTCTATATTTTTCCTGTAAAATATAGATCCATATCTACACACGCTTCATACATTTTAAATGGATCGCTCTGCAAACTTCGGAGATAGGGGGGGGGGAATGGGTATTTTTTCGACTTTTTTCAAAATATTTCAAAAAGTATGAAACTTACAGAAATTTGAAAAACTGTTTTGAAACTTACAAACCAATACCTTTCATTTGATACCCCACTCGGTGAGGTAGCTTCCCCTTTTGAAAATTATTCCCCCCCTTTTTGACCATTTTTCAAAATGTGTTCTTTTTTCAAACTTCTCTACATTTTTCCTGTAAAATATAGATCAATGTCTATAAACGCTCCATACATTTTACATGGATCACTCTGCAATCTTCGGAGATAGGGGGGGGGGAATGGGTATTTTTTCGACTTTTTTCGAAATATTTTCAAAAGTATGAAACCTACAAAAACTTCAAAAAATATTTTGAAATGTACAAAATGATACCTTTCATTTGATACCCCATATGACTCTGTAGGTATCTTTTAAAATTTCGGCATCACAATTTGTATGGAAAATATTCATTTTCATTTTTCATTTATTTTCATTTATTTTTCTCTAAATCTGTACAGGCGCACGAAATGTATTATTATTTGAAATTTCAAGTTGATAGCTGCAGTAGTTTTTGAGTTATTAAGGAGGGAAAAAAGGACAGACAAAGCGAGACCATAAGGGTTTTGAAACCGATCTTCGATCATCAAAACCCTAAAAACAAGATATCGTTGCATAACATTTTTCTTAAATTTTAATTTGTTTAAAATTTTAAATTTGCATTGCAAGACCACGATAAATATTGAAGTCCAACGTCAAAAGGCAGCTTCAAGAAATCTGTCTCTAATGAATGACATAATGTTGGATGGCAATGCAAAACACTTTCACTGAATCAGTATAACACAGCATTTCATTAAGGCGTTGCCACCCCACACACTAGCACCACCACCTATTTTATATAATTATAACGTTTAAGAAAGGAATTTCCAAAAATTACATTAGTCAGTTATGGTATTCATCAAAGTACCCAAGTTGCAATGACAGATTTATTTATCAGAAATCATAGAAAATTACAGTTACAGAATAAATCAATTAAAACTAATATATCCACTTATATCTATTTCTTAAAAATCTAAACCATCACCAGAAGGCAGAGTGCCCAGAATGCTGGCAGCATTGCCACGTTGAATGGTAATGCTAATTCGTTGACCGAAATAGAAGCCAGCTTTCCGATCACCTGTGGACTCTATAAGAAGTTTGGTAAGATCTTAATAAATTGCGTGTGCCCCAGGACCAAGGTTTCAACCCCAAACAGCTCAAATAGGTAACCTCGGTCAAGGTTAACGTATTTTCGCCGTTTAAGGGATTCCGCTGATGTTAGTCAGTTGGTGATACCTTTTTTTTTTTTATTCGGCGAGGAAATTCGTTTACGAATAAACTGGTCTGGGGGGGACCAGAATTATGTGGCGACTCGACGTTCTGAAAAGAACATAATACCCACTAAAACCTCTCCGGTGTCCCTCTCTCGCCATTTTTGCCGAACCACGGGAACATTTAAAACCTCCGCGGCCCGACTGGCGTCCCCTCTTCCTCCTATACATAGCCGGCGAGCCCACCGATCCACACACTCGCCGACCCCATTCTTCCGTCACCTTTCCTCCCCCCGATTAGGACACAGACAGGACAGACGCTGGAACCGCGAATGTCAACCTCTGTGCCCAGATGGGCATTATCGCCCCATACTACAACCAGGTGTGGGTCTCGCATTTACACACTCATACACTCACACTCTCACTCAAACCATTTATTCTTGTCACGCGGGCACAGTGCCGCGCACACTCAACTACAGCAAGCGCGCACATCACTGCCCCGCGTGTCCCACACCTGTGCACGAGTGTCGCAGGTTGTATCCCGCGAGTCTCATGCCATCCGTCACCGTTCATACTCACAAAACCTTATGGCTACATGGCCCACTCATACGTCGTCACATCTATCCCTCCTCATGGCGCCGCCGTGCCGGGACACTGATACGGCGACAACCCCTCTCCTCTTCGAGCGACAGAGGCCTTTCCCCAGGCCTAGCGCCCGAAGATCTCTCCAAGTTCGGGTGCTACTAATTAGCACCCAAATCCAACAGGCTCCCGAGATGGCCTCGGGAGTCAAAATAAACAAATAAAACTCTGTGCTTGCACACGCGCAGATGCGTGGCCGAGTACGCCTCCAGCCCGCAAGGCGTGTCGCCTCAATGTGGGCAATATTTAACGAGGCGCGCCTCCGGGCTACCGCCACGCATACGCTTGTGCCAGCCCACACAGTCGCAGCCACTTGCCTGCAACAAATACACATATTAAAATGAAAATAAAAATTCCCTCCCTTCCCACAAAGCTCCCCTCTCTCGAAGACCAATCTCAGGGCGGCAGGCGGCGGCTGTCCGCCGCCCGGCGCCCAGCAACCGCCGTCCGTCGCCTGTTCGCACGCCTCCCGAGGCGCGCCTCCGGGTCACGCTCACGCATACGCTCTGCCTCTTCTTTGGCGGTCATCACAGCCTCCGAGAATGCAGAGATGGCGTCCCATGCCCTCTCGCTATCAACCATGGAATGCACAATGGAGTTGGTGATACCTACATTATTATAAGCTTTTTTTAATGCCTCTGTAATAATTTTGTATAGTTTAGAAAGAGAATTGAAAATAGAGTTTGGTGGCCACAAAGGGCAACTTCGTTTCTCTGCCTAAACTATACAAAATAAAACTATTACAGAGGCATTAAAAAAAGCTTATAAAGGTCACAAACTGGCTAACGTAATAGGTGGCGGCGCTAGTGTGTGGGGTGGAAGCGCCTTAAACTATGGGCTCTACCAAAAGTTACACAAGAAAAAAACATATTTTATTTTAACCAACTTCGAAAAAAGGAGGATTTTCTATGTTCGGCTGAACGTATATTTTTTTACTAAAGATTACACAAACAGGTCCTCATCATCATCGCCCTATATTAGTCCACTGCTGGACTGCTGGCCTCTCCTATTGAGCAAATTCAAATTCATTTATTCATTTGTGATACACCGGTATTACAGGGATGTTCAGACATATAATTAAGAGCACTGTGATCTGCCATCTAGCGTACAAATTTGACATAATTCATCAATACCGAAAAATAATATTTATAACAGTGAAGCTTACAAGGAATTTTGAAGAATTAAAAAAAAATGCGTTTACTAAATTGCAACGAGTATCAACCACTCTGAACTCTACATTCACTTAATACTAAACTGCGTCAAAAAATTCATGCAAATTGAAAAATGTCTTAATCATTAAATAATTAAAAGTTAGCTCAATTGTTTCAATTGTAAATACCAATTATATTATAATTATCTTTGTGAATAAAGGCTAAAAAAAAGGTTACATTTAATTATTATGATGTCATTACATTACACTTCCTAATGTCAGTGAGCGCCATAGCACCCTATCTTCAGCTCGCCGCATCCAGCATCTGCCTGCAGTCTTTTCGGTAGTCATCCCACCTGCCGGAAGGGCAGTGAAATGACGTCATGCGACGAAACAGGTCTTATTCTTTTTTATTTTTACCACGTGAGCTTATGAAAGAGGTTAAACTTGGTTAAAAACTCACGCTAAAAGCAAAACTGATCAGTGGATGCTTGAAGGTCGCAGTGTATCTATGGTGGCTGCCATCCTGCATGGCTGCTTCCACGTCGTATCCTATGGTCAGGTCTGTCATCCTCAGGGTCCCTCGTAAGGAGACCTGGCCGGTGGAATCTGTGTTGTTCCATGACCATATCTAGAATGTGATAGAAAATAACAATACAGAACTCCTACGACAAAATCATTTATTAGCCGACTGTACTTATAGCTAGAAATAACAAGAACAAAATTACAAATTTAAAAAACCCTTCGACAGATTTTCGTAAAACATGGCTAAGAACACTCGAGATAAAATTATCTATGACACAAAAAAAACTGAACTGTTTGGGAGCTCTGATACCACAGACAGAAACACAGATACACAGACAGACACGTTAAACTTACAACACCCCTCTCTTTTTGCGTCGGGGGTTAAAAACTACTGATGGTCCCGCACATTCCTATTCATGCATGTTTCTATTTTCAAATTATAATATTTAAGTGCGTTTAACTGTTCATTTTCCAACTAATTGAAAAAATTAAATTATTTTCGTCTTTCTTTCATTCTGTCTGTAACTTTTTCATGCATGGGCTGAACAGATCTTATTAAAAGGCAAGGTGACGATGGTATATCTGCAGGATATATGCTACACTAGCTTCTGCCCGCGGCTTCGCACGTAACAGATTAATATGGAAAGTTGTGTTAAATAAATGTAAAACGTATGTCTAAAATAGTTTTAGCAATTTAGATTATCTATTTCATTGTTATTTTTACGTGATAAAATCATTATATAATTTTGATGAGCATCGATAATTCTTTAGGGTTAATAACTTATTTTTGTGACATATAAATATGTAGAATATTATTTATAAAATTTTTGGTATCATTATTGTGTTCTGAAAATATTGTTTAGTAATAATAAAATTATAAATTGTTGTAACGACTCTTCGCGCCAAAGCGGTTTGAGCTAACGCCCACCGCAGGGTTTCTTACGATTTCTTAGTCTTTAAATACGATCCAAAAGCAAGGCAGTGCCCACTTTTGGACCGGCAGCCTAACCAGACAGAACTAAAAGATAAGTATTTCTTGTGACTAGCAATTTATGTAATATAACCTTAAAATGTTCTTGAGTTTCTTTCTTTTCATAATTTTGTCCTAGCCAGATTGTTTTATTGAATATAAGAGTATTCATGTTCCAAGTTGTGCTTCTTTTATTTAATACCCACAATAGCAACCCCATTAGGATTTCTAGTAACATTTGTAGTAACTTTGTTGAAAAGAGATATCAAGGTAGGTAGTTAAAATTAGATTCATCCTGGATTTTATTCATGTTTCTAACTAGTAGAGTCTTCCAAATCTATCATCAGAAGTGGGATAATGTACATTATGTGCCTTACTAATATAATTTATTTTTTCAGATGGATGTGTCTATATTGCAAGACCTCCTTCGAGCCATCAAAGATGCTGTTTCCGGCGGCGGCCGAAAAGATGATGACGTTGCCCTGCCGATTTTCGACCCGACCACGTGTGACCTGGGTGCCGAGGCATGGTGCAACAACATCGAGGCTCTCGCGAAAGAATTTGGCTGGAGCAGCATCGCAACCGCCGCTAAGGCAGGTAAGGCTCTCAAAGGGTCCGCTCAGCTGTGGTTTGACACATGGGACCCTGCAGAGGGCCGTTCATGGCAAACTTTGCGCACCGAGTTGTCCGCTTTGTACCCCGAGAAAAAGAATCTTGCAGAGAAACTACAAAAAGCAGTTTTGTACACCTCCGATTCCGCAGATTCATATTGCGAATATGCTAGGGAAAAGATTAGGTTATTACGTAATACGAAAATAGCATTTAGCGAGTCGCAATTAGTCGAATTAGAATGTGGCAGTATAACTGATATAAATGTAAAAATGGCATCATTTAACAACAGTGTAAAAACTACTTCTGAATTGATTGCCCTTTTCACGTCGTACGTAAAAACTAAAAAACGTCCTTTGGAGCAAAGCGGTAGGGATTCTAGGGACTCTTCAGGACCCAAACGTGCTAAAAATGATACACGCCCAAATGATGTTAAGTGTTTTAACTGTGGCAAATTAGGTCATACTCGGCTACAGTGCCGTTTTAATAATGCTGAGGGTAGTGCTCAAGCGAACAACTCACTATCGCGAGAGCAGAAACCCGTCGAGCTTAAAAGATACTGCACTTACTGCAAAAAAGCCGGACACACGGATTCCATTTGTAGATACAAACCTCAAAGTGCTAATAAAACTGGCACAACCGAAAAAGAGATTAATTTTTTAGAAAAACCGACCTCGAACTAACTAAAGTTTGCATTAACGACGTTTACATAGACTGTCTTATTGACACTGGTGCCAATTGTAGCATAATTAAGGAGTCTATAGCAAAACGTCTTAGTTGCGACATTACACCGCATTCTTTTCGCGTGACTGGGATAGGAGAGGGTAGTTTGCAGGGTTTTGCTAAAATTAAAGTACCAGTTCGATTTCAAGGTTTATGTATTCATTTATGTATTTTTGTTGTTAGGGATACTGATTGCAATTATGATCTGATTATAGGCAGAGACTGTGTTCGCTACCCTGATATAGAAATAGTAACAGATTGTCAAGGTTCACGTCTTGTACGAAAATATTCGCCTAAATCGAGCCTGGAAATAAATTCTTTGGGCATTGAGGGTGTTTCCGATCCGTTTTCTGAACTTTCAACAGCTATAGCTCATTTAGATACAGATCTGCAAGGTAAAATTGAAGCCATTTTTCAAAAATATAATTCTGTTTTAAAACCTGTTGGTAATGTACGAACCGGTGAGTTAACCATTAAATTAAAAAAAGAAGGGGTAGTTTATTATAGACCTTACCGACTAGCCCCAATAGAAAGAGAAAAAGTTAAATTAATAATACAAGACTTGTTAGACAAGAAAATCATTGAGGAAAGTCGTTCACCTTTTGCTAGCCCCGTGATTTTAGTAAAAAAAAGTGACGGCACTGATAGAATGTGCATTGATTACAGGGCCTTAAATAAGCTAGTAGAAAAAGATAGATACCCTCTCCCTCTTATAGAGGATCAAATTGATAAGCTAGGAAATTCTAGGTATTATATTTCAATAGATATGAAAAATGGCTTCCATCAAATCCCTGTTTCAAAAGATTCGAGAAAATATTTAGCTTTTGTTACCCCCGATTCTCAGTACCAGTGGATTAAAATGCCTTTTGGAATTTGCACAGGACCTTCAGTGTTTCAGAGAGCTATTTCCCGGGCTGTTGAACATCTAAAATTTTTACTTGTTTATATGGACGACATTTTAATTCCATTCAATACAATAGAACAAGGTCTTGACTATTTAGAACAAACAATCTCGACACTTTCCTTAACTGGGTTTACAATTAACCTAAAAAAATGTAAATTCTTTGTAGATAATATTGAGTACCTAGGTAGACACATATCTTGTGAGGGTGTGCGACCAAGTGATTCGAAGATCGTAGCACTAGCCAATTCTCCTATACCCAACAATGCTAAGCAAGTTCGACAATTTATGGGTCTATCTAGTTATTTTCGCAAGTTTGTGCCCGATTTTGCCTCAAAAACTGCTTGTATTAGTAGGTTAACCAAAATAAATCAAAAATGGCAGTGGGGCCCCGAACAAAATGCGGCCCGAAAATATGTAATAGATCATTTAATTTCGAAACCATTACTAACCATTTTTGACCCTGAACTTCCAACTGAGCTACACACCGATGCTAGCTCTATCGGCTACGGAGATATATTATTACAAAGGGTTAGTGGAGTCAATAAAGTTGTGGCTTATTTTAGCAAACGAACAAGTCCAGCAGAGTCTAGGTATAGTTCTTATGATCTTGAAACTTTAGCTATATATAATGCTCTAAAACACTTTAGTGCTGAGCCAAGGATGTTTGTTCCAAAAGGATATCGGTTGAGCTTATTAAAATTATTCCACGATGAAAACTGTCACGTTGGTTTTGATAAAGTTTTTCTCAAAATTCAAAAGTACTTTTGGTTTCCTTCAATGGCTGCTTTTGTAAAAAAATATATTTATCATTGTCTAATTTGTACAAGGAAAGGCCACTCTGGTCCCAAACAAGGCTATCTACACCCAATATACAAAACAGCTGTACCATTTCATACCATACATTTGGATTGTACTGGACCTTTTTCACTAAGCAATGAAGGTTATAGACATATCCTATTACTAGTTGATGGCTTCACCAAGTTCTGTTTATTAAAGCCACTTAAAACTTTAAATTCTCAAGAATTAATTCCTATCATACGAGAAACTGTTACATTATTTGGTACACCATCATTAGTTGTCACAGATCGTGGAACCAATTTTAGCTCTAACCAAATCCAGACCCTGTTTAGAGAATTAAATATTGAACACCACATGATAGCAACTGGTACACCCAGAAGCAATGGGCAAGTTGAACGTTATGTAGCCACAGTTATTAATATTTTATGTACTATGGTTAACGATTCGTCAGATTGGCCAAACGAACTCTGGAAGGTACAACAGTCTATCAATACGAATATCCAAAATCTACAAGGTTCTCACCTTTACGCTTGCTGATTGGCGTAGAAGGTAATATACCTGTTGTGCAAGCCCGTCTTAATGAAGTTCTTGACAATAATAGCTTGGAATCAGATATAGATGTACGCTCTGATCGAGAACTTGCTAGGCAACGGCTACAAGTAATATCAAACTAAAATTAAAGAACGATTTGATTCAGTTAGACGAAATAATAAGAATTATAATTTAGGTGACTTAGTGTATGTTAGTCAGGACCATAGGCGTAATGACAAATTAGCACCAAAATTCAAGGGCCCTTATGAGATTCTTTCTATTAATCCCAATGATCGTTATGCTCTAAAAGGCTTGGGTAATTTAAGAAATATAGTTATAGCAAAAGAGAAATTACGATTTTGGCCGGGAGAATGGGCGGAAGAGAACGCTGTTGTTGAAAATGCCATGATTTTGTGATTATTGCAACTTGTTTATTGTCACATTTAATTAGATGAATAAGAACCTATTGACTGTAATCTGTACTTAAACTCAGGTAAATAAGTATGTAAGTAAAATTATGAATTATACTTTCCTACAATTGTTAAATGTAAAAATGATGCTGAAATCTCAACGGGCATATGATCCGGGCCAAGGTTTGGCAAAAAATAATAATAATAACAATAATGTATCTAAGTACATTAATTTATACTTGTATATCGCTGTGTGGCCTCTTGCTGGATGCTAATCATCCCATCGACAGCGGATGGATGTGAGAAGCATAATCGGTAGTTGGCTAACGCTGTGGGCTTCGAGGCTCGGCTGATTATCCCATTGGCAGCGGATGGATGTGATCAGCATGGAAAAGTAGTCGCCCTAGCTGCTCTAGCCTCCAATTCCGGGTACTGACGCTCCATTGGCAGCAGGTGGAGGTTACGGCAGTACATACAGAGCAATTGGCCAGTAAATTAAAATAAACTAAAACAATATGAGATAATCAGACATCATTTAATGAGAAACATTAAAACCTACTAGTGTACATACATACTTATTATACCTTACCTTCTTAAGACATAGTTATAGTACCTTAGTACTTAGTAAAGTTGACATCTAGCTTGTTTATGCTATTTAATATAGCAAAATAATAATGTACCCTTGTTACTTGATTAAATGTTCATCTATCTTGTTTATATATTATCATATAAAAATATATTTGTTAAAATTAATAGTAATTTTTCTGTTAATTTAAATAAGAACTTGTAAAATATCTCCTAGTACTTTATGTACCAATTATTGTAGAAGTTATATTGTACTAGTTATGTAAGTTGAAATGTAAAATAGAGTACCTAAACTAGGTAGAGCTACTTCGGGACGAAGTATAGGTCAAGATTGGCCGTAACAGATTAATATGGAAAGTTGTGTTAAATAAATGTAAAACGTATGTCTAAAATAGTTTTAGCAATTTAGATTATCTATTTCATTGTTATTTTTACGTGATAAAATCATTATATAATTTTGATGAGCATCGATAATTCTTTAGGGTTAATAACTTATTTTTGTGACATATAAATATGTAGAATATTATTTATAAAATTTTTGGTATCATTATTGTGTTCTGAAAATATTGTTTAGTAATAATAAAATTATAAATTGTTGTAACGACTCTTCGCGCCAAAGCGGTTTGAGCTAACGCCCACCGCAGGGTTTCTTACGATTTCTTAGTCTTTAAATACGATCCAAAAGCAAGGCAGTGCCCACTTTTGGACCGGCAGCCTAACCAGACAGAACTAAAAGATAAGTATTTCTTGTGACTAGCAATTTATGTAATATAACCTTAAAATGTTCTTGAGTTTCTTTCTTTTCATAATTTTGTCCTAGCCAGATTGTTTTATTGAATATAAGAGTATTCATGTTCCAAGTTGTGCTTCTTTTATTTAATACCCACAATAGCAACCCCATTAGGATTTCTAGTAACATTTGTAGTAACTTTGTTGAAAAGAGATATCAAGGTAGGTAGTTAAAATTAGATTCATCCTGGATTTTATTCATGTTTCTAACTAGTAGAGTCTTCCAAATCTATCACACGCATATTTTCGGTAAAATAAGTAGCCTATTACCTAGTCAGGGTTTGCTCTAAACGTATGCCAAATTTCATCTTGATCTGTTCAGTAGGTACAAAAATTCAGATTTAAAAAACTTTCGGCTTTATAATATTAGTAGGATAGGATTTTATCAAGGAAAAGGTATTATTGCTGCATACGAAAAATAAAATGAAAGCTGGTAGTCGCACGCTGCAAGACTACGGTACGAACTGAAAAGTACTACTCAGTGCAAACGCTGCTGGCTTATGCCAATTAAGTTATCTCTTTGCCATAGATATGTGCGTCTACGGGCCATGGCGGTCGTAGCATAAAATCGACTCTCTAACGCAAGAGGTTGACATAAGAGCCGACTCAAGCCTTGGTTTCTTGATCACTACGCAGTACGCTGCGGTATGCGGTATGCGGTGCCGGACACATAATCGTATGAAAAATGTCTAGAGTGGTCTTTTGTTCGGTCGAAGCCTGCGTCAGCGGCAAGGGGCAGTACGCATCGTACTGCGTAGTGATGAAGAGACGAAGGCTTAAGGAAACGTAACTGAGGAAGGGCCAGCTACCTACTGTGTATTACAAGGTTGCCTGTGAGAAATCGTTCTCAGCGATAAGGCCGCCTTTTGTACTGTGTTTATTTTTCATTTAGATGTAAGATTTTTATTAATGTTATTTACAAGTACAATAAAGTGTTCATTGATTCATTACTCCTTCACTGGGACTACCAATCCGCCTGCCAAGCATGGTGATTTAATGACGAAACCCGCTCGTTTGGGAAGGCATGCTCAGCAGTGGTCGTATGTAGGGAATGCAATCTCGCGAGTTTGGGGTCAGCCTAGATCTCGCGAGTTTATGAATAACAATACCGCGAGATCTCGCTAATTTCGAGATCTCGCGAGATTGTCAGTTTTGATCTGACTCAGTATTGATCTCGCGAGAACGAGATTGCATTCCCTTCATATGTGTGCTGATGAGGTAGGTAACCTCAACCTCAACAGCCTGTATTGGTCCACTACTGGACGCAGGCTTCCCCCTGATAAGCGTCTTATTGCCTTTTATCACATTGGAGGTTATGTCTATAATCCTCACGCTGGGCATGCGGGTTGGGCAGTTCGGTGGTAGAATTGTTCTGCGGGGGCACTGCTGCCCGCCCCCGGTGGATATCCCTTAGTCGCTTCTTACGACGCCCGCGGGAAGAGTTGGGGTGGTGCAAATTCTAAGCCGGCACCACACAGCGCAGAGGTAGGTAAGCGTGCGTTTAATAGAAACTCTGGAGATGAAAAGATACCTGCTGGACTGTAGACTGCTGGACGTCTACATGCTGGATGGAGACAACAAAGCCATTGGTGTAGGACACTGTTCCAATGTACGGATGATTTATCACGGTCTCACTGGAAGCAATACAATAACTTTCATCATCAAGCCAAAAGTATAGGCCTACCCTACCCTAAAGATCGCCAGAAATGTAAATTAATAATTTTTTTTTTTTTTTTTTTTTATTTTAGTAACTTCTTCGCGCGTGGTCCGTATCCGCGAAGAAGTTACTAAAATAAAAAAAAAAATTATATTTTCAAAATTATTAATTTACATTTTCATTTCTTTCATGTTTTTAAAAAAAAAAACTGAGCGTCTGGTCGAAGCAACGCGTGACCCGAGAGCTGGTCAGTATCTGGCACCGCGCATCAGCATTGCCATACAGCGGGGCAATGCAGCCAACGTCTTGGGGACGCTTCCGACTGGTATTGATATGGATCAGTTGAACTACCTGTAGATTGTTTGCAACAGTCTGCAGTTAGCTCAATTGTTTCAATTGTAAATACTAGTTCTAACTTATTTCTATTATTTTATTGTAATTTTCTTTGTGAATAAAGGCCTCTGCCCTATTAGGTAATAAAAAAATTACATCTACGTCTACAACTTATTTAATTTGAATTTTGTGACGTGTCCAATAAAACACTTTGGTATTTGATAGGCTGCACCCATTTAATCAATCAGTTAAGAAATCAATGGATGTTTTTCATTAAAAACCATATATGTTCGCGTTTAGTATTATTTTGTACCTGAATAGCTACCCACTCTACCCTTACTACCTAGACCCACCACCACCACCTAGACTTTTTGTACAAGACGACATGACAGGCCATTTTACTATAAAATTCAGTGCGCGCAGGGACGCGGTACAGGCGCGACGCGAACCGCACTCACCCTGATAAAGTCCCTCGTTAATGGAGGAAACTTTGGTGTTCTTCCAACACAAACTAGGTTCGTAGTTAACCCGCTTACATTCATAATGAATGACACGCCATGTTGGAGTACGCATTTATTATTTCAGTCCACATCTCAATATCACAGCAAGTCAGTCTTTCAGTAAAAATTACAATTAATAAGTTGCCTTATAACAGTTCAATCTCTAAGACCTTAACTGAGCTTCTAAGAAATACGAACTTAACTAATTGAAAGCCTAAATAAATCTTAGAAGTTTTGCTAAGTGTGGGTAAACACAACAAAACCTTACTTGAAAGCCTTCGAGAAGTTAGGAAGCTTGAGATTACACCACTCTCTCCCTTCCACTTCCGTTGTAGTGCCCTGGATCACTTTGAGGATGTATTCAACGTGGCCGATTATGCGGACATGGTTCACTGAAACAACATTATTTATCATTGACTGAGAGAACGAAGTGAGCAAAAGTCGCTGCTTCAAGTCTAGCAAAATTTGCCTTTCTGTCAAAAAGAAAGAGGCACCGATAATTACATATAATATAATACATACATACTAATACAAGTTTAGCACCACTATTAGGTAAGCTGGTACTTATACTTTTGCATTTGGCATTCACACTGGCATGGCGATTTGCAATCGAGTCACCGCCGAAAAACATGGTAGGTGCCTAAATATTCCGTTTTAAATAACTTTAGTAATATAAATAGGTAATTTAATTGTTGAAAAAAAGAGAGAAGTGTTCGCGAGGTCTACTGGTCGTAGAACTACTAGTATAGTAAAGTTTTTGATTTTATAGTGCGTAAGCCTCACACTCTGGCAAATTTCTAAGAAATTAAATAACATCGCAAAAATTAACGACTTCGGCGGGACTTGAACCCGCATCCTTCCGTAAGTACCGGAATGTGCTAACCAACTACACTACGAGGTCAAGTGACGCTGGAGTCGAAAATCTTTGCGACTTTCTACGGACTGAAGCGCCGTTAGCTCCACCTACAGTGATCATTCAAAGACTAAAGTTACATTTAGTTCGTTTGACGAGAGGTGTCGCAAAGATCAAGAACGTCGGGAAAAATAGGTAAATAAACGCGATAAATACCCGTGAATAATTATAATAATGAGAGGTGTCGCGTTGCTCAAATTCTAAAGTTTTTGATTTTATGGTGCGTAAGCCACACACTATGACAAATTTCTAAGAAATTAAATAACATCGCAAAAATTTACGACTTCGGCGGGACTTGAACCCGCATCCTTCCGTAAGTACCGGAATGTGCTAACCAACTACACCACGAGGTCAAGTGACGCTGGAGTCGAAGACCTCCGTGGCGCAGCGGGCGAAGGTCCGCCTGCGACGCAGGAGGTTGCGGGTTCGATTCCCGCCTCGGAACAAATTTGTATAAATAATTGAAAGCAGCTTTCTAATTTTCAATATCGGTCCAAAACTAACGGAAAAATTGGTGAACATACACAAGTAATCGGATGGATGCAAAGATTTAAATGACACCAAAAACTCAGGCATTGTCTATGAATACGTGCGGTAACAAAATGCTGACGCACGCGCAGTATGAGTACCTAGTCAAAATTAGTGTTTTCGTCAATAAACCTAAATACTATTATTATGATTTATTGTGAAATCATATTGCACGAACATTTGTGAAAATCACATCAAAAAAATCAACAATACCTGATTCTAAATGAGCGAGCTTCTCATTTCACTTTTCAACAACACGGCGCGGTTTAACTACGGCAACGGCCTATCTAATGATTTAAATCTTTGGATGGATGTCGTTAGATCAAACATTCAAACATAGAACCTCATTTTTGAAGTTGTTTAATAAAACAGGCTTACCTACTTGAGACCTAGCCGCACTAAGAAATAACGCTATCACGAAAATTTGCTTCATTGTATAGCTACGATGGGTACTTCTAAAGCAAAATTTACAAATAACAAACAAAACAACAAGAAAAGTAATTCGGAAAGTACCTACTCATTGATAAGATAAATGTAATTTGCTATCATAATGTTGATTATAATTACAGATTATCGAAATAGGGTTAAATTATAGAGTCCGCTGCGTACCGAACAAAAAATTTCGCACAAGAACTGGGCCTTAACTTAAATACAGGGCCCGCACGACATTGCCCATCTGGGCACAGAGGTCGATATTTGTGGTTCCAACTGTGTCTGTAATGTCTGTGTCCTGATAGGGGGGGGGGGACGTGATGGAAGAATGGATTCGGCGAGTGTGTGGAGTGGTGGGCTAGCCGGCCATATATTGGAGGAAGAGGGGACGCGAGTCGGGTAGGTTTTAAGTGTACCCGTGGTTCGGCGAAAATGGCGAGAGAGGGACACCGGAGAGGTATTTAGTGGGTATTACGTCCTTCTCAAGGCCATGAGTCCTACATTTCGTTCTTCTTTTCGTCGCATAAAAAAAGGGCCCGTATTCGTAATAAAGAAAATATTTTTTTCTGATTCGTTTTCTTGCAAACACTTTCGTAGACAAGTGACATAAGAATTGCTTTGGCTTTAAAACGAATCACAAACTTCAATTTTCGTTTTGCGAGTAGACCTCCAGGCAGCGTAGCATAGGACTTTTGACGAAGCCATGCGAATCAAAATCGGCGGCCGGTAACAAGTTGTCAAAACACTGATGTCAATTCATCGGTTATCTATAAATATCGCCCAAAAATAAACTAAACTAATTTAACCGCACTATAAATGTAGCCGTCCTTTTCTTAAAAATCGAAATAAATAGGGATGTTATCATTTTTAGTGCTTTGACAGCAATAGTTTAGTTTTGGAGACATCTGAATTGAATGCATTGATTGCCTACAGTTACCTAGTACAAAAATGTCGCAGCAAACCAACCCACCGGGCTGTGTCGCCGACTTAGAAGAGTCTCACCTTGAGTTTAATAAAAACCGTAACATTCTGCGTCTTCCAGTTTTATTTCAAGTTACTGCGTAGTCAGCAATGTATCTAATAATTTCTGAGTCTTCTTGTTGAATTTAATTTGTTGCTCATAAGCGAGCGCGCGTTGAATTCCTTTGTAGGCTACGCGGTTCCAGCGTAGCATCGTAGCAGTCTACGAAAAAAAATGCTTGTTTTCATGGAGGAGCAAGGGGTAAGAGAAAGCGACCTGTAGTTCCAGAAATTAGGACCAAGAGTCGTTAGCTTTGAGGCGTTATAGTTTTTAGTACCTAACTACCTACGGCCAATGTTTGTATTATTGCCATTGTATATAATTTCGTTTTGTTTCATTAAACTGGGTAAATAAGATACATAAAATGTAGATAGCTCCCTCTATGTGCCATAACGCATAAGACTTATATTAATGCTATGTATTGCGTAAACGAGTTATTTAAAAACAATTGATCGTTTTTTTTATTTAATGATTTTATCGGGTATTTATCGCGTACCTTTTGTTATTATTTCCCTTACGTTTCTACCACGATACAGCGATCATAGTCACGGGGCGTCAGTCGCCTCGTGACCACGATCGCTAGTTACGCGATAAATACCCGATAAAATCATTAACTATGTTAACAAAGCGCGAAACTTTTTTTTTAAATTAAACTGAGAGTTAAAATTGAAAATTATCTATCATACCGCACTCTAGGTTCGGTTCATAAATCAGAATCAAATTCTCTACAATATCTGTGAGATTAATTAAAATTAATTACTTACATTTAGACTGATATAGAGATTTACTATCTTATCAATTTTATCAATTCAATCGTATCGAACCAAGATAAATTCACCCTCTGAAGTAGACTGGTAGTTGCTATTATTCAAATACCAGTTTTTATTTATTTGTCCGTAAAGTAGAAACTGAAAAAAAATGTGGAAAATATTTATTGGATTGCTGTGCTTCGGATATGCCTTTGGACAGCTAAATTGGGGTGAGAATGACGCTGGTTTTCGCACACGTCTTGTCGCTGCAGAGTAGGGTAACTCGTGCGCATTCATTTGCCTCAGATCCGTCGGTGCGTCAGACTCTACCGAGGAAAAGAATATAATAATAAAACTTACGTACCGAGGGCAAAGAAGGCAAAGACATCTTAGTTTGGGAACCCCTGGGTGACCAACCGTAGTATATGAGAAGACCCCCTCCCCCTTTAGTTTTCCCGTAGTTATTCATAAATACTGGACGCTCAGTTCAACTCTTCTTTCAGTGACTCTAGCACGGGTGCCAGGCTATTCCGGCTACATGAGCCGGGTGGTGCAAGAAATGGTGTACGATATGGAGAAGATCGAATGGTGTACACTGAGACTAATTGAATATTCACAAACGCTAAAGTAAGTTACGTACTAGACAGCTAAGCGTTACAGAAGAAATTGCATGGAGGATGCAAACCCACAGAGATCTATGGTTTTTCATGTAAACTGTTGTAATTTGGATGCCTTCAATACTCAAACGCAACTCAGATTTGAGCACGTCTCAAGTGACCAATTTTTGACAGATTTTCATAGAAAACTGTCAAAAAATCGCTGCTTTAGACGTACTCAAATGTAAGTTGCGTTTGAATATTCGCGGGTAGATGTATATAATATATATAATATGCTATGTAATTTTGAAAAAGAGAACGAAATTAAAGATTGGGATTGGATTTGGTCTTTGTTAGGGTTGGAATTCTACGACCCTATCATACGGACCATCACTTTGTGGTTGATTTTGATGATCATATCACCATTCAAAATTGCTTAACAAAAAAAAGACGGGTTGCACTCCGGGAGTGCCGGCAGAAGTGAAAACTTGATTATTAACGTTGAGCATGTTTGATATTTTGGAATGGTTAGGGAATAATTTTGCACCAATTGCTTTATCAGTATAAAAGTACTATCATTTATGTGGTAGAATACAATATTCATTTATTGCGCTATCGTACACAAACATGACAATTTATATTACATTAAAAATTTAACACTTTAAAACTATTACAATTATTTTACAATATTATATAATATTACAATTATTTACAGCCGGTTGCGCGCAAACCATTACCCGCTACAAAAATCTGATTATTTTTAAAGTCCAAAAATAAATTCCGTTTCCCAGCAATTATTTTTGCGCAGTGTTACTTAGTTTCATGTACAGAATGCTTGGTTGACGGCTTCGTGAAGGGTCTGTTTACACTCGTTAAGCAGTACGATAGACTCGATCGAAACCTAACCTTAATTATAAAATTATATTAATGAAAAAATGAAAATTTTTGTCCTTGTCTTTCTTTTCGATTCGTTCGAGAAATTAATTATCTATAGATACATAAGTATAAGCGAGCCGGACGCTAGCAACTATTACGTAAGCTAGGGCCTATTGTTGTTGTCGGAAACTAGTACTATTATCTATTCTGTTTACCTAAAAATAATGTTCGATTTTGAACTCTATCTCAAAACAAAACTTCAAGAAATTTCCTAGCTATAATGAAGATCCTGCACAATTTTGAGCTTTATTCCTTCGGCATAATGTCGTCGTTGCTCCATCCGTCTTACGCTTTTTCGATCAGGTCACGTGTCCTGACGCGAGTTTAAGATTTTATACCCATTACAGAAAAAGTGCTCAACGCCGCTAAAGAAGTTTTCACTTCAAAAATAATTTGAAAAGGTCAATTTTGTTACAATTCTCTAATTGTAACAAAATTGACATTACCCTTTATCCCTCAATAGAAACAAAGTACAACTAGTAAATACAGTTTAAACAGTTGAGCTAACTGCCGACTGTTGCGATCATGTTTGCGACTGATCTATCAATTCCAAACGGATACGTCCCCAAAGACGCTGGCTGCATTGACAGACAAATTCGTTAATTAAAAAATTAAAATGTCATTGGAATATTTACCCTATACCTATCTGTATAATTTTCCGTAGAATGTTCATCTAACCCTTTGTTTCCGTGATTCCAGCGAGACCCTTTACCAAAAGCGCGTAGTTGGCAACGTGACCTACTCCAACGGGTTTGTGGTCTCCATCCAACAGTTAGACCTCACTGAATTCAGACAGAGTGTCTGGAACGTTGCCGGTAAGAGCTGCCCAGGGCCGTGATCACGGTGTGGTAAGGCACGGCATTACGGCTACAACGTTAGCAGTTGAAACGTTAGGGTGCGCGTTCACAGGCCGGCATCGGACAATCCACTGACAAATGCGTCCAGCGATCGGTAATCCGAACGATGTCATTCGCAATAAACGGAAAAATTGCCTTCAAGAATCCTCGCCGGCATTGCCGACAGTCCGCTCCGTGCGGTACGGATCTTCTATGTCAAACCATTGATGGGGCCAGTGCAGATTGTCCGATGCCGGCCTTTGAACGCGCACCCTAACGTTTCAACTGCTAACGTTTGAGCCGTAATGCCGTGCCTTACAACACCGTGATCGCAGCCCTGGACCAGATCCACATTGATCGCTCTTTTAACCCACATAAGACCAGCAGGGGTATTTTAATTCATTCGATTCATTTCCGAATCGAATATGACGAATTTATAAAACGCTATTCTGATTTCGCCTCAGGTTGATAATCGAAATAAGGAGCTCCTCCTCATTGACATGGCCATTAGTCAACAGATTCGTCTCGAATTTTCGATCATTGACCCGAGGCGAAATCAGAATAGCGTTTTATAGATCCGTCGGATTCGATTCGGAATCGAATCGAAATGAATTAAAATACAGGAGGCAGGAGCCGAGGCGCCGAGGCGGCGCGGCGGCGGCGCGTCGAAGCACAGTAGGCGCAAAAGCCGCAGCTATGTTTTAATGAAATGAAATGAAACTTATTCAACTTTTACAAACTGTACAAATAGTGAAATCTACTAGAAAATAAAGATACCTGAGTCGTCGTACCTGAATAGTTTTTATAGTAAAATACCTGAGTCGTGTTACGGGGGGCGAGGTGAAGGCGCGGCGGGGTAGCCATGACACGAGGGCTTACGCTATAATATCAAAAACCTTAAATTAATTCCAGTAAATGGCGAGCAAGTGCCCCACGCATCAGTCCAAGCCAGGCTGAACATGAGGGATACTAGGGTCGGCTTCGACGTGACTGTGGACCTGGAGAACCCTCAGCCACCGTTCTCTGCCCAGGAGAAGTATACTGGACACTTCACGCATTCGTTGGTGCAGTTGCAGCTTGACGTAAGTAATGGAATAGGTAAGAATGGGAATCCTTGCGAAAAAGGACTTAGAAACAGATAGATGGAAAATTCTTTTACACACTTTATCTCAATTTTCTATCCATCTACAGGTTGCCTGGAATCGCTTCAAAGCGACTAGATGGAAAATTCTTTTACACACTTTATCTCAATTTTCTATCCATCTACAGGTTGCCTGGAATCGCTTCAAAGCGATGTGGCCGCCCATTGCACCTTTCTATTTCATGATAATGTCTGTTTTTTTTATTTAATTTTGTGATGTACAGTAACAGTTAAGAAAACAAAATAAATAAAACGTCAAGTGCGAGTTGACTCGCGCACCGAGGGCTTCGTATAAAGACCGTTTCTTGCCAAATATCATGCATATACCTAATATAAAGTAATATCTTAGGTCAACGGGAAGTACCCTATACCTAGGTTGTGGTCCATGGAGTAAGTAAAAAATATTTTGTTTTGTGAATAAACTACAAATTTACTGTTTTCGGATTTTTACTTTACTTGTGCTAAAAGAGCTTGCTTATCGCCAAATTTTATGTTTCGGGTACCCCATCGGTTTTGTGTCCATGTGATTCCTTTGAAAATTTCAAAATATTCATTCATAAACGGCTGTAACTTCATTGCGTTGCTTTAGAAGTTCTATTTATATCACAGCTCCAAGAGGTTACGGACTTGAGTACCTGATGGTACTTTCAACTTCAACGTTTCAACTCGATAACTTCACGCGTTCCTGAGAAAGTTGGGTTGACAGACGGACAGACAGACGGTCAAGAAAATACTTATGAAGGTATATGGAACCAAATTATGGTTTCCCGAACCAGGTGTAGGTAGTTTTCTTGTAAATAAGCAAAAACTTGATTTTTGCGCTTACGCCGCGCCGTTCCAAAGACGTATGCTCTGTCTCGCTCCTGTGAACGAGAAATCCTATACTACCTATCTTTTTCACAAAATGGCGCGCACTGTAAGTGTAAATATTATGTCCCTAGATATTTACAAACTGTCTTCCTTTTTCTAGGTGACAATAAACCTGCTTACCAATCAGATAACATCATCTCCTAGCTGGACCAACGTCGCCGCCGGAAATGGAATACGAATGATCTACATGCCGGCTTCAAACTTGACCGAAGTTTTGTCTAGGCGGGTAAGAATACCTACCTATATACCTAGGTACTTATTTGATTCATTACATTACAGACAATTAGGTACCTAACGCTGTCATGGCTATCCACGGTCAACAGCAATGTTTCGAAAAAAAAATTGTGTTATTTGGTGGTCTCGGTGGAGAATCGATTGAATTTATTCGTTACAAACATACGAAAATACCTACATATCTTTCTTCTTTATAATTGACCGAGCGAACGAAGTGAGCGAAGCGTCTCTGCATCAAGTCTAGCAAAATTTGCGTTTCTGTCAGCAGGTATGTCCGTACCTACTCCTCTACAGGTCGTGTTTTACAATCGATCAGGACGAAACTTGGTGTACAGATTCTACGACTTTATAGATTTTTTTTTGTCGTCGGGGTTTTTTGATTAAGGGCGTACCTACTTCTTCCAAAAAGGTAAAAAGAGGGCTTTAGAATATCTCTTCTTTAAGACATTTGATTTCGATGATTATATTTTTTTAATAATTGAAAGGTAGTAATTTTAGGTTTTAGGTTTCCTATCTAAATATCCCGTTTTTAAATAACTTGTAAATTAAATAATTGATAAAAAAGTAAGAGCTGCGAGGTCAACTGTTCGTAGAACCACTAGTTTTTATTATTGTAGGTAGTGTAGATTATAGCACAAGATTGTAAATGTAACTGGAGCGAGTTTTTGCGTGTAGTTGTAATAACACAGGCTAGATGTTAAGCAAAGCGCTGGGAGAACGTGCCATATCTACAAATGTTACTTAAATCTATGCTATGCTAACTTAGCGTTGGATGTATTAAGGTAAGAGCCAACAAAAACAGCCGAAAAGAGGAAAAGCAGCAGTTTCCTTCAGTGTTTTTAACACCTCCACTGCGATCATCAATCCGACTGCCTGATTGATTACGGCAAACCTCTTGTTTGGAAGGCACGATAGAAAACGCGCGCCTGCCAAGCCGTCGCCGCACCGTGTTTTTTGTGGTGATTAAGAAAATCATTTTATCAAGTCAAACTCTAACTAAGTGTCTTTAGTTGAGTACCTACAAAAAAAAGTGTGATACCTACCAGTAGTTCGCTAGTCATAAAATTGAAATAACGTTAGAAAAAGGGGTACCTAGTACCTACCTAACTTTGGGATTTTTTTCTGTCGAGTGAGTTCATTATTAGCTCTTGTAACTGAATGCGATTTTGACTAGACTAGATCCTTAAGTAATATAGGTATATCTTTTTTTCAGAATTTTAAACACTATTTTCTAAGTGTCAGATGATTTTAAAAATCACAAAAATACGGCCTTTGCTGGCCTACCAAGCCTTATGTGTGCTGATCCGATCAAAGTGTTTTAAAGCCTCCACACACAGAAACCGTGAACGGGCCGGAGGCAAAGGCGTGCGAGTTGTATCATATGAATTTATAATAAAGACTACACACACACCGCAGGCGGTGGCTAAGCGGTGCACGGCCGTGGCGGGCCGGCTCAGCGACACAGTCGGCGTGCGCGACGCGGCGCGGAGCCGTGGCGGCGGCGGCGCGATGGCGTGGCGTCAGGCGTGTTAGCGTTGTATTTCAGCTAGTACCTATAAGGTAGAGAAGTACCTATTGTTCTGTGATAACTGTGATAAGGAGTGTCTTGAGGCGTGTTACTAGCGGAGTTACGAGTTGTATAATTATTTATGTACAAAATTTTTAGCTTGTCACCAGAATAAGGAGCTAAATAAAATCGATTATACCGAACGATTAAACGAAAAAGACATCTTTAGGTACAATAATGCAACGCCGCCGTGACCTACACACACAAGGCTCCAAAACGCCTCCGCGACGCCCGCGCCGCGCCACGGCTCTCGCACGCCTGCAATGCAATGTGAAGACATCCGCACCGCGAACGCCACGCCTGGCTCGGCTACCGTCCGCCACCGCTCCGCCTCCGGCTTCAGTGTGTGACGACTTTTAATGTTAATAGAATGTTATTATGTATTCTTACTTACCTACCTAGCTACTTTTATGAAATCAAAGGAAGCTCTACAAACTTTTATAGTTTTATTAAATAATTAGGTATTTTAAACCATCACTCAGTATTTAAAGAGGTTTTTCTAATTCTTAATGGTAGCGAATATCAAGTCTGGAGACTGAATCCCCCGAACACTCGTGTTTTCCCACCAAAACCGCTTCTGCTCAATACGACGTCGACAAACCACAGACAAGACCGCGCTGCTTACTGCATAATTCAAAGACAACGCGTCAAAGTCAAAATAGAAGAAAACACCAGAAGTCTTGAACTGTCTACAAGTCAAGAGAAAAGTACATAATACCTAAGTAGATTTAAATAATTAGTCTTTTATTACCTACTCTAATGGTTATTATTATTTTATCATAAACTAGCTGTACCCGCGACTTCGTTCGCGATTGCCTTACCGGCCGACTAATTAAGTTCACATTTAACCATAGTCTCTCATATTATGAAACGCCGCCGCGCAAAAAATCGTGTAGGTTCTACGGGGGATAGCATGTTGTCATCTTCAATCCCATAGATGAAAGAAATTATGATGAATGCAGATGGAGAGACGCGCGTCAAGTTTGAAACTATTAATTTATCTCGCACGCACTATCTGGAGTTTTATTAATCTAAGGATTCTACGTGATGATTCTGCGACGATTGCACTGTCATACTGAAGCAAAATTTTATTGTATTGCAGAATTGGGCTCCTGATCCATTTGACTGGACCACCGTAATTTTTTTTTCGTTAGTAGGTAGGTACAGTTGGCTGTGTACCACAGTAAAAAATATCTTTCTGTGGTCCAGTTAGTTTAATTGGACCACTTACTCCAACCAAACATCGGTAGTACAGATAACCGGACCAGCTAAACCACCATATGTCATGTAAGGTAGGAACCTAACTTATTTTTCCAAGACGCACCACCTTAGTAGGTAGGAACCTAACTAATGGGTGCGTCTTGGAAAAATTAGATAGGAACTTACCCACCCTTTATCTACAAATTTTTTTCTTCAATCTACAGATTATTTCATCAGTCTACTGATTTTCTACTCGACTTTCTACTGATTTAGTCAAATTCGATTTTGAAACACTGTTTCTAACAAAAAGAATGCATGATATTGGACGACGCGTAGACCCGTCGGGTTGCACGGTTTAAGAATTCTACTTTTTCCACTCTCCCAGGGGAACCTTACTGAATTCCAGGATAAAATGTATTTCCATATCCTTCCTTGTAGTATGAACTCAAAACATGCCAAGTTTCATACCAACTCATTACCTATGTAGTTTCGGCGTGATGCGCGGTGAAGGAATTTGACTATCATCCCCTCTGCCAGAGGAACCTTACTGAATTCCGGGATAAAATGTATCTTTCCTCATAGTACGAACTAAAATCATGCCGAGTTGCATTCGAATTCATTAAGTAGTTCCGTCGTGATGCGTGGTTAAAGAATTTTACTTTCATCCTCTTTCCCAGGGGAACCTTACTGAATTCCAGGATAAAATGTATCCCATGTCCTTCCTTGAACTCAAATCGTACCAATTCAGTCCAACTCATTCAGTAGTATCGGCGTGATGCGCGGTGAAGGAATTTTACTTGCATCCCATCTCCCAGGGGAACCTTACTAAATTCAGGGATAAAATGTATCTTTCCTCGTAGTATGAACTCAAATTATGCCGAGTTCCATTCGATTTATTCAGTTGTTCCGTCGTGATGCGCGGTTAAATAATTTTACTTTCATCCTCTCTCCCAGGGGAACATTACTGAATTCCGGGATGAAATGTATCCCATGTCCTTCCTTGTAGTATGAAATCAAATCGTGCTGGGTTTCATTCCCACTCATTCAGCACTTTCGGCGTCATGCGCGGTGAAGAAATTTTACTTTCATCCCCTCTCCCAGGGGAACCTGACTGAAATCCGGGATAAAAAGTATCCTATGTCCTTCCTCGTAGTATGACCTAAAATCGTGCCGAGTTTCATTTCGATACCTTCAGTAGTTTCGACGTGATGCGCGTTTAAGAAACAGACAGACAGACAGACAGACAGACAGACAGACAGACAGACATGAATGAAAAAAAATACAGTTTTGGCTTCAGTATCGTTAATAGAGTGCCCTCCAAAAAAAAATTTTTAAATATCTTCAATGTACAGAATTGGACCTGTTACAGTTTTATTATAAGTATAGATGTTAGATCAAAATGACCTGGATTTACAATTTTATTCAAAACAAACACCGAAATCATTAGGTACACTACATAATTATTAATTAGGAAGGTATTCCTACCGCGTTGGGAATCAAACCCGTGCGCAGCTTCGGTGTCACATAACATAATATTATGTACCTAGGCAGGTCACCACCCCATCCTCCTTCCTGTCGTGTGCTTTTTACCCATTGTAAGTATTTTTTTGTTGCAGTACCAACCGAGCCTCAATGCCGATTCAGTCGACATCTGGGGAAAAGAAGTCTTCGGCCCAAAACTTGTGGAAATCGCAACGAATCGCATTCCGTTTCCAGAGCTCTGTTTTTTGAACTGCCCCTCCTAAATAAATCAATACCTACCTATTATTATTCACAAAGTAAATATCAATCAAACAATAGACATATAATTAATTATAACTAGTAGGTATTTAGTAGGTAGTAGGTACCTACTAACATTTAAAAGAATTCATCTTACTGTAGGCTGACAAACAATCTACAGGTAGATCAATTGATCCATATTAATACCATTCGTCGCGTCCCCAAGACGCTGTCTGCATTGCCCCGCTTTATGGCAATGCTGATGCGCTGCGCCAGATACTCACCAGCTCTCGGGTCACGCGTCGCTTCGAGATAGTAGCGTTCACAGGCATTTCAGTATCGATGCTGAATCTCGACTACTTAAAGCGCGATAGCATCGCGAAAGTAGCGATACAGAATCCTGGTTACGTGGGCAAAGGTAGGTAGGTAGGTACACACACAGCCAGCGCAGCGACAGAATCGCGACTGTATCTATGCGAACGCACGTCAGCATCGCGACAGCTTCGCTACAAAAAGTTGCAGTGGCGCGTGGTCGCCCACGCGCAACTGCACTCTATGATAGTGTGAGGCCTGTATCCTCGAGGCCTGTATCAGGGAAATCATAACTACAACCAATGTTAGTAAAAATGCTAAACGGGCGGTGATTTGCATGGACCACGTAGGTAGTATACTTACGGAGATGTTTGAATAGGTACCTACCTACCTTGTTTTTAACAGTATTGAGAAAATGCATGCGTTTCGTTGGGGCCCGAAAGGAATGGCGCTGGAGGTAGGTAGTATGGTTTAGAGGAGGCCTAATGCCAAGGACACCCAACAGACAGTTGAGCAATGATGATGATGATAATGACACAATAGTTAGGTTAGAATACAAGAGCCCTTATCGAGCGAGTCTCATTAGCACAGGCATAAATTATGTAGCTGCGCTTAAAGCTCATTGGAATCATGAATCTTATGTAAGGTAGGTACCTACGTACCTAGATTATGTTAGACACATAGAGTAAAAACTCGCTGCTGTCTCAGCAGAGGGATAGTGTCATTCAACAATTTGACAATTTGTGTAACCAAAAACCGATCTATGTGTGTGTTGAGAGCACGTAAATACAGTGCTTTCACACACACATTCGTAAGATTGAATGTTGCAAGTGAATAGCATTTTCCCAAAAAATTGGGTAACTGAAGCAAAGTTTTAATTAAGAAACACGTCATTGTTTTTTATCACCTACCTATCTTTTTATTTTTGATATTATCTTATTTCAATTTGGAGTCGATAGTTAATTGCGAAAATTTCACAATACAAATACAAATACAAATACAAAAACGTTTATTTCAGAAATGTTTGACACAATTTTAGTTAGATCACTGCCTCCTGTGGTAGCTACAATGTAGCTGTGTTACAGGCGAACAGTATCTTCCCTTATGTATCTACTAGACATCATTTTACATTATGTAGGTATCTTAAATATGAACTTATCTATTATTATAATGAGTAAGTAGGTTAATGCACTAAACCTAAACCTACTTATCTTTACTTACATATTAATAACTTATTGCTAAACATTTGCTTACGTACTATGTTTTTTTTATAATTAGAAAACAAATAAATCTTTGTATCAATGATTAAGGTATGTTATGGGGTGTACAAAAAAGAAATGGACAGTGAAAGACAAGTAATATGGGTATTTGAACGTATTAAGAAAATAATATAGACATTTGTGTATAGATGTGTGTAAGACATTATTGTGTATAAATAAATTATAAATGTATAGATAAGGGTTTAGATAGGATTCGATTTTATAATTTTGATTTTTGATTTTAGTGGATTTGAATTTACATTATTTTAAGTCATTTTAAGAAACAGTTGTTCTACACCATCGTAGTCATAGCCTTTAAGCCAGTCAAAAACACATTGTTTTAGCTTTTGTTTAGTTAGGGATTTGATTTTTGATTTTGAATTAATTTTATTATAGAGAATCGGAGCAAGGCGATTATAGTGCCTTCTCGCAATTTCGCATTGATAGCTTGGAACAGGGCACTTGTCTAACCGTTTGTTGGAGGGAGGAAGAGTGGGGACAGTTTCTGAATGGTACCTTTTTATACAGTTAAGTACAAATAGTTTTCTGACAGAGAGGACGTTACATTTTTTATACAGGTCAGTGGTAGGGTATCTATACGGGAGAGACATCGCGACTTTAAGCAGAGCGCGCTGAGCTCGCTCTACTTTTATGAGATGTGTCTTCGCAGCACCACCCCATGAGCAAATACAGTAACTTATTACACATTCCGCTAAGGATTTGTAGGTTTGTATCAAGAGTTTGTGATCAGTGACATCCCTCAGTTTTTTGAAAACGATAATTAGCCTCCTGATTCTCTTTGACACCGCGTCAATATGAGGAACCCACGTGAGTCTGTCTATCGTCGATTGTTACCCCGAGATATTTTATTGTTTGTACGCATGAGAGAGAGTTGCAAGTACATGCTTGAGTTATGACATCTCCTGTTGATCGATTACACGGGAAGGATTGGGCCACAATACGAAGAGAGCTGGGAGGAGAGCCAGTCTTAGTCTTTTTGAAACACAGGTATTTAGTTTTCGTCGTATTGAGGGACAGCAGATTATCCTCAAGCCATGCGATGACCCGGGATAGACCATTCTCCGTAGTTACTTTGAGTTTGTCCCATGTGGCTTCGTGAAAGAGTAGTACGGTGTCATCAGCAAACATGACTACATCCCCGTGTTCTAGCTGAATTGCACACAGTTCATTGATGTACACCAGAAAGAGAGTAGGACCTAGCGTACTCCCCTGGGGTACACCATAGGTACAGGGTGCACTATGACTCACTTGATTTCCGACTCGTACTATTTGGTTTCGATTTGTGAGGTAGTCTTCAAACCAGCTGTGCACTATCCCACGTACGCCAATTTTGTCGAGCCTCGCTAGCAGAATAGGTATCGAGACTGTATCGAATGCTTTTTGGAGGTCCAAAAAGACACCGACACATTTATCTTTACCGTCAAGATGCTTAGTAATCGAGGACGTCAGTGTCAGTACTGCATCATCGGTAGACTTTCGTGATCGAAATCCATATTGATTACAGGCAAGTTTTTTGTGTGTTTCTAGATATGACATAAGTCTTTTGCTGGCTAGTTTTTCTATTATTTTTGAAATTACTGTGAGTAGAGAAATAGGACGATAATTTGCTGGGGAGGTTTTATCCCCGGTCTTAAAAATGGGCGTCACAAGTGCATTTTTAAAAATTTGTGGGAATAATCCGCTCGAAAAACTAATGTTGCATAGGAACGCAATGGGTTCAGCTAGTGGTAGAGCACAGGTCTTGATTATAGTTGTTGAGATATTATCCCCACCGGGGCAAGTATTGGCTTTTAGGTGAAATATAATAGCCAAAACTTCCTTGGGGTCTGTGAAGAATAATGACATTGAGTCAGCAGAATTCGTGTCATAGCTAGGAGAGGGTACGTTGGAGGCAAGAAAAGTATCTGTGGTGTTTGTTTTTGTTAACGTTACATTTGCTAGTTCGCTTCCTATTGTTGTAAAATATTTATTGACTTCATCTAGTGATTCTTTTGGTGTGTTCTTTATATTAAGTAGTTCAGTTGAGGTTGTTTTATTTTGATTGTTGTAGTCGCAAAGTTCCTTAATCAGTTTCCACGTCCCTTTGATATTACCGCGATTGATGTTGAATTTAGATTCATAGTAATTATTTTTGAGTGTTTTAGTCAATTTGTTGCATTGCTGTCTATAGTTTAGGTATGTAGTTTCTTTTTCTTTGTTTTTTGGATTATTTTTATGTTGTTTTTGTAGTTTATTTCTTTTTCTTATGCTTTTCAGTACTTCGTTTGTTATCCATGGTTTCAATATTCTTTTCCGACTAGATATTTGTTGGACGACAGTGTTATTTTCTATTATTGTTTGAATAGTAGAAACAAGGTTTTGGGCGATAGAGTCTGGGTCGTTTAATGTATATAATTCAGTCCATGACTGTTGAGCTAGACTTTCACAAACAGCATACACATTTGTTTTATTTTTTGACAACTTTGGTGGCATGACTGTTTTGCAGCTATCGATAGCTAGAATGATTGGTGAGTGATCTGTTAACTCATTGAAGACAAAAGACATCCAATTGGTTTCTATTTTTAACATGAAATGGTCAAGACATGTGGTAGAGCGAGTAGGAAGGTTGATGCCTTGTGCTAGTCCGTGCGATGCCATGAGGTCTAGGTAATCACAGGCATGAGCGCTTAAAACAGGTTTAGGAAGTATATTAATATTTATATCGCCAGTTAATATGATATTGGTCTTGTTTTTTATTTGTTTTATTATAGTGTCTAGGCTTTGTAGGTAGCGCAATGGGTTACTGAAACACGGTGGTCGATATGAACATACGAGACTAAACTGTTTGTTCACTTCAACAATAAGGCAGTTACCATCTTCTATACTTGGCTCAGTTGCATTTGATGAGTGCAAACTTCGTACGTACACGACCACGCCGTCATTTTTATTAATGCTAAGTTTAGTGAAATACATGTTGTAGCTAGGCAAACTCGGTGGGTTATATTTGGAGGTAAAGCATTCGGTTAGAATTATAACGTCGATTTCGATAGGTAAACTACTAAGATATGCTAGAAATACATCAAAATTTTGGTGAATGCTACGGATGTTAAGACTCAAAATTGTAAATTTGTTTTGGTGCACCTTGTAATGTGTTATAAGTTTAGAGTAGTCATCTATTAAATGACAGGGTATTGTATCACTGTCAATATCGCACAATACGTTATTGTTAATCAGGTCAACCATTTTTATTAAAATATGGTACTACCGAAGTAGGTACCTATCTAATGTGTCTTGAGTGTATAATGTTACAAGAAAAACCTAATAAATTTCATTAAAAAGGAGTCAAAGCTTGAATGTAGTTATTATGTAACCTTTTTATATGTAAATATTCCTATGGTATGCAAAGGTGATTTTATATATTGCTTGTACATGCAATTATGTAAAAATAATAATAATACTTAGGTAAATAAATGTTTAGTTTTGTTTTAAAGAACAATGTATGTCTTAGTTTTAGTTTTTTAGTTTTGGTAGTACCTATAGTGATTTATTTTTCAGAATGTAGGTTATAGTCTGAGTAGAATAGTTAGGCTCTACCTTAAGTTGTACACAGAATGTCTTGAATACAGTTAGGCAAAACGAATAGGTATACAACAAAAACCTAATTATCGAAGAAAAATATAGAATAATTGAACAAATCTAGAGCACAGGCTATGTTTAGGATAAGTATGTTCTTATAGGCAACTAATTATTGTTCTGCAGTTTCTCCAAGTCGCTTTCGCACGTTATTCTTATCAGTGGGGAGCCTTCTGATTCACGGAGGAAAGTCTTGCCGAAAGATGTCCAGCAAAAATCGTAGCTGTGCTGTTTCTTAAACTCCCTAGCTAAGAAATAGAGTTTTCTTTCTCTTTGAGTGAGGTTCTCCGAGATGTAGATCGGCTTGTTAGGGCCGTTAATACTGATGGCGCTTAGGGATCCCGTGCTAAAACGTGCTTCTTGATTTGCTTTGTTAAAGTTCTTAAATGAGCGCAGGAACTTATCCCTGGTAAAAACCGTAGTAAAGTCGGCTATTACCGATTTGTTGGAATTGTTTTTACCAAATCTGTAAACGTCCTTTATTTCCAAAACATCCAACGGCACGTTGAGGACTTCAGCAGTTTGTATCAGAATTGTTTTGAGTTCTTCCTTTGATTCCTTCGCGGCCTGCGGGATATTTCGAATCAATAAATTCAAACAAACAATTATTCAATAATAATAATATAAATCAATAATAATATAAATCAAACAATAAATTATTGACACCTGCAGTAAAAAATAACGAGACGTTGGAAATGGATTTCAACGTCTTGTTTTTTTTAATTATACGAAATATCAGCAAGCTATGGTTACTATCATTATACCTAGGTCAAACGAAAAAAAGGTTTTACTCCAAGTCCGCAAAATAAGATCGGCTCCGCTCGTTTTCGGAATAATAATTTAATTTTAATTTTTTTAATTCGTTTTTATTTGTTCAAATTTTCCTTTTACTCACCAAAATACATTTTTTAAGTTGATTAGTGTTTATTTTTAAATGGACGACTATTAGGCACTCAATAGCATACTAAAGCTGTTTAATTTTCCTTTTAAATTCACACCACCTACTACGAGCATTTTTTTCTCAATTAATAATGCCCAACATAGACAAATAGGTACCTAGGTACCTACACTGAAAATAATCAGGATTTTTTTCCTACGTCTTCTTCAACGTTAATAGTAATAATGTACATGTTATTATACCCATGCCAAATTACAGCTTTCTAGTTCTAATAGTCTCCAGCCTAAGATGCGGATGGAGCGACGTACATGGCGAACTATGAGGGTTCCTTGTTGACTATGGAACCCTAAAAAAGAACCAAGTGAACGTGCATGTGCAGGTATTGCAGATAAGGTGATGGGATTGATTGCAATTTTCAATTTGAGTTTATTGCATTTGCTCCCCTTGGACTCGAGAGAGGTCTAGGTCCGTGGCGGTATCGAGGGTTTCCGGAATATCTAATAAATATTTGAGCATCTGGTTGATGCGACGGCTCGTGACCCGAGAACTGGTCAGTATCTGGCGCAGCGCATCAGCCTGGCCATACAGCGGGACAATGCAGCCAGCGTCTTGGGGACGCTTCCGACTGGTATTTACAGCGATAAGTTGAGCTGTCTCTAGATTGTTCGCAACAGTCTGCAGTTAGCTCAATTGTTTCAATTGTAAACACTAGTTCTAATTTGTTTCCATTCATTTATTGTAATTTTCTTAGTAAAATAGTAATTTTAGTTTATAATTTGAATCTACTCAGAATATCGTCGAGTGACCGAAAATTCTAAAACTGTGATATTCCGCGTAGTATGATTCCTAAGTCCTAACTTAAGCGAAGTCCACCCTCTCCTTATTTCTATATACCTACCTAGGTACTAAGTTACAAAACCGGGGTATTTTTTCCCCAGTGCATAGCAACATTTTCAAGAAAATGGCGGATGAAATTTTAAAATTTATTTATGAGTTCTGATGACTATTTTAGGCAAAATTACATATGTAATATTAGTACTTACCAGTGGAATGAGATATTTGCAATATTATTTTTCTTGCTACTGGTGTTTAAATACCCTTTCACCGCACAACACATCATTTTTATATTTTTTTGTGAGAGCTGCTTTCCGCGCCATTTGAAGTATTGTACTAGGGGTTCGAAATTGAAATTGCAACGATTAGTCGCAATTTTTTAGATTCACCTCGTTTGTGTCAACTATCATTCTAAGCCTTCTTATTCTAAGGTTAGACATTAGATAAAGTTCATTACGGATGTAAGCGGGTTAACTACGAACCTTATTTGTGTTGGAAGAACACCAACGTTTCATCCCTTAGTTATAGGTTCATGTTTGGCATAGATTAAACCTCCACCTAGGGATTGCATTATCCGGATAATTTTCTTATCCGGATAATATGGATTTCATCATTCACTTATCCGGATAATCCGGATAATTCGGATAATTCGAAGAACTGTAGAATTAAAAGGCAGAATTGTAATTTTAAACAAGCTTTTGCACGCAGTTGCCCGAGAATGAAGGCTTTATGTTATTCCAGTGTATGGTATAACTACTTAACGAAAAAACCTACTCCGATCAGTAGTTTTGACGCGACAAGGTAACGCTCGATTTATCTATCCATGTTTACAAACTTTCTGATCACACTTAAAATAGAGTTTCGATGTTACCTCTTACCGCCAAAACTAAAGAACGGATAGGGTGGAAATTATTCATAGGTGAGATAAGGTAATGCTACTCTATGTTGATGATGTAATAATTAATCTGGATTGTCATATTGGCTATTTTTTATCTCGGAAAAACGCGGGCGCTTAGAATAAGAAGGCTTAGAATGATAGTTGACACAAACGAGGTGAATCTAAAAAATTGCGACTAAACGTCGCAATTTTCATTTTGAGCCGTTAGTACAATACTTGAAATGACGCGGAAAGCAGCTCTCACATAAAAATATAAAAATGATGTGTTGTGCGGTGTAAGGGTATTTAAACACCAGTAGCAAGAAAAATAATACCGCAAATATCTCATTCTACTGGTCTACACACATATTACATTTGTAATTTTGCCTAAAACAGTCATCAAAACTCATAAATAAATTTAAAAATTTCGTCCACCATTTTCGTGAAAATGTTGCTATGCACTGGGGAAAAAATACCCCGGTTTTGTTACTTAATATAGGCACAGATATTATAAAACTATGTATATATATAAATAGTTGACTGCCTCGTTGGTCTAGCGGTCAGCTTGTTCAACCGCTGATAATGAGGTCCTGGGTTCGAATCCCGGTCGGGCCAAAAGCTGTTACTGGGGTTTTTCCAGCAAGAAAAAATCACAGTAGCAGCCCGGAGTCAGGAAGATGGCGGTGTTACACCCCCGTGCCTAGGAAAGCGCGTTAAGCCGTTGGTCCTGCACCTGATCTCTCCCCGGTCGTGTCGATCTGTCGTCCCATCGGATTATGAGAGTGAGGGAATAGAGAGTGCACCGGTGTTTGCACACACACTTGTGCACTATAAATGTCCTGCGCATCTGGCTAGTCTCTGATGAGATTGGCCGCCGTGGTCGAAATTTGGCTAGGAGGACATTATAAAAATAGTAGAGGAGAGGGTGGACTTCACTCAAGTTAGGACTTAGGAATCAAACTGCGCGGAATATCATAATTTTAAAATTTCTGTCACTCGACGATATTCTGAATAGATTCATATTGTAAACTACGAAAAAAAAACGAAACCTTGGTTTTTTTTCAGTGTAGGTACTTGTCTAACTTGGGCATTATTATTCGTGGAAAAAATGCTGGTAGTGGGTGGTGTGATTTAAAAGGAAAACTGCACAGCTACAATATATTTACTAGTTGAGTACTTAATAGTCCTAATCAACTTAAAATATGTAGGTACTTTGGTTGGTAAAAAGGAAAATTTGAACAAATTTTGTTGAAAATAACTTAATTAAGGTGGTTCGATATGTAAAACAGGTAAATAAGTTTGTTAAGATACGCCATGAACCGTGCAATTACTTAAACTTGTCTAAAATATTTGAACGTGCAATATCAGACCGCATTTATAACTACTTAGAAAAATATAATCTCCTAAGTGAAAATCAATACGGCTTCCGTAAAAACTCCTCAACAGCTCTTGCTATTTTTAAGTACAACCTCGAAACCCTTAACTATATTAGAGACAAATACTATGCAATAGGTATACTCTTAGACATGAGTAAGGCATATGATAGAGTCTCCCATAAAATACTTATAACCAAACTTTTTGAAATCGGAATCAGGGGAAAAATACTAAAACAACAACCGTAAAATCAGTAAACAGTAAACAGTAAAATCAAAAACAATTACCATAAACAATTCAATTCCACAAGGAAGTGTTTTAGGATGCATTCTGTTCCTAATCTACATGAATGACCTGCCTAAAATTACTGACTCCTTCTGCATCCTTTTTGCAGACAATGTGTCCCTTCTTTTCAAATGCCCCCTCCCCCCATAAAATTTCACTTATCAGAATAAAAGAAAGTTTTCATAACATAACCACCTGGTTAGAAGCTCACAATTTGGAAGCAAATACAAAAAAGACAAAAATCATACAATTTACCCCGTAACAGAAAACACCTCTAGATCTATCTCCACTAACAAGTAGCCTCAATATTGAAGAAGTCCAAGATCATACCCTTTTAGGCCTAAAAATTGATACTCACCTTAATTGGAAAGGACATATAGAAAAAACCAAAAGCAAACTATCACAATTTATTTATGCCTTATCTATCTTAAAAAGTAACACAAACATTAAAACAGCTTTATCTGCCTACTATGCATATGCTTATTCATGGCTACGCTATGGCATAGGTAGTAATCTGGGGCAACTGTGTAGATACAAACCAATTATTTATATTGCAGAAAAAATGCCTACGTATTATTGTTAATATCAGAAGACGCACCAGCTGTAGACCACATTTTATAGAACAAAAATTACTAACTTTGACTAGCCTTTATATATATGAAACAGCATTATTTGTTAGAAAAAACCTGAATTTATACCAATTTGATAAAAATCCACGAAGAAAAACAAACCTCATCCTTCCAATACCTAGACTTGAACTATACAGACAGAGCCCTTATTACATGTCCTGTCCATTAAAATACATAATAAACTACCAACATTCCTTAAATCTGAACCCAAACACCATATATTCGCATCAAAACTACAAGAATTGCTTATAAAAAAATGCTACTATGACATAAAAGACTTTTTTGAAGACAAACTATTTGGATAGAATCCCTACATTTTCTTTTTAACAATGGAAGAGCTTCGAAGTGTTCTTAATAATATAATAGGTTATAATATTGATTAATTATAAGATGTTAAGTATAACCTAGTCACACAAATTAATAAAAAGTAAACTATTTTGTTAAAAAGTGTTATTGTACCTACCTAAGTAAATTTATATTATTCTAAACTACACAAATGTTATTTATTGTTCATAAAAGATCTCCTAATTTTGTATAAAATACAAAATACTTAATTTAGTCCTTAACTTAAGTCCTAGATTAAGATATATTGCCATACCCTACCTGACAGGGTACATTAATACTTACTGTATGTAATATTTTTGTTTCACAATAAAAATACTGAATACTGAATACACTGCACGTGGTCGAACACGCACTTGACCGTCTATTTAAATTATTGTTCCGTAAACGATCGGAGCCGATCTTATTTTGCGGACTTGGAGTAAAAACTTTTTGTCGTTTGACCGAGGAAGAATGATAGTAACCAAAGCTACTAGCTGATATTTCGTTTAATTAAAAAAGAAATAAGATAATATCGAAAATAAAAAGTAAGGTGATAAAAAAATAAATGGCTTATTTTTTTAATTGGAACTTTGCTTCAGTTACCCAATTTTTTAGGGAAAATGCTATTCACTAGCAACATTCAATCATTTGAATGTGTGAGTGAGAACACTGTATTAACGTGCTGTCAAAACACACATAGATCGGTTTTTGGTTGCATAAATTGTCAAATTGTTGAATGACACTATCCCTCTGCTGAGACAGCAGCGAGTTTTTACTCTATGCGCGGGCGAAACCGCGATCTAGTTTTCTAGAGAGTTTTAAGTGTGATGGTGATTCGAATATCTTGATTATATTCCTAACATCTAATTATCTTCTCCATTATTAAAATTTGTTATAGTTAACTGACTAACTAAGCAAACTAAAAATATGAATGAAACAGCATATTTTTTTATGAATCATTTTTATTCAGCTTTCAATAGCTTAATTATGTATCTAGGTTATAAATAGGTAGATATCATTATGAAATTTAAGAATATCTATGTTTTTACACTAGTTAAAAAAAATCTTTAATCTACATTATGTTAAATCAGTCCTTAATATACTGGTTGATTTCCTTCAAATAAAATTAAAAAATATGAAATATACACATACTCTTTACGCCATACACTGGACTTGTCACTCGACTTTTTGGTATATTCCTTAAACTCCATTATGCGTTTAATCTAAGGAATAGAAAGACAACAAATTAATATATTTAAAGAACCGCACACAATGCCGATACATTTGAGGTCGATCAGACAAATCTTTGCGCACCCACAACTTTATCGCACATTGAGAAAAGAACAGGGTTGAAGGAATAAATTAATATAATGATGATTCATTTCTATGAAAACAGAACTGGAAAATAGAGACGCTTGACCCTGGAATACTGTACTACTAAAACCGGCAAAATAACAAATTCATTAAAACCTACAAGTACTTACCTACTTCGACTGGACACATTTCCAACTCAATGCATTTACACGGACAACACAACCACTATCAATAAAACTCACGGGACGACTGGGTACCTGAACAGGTGAGTGCGCAGGAGGTGCGGCTTGTGGCGCGGGGGTAGGCAGGTATAAAGCGTAAGACAATGCGACGTTTAAACTTAGCCGGCTAAGCTAGCCTACGGTCACCTAGCTGTGTAGGTACCTGTCCGTAGGCTTGTGTAACCAGAAATGCACGAATAAAGAAGTTTTAGGTTATAGGTACCTTAAATATAATGTAAAGTTTCAAATTAAAGCTTATTTACGATCACGAGCTAAATTATTTGTGCATAAAAAATAATATATAGCATTTTAAAACTTATCCGAATTATCCGTATTATCCGGATTTTTTATTCATTTATCCGGATAAAAAAAATAGCCAAATTATCCGGATAATTCGGATAATTCGGATTTCGGATAATCCGGATTGCAATCTCTATCCACCCCACAACCGCGATTTTGAAGCGCATCTTGTGTCGCGAGATTTGTTGTGATTTTGTAGAGTGATTCCGATGCGTATATGAAAGCGCAATTTCTAGACGCCGCGCGCCAAATGCGAAATCGTAGGTATGCGCTTTAGTACCAAATTTACTGCAAAGAAATACCGCAACAAATCGCGCGACACAAGACGCGCTTCAAATTCGCGGCTGTGGTGTGAAAGCATGGCTGTAGTTTTTTATCTTAGATTCATACTTTTTACCCCTCATTGCCTTAAATTTTGGGTCCGGTTAATTTGCAGTCAAGGAATGAACAGCCCAGGAAAATACGACCATGGATCTTACAGGCTGTACTACGCAGCTTGGTAATTTGTATACAAATGGTTGAGGTTTCCGGGGCTGTATTTAGCTGGGTCGTAGCGTTTCCTTACAACCTGTATTACACGGCCCAATTTCTTACAACCCTGGAAACTATGTCCAAACTGTACTGATATCCATGTACAGACATTCCAAGGTTGTAAGCTCTTGTCACGTGTCAACATTGTTCAGCCAGGCAAATTACACCCCAGGAAAGTCCGGACATGCTGCTGATTGGTCGGAAGTCGGAACCGGAAACTCAAGCCTCGTTTATATGCAAATACAGATAAAAAATGTTACTGTCCCGTTAGTGATCTCACAAAAACCACAGATTCAATAAATAAAGCCAGAAACACACCGGTCGAGTTTACTTTGTCTGTTTGAAGATTAGGTTTAAAAAACTTTATTTCTCATAAAAACATTACAGTTCACTTAAAATGAGATAAATTTATACATTAATAGTGTGTACTAAAACTAACTTTAAGTAGGTAAACAGCTCCTGGGATTTGAGACTTAACTTAAATTACTAATCATGACTAATTATGCTATCTAATAGTGTTCTATTTATGTAGTTATATTATTCTATCGAGTAGACATGTGCTTTCAACATATTTTTGTACTTATGAATGCTATCACATTATTTTATTATATTTGGTAAATTATTAAAAATACGTGCTCCTTCTGAAAGAATCGTCTTTTTTCCGTAGTTCGTACGTGTATTGGGCAATTTTAGTTTAATTTTGTTCCTAAAACTATATTTTCTTTTTTTTAATTGTAGGCTTAGATTTGATTGTATGGACTTTGAAGTAATGTTTTTTATTAGAAGACATGTATTAAAAATATATAGTTGCTTTAAATTTAGTATTTTAGTATTTTTATATAATTCTTTGGTGGGGGTATAATATGAATAGTGATATAAAACCTTAATTATTTTGTTCTGGACTCTTTGAAGGGGTTGTATATGTGTTTCAGCAGCCGATCCCCATATTTCAATAAGGTACTCTAAGTGGGATTTTGCTATAGAATTGTATATTGTATTTCTGACTTTAGCAGGAATGCATTTTGCTACTTTGCGCAATGCTCCTAGTATTGACGTAAGTTTGGTTTTTACTTCTTCAATGTGTGACTTCCACGACAGTTTTCGTCGACCCATAATCCTAAGTATTTTTCTAGCTGCGATTGCTTAATTAGGTCATTGTTTATCGTTACCGGCTTGTTTTTTGAAGATTAAGTCATACCACTCACCATAATATACAAATATAAATTAAAAGACTATATTAACTTTTGTGGTAAGTGTATTTCTTGCTCAACCATTCTTTTTTTATACTATTAAAATAGAAGAAATATGGCTTATTTAAAATTTGTTTTATTTAAGTTAAACTCCTCCATAAATCAGTCTCAGTTATTATTTTGTAAGCTTTAAGCAATAAATTAATTGACACTGACTCTGTTGACAACAGCTTGCCTTCCTCTACCAACTTCCCGCGCCGCCGCCATACACCTTCAGAGGGATGATGCCTGAAATCAATTATTTATGTGACAGAACCAGTGTGTGTGCTCTCAATATACACAGTCATGATATGTATCAATATACACACCTACTTAGGTGAAATATCTTGAGGCATGGCTCTTTCCTACTTGGAAAGAACAAATTTGATTGAGAGAATACTTTATATTTCCTTTGATGAAATGAATGTATTTTACTCAAGTATGGGTGTTCAGATAATTATAACTTCAGAGATAATAAGTAGGACTTATTGAAATGCTTTAAACACAATTTTCTTACCTAGGTATTTGTATATCTGTAGATAAGCACATTAATCATATCCAAGGCCCAATTCAATTCACGTTTGCGGCAGTACAGAGAGAGCAGCTTGCTTGCGTGAGATACGTTCGTGAGGCGCTTTCCAGAAAGGATTTATCTTGACGGCGGCGTGGCCTGTTAAATTATAATTTACGACGGTATAATTATACTTGGCTATGCATCGGGTCCGCGGTCAGATACAATTCTCCATCTTTTTGCCAATGTCCATACCTAATTCCCGTAGGTAGATGGACTCCTACTTCTCGTTCATTTCTTAGTTTTACTTTCTTTTTGTTTGTCGAACGAAGAGTTAGATCTTAATAATACGTTACACAAATAATCCATCTGTGTAAATAGTAGATAGATCTGTCTGATCGAATGAATTACCCCTGCAGAAACGATCTCCGAATTGAGTGGTCCCAGCCCAGATCACTATAAACTAGTCAGGGAGTCGTAGAAATAGAAAATAGTAGTTGTTCTTTCTGGCCCGGGCCTGATCCGACATGACAGCGGAGAGGATACTAGATTATGTAGGTACTCTTTGCGTTGTGCAGTAGGTAGGTAGGTACACAGGTATAATCATCATCGATAATGGACACAGATTAAACATAACATCATGACATAACAGCATACCCTTTCTAAAATGATGGATGATGTAGGTTAGGTAAGTAGGTAGGTAAACTACCTAGCTGGCGTATTTGGGACTCAATTAGATATCAAAGTTACACATTGACAGTGACATTATCATGCGATACTCTCCAATTTGACAGCTAGTACTAAGCTAGTGATTGAAAACGCAGCATAGGATATGACGTCATCTTGGCATTACTTTCCAAGGCTGTAACTTCTGTGGCTGTGAAAGCTCGGTACGTTCAAATATTACACAGCGTTGTAAAACACAACCAAGGTTTGTACAACCCCGGAATTTTCTGCCAGGATGGCAGAATTTTCCATGGCTGTATTTTCATAGGCTGTGCAATATCTGTACAGCTCGGAAGTCACAGCCCCAGAAATTACAGCCTTGGAATTTCCAACCATCCATGTACACACTTTCAAATTTTTGGAATCACTTTCTTGGAAAATGTTGGCACCCAAGGGTGCCAACATTTTCCAACCAATCAAAACACAACCAAGGACGTTACAGCCCAGGAAAGTGTGTACATGGATGGTGTACATGGAACGGAGGAAAGTGTGTACATGGATTTGATTGGTTGGAAAATGTTGGCACCCAAGGGTGCCAACATTTTCCAACCAATCAAAACACAACCAAGGACGTTACAGCCCAGGAAAGTGTGTACATGGATGGTTGGAAATTAAACTAAATTTTTACCATTGTCATGTCACTGTCATCCTGCTACAGTAATGTCAATTAAATCCTAGTATCATGTCACTGTCAAGTCAACTGTCAATCAATCAATTTGTTGTTTTCTCGTAGACTGCCAGTCCATTTGTGTCGGTCGGCGGCTGAAAGAAAATAATAAACCGCTGAAATTGCAAGTTTCCTGACAAACAAAGTAATTCTTCGCTTTCTAGATTGGTCTAGAAAACTGCTTTGTTTTATGTGGTTGCTGTGATAAAATGTGCGATGAAACTAAAGAGGAAAGGCAAGACAATGAGTTGGCCGCGTTACAGGTTAGATATTTATTATTATTTCTAATATTTTGCTGTCTAGATCGAACTAACCTTATAACAGATGCTTTACAGATGCGCACTGATAGTTTTCAGCACCGAGTAGGCAGGTTTTTGACTGTCTGAAATAGAAGTTTCTCTCTATCTATACTAAACTTACCCACCACAAACATATGTGCAGTTTTGAACTTCTACAACTAAATAAATAATGCTGGACAATCCACATCGTCTAGGCCCAAGATAAGCAGAGCTTGTGTTATGTTTTGCGGAAAATTCTACTAAAACAGTTCGTCTGAAACTAATCGAATAAAACACAATTCGACTAAAAACAATTCATTTGAACAAAAAAAAAATTGTGTCAACATTTGGCTCTGGGTGCAATTATACATTTACACACCCTTTCAGTCACAGAGTCGCTACAAACACCCCCCCCCCCCCCCCACTTCTCCTTGCGGGGGTGGGATGCCTAAAGCTCAAGATCGAATTGTCATTCATCGAAAGGTTTTTATTCGAATTGTGTTTTAGTCAAACTGCTTAAGTCGAATTGTATTAGACAAGTTGTTTGAGTTGAATTTTCCGTAGACGTGTGTTATGGGTACTAGATGACTGAAAATGTAAGTATTCTGTCCTCATAATCATAAAGTCTCAAAATTGCCTCAATCGATGTAATCAGTAGGTATTCTTTTGTTTCAAAAAGATTTCTAGTTGAATACAACTGCTAGTAAAAAATATTGTGCATGTTTGTAGGTATTGTAAAGAAAATTATCAATTCAACAAGTATGTGTAGCTCAGTATAGTATAGTGATGTAAGAACTACATAGCTCCTACCTGCGGCTTAGCACACACCAGAAATACTATAATGCTGGATAATTCCAATTTAAAATAGTTTATCCGAAGTACCTAAGTGATTTAAAAAGTGTAGATTCTGACTTTAGTGAACACACATTTTATTCTATACATTACATACCTACAGCTTATCGTAATAAAATAATCTTAGAACTTTATTAAAAAATCCAATTAAAGGATTAAAACAAATACACACACCCACTGCAGATTAATCAGGTAGTTTAATTTCATGAAAAAAAGAGAGGCAGACCACAGAGAAGGTGGGATGACGACATCAGACAAGTTGCAGGAATTACATGGGGTAGAGTGGCCATAGAAAGGCCAGAATGGAGAAGATTGGAGGAGACCTTTGCCACCCGGCAAAGGACATACAAAAATGGAACAAAAGAAGTATAATGAACAACAAAGAAATACTGTCTTGTCTTAATAAAGGCTTATTATTATAATTTAATGTGCCAAGCTCCTAGGCCCTTTCATCACCGGACAAAAGGACAATTCACACAGGCTATTATTTACGTCTGAATGGTCGCTACGTGTAGCTACACCTAACTGATTTGTTCTGTAGTTTTGGAGATGTAGATATCAAACATGTGTGATCTAGGTGTCATATACCTACATCTTCACTCTGCCTTTATTAATTAGTATATAATTCATTTTCTAAAGGTGGCATGTTCCCCTTTTGTTTTTCTGGAGGCTTGGATTTGTGACGTCAGCTCAGCGTGGATAATCATAATAAAAAAGACAATTGAACCAGCTATTAAAAATTCAGCTATACGATAGTATGATGTAGGTAGGGTACACTTTCATAGTAAAAACACTAAAATAGCACTTAAATAGATATTGATCTAATGTGACACATGCAAGAGTAAATATCCCATTAAAGTGCTATTAATGTAACTAGTAACAAAATAAACAAATTTTTTATCATTATCTTATCTCTTATCTGTAGCCTAACCACTCATTACAAAAATAAATACTTTGACTATGTACTTTGATGGAAGCCTCATAATTTAAAGCCTATATTTCCCCTCCAAAAAAAATCCAATGCCAAATCCTCAAAGCCAGCCTAAATGCCAAAGGAATCTGCACAAGTTAAGGAATTCGTATTTAAAAACTTATCTGCATGAGATTAGAGATGAGAGAAAACTCTTGCATCTATCAAGAGAGAGAGAGAGAGAGTTAGGTTCACTGAACTGCAGCCCGGTAAAGCGCGTGTAAAGTCGCGGGCAGAAGCTTAGCCTCAAAATCTACCTCAACAGCCATTGGTCAACTGCTGGACGCAGGCCTCCCCCTGATAAGCGCCCTATTGGCTTTTATCTTATGGGGGTAATGCCCATAAGGTCATGCGGGTTGGGGATCGCAGTTCGGTGGTAGAATTGTTCTGCAGAGGCGACAAAGAGATATCCACCGGGGGCGGGAAGCAGCGCCCCCGCGCTGCTGCTATCTCCCTTAGTCGCCTCTTACGACACCCGCGAGAAGAGTTGTGGTGTTGCAAATTCTAAGCCAGCACCACACAGCGAGCAGAAGCCAGAAGGCTTTTAAAAAGCTCTTAGAACTCTTAGAGCTCTTAGATTTACCATACACCATTCCATTGGTATTTCAAGAAAAATATAAGCATCACATTTCTCATTTCAGGCTATATACGGAGATGCAGTGGTGGATAACCGAGGGAACATAGCTTGGAAGGTGTGGAGACCTCTGGATGTGATCCTAACTTTGAACCCGCTCCATAACTCCGATATACAAGGAATCCACTGCTCAGTGTCACTCCAGTTCAAATGCTGTGCTAATTATCCTGATAGGTATGTATAGCTGTGGTGGCGTAAGAATCGACTCCTCCGACTGAGCCCGTGGATGTCGGAAGAGCTGACGGGCCGACGGGCCACAGAGGAAGCCAGATACAATAAATAAATAATGCTGGACAATGCACACAGCATTATCTAGCCCCAAGCTAAGCAGAGCTTGTGTCATGGGTATTAGATAACTGATATAATTAATACAATACACTACATAGATAGATATTTTTTTATCATACATAGAAAACATCCAGAACACCCTAGACATATATCTGCAGATCGTAAAAACATATGTCCCGAGGCGGGAATCGAACTTGCATCTTCCTGCATAGCAGGCGAACCTTCGCCCGCTGCGCCAAGATGTCGTCAAACGCCAAGAGGACACAAGACGGGGCTGAAGAGTCTCATTGAGGAATCAACCCCATCCACACCCGCAGAAAAACTGAAACGAAGCTGTCAGTCCCCAAAAATCCTGCTCCGGTACTTCAAGGAGCTGGGTTGGTTAGGGCCTGTTTAGGCTGAGGGATAATGCACAATACACTCTCATGCGAGATGTCCGAGCAGCAGGGGTATTTTGATTCGTCGGAAAGGCCGTCGGATTCGAAATCGGAAGCTTTTTACGAAGAAAAACGTTTCCGGTATCGAATCCGACGGCCTTTCCGACGAATTTAAAAATACTCCTGCAGATCTCAGTTCCCCCCACTTAGAAATATAATTATGGCCTTTGTTTACACAGGTTTTTTTCGCCATGGAAATCTACGGTTAATTTACCACGTAAAGGCACGATCGCGTTGTATTTATCACTATGGAAGCCTGTTGACGGTGCCGTGGAATCACGGTGAATTAACCGTAAAATTTTTATCTGATTGATCTTTTATATTTAAGTAGCTTCTGCCCGCAGCTTCGCATTGCGCTCTCGGTGTTCCGGGATACAAAGTGGCATATACATATTATGTAAATCCAGGTCTGGAACTACATTCACGTAATATTTCAACCCGATCCGTTTAGAAGTTTTGGCGTGAAAAGGTAACAAACATTTAAACATCCAGACTTTGCATTTGTATTAGTAGGCAGTGTGATTTTTTATTGTGTGACACATTTCAGACCACCAACTATATCTATGCACAAAGTAAACGGATTGTCCATAGAAAATGTTACCAAGCTATTGGATGAGCTGGAAACATTAGCTAACAGTTTATGTGGAGAAGTTATGATCTTTCAGTTGGCAACCCATGCACAGGTAAATCGTTAATGAACAACCCCATTTTTAATTGAATCAACAGTTAGAATGCGTCTGTTTTGAGGCTTGTTCAGACTTAATCGTTTTACGTTACCCAGAGCGGTAAAGAAACCCAAGTCTGTATGCGGTAATTCTACTGTCATAAAAATCCTCGACGGTACGCCTTGTACCTCGCGAAACATAGACATAGACATATTATTTATATCGAAACCAATCGTGAAATCCAAGCGAAACTTATCGCTACCGCTCTGGATAGCGAATTCCGCGTAGATCTCGCTTTTATGGATTTGACAAGCGTACCTAAATATGTACATGATTATGTAAACAACAGAGTCACGTAAATGTGATAAAATAACCAACTGACTAACTTTACAAAATTGATTATTTTCCAGCAATTTCTTCACGACCACAACAAGCCGACGCTATCATTCTACGAAGAAATGCTGAATCAAAAGAACGAAATGGAAAAGCTTAAACTTCACGAGAGTCAAGCCAAAGAGAACGAGGAAGTGAGTACTTCCCTAAAACAAGGCTAGTTTACATTTTACCAGTGGTAAAAATAATCTGGCCGCGGCGTAAGAATAGACTCCTCTAACTCCTGGAAGGACACTGCATTAAAGCTGCACCTCTCCTTGAATTCGTAAAACTACTAAAGTTTTCATAGTAAAACAGATTTTTTAGTTTTTTAGTTTATATGATAAGTAGCCTATTATCTAAGTTAGGCTATGTTCTAAAAGTACGCCAAATTGAATGTTGATCTCTTCAGTAGTTTGGAGATTCAAAAGTCGTAAAATTTCACATTTCACAAACTTTCGGCTTTATAATATTAGTAGGATGGTCAAGCGTTTGGCCACCAACTCACTTATTTAAGTAAAGATGTAGCCTAAGATGAAGCACGCTTTTCCAAAAGGAACTTATTTACCTTTTTACCTTGGATTTAAAGACTCCAAGATTGTACTTTAACGGGAAAAAAGACGCAGGAAGCTCATTCCACTCGGGTTTGCTTCCAAGGATTTGAAGTAAAACCGCATGAGATCTGAAAAAGAAAAAGCTTTCTCTAAACAAAAAGAGCACTTACAATATTTGAAAAAATAGATTTTACCCATGTATCTCATGCAAAACGTTTGCTATCCTTTCAGAGGCAGAAGATAAAAGATGAGATCCAAAGGCGACAAGAGATGCTGCGCGTAGCGGGCCGCCAGCGCGTGCATAGATCCAGCATCAGCCAGGAGAGCAGCAACGACGGGCAGGGTGACGTGCCTGAACTAGTCTAGTAAGTCACATAAGTAGATAAAATAATATTAAAAATAAGTAATGTTGGACAAATCACACAGCATAGTTCTATTTCAGCGCCAAGGTAACCTTGTGATATGGGTACTAGATACCTGAAGTACTAGGTAATTACAATAAATAAACTTCAAACTTCTTGTCCTCTGGCAAACCACATGACAAAGATGCGCAGAACACAATAATTAGGCCAAATTGGCGGACGGTGTTAACACCGTACCTTTCCTAACACGGTACCTTTCCTCGAAAAGCTAACGCGCTTTTCGAGGAAAGTTGGTAACACCGCTAGCCGTAGGTTCTGTGCTGACCTCTCGAATAGAGTGCACTGGATTTGCGCACACATTTGTGCACTTTAATATGTCGCGCGCACATAGCAAGACTCCGTTGAGACTGGTTGAAATTCGACCTCTTGTAGCTGGGTAGTTACTTAGCTACTATTGAATGCTGTAGGTTGTGTTTTATTTAAGTTTCATATCAGCAGAACCGCAGATAAATAAGCTATATTTAAAAATATTGTTCACAGCTACGCAGACGACAAAATGTCTCCCGCTAAGAAGTTATTGCGCACGACGACCGAAATTCCTTGCACTTGTGATGGCAAAGGAGTGCAGGTGTTGAGGGTTACGCAGAGGAATAACAAGAAGGTTTATATCGGGAATTGTTTAGGTAAGACATCGATACTACTTTCATAACGTACTTTTTTATCTATCTATATATCTATCTATACTAACATTATAAAAAGGAGGGGTACTGAGGCTCTTCGGTTTTATAAAAAAATACCTGAACGTCTGGTCGAAGCGACGCTTGACCCGAGAGCTGGTGAGTATCTGGCGCAGCGCATCAGCATTGTCGTACAGCGGGGTAATGCAGCCAGCGTCTTGAGGACGCGACGACTGGTATTGATATGGATCAGTTGAGCTACCTGTTGTTTTCAACAGTCTGAAGTTAGCTCAATTGTGAATACTAGTTCTAATTTATTCCTCCGACCAACTGCTCTTAACCTGTATCTTCCCCATCATGATCACTTCCAGCAGTTGGTAGTAGTTGTATACAGCAGTAGTCTATTTAATAAGTTGGTTAAAAATAAATATTGTGTCTTTGTTTAAGCACATGTACCCACCTTTACAACTTGTATCTCTCTCCCAATAAGGTTTGCTGGAAGAGAACTCTTTTTGGGGTTAAACTCGCCTTTGCCATCATTTTTCCTGCTAAATGTTTTACTTGTACCTATTTTGTGCAATAAAGAATTATGTATTGGTATCGATCATGTCTTAAGACATGTCCGAGATAAACAACTCTTTTAAGACATAAGTAAGCATAAATAGATGGCTGAGCAAACTTTCATAAAACGTGCCTTAGAGTATTAGTTCCAATGCTACACTGCAGCGCCCTCTCTTAATTTCTTCCAGTTTTCTCTATTCCCAGACGCTGTTGGCCAATGTTGGCAATCCAATCTTGCTGGCACTTTCAACTTTTAACTAACTAAATTGTAAATTAATCAATTAATCAAGGTTGCCTGGGAGAAATTGCTCTCAGCGATAAGGCCTTTTGTAGTATGTTTATTTATAATTTATATATAAATAAATAAATAAATAATTAATAATTATAATAATAATAATATAAGACTTTTATTTATGTTTATTACTAGTACAATAAAGTGTTCATTCATTTATTAATTCCAGGCCACTCAATAAACGGCTCAACAACCTACCTAGCAATAGACGACGAGACAGGCGAGCGACTAATAACCAAAAAGTGGATAATACCACCCGTTTGCGACTTCCAATCGCGCAACCGGCAACTGACCAACCTCCAAAATGACTTCAAAGAACTATGTCGTCTCAAAAGCCCTTCCTTAGTCCCCTACTTAGCGTTAGACCTATTGTGCAAGGAGGCGAGCAAACGAGCAACAAGACAATGTGTATACGTATTCCGAAATTTCGTGCTCGGTTCGTCACTAAAATTTATCATAAGTCGGATGAAACTCTACAGTGATCAGTATGAAGGACTAAGACTGTTACGGCATGTTGGTTTGGGGGTACTAAGGGCGTTGTCGGAGCTGCATAGTGCGGGTTTGTTGCACAGGGATGTTCGGAGTGAGAACGTGTTTGTGGATGACTTAGGGGTGGTCAAGTTGGTGGGGGCGGCGTTGGATGCAAGGCTGACGGAAATTGTAGATGGTGACAGCTTCTGTGATAGGTGAGTTAACGACAAAATAAATAAATAATGCTGGATAATTCACACAGCATCATCTAGCGTCAAGCTAAGCAGAGCTTGTGTTATGGATTCTAGACAACTGAAATACTTCATACAATGCATACATAGATATTTTTATTATTCATAGAAAACACCCAGAACAATCAAAAATTACAAATTATCTGCAAAATAAGAGATGTTGCCATAACACACTACTACTAACACACACTCAAAAAGGTATCAAACCTTTTTGAGATTCACACAAAGCTACTTTTAAGAGCGTTGAAATAAGGTTCATTCTTTCAAATATACAACAGTTTGCGTTATTTTGTACTAATTATGCGGCTTTAAAAGGGCATCGTACTTTTAAAAGAAGCCATAAGATCCTAATTATTGTGCTATATCGCAATATTCATTAGAGTCAACCTGAATTCACAATCTAAAGGTACCTTTAGCCTCTGGCAGTGGCTTCATACGCATTTTCCTTTTAAAAGTGGACTGAATAAATCCATGGCAACGCAAGAACAACCTACTTCTGCAGTTTTAGCTCGATAGGGATGGTTTTAGCTTGGCAAAGAAGTAATCTAGTAGTAGATACCATTACAAAGAAACCAAATTGTGCCCTTATGTGATTTTCGTGATCCCTTTCTTACAACCTTCAACAGGCAGACAGCGTGCCAGGATATCTGCAGCACAGGTCAGCTGCTGCTTTCCATTGTGACGTCAGAGAGGATCTATTTGGAGATACCGCCCGAACTACCCAGCTCTGCTAAGGATTTCTTTGCCAGGTTAGTTACTGGTTTCGACCTCGTAGATATATCTGCATCCTAAGATATCTGCAACTGTCCCTTGTTGCTTTCCATCGTGACGTCAGAGTGGATCTATTTGGACATACTGCCCGAACTACCCAGCTCTCCTAAGGATTTCTTTGCAAGGTTAGTTATGGTTCAGACCTCACAGACATCTTAAGATACTGTCCGCTGCTGCTTTCCATCGTGAGCTCAGAGTGGATCTATTTGGAAATACCGCCCGAACTATCCAGCTCTGCTAAGGATTTTGCTAGGCTTGTGGTTCAGACCTCGAAGATATATTTGCGTCCTAAGATATCTACAACTGTCCGCTGCTGCTTTCCATCGTGACGTCAGAGAGGATCTATTTTCTTTGTAAGGTTAGTTACTGGTTCTCGCAGATATCTCTGATGGCTAACACAGGAACCTAAAGTTGCGATAGCGCGTGAGGGAACCTGGAATTTTCACTATGTATAAGACGCCTAAGACTTAAGCTGCTTCTCCATTGACGCGGAGCGAGGCAGCGGACCTTAGATTTTTGCATTATCAACCAATGAAATTGAATAAAATCTTGGACCGTAGACCGATGGAATTACCTAAAGTGTTAGCTCCGCTGCCTCGCTCCGCATCAAAGGACAGACAGCCTGAGGGCGGTTTCCAACAAAAACAAACCACAAAATGGTGCAAAACTTCTGCATACTAAAATAGAAAAATAAATATGGTTTTTCTGCAGCACGGGGGCTATAACAGCGTCACAAAATCATCACGACAATGTCTTCGAGATTCTCTTGGTCGTTCTTGCACATCTCTCTTCCCTATTTGAGGGTAAAGGTGGAATTTCCCCCGAACTGGTGATCCTGACGTGACGGTTAACGTTAGCCATTGCAGGGTGGTTGCTCGTTGAAGGAATCGTGTTCAGGAATCCAGTCATCGGGTTTCGGCAGGAGTCGAAACCCGATATCTGGTCCACTGAGCCTGGTCGAAAGACCACTAGGCTCGAGTGGACCAGATGGGTCGGGCCCGGTTCAGAGGAGATCTCCCTCTGTTCCTATTTGTGGGAAATTCCACCTTTACCCCCAAACGTGTCTTAAAGCTAAGTATTGATTAATATTTCAGATGTCTAACAGAAGACGAGCATTCCCAATGGTCAGCAGAACAGCTGTCTAACCACGTGTTTCTACTGGACACGTTCGCCAAAGAACCTAGCAGTAAAGTGGACGACGTCGATAGTGGATCGGAGGTAAATACATAGATTGATATAGATTAGTTGTTCGCCCCAGGCTTTGATCTCGCAACATGAACTCTAAATGTTGCAAACAATTCTTATTTTCAGGATACTTATTTCGAGAACGAGATGCAAGTATAATTGCTGATCAAACAAACTTACCAAGTGAAGTTCAATCGTAATTATACGAAGCATCTTATTCGAAGAAATAAGTATCAATTACCCTCCCACCCTAATATCCCAGAGTTGGCATTCGGAAGACGGCGTGCGTGGCGGTCGAGAAGACGTACCTATTCGGGAATTTTATTTGTATTACTCTAAAAATTAGTTCGAATTAAAAGAAAATACCTTAACACAATTTAACTGCTACAAGAAAACTTTGCTTGAAAACATTTTGGTGGGGTAAAAGGATTGAATGCTATTGGTTTCGGTTAAATTCCGTTTTTTTTATCCTAGCAAAAAAGAGGGGATTTGATATTTTTTTCACACCTTCACAGACAGAGAGATACACATTATTTGTGTCTGTGTGTGTCTGAAACGGTACTTAGTCGAAGTCGAAGTCGGTAGTTAGCTATGTTTGATACAAATCGGTGCAGTTTTTCATTAAAATGGATCCAAGTAAAATCATAATCGGAGGTTTTCATGTTATAATTAGCGATTACGCCCATAAAGCAAACAGAAACATACATAAAAGTAAATTGCCCCCCTTGAATAAACTGTCGCCAATCGAATACCTACCTACCCGTGATTGATACAAGATTGAATCTGTAAATAAATTTCTTATATTTTAGGATGAAGACTCAGCGAAGAAGATTGCCCAATCCGTGCCTGCGACAAACGGCCACTCGCGCTTACACGCAGAGTTCGAAGTCCTCACGTGGCTCGGGAAAGGAGCTTTTGGAGATGTCTTGAAGGTGAGCCTTGCACGCTATAATTTGTCGTAAAGTAAGTAGCGTAGAGTTGAGGTTCGAGTAACCTAATAGTTACTCGCGTTTATCACGCAGAGTTTGAAGTCCTTACGTGGCTCGGGAAACTTCTGGAGATGTCTTGATGGTGAGCCTTGCACACTATAATATATCGTAAAGTAAGTAGTGTAGAGTTGAAGTTAGAATAGCCTACTGGCCACTCGCGGTTACCATGCAGAGTTTGAAGTCCTCACGTGGCTTGGGAAAGGAGCTTTTGGAGATGTCTTGAAGATGAGCCTTGCACGCTATAATGTATCGTAAAGTAAGTAGCGTAGAGTTGAGGTAAAATAGCCTAATGGTCACTCACGTTTACACGCAGAGTTTGAAATCCTTATGTGGCTCGGGAAACTTCTGGAGATGTCTTGATGGTGAGCCTTGTACACTATAATGTATCGTAAATGAAGTAGCGTAGAGTTGAGGTTAGAGTAACCTAATGGCCACTCGCGGTTACCACGCAGAGTTTGAAATGGTCAAGTGGATCGGGAAAAGAGTCTTAGGAGATGTCTTGAAGGTAACCCCTTTTTTCTTAACTAGTTTCTGCCTACGGTACGGCTTCGCACACGTTATTTTCCATGGAAACGTTTAAAGGTAATTTCTATCTCCTGGGAACTGATTTATGGAATAAAAAGTAGCCTATGTTTTATTCAAGGTTTAAAAATTTGCATACAGGTATGCAAATTTCAGCCCTTCCGTTCAGTAGTTTTGGCGTGAAGAGGTAACGAACATCCATCCAGCATCTGCCTGCAAGCTTTCGCAGGTCGTCATCCCACCTGTCTGGAGGGCGTCCTACACTACGTTTGCCGAGTCGCAGTATCCACTCAAAAACACATTTACCCCAGCGGCTTTCGGTTCTTCGCGAGATATGACCGGCCCACTGCCATTTCAGTTTGCTAATTCTTTGAGCTATGTCGTTAACTTTGGTTCTCTATCGGATGTATTCGTTACGAATCCAATCCTTCAGAGATACTCCGAGCATAGCTCTTTCCGTAGCTCGCTGAGCGACTTTGAACTAGTGGTGGAACAGCCTTACCGTGTTCCAACCACATTAGTTCGTTACATAAACACTAGTCTTTCGTCAATTTCTAATTGGTCGATTCTACTCCACTCCGCGTCAGTGAAAATGAACCCTTTTGGGGACCGACCTATATACCTATACCTATATACCGGATAACTGATATGTTACATATTTTTTTTATTATGCAAATACAAACTCCTAGACTCGGAACAAATATTTTTAGACAAAATACAAGTATTTGTCCCGGCGAAATCGAACCCAGCATCTCAATTGGACTTTCGCCTCCTGCGCTATTCATGGCATCGTCAAAATCTTACTGTATAATAAATGTGAAATTAATTTCAGGTAAAAAACAAGCTAGACGGCGGTTTCTACGCCATCAAACGCGTCAAACTTAACCCTGAAAGCGTGAACCTCAACAAGAAGATAACTCGCGAAGTGAAGCTACTCTCTCGGTTAAACCACGAGAATGTAGTGAGGTACTACAACGCGTGGATTGAAACTACTTTCGAGCACATAGAAGAGGTGTCTACCAAGAGTCCTACGTTTGATAAACAGGGAGACAAAGCTGATAGGTAAGATTATTATGTTATTCACTCGCTCCACAGTCATTCATTCACTCACCCATCAATTCACTCACTCATTCATTCACTCACCCATTCATTCATTCACTAATTTATTTGCGAAAAGCAAACGCTTTAAGCCACTTTACCACCTTAAAAGGAGGAGACTTCGACCTCTCCATATCGTTTTCGATAAAAGACATTGAGCATCTAGATATGTAGGTTCATAAAATTTTGCTAGTTTCCTACCAAAAACTTTGAATACAATGTGTTTGGTAGAAAACTAGTAGCTATGAATGAATAGTTACAAAGCAAAGGAGGTGAAGCTGATCTCTCGGTTAAACCACGAGAATGTAGAATGGATTGAAACTTCGAGCAGATAAAAGAGGTGTCTACCAAAAGTCCTACGTTGTTTATACCGGAGGACAAAGCTGATAGGTAAACTATTAACACTTATTTCAAAATTAATTGGCTTCAATCGTTCATTCGCATACTCATTCATTCACCTATCCATTACCCATTCATTGACCCACTTATTTTTTTATTTGAAAAAATCATACACTTGATGATGACCACTTGACCACCAATCGAAAGGCGAGGGAGATTTTGACGCTTCCATCTCATTTTGATAAAAAACAGTGAGTAGGTAGTTTCTTAGAATTTCAGTTTCCTACCAAACACGATAAGGGAAGATTGTATTGTATAACTACAAAAGGGTAAAATTAAGATTTTCTCTTAAATCAAAAGAATGTAGTGTGTGTTTATGAATTGAAATTATATTCAAGTAACAGATTGAAGAAGTTATTACTAAGAGTCCTGCGTTAAATAAACCGGGAGACAAAGCTGATAGGCTAACCAGATTTTGTGTAAAATACATGACCCGGTTTTCGATCACTAATCAAATGACTCGTTCATTCATTCAATCGCCTTTTCATTCACTCACTCATTCTCATCATTACTCACATACAGTAGTACAAATGAGCGACACTCCTACTATTCATACACTGGCTTGTTTTATATTAGCAAAAACCAAACCAAGATAGCCGCCATTGATAAGATAGATAAGATAAGATAAGATAAGAAAATCTTTATTTATAGCATTTACAATACAAAACGTGCACTAAGCTAGTTTCTTAAATTACCTTACACTAATGCTACTACTTAACTACTAGCTGTGTTATGAGAAAACTTAATGCTATAAAATGGCGTCCGACTCAGCATTATGTTGTGATAGCCATTGCGCACAGTTATCACAACGCTGATCTTCCGTCGGAACCAAAACCAACGCGTCACGTACACTAACACAATACATTAAACAATACAAAAAGAAGCACGAACAGGTCCAGTAAAGTTAAATTTTACAATACAATGTTTAAAACTAAAACAATTTTTTTAAATAAAAAATAACAGGAAAATATACATAGCAAACAGTAAATATGGCATGATGCCCAGTGGCTCTAGAATAGAGTAGAGAGAGAGAGCAGCAGCCGCTGTGGAGCAGGTGAGTAAAAATTTCACACTACAAAATTGATATTTCATTTCTGAGATCTTCAGTGCTTTTCTGGTGATCTAAGATAAACTTTTTTAATTTAGCCCTAAAAGTATGAAAACACTGAAGATCTCGTATAGGAGGCGGGATGTTGTTCCAGCACTTTGCTGCAGCGTACTGGAAGCTGCCTCTAAAAGCAGCTGAGTGATGACGTGGCGTCGACAGTTGCTTCGAGCACTTACGTAAAGATCTCGTTTTAGACACCCAACTGAGTCTCTCGTATAAATACACAGGCGTATGGTACTCAATCACGCCAAAAAGTAAGCAAGCGAGGTGGAATTTCTGGCGCGCTTTCATTCTGAGTATAGAGTTCTGGTTTAGAAAGGGAGTGACGTGAGTCCGGGGGGGGATTTTGAAACAAAAGCGAGCGCATGCATTTTGTACTCTCTGAATTAGGCGTTGCGTACGACCCAGCAGTCGAGGTCCCGTTACCGTGTCTACGTAATTGAGTCTAGAGAGTATCAGGGATTCGACCAACTGAACTCGTAGCTCTTCACTTAAGTAAGGTCTAATGTTATATAGCACCTTAAGCTTATAAAAACAAGATCTGACGGACTCATTAATGTGTTTTTCAAATCTTAAATTACAGTCGAACAAGAGGCCCAAATTGCGTGCCTCGTATACTCGCTCTACAGGCTCTCCCAGTAGTAAGATGTTTGAAGGTGGATTGAAGTTACCAAGTTTATGTTTGGTACCAATTGCCAAATATTTTGTTTTTAATGGATTGAGCACCAAACTATTCCGTTCTGCCCAGTCAGCAATCCTAGTCAGATCTTCATTGAGCTTATAAATAGCAGCACCTGCATCCTCTGGCCTAAAAGAGATGTACAATTGGACGTCATCAGCGTATATGTGATACCTACAGTGCTCTATATAGTGACAAATATCTGCAGAGTACATGATAAACAGTAAAGGACCTAGAATTGACCCTTGGGGCACGCCCCGCTCGACAGAAACCTCATCAGAAAAACTGAAAGTTCCATCTGACTTATGTAGCTTAACATACTGACGACGTCCACTCAAATAGCTATCAAACCATTTTACAGCGCTAGCGCTGAGGCCGTAATAACTCAGTTTAGATAGTAACAGGGCTATGTTTAAAGAATCAAAGGCTCGGGAGAAATCAAGAAGAACCAGCAAGGTTATCAACCCTTTATCCTGAGCACTAAGAATATTGTCAGTGATATCTAATAGGGCAGTTGTAGTGCTACGGCCCTTCCTAAAACCTGACTGCTCCTCTGGCAATAACTTATATGTTTCAAGATACTCAGTCAGTTGATTACATACTACTTTTTCCAGTATTTTTGAAGTGCAAGGTAGTATGCTTATAGGACGAAGGTCTTTGACAACTACTGGTTCTGAAATTTTGGGAAGTGGCAAGACAGAAGCAGTTTTCCATGAATCTGGGAAGGTTGACGTGGTAATAGATGTATTTACAATTGACGTCACTAATTCAAGAGTTTCCGGCAGAGTCAATAATAACATCTTTAGGGTAATTTTGTCCGTACCTTCAGCGTTAGATTTAAGCGAAGTAATAATTTTTGTTAATTGACTACAGGTTACTGTATTTAATTTAAAAACTGCTTCTCCGTACCTATGATATTCAAAAAATGTAAGCATAGATATATTAGTCCGGGGAGCACCGGGAACATTAAGAAAATGAGAATTTATTAAATTAGGGTCATTAAATTGGGGCGGCAGTTCACTAGATTTTGGGGGCAGAATTGATGTTCTTAAGTTCTTCCATAATGTCTTAGGATCTTTAATTTTATTATTAATATGTTGATTAAAGTAGGCAATTTTCTCGAAATGTAAGGCTCGGTGAACCTCTGCTTTAAGATCCTTATAGTACAATTTTTTTGACTCTAGTTTCGTCCTTCGAAATGTGTGCAGTGCTTCGTCCCTGAGCTTCATCATCTCCTTCACGGTAAAGGTGATCCACGGATAACCGCGGTCCCTGAGGACTATAGTTTTTAGAGGTGCGTGAAGGTCGAATAGAGAAAGTACACTACAATTAAACTGCTCTACCATGTCATTTACATGGTTTAGTGAAGCAATTGTTTTCCATTGCAGTGCGACTAGATCACTATTAAATATGTCAAAAACAATATCGTTAAGGGGTCTAAATGTTAAGAATCTAGGAGGTATCTTATCGCGCTTAATCTTAAATTCACATACTATTAAGTTATGTCCATTCGATCGCCCAACAGAATCGTCTGTTATACTCTTCACTGGTAAGTTAGAGCATACAACGTCAATAAGCGATTCCGTGCTATCCGTGAAATGAGTAGGCATGGTAACTAATTGCGAGAGACCCAGGCATTCTAAGAATGTTTGAAATTTATGCAGTTTGCAGTTATCATTAATGTTAAAATCCCCGAGTAGAATTAAATAATCAGAACTAGGAAACGCATTAATAGAGTCTGTGAGTGCATCGAAGAACAAGTCAGTGTTCATGCGTGGAGGCCTATAGGCAGTCCCTACGACTAGTTTCTTCCCCTTTACTGATAATGCTACCCACATCTGCTCCACAGAGGCATTCAGTGGATCAACAGGATGAGCCAAAGTACGTACGGCTACCCCGTTCCTAACATAAAAACCAACTCCACCACCTCGTCTAGCAATAAAAGAAGGTCGCGGTATATGGCGAAGTCGGTAATTAGGTATTGAAGGTGCTTTATTATCATTGGTGGAGGTGAGCCACGTCTCGTTAATTGCCACCAGATCCATGGAATACCGACCAAAAGCAGCCACTATATTGTCATGGTTTGTGCCTAGTGATCCCGGATTATACAAACCAATTTTGAAATTTGTATCTAAAACCATTTTATGCTGATAATTAATGACAAACGAAAACCCATTAGGTACCTACAATACGGCAGATTAGTTGTAATTAAATTTGTATAGCTAAGGAGGACAAGAACAGAAGTTATCAAATGTGACCTATAACTATAATAACGGTGATTCATAAATATTATATAATGTATTCCATTTTGCTGCGTTAATAACATTTTTTTGAAATAAAAATAACAAAAAAACCACATATAATTAAAATAAAATAAATAATTAAGTACTGGACCAGTAAGTGTACATTTATAGGAATTAGAATATGAGCTGAGAACTAGAACGGTTTGACATGAAGTGCTATACAGGTATCTTAAACCATCGCTTAAATGATAACTTATATTAGAAAGGTACATTGCATAGGGCATGTAAGATACATTTGGTTTACTGGATAAAGTAATGCACAAATAAGTATGACATAATCTACAGAAATTATAAATTTTTATATAAGTGTTTTTATTACGATGCAAGTCAAACTGACTCGGTTCCAAAAACCCGTGCTACTTCCTCCATTGATCGAAACCAGAACCGTTCCTTGCCTTCAGCTTGCCGCGCGAAGACCCTCCCTCTCGCGGTCCACGAGAAACGCCATTGATGCTTCTTGCACTCCTCCCGAACTCGGTGGAAGAGTTGTCGATTAGCGCGGGTAAGGCGCTCATTCAGGAATATGCGATTTCGCGGTGGCGCAGTAGCGCCGGCGATGGCGCTGGGGTCCTGGCCTCCGTCCGAGAGCGTAAGGGTGCGGCGAACACGCGCAGCTTGCAGCATCTGATCCCGCAGGTGACGGCGCGCGAGGCGCACGACAATTCGGCGCGGGCGCGGTGTCACGCCGCCGGCGCCCGCGACCTGTGCGACCCCGGCGCGCTCGGCGAACACGATGTCCCGCTCCTCCAGAGCGACTCCCAATTTAGAGGCAAGGATAGTCACTGTGTGCACTACATTTTCTCCCTTTTCTTCCGGAAGATGTCCAATCTCCAAATCAGACAGAAGAGAGTCCTGCTCCCGCTCATCGATTTCATGTTGCAGCATCACAATTTTACGCCGTAAGTCCGCGAGCTCGGTGGACGGTGCTTCGCGCTCCCGTTCGACCGTTTCTAGTCTTTGCTCTATAATATCCATTCTAGAAGAAAGACCCAGCATAGAGGACCGAAATTCGGACATTTCACGCCTGAACTCGCGCATCTCCGTAATCCATTCAGCGAGCTCCCGGTGCACTTCATGAATGTTCAAAGAGGATTCTTCCTCTGCACGCGGGGTGGTAGCGGGACTTCCACTCTGTATCTGTACGGATGTTTTCGGCAAATCGTTCTTAGCAGCAGGGGCGCCAACATTTTGCCTTACGGGGGTGTTGTCGCCCTTTCGTATCTTGACGGTGCACTCGGGGCACAACCAGCCTTTAACCGCAGCCGTTGATTCGGGTAGTGAAACGCATCCTTTATGGTAAAAACCTTTACATTTGCCACAACTAACGGCATCTGTAGGTGAAATAAATTTCCCGCATGCTTTACATTTGCTCGACATGTTGGCCGGGTCAAGAAAGGTTCTCTGAATCCGGACTATCGATAGTTGGTAAACTAGTTCAAGAAACTTTCAACAGATGGGGCTTGGGCAACTTTACGTCGATATTAGCAGTGCGTCGATATAGATGGCGCTAGAAGGTTTAGAATTCGACGTTGGTTCCACACAGTTTGTTCGTGCAATTAAGGAACAATGTAGCGGTACCCTCACAGTGAAAAAAATAATTCGTGATATAGTAAAGTTTATTACCGATTATCAGCAGTTCTGAGCTAGCCACACTAACACCAACATTCACACAAGGGCAGCAAAAGTTCGTGGTTCAGTTGCACTCGCACTTAAAACGGACTAAGCGTTATTAACTACAAAATATATTATTTTTTACGGACACAATATTGACGTGTTCGCGTACGTGACGAGTCCCATTGTGTTAGTGACAGACATTGGGATTGAGAACCCCCCGCGCACCGCAAACATCTTTTTGTGCAATAAACTAGGACCCTTGACGCCATGTGCGTCATGTGCGCTCTATATAATACAATAAAATACAATACAAAATACTTTATTGTACACCAACAAAAATACAGTACAGGAGACATTACATAAGTCATAAGTACAATGGGCGGCCTTATCGCTTAGAAATGATCTCTTCCAGGCAACCTTTGGATGGAAAGAATTATGTGAATTTAGGAAAGGCAGGAGTGTACCAATTACAAGCAATCTTAAATAAATATTGACTACATTATAAATACTCTAAGTGATTGTTAAAGTATCGTAAGTGATTCGATTCCCACCTACCTATATCCAGCATGATTATATTCATATTGTGTATCCTCAAATATACTAAAGCTTCGTTTTCCACAGCCTAGATGGCGTTGTCGCGAAACTAGCCGGAGTGAAGGTTGAATGGTCGATGTCTGAAGGGCCGGTGGTGCAGAAAGACGCTTCTTCGGACAGCGAGGAAGATGATGATGATGATCAGGATCCTTGGTTCCATATTGTTACGTGAGTTTATTTCACTATTTAAATTAACTTTAAGGGTTCGTTTGTCAAACTAGGCCGATCTCAGTAATCAAGGGATCCTCGTGGTAAAAAACTTTTTCTTTGGTTCCTTGATGTGATGTGAAAACACAATGTGAGAAAAAAATTACGATAAAAAAAAATCATGAAAGTGCACCGTTTCGTACATGATTTGGTTGAGATCTCAGGAACCCTGCGGTCTATCTCGAAAAATAACAACAAACAGGCTAAAGGTTTCTTCGTCGCTTCTTTATTTAGTCTACATACACTACATAAACAGTTTTTGATTTTGATTATTGACATGACTTATGTTTTGATTCGTAGGTTATAGCGTAGTTTTCTTGTAAATTTACTTAAATATTGCGCTTACACTGTTCCGAAAACGTATGCTTTGTCGCGCTCCTCTGAACGCGAAATCCTATGTATGTCCTTTTCACAAAATGGTGCGCATTGCTCCCTCTTAACTGCTTGTTTTTCCGGCCATTTACACACTTCGTCCCTTTCCATTACATAAGATTGTGGTCAAAAGTCTGAGTGATGATTATAAAAAATGACTACTCAAGGGACCATCTGGTCGTTATCGCCTCATATAGTTGGACCGACGAAATGGAAGCCAATCTTCGCGCATTCGACTTCTATAGCTGACATGTAGGCTGACATGACAAGAGATAGCTCAAATCAAGATTTCTAGAAAAGTCTTGTGTCAAAAGCCAAAATCCCATTCACCAACAGTAACGTGCCTTGCGGAAAGTATGAATCCCTACGTGATAAATTCAAAGAAATAAATATAATGACAGTACCATGTCAATATATTTATGAAAACTTGTTGTACACTCATAGAAATAAAAATCTGTTCCCTAAAAATTGTGATAAACATAACTTTAATACCAGAAATAAACATAAACTCGCTGTGCCCACAACTAGGCTACACAAAATTAATGTATCTTTTAAAGGGCAATGTATACGCTTCTACAACAAAACTCCTAGTGAGTTGCAACAATTATCAGTAAATAAATTCAAACAAATTGTCAAAACCTTGCTGTGCAAAAAGGCTTACTATAAAATATCAGATTATCTAGAAGATAAAAAAGAGGTTTTCCTCCAACTCGAAGAATAACAACTAACAGGCTAAAGGTTTCTTCGTCGCTTCTTTACTTTGGTCTACATACCGAAGCGACAGAAATCAAAAATATCACTTTATTTCCGTGTCAGTGTATAGTTTTATAATTTGACCTTTTCTAAGTGTACATTTATTGTGTTTATGGAAATAAAGAGTTTTTGATTTTGATTTAGATTTTTATGGAAGTAAGAAAATTCTCGAACTTGGCCGTGTGGTGCCGGCATAGAATTGCACCACCCCAATTCCTCCCGTGGGTGTCGTAAGAGGCGACTAAGGGACACACGCACCGGGGGGCGGGCAGCAGCGCCCCCTGCAGAACAACTTCACCGAACTGCGATCCCCAACCCGCATGCCCAGCGTGGGGATTATGGGCATTACCCCCAATGATAAATAAAGCCAAAAAATGGCCCCCAGTTCCCGGCCGCCTCGCTATTCCTGGCCATGGTAGCGGCCATGGTAACGGCGGGGCAGGGGGTGCTAGGAATCACCGGGCTACCTCAGGCTACCATACATTACGCAAACCGACCCTGGCAACGTTCAACGGACGCACTCTGAGGCTTGACCACCATCTAGCGCAGTTGGAAGTGGAGTTAGAGAACATTAAATGGCATGTTCTGGGGTTATGTGAAGTCCGTAGAGAGGGGGAGGACACCATAACCCTAGACTCGGGCCATCTTCTCTACTTTCGCGAGGGTGATAAAACATCCCAGGGTGGCGTAGGTTTCCTCGTCAACAAGGCCCTCTCTAACAACGTCCAAGAAATCTCCAGTGTGTCGACCAGGGTAGCGTACCTGATCCTTCGGTTGTCCAAGCGGTACACCATGAAGGTTATTCAGGTTTACGCACCGACCTCGGCACACTCGGATGATGAAGTGGAGGATATGTACGAAGACATATCCAAAGCCCTACACAACACCACTAAGGCACACTTCAACGTTGTTATGGGGGACTTTAACGGCAAGGTGGGAACCCAGACTGGCAACGAATCCCGAATAGGCCCGCATGGTTATGGAATTAGGAATCACAGGGGGCAAATGCTGGTCAACTTCCTTGAGAAAGAGGGGCTGTTCTTAATGAACTCCTTCTTTAAGAAACAGCCTCAAAGGAAGTGGACATGGCAAAGCCCCGACACTGTGACTAAAAATGAGATCGACTTCATCATGACGGATAGCAAGCACATATTCAGAGATGTCTCAGTGATCAACAGGTTCAATACCGGATCTGATCACCGACTGCTCCGAGGCTCTCTGAATATCAACTTGAAGCTTGAAAGAAACCGTCTGATGAAGTCCACGCTCCGACCTAACCCAATCCAAATCATGGCGGGCACCGAGAAGTTCCAGCAGCTGCTCGGGAATAGATTTGTTGCCTTGGATCCCACTGATGACGCTGACGAGACCCTACACAATCTGGTCGAAACGCTGAGGGATGAGGGCATCAAGTTCTGCAAAAAGCAGCGCACAGGCAAGAAATCTAAACTCTCGGATGAGACTCTCGGGCTGATGACAAAAAGACGGGAAACCACCCAAGCGACTTCGTCAGAAAGGTCAGACCTGAACAAGCGAATTGCGAAGATGGTACGACGCGACCTTCGGAGCTCCAACACACGCCTCATCGAAGAGGCTATAGAGCGAAACCGAGGGTCCAAAGTATTCACTCAGCAGCTTGGCAGGAGCCACCTGACGAAGCTGAAGACGCACGACGGGAGGACCGTATTATCGAAGCCGGAGATCTCCGCCGAGGTAGAGGATTTCTATGGCCGTTTATACGCTGCACATGCCCCCCATTCCCGACGAGACGACCATGATTCTAGAGCCACTCTGACACGCCACTATACCGACGAACTGCCAGACATCAGTCAAGACGAGATTGTGTTAGCTCTGAGGCAGCTTAAGAATGGAAAAGCCCCCGGTGAGGACGGAATAACATCAGAGCTTTTGAAAGCCGGAGGTGCCCCTGTTATACAGGAGCTACAGAACCTCTTCAACACCGTCCTTCACAGTGGGAGAACTCCAAAGGCGTGGAGCGGGAGTTTGGTGGTGCTCTTTTTTAAGAAGGGAGATAAAACCCTTCTTAAAAACTACAGACCCATCACACTCCTAAGCCACGTCTATAAGCTGTTCTCACGAGTGGTCACAAATCGTCTCGCCAGGAGACTCGACGAGTTCCAGCCACCGGAACAGGCCGGGTTCCGCGGAGGATTTGGCACCATAGACCACATTCACACAGTGAGGCAGATTATACAGAAGTCCGAAGAGTATAATCAGCCTCTGTGTCTGGCCTTTGTGGACTATGAAAAGGCCTTTGACTCTGTCGAAACCTGGGCTGTTCTGGAATCCTTACAGCGATGCCAAGTAGACTATCGTTATATCGAGGTGCTGAGATGCCTCTACGAGGCCGCCACCATGAGTGTCCAAGTACAGGGCCAGCAGTCTAAACCCATCCAACTGCGCAGAGGAGTTAGACAGGGGGATGTTATATCCCCGAAACTGTTCACGAGCGCGTTGGAAGATATGTTTAAGACGCTGGACTGGAAAGGTAAGGGCATCAACATAAACGGCGACCACATCTCACACCTGCGATTCGCTGATGACATAGTCTTAATGGCGGAGTCGCTAGAGGAGCTGAACCAAATGCTGGACAACCTAGCCTCAGCCTCGCGACGCATCGGTCTTGGCATGAATTTGGATAAAACCAAAGTCATGATCAATGGCCTCATTGATCCGGGACCGGTCGTCGTACATGGCCACCTTCTCGAAATTGTTTCCGAGTATACTTACCTTGGGCAAATTCTGCAGTTGGGTAAAAATAATTTTGAGAAGGAGGCTAGGAGGAGGATCCAGCTGGGCTGGGCAGCGTTTGGGAAATTACGTCGAGTCTTCTCGTCATCCATACCGCAATGTTTGAAAACTAAAGTTTTCAATCAGTGCGTCCTACCCGTCATGACCTACGGAGCTGAGACGTGGACACTCACGGTAGGGCTGGTCCACCAGTTCAAAGTCGCTCAGCGAGCTATGGAAAGAGCTATGCTCGGAGTCTCTCTAAAGGATAAAATTCGTAACGAATACATCCGACAGAGAACCAAAGTTATCGACATAGCTCAAAGAATAAGCAAGCTGAAGTGGCAGTGGGCCGGCCATATCTCGCGAAGAACCGACAACCGCTGGGGTAAACGTGTTCTTGAGTGGAGACCACGACTCGGTAAACGTAGTGTAGGACGCCCTCCGGCCAGGTGGGATGACGATCTGCGAAAGACTGCAGGCAGATGCTGGATGCGGCAAGCTGAAGACAGGGCGCTATGGCGCTCATTAGGGGAGGCCTATGTCCAACAGTGGACTAATATGGGCTGATGATGATGATGATGATGATGAAGAAAATTCTCGAACTACGATTTAAATTTCGTCTCGAGTTGCATATGTGATGCCATCTAGCAGATTTCCCTCGAAGTTCTTACTAAAATTATCTAGTTTCTGTTTGAATTATTGTTATTGAGCTTCTATAGACGTTGTCTCTATATGGTTCTGGTAGGTTTGGTTTGATGTCGCTACAAACTTAATACAATTTTTAGGGTTTTGATGATCGAAGATCGGTTTCAAAACCCTTATGGTCTCGCTTTGTCTGTCCTTTTTTCCCTCCTTAATAACTCAAAAACTATTGCAGCTATCAACTTGAAATTTAAAATAATAATACATTTCGTGCGCCTGTACAGATTTAGAGAAAAATAAATGAAATATGAAAATGAATATTTTCCATACAAATTGTGATGCCGAAATTTTAAAAGATACCTACAGAGTCATATGGGGTATCAAATGAAAGGTATCGGTTTGTACGTTTCAAAACCGTTTTTTTTTAAATTTCTGTAGGTTTCATACTTTTTGAAATATTTTGAAAATAGTCGAAAAAATACCCATTCCCCCCCCCCCCCCCCCTATCTCCGAAGTTTGCCAAGCGATCCGTTTAAAATGTATGGAGCGTTTGTAGATATGAATCTATATTTTGCACGAAAAATATAGAGAAGTTTGAAAAAAGAACACATTTTGAAAAATGGTCAAAAAGGAGGGGAATAATTTTCAAAAGGGAGAGCTACCTCACCGAGTGGGGTATCAAATAAAAGGTATCGATTCCGATGAAGCGTTTGTAGATATGGATCTATATTTTACAGGAAAAATATAGAGAAGTCTGTAAAAAGAACACTTTTTGAAAAATGGTCAAAAAGGAATAATTTTCAAAATGGGGGCTAAATGGGGTATCAAATGAAAGTTATCGGTTTGGACATTTGAAACCAGTTTTTCAAATATCTGTAACTTGCATACTTTTTGAAATATTTTGAAAAAAGTCGAAAAATTTACCATTACCCACATTAACCGAACCACCCATTTAACCGAAGCATGCAGAGAGATCCATCTGAAACGTAGGTTGGTACGTAGGTACCAACCTACATTTCTTCGTTAAATTGCGAAGTCTCTAACCGGCACTTTTGGTAAATATTTGTTGACAAACGTTCAAAACCCTCGGCGCGCGAGTTACACTCGTACTTGACGGATCTTGTTTTTACTTGTATCTGGTGGCTTTCCTTTTCCTGTGGCCATGATAGGCCTATTGTGATCGCCACTTTATGTGTTCGTTTAATATAATAATTATGACATGTGCTAAATAGAAAGCGCCATATTTTATCCATAGAATAAGCTTTGCAAAACTTAACTTTGCTTATTTCAAAGCTTTTTACAGACCAGAAGATGAAGAATCAAGCGAAGGTATAGAATTTGAGCAAGACTCCAACAACCAATCACAGACGATTCCTTCAGAAGATGTCGTGGACTCAAGACCTAGATCAGAAAGGCTGTATCAAGAGCTCTATATTCAGATGGAGTTCTGTGAAAAGCATACCTTAAGGTACGTGTGATAAGGTTGTATATTCAAAGTCCTACTAATAGGTTTGAGAGGTGGTTTAGTTATCGCAGTATCTATAGGATCGTCTTTTGTTTTTTCATACAGTTCACATCCACGCTGATGTCACTAATCCAGGCTTCTAGTATACGAAAAAAAAAGAAATCGCGCCAGCTTTTTAAAATCACTGTTCAGCCCAACCCACCAGTAATTCCTGCTTTAACATCCATAGGTAAATTGTACAATACTGTGCGGAAATTTTAAACTTCCGAGTTGAAAATGGTTAAATCATACAGGGTATTTCCATCATTGTGAAAAAGTCCATAAACTGCAGAACCTGTAAATTTTACGGCTATCGCATTATTGTAAAATTGGATTCAAATATGTTTAAAATGGTCAAAAATCGTGATCAAAATCGGCCTATTCGATTCAGACCGAACCCGCGAACTTCTTCGTTTGATCGTATAAGATTGTAATTATTTATGCACCACAATACAAAATAAACCTAACTTTATTTAAAATATAAATTAAAAATTAAGACAGAGGTTTGATTAAAATACACACTTCCAATCAGTAACTTACATTAAAATGGGAACGCCTTGCCTAGTACTGTATTTTCAGTAGCCCTACGAAACCTTTTCAATAACGTCTTTTCCAGGCAAGCCATAGACAAAGGGTTATACCAAGAGCACTTCCGCGCTTGGCGGCTCTTCCGCGAAATCGTGGAGGGTTTGGCGCACGTGCACCAGCGAGGCATGATCCACCGAGACCTGAAGCCTGTGAACATATTCCTGGACTCGAATGATCATGTCAAGATCGGAGACTTTGGATTGGCTACTAAGGCTTTCACGGGGATGCCGGCTGATGGTATGTTCTGTTACTTTCAAACGGGTTCTACATAAAACTTTTTAAACTTTCGCGATATGTAAACATAGTTAATGGTTTAATCGGGTATTTATCGCTGTAACGTGGTAGAAACGTAGGTTATATAATTACAAAAGGTTCGCGATAAATACCCGATTAAACCATTAACTGGGTTCTACATAAGCGGCAAAATATGACGAGATCAACCCATGAGATCAATAGATTTTTTTTTAATTTTTGAAGTGATTTTACTATTCACATACTCCCATTGCTGCTGCTAGATGCTGTTAGATCATGATACTGTGTCCTTCTATTTTTTACTGTTTCGATTGTGCTGCATTTTTGTATCAAATAAATAAATAGTAAAAAATTCTGGGCATAGCTCTCCCTCCGTTATTTCCACTTCACTGTTTTCTATTGCTTTAATCAGATCATTCATTGTCAAGTAATCTAGTTAATTGCTTACTGGTGAAAACAGTCATGTTTTTAAGTAGTTTTTCTTTAAGTAACCGCGACTTTGTCCGCATTTATTAATAATATTACATATTGTTTTAGATAAATCTAAACCGCAAGAAGAAATTGGTGGATCTCTTACTGGGCAGGTTGGTTGCAAAGAATAATAATTTTGGCTTGGATGTTTGTTACCTCATCATACCCAAACTATTGAACAACTGAAATTTTGTATTTTTGATGTAGTTTTCTGGGGTACTTGCTATGCTGAAAAAGTGCAAGCGAAACTGCGGGCGGAAGCTGGTACTAAACAAATTAATCAATTAAGGAGCGGAGACATGGACACTCACGTTAGAGTTGGTCCACCAGTTCAAAGTCGCTCAGCGAGCTATGGAAAGAGCTATGCTCGAGTTTCTCTGAGGGATACGATTCGTAACGAATACATCCGACAGAGAATCAAAGTTATAGACATAGCTCAGAGAATTAGCAAGCTGAAGTGGCAGTGAGACGACCATATCTTAAGTGGAGACGGCGACTCGGCAAACCTAGTGTAGGGGGCCCTCCTCGGCCAGGTGGGATGACGAATTCGTGAGTCGCAAGTGCGAAGACTGCAGGCAAAGATTGGACGCGGGAAGCTAGGCGCTCATTAGTGGAGGTCTATGTCCAGCAGTGGACTGATAATGGTTGATGATGACGATGAAATCAATTAAATTTTCAGATTGGCACAGCTCTCTACGTGGCACCAGAACTGCTACAGTCGTCTACGAAAGTGATTTACAACCAAAAAGTTGATATTTATTCCTTAGGGATAATACTTTTTGAAATCTTTCACCCACTGACGACGGCTATGGAAAGGTACTTAACTCCCCTTTTAAACAACACAAATGAATATAGACTTTACAAAGAATTTAGACAAACTAGTTTATAAGGTTTTTTGTTATTATAGTGCGTATTATAGTACTCAGGGTAATTTCTAAGAAAGTCGAAATTTTTTGCGATATTATTTGATTTCTTAGAAACTAGTTTATGTTCGCGGCTTCGCACCAGTTGTTTCTATGGAAACGTTTAAAGGTGATTTCTGTCCCATGGGAATTGATTTACGGGATAAAAAGTAGCCTGTGTTTGATTCCAGGATTAGAATTACCTGTATGCGAAATTTCAGCCCGATTCGTTCAGTAGTTTTGGTGTGAAGAGGTAACAAACATCCACCCATCCAAAATTTCGTATTTATTAATATTAGTGTGAAGTGAATAGATCATTCCTTCTAGATGTAATACATCGACGAGCACATGGTCACTCTCTTCATCAGCAAGATAGGGTAGTGTCCTGGGTAAAAAGTACATTATGGTACTAGTGTGTAACATTGGTGATTACCGTAGGCGAGGGTCTTAAGAGAGCCGAGGACGGTAATCATCAATACACACGTGTATCATACGACGTTTTTCAACACACTTGTGAATAAAATAACAATAAAAACTCATTTTATTACAGAGAAAACAAAAGTTATATTTGAGTGAAAGTTTTGTTTTTTAAACACGTTCGAGTTAAAATTATCTATTTAAATAAGAAGTTGCATGAAATGAGCAAGCAATAGGAACATTAATTTATTTGTTCTATTGAATAAGATCTTTTTTTTTAATAAAAACTTTTTAAGAACAAAGCAAACAAACAACCAATAAAATTAAAAAAAAATCTATCTCACTACACACATCTATCTAAACTCACTAGTGAGTTATAGCAATGAAAAAGTCACAGTTTGATTATGGGTGTGTCATTCTGTGCCTAATTGCGGTGACCATAGAGCCACTTTAAGAGCAAGTGTCTTGAAAAAAAAATATTATTATATTTAGTACGTCAGTAAGATTATCAGAAGATATGGGACTCATATTTTTTCAAACAATCAAAAAATGTCTCATAATATAATGTCCTAAATAAAATGTCAGGTTTCTGAGATATTTAAAGATGAATATAACTCTACATTTTTTTTTCTATGCCAGAAGCCTTTGTTCACAAAGAAAATTTCAATTTAATAATAGAAACTAATTAGAACTAGTATTAACAATTGAAACAATTTAGCTAACTGCAGAGTGTTGCAAACAATGTACAGGTAGCTCAACTGATACATATCAAAACCAATCGGAAGCTTCCCCAAGACGCTGGCTGCATTGCCCCCGCTGTATTTGAGTTGATCTTCTGAGTCATCGACAAGGTTTTTGTGTCAAATATGTACCTTAGTTTGTCATACATACATGGCCTTTGTAACAGTTTATATTTGTATTTTCAGGTTGGCAGTACTGACAGAGTTACGCTCTGTTGCTGTGAATGTGAACGAAAGATTCGATACCATAGAAAACAGCAAACAAATTCATGTTGTCAGGTAAGACAGAAGAACACATTGATAAATCTTAGAAACTTTAGATACAGAAACCAAATAAGCAAAGTTAGACAAGGTTTGGTCTGTGCAAAAAAGAGAAAAAACCCAGCCAAGTGCGAGTCGCCTAGTACACGAATGGTTACTCACCATCGTACATAACTATTTCGCTAAGGAAACCTACAAGGAAACCCTAAACTGTCTACCTTTTGCGGTTCATGAGATACAGCTCGCTGACGGACGGACAGACAGCGGAGGCTTAGTAATAGGTTCCCATGTTCACCCTCCAGGTACGGAACCATACAGAAAGAAAGAAGAAAGAAAATACATTTATTTGGACTATACATAACAACACATTACAATCATATATACGTACAAAGAACACAGTATTATATAGAAAAGATAGAGACATAAAGCCACTTATTATGTGTACATTAATAATATTTCGGCGGCCGGTCACTGGCCGGTGTGATTTGAGTCTTAAAATTTTGGCAAATAGTTTGCAAAATTAAAAAAAAAATTGTTGACAGATGGCTGTTAAACCACGAACCCAGTCTCCGTCCAACCTGCGCAGAACTCTTAGCAAGTGAGCACGTGCCCCGGCCAGTCCCAGAGGGCGCTCTATCAGGTATTACCACATTTAGTTCTGTTATACTTTCAATTTGTTTGAGTTATCAGCAGTGATCGGAAATTCAGGCACTTATTTACCTAAAGTTGGCGAGAAGACATAACATGGAGCGGTTGAAACCACCTCTTTCTCGAGAATTCGCGGGAATTTCCGAGAATTCCGGAATTTTCTAAAATGTTGTTTTACTTTCGGTTCTACGGAATCTTATTTAGAAATGAAATAAAAGACACTTTTACCCTGACGCGTTTTTCATTTAATTCGATATTAAAATTTAGAAACATGTAAATAAAAATCTTTTTCTCCGGAAATATCGACTTCGAAACAAATCATAAGTCGGGAAATGAATCTGTGTAAACTGTAAAGGTTAGTAGAAAGCTCTACGCCAGTGAAAAACGCGTCAGAATAAAATTTTCTTATATTTCGTCTTTATACAAGATAAATGTTTTTTTCTTTGTATAAGATTCCGGCGAAAAAACATCAACATTCGAGAAAATTTCGGCATTCCTTCGAATTCCCGGAAGAGGTGGTTTTAACCGCTCCAAGTTCTTCACGCCAACTTTAGATAAATAAGCGCCCGAATTTCCGATCAGCTGCTATAAGATACAAGCCAGCTGCTTGTGGCTTATGATATGAATTTTCGCTCGCTTACCTTATTCATAACCTGGGGCCGCGTATGCGATCTGGATGCGAATCCAAAATATGTAAAGTAATTTATTTAGAATTATATAGGTACTTAAAAAATAAGTTACGAATGAACGATGAGGCAGCAAAAGTTAAAAACTGGGGTTGCCGTGTCGCTCGCCTCCTTGGCACACCATGAATAAATTATAAGAATACTTATACATATTACTTAATCATAAAATTATATAAATAGAATGCGACGCGGCGCGGCGCGGTGTGAAAAGAATAAACAGTCGAAACTCTACTGAAGTGTCTTGACGTGACCAAACGCTCGCAGAATTCGCTGCGGCGCGGCGCGAATTGAAGCGAACGCGATTAGTTGGTTCGATATTTTTTCGCGAGCTGTATTTAATTGACATTGCGCAAATGTTCAATGTCAACTGAACGGCGGAGGGCGGTAGTGAATCTAAGTAGCCCTTTGCAGATCTAAATTTCAATTATGCAAAAGTTTAACCCGCTTCGTTAGTTTTGTCCTGAACTGGCTGGACTCAAACATATTCATAACACAATCTTTTCATCGATCACACAATGTGGAGGGGGTTCTAATCTTCATATATCTGATGGACTCGTTTCTTTGTGTTCATGATTTACGATCATTTTCCAAGCATACTTGCTCATGCAAAAACCACTCTAAAAATTACCTACTGAGAATCAAATTTATGATTGAAAATTACATTGTAAATTAAATTCTGGCACATAAATCTTATCTTATATTGTTGATCTCAGGTCTTTTATCCCATGCCCTGAACGACAGAGGCGCCCGCGGCTACCAACGACTCATAGCCGCCTGTTTGGACCAGAAACTGACCACGGCCGAGGATTATACCTACCACAATGAGATGAGAACCAAGCCAGTAGATGTACTGTCTTGTGTAAAAGATGCGGTTGTCAAGGTTAGTGCTATTTTAAACCAGAAACTTGGCTGTTTTGAACGGAACTTGACCGGTTTAGACCAGAAACTGACCACGACCGAAGATTACACTTACCATAATGAGACGATGACCAAGCTTGTTGATGTACCTGCTGTCTAGTGTGAAAGACGCTGTTGTTAAGGTTAGTGCTATTTTAGAGCTGAAACTTACCTGTTTGGACCAGAAATTTGCATGTTTGGACCAAAAACTGATCTAAGTTTTATAGCTACCATAATGAGATAAGGACCAAACCGGTAGATGTATTGTCTAATTAAAAGTTGCAGATAAAAGGGTAGTGCTATTTTAGACTATGTATTTTATAATCTGTAACATCGTAGAGTTGAGTGTAGTGAATCTCTATTTGTACAAATTGTATTATGCCAATCCAACAGCGAGCAGGCCCGCTGAGAGGTTATTATGCCGCCGTCTTCATCATCATCATCAACCTAAATTGGGCTAACTGCGCGGCATGCACGGAAATGGGATATAATGCATTATTTATCTGATTTCTTGATTATTATCTAGCAATAGTAAAGAGCTATTGACGGATTGCTACTTCTACTTTCAACCATACCCTCCTAAATTTAGAATTCCATTTCAGGTATTCAGAAGTCACGGCGCGTCAGAATTCGCGCCGCCATTGCTGACGCCGCGAGCCAAGGCGTGGGATCAATACCCGAACGCTGTCAAAGTCATGACGGCTTCCGGTTCCGTCTGTCATTTGCCGCATGACTTGAGGCTGCCGTTTGCAAGGTAATGACTAGATGGCGTTAATAGATAATTTGTGTGTTTGTTTTTTATGTGTATTTAATTTTAGATCACATAATATCATTCGCAGGCAGAGCTTAATGCAGAGTGCGATTTTCGTTTGAAAACACAACAAAAAAAATTGCTTTGAATGTTAACTAGCTCCGTCCGCGGCTTCGCATGCGTTTTCCTATAATAAATATAGCCTATGTGCTATCCCAGGATTCAATATAATTATCTCCTTGCCAAATTTCATTATGATGCGTTGAGCCATGAAAAAGTAACAGACCGAGTGTTTTAGTACGAATCAAATCAAAATCAAATCAAAAACTCTTTATTTCCATTAATACATTATATGTATACGTAGAAAAGGTCAAATTCCTTCAAATTATAAAATAACTAGTTTATGCCCGCGGCTTCGCTCGCGTTGTTTCTATGGAAACATTTAACGGTTATTTCTATTCCATGGGAACTGATTTATGGGGTAAGTAGCCTATGTTTTATTTGAGGCCTAGAACTACCTATATGCAAAATTTCAGCCCGATACATTCAGTAGTTTTGCCGTGAAGAGGTAACAAACATCCATCCATCCATCCATCTATCCATCCAAACTTTCGCATTTATAATAGTAGTGTTATGTGATTAGTGTGATACAGTAACACGGATATAAAGTGATATTTTGATTTCTTTTCCTTTAGATTCAGATTCTTTATTGGCTACATAGTTACATAGTTGAAAAAACCTTTAGCCTGTTATAACAAAGTTAAAAAACACAAAATTAGTAACAAAAATAATTTTGTTCACGTTTCAGACATACAGCATTCTCTGACATAAAGCACATGCGTCGATACTGTATCGACAAGGTGTACAGAGAAAGGCATGTTCCGGGTTTCCATCCACGGGAGATATTGGAGTGTGCCTTTGATATTGTCACGCCTAAAACTGGTAAGTAATTTACTCATAATACTTAACTTTATGATTATTCTATACCCAATTGAATACAAATAATAGCAAACTATGGTGAAAATATTCTAAAATAACAAATAATTTTGGTACTACGTTTTTATGGGAAATTCATCCGTCGCCGGACCCTTAAGGTGGGTATTTAATTTTTTTTTTAATTTTCAGGTGGGTATTGACCGGATGCTTTGAAATTGTTCTTACAGTGTAAACCAATTCTTAAATTTTGACCTAATAATGACAAATTTTATATTTGCGCACCTGCTTGCGGGTCGAATACATTGTCGTCACATAGCCCAAGATCTTGGCATGTAATTAATGTATTCTGCAAATAAACGATTGATTCTGATTCTGATTTTGATTCATCCAATTCAAAACGAGCCTTATCCACCTGTCCATTCGTTTCAGATTCCCTCTGGCTGGACGCAGAACTGTTAGTCGTGGCGAGCCAAGCGGCCTCAGAATGTTCGCTCAAAGTGTCCCTCCAGTTGAACCACAGCGAACTTCTGCGAACATTGCTGCTTGCTTGCGGGGTGTCCACAGATAAGCATGCGGATATCTACCCAGTGCTCGTTGATGTTAGTCTCGGTAAGCAAAGAAATAAAAGTACATTTTATATCCTCCCCCCTCTAGAAAACAGTGAATAGAAAGCACTGTTAATCACTATTTGGTGTTTGAATTTAGAACACATCAATATATTCGACTTCAATCTCAATGCTATACAAAGTCCTTGCGCAAAAAAACATACTCCATACAAACCCCTTGTGCAAAGAATACTCGACATACAAACTCCTTGTGCAAATAACTCCTCGAGATTTGATTGGTTCTTTTTCTCGTTGTCGTGATAATATAAAGTATAATATGCAATTCGGATTTATATCGTTCCCTACGGTGGTGATTTAGTCGTTAGAATCCTTGACTTGCTCGTGATTCATCTATGTCCCTCGCTTTTAATCCGTCCTTTATTCACTAATTGCATAATATACTATTATTCGTAACAACGATAACAGAAAAAAGAGGCTCACTTAAAAGTACACCGGGTGTTTCGCGTCGGTGAAAAACGCGCCGCGACGCTCACTTTTATGAAAGCAATAGAAGAGCTTATTTACTGCATTAAAAGGTACATATTTTATTGATAGCCCGCGCCGTTCACGTTGGTGTTTAATTCGCTTTCGTGCAAAGTGAAAAATTTATCTTTTGGTTCGGTAAATAAGTTCTTGTATTGCTTTTCTTAAAGATGGCGTCGTGGCGTGCTTTTCGCTGTCAAAACCTCAATTTCACTAAGAACTAAAAAACTACTTACTTTGTTTTAAATTTTTTCCCTACTGTATGTACGTATGACTTACTTTTGAACTATCAATCGTATTCTTCAGCCGCTACTCGCTGTGGCTTGTAGCGGCATAATGCTGAGACAGGGACCTTTTTGGCCCCTTTTATGTATTTTTTTTATTCCTTTTAATATTTGTATGTTTTTGGGTCAAATAAATGGATTTTCTTTCTTTCTTCTTTCTTATTTTCCAGGACGAATAACAAACCTGCAACTGCAGACCCACCTAACCTCCCTCTGCATAACGAACCGGGACATATCAAACCTGCTCCGTCTAATGGAAGTCGACGTGCCAGTCCATGAGCTGAAAGAGCTCGTCACGCCCCTCGTGAAGCAAGCCAAGTGGGGCAAGCGAGTCACACACGCGACGCATCAGTTGGAGGCCGTCTGTAGGAACGCGAAAGCCTTAGGTTGTACTGTAAGTAAAATCGGGGAGGGTATAGATATATCAGGGCATAGCCGCAGTGGAGTGCGTGCTTAGTCGTGTCACTGGCACAGCATGTTAGCGAGGCTCGCTTCGCTCTTTACGGCTTTAGTGAATCAAGCCAAGTGGGGTAAATGTGTCACCCGCGCGACGCATCAATTGGAGGCCGTCTGTAGGAACGCGAAAGCCTTAGGTTGTACTGTAAGTAAAATCGGGGAGGGTATAGATATATCAGGGCATAGCCGCTGTGGAGTGCGTGCTTAGTCTTATGCGACTTCGCTCACCACATTGACACAGCATGTCAATACACTTAGCGCGGCTCGCTTCGCTCGCCACGCAGTGTGAGGGAAACCATGCCAAGTTAAGCGGGGCAAGCGGATCACCCACGCGGCAAATCAGTTGGAAGCTTTCTATAAAAACGCCAAGCCATTGGGCTTTACCATAAGTAAAATCCTGTGGGCTATATCAGTGATACAACCGCAGTGCAGCGCCTCCTACGTCTTGTGCGACTTTGCTCTGACTCACCATACTGCAACAGTATGTTAATACACTTATGAGAGTAGGTAAGCCAAGTGGGGCAAGCGGATCACCCACGTGACGCATCAGTTGGAGGCCGTCTGTAGGAACGCCGAGGCTTTAGACCACTGTAAGTTAATTCGGGTCGGCTAAATCAGGGACGCAGTAGAGTACCTAATATGTTTCGTGCGTGCTAGAGAGCAGTAGAAAGCGCGGCTCGCATCACTCGCCACACTGGCACGGCCTGTCAGTTCTCACTTCGCAAAATCAGCAATCAAAGAAGTCAAAAATATCACTTTATTTCCGTGTTAGTGTCAAATGCACACAGTGTACATTGTATTTATGGAAATCGCCCTGTGAGTGCGAGCGCGACTCGCTTCGCTCACGCATTGTGAGAATCTTGAGCACTGTCGGACGCGAAAATTCTCGCTCGAATCAATCAATGTACTGTTATGATTATTGTTACCTTCAGTACATCCAAAGCCTTGGGCTTTTTATAGACGCTGTGTTTATGTAACGTTTACTCAGATACATCTGACACGCTGTGTTTATTTAGCGTTTGCTCAGATACTTCTTTGATAAACACAGCATCAATAAAAACGCCAAGACTTTGGGTGTCCTGAAAGGAACAATATTTATACGAGTACTTAGTTCGTCTATTAGTAATCTAGGGCCTTCTTAAGTCATAAAGGATCAAGCAGGTTCTACAACAAATAACTAAGAATAAGAATTGTTGATTTTTTGCTGAATCAAAGCAACCTTTTAGAATAATATTATTCTTTGTGAGTCAATGGTAAGAACAGATGAAACGAAATATTTAAGACACAAAATGGCTCCTGTCTCAGCGTGCGTTGGTCGTGTAGTTACTAGAAAATATTACGTTCTCTGCCTCTCAATTGATTTTTCTGATTCAAAAGTAAAATACTATAAGACCATTTTTTCGTTATTTTCCAGTGTCCAATAACAGTGGCGCCACTTCTAGCGAGCAACGCGATGCAACACAGCGGAGTTTTCTGGCAACTTTGTGTCGTCAGGGATTCTGACAAGTCCAAGGCGAAGTATCGATCCGGCGACCTTATTGCTAGAGGCGGAAGGTTTGTATTGCAACCAAATGCTACAGTTTATTTGTTTACGATTAAAAGTTATCGTAGATTTAAACAGCACTTTTTTTATATTGACGGTATCAGATAACCGACAGCTCGCGGGCCACTCGCTTGAAGTTTGTGGTGAGCCATTATGTCTTGCCTCCATGTAACTATAAAACAAAATGTTGCTAATTGTACAAAAATAATTATAAAATAAAACGCCATGTGCGAGTTGAACTCGCCTACTAAGGGTTCCATATGACCTTGTGTCGAGACACAACCTAGAACCTAGACCCGACCTGCCAAATTATCATGATTCTAGGTCAACGGGAAGTAGGTTTTGGTCCATGGTGAGAATCAAAAATATTTTTTTTGTGAATAAACTACAAATTTACTGTTTCAAGTTTTTTCCCTTTAATTGTGCTATGAGACCTTGCTTCTAATTTCATCATTCTAGGTCAATGGGAAGTACCCTCTAGGTTTTGGTCCATAGCGAGTATTGAAAGTAATGTTTTTAGTGAATTTATCACAAATGTTAATTCAATAAAAACATTATTTCTTTAGTTTTCGGATTTTTCCTTTACTTGTGCTATAAGACCTTGCTACTCACCAAATTTCATGATTCTAGGTATACGGGAAGTACCCTATAGGTTTTGTGTGCATTTGATTCCCTTGGAAATTTCAAAATATTCGGACATAAACGGCTGTTACTTTGAGTTCGTGGACATAGAAGTTTTATTTATATCGCGGCTCCAAGAGGTTACGGACTTGAGTATTTGACGTTAATTTCAACTCCATACGTCCACGCGTTCCAGAGAAAAGGGGGTTGACAGACGCACAGACAGACGGACAACAAAGTGATTCTATAAGGGTTCCTTTTTTTCCTTTATGAGATACGAAACCCTAAAAAATAAAGGTTCTTTTATCTAAACATAACTTAGTTCGTCTTTATTTCTAGATACGACGCATTAGTAGAAGAGTTCTGGAAAGTAGCCCGTACAGAGAAGGATCAAGATAACTCCGAGCTCAAATCCTGCTCAGTTGGCTTCTCGATGTCACTGGAACGTATGGCCGCCATCTTGAAGAAAATGGACGTGCTCCCGTCTCCGGGGAAAAGGGATATTTTGGAGGTTAGAATTTAGAAGTGTAATTTTTTATTCGATTTTGATTCAAAGCTGTACTCAAAATATTACAGTATTTTTGTATCAATTACCGGACATTGCCGTGTAGTGCCGGCTTAGATTTAGCACCAACCTTACTCTTCTCGTGGGTGTCGTAAGAGGCGACTAAGAGGTATCCACCGGGGGCGGGCAGCAGCGCCCCCTGCAACTAAATTCTATCACCAAACTGCGATCCCCAACCCGCATGCACAGCGTGGGGATTATGGCCACTACCCCCATCAGATAAAACTCAATAAGGCGCCTATCAGGGAGAAGCCGGCGTCCAGCAGTGGACCAATATATAGTTTGTTGAGGTTGAGGTTATCGGACATAATGTTTTACGACAAATTTCCATAATTAATTTTAATAAATGAAATAAAACAGGAAGTTAAAGTTTACTTATTGTTAAGGTCTCAAAATTTACCTAATTTTGAGAAAATCTAAAAATGCGTGAATACCTTACCCTCTGTATGTTACATTTTCACGACCGGCCGAACAGACCTTAATGTTTGGCAACGAGATAGATTGTATCCTAGGAAGTGACATAGGCTACCTCTTGTCACAAACAAAACTTTAAGTTAGAGGGGGAAGGTGTGGTGAAATGGGGGATGGATGTTTATCTGGGCGTACAAAGACATAGGCAAAAGCTTATTACACTATTATATAATAATGCGAAAGTTTGGATGTATGGATGTTTTTGACCTACTGAACGGACCGGGCTGAAATATTGCATACATTTAGTTCTCGGCCTGGAATAAAACATACGTTGTGGTAACTACTTTTTATCCCAAAAATCATTTCCCATGTGATAGAAATAAACTTCGTTTTAAGTTTATTTCCTTTATTTTACACAGAACTAACGCGTGCTTAGCCGCGCTCAGAAACTCGTTAGGTCATAAAAGAACATCGTTTTATTTTTCAGTCAACCCTAATCTGCGTGTGCGCATCAGGCACAGCAGGCAACGGCCGTGACGGGATAGCTGCCTCCAAACGGGCCCAGCTGGCCCTCGATCTCTGGGCGAACGGTTATACCTGTGAGATTTGGCCCGCCCCTACCGTGGACACTCGTGAATTCACCCGCCCTTGCATTGTGTTGACACAAGACGATGCTTGTATGAGGGCTATTTGTGATGATACAATCAGGTAAGAATGGTAAAACTTTCTCATAAAGAACATGGTTCACAACAAAAATGACAGAAAATGGGTCCAACTGGCCCTTGATCTGTGGGCCAGTGAGCCAACTTGTCCCTTGATCTATGGGCCAACGGAGACCTGTGAGATTTGGCCCGCCCTTAGGTTTACTACTAAAATAACACTTGGATGTCCCACGACCCACATGTCCATCGCCAGCGCTGCCGTCAGGCTGCGGTGCGACTTGAAAGGTTGCACAGGCTGGGCAGTGAATGCGTTGCAGGAAACATAAATACATATATAATTATAATACAAGACATGTTAATCAACCTAATTTCATTGATTAATCTGTACTCTTTTAAAAGTACATTAAAACTACCTGTTAACTTTACGCTTCCCTCATACGCCTACTTTAAAACGAACTATTTAATTTAATTCCAGAATACGAGAGCACAAAGTCGCTTACATCGATGTCTTGGATTTTATCAAGCAGCAACTCCATCCTGAAACAAATAGATATCCAGAAGGTAAATACACAAAATAATTTAAAGGTACTTACTAAATAAGTTACAAATGAACGACGAGGCAGCAAAAGTTAAAAAAACTGTGCAGCTGTCGCATCGCCCGCAAATATAAAAACTTTTCTACAAACTTATTTTTTTTGTGTGTGTGTGTGTGTGTGTATCGTAATCTCTGGAACTGAACTACAGTCCGATTATGAATGTGTTGTCTGTAGCAGAAAGCTACATTATTTCTGAGTGACATAAGCTATGATTTATTTATCCAGGACCCTAATTCAACTAAATTAATCGCTCATCATAATAACAATCGTCTCAGAATGGCATATTTTGGCGTTATACCAGAAACTGCAGATGGTCCCTCCATCTGCAGTTTCTGGTTTCTTCGCGTGTCGAAACTATCAACGTTGAAATCATTCTTTCAATCTCCATGCAAATAGCACGCACGCACTATCTGTGGCGACCGATGTCGCGCGACGGGCGAACGTCCGCCTGCGACGCAGGATGTTGCGGGCTCGATTCCCGCCTTGGGACAAATAAATTAGAACTAGTAATTACATTTATGAACAATTGAACTAACTGCAGACTTGCAAACAATCTACGGTAGCTCATCTGCTCCATATCAATACCAGTCGTCGTGTCCCCGCTACGCTGGCTGCATTGCCCCGCTGTATGGCAATGCTGATGCGCTGCGCCAGATACTGACCAGCTCTCGGGTCACGCGTCGCTTCGACCAGACGCTCAGATTATTTTTTTTACTCGATGAGCCTCGGTACCCCACGGACCTAGGTCTCGACTCCAAGGGGATCAAATGTGTAGGCTCTGTCGACCTGCATATTTGCGCCTTTTGACATCCTCTTCTTATTAATATAACTAGTTTTATCACGTCACACCACGATTTGATATTTTTACTCTCTTCTACAGGTACAAACAATAGATCGCTGAGTTGGAATGAAACTGAGAAACCTAACAGCCCAATAATATCGGTGACTTTCGTCACAGCCAGCGATAAGATGACCAAGAACTCGAAACGGAGCTGCGAGACTCAGGTGAGAATTTAAATTCATCTGAAACTCAAGTATTTAATGGTAGATGTGCTAAAAATCGTTGTGAATAAATACACTGGTTATAATTTGTAAGTATGACTGCGTCGTTGGTCTAGCGGTCGGCTTGTTCAACCGCTGGTTATGAGGTTCTAGATTCAAACCCCGGGTCGGGCCAATAGTTGTTATTGGAGTTTATCTAGCATGAAAAATTCACAGTAGCAGCCCGGAGTCAGGAAGTTGACCTCTCTCCGGTCGTGTCGGTCTGCTGTCCCATCGGATTATGAGAATAGAGAGTGCACCTGTGTTTGCGCACTATAACATGTCCTGCGCATCGAGAGATGAGACTAGCCGCCGTGGTCGAAATTCGGCTAGGAGGACATCAATTTGTAATGCGACCGCGGCGGCACGTGGTACGCTATCCAGTGTGATTTTTTTTTTACTGGGACAGTATGAGAGCAATCATAACCATAAGCAGAGGTGCAGAAACCTACAGTTTCTTTTGAAACATTTTCTCTTTTAGAGAAAATTATGTTGGCGTGATTTCTTTGTACCACCATAACTCATATTACGCGCTACACCCACTTCACCAAAAAACATGCCAAAACGGTTTTTTCTAAATAAGAGCGGATTTTTCAAAAGAAATTGTACCTGTTCCTCCTCTGGTCGATGGGGGTACCCATACTGTCGCAGTTAAAAAACCTTAGGGCTCATATACACATACTGCACGTTGCCGACGGCAAGGCAACTGCACTTGACTGTAGTCGACGGCAAAGCAACGTGTCCGTGTATATGAATGAGCCCTATCGCCTTAGCCCACGACCGCGGTCCCCTAGCTGTGTGGTGCCGGCTTAGAACTTACACCACCCCAACTCTTCCCGCGGGTGTCGTCGTAAGAGGCGACTAAGGGATATCCACCGGGGGCGAGCAGCAGCGTCCCCTGCAAAACAATTCTACCACCGAACTGCGATCCCCAACCCGCATGCCCAGCGTGGGGATTATGGGCATTACCCTCAGGTGCTAAAATAAAGGCAAAGTTCAGTAGTTTTGTCGATCCTATCCAAAACTACTGAACAGATCAAGATGAAATTTGGCGAACGTTTCGAGCAAAGCCTAACTTAGATAATGCCGCGGGCAGAAGCTAGTCTTTTAGTCAGATAAAAAAAAGCTTTTTGCTACCTAAATTACTATTGCATAAACTATTGTTACGGCATCGAATATCGTCAGTTTGGCCTCTTTAGGAAAAAGCGACCCCTTCCACTTTTCTCATATCTCTCGTCAACCTTATTTTTTTTCCTGATATGTCTTTTAGCTCGTCTTCCCACCTTTAAACTGTATCCCCCTAATAGGTACATCATGCTGTAGACGTGACTAAAGATAAATAATAAAAATATAAATAATGCTAGACAAATCACACAGCATTATCTAGCCCCGAGCAAAGCAGAGCTTGTGTTATGGGTACGTTGGGTACTAGATAACTGATATAGTAAATGCAATACACTACATAGATAGATATTTTTTATTATGCATAGAAAATTTTTATTATGCATAGAAAACATCCAGAACGCCCTGGACAAATGTCTGCAGATCGTACAAACATTTGTCCCGAGGCGGGAATCGAACCCGCAACCTCCTGCGTCGTGGGCAGGCCTTCGCCCGCTGCGCCACAGAGGTCGGTCGAGTGAATGTGTGAATAAATGTTGTTAATTATCCATCTGCCAGATCAACACGCAGATGACGTCAACGCTGGTGACTCTCGGCTTGCAGCCGGTGCTGGGGCGTGTGCGCGTGTGCGTGGTCGCGCTGGCGTGCGAGGCGGCGTGCGTGCGCGCGCTCAGCTCGCAGCTCTGCGCGCCGCTGCACGCGCACGCGGACCTGCCGCAGGCGGCCAGCCACACCGCCGCCATGTGAGTACCGTCATACTTCTTTATACAGGGTTTAACAAGAAGTAAAGAACAAACTTTAAAGGTGGGTTCTGAAACCTTGTCCCCACAGGAAAATTTAAAAAAATTACGACATTTGGTTTCTAAAAAACACAACAAAGTTTGTTTCTTAATTGACACAGTGGCGATCTCTAGTGTCTGAGGCCAAGATCCACTTCGGGTCACTGCGCCACGCTAGTAAGTGAGTAAGTAAGGGAACCTAGCAGAGGAAGGACAACAATCTTTTACTGGGGGTGCCTCAAGGAGTTGGTTAACAAAGAGCCCATCACCTGAATTGAGCAGCTGCGTGAGCGAATACAAAGGGCGGCCCAAAACATTACCGAATCCAGGCATGCACGCAAAATAAAGCGCTCTTTTATTAGAAGACGCAGGGCGTGCATAAGAGCTAGTGGTAACCATTTTAAGGGTCCGGCGACGGATGAATTTCCCATACAAACGTAATACCAAAATGATTTTTAATTTGAGCATATTTTCACTATGGTCTGCTATTATTTGCATTAAAATAGTATTTATCTAGGTTCCTGCCACAATTTTTTTTCAAAATACCTTTCTGAAATGAAATTAAACCTAATCGCATTTTTACATGAAAGAATGAATGTTGTCTTAGTAATTGTGTAGATAAGTATTTTGAAAAAATCTTATGGCAGGAACCTGTATAAATACTATTCTAACACAAATAATAGCAAACCATGATGAAAACATTCTCAAATTATAAATCATTTTGGTACTACTTTTGTATGGGAAATTCATCCGTCGCCGGACCCTTAAGCACTTATTGTAAGAAATTCCTATGCATTAAGCGAGTTACAACTATTGTTGTAATTTAAAAAAATGACCCTTACCCATCTTAACTTAGGAATATTCTTTGCATGGAAAGTTGGAAATACCAAGTGTTTTATCATTTCAGAATCTCATTGAAGTGGGCATGTTTTTAATTAGTCGGTCACTCAGGTGGTCATACATATTTTTTCACCACAGGAGGTCAAACTTTTGGAAAAATTTGCAAAACACATTTTTGTTTGTTAAGCATGTTAGAAAAGAAAAAGTGTTCCTTTGGCACACAAATAGCAGTTAGCATTTGATAGCACAGTTATCCAAGAATGCTATAACAAAAACAGATACAGAAAATTCCTTGATTTTTAGACTTGGCATCGAAAAAAATTGACAAGTGTAAAAAAATAATAATTTCGAAAAAGTGTATAATTTTTTTGGTCTGGACAGTTCTGATGCCCCCTCCCCGTAGCTGAAGTATTGACCACTCTTTACACCTCAGGTTCTGGATGTTTCTATATACAGGATATAGAAACATCCAGAACACCTGGAACAAATATCTGCAGAGCGTACAAAAATTTGTCCCAAGGCGGAAATCGAACCCTAACCTCCTGCGTCGCAGGCGGACCTTTGCCCACCGCGCCACATCGGTAGGTTCAGGTAAATTCAATTAATTACTTGTTTTATTTGTCCACAGATATCCCAAACGACAGAACATATTAGAAGAAGCAATGAAGGAACTATCGAATATCGTGAAACAAACCAACTCTATACGATCTACAGACGAAATTCAACTCTATGCACTTTATTCAATACCAGACTCGTTGTGTAGACTTATTACTTGACATACAAAGATACCACAAGGTTGATAATCATACCAGCTCGGATTTAAGTTCCTAATGTAACTTTTGCTTATTGATAGAGAAGCAAAAGTAAAGTGGGTATTCCACGGATTTGTTTACATTTGTATATTCCGGCCATCTGGAAATAGTTTTTTTTTTACCACTGACGGCGCTTCCCACGGCAACATCCCGTTTTCTGCAGGTACGGTTTTTAGCGGGATCCCGTATAATAGTATACATGTTTCAATTCTAGGAGCGGACCGTGAATTGGCCAATCACAGTGCAGTTCAGTGGAGATTTCGAGCACTGATTGGCTAATTCTAGGTGCGAACCGTGAAGTAGCCAATTACAGTGCAGTGCTGTGGAGATTTCGAGCACTGATTGGCCAATTCACGGTCCGTCCTCTCCGCTCCGTGCAGCTCCGCGTCAGTGGAAACGGACCCTCACGAGTATCCTATTTACGGTACTGCATAATACCGATAGGTACCAATTTGTCATTCGGGTTTTAAATTTGGATACAAACACACACTGTGTTTCAATTTAAAAAAAAAAACAGACTGCTACCACCGAGTCATCGACATGAAATCGGACACAGTTTCGATCGAAATTCAAATATTTTAGTGATATTTTATATTTTCTGTGTTCTGCAAGGAATTAAACTTCTAGAAAAGTAGTTTTCCATAAATAATAAAACATTTTCTTTGAACCCATGTTTTAACAAATCTAGATTTAGTGCTGCGTTTGGAGCAATTAATAATAGACAAGGGCTTTATTTTAAACTCATTTGCAACGGGATATTTACCATGATTTTAGTTTTGAGCTTTTTAATATTTCGGCACAGTTACATGCGCCATGATCACGGAATAACTGAGGGCACTGCGAGTGAGTTGTTAGCTTGTTTGTTAGTGGCAGATACATCGATCTATCCTCGAAGAGCTTTATTACTAAAAATCTACGTTTTATTAAAATCTACACTAGGTATATCATAATTTATTGTAACATAGTCTCATAGAAAACGGTCTACGATGTGTGGAAAACTACTTAGTTTCTTACAGAACGCAGAAAATAGAATTAAAAACCGCTAAAATTTCGCGCGAATCGCGTCGATCACTTGGTAGAATAGCCCTGCTGGACGGCCGTGGGAAAAGGCCGTGAGTGCCAAGTACGCTGGTGGTAATCTCGATGACAGATTGTGGCCATTTGAGTTTATTACATTTTATACAAAGGAGCGACACTTCGCACCTACAAAATATAGAGTTATTCAATAAAAATAAATATTTGTTGAAGGAGTTTGAAGATTTTTGTATCGGTCCTATGATTTTTTATCTTGTCATCATTTATTTTATTTTATCTTATTTCATGTGTAAATGTGTAACACTCGTAAATCTATGGACCCATGGTTCTCTGAAATGAAGCATTTTTATTTTTTATTTATTTTATTTTATTTATAATTGTTTTTGTTTTTCAAAATAGCCGCGCAAGAAACTAAACAAATAAAAAATGCTCCTTATCAAATGTCCTAATTAAGCATCAGGTTTCAGAGACATTCACTCATGAAGAAAAAGTATGGTTATTTTCATCTGTGAATATCTCAGAAACCTGACGCTTTAGGACATTATTTTGACAGTTATTAATAATTTATAAGAGATTTTAATTATTATATTATATGATTATTTTATTTTTGACCACCTTCAGTGGACAAACGAAGCGCCCTCGGGTACGAATGAGGTACAGGAAGTCAAGATGACCGACGTGATGTGCGCACCGACTCGATTGTGTGGTTAATTTATTCTGTTAATGTAATTTTCTATGTGATAAATAAATAAGCGCGTAGGTTCTGCCATCTGAGAGGATATATTATAACATTTATTGTGCGCGGTGATTTTGAAAAACAACAAAATGGTGACCGATGTTAGGGCCAAAATCTTCCAACTCATGCATAAATTTATGTGAATAACGAAGCTTCGAAAACTAACCTAATACTGTGTACCTAACTATTTATATCGTAAGAAATACCTAATTGAATAATGTATTTAAATTTAATAACGCCAAATAGAGAAATTATAGTAATAAATACTTAATTATTGATCTGTAATATTCTAAACTGTTAAGTTATCGTTAAGTTTTTATAAACCTAAGTAGTAAGTTTGTTTCAAAAACGTATTTTTGTAATAAAGTTGTAAAATTTTCCGTGTTATTGTTTTATTGGGACTATCCTACTAATATTACACTCACTATTAACACCCACAGAAAAATTAAATAGGATGATTTATAAAAATAAGAAGTTGATAAGGTGATAAAAAACAAAGACCTGTTTTCTTAATTGAAACTTTGCTGCAGTTACCCAATTTTTTAGGGAAAATGCCATACACTTGCAACATTCAATCATATGAATGTGTGCACTGTATTTAAGTGCTGTCAAAACACACATAGATCGATTTTTGGTTACACAAATCGTCAAATTGTTGAATGACACAATCCCTCGGCCACTCTACTGTGCCTCTGCTGAGACAGCAGCGAGTTTTTACTCTACGTACTTACCTATTCACGTATTTATTTTTCAAAATCCTTTATGTAAAATTTGAGAGTTCTTATAAATTTAACTGATGGCTAAAAGCTAGGTATGTATTAGGAGCCCTGTTATGGACCATGTATCTTGAGAGGTATCTAAGCTAAGTAAATATCTAACTAGGTAATTAAATATCACAATTAAAATTAACCTAATTTCTAAAAGTATTGCAGAGTTGAGTTATGTATTCAAAACCAGGTTCACCTAAGTTTAGTTAATCTTATGTAAGTAGGTAGGTTATTTCTAGTAGGTATGATTGATTACCTATAAAGGTCCTACCTACTCACCGGGAAAACTCTGATTTCAGGAAACAAAAATTATAAAGTACTATAGGTATAATATCTTCCTACTTTTTTAGGGTTTTGATGATCGAAGATCGGTTTCAAAACCCTTGTGGTCTCGCTTTGTCTGTCCTTTTTTCCCTCCTTAATAACTCAAAAACTACTGCAGCTATCAACTTGAAATTTAAAATAATAATACATTTCGTGCGCCTGTACAGATTTAGAGACAAATAAATGAAAATAAATGAAAAATGAAAATGAACATTTTCCATACAAATTGTGATGCCGAAATTTTAAAACATACCTACAGAGTCATATGGGGTATCAAATGAAAGGTATCATTTTGTACATTTCAAAATATTTTTTGAAATTTTTGTAGGTTTCATACTTTTTGAAATATTTCGAAAAAAGTCGAAAAAATACCCATTCCCCCCCCCCCCCCTATCTCCGAAGATTGCCGAGCGATCCATGTAAAATGTATGGAGCGTTTATAGATATGGATCTATATTTTACAGGAAAAATATAGAAAAGTTTGAAAAAAGAACACTTTTTGAAAAATGGTCAAAAAGGGGGGGAATAATTTTCAAAAGGGGAGGCTACCTCACCGAGTGGGATATCAAATGAAAGGTATTAGTTTGGACATTTCAAAACAGTTTTTAAAATTTCTGTAGGTTTCACACTTTTTGAAATATTTTGAAAAAAGTCGAAAAAATACCCATTCAAAAAGAAGACACTTGCTTTTTCCTTTCATTTTTATTAATACATTTCTTTGCAAAGTTTATCCTTAACTTATCAGCAACAAAGTCTATTGGCTCAATAATACAACTTGTATAATAGTATTATTTTTGAAAAATCATTACCTACTGTCAATATCCGACAAAAGTAAAAAGTAAAAAAACTAAATATGCAGTTATTGTTTTTTTTTTATAAATATAGGGCATGAATCCTTTCACGACTTTTCTCTAACTATATAGTGGTTTCGGACTTTGGCCATCACCGCCCTTCTCAAAAAACCACTGGGTAAAAAACCTATAGGTAAAATACCTATAGGTACAGGGTTGGTTTTTTACCCAGATTTTACCTTAGTAATGTTAAGATTTGAGTAAAATCTGGGTAAAGTAACATTCTACACACGTTTTACATTAAGTATTTTTGTAATAATGTTTAGGTACTTATAGTAATTTAATAGTGCCGTAAAAAAATCTTACACCTTCAGCCAATCGAACAAACCAGTAGGTTGGTAAGTAGGTATCCCTTCAAAAAGCTCATTTCCCAAGCTCTTTCGCCATTTTGTCACCACAATCCGCCACTTTGATTACACTCCATTAGCATTGGCAGCTCTTGCATAGCTCACCAATGACGCCAATGACATGTGCACAGGTGGAACCACTGGTGCACTGCTCATGGCTTTGTCAAATGCGTTGCACCGCGGAGCCGTTACCAGGAGACACGTGGTGATAGAGAGCATCATGGCTATGATGGACCAGAACATGATGATGAGGAAGAAGCGAGCTCGGCGCCAGGTTACGTCGTGATGGATGTGGTAGACTTCTTCAGGAGATAGTGCTCTAGAATTAAATAAATTTTATAATGAATTAGCGATAGGCACTTCATTTTTAAATTTCATTTTATGGGAAGGTAGATAGGTAAGCATATACCAATTAACTTTTACCTACCTAAGGACCTCAGTAAAAACTAGCTTTCACAAAATTGTAGGTAGGTACGTACCTAGTTACCCACCTACAATCAAATTATAGGTAAGTACCTACCTAGGTTAGATGGTAGTCAAAACAGGCATAGGTATTTGGCACAATAACAAGGAAAATAACAATATATTTACTTAGGTAGGTTAGTAGTTCGATATTTTATATTTAGCTACCTATGCACATTGTTTTTCGATGTCGATATTCAATTATTATTTATTAGGTAAGGTATACCTACCTAAATAGGTTCCTACCTACTTACTGGTGGAAAATTACTGAGACAAAACAAGTAGGTAGGTACTTATTGTTGGTACCTATTCTCCCTAGGTACCTACCTATATACTTACCATCTCAACACAGCCTACACATTTGCTCCCTTTGGATTCGAGACCCTAGGTCCGTGGGGTGCCGGCCGAGGCTCTTCGGATTCATAAAAAAATTATCTGAGCGTCTGGTCGAAGCGACGCGTGACCCGAGCGGGTCACGCGTCGCCAGATGCGTGCGCCAGATGGCGCACGCAGCGCATCAGCATTGCCATACAGCGGGGCAGCCAGCGTCTTGGGGACGCTTCCGACTGATATTGATATGGATCTATAGAGCTGCCTGTAGATTGTTTGGAACAGTCTGCAGGTAGCTCAATTGTTTCAATTGTAAATAGGTTCTAATTTATTTTTATTTGATTGTAATTTTCTTTGCGAATAAAGATAGTACCTATTCTTACCTGAATCTTTTCTGTATTTTCGGGCTCACAGGACTCAACAACGGCTGTTTTTCCGGATCCATCACACTGGTTGACTCAACTGCGATTGTTAAAACCCCGAGTTATGGCATTTAATCAGCAAATTATCACAAAGTCAAGTATAACAGAAGCATTGGTTAAGTAAGGCGATGGTGAAATTGGCTCAAAACACGATTTTTGCGCTATTTTATTATTCACTGTTTTGCGTTAACAAGTTCCTCCAATATGTATTGTGATAATAGTGAGAACTTATTGGTACTCCGATTACGAGTTGACGACTGACCACTGTGACCCCGGTGATAAGAAGTTGCAATTAGATGATGTAGGTTGAGGTAAGTACCTACGCCCTCCAGAATATGTAGACAGGCACCTACTTAATATTGTTGACATAAAAGTAACTGTACACTTTGTAACGACTAAACGGCACCTAAATTATTTAAAACTAGCTTCTACACACAGTTTCGCACGCAGTTTTCCAGTATAAAAAGTACCCTATGTTCGCCCCCGGGGTACTATCTGCTTCCCTGCCAAGTTTCATTGAGATCCGTTGAGCCGTTTAGGCGTGAAAAGGTAACAGACAGAGAGAGTTCAGTAGGTACTTTCAAATTTAAAAAATCATAAAGTATGGATGGATAAAGTCTCGGACGGTGATATATTAACGCAATTTATGACTAGATGTCGCTAGTAAAAGTGTACGAGCTTAGATTGCGATGATGACATGATCGCACTGGGTTCTAATAATAGTATAGTATAGTGAAAACCAATTTAAATAGTAGGTACCTACCTACCTAAGTAAAATATCACCTCAATTCGATCTTGTGCTCTTAGCCAACCAGCCGCTATGGTGTCGCGCCAGCGTTTTTTGAACTACTTTTGAAGCATTTCTTCCTTCACTAGCCAGATTATGTTAAATTATTTGTAGTAGCACCCTTTATTGGTGTACCTAGTCTCTCTCAGTAGTCCGGTTACAAATAAGTCAACTTTACTACTGAGTCGCTCGATGTATCAGTAGTCCGGTTGAATTAAGTAACCGGACTACTGATAGGTACCTTTTTTGAAACTGTTATTTCGGTGTTGATGATACATTGCCGGCTCAATGTACTTATCGAAATATTTTCTTTTGATCAAGTGAAGGCAGATGCTGGATGCGGCAAGCTGAAGACAGGGCGTTATGGCGCTCATTAGGGGAGGCCTATGTCCAGCAGTGGACGAATATAGGCAATGATGATGATGATGAAGTTCATCATCATCAATAGCAAATGTCAAATGTGACAGCAAATGTCAAAAGTGACCAGTGAGTTGTAAGTGAGGTTGTAAGTAGTCAATGAAAGTGACAGCGAATTTCAAAAAAATTTAAAAAGACAGAGCATGTTAGAAATGACAGATGATTTTTATGACTTTAGGATCTTATCATCTCATCAGCACACATTCCTTTGTCCACTGTTTAACATGTGTCTCCCCCTTTGAGGTCTCCCCTGACCTTAGAGCCCCTGACTATGACTGTGGTGGGCGGACCTAATTTGAGCGTTCCACGTTCGAGAAGCTAGCACCCATTCTTACAATTTTACTAACATCGATGCCTATCATAGGCTTTTTTAATGCCTCCCTAATCTCTTTATTTTATATAGTTTAGGCAGAGATGCGAAAATAGAGTTTGAACGCCACAAAGAGTAATTTCCCAACCATACAAAACAAACACCTCTAATTGGCTCTCCCTCGCAGGATTGCGGAATGCGCGTGTCTAGAACCGCACCGCAAGAAGTCCCTCGCTAAGGGATGAAACGTTGGTGTTCTTCCAACACAAATAAGGTTCGTAGTTCACCTGCTTACATCCGTAATGAATTCTTCAAACTACAATAAAATATTGTATTAGAAATCTTTAATTCCATAATATCTTAGATTCTACAATCGCGTAGCTATTTTAAGTATAGATACAAGTAGGTTAGGTACCTATTTAAGATCTGACCCCCTACTCGAAAAATGAAAATCGAAGTTTCGTTTTCGTTGACGTGCAAAACCAACTCTTACGTCGCTTGCATAAGATAAGCGTTTGCACGAAAACAAATCAGAAACTTCGATTTAGTTTTGAACAGTATGGGTCGCGGTTATTATCCTGATGAATCCTTCGGATTGGTTTTGATCGTTTTTTCGGCTTCGTAAGTACAATGAAACTGCCATAGCCAACTGCACCACCTGAAAATTTTTATGTTTGTATTGTACTTACCTACCTACTTAGACCTACATAAAAACGACACTTTAGTACCCTGTACAGGGTCGCGTTTTAAGATGGGATTGTATGGCCAAATCCGAAACTTTGAGAAATAGAGGAAAGTTGCTATATGTACATACATCTTCAAGCAAGGTGTAAAATAAAACGTTAAGTGAGAGACGGGCTCGCACACTAATGGTTCCGTTTAATTGTAAGACCTTGTTTCTTGCCAAATATCATGATTCTAGGTCACATGAACTAGGTACCCTGTATATTTTGGTCGACGGAATGAATCAAATATTATAATTTTAATGTTAATAAACTGCAAATTAACGGTTTTCAGACTTTTCTCGTTATTTGTGCTATATGACCTTGCTCCTTACCAAATTTTATGGTTCTGGGTACACGGAAAGTACCTACCCCATAGGTTTTGGTGTATAGCAAGAATCAAAAGATCTTTTTTTGTGAATTAATTACAAATTTACGCTTTTAGGATTTTTTCCTATGTTGTGCTATAAGACCTTGCTTCTTGCCAAATTTTATGATCCTACGTCAACGGGAAGTACCCTATAGGTTTTGGTCCATGGCGAGAATCAAAAGTATTTTTTTTGTGAATAAACTACATATTTACTATTTTCCGATTTTTCCTTTATTTGTGCTATAAGGCCTTTCTTCTTGTCAAATTTCATAATTCTAGGTCTACGGGAAGTACCCTTTAGGTTTTGGTCCATGGCGAGCATTAAAAGTAATTTTTGTAGTGAAATAATAACAAATTTATGGATTTCGGATTTTTCCCTTTATTTGTGCTTTAGGACCTTGCTGCTCACCAAATTTCATGCCTCTATGTGTACGGGAAGTACCCTATAGGTTTTGTGTGCATGTGATTCCCTGGGAAATTTCAAAATTTTCGGACATAAACGGCTGTAACTTTTGAGTGCGTTGACTTAGAAGTTTTATTTATATTGCAGCTCAAGAGGTTACGAGCTTGAGTATTTGGCGTTAATTTCAGCTCGATACGTCCACGCGTTTCTGAGAAAAGAGGGTTGATAGACAGACAGACAGACGGACAACAAAGTGATCCTTTAGGGGTTCATTTTTTCCAGTGGCCAAGATCGGTTTCGAAACCCTTATTGTCTCGCTTTGTCTGTCCTTTTTTCCCTCTATAATATCTCAGTAACTACCACAGCTATTTCCTTGAAATTTAAAATAATAATACATTTTGTGCACCTGTACAGTTACGAAAAAAAAAAAACCATACAAATTGTGATGCCCAAATTTTAAATTTGAAATGCATAGAGCGTTTGTACATAATATGAATCTATATTTTACAGAAAAAATATAAAGAAGTCTGTAAAAAGAACACTTTATGAAAAATGGTGGGATTAAATCATCTTGTACATTTAAAACAGTTTTTAAAATTTCTGTAAGATACATACTTTTTTAAATATCTTGAAAAAGTAAAAAAAATTACAGCCACCCCCTATCACCGAAGCATGCAGAGAGATCAATCTGAAATGGAGGTTGGTACCAATTATTTTTAGGTAGGTATTCATTAAATTGCGAAGTCTCTAACCGGTACCTTTAGTACAATAACTACGTGTTGAAAAACGTTCGAAACCCTCGGCGCGCGCGTTACACTCGCACTTGACGATCTTGATCGTGGATCTGGTTACCCGTACGAAGTAACTTATTCGCTTATGATAGAAAAGGTGCAAAAGAGATTCCTTAGATTCTTGTACAATAAATGTCATGGGTATCATCCTTTCATGTATCCTATCTAGTATTACAAGGTACACTTGGTTTCAACTCCTTAAAAACCAGGCGCCTAAATGACCAGCTCCTAAGTCTCTGCCGTATGGTATAACTGATTGCCCTACTCTGTTGACCGAAGGAAGCAGGCTCTGCGTTCCACAAAACCGCGCGCGATTCCGCCCAGGCCGTGTACGTCTTTTCGAGTCCCTTCGTGCTCGCACTCTGCATCGTCGGCAGTCTCCCATCATCCGCGCTCAGCGCAATCTCAACGCGCTCATCACCAACCACCCTCAGTTAGATGTGTTTGCGGATGGCTGGGAGATGATTGAAAGAGAGTGCCTGCAGTTTTGTGAGAGCGTATAAAATGTCTTTTTTCTAACAATTTTATTACTTTTGATAATATAAGCACCAGTTTGATGATTTTTACCATTTATTTTGTTGTGTAATTTTATACTTGTGTGTGTACTGAATATTTATTTTTATTGTTTGTTTATGTGAATTATTTTGTAATTTTAAGATTGTTTATATATTCTATGTACTAGACATAACGGTTTGGAGGAATTCTGTAATATTGTATGAGTCTTGTTTTTTAAATAGATAATTTGTAAATTTATAATAATAATTTAACTTACTCGGCCACTGAGTTTTTAATATTTTTTTTACATCGGAGATCCTGAAACTTTGCAGAAAACAATAACGCAATAATTATAGTTAATCTATATAGATGCAAATTTCTGGACGTAGGTAGTTTTCAAAACACTTGAAAGCGTTTTTAGCTACTATTATGCTCGGTCTTTGCTCAGACAAAAACAAAGCTGGAACCTTGCATGGTTTGGAGAAGTCAGGTCAGTGGTCAGCTATTTTGTCTACCCTGTGTTACGAGGAAAAATCTATCCATTTGCTTAGGTATTTTCTTTAGGAACAATACAATACAAAATAATTTATTGTACACCAACAAAAATACAATACAAGATAAGACACAAGTACAATGGGCGGCCTTATCGCTTAGAAGCATTGAACTACTATTACTAGCGTAAACTCACTGCTTAGAAGCAATCTCTTCCACCTGGAAGAGATTACTTCTAAGCAATACCTACCTAGGAGCAGCATTTTATGTACCTACAGTACATATTTCACTCCAAAATCATCGGTCCTTCGATTTATAAACAGAGTGCCACGGAAAGGGTGCACTAAGTCAAAAGGGGGTGATTTTGGTTCCGAGGGGATCAACTTGTGAATAACGATTTTTTTAATTTCGTACGTATTCCCATATTATTATATTTTTTTGCAAAATTTTTTAGTTATTTTTAGGTTTCCGTACCTTAAAAGGAAAAAATGAACCCTTATAGGACCACTTTGTTGTCCGTCTGTCTGTCCGTCTGTCGACCCTCTTTTCTCAGGAACGTAACTTCTTGGAGCCCCGATAAAAATAAAACTTCTAAGTCAACGCAAGTTACAGCCGTCTAGGTCCGAATATTTTGAAATTTTCAAGGGAATCACATGCACACAGAACCTATAGGGTACTTCCCGTAGACCTAGAATCTGAATGAATAGAATCATGAAATTTGGTGAGCATCAAGGTCTTATAGCACAAGTAAAGGGAAAAATCCGAAAACCATAAATTTGTAATTAATTCACTAAAAAAAATACTTTTAATGCTCGCCATGGACCAAAACCTATAGGATACTTCTCGTAGACGTATGATCATAAAATTTGGCAAGAAGCAAGGTCAAAAAAAAAAAATTGTAAATTTGTTGGTTAACAAAAAATAATTATTTTTGATTCTCTCTTTCTCTACCAAAATATACAGCGTAACTACTTCATAATATTTGGCAAGAAACAAGGTCCTAAAATTAAACGGATTCCTTAGTGCGCGAGTCCGACTTGCACTTAACGTTTTATTTCTTTCTGTTGGTGTTCTTTTACACGCACTCTTGCATTATTTAAAATTTGCGGAATATTTCGCATAGTTTTTTGCTTATTTTTTCCGCAAAACTAAAATAATTAAAAAAAAAATTGAAACCTTTTAAATTTCAAAACAATAATAGTAATTTAAAAAAATACTGAAAGTACAGCTATGAAGAAAATAGGACTAATTTTTTTCAAAACAATTAAAGAAAACGAAGTTCACCTCTCCCGTTGTATGATAACTTACCTCTATGCCAAGGCTCAGAAAAAAAATCCTTTTTACGAAAAATCTGCTGATATAAATTAGTTTATCCATGTTTGATACCATAGGAAGTATATAATACTGTAGGTTAGGACGAAAGGCATCGTTAATTTTTGTCTCAATGAAATCAAAAAAACTGTCCCCCATTCCTAGTATTATCTTTGTTAGTACAATTCCAGCCAAGATTCCGTTAAACTGAAACAATTGGTAATTCGAGTTTTAAAAAATTATCTGAGCGTCTGGTCGATGAGACTAACATATACAGGGTGTTTGGTGGAGGGTTAGACAAACTCGGTGGGTGTGTAGGTGCCACCTACGCGGTAATAATACCGGTTTCTATACCGGTATTTATACCGGTACCGGTATGTATACCGGTATTTATACCGGAACCAGCATTTATACCGGTCGGTATGTATTGCGGTAATAATACCGGTATTTATACCGATACCGGTATGTATACTGGTATTTATATCGGTACCAGTATGTATACTGGTATTTAAACCGGTACCAGTATGTATACCGGTATTTATACCGGTACCCGTATGTATACCGATATCGGTATTTATATGTTTTCCAGTAATAATCACGGTATTTATACCGGTATGTATTGCGGTAATAATATCGGTATGTATACCGGTATTTATACCGGTACTGGTATGTATACTGGTATTTATATCGGTACCAGTATGTATACCGGTATTTATACCGGTACCAGTATGTATACCGGTATAAAATAATGTTTTTCTTGTGTGAAAAAAAAAAATGTTTTTCTTGTGTGAAAATGCCTTGTCACAGTCAGGGACCAAACAGTTATAAGAAAACCAGATGCCAGATATCTTGGCAATACGCATTGCCTATATATATGCATATATGCATTGCCTTCATGAAATCAAAAAAAAGGCACTGCTTAAAATTTTTGAAAATTATTATTAGTACGTATTAAATTAGAATAGTATAGAATAGAAAATCATTTATTGCCATAATTTAGAAAATACACAAAACAAAAATATACGTACTACTTAATTAAAACTAATAAACTTAGACAAAAGGAGTAAATTCAGCATTTATCTGTAATGCAAAAATGCAAATGCAAGGCACTTATAACGCTAATATTTGGCACTTAGTGTAGACAATCTAGTCTCCACGCTGAATGAAAAGAAACAATAAAAAGCATATTTTCGCATTCTCCCCATGCTTCCCTTTTACAAGGAAAGAAGCCGAATTGACGAATATAAGAACGACCGCGACGTCATAGCTGTGTATTAAGAAGTGTGTTAGAGTGAAACCTCGTTCGACAAGGCAAGTGGCATTCCTATCGAGCGAACTGTAAACAGAGCACTAGCGTCGTTTACTCACGCGTTTTTCGGTACCGAAATGAATTACGTTACGGTACCAGAAAAATACAGGTAGCTACCGGTACCCTTAAAATAATGGTACCGTTATTTTATACCTGTACCAATACCGTTATTGTATACCGGTATAGGTCTACCTTTAAATCAAAACGGTACCGTAATTTTTTACCGGTAGCTTAACCCTATACCTATACCGCTTTCAAGCCCTGGTAGGTGGACCTATTTGTGAAATACGAATTGATTGAACATGCTGCTGCGTTGCACTGACTCGTGGTTCTCGAAGAGTTAAGTTTCCCGTTTCTCGAAGTCGCCGAAAGGTATTAGAAAATGTGCTATGGTGTCGCACACGTCTATTATTATGCAACTCTCTGTACAGTCTCTGTGCTGCACGTGTATTTCCATCGCATTGACCGTACGCATAAATAATATCAGCGTATTCTTCAATGCTGAATTCCGCCATTGTGACAAAAACAACGATAACAAAACAGAACAACAAACAGTTTATCAAAACATAACAAATAACCAAAACAAGAACGAAATTTAATGATTACAAATATTGATTCGAATTCGAAATTCTAATTTCTAATTTCGAATCTTCGAATTAGTCGGATACCTAGGTATGATAAAAAAAGTTTTTTTAAATTAATTTAACGTTCCTACCTTTGTATTAGGAATAGGGAAGTGATATTTAAAACAAAATTGTTTTAATACAATGTTTTATTCTTAGCGTTTTTACTCCATTTTCCTAAAAGTGCTAATTTTTGACAAGTTTATAGACTTTTCGGCTACATGTGGTATACCGTTGTAATAAGCTATGTTTAGAGAAATTTTTAAAAGCATTCGAACTTCTCGATCGCTGTTAATTTTTTTTTTAAACGATGCAAAGTTGTCCTTCTTGATTATTTATTTTACTTTTTTTAACTTTGAGAGCTTATAACTAATTATTTACACGTTCTTTCAAATAAATAATGCCTTCAAAAGATGAAGGATATATCTGAGACCAAAAGCAAGTAAAAAATTTACTAGAAAACACGTTCCAAAAAAAAAAATCCAGGGGTAGAGAGGTAAAATTTCGGAAAATCGAAAAAAAAATACAAAAAACAGGATTAAAAAAAACTTAAAACAGTTAGTCTTTTCCTTCAATTTTTATTTCACAAATAGGTCCACCTACACACCCACCGAGTTTGTCTAACCCTCCACCAAACACCCTGTATAATAAAAGATAAACTTTAATGTTTCCCCTGTAGGTGGAGCTAACGGCGCTACAGTCCGTAGAAAGTCGCAAAGATTTTCGACTCCAGCGTCACTTGACCTCGTGGCTCCCATAGAGTATAATGTTCCTTGCCTCGTGGTGTAGTTGGTTAGCACATTCCGGTACTGACGGAAGGATGCGGGTTCAAGTCCCGCCGAAGTCGTAAATTTTTGCGATGTTATTTACCTGGCTATAATTACAAAATGTGTGGTAAACCGATTCATCGAAGTTATGACAATTTCCGACAAGTTTGTTCCAAATACCCTCGTTTTAAAGTACCTACCTACCTTATTATTTTTATGAATTCTATGGGATCGTAAAATAAATTGTATCAACTTACTGTTGCTAGTAAGTTTCTTTCTCGGTAGACTCTTTTCGCTGCGTAGTAACCAAAACCATGAAAAATGGAAATGGCGATTCCCGACACACCTATGATCCAACAAAATGACCACAGTGCGTCAAGAGAGAGAAACTTGATAGAATCTCGTTGACTATACGCTTTATACATAGCGATCATAGCACCAGCCAGAAAACCACCTCCAACCTAAAACAAAAACCAAATTAATATATTACTAAATAATCGTTTAGGTAAAACAAATATTTTCACAAACCTACCACCCTACTTATGTAGGGCACCTTATCGTACATAACAAAGTCTTTTTTTCTAAGTACATAGGATTACTAGCTTGTGCCCGCGGCTTCGCATGCGCTTGTGGAATAAGAGTAGGCTATTATGTAATTCCAGGCCCATCTTTATTTTGTGTGCAAATTTCAGCCCTATCCATTCAGTAGTTTTGGCGTCGTCTTTGGCCAAACATCTTCACAACACAGCACAAACTTTCGCCTTTATAATATTAGTACGATACTTACGGTCTTCATAACAGGATGTCTGGTCACCGATGTCGGAGACGGGTTTGAAATACCTAGATACGGTTAATTTTTATCGACAAATCACTATCCCTATTTTTTTCTCCATGGCAGCCATTTTTTTTTTTGCTTGAAATTGTTCTGATTAAGCCATGGTATATACCTATTTAAAGGTCCAAGAATGAAGAAAGACATCTCATTTGATGGCTAATAATGTAGAAAATAAACCTTCGTTAACATTTTTTCAATTTGTATTTCATAAAAGACTAAAAGAGAATTACTAATACAAAAAAAACTGAAATTTTAAGGTTTAAGGTTTTTTATAAAATCGAAACTGTCAAGCTAAATTATTATTTTTTTAACAATAGGTACTACAGTCTGCTTACAAATAAATGTTATATCTCAGGGCTAAGTAAGATCTTTTAGAATTTAAGAATACACGTAAAAGACCACGCATAAAAATAAACACTATCTGTCAAGTGCGAGTGTAACTCGCGCGCCGAGGGTTTCGATTACACTCCCACTCGACGGAACTTGTTCTTCAAAGAGAAATAAAAAAAATTATGTTCATTCATTTTCGTTACAAACGAAAAACATTTTTTTTTTCTGTTTTTGTATACCTACATTTTAATATCGTGAACTCCTTATTACTTCTGGATTTTATAAGCTTAGGAGTTAGGACACTTACTTGTTGTAGAAGGCAGATCAACATAACCGGTAACCTCAAAAACATTTTTTAACAACGCCGTGCGCGTCGACTAATAATGGAAATCACAATGTAATTGGCGATTATAATTAATAGATTCAGAATATAAATATGAGTAAATAAGGAAGGAATTTTGACTAAATTCGCAGACTAATAAGGATAAAAATGTGGTAATTACGTACTTTTTGAGGTAAAAACCGCCATCGCCATGGACACGATTACGTAGGTACGGTCTTATGATATCATATTAATTTCAGTTAATTAGTTGCCAGGGGCCTGATTCTCGAGTACCTACCCTATAGGTTTTGGTCCGTGGCGAGAATCAAAAGTACTTATTTTTTTTTGTGAATAAACTATGTATAACTTAACTGTTTTTGGATTTTTCTTAGTGTCTTTATAAGGCCTTGCTGCTCACGAAATTTCATGATTCTAGGTCTACGGGAAGTACCTTATAGCTTTTGTGTGCATGTGATTCCCATGGAAATTTCAAAATATTCGGACTTGAACGGCTGTATTTTTTGAGTGCATTGACAAAGTTTTATTTTTATCGCGGTTCCAAGAGGATTTCAGTATTTGACGATAATTTCAACTCAATTTGTCCACGCGTTCCTGAGAAAAGAGGGTTGACAGACGGACAGACAGACAGACAGACAAAAAACAGGTCGTATAAGGGTTCAGGTACGGAACCCTAAAAATATGTAAATATCACACTAATTAATTATAATATTGCTGGTCAATTCACACAGCATCATCTAGCCCCAAGCAAAGCAGAGCTTGTATTTACATATGACTTAGTTTTGAAGCATTAATCGTATTTTTATTTTTCAGGAATAACAAACCTGCAACCTGTAAACCCATCTAACCTCCCTCTGCATACCGAACCGGGACATATCAAACCTGCTCCGTCTAATGGAAGTCGACGTGCCAGTCCATGAGCTGAAAGAGCTCGTCACGCCTCTCGTGAAGCAAGACAACTGGGGCAAGCGTGGTACCCGCGCGACGCATCATTTGGAACCCGTTTGTAAGAACGCCAAAGCCTTAGGTTGCTCTGTATGTAAGTAAAATCGTGGAGGCTATAGCTATATCAGGGACATAGCCGCAGAGGAGTGCGTGCTTAGTCTTGTCACTGGCACAGCATGTTAGCGAGGCTCGCTTCGCTCTTCACGGCTTTAGTGAAGCAAGACAAGTGGGGCAAACGGGTCACGCACACGACGCATCAGTTGGAAGCCGTCTGTAGGAACACCAAGGCATTGGGTTGTAATGTGCGGCTTGCTTCGCTCGCCACGCAATGTATCCACGGAACGATATACTATAACAGGGAAAAGGCTCGCTTAGCTCGCGCACTAAGATAATCGTGGGGTTTTCAGGGTTGACTACAATAAACTAAGAATAAGAATTGTTTATTTTAACTGAATCCAAGCATCTTAGTTAGTGAGCCCGCAATAAGTCGACACGATGACACGAACAGATGAAATAAAATTGTCATTGATAAAATGCCTCCCGTCTCAGCGCGAGTAGATTGCATAAAAATATAAGATATTTTCTTTATTCTCCAGTGTCAATAACAGTGGCGCCACTTTTAGCGAGAAACGCGATGCAACACAGCAATGTTCTGGCAACTTTGTGTCGTCAGGGATTTCGACAAGTCCAAGGCAAAGTATCGATCCGGCGACCTTATTGCTAGAAGCGGATGGTTTGTATTGCAACCACATGCTACAGTTTATTTGCTGACGATTAAAAGTTATCGATAGTTTTTATATTAACGGTATCAGATACCTAACCGACAGCTCGCGGGCCACTCGCTCGAAGCTTGTGGTGAGCCATTATGTCTTGCGCCGATGTAAAACAATAATTTTATAACTTTGCCTGGAAGACTAGTTTTGTACAAAATAAGTTACATTAATTTCACTCAGGTTTGCAGTCGTTTAAAATTATTCCACAACTATTTAGAAGTTACATACTGTGGGCATTTAAAAAAAATTAAAAACCCCTTACCCAGGTCTGCACCATTGTTAAATATACCATGTTATTTCCAGGTACCGAGTCGTGTAGACCCTGTTTTACAACCGAGGAAGGTGTATAGAAACGAACTGTTTATATTGTTAAAGGATGAACTTTTTTATAATTTTTCGTCTTCTAAGTGTATCGAAAATTATTACAACTCATAGTGGACAAGTTTGGCTTAAATAACCCTTCCGACACTATAACTGAATACTTGAAAGATGTCGTCAAAGTGTTTGTGACAAAGCTTTTAGCTAAGTGGCATGAATGTAAATACATGTACGACCGTTTGTGAAGAACTTAATCTCTAAGAGATACCACAGCAACAACTTACGTCTTCGGAGAAGAAGCGAGGAAGGCCAAAACAATTTTTTGAAGCCAGCTCTGAACGCAGTAAAATAAAATCGCTCGTCTCACGTTTTTTACCTGATAAGCTTTGTTTAGCGGCTGGAACTAGTCTGGTGAAATCAGGCCAAAGAAAGGCAGCTTAAATTGTGAATCTGGAAGATAAATTCGACTCCGAAAAGGAGGAAAAAAATGGAACTGCTCACTTATCGTGTTCTGTAAATGTTGTGCCATACAGTGCTGATTAAGCTTTAGGTCTTATAGTGGACCTTCTTTTGACCAAAAAGGAATACGGAACGATAAGATTAGGGGCAAGAAGCGAGGTGCTGATATATATCCCTCTTATCATGTGGTCGCAGGTGCAAAACTTAAATGTTATCCACCAAATATAAGTGTTACTGAGACTGAAGCTGTGGCCGGCTGGTACCGTAACAAGATCTTTAGTAAATAAAGTATTTTCTTTCTTAATTCTTGTTTTTGAGAGAGTCTTGTTCTATGAGAGTTTTATAAACTCTCATCTGAAAACTCTATTTCTACGTTCTAAGAGTTACACAGTCATAAATAACGTGTTCTTGAGTGGAGACCACGACTCGGCAAGCGTAGTGTAGGACGCCCTCCCATAAGGTGGGATGACGACCTGCAAAAGACTGCAGGCAGATGCTGGATGCGGCAAGTTGAACGGGGTGCTATGGCGCTCATTAGGGGAGGCCTATGTCTATGTCTGGACTAACATAGGTTGATGATGATGATGGAAATAAATAAAATAACACAAATAATCATTAAAAAACCTTGATACTTACACCTTATTTTTGTTCTCGTAAATTGCTGTTTCGGCCCAGTGTTCGGCGGCGGCGGTCATGAATCTTTATGTAAACATAGGTCGATGGCTGCGGTTGAGTTGAAAATATTACCGAATTTCGTTGCAAAATTTATTGTAATTATTGCAAGCTCTATTCAAAAACATGTTCTGCTTATAATTCGTTCTAGAGGTTGGAGTCTAAAAAGTTTACTTCTTCCTAGATTCAGCCCTTGGGCAATGCAAAAAAATATTTTCAAGTAACAACTCGGACTCAATTAACACATAACACAATTGTGTTATGTGTTTAGATAACTAATAAACCTACTACAAAAATTTTAAGTAATTTGGCTATGAGGGAATGCTTCAAAAGAAGTTCAAAAAACGCTGTCGCGACACCATAGCTTTCTCCATCCATGCATTATTATTTTATTAAATTAGTAAGTACTGAACTCTCTCTGTTACCTTTTCACACCTAAAAGGCTGAACGGATCTCAATGAAACTTGGCAGTAAGTGGAATTTAGGTGCCGTTTAGTCGTTACAAAGTGTACAGTTACTTTCACGTCAACAATATTAAGTAGGTGCCTATCTACATATTCTGGAGGGCGTAGGTACTTACCTCAACCTACATGTTCTAATTGCAACTTCTTATCACCGGGGTCACAGTGGTCAGTCGTCAACTCGTAATCGGAGTACCAATAAGTTCTCACTATTATCACAATACATATTGGAGGAACTTGTAAACGCAAAACAGTGAATAATAAAATAGCGCAAAAATCGTGTTTTGAGCCAATTTCACCATCGCCTTAACCAATGCTTCTGTTATACTAGACTATGTGATGATTTGCTGATTAAAAGCCATAACTTGGGGTTTTAAAAATCGCAGTTGAGTCAACCAGTGTGATGGATCCGGAAAAACAGCCGTTGTTGAGTCCTGTGAGCCCGAAAATACAGAAAATATTCAGGTAAGAATACTATCTTTATTCACAAAGAAAATTACAATCAAATATAAATAAATTCGAACTAGTACCTATTTACGATTGAAATAATTGAGCTACCTGCAGGCTGTTCCAAACAATCTACAGGCAGCTCAACTGATCCATATCAATATCAGTCGAAAGCGTCTCCAAGACGCTGCCCCGCTGTACGGCAATGCTGATGCGCTGCGCCAGATACTCACCAGCTCTCTGGTCACGCGTCGCTTCGACCAGACACTCAGATAATTTTAAAAGAACCCGAAGAGCCTCGGTACACCACGGACCTAGGGTCTTGAATCCAAGGGGAGCAAATAAATAAATAAATAATGCTGGACAATTCACACGGCATTATCTAGCCCCAAACTAAGCAGAGCTTGAGTTATGATCACTAGATAACTGATATACATAGTAAAATACACTACATAGATAGATATTTTTTATTAAACATAGAAAACGTCCAGACCAACCGAACAAATTTCTGCAGATCGTACACAAATTTGTTCCGAGGCGGGTATCGAACCCGCAACCTCCTGCGTCGCAGGCGGACCTTCGCCCGCTGGCTGGTAGAATAGGTACTTATAATACTTGTTTTATCTCAGTAGCTTTCCACCAGTATGTAGGTAGGCACCTATTTATACCTAATAAATAATAATTGAATAACGACATCGAAAAACAAAGTGCCTAGCTATAAATTAACAAACTACCATACTACGTATATTGTTATTTTCCTTGTTATTTTCCTTATTACTGTGCCAAATAAGCCTTTTTTGACTTCCTAATTTTACCAACCTATTATTTGATTGTAGATGGGTACCTACCTACCTAATTAGAGGGCAGAAAGGTAACCTACGTATCTATAATTTTGTGGAAGCTAGTTTTTACCGAGTTACTTAGGTCGGCACTAAAGTAGGTAAGTTGGTAAGTACTTACCTACTACCTACCCTACCTACCTTCACTATCACAATAAAAATAAATTAAAAAAAAAATGAAGTGCCTATCGCTAATTTGTTATATATTTCTTTAATTCTAGAGCACTATCTCCTGAAGAAGTCTACCACATCCATCACGAAGTAACCTGGCGCCGAGCTCGCTTCTTCCTCATCATCATGTTCTGGTCCATCATAGCCATGATGCTCTCCATCATCACGTGTCTCCTGGTAACGGCTCCGCGGTGCAACGCATTTGACAAAGCCATGAGCAGTGCACCAGTGGTTCCACCTGTGCACATGTCATTGGCGTCATTGGTGAGCTATGCAAGAGCTGCCAATGCTAATGGAGTGTAATCAAAACGGTGGATCGTTGTGACAAAATGGCGGAAGAGCTTGGGAAATGACGAGCTTTTGGAGGGAAACTGTGATACTTACCAACCTACCTACTGGTTTGTTTGATTGGCTGAAGAAGGTGTAAGATTTTTATTACCGCACCATTAAATTATAAGTAAATATTATAATAATACCTTTTGTAAAACAGTGTAGAATGTTAACTTTACCCAGATTTTACTTAAATCTTAACTTTACATATAATATTGAATACATTTTTAAAATATAAAGTAAGTACCTACCTACCTATAGTACCTACATAAAAATAATTTTAATTTTCGTTTCCTGAAACCAGAACCAAACTCTCGTCTGTTTTCCCGGTGAGTAGGTAGGACCTCTATAATCGTACCAACTAAAAATATACTTAGGTACCTACCTACCTACCTACCTACATTAGATTAATATGAACTTAACTTTGGTCAACCTAGATTTTGAATAATTAATTAACTCTCTGCAATACTTTTAGAAATTAAGATAATTTTAATTGTAATATTTAATTACCTAGGTGCAAGCTGCATGGTCGTAACAGGGCTCCTAATACATACCTCGCTTTTAGCCATCAGTTCAATTTTTAAGAACTCTTACATATTGTTAGGATTTTGAAAAATAAATACGTGATTATTTTATCTCGGAGTCTTTTCAAATCCAGAGTGAAAAAGTTCCTCTGGGCAAGCGTGCTCTATGATACATAAGCCACATCTTCACTTGCTTAGGAAAAATGGTGGTCAAACGCTTAACCACTTAAATTTAAAAAGTAGACCGTTGAATTGACGTTATTCCCAAGTAAAGGACATGTGTGAAAAAGTTCGAGAACCGTTAATATTACAGGACAAAGAAGCTAGACCAAAGTAGGGCATAAATGACTTACCATGTATGTGTAAATTTTTTTCAATTCACCTATGTTAAAAGTAGCCGCAAAACATTTGTCCGGTGACGGGCAGCGAGAGTGGGAAGTTTTCGCAGGTATACTCACGCATATCACATCACATCACACTAATATTATAAATGCGAAAGTTTGGATGGATGGATGGATAGATGGATGGATGTTTGTCACCTCTTCACGCCAAAACTACTGAACGGATCGGGCTGACATATGCTGTATAATAAAAAATAAAATAAAATAAAAATAAAAATAAAAATAGCCTTTATTCCCATTCCAAATACAATTTACCATTAATATTGTAATATTTAACTAATGTTATTATTGTGATTAATTATAAAATTATATTTTAATAACAATTTTGATAATAATAAATTTTAAATAATATGTAGTGTCATTCATTAAATTTTTATAGGGTTTATCCATTTCTGGATAAAGGCCTCCTCCATCTCTTGCCAGTTTGCTCTATTTTGAGCCGCTCTTATCCACTGTTTTCCTGCTACCAATATGATGTCATCCTTCCAACGGCGAGCCGGTCGGCCCGGGTCTCTCTTCCCATCTCGTGGCCACCAATGCAGAACTCTTTCGCTCCATCTGTTGTCGCTGGTTCTCGCGATGTGGCCCGCCCACTTCCATTTGAGTCTAGCTGCCATTGTACCTGCATCTGTAAGCTTAGTCTTCGATCTTATTTTTGAGCTTCTGACGCGATCTCGAAGTTTAAGACCCATCATACTTCGCTCTATCGCTCTTTGGAAGGATCTCAGTTTAATTTTGTTTTCAGCTGTGAGGGCCCATGTTTGACATCCGTAGAGCAAAGTTGGGAGAATGCTAGAGTCAGCAAGCTTTTTCTTTATGCTTAAACTGAAGTTGCCTTTAAAGATTTCTTTTAATGCCCAATATTTTCTCCATGCTATAGTTACTCGTCTTTCTATTTCTTTTTTAGTTCTATCTACGAGACAAATATTTTGTCCCAAGTAGATGTAGTTTTCAACGTATTCAAGTGGCTGGTTGTTTACATGAAGCGGTAGAGATTGGTCATTTGTCATTGCTTTCGTTTTTTCACAGTTCATCTTTAATCCACACTTCTGGCTCTCTCCATCTAAACTTGTTATCATGTCTTGCATTTCTGTGTAACTCTCAGATAACAAAACGATATCATCCGCGAATCTTAAATTGGACAGATATTCTCCGTTGATGTTTAAACCTTTTTGAGCCCAATCTAGTTTTTTAAATATATGTTCTACTAGAGCTATAAACAACTTCGGTGAAATCGTGTCGCCTTGACGAACACCTTTTTCTATGTTGAATTTTTCTCCAGGTCTCTCCAGTTTAACCCTAGCAACACATTCTGTGTATATATTTCTCAATAGAGTAATATATTTTTTGTCTACTCCCTGTTCCGTAAGAGCTTTCCAGAGCTCTATGTGTTTAATAGAATCGAAAGCTTTGTGGTAATCAATAAAAACTATATAAATTTTTTTGCCATATTCCGTGTACCTCTCTAGAATTTGGGTAAGTGTAAATATATGGTCAATGGTTGAATAGTGTTTCCTAAATCCAGCTTGTTCGCGAGTTTGGTTTTCTTCAATAGTTCTATTGATCCGAGATGAAAGTAGGGCAGTAAATATTTTATAAATGGTTGACAGTAGACTAATAGGCCTGTAGTTGTTTATATGTCTTGGGTCTCCTTTTTTATATAGTAAAGTAATTGTACAACCTTTCCACGAAGTTGGTATTTGTTCGCTGAGTAATACTTGGTTGTATAGGTGTGTTAATGCTGGATGTATAGCTTCTCCGAATGCTTTCATAATATCGTTTGTTATTTGATCTTCTCCAGGGCTTTTGTTGGTTTTCATTTTACTGATAACTGCTTCGATTTCTGACGGGATGAATGGTGGTACTTCATGTGTAATATACCGATCTTCGCATTTGTCTTCTTGTTCCTTCATGCTTTCCATGTAGAGTTCCTTATAGAAGGTGGTAGCGGTTCGTAATAACTCGTGCCTAGAAGTTACTAATTTGCTATTCTGATTGTGTTTCAGTTCCATTATCCATTTTGTAGAAGTTGCTATCTTTTTGTAGGCCCTCTTAGAAGATCCACTGATTTCTAATTCTTGTTGGAGAGCTTTAAGACGTTGCTTTTTCTGTTCTATTTTGATTTTCTTGGTAATTTTTGAATATAGTTTTCTGAGACGTTTTCTTTGTGCGTGTGTTCTTTTACTTGACTTTTTTAATTGTTGTCTTTCTTTAATTAGGTTCATAATTTCTTCGGTAAAAATATTATCGGGCTTTTTGGGATTTATTTGAGGTAGTTTTTGAACACATTTGTTGATAGACATAATTAAATTATGATATGACTCTTCTGAAGTGTTTCCTTGCAGTATCACTTCTTCCTGTATTATATTTTTAAGATAGTTTTTCTCAATGGGTGTAAATAGTTTGGTCTTTGGTTTGCACAGATTTGTTCTACTTCGTTTTGATACTCCTGCCAGCTTTATTTCACACCTGACCGGCCGGTGATCAGACGGGAAGTTGATGTCGAGAACATGGACATCCTTTACCAGGTTGAAGTTTTTAGTTGTTATAAAGTCGATCTCGTTCCTATATTTCCCATTTGGAGTGTGCCAGGTCCATTTCTTCCGGATAGGTTTTTTAAATTTAGTATTTGTGATAGTTAGCTGGTTTTCATAGCAAAATTCGATAAATTTTTGGCCCCTTTCGTTTCTGTTTCCATAACCAAATTTTCCTGTAACATTACATTCATCTTCTTTTGGCATACCAATTTTGGCATTAAAGTCGCCTATTACAAAGGTATTCTTTCGTGTGTTTTCCATGGTTTGTCGCAGGATTTTGTAAAATGTTTCTATTTCTTGTTCCTTAGCTGTTTGAGTAGGTGCGTAGGCTTGTATTATTGTGAGGTAAGTTTTCTCGAACTTTAGATCCAAACGTGCGACTCTATCTGATTGTGCTGATAAATTTACAATGTTGTTTTTTAAGTGTTTCTTGATTATGAAGCCGACGCCATTTCGTCCTTTTTGCTCGCCGCTGTTAAATAGGATGTAGTCTTTGTACTCTTGAATGTATTTTCCCATCTTTTTAGTTTCAGAGAGACCAATAATGTCCCATTTGACCATTTCTAAGCTATTCTCAAGCTGTAAAATTCTTGTTTTTTCTACAAGGGATTGTATGTTATAAGTGAGGATGTACAAACTTTCGTTGATGTGAGATGAGGGGTATTGGTCATATTCTCCCGCGGCGACCACCCGTTGTGGGAGAGGTTGAGAGGGGCAGAGTAGGTCCTCATTTATTAATTGCTATTGATTGTTTTCATTTTCAGCTGCGGTCGACGCTGGTGAAGTGTAGCGCGAAGATGAGGTCCAATATGATGATATTTTATTTTTCTTGTGTTTTTGTTTGTCACCGTTATTAATTTCTTTGTTGTTGTGTGGTTGGAATACATGTGGCGGTGTTGGAGGTAGAGTCCTCTTTCGAATGGAAGTTTGAGCGTTTGGTGTGATAGGCTCATTTGTACGAGGCAATACCACCAGCTTATCGTACTTAATGATGACTCTATTTCCATTTTCTTTTTCTTTTTTAGCTTGTTCATACAGGGATTTTCTTATTTCCAGTATCTTTGGAGGGAAATCCTCTGAAATGGAATATTGCGTATTTTTTAGTGTTTTCCATTTCTTCAGTATTTCAATTTTTTTCCCCAGGGTTGTTAGAGTTAGTACCACTGGTCTGGTTTTTTCTCCTTTCTTACCAATTCGTCTTAACGCTTGTATTTCATAATTTTCACATTGTATTAGCATGATTTTATTTATAACATAGATTATCTTATTAGAGAGATCGTTGTACGATCGTTCTTCCTCTTCCAGTCCAAATATGACAACATTTCTCTGTCTCTGGGTTCTTTCGATAACATCCAGCCTTCGTTCTTGTGCTAGATTTTTTACCTCAAGATCTTGGAGCCTAATTTGTAAGTTTCGAAACATTTCTTGCATGTTAGTTGTTATATTTTTAGTTATGTTGTGTTCCATTTCTTTGAGTGACGTTTTCGTTTCGTTAACATCCGATTGAAGTGTAAGAAACATGTTTCTAATTTCTTCCATTTTTTATAATTTGTAAGTCCCTGGCGCCCTCTTTCGTATTGGACTCGATTTATTATTTGTTTGTTGCGATATCAAGTCTGTTCGAGAACTTTTTGTCCGCAAAAAGTTTTCCCTTGAAGAGATTCGAACCAGGGTCTACTGTGTACTTGAATTTAAAGCACGTTCAGAACCGCCACACCAACGAAGCAGTTATGTGTTTGGTCGAAATTTGTCTTCCGTTCAATTTCAAGCTACGATAGGTACTATGAATGTTGCAAGTTAGCTGAGATTTACTGTTACCTAACCTACCGTCTTTTGTAAAAAATAAATTGCAATTCACAATTTTGTTCACTGTTTTTTAGTAAAATCCAATGTTTTGGCTAATAATGTTTTCAATTTCACTTCTAATAAGTTTTTTGTATGACTATTAACACTTTGGTCTACACTTTTGTATCACTGTTTACGTAATGATCTTACAACTTGCACTTTTGTTCAACGGTATTTACGTTAGTATTTCTCAATGTTTTTGTTGTTGTATGTCTTGAACAACGATTTCACTGATTTATTGGATGTTTATTTACATTATTTTAGGTTTTTTTCACTGTTTTCGTAGCTTTTCAATTTTAAATTAATACTTTGTCACAGAGTCGATGTTGCTTGCGCGACCGCAACGCCACCCCATATGCTGTATGCACACAGGTAATTCTAACCCTGGAATCAAACATAGGGTACTTTTTATCCCATAAATCAGTTCCCATGGGATAGAAACCACCTCTAAACGTTCATAGGAACATCGCGTGCGAAGCCGCGGGCATAAACTAGTAATTCATATGCCGCCGACAATAATAGATAATAGACAGAAAGAAATATGTTCAACTTCGTCGTATAGTGTCTCGCTCTTTCATTGTTTGAAACAGTGTATAATTGTCTTCTGCGCATCTTTGTCGCTTCGCCAAGGACAAGAAGTGTGGCGATCATTTTACTGGTCGTACCGTACCAGCCATTTATGTGAACATCACCTGTCCCCACTGCTTCATTTCATCATCAGCCTATGTTAGTCCACTGCTGGACATAGGCCTCCCATATTGAGCGCTATAGCGCCCTGTCTTCAGCTTGCCGCATCCAGCACCTGCCTGCAGTCATTCGTAGGTCGTCATTCCATCTAACCGGAGGACGTCCTACACTACGTTTGCCGAGTCGTGGTCTCCACTCAAGAACACGTCTTAAGCTTTTATTAATCCCTCTGAAATAGATTGGTTTCGTATAATTTAGACAGAGAAGCGGAAACAGACTTCGGTGGCCACCAAGAGCAAATTCTCTATTCTGCATAAAGGAAATAAAATAAAACTACTTACCTATTTTATGGGGATTAAAAAAAAGCGATAGGTATCATAAACTATGTATATTGGACTTTTAAAAATTCCTTTTATTTACATAATTATAAAAAAGAAATGGCAGTGGCGCTAGTTTGAAGCATACAACCGCCTTAATGGATGAAACGATGGTGTTCAAAACCGCTTACATTCCTAATGAATGGTCAAACTCCAATAGTTTTCATAATAAATGTCTTTGTTTGCATAAAATATCTTGGATCCTTTAGAAGAGTAGGTACCTATAGATATAGATACAAGTAGGTAGGTTAGGTACCTATTTACGATATGGTTATTAATTTGGTTGATTCGGATTGGTCGACCCCGCTGTTTCGGCTTCGCAAGTACAATGAAACTGCCATAGCTAACTGCACCATCTGAAAATTTATTTAATGTCTGTATTGTACTAACTTACCTACTTAGACTTACTTAAAAAGCGACCCTTTATTACCCTGTTTATGGTGGCATTTTAAGATGGGATTGAATAGCCAAATCCGAAACTTTGAGAAATAGAGGAAAGTTGCTCGACATCTTCAAGCATCTCTGATGTAAAAAAATGAGTGAAAATCTCAGTGGCCAAGTAAGTACCTACATGCGTTAAAAAAATATAAATTTTAAGAGGATTCTATAATGATATTGAACTTAGATAATCTTAAACGACGAATATCTGAGATATGGCCATTCATGTATCGAAGGTACTAATTTGACATAAAACAAAATAACCTAATTATACATATCATTATACATACTTTTTTACCACTCTAGCTAGAAATTTTTTTATGTCATTAATGATATTAAAATAAATGAATAATTATCTAGTCCTGTGTTCTCAAAGCTGGATCCTTGCATGTTTTGGAGAAGTCAGAATCTTCGGTCCTTCGGTGCCACGAAAAGGGTGCACTAAGCCAGAAGGGGGTGATTCTGAACCGCGAGGGGATCAACTTACGAGTAACGATTTTTTGAATTTAGAATAAGTATTATTTTTATTATTATTTTTCTTTTTAGTCGTGTTCTTTTACTCTTGCATTATTTAACATTTGCGAAATAATTTGCAAAATTAAATGCTTTTTGCCTTTTATTTCAGCAAAACTAGTGTTTAGTCATGAAATTATTACAAAAAAATGTAAATCCTTTGAAATTTCAAAACAATAATAATAATGTAAGAAAACACGTAAAAGAACAGGAATATGAAGAAAAAAGGGCTCTTTTTTTTTTCAAAATAAGTAAAAAAATCGAAATTCACACCTCCCCGTTGTGTGAAAACTTACCTCTATGCCAAGGCTTAGATAAAACATCCCTTCTACGAATGATCTGCCATTCAAAATTATGGTATCCATCACCAATACCTCAGGATCCAAAATAAATAGGTCAGGACGAAAAGCATAGTCAATTTGTGTCTTGATGTTTTCAACAAAACTGACATCTATTGATAGTACCATCTTTGTTATTACAAATCCAGCCAAGATTCCGTTATACTGAAACAATTAGTAATACGTTAGAAAGCTTTTTTTTTATTTTCGAATTCTAAGAATGTACAGTTTGGACTAACTTTAGCTTTTAAGCACTAACTAACTTGAATGGAATTTGTTATTTGGTGTGGAGATATTAATTTTAATAGAGCAATATTAGGAACTTAATAATGTTTCTGTCCTAACTTACACCTCTTACCGGTTCATATTTTTGTTGTTCTAATTTATGAAGTTTCATCCACAACAACATTTTAAAAGTCGTTTTTAATGATTTCCATAGATTTCAACAAAAAAGCATACCTTAGCCATCAATTTCCAAATCTGGTAATGTAGAACACGTCAAAAGACAAAGTATTTTAGTATACTTACGTGGCAAGTTAGGGTAATAAAGAAAAACTGTTATGTGTATAGATAAAATGGGATTTACATAAATAGTAGATTATGCACTGAGGGCACAAAGCAGTGTCTTACACACTGCTTTGTGCCCCGAGCGAAGCGAGGGAGTTCGAAGATCTCAAGAGGCGCAAATATACATGTCTCGACAGAACCTACACATTTTGCTCCTCTTGGAGTCGAGATCCTAGGTTCGTGGGGTACCGAGGCTCTTCGAGTAAAAAAAAAAATATCTAAGCGTGTGGTCGAAGCGACGCGTGACCCGAGTGCTGGCTGGTGAGTAATTATCTGGCGCAGCATTGCGATACAGCGGGGCAATGATGCAGCCAGCGTCTTGGGGACGCTTCCGACTGGTAGATATTGATTTGGATCAGTTGAGCTACCTGTAGATTGTCTGCAACAGACTGCAGTTAGCTCAACTGTTTCAATTGTACTAGTTCTAATTTATTTATATTATTTGATTGTAATTTTGTTAGCACCTAATATCCATTTTTTCCTTGGGAGAATGTTCATTATTTTACGCAAATGTTGACCAGGAAGACCTGGAATTAAGAGATCTTGTTCCATCTGTTTGAATTTTCAGGTAAAAGGCTATAATAACTTGCTTTCGGTTGGAGATACATGAAGTATAAAGTGCGTTTTACGAGCACAGAGTGTGAAAAATTACAAAATGTGTGGTAAACCCATTCATCGAAGTTATTGCGATTTCCGACAAGTTTGTTCCAAATACCCTCGTTATAAAGTACCTAATTATTTTTATGAATTCTATGCGATTGTTAAATACACTTGCGAGCTTTAAACTGGAATCGCTTCAAGGGTTGTTCAAGACTAATTTTTACAATTTCTTTGCAGTGAACTATGAGTTAAGTTATGTTTTCCCTTACGCAGGATTTATTGGCGACGATAAATTTTGATTTAATGGACGATAATGTCCGCTGCCACACCGCAGCAGTGACTAGACAGTACCGACAGACGTCTTCCATGTCGGCATTCCCACACTAGACTGGCCAGCCCTTATTCCTGACTTGAACCCAATCTGGCATATGTGGGACGAGCTAATACAGCGGATACGAGGGAGAAATCCAGCTCATCCAGCTCCGGCACCGATAGAAGCCGATAGATGCAACTTCGACCTATTGCAATAATTCCCAAAATTTAGTTAGCCAATTTAATTAATTTTAAATCTTCTTGATATCACTTGAAAGGTAACAAAATTACCTTTCAAATGATGTATCACAATCTATAGTTCATTATACATAAATTGTAAAAAAATTGTTTTGATCAACTTGCGGTGAAAGCGATTCCATTTTAAAGCTCGCAAGTGTATATTGTATTAACTTACTGTTGCTAATAAAACATTTTTTCGGTAGACTCTTATCGCAGCGTAGTTACCAAAACTAGAAAATATCAAAATGATGATTCCCAACACACCCATGATCGAACAAAATGACCACATTGCGTCAGTAGTAGAGACACGCCGAGTATATTGTCTTTGACTATACGTTTTATACATAATGATCATAAAAGAAGTCAAAAAAATCCCTCCAACCTAAAACAAAAACCAAATTATTATAATTACAAAATATTTTTTACACACCCTACATAAGTTGGGAGATAGATATGTCAAAATAATTGTTTTAAAACTATTAAGGCGCTACCCCGACCCAAATCAGCGCCACCACCTATTTTATCTTATTATTCTGTTCAACGAAGGAATTTTCAAAAATCGATTTGGCAGTTTGTGGTATCAATCGCTTATTTTTAATGCCTCTTTAAAAGTCTTAGTTTGTATAGTGTAGGCAGAGATGCGAAGTTTCTCTTTTTTGCCACCATGGTGGCCAAAAAGAGCTAAGTCGCATCTCATTTTAAATTAATAGTTTAAAAAAAATTTAAATTAATAGTTTAAAAACTATTTGACATATCTATCTCCCAACTTATGTACATAGGGTGTGTAAAAAAATGTTTTGTTATGTACGATAAGGTGTATCGTATATAACAAAATATGTTTTATAAGTACCTACATACACTAGTGTCTGCCCGCGGCTTTGCACACGTTTGAGGAATAAAAAGTAGCCTTTTATGTTATTCCTTATACTGCCTATTATGTGTATCTTTATTTTGTGCGCAAAATATCAGCCGATCCATTCACTAGTTTTGGCGTTGTCTTCGGCCAAACATCGTCACAACACGGCACAACCTTCACCTATATAATATTAGTAAGATACAAGGGTATTAATTAAGTACTTCAGTTTTAACCCCCGACGCAAAAAGAGAGGGGTGATTTAAGTTTGTTCGTGTACCTATATGTGTATCTGTCTGTGGTATCGTAGCTGATAGCTCCCAAACGGATGAACCGATTTTCGTTTAGTTTTTGTGTGTCATAGATAATTTTATCCCGAGTGTTCTTAGCCATGTTTGACGAAAATCTGTAGGAGAGTTTTTAAATTTTTTAATATTGTTCTTGTTTATACAGGGTATCGTCTCACCGATTTCGGAGACGACGAGGTTTGAAATTCTTACGGTAAATTTTATTTAAAAATCACTAGGTATCCCATATTTTTTTCTCCCTCCATAATTAAACGGCAGCCTTTTTTGCCTGAGTTTGTACTTATTATGCCATAGCTTCGATCAAATATTCCGCGGCCTCCTCCGTAGATAAGATACCTAGAACCTTACAAAAATGTCACTCAAAATTGTCTACGACTGTTTTGACGCAGACTGTTTACGCAGAGCCTGACAAGTTTTGTGCATACGGAACAAGAGATTAGTGGAGTTGAATTAATTATATTTATTTTGTAAGTAGGCACTTTCCTGAAAATAATATACACTGTTTATTTTTATAAGGATTATTAAATCAACAGAATTCAGATAAAGATAACGAATCATTTATTGATAAAACTGTAAATTGGTCTCAACAGTACCTACCTAAAATAAGCTTATAATACAAATATCAGGCTTACACTTTAAATTGAAAAGAACTAGTTTCAGCCCGCGGCTTCGCACGAGTTGTTTCCGGGACAAAAAGGAAACGTTATTTTAAGTTAAAAAAAGTACTTTTAAATGATCTGAATACATTATTATTAGTAGCTACTATTCAATTTTAAACGTCTTTTTCTGAAAAATAAATAAATACATACTTAGCACAAATAAAAAAAAATAGAAACAATAGCCGCTCCATTCATCAACTTAGAACAAAATAAATATTGTAACATAATGCAGACCATAAAACAATCTTTTATGCTGATTTCTTAAGGATATGGCTAATATCAGAATACAAAGGTAAAATATAGGTACATTCAACGTTTTAAAATAAGAAATTCCATCATTTTTCTTCTGTTCTGTTGTTCGAGTAATTTTTGCAGTTTTTCTACGAGGACTTGGCCCTGCTTTCTGTCCGAGCGCTAAAATGACACTAGTTGAAATGGTAAGCATAACTTGCCAAATGCTTCTCTTTGAGACGGTTTCAGGGTGTGCATTGTGAATCTATGGGGGGCCGGCGAAAACCTTGATTGATGTGCTATAGCTACCTACCTATGTAAATGTCCTAGAAAGACGAAAGAGGTTTCATTGATAGCTAATAATGTAAACAATAAACCTTTGCAAACATTTTTTCAATTTCTATTTCATAAAACACCAAAAGAGAATTACCTACTAATACAAAAAAAAAAGGTTTATCTTAAATTTCTTTAGGTTATTAACTTAAATATAACAGTTATAACTCTATTATTTTTATCTTTGAAAAATACTAGGTACCTACAGTCTGCTTATAAATAAACGTTTTTCTCAGGGCTAAGTAAGATATTTTAGAAGTTAAGAATACACGTAAAAAACACGCATAAAAAGAAACAAAATCTGTCAAGTGCGAGTGTATAACTCGCGCGCCGAGGGTTTCAAGTTACACTCACACTTGATGGATCTGTTATTCAAAGAGAAATACAAAATTAATTTGTGTTATTAGACTTTCATTGTGAACGAATAACATTTTTTTTTGTTTTTGTCTATATTTTAATATCGTGAACTCCTAATTCCTTCGGGATTTTTATAAGCTTATGGAACTTACTTGCTGAAGAGCGCAGATCAACATAACCAGAAACCTCAGAACCATTTTATAACAACGCCGTGCGCGTTGCCTATTATCGGAAGTCACTATGTAACTGGCAATTTTAATTAGGAGAACCAGAATTAAATATAATGAGTAAGAAAGGAAGGAATTTTTGTCTAGATAAATAATAAGGATAAAAATATGGTAAATACCGACTTATTGCAGGTAAAAACCGCCATGGTCACGGCCACGATTAGGTACAGGATTATGTTATCAAATAAATTTCAGTAAGTTAGTTGTGAGGGGCCCAATTCTGCTAACCAATCGCTTCACTGTGACTGTGACAGTGAAGCGATTAGTTGAATCGCTTCGTTGTGTATCGTCGCAGAATCGTCACAGAATCCTGAAGGTTAAAGATACTCTACGTGCTAGTTGCAAGGAAAGATATTTAATAAGGTTTCAAACATGACACTTTTAACGTTCGTCCCTACATCATTCGGTAGTTTCTTTCGTCATTCTGTGACGTGTCTATTACCACCGCAATGACGACCATAATGGTGACCATTCTCGTAGTGAAGCGATTAGAATAGAATAGAATAGCATTTATTTCGACACACTTAAAAAACATACAAAACCAAACAAAGGTTAAGCGAAATTAAAAACAAATGTTGGCCGTCAAATCGAGCTTTGCCCCCATGACCCTGTGCTGAAATAGGCATTGGCTCAGCATGTGCTGAGCGATTGCCGCTCAGTGTAGTTTTTCAGCCAAAAACCATTGTTTTGGCGTTACGGACTAGTCGGTAACAAGCTTTTAAAACAGATTGGATAGATAGATAGAAAATTCGTGATTAATACCACACAAAGACAGGAAACAATAGAGAAAAGTCTTAAAATTGAGGAAGTATAAAGGGCGGCCTTATCGCTGAGAGGGATCTCTTGAAAGAAAAGAAAGAAAATACATTTATTTGGACTATACATAACTCAGCACATTACAATCATATATACGTAAAATGAACACAGAAATATATTTTATAGAGAAAACAAAAACAAAGAAAAAAGAAAACAGATACAAATTAGAAAATGTGTTACATACGGGCCAAAAAGTTCCCTGTCTGAGCATCTTTTCCAGGCAACCTTGGGATGGACTGGACATGAAAAGAACAGAATAGACGGAGGCACTGAAAAAAATCTATTTAGATACTTAAAGAAACCAATTACATACCCTACATACATAATAAACTTACATAAAATAAGGTTGTCTAACTTTTTAATAATGCTGATGAAGCAGTTTTTTGAAGATAGGGAGTGATATTGCACGTTTGATGTTAGCTAGACGGGTAGTTTAGCAGAATAGGGCCCCTGGCAACATCATACATGAATATACCTACATTTTTATTTTATTTTATTTTGCGTTTATTAAGGCACAAGCAGTACCTTTACAATTTTCTTAAAGTTAATAGTGTATATAGCTACGTATAAACCAATCAAGATGCCACTAATAGAAACATTATCACACTAATATTATAAATGCGAACGTTTGGATGGATGGATGGATGTTTGTTACTTCTTCACGCCAAAACTACTGAACGGATGGGGTTGAAATGTTACATACAGGTAATTCTAATCCTAGAATCAAACCTAGGCTACTTTTTATCCCATAAATCAGTTCCCATGGGATAGAAATCACCTTTAAACGTTTCTATAGAAACAACGCGTGCGAAGCCGCGGGCATAAACTAGTTTACAATAATACAACAACGTTACAGACGCTAATTTGGAAAATAAACAAACAAAGACAAATCAAGTAGGTATGAATACAAAATATTTTTACAACATCAACATGGAAGCCAGGAAATTAATTTGATATCATCAACCAGTCATAAGCCCATACCTACCTTAACGTCGCCGTAGCCGTGGCGATGGTGGCGTAAGAATCGACCACTTACTCCAATTCCGCCCATGGATGTAATTAGAGCCGACTGAGAATAATATTGTCTGAAAAATGTTACTACACAGTTTTTTTTCTACACAGTGAAATATTTTATTAATGAAAAGAACTTTGACAAATGTCCTTATAACAACTTATTATTTGTAAAATTTAGGTAAATTCTATGTATGTCAACTTTATTAATTCTATTTTAACATTAAGTTTAGTTTAATAATTAGAGTATTTTTGTAATTTAATAAGATATTGCATTTGAATTATAAAATACTTACCATTTCTAATTTGTATCTATTCTTTCTTTGATATTAATTTTCTTTGTTACTAAAGTTTATATGTTAAATAATCCAATTATGTTTACCAATTACAATAATATTAATTACATTTACACCTCTTAGGGATAGAAACCCCTGGAAAAGAAGGGATAATAAAGGACAGAATGATATATGGTTCAATAAGCTTTGTTATTACTGTTACTTTAGGTGGCTAGATGATGGATGGTCTGCCTTGATTATATAGGTACAGGGTGTTCCATGCCCAGGAGATCAAACAAAAAGAAAGGGGGGCATCAGATAGATCGATAGATATATAATTTACTTATTCATAAAAAATCATTACATAGGTTGGTAAGTAATGCCTTAAAGCATAGTATGTTAGGTTTGTCTAGGCAAAGGGTTCTCATCTATTTTTTAACCTGCGTTGATTAAAAGCTATATGATGTTGTACATTTTTTTTGGGATCCTGTACCTCAAAGGAAAATAGGAATGCTTGTATCAATGTCGAAACTCAAATTTCCGCAGTCAATTAATGTAAAAATTTATTTATATAAACTTTAGCACCTTTAGAGAAATCATATAACTAAATTTTGTTGAATTTTATGTACCTAATTCTGTTTTTACCAGGGGGATCTCGTGGGAATCGAGATCTTTTTATTTCCAAAATTCTGATTTCTAAAATGCTCAAGATTGGCTAAACATAGGAGCCAATACAGCTTAAGAAATCAAGCTGTATCGGGTCTTATGTAGGGATGTTGCCACCTCCCACCCTCCATTTTCGTGACCGCGATGCATAGAATACCCTGTATTCTCATGCAGGGTGTTGTAATAGAGTTTTTGGAGCCGTGTTGGCTTGGCTTAGTGGCGGGAAATTACACACACTTCTTCGAGCTTCAGAAAACTATATAGGTATCTACGCTGTAGGACTGCAAGGCGTGGAGGTCCAGAAGACGGGTCCTGGGTGGCAGGACTAGGCAGAACCTAAGGGTTCTAGGTGGAAGAGTTCCAGCAGAGTAGCAGCTATGCTGGCTGATAAAATAGCTTTGACGGAATTGGCCTCTTACTTTGCAATTGTTATAGTTATGAGCACGGCAGAATCAGCCCTCTCTGATTCTATTTCAGATTCTGTCTCAGACGACCTCAGTGGTCCGCCTGTGATACTGGTGGTTGCGGGATTGATTCCCGGCTCGGGAAAAATGTTTGCTATACTTAGCTATATTCATTCGTTTAGTGCACTTATGTATTGTCTATTTACGAGTTTCGTTGAATATATTTATAAAATATTTTAAGATCTGCAGATCTGGGTGTTTTACAATACAATACAAAATACTTTATTGTACACCAACAAAAATACAATACAAGATACATTAATTATGACACAAGTACAATGGACAGCCTTATCGCTTAGAAGCGATCTCTTTCAGGCAACCTTTGGATGGAAAGAATTATGTTTTCTATGTATAATAAAAATAACTACCTATCTAAGTAGGTAGGTATGTAATGTACCGATTATGAGTATCAGTTGTCTTGTACCCGTAACACAAGCCTTACTTAAGGGCAAGATGATGTAGTGTGGTTTGTCCAGCCAGCAGCATTATTTGTTTGCATTTGCAGGGCTAAGAGCCCTGCGCTGAGACTGCATCAGCTCCAAGTCGGCAGTCGGAGTGAGGACTCTGGTTATTCGTTTGAAGAGTCCGGGGACTTTGTCACATCATTGCATGTGCTTTTGTAAGGTCCATGGGGTGTAGGAGGCGGTAGTGATGTATTTTTTCGTCTTTTTTCAAAATATTTCAAAAAGTATGAAACCTACAGAAATTTTAAAACTCTTTTGAAATGTCCAAACCGATACCTTTTATTTGATACCCCACTTAGCTTTCCCTTTTGAAAATGATTCTCCCCCTTATTGACCATTTTCAAATAGTGTTCTTTTTACAAACTTCTCTATATTTTTTCCTGTAAATTATAGATCCATATCTATAAACGCTTCGCTTCATACATTTCAAATGGATTGCTCTGCAACCGTCGGAGAAAGGGGGGGGGGGGGGTGTAGTATTTCGACTTTTTTCGAAATATTTTAAAAATTATGAAACCTACAAAAATTTCAAAAACTATTTTGAAATGTATAAACTTTTCATTTGATACCCCTCATGACCACAGGGTCAGGACCACAGGGACACAGGGCCACATTTTAAAATAATAACACATTTTGTGCACCTGTACAGATTTAAAGAAAAATTAATGAAAAATTAAAACGAATATTTTCCGTACAAATTCTTTTAATATTTCGGATCACATCTTTAAAACAGGTGCAATAAATGTGTTATTATTTTAAAATTCAAGTTTATATTTGCAGTAGTTTTTAAGTCATTAAGGAGGGAAAAAAGGACAGATAAAGCGAGACCATATGGGTTTTGAAACCGATCTTCGATCTCGAGACCCTAAAAACTACAAAAAACATGAGCGCGGCGGCTTGGCAGGCGCGCGTTTTCCCTTACGCCTACGCTGCAGGACTACCTGGCCTTAATGAAGCATTTCAACGTCGGGTAGTTCCTCTGCAAAAACCAAAGATTTTCGGGGTAGGAAAATTTTGGCATTGAAATACCTGTTCGTGCACTCGACTGTTTATTATTACGGAAAAGGCTGATTTTTTGTAATTTACTCTAACAAATGATTTACTAACTGATGTAATTTAGGTAATCTATGACCGTTGCTCGGTTCATGATCAAATGTTTCCGATCATTTTCTAATTAATAGCGTAGGTATTCAGAATCATAAAATTCCAATGTGGACCCTCAGTCGTAACGGACACTTACCTATTTATTTAGGGGGTAATGACATAATCCCCACGCTGGGCATACGGAATGGGTCTTTTTTATAAAATCTATTCCATTTTTACTATTCACTTTTCCACCTATCCAATAAAGGCATAAACCATTTCTTAAACATTTATTCAGGGATACCTAGTGTGGGAACGAATAACAGAAATGGTTTACTTTTTCTCATTTTTACCTTACGATACGATTGCGATTGCAACGGGCCTGCAAACTGTTTTTCCTTTTTTAGAAGTATGTGAGATAGATATATTGGTATTACAATGCGGTTGTACTTTTTTATTTCTTTTGGTTTGGTATTGTAATTTGGTCATTGAGGACACTGTTCTGTTCAACTTAAACTAAACGTTTGGTCATCTCTTTGAGTTGTTAATGAATGTTGCAAGCGCGGAAGGTGCAAGTTTTTTGTGAAAGTATTTTGTATTTTTTGTCCATACATTACATTATAGGATGGAATGTCACCTCGGAAGGATAAGGGCCCTACCTACCTCACCAGGAGGGCGATTACGGTGTGGTAAGGCACGGCATTACGGCTCAAACGTTAGCAGTTGAAATGTTCGGGTACGCGTTCACAGGCCGACATCGGATAATCCGCACAAGCCCCAGAAATCCGTATCGCACGGAGCGGACTGTCAGCAATGCTGAAGAGGATTCTTGAAGGCAAATTTTCCGTTTAATGCGAATGACGTCATTCGGATTGCCGATCAGTGGACGTACTTTTCAGCGGATTGTCCGATGCCGGCCTGTGAACGCGCACCCTAACGTTTCAACTGCTAACGTTTGAGCCGTAATGTCGTGCCTTACCACACCCTAATCCCCGTACAGGACGCTCGCCCCGGCGACGCCGCTGGCAACGTATCCAGACTATTCATTCTGTATTGTATGGCAAATAACTCGCTTAGCGGCGGTTTAGCAACGTCAGCTGAAATACAAGTTTGAATACGTTGCCAGCGACTGCGTCGCCGCCGTTTCAACCCGGTGAAAGGGGTGCCTAATTAAGGCTCGTTAAAAAAATTTGAAAGATTATGACACGTATAATCGAACATTACCTTTTATTAATAAAAAATATTAATAATTATAATTATTTACCTACCTAAAAAGGTGACACGTAAATTTTATCATTCACTTTGTATTGTTGTATTGTAATTTTTTTTAGGGTTTTATGACTTTAGTGCTAATAACCATGATGGATTTAATTTTTTTTCTTTAAGTATTGTTTCCGACTCAAAACTTGAGTGGTCATTAAACGTCGTGTCGTAGCATGTAAATCCGGAAACCCATCTTGTGCTCGCTCGGTGCCCACGATTTATAGCCTGTTTCATCCGAAGCGAGTTTATATTATTTTGGACCAGTTTGGACCCTTCTCGCTCTGATAAAGGGGCGATGAAAGTGGTTTTCATGTTTTGTGAGGCTTGAAGGTAGAGCGAGACGAAGTAGTTAATGAAAGAAAGCGAAAAGCGTTAAGTTGATGAATAATGCCTTGGTTACTTAATCACTACGCAGTACGCTGCGTTATGCGATATCCGGTGCCGGACACATAATCGTATGAAAAACTAGTTTATGCCGTTGTTTCTATGGAAACGTTTAAAGGTGATTTCTGTCCCATGGGACTGATTTATGGAATAAAAATTAGCCTATCTTTGATTCCAGGATTAGAATTGCTGTGTGAATTGTCCAGCAGTTTGGATGGATGGATGGATATCCATCCATCCAAACTTTCTAGAGCGGTCTGTTCCGTGCGTAGTGATCAAGTGACCAAGGCTTATGTGGTCGGATGGTGGGTAGACCAAAGCTGGTCATACCTACCTAGGATATTTGTTACTTTTATTACTTGCAAGGCGATGTTTTTAGAGTGTTTATACCTATGTGGTTTTATTAACTCTCTTTATTTACGCTCTTTATTAATTATTTATTAATCCCCCGACGCAAAAAGAGAGGGGTGATAAAGTTTAACGTGTCTGTCTGTGTATCTGTCTGTGGTATCGTAGCTCCCAAACGGTTGAACCGATTTTCGTTCAGTTTTTTTTGTGTAATAGATAATTTTATCCTTCTTAGCTATGTTTCATGAAAATCTGTCGGGGGAGTTTTTTTCAATTTTAAATTTTGTTCTTGTTACCTTCAAGCATCAAAACAGCTCAAGCTATTTTGATAAATGAGTTTCAAAATACTGGTTTGGTTATGGTTTATAAGCATTTGCTCATTCAGTCGGCGCAAGAGGCGCAAATGTGCATGTCTCGACAGAGCCTATACATTTGCTCCCCTTGGAGTCGAGACCCCAGGTCCGTAGGGTACCGAGGCTCTTCTGGTTTTTAAAAAAATATCTGAGCGTCTGGTCGAAGCGACGCGTGACCCGAGAGCTGGTCAGTATCTGGCACAGCTAATGAAATGTAGTAAAATAATTCCACTGTTTAAATCGGGTAGTAGGTCTGACCCCACTAACTTTAGACCAATATCAGTACTGCCTACATTCAGCAAAGTTTTTGAAAAACTAATCTTACATCAATTTCTCAGGCATTTCAATGGCAATGACCTGCTACATGGTAAGCAATTCGGGTTTACTCGGGGTAGGTCAACTACTGATGCCGGTGTAGGGTTAGTATCTCATATCTTTGATGCTTGGGAGAAGTCGCAAGATGCTTTAGGCGTTTTTTGCGACTTGTCAAAAGCATTCGATTGCGTACACCATGAAACATTAATCAGGAAACTACATCACTATGGAATAAGAGACACCTCTTTGGATCTCCTTACATCTTACTTGAGTGATAGGATACAAAGAGTTGACATTAATGGGAAACGGTCTTCGGGGTCTGTAGTTACAATGGGTGTACCGCAGGGTTCTATACTCGGTCCTTTCCTATTTTTAGTTTATATTAACGACCTGCCTCACCTAGTCAAGAATAATCATGAGATTGTATTGTTTGCTGACGATACTTCATTAATTTTTAAATGAAACGATGAAACATAGAATTTGACGATGTGAATAATGCAATCTCAAAAGTAGTACACTGGTTTAATGTCAATAATCTTTTGCTTAATGAAACTAAAACGAAATGTATAAAATTTGCTCTACCTAATGTAAAACACGTTAAGATTGATGTAAACGTAAAAGGAGAAACGTTAGAAATTGTAAACAGTACAGTATTCTTAGGAATAACCTTAGATAGTAAACTTCAATGGGGCCCACACATAGATAAGCTATCGAAGAGACTTAGTTCTGCAGCGTATTTGTGCTGCAGAAGAGAACTGTTCGTGCAATCTATAATATGGGTCCCAGAGAATCCCTGCGTGATAAATTCAAAGAAATAAACATAATGACAGTACCATGTCAATATATTTATGAAAACTTGTTGTACACTCATAGAAATATCAATCTATTCCCTAAAACTAGCGACATACATAATATAAATACTAGAAAAAAGGATAAACTCGCTGTGCCCACAACTAGGCTACACAAGATAAAAGTATCTTTTAAAGGGCAATGTATACGCTTCGTTACAACAAAACTCCAAGTGAGTTGCAAAAATTATCAATAAATAAATTCAAACAAATTGTCAAACATATCCTTTGTAAAAAGGCTTACTACAAAATATCAGATTATCTAGAGGATAAAAAAGCTTGGGACGAGTTTTGCTCCAACTCGAAAAATAACAACTAACAGGCTAAAGGTTTCTTCGTCGCTTCTTTACTTTAGTCTACATACCGAAGCGACAGAAATAAAAAATATCACTTTATTTCCGTGTCAGTGTTTAGTTTTATGATTTGACCTTTTCTAAGTGTACATTTATTGTATTTATGGAAATAAAGAGTTTTTGATTTGATTTGATTTGATTTGCGCATCAGCATTGCCATACAGCGGGGCAATGCAGCCAGCGTTTTGGGGACGCTTCCGACTGGTATGGATCAGTTGAGCTACCTGTAGATTGTTTGCAACAGTCTGCAGTTAGTCTCAATTGTTCCAATTGTAAATACTAATTATATTATAATTTACACATCAACATTTCTAAATAAATGAACAGGTACCAACTATCTTAAGGCTATACAAATTTAGCCTAGAAACTAAAAACAAACAAATTTAGTCTATTTAGATCTGTGAAAAATACCCATTTTAAGGCGTCGCTAGTGAGTTCCTCACCCTTGCTAAGTCGAAACTCGTATTAAGAAGCGAGGGCTCCTGCTCTGGCTAACTTAGGTTTTTTTTCAAGGTTATGTCTATCCCATGGGATCTGATTTTTGGGATGAAAAATAGCTTATTTTTATCTAAGTACCCATAAAAAATTCAGCCCTATTCGTTCAGTAGTTTTGGGTTGAAGAAGTCCGTATATTATGTAACAAACTAATATGTAATATATAATAATGTAATAATACTAATATGTAATAATGTAAATCTATCCATCCATAAATTTTAATTTTTGCATTTATAAGTGTGAAGTGATTAATTTTAAGTTAATTCGTAGTGAAGGCAGATTTTTCAAAAACTCTTATCTTGTTTTAAGTTCGCTTATTTTTCATAAACAACTGATGCCTCGGAAATAAATAAAATTTCGCGCTGAGCCGGTCGGGATGAAATTCAATTATAATTTGTAGCAATTAGAGTATTTCGCGCTTGCGTCGAGTTACTAACTGTGGGGCTTGAGAACGTAACTTTGTACGAAACTTCGTAGGTATAACGTGGGTAGGTAGGTACCATAGGCTTAGATAGTTCTTTAATAATTCACTTCAAATCTCACATTTATCTACTGCTCCACTTCTGGACAAGGGCCTCCCCTGATTGTAATAATGAGATAACGTTTTTTGAAAAAGATTTAACACTTAAAATTATTACATGACTGAAAACCAGCGCTCTTTCACAAAATACCTACTCTAGGTTTTTGTGTTTGAGCATCAAGCTGAGTCAGAACTAAAGATGTGCATGATGTAAATGATTTCATTCGAATTATTTGATTTCACAAATCATTCGAAACATTCGAATGACTAGAGCAAATTAGTCACTAATTTGGTTAGTATGATGTACCTAGATGGCGACTGGCGTCGAATAAAGCGTGATTTCGCGTCGACTGCCCGACTCGCCGACGAGGCTCGCCTCGAGGATGCCGACTGACCGAGTCGAGCAGTCGAATTCAATTCGTTATTCGACGCCTCAATCAATTCGCAGAGGCATTAGTAATTACTAATTAGTAGTTGTCATTCGACTTTGAAGATTAGTATATTACTAATATTCAAGTCGAATGAGTAAATTATTAGTGTATCTTTAGTCAGGACCTGTTAGAGCTCGTCGGCTTGCTCAGTGGGCTACTTAGTACATACCAACCCAATGCTTAGGTAGGTCCTTGTGATAAACCTGTGATAATCGTGGGGACCAGCTTCCATGGGTTCTTTACATAAACCATACCTAACCATAACGTTAAATTGTATTTCAGTTAAAACAATAGTGATTAGCGACGCCGCTTGCTTTTGTTTGGAGAATAATATTATTATTTTTCACAAACTTCAACAAAGTGAAAAAGGTAGGACCGAGTTAGGTTTTTTTATAGTTTTCAATTATTATCTTATTCTAAGTTTTAAATGAAATGAAACTTATTTAATAAAGCCAAACATTGAAAATTAAAAATATTAAATGGTTTTATTTTTCAATGTTTGGCTTTATTAATTAAGTTTCATTTCATTGAATGATACAAAGAGGTTATGAATAAAATATGAAATTACAATAACCAGGACCAAATCTGTGCAGTGAAGGTTAGCGTTGATCGAGACTAACAGGATGCTCAATAACAGGACTAACAGGATCCTGTCGGCCACACTTCAAGTAGCTTCAAGGTAACGAGGAAAAATGAAATCCTCCAGGTTCCCTAAGAACTCACATGTGTAGGGTTGCCATCTCTAAAATATGGCAACCAGGACAAGACGCGTGAAAACCCCGGATTTTGGAGCCCAGAACCCGGACATGTCAACAGGTTCTTTTCTTTCTTCAACAAAGTGATCCTATAAGGGTTCCTTTTTTCCTTTTGAGGTACGGAACCCTAAAAACTGTTGAAAATGTCATATATCAACTTTTTTAAATTTTCAGATTTTATATTTAATAAAATTTAGTGATCTTTTATCATCATTGTAACAAAACAGAATCTTATTACAGTTGGTCGCCCGACGTCGGTGGCCTAAGACTTGAAATTTTAAAACCCGGACTACAAATGAAACCCCGCCCGGACGCTCAACGGACGACCTCTAAACTAGGACAAATCCGAGGAAACCCGGACGGATGGCAGCCCTACACATGTGGAACCAACAGACGAATCGATCTTTTTATCTTCTTTATGAACTGAACAAAGTGAATCTATTTTATTGATTGATGGATGAACGATGTTACCTTCTCAGTCTGAGAATGAAGAAAACTCAATTTGTCCCGGATATAAATCGACGCGAATCCTGATGGACGGACGGACTTGTCAGTCCATTGTAACGGAATAAAAAAGGACAGGAAACCATTGTCGTGAAATAGTTTTACGTGCTCCATCTTCTTAGGGTGCCTTGTTATCTGACACGTGAAGTTCCTACGGTTTAACGCATTCACTGCCCAGCTAGCGTTGCGATCTGTAGGCTAAGCATAGCAATTGTTTTCGAAAGTTAGACAAAAATGACATCGCAACAAGAAAAAGTTACGATATTTCATCTTTTTCAGTATCCTTATACAGAGCGTCCCACGGGTATGTACATATATAAATTCATGGTCTTCCTTTTATTTCTGACACTATGTTATTTAGCAAAAAATAAGCCTTTCGATCGGTATAATAAAGCTACAGAATGATTGTTTTTCTCGTGTAACGGGTTCGATTCCCGGTTCAACCATGTAATTATTTAAATATCTATGAATGCAGTTTACATTGTTGTTTAAATTCAAAAAATGTCTTCTTTCAGTAAAATGTTCCAACTACAATATTTAAGGTACCTTCCCTCCATGTGGCATACCCGTGGGACGCCCTGTATACTTTACAAAAAGTGTTGAAGCTAACTTCAATACCTACCTAATTCTTGGGCGAGTCGCCAGAAACCTTCGTAGAGGCTTTTTGCCAAGCTTTTACACACAACCACAGACAACAAGTAATTATGTACTATCTAATTTAAGTTACCGTGCCTTTCTTAAAAAAACTAAAAACGTTATAATTAAATATTGAATTAAACTCCTAATTCAATAAATTCAACGAAAGAAAAAATAAATAAACGAAGCTGCAGCGTCGACCATTTTGAAAATCATCTTTCGCGGTGAGTGGTTATTTTATAAAATGTCAAGAGGCCCTCCAAACCTTGCTCCGAGCCAGTTTAAAACAGACAAGAGTCGAAATACCGTGTATTATGAAGTACCACTGGTAACTCTAGGCAGATACGGTCAACGCTAAGCCTTAAGAACATTAATTCACAATTATAATCATCATCAAGCCTATATTAGTCAACCGCTGGACGTAGGCCTCCCCTAATGAGCGCCATAGCATCATCTTGCCGTATCCAGCATCTGTCTGCAGTCTTTCGTTGGTCGTCATCCCACGGACCAAGTGGGATGATGACTTTTTTGTCTATGGTCTGTCACCCGTGTTGACACGCGCCAAAGGTCCTGTCAGAAAACCAGCGTTACTCTACTTTTGTGGAGCAACATTATGCTGAGATGGGACCTTTTGGTTCAATGCGTGCTGCACTTGCTGCTATTATTATTATTATATTACTAGCTGTACCCGCGACTTCGTTCGCGATTGCCATAGTACCTGCCGACTAATTAAGTTCACATTTCACCACAGTTTCTCTCATATTATGATACGCCGCCGTGCAAAAAAACTTCGATGCGCAGAATTGGACCTGTTACACTTTTAATATAAGAATCTTTATTTAGGTACCTAGTTAAATAGTGTATAAATCGTGTGGGGTCTACGGCGAATAGCATGTTGTCATCTTCAATCCCATTCTTTATCGACAATACTTTCAGCTACGACTCGGCCAGCGTTAGTGTTAAGAAGTGTCATACTCGTTTCACTTCTTACTCATGGTTCCGTTCAGCTGGGGCCCTATTCTGCTAAATTAATCGCTTCACTATGACAGACGTTACGGAATGACACGTTTTGGTATTCTACCTTAGATGAAAGAAATTATGATGAATGCAGATGTAGAGACGCGCGTCAAGTTTGAAACTATTAATTTATCTCGCACGCAATATCTGGAGTTTTATTAATCTAAAGATTCTACGTAATGATTCTGCGACGATCACATTGTCATAGTGAAGCCATTGTATTACAGAATTGGGCTCCTGATCCATTTGACTGGACCACCGTAATTTTTTTTCGTTATTAGGTAGGTATAGTTGATTGTGTACCACAGTCAAAAAAAATTTTTCTGTGGTCCAGTTAGTTTAATTTGACCACTTACTCCAACCAAACTTCGGTGGTACAGTTACCTAACTGGACCAGCTAAACCACCAAATATTATGTTCATGAATATTGCATGGACCATTTGTACATTTTACTTTGCCTGAAATAGGCATTGACGCACTCATTAGTTAGGTTCCTACCTACTAAGGTAGAACCCTAACTAATGGGTGCGTCTTGGAATAATAAATGGATAGGAACTTACCTACCCTTTATCTACTGATTTTTTTGTTTCAATGAACTGATTTTCTACTCGACTTTCTACTGATTTAGTCAAATTCGATCTTGCAACACTGTTTTTAATAAAAAGAATGCATGAAATCGGCGACGCGTTAATGAATTACAACTAAGAACACATTTTGACTTTATCCCCTCTCCCAAGAGAACCGTGCCTACTGATATCCCAGATAAAATGCATCATTTGATTTCATTCTGTACTTGTGGCGTGATGCGCGACCCAGGAATTTAACTATTATCTCCCTCCACGGGAACCTTTCTGAATTCCTGTATAAAATATATCTCTCCCCGTAGTATGAACTCAAATCGTGCCGACTTCCATTCGAATTCATTCAGTAGTTCCGTCGTGATGCGGGGTTAAATAATTATACTTTTTCCTCTCTCCCAGGGGAACCTTACTGAATTCCAGGATATAATGTATCCCATGTCCTTCCTTGTAGTATGAAATCAAATCGTGCTAGGTTTCATTCCAACTCATTTAGCACTTTCGGCGTCATGCGCGGTGAAGAAATTTTACTTTTATCCCCTCTCCCAGGGGAACCTGACTGAATTCCGGGATAAAAAGTATCCTATGTCCTTCCTCGTGGTATGACCTAAAATCGTACCGAATTTTATTTCAATACCTTTAGTAGTTCCGTCGTGATGCGCAGTTAAAGAATTTTACTTTCATCCCCTCTCCCAGGGAAACCTGACTGAATTCCGGGATAAAAAGTATCCTATGTCCTTCCTCGTAGTATGACCTAAAATCGTGCCGAGTTTCATTTCAATACCTTCAGTAGTTTCGGCGTGATGCGCGTTTAACAAACAGACAGACAGACAGACAGACAGACAGACAGACATGAATGAAAAAAGTTGCAGTTTTGGCTTCAGTATCGATAATAGAGTGCCCTCCAAAAAAAAATTTCAAAATATCTTCAATGTACAGAATTGGACCTGTTACAGTTTTATTATAAGTATAGATTAACTAGGTAATTTTTTTGTAATATTTTTATATAAGTATAATTGTAATAGTTGCAAGTTGTACTAGTGAACTAATAAATTTATATTCTTTCTTTCTTTCTTAGGAATTATAAGTATTCAATTTCTGATACTCACCGAATGTCACCGATAGGTATAAACAGGGAACCATATGTGTGTGATGCTCCCTAGCAGTACCACGATCTGAATCAATAGTTTTTTATACATTTAAAATTTGTACGTTTTAGGTACTAAATTGTACGTCTAAAATAAAAATAGGTACTTCAAGTTTTCATACAACACTAGAAGGTCAGCTTGGTACACTCTCCCTAGCAGTGTTCCATGTTTCAGATTGTACCGTCCTAAAAAACTAGGTACATTAGAAGACGACTGTTAAGTGTAAATTTTTGTACGAAATTCGTATTTGTGGTACACCAAAGATCTGATGCTGTACGTCAAGTTTTCATTGAGAAATGTTTTTCATCGAAATATCATACCTAATAAAAAAAAATTAAAATCTCGCCAAGTTCGTTCGGATCGAGGCGTGGCTTCAACGATAAAAGAACTGAGACTAGGATCACGGGACGACGGGAGCGAAAAATAGTTTAATCATACAAATTCTGTCATTCATTCATTTATCGATACAATTTTATTGACTGCGTCATTCACTAGAGCAAATGTTCTACAATTTGTTAAACAGTGACAACGCTATCTGTGGAATTGAAACAGCAATAAATGGCACTCGTGCCCCGCAAAAATTTATCGACTGTGATTTTATTATTTTTTCGGGGATTTCGTGTCGTGTCCCGTGTCTAAATGTCGTAGTCTGTCCTAACAAGCCAAGTTTATGGAAAGTCTTCTTGGTACTGAATAAACAGAATACCTAGGTAGAGAAAAACTTAATATTTTGTACCTAAAATTCTTAATTTTGTTGTAACCTTTCCAATGTAAAAAAAATAAGAACAGCCTTTCAGACAGCGATAAAATAAAAACTAAAGACCAGCGAAATGTTTTCCAACTCTTAAGGCTACAGGTACTCTTTGAAGGGTTGTTATTAAGGGCGGGTGCTGCCCTGAGTTATTGTCGTAATAAGATTACGGGCGCACCTGAATACAGGGACGGAGCAAGGCAAAAGAGCAGGGGCAAGGTCAACATGCGAGGTCAGGGCATTCAGCTAGCCAAAATAAACCAGCGCAGTAGTAGGCAAAAAAAAAAACATATTTGTCCTACCTTTTGTGACAAATCACCATTTTCAGCCTACATACCTCCACTGCTGAACATAGACTACCCTCTAACTACGCCACAAATAGATGTCCTGAGCCGCCTTCATCCATCTACTCCAGCGAGCACTTTAGGTACTTCTTGCTCTATATTTCACACCTTCAAATACGTCTTAAACGATACCCTTATTATGTAAATTAAAGTAATGACAATACATACAATGCATGACGCTGTCGGCGCCGGCCGTTCCAGCAGCGTTTAACCGTAAAGGTACGAGTTGGCAGCGGACGACGTGTCGCAGCGACACTACTGGTTATATGTATTTCTATGAAATTCCCTCCGTAGATAGCGACACGTTGTTAGCAACACATTTCATAGAAATACATAGAAACCAGTATTGTCGCTGCGACACGTCATCCGCTGCTGCCTCATGTCGTCCGCTGCCAACTTGTACCTCTCGTAACTCGTCACTGTAACTCGGCAGGTCTTCTAGTTACAGAGATAATGAGAAATTTAGGTTGTTGTACAAAAGTGTGTGCGCGTTGAAGTCTTTTGTATGCTACGCAGGTCCAGCGGCGTAGCATGGGTAGCACGCGCTACGAAGATCTACGCACAAGATCTGTGAGCAAATGAGAGTAAAAAAAGAAGGCACTACCCCACTAATAAGGTGAAGTTTGCAATTATTTACAACTTCTACTTGTAGAGAGGAGTTTTTTCGCGCTAAAGTCCTAAGCGTTTGTGTCACTTACATGTTGATTTGATAAATAAATCTCTTACATGTTTTTTTACTCCAAAAGGAAAATTGAAAGGAAGTTATGACATGGTTACCTAGACATAGTGTATATAATTACTAGGTTATTAAAATACTATACCTCTGTTAAATTAATACATTTTACTGTTTTGTTGCATACTAAAATACCCTGGCTACAGCTCTGGAGTGAGTTTTGGTACAAGCAAGTAAGCTGGGAAAAGGTAGCATTTTCTGACGGAGAAAATGGGATATTATAAACTTGTCTCGATTGGATGGGCATAAGGGTTCTTCAATCAAAACAATACAGTAGGTTTATATTGGAATACTATATTATGTAAAAAAAACCCTATCCGACTTCAGCGTACTATTTCCCCACACTAGCAGTGTAACCACGAGTCTTATGTTTCAGTAATTACTGTTGATCACACCGCACAGTGTAACCACGAGTAAAAGAAATTACTCGTAGTCACACTGGTGTAGCAAAGCGGTGTGACCACGAGTCTGCCGCGGGATTCTTGAGAAAAACATTCCTATATATTGTAATTTTTACGAATTGTGTTTTATAGATACTTTTGCTATCGCTTCTTGCATATCTGTCATAAACGGTAGAAAGTATCAAAAAGTATCAAAGAAGGATTGTGACAAAATTTGGGGTCCACAGTTCTTGGTCCTGAACCGTAAACCGTGGGTAAATGATTATTGTGAGGTAGGTTACTGGATTTATATAATAAGCTCATAATATGGGTGTTTTATTTAATTTCTTTATTAAAGAGGGACTTTCAGCACAATTTATTAAGTACATATATTAATGATGTGTGAAGAGACAGGTGACTATTAACATGTTAGAGTGTAACAAAAAGTAAGGACCCAACATTAAACAAAAGAAAAAAAATCCCGAGCACTATGATCGTATTTGATCCACCCCTGAAAGTTTTACTTTGAATTTATCCGCAGGTGAAACAGCAGGGCAAAGCCAGTTATAACCCTGGCTCTTTGATAGATAACCTTTTCATCTCACTCAACTCATCACAGGTGAATTTTCTCGTTTTCATAATGAAAGAACAAGTTTCATAATTACTTCGCGTTAAAAACACGAAACTTTTTTAATAAACATAATGAGACTTCTGAATGAACTTGTTTGTTAGTTTAAAATAAGCATTGAATTACGCGGTGATGTTCGATCTAACGAGCGAAATTATTACAATTAAAGGTTTCATCATTATAAATATTAAATAAATAACTATGGACAATTTACACAGCAACATCTAGCTCCAAGCTAAGCTGAGCTTGTGTTATGGGTGCTTGATAACTGATATACATAATACAATACATTATTTAGAAAGATATTTTTTACTAAACACAGAAAACATCTAGCACACCTAGAACAAATATCCGCAGATCGTACAAACAGGCGGGAATTGAACCCGCAACCTCCTGCGTCGCAGGCGGGTTTTCATTATCACAATTATCATCAGATTTCTTATCACAATCCACTGTCGAGCGTCGTTTGTTAAAATGATTAGAAAGCACTCCTCATCTCACCTCAACAGCCTATTATTGGTTCACTGCTGGACGCAGGCCTATATAAGCAACTTACTTGCCTATAACTTATGGGGGGCAATGTCCATAATACCCACGCTAAGCATGCGGGCTGGAAACCGCAGTTCGGTTGTAGAATTGTTCTGCAGAGGGCGCTGCTGCCCTCCCCGGTGGATATCCCTTAGTCGCCTCTTACGACACCTGCGAGAAGAGTTGAGGTGATAAAAATTCTAAGCCGGCACCACACAGCAGAGGGCATTGATGAATGGTAATAGTAAAAGCAGACTAAAAGCACTTAGAAGTAAGCAATAATAGAGTTTACACACCAAAGTCAGCGAGCAGCAGAAAACTTGACGAAACACTGTCAATCAGCTACCTACAATATTGATTACGCCCAGCATTTAACACTTTCATGGCGCAAGACCCAGATGATCTCTTCCAGCCTCGTGTAGAGGCGCGGCGACGGTGCGCTCCTGCGGGTCGCATCGCCGTGGCAGTGAATGCGTTAACTGAGTGAGGGAGAACGGGGTCCGGAACGGCGCGACTGTGTCGAGAGTCGGCGTCTTGCGTGCAGCAGCGTCAAATCCCGGATACAGCTGTAGCGAGAGCGAGCGGCGAGTTCCTACAAAATGTATGAAAAAGCGTGTAAATAGCTTGTCGCTTAACCGGTGGCTGTGGTCGGTGATCCGTTTGCGTCTAGCCTAAATGTCGCCAGAACTTCATCGCTGACTTATGTGTGCAGACTCCATGAAAGAGTAAGTTCACGAAAACAAGACAAAGCGAGATAGTGTCAGAGATAGATAAAGCTTAAGAGGAATTGAGATCACAAGTGAACAGGCTGATTTCTTAAACTTTCGAAAATCCTTGACTTTAATTTACTTCTCTCATTGCTATTGACGTACCTACTTGGGACGACTTCCACTAGGTGCAGCTCCGGCGCGCCCCTAGTTACGGGTCGCATCACAGAGTCATGGCAGTGAAGGAGTAAAAACAATGATGACATTATATATTCTAGCTAAAAACACAGAACACACAACCTTTAAAACAAAAAAATCTAAGTTCAAACCGCTTTGTTTCTCTCTGTTTGAAGGTACGATGTCGCAGAAAAACACCAGATACATAGGTACCTATGTCAAACTTAGCAATTATACCATAGAGAGTTTAAGAGCTGAATCAAGTTAAAGAATAGTTAGTAATTTCAATAAATAAACGCTTCATGCAAAAAGTAGTAGCCTAGCGAAGAAGCATAATGTTTTCAGAACAAAGAGTTTCCTAGAATCATATTATTCCGTCACAATGGAACGTAATTGGGTCACACATCCGACACAATTCATAACAATCTCAAAATTAAATTCCTGTCATCCACTGGCTGCAATCCAAAATTATCTTCATTAGCTACGTACAGATTTGCTCTCTATATTCTACACGGCGTTTTATTCAGAGTATCAAACAAAGTGGAGCGTTCGGTGGTTCTAATCTGCTTTGAATGGAGCCCTCATTTTGCAATGATTATTGGTTTTAACGAATTTTTTCACGGTTTTCAATATTTTTTTAACGAAATCACCTTGTAGAATGCAATGTTCGTAGGTAACCCGCTTATATCCGTAATGAATTTGTAGAATGCAGATTTATTTTAAATAAATACTAGACTCTTAATATGATGCCGGCAGTATTTTGACGCAGTATTTTGACGCAAATTGGAACCCCTCAAACATTTCACATCGGTGTTTGGAATCAATCAAGAGTTTTCGAGTTCCACATCATTGGATTGGATTTTTTTATTTGATAAAACGATATAAAATCAATAATGATAGACTTTTCACAGAACATAATCAAGCGTCGGAACTGCAATTTCATTTGTAAAATAAGCAAGATCCCAAACAACATACTTATGGCAGCAAATGTAAGCGGATACCGAAGGACGGTACCCGTCGAAGAAGTCCTAAAGTCCTAAGTCTTCCGTTCCCAGTGCTTTTCTTCATTGACCTCGAGCTCGTTGTCAAAGCGGAGGTAGGTGATGCTGCCAGGTGTCAAAAGAAGCTAGTGGATTGGCAGCCGATTATCCAAATTTCTGCCAGACCGGGTTGCTGATGAAGAAGAAGGTTTTGCTGCAACTATAAACTTGAACTACATGTCTAGTAGAAGGTACGAAAGATTTTTCACATGATATACCGTCGTTTAACTGCAATCGCATTTGATAAAGTGACGATGTGAACTCTCCAACTCTTCTTGTAAAATTAGCATGAAAACAGATGTCAACATTGAGTTCTAACCATAACTTTACGAATTATTTATTATTATACAACACATAAAAATAGTCCAGTAAAAATAAGTTTTCGATGAGACTAAAACAAGCACCCCCTACCTTAGTTAGTATTTGGCTGCCTGTCATTTGAAGCTGTTTTGAGCTCCCTTCGGTACCCGTCGTAGATGCGATCCCAGAAGGTCTTTCGCTCCCAATGCGGTTCCTCATATACCCCGAGCTCGTTGTCAAAGCGGAGGTAGGTGACGCTGTCAGGTGTCAGAGGAGGCCAGTGGATTGGCAGCAGGTCAGTGCGGTTTGGGATGGGTTTGCTGAAAAGAAGAATCAAAATCAATAGTGTTTATTTCTGCCACGAGGTTGGGATGGTGCAAATTTTAAGCACACCACTTTCTAAAAATACGTGTTATAAATTTGTTGCTTTTCTCATTTGTGTCCGAGTATTTATTATTATTTAGTATTCATTTACAAAATACTAATAATAAATCTCTCAGTTAGAATTGTATTTGTAATAAATCAAAATAAAATAAATCAATAGAATGGCATTAAATACTCTTCACACCAGTTTTTGGAAGCTAAAGTTAAGAAGTGAAAAAGAAACTTCTTATCAGCTTGAGTTTTTCTATTGGAATGGAATGAAAAATATTGAGGTTACATGGTATGTGAAACTTGTCTTCCGCTGCAACCCTTAGCAAGAATTTAAAAGATAAAAACAAGCCCAAAGATCACGTACCCACACTTGCAGAAGTTTGAGATAATCTTCGTCATCCTATCCACTGCTAATTTATCAGACTGCTCCATTTTTTCTCTCAAAATTACATATTTTACTGCGTCACCATGACCGGCTCTTTTTAAATGGTCGAAGTAATCTTCTTTACTTCCCAATTTCCCTTTATAAGCAAACTCCATCATGTACACAGGATTATCGTCTCTGGCGTAGTTAACGGCAGAGTTCAAAAGGCCATGCATTACAAGAGAGTCTCCAAAATAATTTAAGTAGTTGATCGAAGTCTCATTCCGGACAGTTTCGTTGCCAAAATAGAAGTTTCTTACATTCTCTGTTATCTCGTCTCGTATCTCGTCTGTGTCGAAAATAAGATCAGCCGGCATAAAGTCTTTGAAATTTGTATTCATCCGGTCTCTATAGCTGAGTGTGTAATAATCGTAACTTCTAAGAAACAAACCCTCTAGGTCTGCAAATATGAACATGGTGGGAACTTTATTGTAAGCTTTTCTTTTAATCGTTTTGTGTGGACTTTCACCGATGATGATGTCAACCCCGGTCACCTTTTTATCGATGCAAGGTGCAAAGCCAAAGGTGCCGTCGGTTAAATTCTGATAAAACTTGTAATTGGCAACGGTTAAGTTGTTGACTGGGATGCTTTTCAAGTGTTTTGCCATCCGATGCAGATTCCCTTTCGTGAATCCAAGTTCGCGGGCAAAGTTCTTCGCCGTTTCAAGTGGTTTTCCATCAATCGCCCACACCGTAGTTGCTATTCCCGATTCAATGATAGCTTGTTTGAACAATCCTTTGCCCATTTTGGAGAGGAGTAGCAGATCGACGGAAGCGCCCCCCGCACTCATGCCGTAAACCGTCACTTGGTCTGGGTCGCCACCAAACTCAGCTATATTTGTCTGGACCCATTTAAGTGCTGCAATTTGGTCTCTCAAGCCAGCGTTACCAGGTGCTTCTTCCATTCCTAGGCATAGAAAGCCGAGAGCTCCAAGCCTGTAGTTCATCGTCACAACTATGATGTTCTGTTTGATGAGTGGTTCCACTCCCTTTGTTTGCCCTTTGCCTATGAGGAAGGAGCCACCGTGTATGTAAACTAGGACGGGTAGGGGAGCGTCAAAGATCTTGGTTGGAGTAAATATGTTTACGATTAGGCAGTCCTCATCGCCTTGACCAAATTGTGGACACCTGACAGTGTGGTTTGCTCTGTATATGCCTTCCCATGGAGCCATGGGTAGAGCATTCTGAAAAATCGATAGAGAGAAATGTTAGGAGTTCCGAGAAAGAAGTTACAAGCTCAATTATTAACCCATGGTACAAAGGTAGAGGTAGTGTTTCTACTGTTTTATCTCGAGACAAGTAATTAATAAAATAATCAACAAGAAATTCCACGAATTAATTTAGTGTTTTCTAATATGTTATGTTTTATTTCGTGCGATTAATAATTTAAATGTAACTTAACACTATAAAAACATCTTGGTCCCTGCCTTTTCAATTTTTTATCGCAAAGGCCTTCAAAATATGGCTAATAACACTCCCGGAATTTAAACGAATCTTATCGCTTTGCCCTTTTGATTCAAGGTACCTAATAAAGAGTTTCCGGCACATATAAACATAACCTGCGACTCTCGGGCAATTTCAATTAGTCAGAGTCAGCCAGGGTCACATACATTATACCTAAGGACCCTAAAAGGGGTTTGAAGATAATGGTCCTAACATCGGCTACCACACTTTTTTTTCAATATCGCAGCGCATAATGAATACAAAATGTCTCATAGAAAGAGATATATAAAAAAAAATTGAGCAAAAAGGTATTTTCATCTGTGAATATATAAATAAATATAAATAAATAATGCTGGACAATTCACACAGCATTATCTAGCCCCAAGCTAAGCAGAGCTTGTGTTATGGGTACTAGATAACTGATATACTTAATACAATATACTGCATAGATAGATATTTTTTTTATTATACATAGAAAACACCCAGACCAACGGAACAAATTTCTGCAGATCGTACACAAATTTGTTCCGAGGCGGGAATCGAACCCGCAACCTCCTGCGTCGCAGGCGGACCTTCGCCCGCTGCGCGAATATCTCAATAACCTGACGCTTTAGGAGATTATATATTAATACCGTGGATGGCTAAGCAGCGGCACAGTTTTTACATGATGGAACAAAGTTTTTACCAACAATGTGTAACTTCTCGACATTTTAGTCCAAAAAAAGCAGCAAACCTAGGCAGCCTAGACAAACGCCGTTTAGCGGTCTATGCTTATCAAAGGTTTAGTTACCTATATCCAAATATAATTTCCATTGTGAGCGGAGATTTTGAAAAAAAATCACAGTGTTAGCACACATTCTTCATAGTAAAATCTTCAAACCCCTATAATAGATTGCTTACCTTAAACCTTTGTCTCCCTAACGGTGGAACGACGTACGGTATTCCCAAGAACGCAAAATAATCCCCATCTTCAGCTGTATACCCTCTCACTGTTCCTGTATGCACCTCCACATCTTTATAAAGGACATCACTAGCGACGACTGTCAGTAGGAGGCACAACACTACTTGACGGTACATATTGGACTGATTGACTTGAACATTAGGATCATGTTTGATATAAACCGGTTCTTTGCTTTATCTTTTTTTTCTAGAGATCTGTTACAAGGTCAGGCTGTTGCTTTTATCTGTAAATGTGAAAAATGTAGAGTTGGTAGAATAAATGTCGATTTTGTTTATTTGTATAATACGTTAAAGTGCATTTACAAAATTCAAACGTTTAAATACCTTCTAAAAGTCGTTTTACACGGCATTGTACTGCACGGTTTTTTGAAGGGTGAATATTAACGAGTAAGTAGTGGCGCATGCATCGAGTTTAGAACCGTTCTTTTAATTTTCTATACCAGTCTAGGAAAAAAGTTCAACTTTTTTTTAAGCACTCATCACGTCATCATTCAATCTTCATCATAATCAGCCTGCCAGTCCACTGCTGGATACAAACCTCCACGAAAAATTAAGCTAACTGCAGACTGTTGCAAACAATCTGAAATCTCAGTGCCTCGGTACCACACGGACCTAGGGTCTCGATTCCAAGGGGAGCTTATGTGTAGGCTCTGTCGAGACCTGTATATTTGGGCATCTTTGATATTTTATTCTAGCTTTTTTATCCTCTAGACAATCTTATATTTTGTAGTAAGCCTTTTAATACAGGATATTTTTGACAATTTATTTGAATTTACAAATTGGTAATTTTTGCAACTCGCATGGAGTTTTGTTGTAGAAACATACATTGCCCTTTAAAAGATACATTAATATTGTATAGCCTATACAGTTGTGGGCACAACAATTATGTAATCCCCACGCTGGGCATACATACAGGTTGTGGGTATCCAGTTATCGACACATAATAACTATAAAGTACTAACGTATTGTGTTATCGAGTCTATTATGAATTTGTATTGAATTGACTTACCGTTGAGTACAATATTTATTGGATATGCTTCATGTTCTGTTATTTAAGATTATGAAACCAATCAGCAGATGAAACTGACTTTGATAAAATAGTCGTATAAGAAGCACAAAAGAAAATAGAAGCCTATTTTACTACAACTTGATACAAAATCGATAACGCGAGGTAAAAGTTTAGAAGTATGTTTAGCTAAGGTTTTTGAATTTATGAATTATGTTGTGTTCATTTTACGGTTTTATTGTATATTTGTTTATTTTGTTGATGTTATTTTGGATCACACATGGTTTTGGCTCGAGTTCACTTCTTTGTTGATGGTGTTTTGACAGATTCTTCTGGGCAGACGAAAAAACACTGAGCTCCATTGTACAAGAAGGTACGCTGAAGGGAATATTCATACGCAATGACAGTAGTTTTACTTTGCCGATTCAAAGCGCCCCCCTCTCGACCGTCTCTGGTATAAAAAATTATATTTTTTGAGGCGTACCAAAACAATACGACCATAACAATATGGATCAGTAGTCTACCTGTAGTTTTTAAACAGTCTGCAATTATCTCAACTGTTTCAATTATAAAATACTATTCCTAATTAGTTTCTTTTATTTGATTGTAATTTTCTTTATAATAACATGGAACTAATATGAACCATAATATTCGTTCCATGGACGATCACGTCGCCTACGCAAACGCTCAGCACCGAAATGGCGATAATCAAATGTATTCAATCTGTCATCGACAACATGACATGAGTTAGTATTTGTTTCAAAGATCCTATGACTACGTTGCGTAGGGGTATTATGAAGCTCAGTGCGAAAAAACATTATGTTACGTCTATGGGGAGAGTGATTTCGTTCGTCCAAGCATCTATGCGGATTTGTCCTACTCCTGTTCCCTAAAAAGATAATGGGCATACCTATACATTTTAATTGAGGTTTTTTACAGAAGTTTTCATATACTAAACGTCAAAGTTAACCGACGAAACGGCTAACTGTTCGATTTTATTTTAGTGCACACCAGCTTATCTATTTACGGGACATTTATTTATTGAAAGCGCTAAGGAAAAAACATCATAATGTTTTCACTATGATCTTAGCATCGAAAAAAAAATCTAGTCTATAGACTATACTTTGCATGGTACCAAGATACCATACAAAATGTTCTAGATTGACATTGTATATGGGTAACCAATAAAATTTAAATTTGCTAGTGATGTGTCGTTGAAGTCATTGTAGGTGAATTTAATCGATAGCATTGAAATACTTTTATAAATTAAATATACTTAAGTAAATTTTTGTGTTAGATAACAACCCCACTCATCAAAGGGACTATGAGTTAGTTATATTTAGATAAAATATACCAAAAAACATTATTTATTTGAATAACTTTCAATAGCCAATGCGAAATAGATCTTTATAAGCATTTTATAAGTTTTTTATGTTTTATTACCTATGTTTTATTTTTTCAACCAAAGAATAAATTTGTTACACCTAGGTATGCTAACTCCATGGTATAAGTGATAGGGATCATCTATGGCACTTTATAAAGATGCGTATAAAACTAACACCCAAACAAGATAAAGGTTTCTTGTTCGCTTCTATAATTTACCTTGAAAAGATTCAAGTGAACAAAAAATCAAAGTAATCACTTTATTCCGTTATACTTATGTAGTAATTTAAATTTTTGTGATGTGTCAAAGACTCCTGTAAGGTCTAAAGGAAAAATTTGTTTGTTTGTATTGAATAGGCTCCGAAACTACTAAACCGATTTGAAAAATTATTTTACCATTAGAAACCCACATTATTCCTGATGAACATAGGCTACTTTTTACCGCGGGAAAATGCTTCATTCTTACGGGAAAACGAGTAAAAGGACAACGGGTAGTAAGAATGCAGCTAGTAAATAATATAATTCGCGTAGATAATGACTTGGACTGATAAAACTTTTTAACAAAAAAATTAAACCGCCGAAAAAACTGAAAAGCAAAAAAATAAACCTTATTATTTAACCTTAATAACTAAGTTCTAAAACTAATGAAAGTATACCTGAGTAATTTTGAGTCGGCGCCAAACAAGCAATATTTATTTTATTTTTAATTATCAGACTACTGTGTTAAAAGTTATGCGTGGTCACATTACAATCATTGAGTGAACAATCAATCATCCCCTGTTTCACTACCCTTAGGGTTATTATTTTAAATGGGACCAACTTTGGGGTATACCCTTTCAAAGAATAATCAACATCGGACTACTCTGTAAAAAGTTATGAGTGGTCATACATAAAAAAAAATATATACGCGTCGACTTGATAACCTCTTCCGTTTTTCGTCTGTTGAGAATGCTAAATATATTGGACCAAAGATAATCTAAACGGGACAGCGCATGAGAAGCTGTAATTTTTATCAATCACAATCTTTAACTATTATAAGTAACTCATCATCATCATCAGCCTGTATTAGTCCACTGCTGGACTTAGGGATCCCCTAATGAGCGCCATAGCGCCCTGCCTTCAGCTTGCCGCATCCATCGGCCTGCAGTCTTTCGCAGATAATCATCCCCCTTGGCCGTAGGGTGTCCTACACTACGTTTGCCGAGTCGCGTTGTTCACTCAAGAACACGTTTAGCCCAGCGGTTGTCGGTTCTTCGCGAGATAAGGCTATCCAAAAATACAATTTTTATAGAGCGCGGCGATTTCGAAAAAAAATCAAATATGGATAATATTTGTTTTTTTTTTCCATCCATCCATTCAAAAATCGTCAAACCCCTTTCCTTTAAATTTCCGGATAATTATTTTTTTGCCTATGTTTGCTTACAAATATTTCTCATTGAATTTGGCTGAAGTATACATGTGTAAAGCTGTGAATGTAAGCTCAACGGGATTTTGGCTAGTTGCCAGGAGTGTGGCTGCAAGAGTAGGTACCTAACTGGAGCTCTGTTCGGAGATAAATCACACGAGGTATACTATTCTGACGTAACGGATAATGTGTTGAAATCTTCAGCTATACTTCCGGTTACTGACCTATCCAACATTGGATGAAAGCCCAATAACAGTGCCTGACTTAGCATGCTTACTAACTGGGGTCAAATTCAACTTAGTATTTTAGTATTTTAATATTGTATAGTCTCAGAATGACACATTTTGGCATTTTACTTTTACTATGCTTCTTACTATTTTTACTATACTTTTAGTATGGCTTACGCACTTTATTAACAAAAAGTGATCCAATTTGTTTAATAATTTTTAGTTATTGCGGTTACAAATATATAATTTAAACAAATTGTTAAAGTTTGCTGTACAAAAAGGCTTACTATAAAATATCAGATTATCTTGATGATAAAAAAGCTTGACAAGGGTTTTGCTCCGACTCGAAAAATAACAACTAACAGGCTAAAAGTTTCTTCGCGAAGCGACAGAAAACAAATATATCACTTTATTTCCGTGTCAGTGTTTAGTTTTTTTAATTTTATCTTTTCTAAGTGTATGTGTGATATTATGTACTATTTATTTATGTATTTATAGAAATTAAGTTTTGATTGTAAATTTTTTGTTTTTATAGTGCATAAGCTTAACACTCTGGCAAATTTCTAAGAAATTAAATAATGTCAAGGAAGGATGCGGGTTCAATTCCCGCCGAAGTCGAAAATTTTTGTACTATTATTTAATTTAATTTTATTGATTTTCATTTTATAGCTTCGTTTACTAAATAAGTTACTAAGCTTTGTTTGGCTGCCATGTTGTATTCCTCGGTATGATGATAACGTACGTAAGCTTTGTGGTACCCGCATTACCATGTCCCTCGTTTCGGCCGCAACGGGCCGTGACTTCCAAAAACTCGCTGTTATTGTTGGGACTAGTGTAGGTACAGTCAGCAGCTCAGATACATATACTCCCAAGTTTTCACATTTATTTTTACTCGGAACTTTTGAAATAAAAGTCCACGCACATTTTTCGTAGAAAGTTGTCAACGTACTTATCAGAGAGCAGTATTTAAACTATCACCAGAGGGTATTGTGCATGTGAATTCAAAAAAGCTTATTATGTTTATTTGTATACCTACTCTATGGATATAGAGATATATCTGTATTTAATTTTTTGTATGTTTTGGTGTTGTTATTGTGAAATAAAATCATTGAAAAGTAGATATTAAACCTCAATCGCAAAATTTTTAAACGCAAAGCTATAAAAAAAATCTATGCTTTTTAGCATAGGTGCAGTCAGGAGCTGTGAATACATAGGTACCTACAGTCACCTGTGAAAATATACAATAACACATAGACTCCCAAGTTTTACATTTAATTAATGGTAAGTTTATAAATTATAATACACGTACCTTTTAGTTAACTCTTAAAAGATTACGAAAAATAAATTATTATACACTGAGTAGTTATTATACATTTAGTTAAACTTAAAACTTGGGAGTGCTAACATATTTTCACAGCTGACTGTACCTACGTAATTGCAGTTTGAAATGTCGGGAGTTAGCGGTACTATCACTGAACGGTGCAATGTTTTTTAACGATTTTGTGCCATTTTGTGAAAGGACAGGATTTGTCGTTCATAGGAGCGCAGCGGGACAACGTATGCCGCAAAAATCAAGTTTTTGCTTATTTACAAGAAAACTACACAACTTATGAAGAAACTGTTTCAATAGGTATTTAAGATCCTGTAAAATTGTTCTGAATAAAGATTTATTATTATTATTATTATTATTATTATTACTGGTTCAAAGAACCCAATAATTAGTAATAAAATAACCTACAACTCCAAACATGGGCCAAGTCATTTCAATAGATCGTAGGGTTCCTGATATCTCGACCAATTTTTGTTCGAACGTCTCAAATGACGAATTTTTGACAGTTATCATGGAAAACTGTCAAAAAATCGAGACTTGAGACGTGCGTGTGAATATTCGGTCAGAATTTTGCTATAAAAACTTAATAGAGTGCGCGCAAGGACGCAGTACAGGCGCGACGCGAACCGCACTCACACTGATGAAGTCTCTCGTTAAGAGATGAAACGTTGGTGTTCTTCCAACACAAACTAGGTTCGTAGTTAACCCGCTTACATATGAGCAACGCTTTTCTATGGCATAAACATCAAAATGACAATAAGTTTTAGTAACCTACAGTAGGTTTACATTTTTGATGTTAGGTTATAATTTTTTTTTCACGGTTTATGTGATAAATTTGATTCAGGCAAGGCAATATAAACGACAAAAAGTCTACCGAAAATTACCTACATCAGCAGTTAGAGGGCTCGCCGAGATCGTTAAAAGTTATACCGCAGGCCTCCAAGGACTTATGATTGCGTTAACGGAATGGCGGTCTACACCGAAACTAACTTAAATCATAAAAATGTTCGGGGAAACGTAAAGTTTTAATCTCAGTTATACTTACTTACTCACCATGAATGACACCTGGCTTAGATTAATTAAAATAGGTAAAACTTAGATTTTTAATACTTTTGCTTATGTATGAAATGCACAGATTTATAAAATAATACTAAAGTAATGAAAGACAATAGTACCTACTGGTTTTTGATGAGGGCTATGTCATTCTGCGAGACAGTGTAAACTTCTGCAGATGACATAGTTTTTCAAAACGATCTCTGTTCCTTGTTCTGTACCAATAATCGATTTTTACTATACTGCTTAGAAAAAAAAATTCAAGCTATCCAATGCTATGCTATGTTTGTATAGCTTGTTTTTTTTTATAAACTAGTAATAAGAGCGAAAGATTGTCTTTGTGTTTGTCACAAGACAACGTCAATACTAATAACTTAACGGATCTAGCTAAAATTCAAATTTTAGCCAGATTCGACTTCTAAAATAAGGAGAAGGTTTTTATGTTCGGCTGTATCTGTTTTTTTATTTACGTTATTTTGTTAATTCTCCGTCAATCATGGATAGATTTCGATGATTCTTTTTGTTTTGTATAGAGAATCTAAAGATCCCGGGGTAGTTATATAAAATTTATTCCCGAGGGAGTAAAATTTCTTTTTGTCCCGCAAAACATAATAAAAACGTTAAGTGCGAGTCGGACTCGCGCACTAAGGGTTCCATAAGACCTTGTGTCTTGCCAAATTGTCACGATTCTAGGTCAACGGGAAGTAGGTAAGGTACCATGTAGGCTTTGGTCTTGCCAAATTTCATAATTCTAGGTCTATGGAAAGTACCCTATACGTTTTGGTCCACCGCGAGCATTAAAAGTATTTTTAGTGAATAAATCACAAATTTATGGTTTTTGTTTTTATAGTGCGTAAGCCTCACACTCTCGGAAGGATGCGGGTTCAAGTCCCGTCGAAGTCAACAATTTTTGCGATATTATTTGATTTCTTAGAAATTTATGGTCTTCTGATTTTTCCCTTTTTTGTGCTATACGACCTTGCTGCTCATCAAATTTCATGATTAGATCTACGGGAATTACCCTACACGTTTTGTGTGCATGTGTAATAACGAATAGACATAGACATAGACATAGACATAGACAATCATTTATTTGCTACTTACACAGTACATAACAGACATAAAAAAAAATATTACATATGCTTATTATAACTTATATTAAATATACAAAAAAATCAATTACACAAAAAAAAATATACCAAAACAAGAGAGACTGTACTGTGTTTTACAGCAGCAAAAAAGGTCTCGGCTCAGCATAAATGCCTTACCACTCAGGAGTAGAAAGGCGCTGATATTCTGCCGAAACCATTATAGTCAAAAGACCCTGTGAGGCTTACGGTTAAGAGTAAGTAGTGTTGTGTGTTTAATAAATAAATAGTTTATTTCAATAAATAATACCTAGATAATTTGATATTATGTAACTGGTGCGTGTCTAAATGTGTGAAATAGAAATAATCATATTGATAGATAGTTAATTTTGTATTAAAATAAAAATTAAAGTCATAAACCAGTGAGCTGGCAACTCTGTGATGCGAAACCTAGCAAGAAAATAGTGCACCATGATGGGTCATAGCACCAGGCAACCCTGTTTTTTGGTGATCTATTAAATAATACTTAAAACGTTTTTTAAAAGTGTACTTTGATTTTAATAGTCGTAAGGGTGGGGGGATATTGTTCCAACATTTGGTTGCCTGGTACCGAAAGCTGCCTCTAAACGCCACGGTTTTATATTTGCTATAGTGCAATAAATTTCTTGTAGACCTTAAACTATATTTACTTTTGAAACTACACAATTTTGTGAACAAGTATTCTGGAGACTCGAACTTTACGACGCCATGTACTAAAACTGCTAAGTGAAAATGCCTCCGCGAAGCCATATTGAGCGTGGATGAGTCGTTAATGTAAGGCGTGACATGCGTTCGCGGTGGGATATCAAAACAAAACCTACAGCATGCATTTTGCACCCTCTGGAGAAGGCGAGCTGTTCTCGACAGTAAACGCGGGCCATAAACCAAGTCGCCATAGTTAAGTTTCGATAGAACTATCGATTCACAAACTTTTACACGGATGTCTTTGCTAAGAAAGTTCTTTATTTTGTATAGTAGCTTTAGTCTATAAAGACAATTTCTTGCAATGCTCTTTATGTGGTTCTCAAAGCGTAGAGTATCATCAAATAAAATACCAAGATTTCTAGCTTCATGTGCTCGTTCAATACATTGACCATGAATATTGATATTTGGGGAATGGCTTGAAATACCTTCTATCAAACGCGGTGAACCAATGATCATAAATTTAGATTTTAAAGGATTTAGAATAAGAGCATTATGATGAGACCAGTCAGCTATTCGGCCTAGGTCATAATTCAGTTTGGCAGTACCGCTGAGAACATTCCCCGGATCCACTGGCATTTGTGTGGTATTTGCAATGTTTGATCTGCCAGCAAATATCAGCACTATAAATTATGAACAGCAGTGGACCAAGAATTGACCCCTGCGGCACACCACGTACAACTGGTTTACGAGATGACGACAGTTGTATTCCATCCTGCTTATTAATCTGCACAAACTCTGCAAAACGAATGTGATTCCCATGGAAATTACTTTTTCCTTTCGAGTAACGGAACCCTAAAAACAGTGTTAATATAAAAGTATTTAAAGTCGGTTGTTATTTTTGTATTATTAACACAATAAAACTCGTGCGAAGACTTAGGCGGGCAGAGAACGGTGAGCTATAATAATGACATAGGTAGTCTGAATGACATAGGTAGTTTAGAATGCGTCCATAAGTTAACCAATAGGCATCATGTAAGCAAATAACTATTAGGCCATTTAGCTGGAAAAAACAATAGCACATGACAAGTATAATTAAAGAAAATAATAGAAACAAATTAGAACTAGCATTTACAATCGAAACAGTTGAGCTAACCGCAGACTGTGTCAAACAATCCGTAGCTCAACTGATCCATCGCAATGCCATGTGATGTTGACTTCATCTCACAGGCACGTCTACACAGACGCGCTCGTCGGCTTGCTGACTGGGCCAGGTACTTAGAACCAACCCAATGCTTAGATACTTACGTATTGTGTTAGTTTTAATGTTCACATGTGTTTTCTGTACGTGTTACTAAGTAGTCTTTTAATTTTATTTAATTATTAGTGTAGTGTATAATAAAAATATTATTTCTTTCATTCGACCTCCGTGGCGCAGCGGGCGAAGGTCCGCCTGCGACGCAGGAGGTTGCGGGTTCGATTCCCGCCTCGGAACAAATTTGTGTACGATCTACAGAAATTTGTTCCGTTGGTCTGGGTGTTTTCTATGTATAATAAAAAATATCTATCTATGTAGTGTATTGTATTAAGTATATCAGTTATCTAGTACCCATAACACAAGCTCTGCTTAGCTTGGGGCTAGATAATGCTGTGTGAATTGTCCAGCATTATTTATTATTTATTATTTATATTTATTCTTTCTTCTCATAGATAGGTAGGATACCTTCATCTTTACGACATTTTACCTAAAGAGGTCTTGCTAAAAGACGTCGCACCTTATTACTCATTTCGGTCTCATTACACTAACATGCTACCCGGTTCTCCTCATGGGAAATACCCTGAGCTTGTAACTTAATATGACTTGCGTTGAAAGCCTTGATGTGTCGTTTGAACCTACTTTAAAGAAGTTCCTGGTTGTGCATTCTGCAATAGTTCGAAGAAGTGTCATCGTCAGCAAAATCAATTAGCTGGGACATGATGACGTTCATGTACCCTGCAATAACAAAATTTATTAAAAATTTTAAAAACCCCTACAGATTTTGATGAAACATGGCTAAGAAAACTCGGGATGAAATTATTTATGACACAAAATAAACTAAACGAAAATCGGTCCATCCGTTTGGGAGCTACGATATCACACACAGGTACACAGACACAGAGACGTTAAACTTATATCACCCTTCTCTTTTTGCGTCGGGGGTTAAGGCCAGGTATTCCTGCAGCAGGGCGTAAGGGAAAACGCGCGCCTGCCAAGCCGCCCCGCGCTCGTGTTTTTTGTAGTTATTTAAACATGGTGATTAAGGAAATCATTTTATCAAGTCAGACTCTGCGAATTTGTTTAGAGATATTAAGTGTCCTTAGTTGAGTACAAAAAAAAAGTGTGATATCAATAGTTCGCTAGTCATAGTATTGAAAAAACACTAGAAAAAGGGGTAACTCTGGGATTTTTTTCTATCGAGTGAAATTCATTAGATCTTGTAACTGAATGCGACTTTGACTAGACTAGATCTATAAGTAATATAATATATCTTTTTTTTCAGAATTTTAAACACTATTTTCTAAGTCTCAGATGATTTAAAAATGCGGCCTCTGCTGGCCTACCAAGCCTTAAAAACAAAAGGCAGCTGCCCAGAACGTTGTCCTTTTTTGTGGTTTATAAAATAAACATTTTCATTTGCAATTTCCTTTACGAATTTTCTGTCATTCATGGGGTGGCAAGTCTTTACGGAGACTAGCCAATAATTAATTTACAAGTGTGTGCGCAAACACAGGTGCACTTTCTATTCCCTCACTTTGATAATCCGTTAGGACGACAAACCGACACGACCTGGTTGATGTCAAGCGCAGGACCAACACCTTAACGTGTTATCCGAGGCACGGGGGTGTAACACCGCCAACTTCCTGACTCCGGGCTGCTACTGTATTACTTGCTACAGACATCCCTATATTTTTTTCCCGACCCGGAATTTACTTTGGACATAAAACCATAAAACGACACTGGAACGCAATTTTCTATCCCTTTCTATATTAAAAATTCTAAATTAACCATGTCCATCTCTGTGTCTGTTCTGCATGATGACTTTTCAGAACAAAACGGCTGAATGGATCCTGATGAAAATTGCAGGGAAATAGTAGAGATTGTGTAATAGAGAAGGACAAACGCAATTGTTTTTGAAAAGCACGTTTTAGCTGCGGACAGAATTTTTTTTAGAAGATCACACAGTCGTCGCTCTACCGCAAAAAACAGGATGAAAACTACTGTGTGTGAACACACCAATGGTTTTTGCGGGATCCAATAAAAAAACCTTTCCTGCAGAAATGGAAGGCTGCCTTGAGAAAGGGCCGTTAGAGGAGTAAATCTATCTTTCATAAATAACTAAGCTCGTATTCAAGCATTCGGTAAATTGATAAAAAATCTGCAATAACATTTTTATGGCAAGGAAACTGGTGCTCTACGGGCTATCTGCCAACTTTTCGATTCATTAACTTCTGCTGCTTTATTTATAAACATAAAATCTATTTCTATTATTTGATTCTAATATTCTTCGTCAATAAAGTATATCTAAAAACATATAAAATAAAAATGGGATTAACCCAGGCAATGTAGGCCACGTTGCCTAGGTTAATCCACTTTTTTTGGTTTTAACTCCATAAAACCACTATCCTACATAGTTTTTTCTTTTACTTATTCAAGCAGCGAGAGTGTTCAAATGAAATTGAAATTGAAATTGGAATTATTGTCTTTGTTATTAAAATACTTTGCCCGATATTCATAAATTTAATATCGTCGATCATCGATTTCGATCCTAGACATCACGGATGGTCATTTCTATCCCGAAATAGAACCAACCTTTATGTGGTAAGTATTAAAATGTTTTATGGCTAAAGGATTTTTCACTCCTAAAACACAAATTTACGCCTTCCGGCGGATCAGGACTACAATCAGAAATTACCAATATTAAAAATTACCATAGCGAAAAATACCCATGTTTATACAATATCTATTTAATATCTAAACAAATCACCCTGCTCACTCATATTGCCATTTGGAGTCTAAAGTTAGTCCATTAAAAGCGTGTTCTCAGCTCTTATCCATTTACAAATAAAGCCCAACTTAAACTTAAGCTCACGTAACAAAACGTAGTACAACGTAGAACTTTTTAACCATGAGTTGTTTGTGGTCGAGTCACGTCCCACTGAAAACGGACTACCTACAGGCTTCGCAGATAAAATATTATTGTCCGCCTTTCTAACCGAGGTCGTGGGTTCGATTCTGTGTCTGTATCGTTTGATTAAGAAACGCAATCGCGTATGATCGTTTATTTTCATGTTTGTTTTATAGTCTCAATGAAGTTTAAGTACAGCCATGTTTGGGTTTGTCCTTAAAAAAGATATAATAGACACATTCCTACATAAAAAAAACGAAATCAAATCGATGGCTAACAGAATATAGAAGAAAGACATTTAAGAGGGCGCAATGCGTGATATTTTGTGAAAAGGATAGGCATATGATTTAGAATTCATAAAAACGGAACAGAGCATTCGCTTTTGAAACGGCGTAAGCGTAAAAATCAAGTTTTTACTGTACAAAAAAAATACACAATTTATAAGGAAACTGTTTCATGGAACCAAATAATTAGTGGTAACCCACAAATACCCAAGTGCAGGTCTGAAAAAAAATCTGAAAGAGCGCCTCAGCATTTCCATACAGCGGGGCAATGCAGCCAGCGTAGCGGGGACGCGACGACTGGTATTGATATGGATCAGCTGAGCTACCTGTAGATTGTTTGCAGCACTCTGCAGTTAGCTCAATTGTTTCAATTGTAAATACTAGTTCTAATATATTTCTGTTATTTTATTGTGCTTCTGCCCTATTAAAAAAACCTAAAAACAAAACATAAGTTGTGTTAATAGATTAATAGACTGTAAATAAATAATGCAGGACAATTCAAACAGTATCATATATCCCCAAGTTAAGCAGAGCTTGTGTTATGTGTACCAGAAATGTACAGGTTAAAATTTATCGTATTCGACGATAGTACGTAGGTACCTAACCCCTCGAAGCTCCAATAGATATAGTTAGTAGAACTCTCCTTATCGTAATAAGCTAATATCAAACCCGCTAAGTGGTTCAGACAGTTTGCATAACTAGATAATGCAGTGGCTGCTAGCGCAATATTCTAAGCTACAATGTCGTTCGGATATTCCCTAAGCACTGATGTCGTTTGGATATTATTTCTGTGAGCCAGTGTAAGCTCCAACTATGTTCTAGGAAGGATGACTAACAGGGAATGGGAAAATCCAGGATAGCAATTCTTGTAATAATTATATCCACTCCATAAATATGATGAGAACTTTTAAAATATCGAATGATTGCTTCGTTGAAAACAGGCGTAATCTTAAAATCTGCAATTCGATATTGATCGGGCTTTTCTATACTATAATAATACTAGTTTATGCCCGCGGCTTCACATGCGTTAAAAGGTGATTTCTATCCATTGGGGACTGATTTATGGGATAAAAAGTAGCCTATGTTTGATTCCAGGATTAGAATTACCTGTGTGCAAAATTTCGTCTCGATCCGTTCAGTAGTTTTGGCGTGAAGAGGTAACAAACATACATCCATCCATCCAAACTTTCGCATTCATAATGTTAGTGTGATGTGATTATAAAGAGGAAAGATTTGATTGTTTGTTTGTTTGTATTGAATAGGCTCTGAAACTACTGGACTGATTTGAAAAATTCTTTTACCATTAGAAGCCCACATTATTCCTGGTGAACATAGGCTAATTTTTACCGCGGGAAAATGCTTCATTCCTACGGGAAAATGGGTAATAGAACAACGGGTAGTAAGAATGCAGCTAGTCTTCAATAAGTTATTCGTACAAGAATGCAGTTTTTGGCGGGACTCGAAATAATATTATTGAAGAATACCTATCTGGCGCAGCGCATCAGCATATAGCCATATAGTGGGGCGTCTGGAGAATTCTTCCGTCTGGTATTGATATGGATCAGTTGAGCTACCTGTAGATTGTTTGCACACAGTCTACAGTTAGCTCAATTGTTTCAATTGTAAATACTAGTTCTAATTTATTTCTATTAATTGATAGTAATTTTCGTCGTCAATGAAGATATTATCGAAGGGTCGATATTTATCACATGATATTTTATCCCATGATAAATATCACTTGATAAAATATCGAGTGATACGCAGAATTGGCCTCCTGTCGTTTTCTTTGAAAAGGGTGCAGTGTGATTTTGTTAATTTTCTTTTATATTGGTACTTTCGGAACTTATGGGGTGGGTATTGGGTAACTAACTGATATATATTGAAAACCGTTTCTTCTTTATTTTTATATAGGTAGTTAGTGCGGGTATTTTTACATGCGGTCTACAAAAAAATTCATATAACGTATTGGGCATTTTCACACCATATCATGTAACCGCAAAGTATATAGAAGGAACAGACCTCTCAGATATTTTTTTAAAAACCCGAATAGCCTCGGTACCCCACGGACCTAGGGTCTCGACTCCAAGAGGAGCAAATGTGTAGGCTCTGTCGAGACATGCATATTTGCGCCTCTTGAGATCTTCGGCCAAATCTGCCGCCGCTCCTGCCCTCACGGATGTCCCCGGAAGATGGGAAGGCGCAAATTATGTAAAAATATGTATTGCAAATAATTGTATTTTAGTATATCAATCATCTAGTACCCATAACACAAGCTCTGTTTAGCTTGGGGCTAGATGATGCTGTGTGGATTGTCCAGCATTATATATTTATATAAATTACTAGCTTCTGCCCGCGGCTTCGCACATGTATTTTCGGTAGAATAAGAAAGTATAATAAAAAACCTATTAGTAAAGCTATGTTCTTTACGCCATGTATGTTAATGTATGTTCTAAATGTCGTTTTGGAGGTCTTACGTAACAAAAATTCACATTTCACAAACTTTCGGCTATATAGTATTAGTAGAATATCAGTTATCTAGTAGGTACCCTACAAGTTTTGTTTAGCTTGGGGCTAGACAATGCTTTGTGGATTTTCCAGCAATATTTATTTATAGAATACAATAGAATATATTTATTGTCAAAGGTGAAACACATGAAAAATTATAAGTTTTCAACACACCTGTGTACAGGCTAAGACTTGTCAAATTCACATACGAATAAAATGAAAAAAAAAAACAATACGCATTCGCTGTTTAAGGGCGATAGTCAATTAAATAATCTAGTTGCTAGTAATATTGTGTAAGTGCATACTGGAACCTTTGTTCAACTATTTGAGTATAGTCGTTCTCGAAAAACTCTTTAAAAGTCTACTTCTATTATTGAATAGTTGTCTAGAATCTTCTAAATCTCAAAATTCCTTCATTAATTTATCAGAAAGCCAGCTAGCATTTCCTCCAGACACAAAAAACAAGCCGCAACCACACCTTATTTCATACTATAAAACCCATGACACACATTTACAGCAGACATAGTCTATGTAATTTCATTATCCCTACTATTAGAAGAGTCTGTCTGTTTCTTATCAGAATGAAAAGCGCAGTGAATTTTTTCTGAAGTAGAATAGACAAAATTACCTAAAATCGTCATCGAATGCGTTAAATAAAATACATAGGAATTATGAATTAAATTTGTTATACCTCAATAATTTACGGAATGTTTGCAATTTTTGTTATTCGAGCCTAGACAAAAACTTGCCATGTTACGTTTGTACGCTTATTTTGATTAGAATAATATTTCATTTCATACAATAGAGCAACTTGGCAGAGATGCGAAGTTGCTCTTTTTGCTCATCGTAGCCAAAAAGAGTAACTTCGCATCTCTGCCCCTACACTATACAAAGTAAAACTTTTACAGAGGCATTTAAAATAATCTTAATATCGGTATCACAAACTGCAAGTTCGATTTTTGAAAATTCCTTTGTTTAACATAATAATAAGATAATATGTGGTGGCGCTGATTTGGGTCGGGTATGTACCTTAAATAAACAGAGCATATAGGATTACTGATATCGGATTACTGTAACTTTATTCATTCATTTAGATAAGATATAATTAGAGATAAGTAATAGTATAAAAAGCCTGGTTTTCCCTCAATTTGCGCTACAGTATGGTGACATGCTGGAGCTTAAAGCTGAGCTAAGGGCCATACATAAATAAATAAATAAATAAATAAATTTTATAATAAAAAATTAATAATAAAATAAAATAAACATTCGAGAATTCACTTCCATCGTGTTATTTACTCAACATATACCTCAACAGATACACCTTTCAGGGCTGAGGAGGTCCGCCCGCGACGCAGGAGGTTGCGAGTTCGATTACCACCTTTGGAACAAATGTTTATAAAATCTGCAGATTTTTGTTCCGGGTGTTTTCTCTATGTACAATAAAAAATATTTTACATCTATAAAGGTATGTGTATTAAATTAAGTATATCAGTTATCTAGTACCCATAACACAAGCTCTGATTACTTTCCGGCTAGATGATGTCCTGTGGAGGTGTAGCGCTGTTTCGCACCAAGTTTTTCGCACCACATGCTGAAATTAATAATAATTGTTTCGTTTTCACCGGCTGTTTTTAAGATTTATGTTTCAACCTACAAATTTATACAAGAGCCTAAGTGAACTCAAATTGTGGAAAGGTACAGTCAGAGATGAAACATCCCTAATAAATCCCTTAATCTTTATCACGTCACTTTCCTATGACGTCACTTTCTGCATCTACTCAGTCTCCTTAACTCGTCTCGTGGTTTATTTCGTCTCTTTCCCTACTCGTCCGACGCCTACAATCAGTAACAACATTGTCAGTACAAAATTTTTGGTAATTTTTTGGATTGACCAGCATAATATTTTTTTAAACTGTCAGTAGGCTCTATCTCGGTGGAACAAAGACTGGCCATTTTTAGTGCGAAGCCACGCACAGAAACTAGTGAACCCCTAAGCCTAACACACACAGCTGTACAATCTGCTGTTAGTTTATCGCAGCTCCGGAAGTAGTCCACTTATCCTACACTATCGACGGCTGTAATTAAGGGCCATGTGCCCGAAGCCTTAATGACTACAACCGATAATACAAAACTCTGTTTTGTGTCTTCAAGAATAAGGCCTATAGTCGTGTAAAGTTTTGGCGTGAGCAAGTGGTTGCTACTTGGTGTAGCTGAGTTTATGGTCGATTTTGCTTGGGTTGGTGTTGAGCACTTGGTTAGAGAGGTTTTATAATCACAGCCTACCTATATGCATACAGTCGTTTGACGAAGGCGTTTTGAGAGGGCAATCGTGCGGGGGCCAAGGGATGGGTCCCGAGTTACTGTACTGTTACTGTTTATTAGGACGCATGCCATCTTACACGCAGCTGCATTGCAAGACGCATGCGTTTTGGGAAGCAGCGGCGGCGCTGGCGGCGCGCTCGGCGTCTAGAAATCGCTCTTACAAAGAAGGAATCGCGCTACAAAATCGCAACAAACCGCGCGACACAAGACTTGCTTCATAATCGCAGCTGTGGGGTAGACTGCTGTATTTATTTAGTAGGTAAGGTAGGTAAGCAATCTTGCGCAGAAGATTGAAGGTTGTAGCACAGCCTAGCTATATTCATACAGTCGTTCGACGAAGGCGTTTAGACAGGGCAATCGTGCGGGGTCCAAGGGACGGGTCGGGGAGAGGGACGCTCCAGAGTTACTAAGGCGGTGATGTATGCTACTCGCGAGCGTACCTCCCCCGTCCCGTCCCTTGGCCCCCGCACGATTGCCCTGTCAAAACCACGTCAAAATGCCTTCGTCGAACGACTGTATGCTGGCAGGTAGGCTGTGATAATAATAGGCTGTATTTGTGCGAAGCCGCGGGCAGAAACTAGTATTTTGTATAAATGACAAAAACGTTTGAAACCCTCGGCGCGCGACTTTAACTCGCGCGGTCGGATGTCGGATCTTGTTTTAAATTAAATAGTACTGGACAACTAGATAACTGATATAGGTACTTATAAGATAACGGATATACTGCATAAATTACTTATGTTTTTATTGTTGCAATATGTTGTATTCCAGGATAAGATAACCGGTATACAAAATTTCAGCATTCAGTTCAGTAGTTGCACGTGAAGAGGTAAAAACATCCATCCATCCATACATCTAAACATCCTCGCATTTATCATATAAGTGTGATGTGATGTGATATCAGTTATCTAGTATCCGTAATTCGGAGCTAGAAGACGCTGTAAAAGATGTCCAGTATTATTTAATAAAAATAATATAAATAAACACACGCTATTGGGTATTAACTTTTATTGTAGGTACCTATCTTTTCTTAGTGAAATTGTTATGATTTCCCAAGAGATATTAAATTTCTTACAACCTGTAATCAATTTTCCTTAAATTCTCATTTGCAAAGGTTTCGAAGAATCGGTTCAGGTAGAATATTAATTTATGGCTCAGAAATCAGTACATCGCACTCAAATTAAAAGTTTGGTTGGATGGTTATATATGTGGATAGATAAATCCTACTAATATTATAAAGCCGAAAGTTGTGAAATGTGATTTTTTGTTACCTAGGATCTCCAAAACTACTGAACAGATCAAGATGTAATTTGGCGTACGTTTAGAACAAAGCCTAACTTAGATAATAGGCTACTTATTATACCGAAAATACGCGTGCGAAGAAGCGAGCAGAAGCTAGTATAATATAATTTAATAAAGTTGTTAAAATTTACGGTTAGGATAGATAGGATTTTGTTTGTTACTTTTACATACCAAAAATACTGAACGGATCGCGCTCAAATTACGCAAACAGATAGTACTAGGCGTGGAATAAAACAAAGGCTACTTTAATCCCATAAATTAGTTCCCAAGGCATAAAAATAAGTTATTGGTATTATAATGCGTAAGTCCTCATACTCAGGGAAATTTCTAAGAAATCAAATAATTAATTTAATATTGGATGTGGGTTTGAGTCCCGTCAAATTCGATTTCTTTATGGCATATTATTTGATTTCATAAAATAACCTTTAAAAGTAGAAATAGAGCATGCATGCCGCGGGCAGAAACTAGTAGATGATAAAATGAAATACCTTTCAAAAATCGTTATACAATTTTGTCCGCATGGCTAGTTCTTCACGTCACGTACAGAAGACGTAAATCGTAAACGTAGTACGGTTTCCGACCACGAGATATATGCGACAGCCGTCTTCGAATGTGCAAGGAATATTTATTATATGACACATTTTGTCACATAAAAGCCGATATACAGGGTCATTGAGAACGTGATGATGACAACCTCTTATAGTTCATCATACATAAATCAATTATGTCTGCTACGTTTTTATTAGTATTTTCGAAATTTGTTACGTATGAGGGGCACTACCCACTGACGCTTATCAGGGGGAGGCGGTTGAGGTGAGGTTGCTATAGATATAAGAAAGAAGAAAGAAAGAAAGAAAATTATTTATTAGACACTACAGTACACTACTAATGAAATAAAATAAAAGACTACTTAGTAACACATACCTACCTACAAAAACACAAGTGAACAGGACTATCACAATACAATACGTAGGTACCATAACACAAGGACCTATCTGGGCCTATTGGGTTGGTACTAAGTAGCCCACTCAGCAAGCCGACGAGCGCGTGTGTGTAGGTCTAATAGGGCCTGACTCAGCTTTTTGCTCAAACACAAAAACCTAGTTTAGGTATTTTGTGAAAGAGCGCTGGTTTTCAGTATAAAGCAAAGTCTTGTCGATGCTTTTTATTATTCTGATTAAATATATTGTCTTTATTCACAAAGAAAATTACATTGAAAAAATAATAATAATTAGAATTATTTACAAATGAAACAATGAGCTAACTGCAAAAAAATTTCCTGATAAAATAATTTATCTGTTCCAATATTTTCACTATTAAATTCATTGTCCGACCCATTTGGCGGATCTTAAGCGACAACTAGGAGGGTGGGTATTTGTCATAATGGACAGAAGACAGATTTCAGACATTTTATGTTATAGTGTTATGTGTCCATCCCTGAATAGATAGGAACAGTACAGTCAAAAACAAACCAAACAAATTTCCAAAATTTTACTATATACTAATAAACGAGTTTTTGAAAATGAGACGGTTGTTTTGGCAGGGGACGGGACGGGGGAGCGTCGCTCCCGAGTTGCATTACATCACCGCCTTAGTAACTCGGGAATATCCCCCCCCCCGACCCTATCTACACTTTTCTTATTTTATTTAGTTTATTTAATCAACTAAGTATGTATATCTGTACAATTATTACTGTCTCTGTTCAGTGCTCTGAGTTCTTTAATAAATATTTTTCTATCTCTATCTATCTTTAGTCCTGCCATCTATTGAGGTGTACGGTGAATAGGGTTTTTTTTCTTTTTTGGATAATAGCTCATTGTCAATGCTCCACGAATTTTCTCGTTGATCGTATACCGACCCACTAAATGTCAAGTTATTCTCCGCGCCTGTCTGTCTGTTTTCAAGCTTGAATTACTCTGAAATTCGCATTTCATTGTAATCTCGTTTCACGTATAAAACAGCGCGGAAACACTCTCACTAATTACAAGAAATAAATCGTTCTCCATTTTACAGATGTTTTAGAGTAGGAGATAATTGCTTTGCCATTATCTTACTTTAGATGCCTTTTTATGTACGCTTATATACCTATGTACCGCGGCTTTGTCCAACATTTACGGCCTATGTTGACCTTACTGATTATATATACAAACTAGTTTCTACCCGCGGCTTGTAGTGGTACGCTGCCACATAAATAATTCTCAAGTTATCCTTGACTTATCTACAAAATAAAGTTTAAAAGGCAAATAATTTTTTTTGGTTTTAAAAGCAATTCATACGTCTGCAAGTCATTAAAATTTATTTCACGCTGATAAACAGACCCAAAAGCATAACACTTTAAAACAATAACCTCTCCCAATAAATTTCGATTCTAAAGAGCTTTTTTTTGTAATATGAGAAATTCAGTCTCCACACGTGCAGCTTAAAACAAAACTTCGAACCATGGAATGTCGGCTATTCAAGTACACTTTTGACACAAAACAATAAAGTATATTCTTTATTGCTTTTTGCCTTTTTGTAACTCGGCGCGTCAGGATTTCTAAGCGTCGCACGCACATGGTCAACAAAAGGTATTTTCGTTATGAATGTTTTAGTTTTAATGAATGTTAATCTTAAGGAAATGGTTAGTAATTAAGTAATTAAGGCTTAGTTATAAATGCATGTAACATTATTCATTCTCGTTGGAGACGTCACAGCGAAAATGAATATACACTAATTAAGGTCATTCAATGTCATACAATTGGCGAGATTGAAGTATTATTATCACGAAAGGTCAAAGTTTCAGCTTTCTATGCTGTGATAAATTATAACTAATGTTTCTATTATTTTCGTTATTTTTATGTGAAACGGCGGTGTTGACGACTAGCGACATCTCATGGCGGGGCGTCAAATCAATCAAAGGGGGCGGAGATATTACGCCTTCTAAGGTCCCGAAGGCGGGTAACGACCAATGGAGACGCTGCGCAAGAGCAGATTTCCTGGAAATGCCATGGTGCCTGCAGGCAGAAAGGGGTGTAGAGGGGATTACGTAAATAGGCCAGCAGCGAGGATCTCGGGAGAGACGCAGAGGACAGACGGAGGCGGAGGATACCTTAGGGAGATCGAGGTCTCGAAATCCCAGCGCGTTACGGAGGTCTTTAAATTTCAGTGATAGCTTTCGAAATAGAGTTCATTAATTAACGTCAGTGTTGCCTTACGACTGTATTTGTTGTTTAAGAGAGTGGTGTTAGTATTAGAGCTAGAATCTGTGGTGAACGTGTGTTCCTGTTTCGAGTACAAAAGCTAAGTTTATTGTATAATTGTTGTACCTATACGATTGATATTGGTGATTCTTGAATATATAGTATGAGAGCCCGAGAGGCCCATGTAACTTACAAAACCAGACCCCACTGTTGCTAAAATCAATCGTATTATTTTCTGTTTAATGTTGTGTTTTCCTCAGGAAAATCCCGCCTATTTTTGAGGCCATTTCCCCGTAAAACTCTACTGAGTTAATAGAGCGACTGTGTCTCGCCTTTTGCATAAACTCCTCTTTTGGTTTTGAGTACAGGGTTTGGCGGGAGCCTTCTGCCCCGACAGTCCTGGAGGCGATGTTATAGATGGGAGCTTATTAACTGATAGCTTTGGTATAGTGCTTACACAGACACATAACTAAGCTCTCCGTTACAGCACATGGGTGGCAAAACCAATCAAAACTTATAAATGTTTGATCTTTTCACTGTAATATTTCCATGTGCATCCTAGGAATTAAGTTCTGACTATTTTACTGCCTGTTTACTGTATTTTGATGTATTTGTGTGTGTGTTTTACATGTATTAAACAATACTAAATTCCTACAATCAGTTTGTTTACATTTTATATTAATTTATCCAACAAGTTAGAGATTTCGTGAAGCTTATGCTATTCAATTAAAAGTCTAGGTAATCTAAAAAAGCTTTTTTAAAGAACATATCGCTATAAAGAAAGAATAAGCCTTACTCACAACCAAGTCACATTCAGTCTCAAATAACAGAGATGGATTGATACCTCACTTTAAAATGTTTTGACTATCTCATCATGAGCAATGTCTATGTTGAAATTGATTTGGTCTATTTCTATTAGGACCTAACACACATGTTGTCCACATAGAGAAGCATTGTGTCAGCAGTCGGGGATCCCCAATAACAAAAAATATAAATACACATAAACGTCCCGTTGACGTAGACTGCCTCTGGCGAAGCCCAAGCTAGAAGTACACAGGGGTCTGAACGAATAAGAACCAAATCAATAGGTCTTGTAACCAGACCACAGGTCATTAATCTACCTGAGGCCCAGCTTTACTGTCTGTCAGCTTCCACAAGGGTAAGAACATGACCTTATAACCTAAAACTCACTGCTCTATAAGGTATCGATCCATAAACTGTATTATTCGATAAGGTCATTATTTTCTAAGCTACAAGCTAAAGGATATGCTGTAAATGCTACTAGTACATACTATCTGGTGTTCATACAGACACGGAGGCCAAGGTCCGTTACAGGCTTCGCACGCGTTGTTTCTATGGAAACTTTTAAAGGTGATTTCTATCCCAAGGGAACTGGTTAATGGGATAAAAAGTAGCCTATGTTTGATTCCAGGATTAGAATTACCTGTATGCAAAGTTTCAGCCCGATCGGTCCAGTAGTTTTAGCGTGAAGAGGTAACAAACATCCATCCATCCATCCAAACTTTCGCATTTATAATATTAGTGGCTGTAGTGTGTGGCACGATACACGTTGAAGACTTATTTTTATGCACATAATTATTTTAGGCTAAGAATTTTTTTACTATCCTGTAGGTTTATTATGTACCACTGTTCAATTTCTGCCTGCATACCAACTTCATCTGTCGTTGTAAATCAAGCGTAGTTTTATTCGATCGCCCTGGTAAGCGCGTTATAGGCTATTATCAAAGAAGGATATTGTCCATAATCCCCACGCAGGGCGTACTGGTAAGGGATCGCAGTTCGGTGGTAAAATTATTCTGCATGAGGCGCTACTGCCCGCTCACCGGTGGATATCCCTTGGTCGCCTCTTATGAAGCTGCTGAAAGACTTGGGGTGGTGCAAATTCTAAGCCACATGGCCACACGGCTTCTTCCAAGTACCTGTATAAAAAATTGCCTTCGCCTTCAGAAATAATGTTTTTTCGTGTGCAGATAATAAATCAATAATATTGGAATATTTACTGTTATTTTTAAGATTTTTTTATGGGTTATCTCCGAAAGTGAGTTCAATTCTAAAGTTCATTTCACTTATAGCTCCGGAAGTGAGTTCAATCCTAAATATCATTTTAATGTACTTTATTGACAATGAAAATTAAAATCAAGTATAAGAAAAAAATTAGAACTAGCATTTACAATTGAAGCAATTGAGCTAACCTGATACTGTTGCAAACAATCTACAGGCAGCTCAACTGATCCACATCAATACCAGTCGAAAGCGTCCTCAAGACGCTGGTTGCATTGCCCCGCTGTATGGCAATGCTGATGCGCTGCGCATTTAATTAATAAGTAAATACAGCTTTATGCTATTTGTTATCTACCCACCATGTAAGTTTATTATATTGTTGTAGCTTATAACGTAGATTTAAAAGTACGTATTGTAAATATTGTTTTCTTTTTTTTTCGAGTGCCACCGTCTATTTTATTCTCACATGTCCAGTCCATCCCAAGGTTGCCTGGAAGAGATCGAAGAGTAGACGAAGTCCAACGGCGCCCTTATCGCTATGATTCATATCATCTTATCGCCTTTGTACTTCGTCTACTTTTCTGTCTTTGTGTACAATAAAGTATTTATCTATCTATCTATCTACCATATAAGTGCAGCCGCGGGCGGAAGCTACTTCTGAATAATTCCCTCCCCACAACTCCCATCTGCCACTTAAGTCGACATAGTTATAAGTCAGTCTCTGAACTTCACCAGTAGCCATAAACCTAAAACTAGAACACAGAGGAACATAATGTACGCCTCTAAATTTTGTGTAACGGTGTTATATGTGAAACGGCCAAAGCGGAACGCAATGGAAAACATGTGCTTGAATAAATGTATTTCTAGCGATGTCAGTTTGGTATTATATTTTCTTTTGCTGTAAACAAGATATGAACCATAGTATTATTATATATTCTCTACATGAACGTAATACTTCTCAGACCAATAGCAACTGACACGCCGTGTGGTGCCGGCTTAGAATTTGCACCACCCTAACTCTTTCCGCGAGTGTCTTAAGAGGCGACTAGGGGATATCCACCGGGGGCGGGCAGCAGCACCTCCTGCAGAATTTCCACCGCCAAACTGTGATCCCCAACCTGCATGCCCAGCGTGGGGATTATAGGCTGTTGAGGTGGAGGTTGAGGCAATAACATAAAACCAACTTTGACTTTTTATGGTATTTTAAGTCATGGCGGTCATGGCCAAAGAACCGTCATCTGACTCAGTCTGTGGATATCGTAAGAATTGACAAAGGGAATCTATTCGTACCCGAGGAAGCAGGTTCTTTCTGGGTATTTTAACACCTCCACTGTAGTCACAAATCTGTCTGTCACTATGGAAAACCCCCCTTGTTTTAGATAGATAGAGAAACTTGGTTGTCCTTGGGGTACCGAGGCTCTGCGGGTTTTTAAAAAAATATTTGAGAATCTGGTTGAAGCGACGCGTGACCCGAGAGCTGGTGAGTATCTGGCGCATCGCATCAGCATTGCCATACAGCGGAGCAATGCAGCCAGCGTCTTGGGGACGCGATAACTGGTATTGATATGAATCAGTTGAGCTACCTGTAGATTGTTTGCAACAGTCTGCAGTTAGCTCAATTGTTTCAACTGTAAATACTAGTTCTAATTAATTTTATTATTTTATTGTAATTTTCTTATTGAATAAAGGCTTCTGCCCGATTGAACTTTCTAAAATAAATAGGTAACCTACTAAAAGTGCACTCACCTTATTATGTATGTTTTGGAGGCCTGCCTTAGGAGGGAGGCGTATTCAGCATTGGACGTACGAGACATGGCTGCATTTTGGTGGACAGCGGTAGCATATTTTCGGTATAATTGAGACTTCCTTTGAAAAGTTTTAAAAATCTGCTGCCGCTTTATAAATCATTTATTGCATCCATAATTATAGTTAGGTACATGAATATTTCACCATTCTAACCCGCATAGTTGGTCGATCTTATAATTATGTATCCGGTCAGGGTGTAGCAACTAAAAAGATAAGCAGTTAATAAGCAACTAATAAGCTTCTAATAAGCAACGAAACTTTGACTCTAAGTTTGAACTCAAAAACATAAATCTAAAACAAACCAGCACTAACATTACAGTTAACCAACACATTAGATCTAATCTAAAATTAACAAAACACAATTCCCATAAAACCCTTTTATTACGTCACGCTTCGGTCTTGTAATAAAAAGGCTACTATCTCCCGCACTATCTGACAAGACTCGCAGACATATCACGATTGTAAACTAGATGAAGGTCTCAGTTAACCGAAATTACAGTAGGACCCCCCCTCCCCCCTATCGGGAGATAAAACCTCAACCTCAACAGCCTGTATTGGTCCACTACTGGACGCAGGCCTCCCCCTGATAAGCGCCTTATTAACTTTTATCTCATCGGGGGTAATGCCCATAATCCCCACGCTGGGCATGCAAGTTGGGGATCGCAGTTTGGTGGTAGAATTGTTCTGCAGGGGGCGCTGCTGCCCACCCCCGGTGGAAATCCCTTAGTCGCCTCTTACGACACCGCGGGAAGAGTTAGAGTGGTGCAAATTGTAAGCCGGCACGGTGCCGGGGGATAAAAGAGACAAGAAAAACATTTAGTCACATGCGTGTTTAGGATCCTACTCCTTTGTCTAGCCCGTGTGGTGATCTATAAACAATGGTAGGGTGAAGATTCAAAATTTTAAAAAATCATAGCAAGGCGCATTGATTGCCATTTTGTCAAAAAGATAGGCAAGGGACTTCGGGTTTATAGGAGCGGGACGGAGCTTAATGTTTTTGGATGGCGTAATCGCAAAAATGATGTTTTTACAAGACAACTACACAACTTATGCAAAAACGTAATAAGGAACCATAGAATTGGTAATAAATTATTATTACCAATTCTTTGGTTCCTTAATACGTTTCTGCCCTACTTTTTTTCAATATTTGGTGTCCATTTGGGTGACACATTTATAAACTAAACTAATATGACAGCACGAAAAAATTCTGTCTTTTTATTTCGATTGTAATGAATAGGATGACAGCATTTTAAGTGCTGTTAAATTAGTATAGATTTATCAAAAAACAGAAGCGATAACTTATCTGAAGCCTGGATACCCAGACCCTCATGATGATATCAGAATATCATTTTAGCATCTATTGAAAATGATAACGTATTCAAAAACTTTAGAAGCGGAGCAAAATTCGTAGGTGTCTACGCCGTAGCAGGCAGCGTAGAACTGTAGACAGTCTACGCGCTGTAGCAACCTCACCTGGCATTTTGCATCGGTACAATTGTTTTTATAGCTTTTGTGGTAGGTTCAGAGCTACGCAGTACCTATTCGCTACCCAGAGAGGAAACCTACTGAAGGTTTCGCGCGCGCGTTATAATAAAATACTCGGCGATATTCTGCAAACGCGAAACTTACCGTTAGTTGCGGCGAGCGAAGAGAGCCGCGCTTCGTCACTACAACCTGATAGCACAGCTGATAGTATAGGACGGATTGCGGTGAGCGAAGCAAAACGTATAGATATAAATCGCTCATTTGCGACAAGAACGTGTCATCTTCAAAAACCAGTTTTTTCAGAAATCGACTAAAACTTTGCTACTTCGTTATTTCTGTATGCATCTTTGTTCATTGTTCTGTGTTCATTGTTTAACTGTTTTTAAATAGACTGTATAAATAGTTAAAGTTTTTAACTGTTACGTGTTAAATTCTACTCTAAAATAATTATTTGAGCAGATTTTAAATATTAGTAGTTCTCAAAACATAAAACTGCTAGCCATAAATAATTATTCCAACATTTCACTGAAACAGAGAGCTAAATTCTGCTGCAGACATAAACCTACCCTGCTTATCCGTGACCCCGAGACGTTATTTAGATAACCGGGTTAACACCTAAACTTGCAGGATGATGATGGAAAATTTATTAGCTACTTAGGTTACAGCTTTGGCAGGTACTAATACTCGTTTTAAAATCAAAATCAAAATCAATAATATCATAATAATTCATCTCTTTCAGACCATAGAAAAGTTATAGATCTTTTTAACTTATTTTACGGTCCATAGTAATATATACCTTAAAACTAACACACAACATGGTGTTGATTCTGTTGATTTAGAATTAGCTAAAATTAGGATTTATTATGCTATGACGTCTGCCTAATTTTAGCAGGCATCTAACTTGGTCATGATTCAAATTTATTCTAATGAAAAACGGGCAGATCCTTTTGAAAATAAGTGAAATATGGATATTGTGGTATTATAAGGATCTGTACAGAGAATACCATAATTTTAGGTCAACCTAAGTTAGAAAATTTAGAAATCGTATTATTTAAGTTAGGAATCCTATAACAACAGAATCGACATCAGTATATAAAAAAACACATTGTTTGTGATTACGGCGACGACGTATAGATGACGCAATCAGGGTGTCGGCTGACGACGGTGCACGGCGGTGTCCCCTTGCAGGCGGCCAGTGAACCATAGAAACTTGACGACGTTCGGCCAAAACTCTGCGCTTAAGTAGGTCGACAGATGTTGAGTTGAAACTCTCATTATAAATGAATTGAAGGTTACATTAATTAATAATAAACGTGTATTTAAGTTACACGTCAGGGTCAAATGTCGCGCTCGCGAAGTTTTTGTAGGTGTTCTTCACACCAAAGTCGTCGGGTTACCGAATAGTTGACCAAACACTGTCGGCTAGTCACTGATGCTTACAATATTCATACATGTCGCACCAACCTACCGGGCTGTGTCGCCGACTCTGTTGTATAGAATGCATTATGGTATGACGCATTGCTTTAAAATAATTTATTTATAATAAAATTAAAACTAACTGTATGCTAAATTTAAGCCCGATCCGTTCAGTAGTTTTGGCATGAAGAGGTAACAAACATCCATCCAAACATTTATCCCATCTCTAGATCCAAACTTCCGCATTTATAATAATTAATGTGATTAGTGTGATTTTGCTTGTAAAAATCTAGAAAAGTTGCTGAATAATCTGAAAACCAGCGATATCATAGACAATTAGAAAAGAATAATGCCACCGGAAGTACGGGTGCTGGCCGCCGGACCGGAAATGAGATAAACATGGCTGCGGTGTGCTAGAATGGTCTGGAATAACGGATTGCAAGTTATTGTTTATAGTTGGATAAATAAGTGTTTGCAAAAATGTAGGCTACTAACATTTTCGTTATTGTTTTTTTCAAAAATTGTAGAACAAAATATGATCCCCTCGAGGACTAGAATCACCCCCTTTCGGCTTAGTACACATGTTTCGTGGCACCCTGTATTCATATATAAATGAGCCTAGATAGTAACTTATAATACTTGAGGGCTATGTTTAATAAGAGTGAGTTACGTGATGAAAACTATAGCAGCGTAAAAGTTGATCTGGGCAGGACATATAGCCCGAATGGATGCGTCAAGGTGGACTAGGAGAGTCCTGGAATGGAGACCCAGAGCAGACACTCGAGGACGAGGCAACCACCGAACCGTTGTATGGACGATATCAGAAGACACGAAGACCAGGACTGGATAAGACGGACCCGAGATCGCGAGGAGTAGAAAATAAGGGAGGAGGCCTACATACAAGAGTGGATCCCGAACAGCCAACATGATGATGCTGATGATATTTAATAAAGTGAACTGAACAACTTCCCCGGTTTCAATAGCATTTAAAAATATATTAAATCTTTATTGACTAAGAAAATTACAATCTAATAGTAGAAATAAATAAGAATTAGCATTTACAATTGAAACAATTAAGCCAACTGGAGACTGTTGCAAGCCGTGGTTTAAAAATTAATCATAATAGGTACATGTAAGGGCTGGTCCACCAGTTCGAAGTCGCTAAGCGAGCTATGGAAAGAGCTATTCTCGGTGTCTCTCTGATGGATAGGATTCGTAACAAATACATCCGACAGAGAACCAAAGCTATCGACATAGCTCTAAGAATTAGCAAGCTTAAGTGGCAGTGGGCCGGCCATCTCTCGCGAAGAACCAACCACCGCTGGGATAAATGTGTGTGCGGAGACTACAACTCGACAAAAGTAGTGTAGGACGCTCTCCGGCTAGGTGGGATGACGGTCTGCGAAAGTCTGCAGATGCTAGATGCGGCATGCTGAAGACAGGGCGCTCAGGGGAGGCCTATGTCCAGCTGTGGACTGTGGCTGTGGATGATGATGATGAATTAGATAGATAATGGTTTATTTGATTCACAAATGGACAGCACAAAATATGTACAATCAAACATAGACAAGCAGGTAGGTATAAAAAAAAATTAGAATTAAAACAGCATTGCCATACAGCGGGGCAATGCAGCCAGCGTCTTGGGGACGCTTCCTACTGGTATTGATATGGATCAGTTGAGCTACCTGTAGATTGTTTGCAGCAGTCTGCAGTTAGCTCAATTGTTTCTATTGTAAATACTAGTGCTAAATTATTTATATTATTTTATTGTAATTTTCTTTGTGAATAAAGGCTTCTGCCATAAAAAAACTTAAAACTTATGAGTAGGTTCAAATAATTGCTTAGAAAGTATTATAAAGTACAATATGCACACTAACCTAACCTACTCGTGACAGGTAGGTGTCCCAGTGCTGCCGAGGTGAACCAAAATGGATCAGTCTCAGCTTTATGCTGTTTTGCACCGGGGTACAAAACAGCGCTGGTTTTCAGACTGACTCGGTAGTTACCTGTGTTTTCTATAACTATACTAATAAAACAATCAAATCTTTCCGCTTTATAAAAGAGGAAAGATTTGATTGTTTTTTTGTTTGTATTATTATAATAGGCACCGAAACTACTGGACCGATTTGAAAAATTCTTTTAACATTATAATCCCACATTATTCCCGATGAACATAGGCTTTTTGCCGCGGGAAAATGCTTCATTCCTACGGGAAAACTGTCTCAGCAGAGTGATAGTGTCATTCAACAATTTACATGATTTTGTAGCCACAAACTAATCTATGTGTGAGTCGACAAGCAAATACCATCCGTGCTTTCACGCACACAAGCGCACGTATACTTATAGGAAATTGATACTAATTTGTCGCAATTTTTCGGCTACACCTCGTTTGTGTCTACTATCGTTCTATAAGCATTCTTCTTCTATGGCAGCTAGTATAAAATAAAAAGCCAGTACTTATAAATACTAAACAAGCTCTATCTAAGCAATTATCTCAAAATTAGTACGAGAGGACCAGGTGGGCCATTTATCATTGAAAGTTAAGCTTATAATTAGTCGGGTGTACCACCGGGGACCGGGCCTCAACTTGAGTTGAGCAGTCAAGACTTTAAATTAGGTCTCCATTTGGGTTCAGTCTTATTATAAAAAAATCAATATTCGCAAATTAGTGTTTTAGGGATTACTAGCTTCTGCCTGCGGCTTCCCCCGCGGTTTTTCGGTATAATAAGTAAAATATAAAGATAAAAGAATTTATTGGTGTAAAACTAGGTGTAACATTAAATTAATATTTATCACTATGTCAAATCTAAAAAGTAGTCTATCTAAGTTAAGCTATGTTCTAAATGTACGCCAAATTTTATCGTCACCTGTTCAGTAGTTTTGGAGATCTTAGGTAACAAAAATTATCATTTCATATACTTTCGGCTTTATAATATTAAGTAGGATATAAATAATAATTTGATAGATTTTTTTAACAGACTTCAAAAAAGGAGGACGCTCTCATTTCGTCTGTATTTTTATTTTTTACCCCGACGCAAAAAGAGAGGGGTATTATAAGTTTAACGTGTCTGTCTGTGTATCTGTCTGTGGTATCGTAGCTCCTAAACCGATGAACCGATTTTCGTTTAGTCTTTTTTGTGTCATAGATAATTTTATCCCGAGTGTTCGTAGCCATGTTTCATGAAAATCTGACGGGTGGTTTTTTAAATTTTGTTCTTGTTATGTATGTATTACTTGTTATCTCCGCCTGTAGGTAACCGATTTACTGATTCTTTCACTATTGTATAGATAGAGTATAGAGAATGATCCCATCCGAGCTTTCTTTTATTCGTCGTTGAATCCATGTGTCATCAAACGAAATACGACTCTAATTTTAACTAGATGTCGCCACTATAAAAATTTGAAGCCGGTTTTTAGTTTTTTAAAACACGCCAAAATATTTTTAACTTGAATGAATTAATGAAAATATATAATTTACCTTAAACCTTAAATCTACTACACAGCGCACTAATTTTAGGCAGTAATTAATCCTATGTACCTACATTGAGATGCTTATTTTTTAGGCGTAGTAGGACTTAGGAAAACATGGCATCCACTCAGCGCCGGTTTTCAGTGAAGGCTTGTTACATTACGATTGTCTGGGGTAGTGCGTTTACACAACAAAATAAATGAAAAAGAAAATAATAACTTGCAAAAAGCTGGCAATAATGTTAACTTGATTTTTGCAATAGCTATTCATGGGTATTGGGTTGGGCTCGTCTATCAGATTTTTTAGAGTTTTTGATATTTCCGATGTTTCAACCGGATTACTCAGAGCATTGGATATCCCTGAAGCAAATCTACGTACGCACTAGCGGTAAAACCGTGCGGGAATGCAAGTGCCGCGACAATATTTGCGCGACAAATTTGACGACCGCGCGGCGGGCGAAAGTCCACCTGCGACGCAGGAGGTTGCAGGTTCAATTCCCGCCTCGGGATAAATGTTTCTACGATCTGCAGATATTTGTTCCGGGTGTTCTGGGTATTTTCTATGGGTGTTCTGGGTATATATATATATAAATCGTGTTATGAAAATGTCCTTTTAAAAGCCCGAAATTCTTCTACCTCTCCCGCTGCCCACCAGAAGAACCACACGCTACGAAGCAAACCCGTCTAGTCGTATAAATTCTTAATTTGTCATAACTGTGAGTGACCTAAAATCTCGAAAACCTTCGTCGTTCATCGTTTATCCAAATCCATTACGTCATCGCATAATAATTTCAGGCAAAAATCTGTCCATATTTCATTCTGTCACGTGAAAAATCTAGAATTTCCATTCCATTACCGCTCTTGTACTCGAAGATAATTAGGCCGTCATCGCCGTCAGAACGCGGACCGTAATGGATAGCAAACAATATCTTAGGGGTGGTGCAGACGAGGAACTTTGCCACCACCTTGTCATCGCATCAAATACAGCCTGGGGCCCTATTTTGCTAAAGTAATCGCTTCACTATGACAATGGTATCGGCGCAGAATTGTCACGTAGAATCCTTAGATGAAAGAAACTCTAGATAGCGTGTGGTGCTATTTTTGATTGATATCATGGTTTCAACCTTGACACTTTTGACGCCATGTTTAATTTCTTTTTCATGCAAAGGAGAATGTGTCACGTTGTGCCGATAGGGACCGTATTTACTCGGCTCCATAATATAATGCCATTTTCTGTGGTTTTATGCTGATTGCTTTCAGAAAACTCAAGCCAGGGACACACTGCATTATGGTAGCTTCGACGGTAGACGGTAGAAGACTGCGGTCGTGGCCTTACACTTCAAAAGTTAGATAGATTACGATTAAAAGAAAATAAGAAATTATGGGGCACATCTTTTTGCAATTTCTCTATTTTGTCACGTATAGGCTGATACACCCGAAAAATACATTTTCACCACTGCAGGTCTTTCGACCTTGTTCAATGTTGATTGCTTTTCCCCTAGAGTCAACTTAACCTGAGATATGTGGCTTTATGTTCCCTGTTCTCCAACCCCAACCAATAGGATAGTTTAGCTTTAAAATGAAGCGAAATTAATCGGCTAGGGTTAGCATACTACCGCTTAGCACTGAGTGACTCACTGAGACTACTAAGACGACCCTGCTCATTACGTATCGTAGACGTCTTCTGCAGAACATGCCACTCCCAAACAAGATGGTTTCTTCGTAGTCACCACTCTTGGCAGGCAGATTAGTGATAGCAGTGGAAGTGTTACATAAACGTATTTAAGATGCATTTATGTATAACGCTTATTCACCTTAATTTGTAATTTAATTTAAGTAATTTGGTTAATTTATTTGGAATTTTAACTTTATTTTTAATTGTTTGACGTTTAATCAATTGTAAAATTTATTATCATTATTAATTAATTTTTTTGCGCTGAATTTGTATTTTGTTTACCTATATAATTATTTTGATAGTAATCGTCGTTAATTTTTTTTTGCTTTAAGTTAATATCGTCCAGCATTATTTATTTATTTATTTATAAAAAAAAAAGTTTTTAGGTCTGTTAATATGAATTTCGATTTGTACCTATAATTGAAGTGGCTCTTAGATGTGTTTTTTGTATGAAATGGCCCATAATCCATGTTTTGGTGTACACTGCGGTGGTGCAATATTTTTTTTAAATAAATAAATAAACATAGAACTAAATGGCTGGTCGTCTTCTTGTAGGTTCCTTTAATAAAACGGCTCTTACGCGATACACGGGGTGAGAAGGAAGCATAGAATCTTACGCCGTAACTCCCACATATTTAAATGCGGTGCGTATTCAGGACGCAGCTAATAAGCGTCGGAAATAGTCTCAGACAGGGCCGATGTCCAGCAGCGGCCTAATATAGGTTGATGATGATAATGATGAATAGTCTCAGGGAGGCACTGCACTGATTGAATTTTTTGAACTGGTTTGGTGGCTGGAAAGGAATACAATTAAGTCGTCACAAAGTTGCTCGTGTGTGTCACCGTTGTTTGCCACCCTGAGTGCTCGCAAACCTGAGATAAATCTACAGTGGGTTATGAAGACGTCGGCAGTAATTAGGAGTTATTTGTTTGCAAATCGTGCAAATTGTGAGTGGTGTGCACGTGTTGAAATGCTCATCAGGAACATAAAAGTGGCCTCGTTGGTAATTGTTTTGTATGAGATTATGATATTTTAGCGACGCGTGACCCGAGAGCTGGTGAGTATCTGGCGCAGCGCATCAGCATTGCCATACAGCGGGGCAATGCAGACAGCGTCTTGGGGACGCATCCGACTGGTATTGATATGGATCAGTTGAGCAACCTGTAGATTGTTTGCAACAGTCTGCAGTTAGCTCAATTGCTTCAATTGTAAATACTCGTTCTAATATATGATTGTAATTTTCTTTATTATTTTATTGTAATTAGTTTTCAATGAACGTTTACCCGCCGCTGTGATGCACTATTTCCTATAAAAGATGTGGAAAATCCTGCTCCCGATTTTGTGTCTGATGTTAATAAAACAAGAACAAAATTAAAAAGTTTACCCCCCTTGATTTTTATGAAGCATGGCTAAGAACACTTTTATGAAGCATGGCTAAGAACACAAAATTATCTATGACAAAAAAAACTAAACGAAAATCGGTTTATCCGTTTGGGAGCTACGATACCACAGACAGACCCTCTCTTTTTGCGTCGGGGGTTATAAAACATACAGTCGAATTGAGTACCTACCTCCTCATTTTTGAAGCCTGTCAAAAATTTGGTAAGAAGGATCCGTTTTTGTCGAATTTTATCGACACCAGAGGCAAAATCGGTGTTTACCGATCCATAACGAAGTCCGTGCTCGCACCGCTGTTCGCTTCGAATAGACTAGTTTGTGTATAAAATGGTTCTGTATCGGGAATCGAGCCCTAAATCTCCTAACGCCGATTGCGGAACACCATTGGCACAGTTCACATGTTCGCACCGAACGTTTAAAAACGAATTTTCTAGTTCATAACATAACAGACACCAAAACTCGTAGTGAGTTGCAAAAATTATCAGTAAATAAATTCAAAACAAATTGTCTAAACCTTGCTGTGCAAAAAGGTTACTATAAAATATTAGATTATCTAGAGGATAAAAAAGCTTGGGACGAGTTTTACTCCAACTCGAAAAATAACTACTTACAGGCTAAAGGTTTTTTCGTCACTTCTTTACTTTAGTCTACATACCGAAGCGACAGAAATCAAAAATATCAATTATTTCCGTGTCAGTGTTTAGTTTTATAATTTTACCTTTTCTGAGTATACACATTTATTGTATTTATGGAAATAAAAAGTTTTGATTTGATTTGAGTGTTGTTCTGTGTTTGTTGATACCCTATCAAGAAACACAGAACAACCAGAACTTACTTGAAAAAAATCTGAATCTCGTCACCTTTACAATTTCCTTGAACGTGACAGTCTTTCGTTTTGATCGACGCGACGACGACGGTGTTAAATATCGCCGCTCCAACCGAATAAAATGGTAACCGACTATAACGATACAAGTGCTTTTATTTGAAATAATTGTTCCCGAGGTGTGATTACACTTTGTGAATTTTTTTTAGGCTAATCGTACGAGTAGTTCTCGAGTTAGGCTTTTTGCAATGGATTTTACTTGAATATTAATCGAAAAATAAAAACAACACTTAGATCCGAACAACATCGTAACAGGTCACTACTCACGCCTCGGTGTTTCGCTTTTTCTTGTAAGATGCAATTCCAATTGGTAAAAAAGATAAAACTTATTTTATGTAATGTATAAAACCCTCATATTCCGGTTAAAATTCAAGTCTTTTATTTCAATAAAGTTTATTAAAATATATTATTCAAAAAATCTGGAATGGTTACATCGATTATTGTATTTTACCAATAAATAAAACAATCGCAATCTATAGCACTCATAAACCAAATGAAGCTATGAACAGCAACGTGCGACAAGCAGTGCCCAATTCTCCTCTTGGTGCACTATACCGCAAACAACAGTTGGCCAATGTATGTGAATTTTCTAACAGAGCCACGAATTCCACCCCAGATTATTTCGAAGACGAAACATTAACACCAGCAAAGGGCGACGTGACTGTAAAGCCAAATGAAGCAGTAATTTATTCAACTACTGCAAGTGAACTCAATTCAACCAATGAAAATATCAATAAGAGTGGCATAAATGCTTGTACTGATGAGCTGGATGAAACAGTGAGTTTGATAAGTAGCAGTAATGATCAAGCACATGAAGAAAGCTTACATGAACAAGAAATCGTAACAGAAACATTAAACGACACCGAAATAATTCAATCTTCTCGATTCTCATCCTCTGTTATATGTGATGATATACAGGCAGAAGTTGAGGGTGATATAATAGAACATAGTGAACTCTTAACTTCAGAAAACCAGGTAAACCTAACTAGAAAACGGAAATGTAACAAAAACAATTGGATAGACAATAAAAATAAAAGATTAAAAAACTCTGGAGAAGCTTATGAGTTCGTTCTGAAGATGATTGGTCCGGTTTGTTCATGTAAAAAGAAATGCAGTGAATTTTTTTCTTCTGAGCAAAGAGAAGATATATTGAAGGCCTTTTATGGACTTAAGTCATGAACTACAGTGGCAATACATTGCTAGACATGTTATAGCCAACCCTGTGAAACGGATAACTTTAGAGAGAATACATAAACATTAGGAGAGATAAACAATAGGACTCAGACATTCAAATATAACTTGCGAATGCGAAGTTCCAGTTTGCAAGATTTTTTTCTTGAATACACTGAGTATATCAGAACAAGTAGTCTACACGGCATTAGAAAAAATAAAAAAAGACATGAGTTTGACGGACGGGAGAGGAACTCATATGAACAGGCCTGTGAGGCCTGCATGCATGTTACTACAAAAGAAAGCATAGTAGCGCATATTAATCTCTTCCCTGCCATTGCAGGGAATAGATAGGAATCTCACTATGTCAGGAAGGATTCAACGCGTCAATATTTGTCAGAGCAGCTTAACATTTCAAAAATGTATCGATTGTATAAATCCTGGTTTGCGCATCAAGATCAGTCAACGGAATACCTGGTTTCGAAGAGGCAACATGAAACTATATTTAATACAGAATATAACTACTCATTTTTCAAACCAAAAAAAGATCTGTGTGCAATTTGCTCCCTGTACGAACAAGCCGACGTTACAAGGAAAGCTTCTTTGGAGGAAAATTATAGGAAACATTTGCAGCGTAAGGAAAGAGTACGTGAAATTAAAAGAGAAGAAAAGGCTACGGTTGACGCAACAAACACCACCATTGCTGTTTTTGATCTGGAAAAAGTTCTCAGCGTACCTCAATCTGAAGTGGGTTTTTTTTTCTTATAATTTCACGGTGTTTGACACGTGATAAAACTTGGATAGTACTGCTATGTGTGGCACTTGTCTATTGCAAAAAGAGGGGCAACCGAAATAGGAAGGTGCCTATTACAGTTTATACAACACGAAGCCCAAAGGGGTATTTAAAATATATCATTTTACTCGGATGGCTGTGCCGGCCAAAACAAAAACAGGTTTATTTTTGCGATGTTTCTTCACGCCATAAAATCTTATGGCCTACAAAGCATTACACACCGATTTTTCGAGACTGGCCATAGTCAAAGTGAGGGTGATAGCATGATGCATTCCTGTGTAGAACGAGCAATGAAGAACAAAGTATTATTTACTCCTGACCAAGCATACAGCGTCATACTTAATTCCAAAGTAACAGGCGAGAAATATAATGTGAAAGAGATGGAACAATGTGACTTTTATGATTTAAAATGTCTTATTTCTGGCAAAAACTGGTTAAAAGATACCCAAGGCAGGAAAATTTCATGGACCAAGATTATGGAGGTGAAAGCTACTCATATAAGACCTTACATCTTGCAATTCAAATACCTACGATTTTGGAGACGAATATTTGGAATTAAATACTGACGAGGTTCTTGGCAGACCCAGGCGCGGACGACTCACGAGAACAATTGTGGAACCAAATAATGTCGAAGAGAGTTTAAGGCAGATGTACCATCAACCCATTGCCATTGTAAACCTCTGCATGACGATTTACTTGGATTGTGTGCCAGCGAAACTATACCAAAACATTATCATGGATTTTACGAGTCGCTGTCAACCTGTGGGAACCAAAACTCACACGTGCACGATTTTCCAGATGAAGATGATTCTGAGGAGTGAAACCAAGTGTTTTCATTAAAAATATTGTTGTTTTTATGCTTACTTTATTAAAGAGTACAAATATTGTTTTTTTTTATCCTATTAAGGAAGATTATGTGTGTCTAATTTTAATAAAGATCTATTAAAATCGACAATTAAAGCGTTAATTTTGTATGTTTTCTTAGATTTTCATTCAATACCGATTCTCAAAATGCAAAGAGAGTTTGACAGTAACCTATTTTCACATTTACTAAACATATTCTACTCTCCGTAGAATATTAACGTAATTCAAATTTACCTTATTCATCAAAGCATAATTTAGTACCGAACAAAATGGTAACATTGCATTACCGATACAACCTACATCACTATTTTGATTTCAATAAGATCGCGATTACCTATTACTGTATAGGTCATTATCGGCAATTTCCGCGAATAAAATCGTAATGTTGCTTTACGGTGTAAGTTATGTCTTTGATTCCGGTAAAACATATTTTAATTCACAACTCTACATTCTTATACATAGTAATATTTTAAATTATATCACTTATATATATAAAAAAACAGCTATCTTTTGGTATAAAAATGAGGCCGATAAGTTAAATAGTTTAGCAGTTATTGGCAAAAAACGGTTTTTTATTTTTCCTGTAAAATTTTTATTTTTCGATTACGATATTATTCGCTGGGGACGGCGATATGACTAATTAACAATAGAACTAACATGAAAAATCTCTGCCCTCACAAAATGAAAACTTCCAAACTCTTCATGAAAAGGATTTAGGAAAGCCGTGACAAAGTCCTTCGTCCCAAAGCATCCATTTAAGAACAACATCTCTCGACCTTGCGCGTGTTTCGTACGTGTTATAAAGCCACTTGAGGCAGCCCTAGTTGAGTACACGGGACAGGTAGCTTGGGCCACTTTCCATCGGCTGCCAAGGTGAAATAGACGTTGTAGGAATTAATTTAGGGTTTAATTTTTAATTACACGAAATAAAACATACATGTTAACCCTTAATAACTTCATGAACTTCGTGACGACGACTGGAGTGAAACGGCAAGGGACCAAGACAGGTGATCTCAGGTCAAGATCCACTTCGGGTCACAGCGCCAGTAATTCAGTAAGTGTAAACATAGAAAACTACTAACACTAGACCTACTAACCAACTACCAACTACTGACTAACTATAACTAGAGAGAAAGTAATTTATTGTAAAGAAACATATTTTTTTACTCTTACACTTAATTCTTATATTTTCACATTACAGCACAAAACTTGACGAAGAAGCGGCCACAGACGTCGCAACATCAAGACTTGTTGGCCTTTTGTCTTTATTGACAAAGTAAATTACAATCCAATAATAGAAATAAATATAGAACAAGTAGTTTACAATTGAAACAATTGAGCTTACTGCAGACTGTTGCAAATAGCTACAGGTAGCTCAACTCATCCAATACCAGTTGGAAAATTAATTTATTTCGTTTTAACAGATCTGTTTTTCATCTTTGGAATTCATGTCGCTTCAAATGAAAGAGTGTATTTCCGCTGATGAGTCAATTCAGAAACAGCTCTACTTTTCAAGCCTTACTTACCTACTACTACTATTTTTATTTAAGGACATCTGATGCTGAATAGGGTTAAATTATCAAAAACTTTTTGGTTGGCAAGTGGGTTTGTGTCCACGGATCCCGGGATCAGATTTAATTGGCCACTGATACCGCCAAGTTTTATCCACCGATACCGGGATCGGTTTCCAATGAAAAACGATTAAATATTTTTATCCACTGATCCCGGTATCCGTGGCTACAAAAAAATACTTAAAATAGTTTTGGAAACGGATCCCGCTTGTAGTGTTAAGAAGTTTAAATTAAAACTAATATATATTATTCAATATGTTATATTGAGCAACAGTAAATTATTTTAATAAAATCTAAAATCACAGGAATCATCACATAATTATTACTCTTACTAATCGAGAATTGTTTTATCATAACTTTGTATTGCTAGCATAAATAATTATTTTCTCTTATAATTTAAAACTAACACATTTATTTTTAATGCAATGGGACTCTAGTTTAACTTCACTTAAAACAATATAAAATTAGTCTTTATTATTAATCAGTAATTATTTATTATTAATCATTACAAACACATCGCTTTTTTAATAAAACAAAAACCAAAAATAAAGTAAATGATAGTTTTTACTTTAGACAATTTTTTATACAAGAAAATGTAAAAAGAATTATATAAAATGAGGAGGTCAGGAACAAAAGGTGTCGTTTACAATGCGTAAGTGACACCTTTTGTTCCTGACCTCCTCAAATAAAATTAGTATTTATTTGCAACTTACCTCAGCAATAATTATTATAAACTAGTGATTAGTTCACCACTATCACACACCGACACGTTCATGGTTCTAAGATTATTTACGTAATGAATAACTTAAAACAAGTTTATGACGTACAATGTGCAATTTACAATTGTTGTGACGAAACGGCCGCTGACCAATGGGCGCTCTTAGCAGAGCAAGTAAACTAAACTCACACCGGTAAAGCTTTGATTTTACTCGAGGGGCAGGAACCGGTTTTGAACTATGAAACTGATACTTACTTACGGCGGTAAAATTATTGACAGTAGGTACAAGAAAGCGATGAGCTTAGAATGCGATTATTTCTGTGATAGTTACTCAAATTTTCCAAGCTAAAATTGTAAATGCGAAAGTATGTTTGTTTATTTGTTTGTTTGTCCTTCATTCACTCTATGAATAAGCAACCAATCGACTTGATTTTTGGGATAGAGTTAGTCGAAAAGATGGAGAGTAACATAGGCAGTTTTTAACGCTTGTGAAACCGCGGGGAACGATGATTGATTAATAATAAAGACTTATTTTATATTATTATTTAAGTGAAGTTAAACTAGAGTCCCATTTCTTTAAAAATAAATGTCTTAGTTTTAAATTATAAGAGAAAATAATTATTTATGCTAGCAACACAAAGTTATAATAAAATAATTCTCGATTAGTAAGAGTAATAATTATGTGATGATTCCTGTGATTTTGGATTTTATTAAAATAATTTACTGCTGATCAATATAACAATATTCAATAATATCATCATCATCATCATCAGCCTAAATTAGTCCATTGCTGGACATAGGCCTCCCCTAATAGCGCCATTCAATAATATACATTTGTTTTAATTTAAACTTCTAAACACTACAAGCGGGATCCGTTTCCAAAACTGTTTTAAGTAATTTTTTGTAGCCACGGATACCGGGATCAGTGGATAAAAATATTTAATCGTTTTTCATTAGAAACCGATCCCGGTATCGGTGGATAAAACTTGGCGGTATCAGTGGCCAATTAAATCTGATCCCGGGATCCGTGGACACAAACCCTGGCAAGTATACCAGCTGTGTCGTTTCTGAGAACTGTGTACCTACCTACTTATTTCTTATTTTATTTTTATTTAGTTTTTATCAGGTCTGTTTTTCATCTTTGAAATTCATGTCGCTTCAAATGAAGGAAGGTATTTTCGCTGATGAGTCAATTCAAAAACTAGATCTCTACTTTTCGAGCTTATATAGTTAACCTAGTTTACCTACGTACCTACTACATTTTTATCTTAGGGTATCTGATGCTTGATAGGGTTATATTATCAAAAGCTTTTTGGTTGGCAAGTAGACCAGCTGTGTCGTTTCTGAGAACTTTCTACCAACCTACTTATTTACTTATTTTATTAACTTTTATGGGATTCTTACTATTATTAGCTGTTACATTTTGTCGTTCACTTTTTAAGGTTATCTAAAGGCTCAGAATGACTAACTAAGCTTATGAGACACTATAACCACACCCTATCTATATGCATACAGTCGTTTGACGAAGGCATTTAGGCCTTCGTCGAACGACGGGGGGTAGGCTGTGCTACAAAACTACAACTACATTTGTATATAGGCTACACCACAATCACACTAATATTATAAATGCGAAAGTTTGAATAGATGGATGGATGTTTGTTACCTCTTCACGCCAAAAATCTTGAACGGATCGGGCTGAAATTTTGCTTACAGGTAATTCTAATCCTAGAATCAAACCTAGGCATACTTTTTACGCCATAAATCAGTTCCAATGGGATAGAAATCACCTTTAAACGTTTCCATAGAAACAACATAATCTATATATATAAAAGAAAGTCGTGTTAGTTACACTATTTATAACTCAAGAACGGCTGAACCGATTTGGCTGAAAATTGGTGGGGAGGCAGCTTAGAACCAGGAGACGGACATAGGCTATGTTTTATCCCGGAATTACCACGGGAACGGGAACTACGCAGGCGAAGCCGCGGGCAGCAGCTAGTCATGAATAAAGAAAAATAAGTGGTTAGAGTAATTTCAAAACTATCGACATACGATAAGCAAGTGTTCTAGCTATATCCGCCAAACTACGCCCGAATCTACGACAGGGTACGGCGGCAATTCTGGCCCAGTTTCACGTTTATTGCGGTCTTGCCGAAAGACTTGATGGCGCGGTGTTACTACGAAGTGGGATAAATACGCAGTCATTTGAACACGGGCTATTAGGCAAGTACAATGTGCTCTTTAGAAGGTCCATGTTTATGAAAGTTGCAGGAGTTATGGTGACGGGTTTTACGAGTTTTTACGCTTCGTTTCCAGCAAAGAAGGAGGGATTTGTAGAAACAAGCAATAGAAACTTGAATAATTTAAGAGGAAAATCGTAGTAAATGAACTTATTACCACACATACGTCTACTGATTTACATGCCAAACTCAATCAAAGGGGGTTTCTGTGTTCACGGAAAACCCTGTTTGGGTTACCAGGCCAATCGGGCCGCGGTAGGTTTTAAATGTTCCCGTGGTTCGGCGAAAATGGCGAGAGATGGACACCGGATAGGTTTTTAGTGAAATTACGTCGTTCTCAGGGCGTCAAGTTCCACATAATTCCTGTCCCCCAACGACTAAATTCATTTATAACGGGATTTGAGTTTTGAGTTATTCCGTGATCATGGCGCATCTAAATAATAATAATAATCTGTGCCGAAATATTGGAAAGCTCAAAACTCAAATCATGGTAAATATCCCGTTATAAATGACTTTAGTGTTAAAAACCATGATGGATTTAAAAGTTTTAGGCGTAGTATAAACCTCTTTTTTCCTGATTGTAATATAAAACTTCTTACTACGTAGTAACAAAAAATTATAATGAAAAAGATAACTTCTACAGGCAGGTATAAGTTTCTTGAAAGCAAAATACCAATAAATAAATGACAGAGTCAAGATGCACTTTGTACAAAGAGCTTAGTAAATAGATTAGAGTGTCAAAGCGAACTTTGTTTACGACCAATCAGGCTTTATTTTATCGACTTCAAAAGGAGGGCTGTGTATTTTAGTGTTTATGCCTCGCTGCTACGAACGCTGTTATTTAATTTATTGGGACCTAATTCAGACGTACCTACGTCCAACCAATCATTCAACGTCTCCAATCCAAGCTCAATGTTTGGTATTTGGATGATGGAACATTAGGTGGAGAGGTGAACACAGTTTTTGATGATCTTAAAATCATCACAGACGAATTTAAAAAAATAGGTTTGAAATAATTTTTTTTCAAAATGCGAGCTTTTTATTTTGGACTCTTGTGTAGACAAGAACAATTTTTTTTTAGATAGTTTTTACAGCGGGGCAATGCAGCCAGCGTCTTGGGGACGCTTCCGACTGGTATTGTTATGGATCAGTTGAGCTACCTGTAGATTGTTTGCAACAGTCTGCAGTTAGCTCAATTGTTTCAATGGTAAATACTACCTACATCTTAAACATCGATTTCAATATTAAAAGCATCGCGAGATTGTAAAGGATTATGAGGCCCGGAGCCTAAAACATTTTTTATGATTGTCCAGTGGACCAATATAACAGATTTTACAGCTAGTATACAATAAAAAAATATGTATCTATGTAGTTTATTGTATTAATATTATATATTTAATATTTTATTTATATTTATTATTTTATTTATTGTATTTCAATTATCTAGTACCCATAACACAAGCTCTGCTTAGCTTGGGGCTAGATAATGCTGTGTGAATTCTCCGCATGTGTGAATTCTTCTCTAGCATTATTTATTTATTTAGTAAAGTGATCAAATTCTTAGCCTTATATTTATGCATTGCATCGAACACGATAATTATAGGATAAGCTCTAAAATAATCGTGTTGGCCAGGTCCAAAACCAAGGCATATAAAACACAGCACACCGTTAGAATGTAATACCAATAAGTAGTATCAATAAATAGCCGTTTGAATTTGCACTAATGGGAATCCGCTCAGCTTATTGGATTATTTCCATGTTCGGTTGTTCTAAGCATATTTGAATAGATATAACTCAGTTGACAAATTGATAGACCATGTTTCAAACGGAGAAGTGAACTTCTGTTTTGAAAATATGCTTTGGTTTGCAATGTTGAAAAGTCGCCAGTGTTTAGCTTGTACCTTAGCTTAGGTTACGAATAAAAAGATCTTGATTCATGATGGACGGCGGGCGGTCGAGAAGACGTACCTATCCGGGAATTTCGTTTTTATTACTATAAACATAAGTGCAGAACGGTGGTACCTAGATGCTACTATGACCCTGTCGCCGTTTACCCCCTATATAATACTGATTATATGACTTCTTATTGCTGTTCTCAAAATAGAAATGTAGCTCCAGCTTTTTTATTTGTAACCATGTTCTAGTATTGATCTCGAATTAGTATAGTTAGCTCCAACGCGACGGTCATTAAATTATCGCGTGGTCGAGATTGCGTGCGGAGCCCCAACGCGCCTGCCTAATCGTCTTAAACCTCGTTAATGACCCAACCTTAAAGTAGAGGACTTCCAAACCCCCGCCTCAAGTAACGTGCCAACTGGAAATACTTCCGAAATTCTTCTAAGCCGGTGCCACAATTTCCTGAAACTTGCCACAACTTTGTTTTAATAAGTTCTACAGTGATATCTTTAATATCTTCGCGGCGGCCCCAACGGCCGAGCCAACTTCGGAGTCCGCAGCGGCGATAAAACTCCGCGAAGCGAGGGTGCTGTCTCGGAGGCCGAAAGCCACAGGGCGGGGGCGAGCGGGGTGGAGCGGCGTCGCGACGCTCAGTCGGGCGCCGGCCTCGTGCAGCGCCGGTCGCACGGATGAGGCGCGCCAGGTAACGCGGCATGCGGCCCGCGCTCGCCGCGCTCGCGGCTTGCGCCGCGGGACAGGTGGCGCGCGCCGAGCCCTTGCGCTCCGCCCCACGCAATGCCACCCCCCAACACGTGCTCCAATGCTCCGAGGGACTGCTGCTCCCCATCTGGCTGCCCCTCGAAGATGTCCCAACTCTGGAGATCACGATGCGCGGACTCGTGTACTTCTTCACGCTTATGTACCTCTTCATCGGAGTCTCTATCGTCTCCGATCGCTTTATGGCAGCCATTGAGGTCATAACGTCCAGGGAAAAGGAGGTGCGCGTGCGGCGGAACGGCAGCGACCAGATCGTCGTCGTCCGCGTCTGGAACGAAACCGTTGCTAATTTGACGCTCATGGCTCTGGGATCGAGCGCGCCCGAGATTCTTTTATCAGTGATCGAAATCGCCGGGAAAAATTTCGAAGCCGGTGATCTGGGACCCGGAACTATAGTCGGTTCAGCCGCTTACAATCTGTTCGTGATTATGGCCATCTGTGTAAGTGTGATACCGGATGGTGAGGTGAGGAAAATCAAGCATCTTAGAGTGTTCCTAGTGACCGCGACGTGGTCGATCTTCGCATACGTATGGCTCTACCTCATCTTAGCTGTGATATCGCCCAACGAAGTCGAGGTTTGGGAGGGGCTCGTCACATTCCTGTTTTTCCCCACGACGGTGATGACGGCTTACATCGCCGACCGACGTCTTCTAGTGTACAAATATCTGAAGAAGGGTTACAGAGTGAACGAGAGAGGTGTCATAGTTGAAGCGGAAGGTGATGGATCGGTCGAGATGGCTCTGAAACCGAGTGGTGACGATTTCGCATCGGACGATGAGGAGGGCAGGGAAGTGGAGAAGTCGAGAAGAGAGTACGTTGCAGCATTGAGAGAATTACGCAGGCAACATCCAGAGGAGGACCTTGAAACGGTTGAGCGGATGGCATTGGAGACCTTGATGTCTCGCGGGCCCAAGTCAAGGGCCTTTTACAGAGTGGCTGCAACTCGGAAGATGACAGGTGGTGGTGACTTCTCCCGCAAAATATCAGAGCGAGCTCAGAGCGACTTGAGCGAGGTGAAAGCGGAAATTCAAAGACGTGAGTCGGGTTCTATTTGCCTGGAGCCTCGTGGGCCTCACTTACGTTTTGATCCCCCTCATTACACAGTCTTTGAAAACTGTGGATCATTCGAAGTGAAGGTTGTTCGCGGCGGAGATTTAAGCGGCGAGATATCAGTACAGTACACGACCGAAGACGGTACCGCCGAAGCTGGCTCTGACTACGTCACTGCAAAGGGGACCCTGGTCTTCAAACACGGGGAGACTGAGAAGACCTTCACCGTCCAAGTAATTGACGACGACGTTTTTGAGGAAGACGAGCATTTTTATTTGAGACTTTCGGCACCCAGAGGCGCAACGCTGGCGTCCCCTTCTACAGCTACGGTGGTGATTTTAGATGACGATCATTCCGGTGTGTTCTCGTTCCCGCAGCGAGACTTTGAGTTGACGGAGTCGGTGGGGACTTACGACCTTCGAGTGGTGAGAACAGCTGGCGCTAGGGGGAAGGTTCGGATTCCTTACTGGACGGAGGACGGCACGGCGAAGGGAGGGAGCCAGTACGAGTCAGCTCAAGGACACATTTTCTTCGAGAACAACGAAACTGAGTGAGTACTCTTATTGTAGTAGAAAGTGCCTATTTCTTTTTGTGTGCCCCTTAGCGATCCTTATCTAAAGTGATTTTTAGGAATTGATCTCGAATTACAGTGGGACGTTTTTAACCCGAAAACGTAAAATTTTTCAAATGTTATTTTGCTCGTAATTAGATAGTGACCTTGAACCTAAATATAGGTCGCTAGATGCATAATATACTGCGTTTTCTTTTTCGATAGAAAACTCTTCACAATGAAAACTAAACGCAATTTAGTGACACAAATTAACTGGAATCATTTTATGTATGGAAAACTCTTCTTCAACGGAAAATGTACATGTTTTTTATCTAAAAGAATTTCAGCGTAAACATCCTGGGTTTGTGATTGTGTACCTTTTTAAAACAATGGAGTCAAATGGAATTTCCTCCAAACTTTGTGTTTCGTTTATCTACATTTATACGTTCTTTCGTAATCTGCGTTTGTTCCTTTGCAAGGAGTAATCTGCATATTTTATTAGTCACGTACTCGGCCGATCTTTTTCAAACAATATAAGTAATAAGGTTTAATAATATTTAGATTGTTTTGAAAAATACTGACTTAATTCGTAATTTTTACTCTACTTTTTAAGTTATATAGGACAAATAATCTTTCAGACATAAAAATTAAATGAGCCACCTCGGGGTAATTTTCTATACAATAACAAAAAAATCAACAAAATCGGTCCGCAATTCACGAAGAAATCGGTGAACCTACAAAAAACACATACAGCCGAAAATAGAACCTCCTTGTTTGACGTTGGTTAAAAAAGTTTCTTACTCAAAGAATAGCTTCATTATGGTGCCTAAGCCCTTTCTTTATTTAATAAAGACATTACACTGCTAAAATAAACATCCAAAAAAAGAGTTATAATCTACATTGTAGCGTTAAAAAGAAAAAAAGACTTTCAATAAACAGAAAAATCTAGTATGTAAAAGATACGGGTGATAAAATTAAATTTAAACAACACAACCAATTCTACAGCGGGGCAACATCTACTTAATGCACACGCACAGAGTAGAGGCATAGTATGCATGTACGCACGCCATGCTCACTGCCTAGCTATAAGACCTGGCAGTACCCTGTTTTATTCCATCACCAGGTTGAGAGGTCCAGCCAAGATGATGATTTCCAACCCTCCACTCCATCTATTTAAAATATATAACACGCTTTTTAATAAAAAATCCTAACTACAAAAGTGTTTTTCGATACCTACATATTTGATTTCCGCGTTACAGCTAACAATTTAGTATCATAAAATGAATTAATGAATAAGACGTTTCAACGACAAATCATGAAATATCTATAAAACATACCTAACCTTGCACAGTTGGGTAATAAGTTTATTAACTTTTGTTTTTGTATTTTATGAGGGTTGTACGCATATGAAAAGTTTTTAACAACTTTTCTTATGTTCATGTTATACATTTTTATGCTTACTTGGCTGAACGGATATTAGCTAGAAGATAAAAGTTATCTCGGAACATATGGCTACTTTTTATTCTGACCAAGAGTGTGAAAAGCCGCGGGTAAAAGCTACACTAAGTTTTAAATTTTTAGATATTTTCTTGTAAACAAAGAGGTTACAAAACCTACCAAAAACATTGTAGGAAATTGCAAAAGATCTGTTTCGATCTCTTGTGATTTCCTACAGTGTTTTTGTTGTTTGGTGAAAGCTTTCATTCATCATAATATCATTTTGCTCTCGTCCGATTTCGAACTCGAATTTTAATTTTAAATAAAATTATAATTCGAGTTCGAAATCGGAATTTGTGCAAATTTTGCGTTGTTGACGGTTGTGTTTTTGTTTCTAATAATTACCTTGCTGTTTCCTGTAACACGTTTTATTATATATTATTTATTTTTATTATTTCATTAATATACCTACGTCTTCTTTGACCTTAAATATCTTAGATTCTATGTTTTAAATACCTAAATAATACAGCTTAATAGCAACAACAATCTTTCAAGTAAAACGAATCCAATTAAAACATTTCGTAAGCGTCAAGCGTCAAAAACCCTGGATTAACCAAACCCGATTAGACTCTAGCATTGGAAAAGGCCGGATTGCCATTCAAGCGTACTAATAGAAGATTGTACAGTGTGCCTGACATTACTGCGGCTTCGAAACCTTATGACTGGGCTATTTTTGGAGCGGACAAAGGTAATCCTTGTTAACTTCCGCTGTGCTGTTTCCCACTTAACTTAAGGGTTCGTGCTGACCTAAGAGGCACGTAACATTATAGCAGTTTAATTATATTACCTACAAAAACACTTTAAGGCGCTACCCTGACCCAAATCAGCGTCACCACCTATTTTATCTTATAGTAATGATAAACGAAGGAATTCTGTAAAATCGATTTTGCAGTTTGTGATGCCTATGTATCATAAAATAAATAAGCTTATTTTTAATGCCTCTTTAAAAGTATTTTTTTATATAGCAGGCAGAGATGCGAAGTATACCAGCAAGCGGCAGAGGCTTTAAAAATAAGTTTATGATAGGTATCACAAACTGCAAAATCGATTTTTGAAAATTGTTTCGCTTAACATAATTATAGGATAAATAGGATTTGGGTCGGCTATGCGACTTAAGGGGGAACGTTACAGCCATTAGTGCAATTATGATAGAAATAGGATTTCGCGTTCATAGGAGTGGGGATAGAGCATACCTATTTGGAAAGGCGTAAGTGCGAAAAATCGAATTATTGTTTATTACAAGAAAAATACACAACTAATTAAGAAACTGGCTTAGAGGAACCAAATAATTATTGATAACCTACGAATCGAAACAAGATATTTCAGTAGACCGCAGGGTGCCTGAGATCTCGACCATGGTATTTTTTTTCTGAATCGTGGTTCCACATTAGAGGCATTTATGCCTGCTGGTAATTTTTGATTAAAAACTTCTTCGAATGAAAATTACTGACCGAGGGCTTCAGCCACAGGTGCGTCGACCACTGGTAGCCTAAACCACGAACCCGTCAGGGAAAGAACCTCGCAACGAGCAACGATTTTGCATAATGTACAGAATTTGAAGAAGGATGTAAATAAGTGTGATAATTAAAAGTCTTTTGAAATATTTTAACAAAAAATAAATCGTAATGGTCACAAAAAAAGTATTAGGTTAGGTACTAAAGACAATAATTTTATTATAATCAATAAAGTTAATTCCCATATGACACAAGCAAACAATAAATAAGATAGATAGATAAATAGAGAGCACTTTATTATACCACACAAAGACAGGAAACAATACAGAAAAAATGCTTAGAAAAAAGGAAGTATAAAGGACGGCCTTATCGCTGAGAGCGATCCTTTCCAGGCAACGTTTGACTAGATTGGACGTGAAATCCATTACCAACATTTTAAAACTAAACACAACGCGAACAGAACAGGTATATTCGAAAAGTAAATCGCTTTAAATTGTTCCTATTAGGTATACATAATAAATTCAGCTACGCCGCCGATCGAATTCTTGGCGACATCTTGACCGTTGCACGGCACTTCTAAAAATACCCGTAATCGATGGAGACGCCGCAGGTAAGGCTGATGCCTTTCATGACATCTTTCAACACTGAGCTAACATGACCTGATGGAAAGACATGATCGTACAGTGTATAATAATAGTGAGTGTACGGTTTAGGTGAACGCTTGCTTTTTTAGGTTCTGCGAGTTGTAGAGTTTTCCCACTACCGCATACCGTTAAGAACAGTGGTCATCTAAAATATTTATAGAGTAGGTAGGTAATTGAATAGGTAGTTATTATGAGTGTGTAGGTTTGTACACTTTGTACCTCATCACATCACACTAATAATCTATACTAATAAATATTATAAAGAGGAAGGATTTGATTGTTTATTTGTATTGAATAGGCTCCGAAACTACAGGACCGATTAGAAAAATTATTTTACCATAAGAATCCCACATTATTCCTGATGAAATAGGCTACTTTTTACCGGGAAAATGTTTCATTCCTACGGGAAAACGGGTAATAGGACAACGGGTAGTAAGAATGCAGCTAGTCTAAAATATTTATAGAGTGGGTAGGTACTTGAATAGTTATTATGAGTGTGTAGGTTTGTACTTAATCACACTAATAATAATTGTTATGCCTATAAATACAAAAGAAAACACATAGTATTATAGTCGGATGGATGTGTCTATACTAAGTTTTTTACTTCTTTACTCCAAAGCTACGGAACGGATCGAACTGAGATTTGGCATAGATGTAGGTCTTCTGAAATAAAACATAAGTAGGCTAGTTTTTATTTATTTTATTTATTTGGGAAACAAAAGCAGTCAAATGAAGCTATAGACAGTTTCCACTCATAGTCAATAAAAATAACCTGAAATAATTAATATTTTACAACAACGGTTAATAATAAAAAAAATGAAAAATACTATAAATCAGTTCAAATACAAATAACCTTGTTGTAGGAATCGCGGCTAGCTCTTCCCGGGATGATGTTGATATAAAAGTCGAGTATATGGAACAATAGCTGTATTGTATAAAACTACGACTAATATGATGTTATAATGAGTGCGGTTTGTATGATCGCTGCTGATGCACTGACCTCCGTAGGCGCCCGGTCCGCGCTCGCGGCACGAGTAACCTACTTAGGGCAAACTGCTGATAATGCTAATAACATACCTACGTGATCGATGTATCGAACATACTCCCGAGGGCGAGGTACGAGATGAGAATGAGATGAGGCGCTACAATTGAGGGGTTAGTATTACATAGATGATCAAGTTTTGCTTAGGCTAGGTGAATGTTAGGACAATGCTTTAATGTATGTATCGTAATTTAAGACTAAACTTGATTAACAAAACTAATTCCTATTCTATAGTAAAAACTGATTGTCTGCTGGATTGCTGCTTGCTGATGGGCAAAGTTATTGTGTCTATATCACGTAAACTGGACCACCGCACGGCCCCACTGGCAACATGCCCTAGCACGGGTTGCCCACGCGCACTAACACTAGCTCTGCTGGAGGATGCCTCCCTCGGCGGGAGAGGCGCGGGTGGCGGCGGGGGCGCGGGCGCGGGTTCGCGCACCGGCGCCGGCTCCGCGGCGCGCGCGGAGGACGCGCTGACAGCTCGTCTGCTTCGCCTCCACAGGAACGCCAGGAACGCTGCGACGCCTGCTGCTAATACGCTGTACGATATTGCGTATTGGTGAATATCGTGCGTTGTTAATGTCACCTCCTGTTGTGCTGCTTCCTTCATCGCGCTGATTTGCTCGCCGAGCTGCTGTAGCGAGGTGTTGAGGTGATGATCTTGGCTTGTTTGAATTAACGGTAACGTAAAGTTTAACGTATGATGCTGTATTGGAGCTATGTTAGTAAGTAATAAGTCCGATTTGAGATTGAGCGTACTTTGTTGTTGATGGGAATATAAAGTGACGTCACGTCCCTTTGCGGTGCATTGTTTTGTTAGGTGAATGAGCCCGGCCTTGCTGACTTGACGGACTTGAGTTTCACGGTCACATATGATTGTAAGCGAGTAGGTATCACATGCGAAATATAAATAGAACGATGGGTCGTGTAATTGAACCCATTTATTTTTGCAGCTTTCTCTTTTGATTTTGCAGGTGTCCGTCTTTTCCGTTTGACAAAATTTTTCTTCTGGACCCAGATGCTGGATAGGAGCTTGTAGCTGACAGATGTATGCTTCCCCTTGATATTCACAGCCTTGAAGATCCACGATGGTTACCGGTAGATATGAGTCCCTCATCAGATTAGTTGCTATATAATCTGTGACAAGATTGATGCTGATCATGTCGCTGCTGATTTGAAGAGGTACTGGTATCAAATGGTATAGTTGGAAGCTGTCTCTGCTGATCAATGGTAAGGTGATTTCAAATATGACATAATCTCTGTTCATTCGTGCTTTTATCTTTAATAGTTGATAAATTTTATATAAGTTTGACTGTATATTGTCTATAGGTAAAGTTAGCTCGTTAGATAATATACATCCGGCTCGAAGGACCATGTAGGATCCGGCTCGAAGGACCATGTAGGATCCGGCTCGAAGGACCATGTAGGAATCGCGGCTAGCTCTTCCCGGGATGATGTTGATATAAAAGTCGAGTATATGGAACAATAGCTGTATTGTATAAAACTACGACTAATATGATGTTATAATGAGTGCGGTTTGTATGATCGCTGCTGATGCACTGACCTCCGTAGGCGCCCGGTCCGCGCTCGCGGCACGAGTAACCTACTTAGGGCAAACTGCTGATGATGCTAATAACATACCTACGTGATCGATGTATCGAACACTTGTAAACAGGCTATAGTGAAACGTTTTCTTGGAAGGCGTGTGAAGCCGCTATTAGAGAGTAGTAGGTATGGAAATAAACAAATTTATCAAATAACTCGCTCAACGAGATCAAAACTACAAAAGGACTTAAGGCACATACCCGACCTAAATCAGCGTCACCACCTATTTATCTTATTATAATGTAAAACAAAGGAATTTGCAAAAGTCGATTCTGCAGTTTCTGATACTTATCATAAGCTTTTATTTTGTATAGTGTAGGCAGAGATGCGCAGTTGCTCTTTTAGGCCACGATGCTGAGCACGAGACTTCTTGCTATTTTATGAGCAAAACGTTCATCGTCGGTCTGGGAAATAACTCTTTACCCGGTGATCGGTAAGATCCGATATCGGATCCCGATTATGTGAACAATTGATTAATGTCGTCCTTCCTGACTTCCCGGCTAACTCATTCTCATATTATGAGGTTATGTGTTATTGTTTCTGCACGTGCTTTTTCTAAATAAAAATGCTTTTTCGAAATATGCTCAGGTAACATTTAATTTAAGGTTTAGCAAGCACATTTTTAGTTTGGGCACTACCCCCGTATATGATAAAAGCCAATAAGGCGCTTATCAGGGGGAGGCCTGCGTCCAGTAGTGGACCAATATAGGCTGTTGAGGTGAGGTGAGGTGATGAAGCAAATTTTTGCATGAAAGTAATCTCAATAAAACAATAGATTAAATTTTCATACTTTAATTAAAGGAATCCCAACAGAAAAAAACAGGTAAAGTACAAAAATATATCAAATCTATCAAAATAACGCTCCGTCTGTCCCCAAAACCACCTTAGTTTTTATTTAATGTACGTACCTACATTAGAAAAGTGCCTAGTAACTCAGTCAGACGATCAACTTTCGAAAAGTAACTAATAGTTTCTTCCGCAATCCAACTCCGCTAACCTTCACATAAATTGTAAACTCGACCAAACTTTCATTTTCAACATGATTTTATGTGAAATCAGTGAAGTGGCAATAATCGCAAAAGGGTAAAGCTGGATTGGGTGTTACTTGACCTGGGCTTGACCTCGCCCAGGAGTTGACAGCTTTGATGTGGACTGGACACGACCGGCTCTTGTGGCCTTTATGGTCCTTGTGGAATCAGAGAATCGTTTCAATAGTTGTTCGATTCTTATGAAAAAACTAAGTAAAAGGCGACTTCAAATTCCTTAACATTTCTGCTGTTTTTTTAAGTTTTGTGGGACAAATACTAATCGCTTAAAAATTATGAAATCACTTGTGCATCATTTTCTATACAATAGCGAACGAATTTTTAAAATCGGATCCCGGATGGCCCTACGATTTTGTTTGAGTGGATCACAAACAAAATCGTAGGGCCATCCTTATGCCCTACGATTGTGTTTGCTATGAATTGCTATGATTGCATCCTATGTCATAATTGACGGAAAAATCAACGGACATATATAATAACCATACATAATGCCGAACAAAGAACCTTTTTCCGAAGTCAGTTACAAAGTAACACGATATTATAATGGTCAGTCCGATCTGCAAATTAATTTATGACAATCAACGTGATTCACTCATATCATTTGCGTCACTTATTGAATGAATCTCATGTTACCTGCAGAAAAATAACCAATGACCGGCAAAATTATGTAAGTGACTAGGGACCAGAATGGGTACTGTAATATCATCATTATGATAATGTAAAAAAATTATAAAATGGGAAAAGAGAGTTCGAAGAGTAGAGTCAAGCGTAATAGGTAGTTTGGTAAAGGTTAACCCTTCACAACGTCTTTGCTTAGTGAGAACGCGTGCCGGTAGCCAGGGGATACCAAAAAATGTATTTATTTATTTATTTATTTATTTATTAAAAAGTACACCTATCCTTACAGGCACACCTAATGCGATAGGGTACATAATTATTATCAATCTTAATCGGTAGAGTCACAGTCATGTCATACAATATTGGTAATTTTTAAAGTAACTAATTACAATTATAATAATAACATAAAACATTACAAATTAATCAAAAAATAATACTAATAACAATAATGGTAATTAATTAAATAAATTAAATTCGAAATTAATTATTCAAATACACATTACAAAATAAAAATAACACAAATTAGTCTTTTTATCGTAAGGTAAGGTCATTTTTCAAAAATCGTAAACGCCTTATTTACTGTAAAAACGCTTGTCTAGGTCCACTCTCTTCAACGATCACGCTGTACGTACCTCTGTTTGCAAAATGAAGTTTTCAAAAACCTATTTGTAAGCATCTAAGAGCTTTACTCGTGATAAGAATATCAAAATAAATTGGTAGGTACTTCGATGGAAATTCTCATCTAAAGTTACCTCAGCTTCAAATAGTCTCTACGAGCAAAGTTTGGAAGTATAAATCTCTCAAAGAATTAAAAGAACTTTCAGACCACCAGGTCTCCTTTTAGAAAGCCAATTGAGAATTCCCTCCAGCTAATAAACTAAATAGTTTTTAACCTATAACGAATTCTCGGGAGGCGTTCTCGCTTACCGCAAATGCCTTAATCTCGGCAATTCCATTAGAAACTTAGCAATTCCGCGGTCACTAGCGATAGGTATACACTAATAGGGTTATTTGAATTCGGCAGGGTTGTAGCAATAATGCTGTTTGCTGGGAGGATTATATTGGGACAAACCTACCAAGAGGGCTTAAAGTAAATTAAGGAATTTGGGAATAAACAGATAATGAGGTTAAGAAACTCCAAATTTGAGCCCAATAGTTCCCTGTCGAATTAGTAAAGGGGTTTGAAGATTTTTGTATGGAGAGTGGCCCTATGAATTGTTTTTTTTTTTTAAATCGTCGAGCACCATAAAAGTTATATATTTTAAAATAGAGCACACTAAAATAATTCATAAAAATGGTCTTATAAAATTATATCCTAAAGTCAAATTTCTGAGATATTCGCAGACGAAAATAACTATATTTTTTCTAATTATGTGAATATTTCAGACGCTTTAGAGAAATTATTTAATTTATATTTTTTGTTTTATTTAAGTGTCTTTTATACAAATATATAACATTTATTATGCCCTTCAATTATGAAAAAAAAAACAAAAAGGGTGACCGATGTTAGGGCCAAAATCTTCTAACCCCTTTAAAATGATTCAATTTACTGACTAAATAAGTTTTTATGTGTGTACAAGTACACACACATGAAATATGTAGGTGCGTTGTTTACATGCAAAAAAGCGTGAAAATTATGAAGGTGAGGTAAGTCCAACTTCACCGTTTTCATGACTAAAGTTTAATAATGGAGTTTTTCTTGCTAATAAATAACGCCAGACATAAAATTAACTTTAGAAACTGTGATCGTTCCTGCAAAAACAGTGAATACTTTAAGAATTAAATTTGACTTTTTGCTATGCCTATGATATAAAAACAAATTATCCTTTACAGTTTTTTTCGATTTACATCCAAATTTCCGAAAAACGCATACAGAGTCCGTATGTATACGCTTAGCTAAGTAGATATACGTTAATCCGCCATTCCTCCACGGTCCTCGTCTATCTATCTGCCAGTAATTGAATTACTAAAGGGTTTCCAGCTATCTCTCGGTATAATTAAACATCCTCGTTTTTTCCTCGTTCCGTATCCGTTGTTAAGGATTCTAGTAAGTATGTTATGGAAGCCTTCCATTACTAACTTAAATCCTAAACATTTGGTGCTCGTCAAAAAAAAACGATGTTTTTTTGCCTTAACATTGATTTTCCGTGCAGTCAAAACGTGGGTTTCGGGACTCGCTTTACCTTAAGAAATAAAAATAAAATGTCCCTTACAGTTTTTCGATTTACGTCCAACATTTCCAAGAAACGCATACAGTTTCCTTACATACGCTTACATAAGTAGGCATACACATAATGTATGTTCGTATTCCTTCATCCATTTCATCCATTCGTCTACCATTCCTCCACGGTCCTCGTCTATCTATCTGCTTAGTAATTGAATTGCTAAAGGGTTTCCAGCTATCTCTCGGTATAAATTAAACGTGCTCGTTTTTTCGCGTTCCGTACCACGTTAATGGTTTCAGGGAAAGTTTTTTAATCTTTTTGGGACGTCGGTAAACATTTCAGGTTTGTTTGGTTTAAATAGATTCCTAGTTTTATTTCCTGTAAGTTTCGTAATGTTTCTGATTTAAGCGATGTTGTGTTACTTACAATGACCGTATTATTTAAAAGGTATGTACCAGAATTATGTGGGACTCGACGTCCTGCAAAATAACGTAATACCCACTAAAACCTCTCCAGTGTCCCTCTCTCGCCATTTTCGCCAAACCACGGGAACATTTAAAACCTCCGCGGCCCGACTGGCATCCCTTCTTCCTCCTATACCTGGCCGGCGAGCCCACCGATCCACACACTCGCCGACCCCATTCTTCCGTCACCTTTCCTCCCCCGATTAGGACACTGACAGGACAGACACAGTTGGAACCGCAGTAACATGCTGCCTGCCCAATGCTAACTAAGCGCTTACTGAACCTGACCAGAATGGACCTACGCGTCCTAGTGGGGACACTCACAGGACACTGTCCACTGAACAAACATCTTTCACCATCGGAGCAACAGACAGCCCTCTCTGCAGGCGGTGTCTCAGATGAAGAATCAGCTGCCCACGTAGTCCTGAAATGCGAGGGAGTAACAGCGCAATGAAACTAAATCCGCGACCACCCGAGGTCACTCCGCGAAGCCGGTGAAGATCCCAGGAAGATTCTGCGCTTCTGGACAGAGGCTGGACTAGCACACACATCATAACCATAACACGCTGCCTGCTGCTGTTTTAATCTGGGCTCTACATAGGTCTCTACAAGACCAGGGTGAATACTTCGCCTTCTAGACCTTTGTGATGCATCGTGAGCCACATCAGCTGAGATGGTGGTCAAATATAAGTTTACTAGCGACCCGCCCTGGCTTCGCACGGGTGCAATGCCGATACTAAACATACTACAGAATTGGCCCCCCGGCCGATACCGCGTGCGCCGTCGCAACCGCTATGTCCCTGCATTTTAAATCTGTAATATCTTCGAAAATATTCATTTAAATTGCATGCTGTAAAGAGACATATTGATTTATATTATATGCACAATTTATTTAAGTTACTTAATTGGAATAGGATTTGTGCTGTATTACTTAAAACCGCTTCGTAAATAAGCCATTAATTCTCGTAAAAAGTAAAGGATAAAAAATGGTTATTTTGGGTTATCCCTAAGAGATACATAATACATCGGGGATTTTTTTGTAGACCTTTTTAAGGTGCACAATATCTCGTAGGGTTCAGCTAGCGTTTGCAACGTAAGCGCCTAAATATGTGTTACGACATAACAAAATTATCAGTTTTTCTCTACTATATTAATATTATGCATGTGTTATACATTTAAACCTTCCTCTTGAATCACTCTATCTATTAAAAAACCGAATCAAAATCCGTTGCGTAGTTTTAAAGATCTAAGCACACATAGGGACAGACAGACAGACAGACAGTGGGAGCGACTTGTTTTTATACTATGTGAAGATTGATTATAATAGAATAAATAAATTTGGAAATTGTCGCAAATAATGAAGAAACGGATTTAATGTGTTCAACCATTTTCTTGCTCGCTTACCAAGCACAGCGTGTCCAGCATCTTCAATAATCGGACTATCAAAGAAGAGGTTGCTTTCTGTGAAATAATGCTGCTGAAATCTCAGGAAGACGCAGACTATTTCAACAAGATTCTGTGGACCGACGAGTCTCGATTTGAAAACTTAAAAAAATCATAACTCGAAAACTACGAAAAATCGTAAAACATACGTGGGCTATCTTCGAATACGCCCGGGGGTGAGGCATTTATTTTTTATGACGTCACTGTTTTGTCAACCTTGTACAACGAAATATCGAAACATCTTAACAACAAAATAAAGGAATCTCTTTTTTATAAAGAAGCTAGTTCATATTATAAGCAAGCAGAACCCAATAATATCCCGACCGACATGCAATCTCTTTCGGAATATAAATACGAAGAGTTTTTGTAGAAAGATCCTTTGCATATGGAATGCAATATACAGGCCCACTGAAGCACCGAGCCGCGATATTATACAGGGTGTCTAGGTATGAACAGTTATGTATGAACCGGAACGGTTTTTCTCCCTTATCGAGATACCGATGTTGAAAAAACTTTCAAACTTCCAAAACTATTATAAGTAGATACTTATCGGGTATTAAACGCGTTCATTTACCTATTTTTGCGTTTTTTTTTTTTATATTTAGTTCCAAAATTATTCAGTGTGGGTATGTTATTTGACTATAACAACTCGATTTGCTGATCAAATGAAGACCAGTTTGTAGACGGGCCAATTCTGTTACACGTTACCAGTGAACTCTGAACGGACTAAACAGAATGTGAGAAAACTTTGTAAATACGAGGAAAGACCCTGAAGAAAATAGAAGGTACTTAATTTTAAGGTCATCTTAAAACTTTTTTGTTTTATTGTTGATAAAATAACCCTGTATAAGCTGTTTGAATGGACAGTATCTCATACTTTGTATTGTAACTATATGTAAAATTTCCACTTTACGGAAACTTTTCCTCGGCAATCGCCGTACCTTCAAAGTTCATTTATTTCGCTTTAGATATTCATTGGATTACAGAGCTCACGACCTGGATTTAGAGCCCATTTTACCTTGTACGTGATTGTGCGTGAGATTTGATGTCAGCGCGAATGTACCAATTTGTACGTGTATGTGTATATTCACACAGCAGTTCGATTTTTTAAAAGAACAAAACTAGACTAACTTTTATTTAATACTAGCTTCTGCCGCGGCTTCGCACGCGTATTTTTGGTAAAAAATAAAAAGTAGCCTATTATCTAAGTTAGGCTTTGCTCTAAACGTACGCCTTTCAGCTTGATCTGTGCACCTACTTTTGGAGATTGGTAACAATAATTTAGATTTCACAAACTTTCGGCTTAAAATATTAGTAGGATACAAAAACTAAACAATTGGCAAGTGGAGAGAATATCTGAGATGGAAATACTTTTTTTAATCCCCGACGCAAAAAGAGAAGGGTGTTATAAGTTTAACGTGTCTGTCTGTGTATCTGTCCGTGGTATCGTAGCTCCCAAACCGATTAACCGATTTTTGTTTAGTTTTTTTTTGTGTCATAGATAATTTTATCCGAATGTTCTTAGCCACGTTTCATGAAAATCAGTCAGGGGTTTTTAATTTTCTAAATTTTGTAGTTGTTTTATTTAGCTTCTTGGGAACGCTTCCGACTGGTTCAGCTTCCTTAAGATTGTTTGCAACGGTCTGCAGTTAAATAAATAAAATAAAATAAATAAATAATGCTGGACCTTTCACACAGCATTATCTAGCCCCAAACTAAGCAGAGCTTGTGTTATGGGTACTAGATAACTGATATACTTAATACAATACACTACATAGACAGATATTATTTATTATACATAGAAAACACCCAAACCAACGGAACAAATTTCTGCAGATCGTACACAAATTTGTTCCGAGGCGGGAACCGAACCCGCAACCTCCTGCGTCGCAGACGGACCTTCGCCCGCTGAATTCTGGATTCATGCTTAAAAGGCGATCTCTTTATTGAATATTATTTTATTAAAGATTTATTGACAAATAACAGATACAAAATAGAACTAGTATTTGCAGCTGAAACAATTGAGCTAACGGCAGACTGTTACAAAAAACAATCTACTGGTAGCTCATCTGATCTTCTGATCTCATCTGATCTTGTGTTCGCATAATAAGGGTATATTCTTAACCTCAAAGTCCCCGAAATTGTGCTCCCAAATTCACATTTCCATGTCTTCCCTAACGACCAGAATTATATCTTAACCTTATCTCCCATAATGAGCTCATCTCCTAAGCGGTAATAACCGGCTAAATAAAATTGTTTACACATTCGCGTCATGTGTCGCCCGGTGTCAACTCAACCGTCACTTACTTCTAAATATAACCAACTAGCTGCTGCCCGCGGCTTCGCTTGCGTAGTTCCCGTTCCTGTGGTAATTCCGGGATAAAACATAGCCTATGTCCGTCTCCTGGTTCTAAGCTGCCTCCTCACCAATTTTCAGCCAAATCGGTTCAGCCGTTCTTGAGTTATAAATAGTGTAACTAACACGACTTTCTTTTATATATATAGATCTTCGCAAATAGTTTTAGACTTTAACAACACTGTTTGAGGAATATTTTTAGATTTAGTCAATAAAGGCGGTGTTTATTAATTTACTAGCTTCTGCCCGCAGCTTCGCATGCGTATGTTCGGTATAATAAGTAGCCTATTGATTAAGTTACGCTACGTTCTAAGTGAATACCAAATTTCATCTTGATCTGTTCATTATTTTTGGAGATCCTAGGTAAAAAAAAACACATTTCACAACCTTTCGCAGTTATAAAATTAGTAGGATTGGTAGGAAAGAATAGTAGCGTAGGTGCTTATATTTTAGGAAAATAACTGTAAAGTCCTGGAAGAGGAAGAAAAGGATTAGCTGGATGGAGCAGGTTACTAATAAGGTGTTGAAAAAAGTTGAGCAGAACAGGTTAACTTTATATGGTTTAAAGTGTCGTAGAAATAAGAATAGAATAAGTTTTGATTAATAAAGAAATACAATACAATACAGGTTTGATTAGGTAACACCATTCATAACAGAAGAAGGAGAAAGATTGGATACCTTATACGACATGACAACTTCTTATGGAACATCATAAAAGGAAAAGTAGAAAGCAGACTAGGAAGAAGAAGATCTAGAATTAGCTAAACATATACATTATGTATACTTTATATGAGTCAAATCAGGGAGAAAGTTGCTGTCATGTCGTACAAAGAAGGAAAAGATCAGAGAGAGAAAAGTGGAGGAAATCGCATCATTGTACCGACAAGAGCTAGGCTGTAAGGACCACTAAAGGGGCGTAAAGAAAGACCACTGAAGGGCTGTAAAGACCCCTAAAGGAAGTGTAAATACCACTAAAGGATCCAAATGAAAGCTGACCACACCACCATATAAGATAACTAGCTAGGAAGAGAAAGAGAGTTACCTAAGGGAACACTGAAAAAAAATGTTTACATTGATTATGATCTGGTCTAATGTGATCACGCACATGAATCCATAAGCCTGATAAGACCTTGTCTTCTGTGACTATGAGAACTTAGTTAAATCGTAATAGCTCCTTCTACCAAGTAATGAATTGGCCTTATAAAGTGTAGTTATTTAATTTAATTCAGAAATTAAATGCAACAAAGTTGTTTGCTAACCCCGTGCAAATAAATGTTTAATATGACAAAGTGAATATTTATTTTGACTTAGAGCATTGATATGTCAATGATGTGCCTATTTTTTGTTTTAAACAAGTTCGATATGTTGCAGCTACCATGCATTCTTGTTTATATTGAATGAAATATTTATCATTCCAACTATTTTGACGCCAACTAAGATAAAATGCGTCTTAGTTGGGCTATATTTTTTTCAGTGTACACAGTAAAATCGGGAGCGTAGTTTACCAGTAGGTACCTTAAAATACAGCCTTAGATTACTTTGCCCACTTTTGCCCAAAAAAACAAGAAGATCTGTCGTACGATACTGTCTTCCTACATAAAACAGAATAAGAACAAAATAATAATTCATTTTATTTTACCTCAATCCCCGCCATAAATAACAGCTGTAAACAAAGTTTTAATCGTAAAAAATATACGGAACCAACGCAGCTGTAGCCTCTGAGTTTAAGTTAGCGGTCTCCGGGGAAAACCTTTCTATACAAACATATTGCTCGGTTGTCGGTTCGTTTGGCTTATTCTTTTGCAGGGATTATGGTGTAAAAGTGTGACCGCGGCTTTGGAAGTGTTATTACCGGTAAAAAGTATCTACCTACTTAACTTATTTCAGAGCTTGGACGATCATTTATCTGATTTGTTACATATTCTCGGGCTAATACTTACCATTCTTAAATACTACAATATTCTTATATAATAACTTTCAGGAACGATCCTGTAAAGGTATATTTTTGATAAAATATTAAACAACCACCCAAACATCCAAGCATTCGAATTTGTTTAGTGGGATGGGATATGCAGGTTTGAATAATAATCCAAAAAATATTAACATCCGATTTAATAATCTCTAAGAGTAACTGAGGCATGTATAAATAGTCACATTTGGTTTTTTGATAGGAACTAGAATTTTCTTCGTGCTGTGTGGTGCCAGCTCAGAATTTGCCCTAAACTCTTCCCGCGTGTGTCGTAAGAGGCAAAAAAGGGATATCCAACGGGGGGCGGCCAGCAGCGCCTCCTGCAGAACAATTCTACCACCGAACTGCTATCCCTAACCCGCATGCCTTGAGTGGGGATTATGGAACCCCCATGAGATAAAAGCCAATAAGGCGCTTATCAGGGGGAGGCCTGCGTCCAGCAGTGGACCAATACAGGCTGTTGAGGTGAGGTGAGGAGAATTTTCTTCAGTTTTATTTTATTAGAATCAAAATTTGGTGGAAATATCAGAACTCTGAATATCAGATTTTCAGCAGAAGTCTGCTGAGATTGCAATAAAATACGTACATCCTCACGTCTTTCTGCAATTTCTCGCTGGGAGTTTTAAGCAAATACGCAAAAGGCACGTTTCTGACTCAAGACACGTAAAGTACATTTGTATGAAAACGGCAACGGCAGTAAGATCGGGGGATTTAGCGGACTTCTAGGAAAAGTCTCGGAATCCTGCTGCAAAGATATCCGAGGGTGGAATAGTCATTTTCCTCATTTCCTTAAGCTACAGTAATTGGTGGCGAGATGAAAGTCAGGCTGAGGACACACTGGGTGAAAAACTTTTAGTTAATAAATAAGTAGAAAGTAAAAAAAAAAACATTCAGAATTCTTCAATATTGATGTGGATCAGATAAGCTACCTGTATATTGTTTGCGACAGTCTGCAGTTGGCTCAATTGTTTCAATTGTAAATACTAGTTCTATTTTATTTATATTACTTTATTGTTATTTTATTTATGAATAAAAATTATCATTTTTATATTTTCCTAGCAGAAACAAGGATTTGAATCATTCCTCGTGACAAGACCACAAGATTTTTCGTGTCCTGAAAAAAAGCTAAATATTGCCTATGACTTTCTGAATAAAAAACCGTTTGCTAAGGTACCCTATGAACTCTACACTATCCAAACGCGATTGGAAAATATAATGTTACTTTTCCAGGCCCTGCCATAAATATTCCACAATAATCACTTGGGGGCACAGGTTGTAACAAAAAGTTGTAACAAAAAGCCCCTAAAATCACGTTGAAATCAAATCACCTGGAACTTAAAGCGTTATTTAATCCCATTCGATCCAATAACTCTATTGACAGAAAACAGTGGTCAATAGGAAAAATAACAGACAAACAAATAGCACAAAATTAAGAGTAGTAAATAAAAATTTTGTTTCACTCAGTGGTCAACAATGTTATCAGTTATCATTATCACTATTGTACAAACGTTCAATCTAGTAACTTTATTGGCAGACAGCAAAGGTCCGTAGACAGAATAACAGACAAACAAATAGTACCTACAAAATTAAGAGTAGTCAATCTAAATTTTGTTTCATCCAGTGATGATGAATGTTATCACTATTGTATAAACGTAAAGAGCTGAAAATTCTCCCTGTATACATCAGACCCAATCACAATCTTGCGTTGACACTGTCTAAATCCATTGAAACGTAGACTCTATTACTTAGAGCCGAGGGTGCTTCGAATACTCGGAACTAATTAAAGTGAGTGTAATGATAAAGATCCCATTTTCTGAGAGGCGGTAATCTAAGGGGATTTTCTTGGATATTATTTTGTTGCTGTTTTTTGTTTCTGTTGGTTATTAAACAGATCTTTCGATAACAGAATACAGAGTGCTAGAATGGATATAGGTACTTCGCCTGAATTATGAACGCTTGCTCAGTCTCTCTATGCTTGAGTAACGCTTGAGTAACGTTTTTTCCATGGCATAAGCGTCTTAGTGCATAACTCATCTTATCACTAATTTAAACAGCATTTTAGCGCAATACAGCGCCTTTTTACGCATTTTTGTGGTTACAAAATAATATATTACATGTTATTTTGCAAAAAGAGTGATTTTTGTAAATTTTTACCCCGATTAGACCAAAATTTGTGGCGGTATACCGTGGAACAATTTGATTCGTTTCGTTGATTTGATTTCGTTGATCGTGCACAATCCCAAATCAAACTTTTGCCTAAATAATTTTTATATAAGTATTTATTAGGGATTAGTCCCGGGAATTCCCGTTCCCGAAATTCCCGGGAATTCCCGAAATTTTTAGCTGATTTAAGAACCGGGAAATCCAAAATCATTTCCCGGGAAATTTCGGGAATTACGGGAAAAATATTTTAACTTTTATAGCATTACCGAAATAACGTAACTCAACATATTTCACTTCCTCTTATAGCATTTCACATTATCAGGTACCTAACCTACGCGGTATTATGCAGGGTTGACATGATTTGTATCACTTGATATAAATCAATTGTTATTTTCCCTGCAATGAAAACAGAGAGCAGTCAAAAATGTATGAGAGTGCCCAAAATTGAACTTCCGTGTACACATGCACAATGTACCTATGCCTGCTTTATTGGTTGAGGATTCAGGAAATTCTCCGAAATTAATAATTCCATAAAATTCTAATAATGCGAGTTGTCGAAAAAAAGATGCTTAGCCAACGTATTTGCGGCAAGTCATATCTGTTTTACAATTTGTATAAAGAACTAGTACTCCGGTAACGTTCTGCCCGCACCTTCGCACGCGCTATTGGAAACATTTAAAATTTATTTTTGGAAACGTGCAAAATTTCAGCCCGATCCGTTGAGTAGTTTTGGCGTGAAGAAGGAACGATACCAAACTTCATATTTATAATATATTTTAATATTATAACCTGCGGCCTGCGGCTTCGCCCGCGTCTAAATTTCAGTTATGTATTGCACAACAGGGGGTGTGCAATAAATAACTTTAGGGGTCGTTTTGTAAAAATAAGAAATACGTAATTCATTATTTACTTTATAGTTTATTTATACCGAGTTTTGAGTGAGTCTAACCAAGGAATAATATTATCCATATAAACTTAACCACCCTTTTTAACCACCTGAGATTATTTTTTGCAAATTAGATTAACCTATGTGTTATTTCAGAACTTAAACTATCTACACACTAAATTTCAGCATCAAAAAATACCAGCATCTGGTATCAGGTAGAGAATTCAAATGTATTCGAACACTTCTTCGAACACAACGAATCGACCGTTTACGGCAGGCAGAAATAAATGCATAGTAGGAATCGCCAATTGATTAGACGAACAGTCATCAATGACGACCGACACGAATGGAAGGACAATCCAATTTAATTTATTTTTTTAATACCGTGGGCTAACAAAGAACACTTACTCCAATTTTATATTTGTCTTTGTCTTCGTTGAGCCTGGCCACCGTGGCCTAGTATTTGGATAGAAGAGCATTATATTGTTTATTATGTGGGTACATAATAAGGTATTTTTAGAGTGATGTTTTCGCTTAGAGGACTCGAAAAACAACGGGAGCTCCTCGGTGTCACTCTTACAACAACTCTGAACTTCTGTACTTTCACTGGATTAATATGAAGAAACGAATCAAAACAGTGGCCACGAAGCTAAGCGTCTCATACTCTACGAGATCAGGCGATATTTCACACAAGGATAGCTCAAGTTCGGCCTCATGGATGGAGTATCAGCAAAGCACTTTGCTGCGCAACATGACAGCAAATTAATGTGTTATGCTGGGTTCAGTCACGACTCTATACAACAAAAAGCCTTCAGGCTTGTTGTCGAACGAGGGGACAATAGACATGGACCTAAGAATTTGTTATTAATTTTATTAACATCTCAAAAGAAATACAACTTTAATTAACTTACCTAATACCGCATAGGTACCTGATATCAGCGAAATGCCTAAAAAGGACGTGAAGTATATTAAATTATCCTATTTCGGTAGTGGTATAACAGTAAAAATATTTTTTCGAAATTTCCCGGGAAATCCCGGGAATTCCCGGTTCCGACTTTGAAACTTCCCGGGATTCCCGGTTCCTCGAAAACGACCCGATTTTGGAATCCCTAGTATTTATCAATATATATTTGTGTTTATTTATCCCACCGTAGGTACAAATGTTACACCTGATGTCGTTACGTAAATTCTGTATTAATATTATAACAGTAAAACACAGTCAAGACCCCAGGTCCGTGGCTCTTCGGGTTTATAAAAAATAATCCGAGCATCTGATCGAAGCGACGCGTGACCCGAGAGCTGGTGAGTATCTGGCGCAGCGCATCAGCATTGACAGACAACGGGGCAATGCAGCCAGCGTCTTTGGGACGCTTCCGACTGGTATTGATCTGGATCAGCTGAGCTACCTGTAGATTGTTTGCAACAGTCTGCAGTTAGCTAATTTGTTTCAATTGTAAATACTAGTTAGAATTAATTTCTATTATTTGATTGTAATTTTCGTGAATAAAAGTTTATAGCACACAAACTTTCGATATAGTAACACACTATAATAAATGAATAAATTATTTAAAAAATAAATCATTTTAAAGTGTTTCTAGATGACTGAATAAAAGTGTTTCTAGATGATTGAACGATTATTTATACTGAACAAATCCTTTCGACCTTTTTCTTTGAAGATTTTTTACAGCAAAGGCTAGCAAGGTCATCCTAGATCCTAAAAACACAACACAATATAAAATGGATGCTTACGTTTTATTGTAGCTGTAAAACTGGAAGGGCCAATGAAAGTAAAATAAAATACCTAGATATTGGTTCATAGACACCTACGCGTTTTTTTATGTTTTATGTGTTTTCTACGCGCTTTCAATTTTAGCAGCGCCATCTAGATGCGTACCAGGCATTCTGGAAAACTAGACATCGTGAGATGTACTGTACCTACGCTATAATGTTTGGTCGGTTTTATAAGTCTATAGTGTAAGTTTATAGTCAAAGAAGGAACTATAATTCCTTCGATATTCAGTCATTCTATTCAACGTGTATTTGTTTGAAACTATCCGGAATAACAGAAGATAGATAAACTAAATAATGTAGGTAGGTAGAAGCTAATTTTAAAAAACTCGAGACAAACTTGAACAGTTCCACAGGGTGCCAGCCATGTAGTTTGTGCATGTGCACTAAGCCGAAGGGGATCTATACCCTGAGGGGAACATGTGTACAATGGTACACATAAAACTTTTAAATCCATCATGGTTATTAACACTAAAGTCAGAAAAAACGGGATATTTACCATGATTTGAATTTTTTTCTGACTTTAATGGTACACATGTTTCGTGGCACCCTGTATCTAGAACGATCTGTTGAAATACTGATCTATCCGACCGAAAAAGCTTACTACTCTACAAATGTGAATAAGGGTAAAAATAGTTTCTCATTCTCACCCTATTTTCTTACCATTTTCCCTTCATCCGTCATCAAATACCTTATTCGGTTCACCTCATCAGATAACCCATTCTTTTCCTTGTAGGTCATCGTAAAAATGTCATTCTACCCTCATATTTCTCCCAAAATATGGTTTGTATTAGCTCAATATTCTTGTTGTCTTATATAGTTTTCGGCACAGATTTTGAGACTTCAACTTTTACATAAAATTTAAATATTAATATATACATAATATTGTGCTCGATTTTTTTCTTCAAAGGATGCGATCGTACCTAGGTTTTGCTATGGGAACAAGAAGACGGATATACTGACTTTTTAACGCGTTCATTGCCCATGTTCTGCAGCGCGACACGCAGGGGCGCAAATGGTGCGATCATTTATGCATTTATGCCCGCATTTATGAAAGACTCCATAAATGCGGGCTTTAGTTTACTACGTCACAAAGGTGGACATGAACTCAAATTAAAAGATTTTTCTTTAGGGAATTGACTTAAATAATAAAAAACCTTTTAACATTAACAAAACCAAAGATATCCCACTAATGATCAATCTAAATTGATTCCGTTTTCAACTTCCATTAATTGAAGGTTCGAATTTCGTCTCTTGTTCCTAAGCGATTTTGTCCCTTAGATTTCCTTTCGTATTGTTTACGATCAAACAGTTGGTAGCCAACAATGAGATTTTACCAATAGAGACGTCATACTCATTAGAAAGAAATAAAAACATGGCGATATTTTACTATAGCTACCTGCATAGGACTATGGAACTTTATTTGTATCACTGAGTACGTTAAAAGATCACAGAGATATATAGGACCCCGTTGTCAGAAAGAGATGAACATACTGTTCACACTTTACACGAGCGGCCAGCGGGCTGACGGCCAATGACAGCCTATGACGTCATCGGCTAGCAGCTAAGGAACGAACTAGGGGAAACGGGGGTAACGAGGCACCACTAAGAAAATAATCAGTAAATTTTAAATAAAAATATTTATTTACGAATTATAGTATTACATTCCTAGTATTACATTTATGTGAGCACACTAGAAAAAATACTTTTACTTAACTTAAGTGCCTTCTAATCGCTACATAGTACAAAACAAAGTCGCTTCCTGTCTGTGTCTGTCTGTCTGTCTGTGTCTATGTATGCTTAGATCTATGAAACTATGCAACGGATTTTGATGCGGTTTTTTTAATAGATAGAGTGATTCAAGAAGAAGGTTTATATGTATAATACATGCATAATATTGTAGAAGAACACTGATAATTTTAGAGGTTTCTTATGTGATGTCGTAAATAAATACTTTTTTGCACTTACATTGCAAACGCTGGCTGAACCCTACGAGATAGATCAAAATAATGTACTACAGTATTGTACACCTTAAAAAGGTCTATAAAAAGTCCGGGTGGTCTATCTCTTAGGGATAACCCACAATAACCAGTTTATATCCTTTACTTTTTACGAGAAATAATTGCTTATTTACGAAGCTATTTTAACATTGTGCATATAATATAGATTCATTTGGCCCTTTACAGCATGTAATTAAATGAATATTTTCGAAGATATCATAGAATTAAAATGCACGGACATGGCAGTTGCAGCGGTACCGGCAGGGAGGCCGATTCTGTAGTATATTTAGTATCAGCTTTGCACCCGTGCGAAGCCGGGGCGGGTCGCTAGTTACTATGATAATAATTTAATAAAGTTGGTTTGATAGATGGATGGATGTTTGTTACTTCTTCACGTCAAAATTACTGAACGGATCGGGCTGAAATTTTACCTGTCTAATCAAACATAGGAACACACAACCGAATATTATAAGTAGTTTTTTTTCTATTTTACCTTAATTACCGGCACTGCATTCTTTATCATTTTGTGATTTTTTTTGTGACGTACTTGTCAGTATCTACAAAGTGTTTGGAGCATATTGTGGAGTATGCCGTTGGCATCCATTCATCGTCTCGTCTTTGGGTTCTAACGACTCGTACCCATTTCTCCCTAATTAATTCGTCTTTAGGAAATCTAAAACAAAATAGAAGCAAATGTTGGAAGTCAAATCCATCTCTTTATTATCCTACTACGAAAAATAATTGGAAAGTACCTAGTGGTGAAAAATAATATTGTTGCATTGCGTGATCATATTACCCATATCACCCTAACCTCCCTTAGCGTCGGTCGAACCGACAACACCGCACGCCATTATCTCGTTCTCTCTGTCACTCATGAATGCAACGCACTGCGTCTTGTCTCGTTCGTGTAAATGGCAAAGCGGCAACGCCGCGGCAGTGATTTTTTAATATAAAATCAATGATTTTCCATTTTAAATAGACTGAACAGTACTTACAAATGGAAAGATACATCCTGCCTGTTTTTTACAGCTGTCCCATTATAATTTTTGCACTTTCGAAACACAAAAAGTGGCATTTTCGTTTGTTTTACTTTTCTCTAAAATCCCGCAACGTACGTTCGTATCGCGGCGCGACGCAGAGCGGACTGAGTTCAGTCAAGTGAATTCACCTGGTTTTGTCTTGCCGCGCAGACCTCGGTAAAACGCATCTACCTCAGTTTATATATAATATCATTGGTAGCCAAAGTAAAAGTCTATTTCCCTCGGGCTTAGACTCTGATGTTGCCGTATTCACAAACGTAGGAATACCGGTGCTTAGAGTGAGATTTCGGTGGATAACAGTAGCGGAAATGACAGCGGTTTTTTGACAGTTTTCTGGCACTAGATTTATTAATTTCGAAATGAGCGGTTTGTTGCAGGTGTAGGTAGGTAAGTATGTGTATGATTGCGACATCATCTATGCTTTCTTGTAGTGTTTCTATAATCCTAGTCATTAATGTAAATCCTAGGGGTTTTGAATGCCCTGCGCATTAGCATACAGTGCTTAGAAAAGGGTTTTTTGAATGTGATAGCATAGCATGATATTGTAGATCGGAACACAAGCGGTGTCTTAGGGGGATTGAATTATTGTTTGTACCTACATAGAAATTGGAATATGCTTTTTTTGTTTTCGGTTCTGTCCTTTGTATGATTTTTTTGTGTTGTATTTGTTGTATGTATTGGTGCATGTATTGTGTTTGTTTATAGGTAGGGCTGTTCCCTGAAAGGTTAATTTACTTACCTAATACTTATTATTTTAGAACAACATAATAAAAATGAAAATATAGTGCTACATAGCTTAACATAAATAATTATTTATTTTAATGTTTGTACGATGCCCTAGTTTTGGGTTTAGTTCAACAAGCATTTTATTTTAAATGAATTCGTTGCAAGTATGTTGGGGTACATTCGTACAGTAGTGTACCGTAAGGTAACAACACAGACTTGAGGTTTGGGTGCTGGAGCCCTTCTGAATATAACCAAACAATAGAACACGTAATAATTACGAAGCCACCCCGTGTTTGAGGTGGTTTTAAACGTTTTCCATTTTTTTGAAAAGCTGGCATAGCTTCGCAGTGTTAGTTTGTAGTAACCCTGAACTTTACTCATTTTGTAGCCAGATAATTATAAAGGTAATAAAGTGGCTACTCGTTTATATATTATTACTTATAAGTTATAATTTATAGGGCTTGAAAAAAAAACTCTATAAATGCTAACTGCTCTCCCTATGTACTAAAATCATCCATCGTAGATGATATAGTTGTTAGGAATTTTTTTAATTTAAAATAACGTTTACGGACATAAATAATGTTTATTCTAGACCTATACGCTATATACAAGGGACTGTAACTACATACAAGTCTTACTATACTAACTCCACTACAAAGTACCGACAAATATACACTATGTACCAAAACCATCCGTTGTGGATGTAGAGGCTATTGATGATGATGATTATATTACTTTTTTTTTTATTAAGTAAGAAAATTTTTAGGGGTGTATGGGGCAATGTTTATAAACATTGTACCTCAAGTTTGGCTAGGGCATAGGTACCTACCTATTATATAACTTTAGGTTTGAGGTGGTAGTACAGTTTGATCAACGTGAACTTTTAACATTTTTTACCGAATCTTAATAAACAAAAAAGATATATTGTCTACATGTACATGGCTACCACCGATTGTTTTGTGTAAAGCTAATTCTCAAGAGTATTCTGGATTTCTAAAACATTCAAGGCATGCTAACTTCACTTTTTTTTTATCTAACTTATATCCTTCTAATCTTTTCACAGCAAATTCATGCTCCCCATCTTTTTCATACATGCTTTCGTTATATTTTAGCACATGGTATATTCGCAAATGGAGAAACAGGTCTGCGATAAAGTCTAGCGTCGCTGCTTCACCAGAGTAACGGACGTCTGCGATTGCCTTCGATATTTTTTCCTTCAATGTTGCAAACCATTTACCGCTCAACATCGCCTCTTTACAATTTTCGATAAACACAGTATCCATTCTGATCACTAACTCTAAGAACTCATCGTCAGGTATAATGATGGTGCCGCTGAAATCAACAACACCTGGTTTCTGGTAAGAAACACTGCTGTTCAGCAGTTTCATCTTTGCGGACACGACGTTTCTAAAGTGCTGATCCATTTTTTCTAGTAAATAAGTTGCCACTACCATTAACGAATTCCCATCGTCATGAGTTAATGCAGAGTAATATCTGATATACCTCTTATGGTCCTTCATAACCATACTCATATTTGGTTTTTCTCTATGAAACCCGTTGAGTTCAATTAACTTGTCGGCATATTCTACGAAAGCGTCCATTTCAGTTTGGCCTTCGTTTTGAATGCTTTCGTTTATAGATTCTATTAACAGTTCTGATGTTAACTTCGTGTTTTTTAATTTCATCATATCGATAAATTTAATGAGAGGATTCAGTTTAAATTTACTCATTATTTCGGAAACTTCTGCAAATGAGTTTAATTCAGGGTTTTTTGTCTCGTAAATCGACACAATGTTTTGGAAGCTTGTAACGAAACATTTAATGACTGTGTCATCTTTTTGTTCATCGCCTTTGGGGCCGTATTTCAAGTTTTCAAATAATTGCAAATTTTTATTCATAATAGATTTTATCATCTTTTTTTCTTTTCTCAGAAATCTTATTGGTTTTGGTTGGTTGTCGCTGGGTGTGGCGTTAGAACTGGCAGACATTCCAAGGGCCATTCCAATGTGATTAAATGTTTCGCTTAATTTCATTAAAAACTTTGCAGTATGCTTGGCTTCTTCACTGAGAATTCCTATCTCAACGAATGTATATATACCTTTCGCAGTTTTACCATCAAGGAGTATTGCGGCCGCTGATTCCAATTTGTCTTGCTGCGAGCTTTCGGACGTTATTGTACATGATCTGTCAAAGAGCTTCTCTATATCATGCAAGTAAAGTTCTTTTACATGCTTCCAGTCTGCTGTACAATTGTTATTGAAAACAAACGAGTTATCTTGAAGCTCGTCATGCAAACACAATATTAAATGAAGGGGATCAAATATATGATATACCCTTTTACCATTTAGTTTAAAGAAGTGTTTTTTTGATGTAAAATGTTGATGAGATAATTCTCTGATTGAATATGCTTGAACAAAAAAATCATTGGTGCTAGTAACCACAGCAATTATGGATATTCCAAATTTATCCAGTGATGAAATCACTTCATTTCTCCAGGAACGATATTTTTTCTTGTTCAGTGACTCATTAAAGTCATGGAAAAAGTAAACTGACACTATTTGGTGCCATTCCGCAGAGATTCCTTGGACCATAGCTATAATAGCAAACCTATATGGAGCTGCTTGCTTGTTAACACCATTTATTATATCCCTCTCATAGTCATAGTAAACATGAGGCGTAATTTTAACAATATCATGGCAAAGTATGCCATATTTTGGTTTTGGATTAAGTTTAGCGACCAGACGTTGCAGACCATATCTATTCAGACCATTTTCAAATAATGGTATGAAGCCTTTGAGGGCTGATGGTGGTGGGAGGCCTAACGTATCTGCCAGAACATCATAACATAGAGGGTATGCATAATACATATCAAGTATAAGTAATTTGAATTCATCTGAATATTTACCATTGTCATCATATGGTTCATTTCCAAGCTTAAGTTTTAATTTGATGAAAGTTTCTAGTGATTCGCTAGTAAGTATAGTGCATAGTGTTGAAAGACATAATTGTTTTATCTTCTCTGTTAGTTCTAATTTAGTACTTGGAGTCTTTGTTGGACTTGGTTCAACCACTTTTTGTAAACGACAATCTCTTTGTTTGCTTTCATCTGTACTTGATGTTGGTACATCAACTTCAATTTTTAATAATGTGTTTGGCTCAATTTTTTCGGTTTTAACTGTAATTGTATTTTCTAAGTCTCCTTTTAATGTGTTTGGCTCAATTTTTTCTGTTTTAACTGTTATTGTATTTTCTAAGTCTCCTTTTAATGTGTTTGGCTCAATGTAAACTGTAAGTGTTGTTTCTAGGTCTCTTTTTAATGTGTTTGGCTCAATTTTTTCCGTTTTATCTGTTATTGTCTTTTCTAGGTCTCCTTTTAATGTGTTTGGCTCAATTTCTTCGGTTTTAACTGTTATTGTCTCTTCTAAGCCTCCTTTGGTTTTAGGTTTTTGGTTTTTGGTTTGGCTCTTTGGTTTTTTGAATGTGTAATTATTTTCTATACCGGAAGTACTTGGCTGACTTATGGTCTTATTTACTTCTTGATGTATCCTTTTGTATATATGTTTTGGCCTAGTCTGGTGAAGGTTTTTATGTATAACTTTTTCTGTAGCAGGAAGGTGCAGTGTAGGAATCGCCCCCTTTTTTAAATACTTTCTCGATTTAGGGGTGATAGTTCCAATTTTCCATCCGCGTATGTCTTTAGGATCAAAATGTCTTTCGCATACCAATACACGATGAAGAGGTTCGACATCAGGTCGTTTTATTTTCTCGAGCCATTGCACTCTTCTGAAACAAAGATTTAATTTTTATTCCTTCTTTAGAATGTCAATATCCCAATGGACAAAAGGTGAAGTTGGGTCATAATTTCAACTCTAGACTCGAATGAGCATGTCAACTGAATAGTTGACATGCATGAATTTGCACCTTGAAATAACTATTTGCTATGTTTTTGCATTTAATACATAAACAACTTTGGACATTTAATACATAAACTTTTGCAGTGCCCTACAGGGTAGGTAGTTGTACATCTATACATCTACCTCCCCCATATGATATGACTTAGTTATGAGTAAGATCTAAACTGAAAACATAAATGTACATGTGAGCAAAATAAATACATCTAAATCAGTTACCTACCAGGGCAATCTTTAACACTAGAGCGCACGCGCGCTCTACTGTAGTAGAACACACTCATTTATTTTAGCGCCATCTAATGATTTTATTACTGTTATGTATGCAACATGCAGGTACTTGTCCATCTTATTTTTATAACAAGATCGACTAAGTGAGGGTACTTGTATATTTTATGTGTCAACTAATTGTGAATTGCTACAAAGCTCAATACCCGTAATTTACCGAAATATGGTGTTTTATTGGACATAGGTAGGTAACAGTGGCGACTTGGATTAAAAGTGAATTATGGCGACTAAATTAGTGAGATTTAGTGAATTCAACATAAAAGTGGACAATTGGAACAGCTACATAGTGTGACTCAAATACTGCTTCGAAGCCAATGGAATCGACGCCGTTTTTCCGATTCCGTCAAAAGGGCGAATTTTTGTACTGTTTGCGGACCTCAGACATTTGAAACACTTCTTGCTTTAATAACTCCGAAAAAATCGAGCGAAGTATCTTTCGATGAGATTGTAGACATTCTGACGAAGCATTTCAGCCCGAGACCCAATGAGATATCGACATCATATAAATTTTACAAGCGCAATCAGGAGAAGGATGAAACATCTTCAGAGTACATCGCTCCGCTGAGGAAGATTAGTACCGACTGTAACTTCCCGAAACTGGAGCGAATGCTGCGGGACAGGCTGGTGTGCGGCATGAGCGACCCCTCGTTGCAGTACGAGCTGTTGAAGCGGGACCGCCTGCAGTAAGCCGACGTTGTGGACGCCATGCTATCCGCTGAGAGCGCGAGCCGGGACGCGCGCATGATGCACGTCGCGCCGCCCGCCCCTGCGACGCTCGCGCACGCCCCGCCACGTGACAACGCCGCGCCCGCATTTGAGCCGATGGAAGTGAACGCACTACGAGCTAAATCAAACTTACGACTTTGGTATTGATGCCGTTTCATCAATGCAATATGCCATTACTGCAAGAAGAAGGGACACATCGAGAAGATCTGCACCGCTAAGAAGAAAAATGCTTCTGGAAAAGTGAAATACGCTGACAACATCGACGACGAGAGCATGAACGGGATCTACACCGTGGACGGAGCGCGTACGCGCGTGCCCGCCTACGAGGTGCGCGCGGCGCTGGACGGCGCGGCGTGCCGGTCGTCATGGAGGTAGACTCGGGCGCCGCCTTCTCGCTGCTCAACGAGCGCACGTGGGCGTGCCTGCCGCCGCGCGCCGCACCGCGCCCGCTCAGGACCAAGCTCGCACGTGGAACGACTCGCAAGTTACGGTTCTCGGACAGGCCACGGTTTCAGTGACGTATAAGATAAAGGCAGTGATAGCTAAGGGCGCAGGCCCGAACCTGATAGGACGAGATTGGTTTGAGGCGCTGAACATATCAGTGAATGTAAATAAAAGTAGATATTGACATATTATCTGCGACGGAGGCTGTTGTATCTAAGTATGGAGAAGTTTTCAAAGACGAACTCGGTACCTACCGGGGGGGGGTGTCCCCGACTGCGAAAAATTATAAATCGAAAATTGTTTCATCGGCCACTATTCATCGATGTAACGATACTTCGAATGCTTGTTTCTTCGTTGCTTTATTAATTCGATGCTTTATTTCTACAATGGTTAATTAATTGTTTTAATTAAGCCTTCTAAAGTAATCTCTCTTTATGCTTTGTTTTATTTTTTGAGTTAGATTAGTAGCTTATATATACCTTAATTCAACCAGTACCTACCTAAGTAGGTACTAATGTTTTTGAAAATATTTTGAGCTTGATGTTACTGTAATGAACTGAAAGTATTAATAAAAAACCCTTTTTTACTTAAGTTCTTAGATTTATTGTTAAAATTAAATTAAATTGCAATATTGGGAGAGGACACTTTCAAATTTTATACGAGAAGAACTCGTACAAAACTGCGGGCAGATGAAGTTAATTGTTTATTTTATAATTTTTCTTTAAGTTCATGTCCCTCCTCTTTAACGGCTGGAAAAATTTTGGTAAAATTTTTAGTGAATTTTAGTCCCTGGATAGTTTAGGATTCACAACTGGACCCGGCAAGTGGCGCTGCAGTTGGGTCCTAGGATGTCTTTCGGGATTTAAAGGGGTTGTTGAAGCAAAGGAAATAATTATTATCAGAACACCTGCGTCACAGGTAGATCTTCGCAAGTTGCGCATCTGAGGTGGTCAAAGTTTGCCCCTATAATACCTCAATTTGCTACGTTCCAGCCTCCATATCTTAAAAAATACTGCTTCTTTCACTTTGCAATTACTATATGGTAAATTTCAGGATAATACTCTAATCTAAGTACTATGCGAGGCTCAAATAAGATTTCATTAAATTTTCTCAACAGAAAAAAATCTCTATTTTGCCGCCAAATTGTACAATAATCGCCCATACTTCAATGAATACTTTAAATAAGATCTTGAAAAGGAAGGTGTTATGTGAGCTAAATTTAAATTAAATTAAGTTTAATTTAGGTAAACTTTTTAATAATTTTTAAGCAATTCACTTATTAACGACGCCGTGGTTTTGGCGTGAAGAAGTAACAATTGTCCATCCATCCAAGCTTTCGCATTTAGTGTGAAGTGCAAATGTGACTCGTGTGCAGAGGATTTTGAAATTTTATCAAGTTACACTTTAATTGCCAATAATGACGCACATATCCAACTTAGCTAGTAGAGCTACGGCGCCCGCCCTTCGGGTCGCACCGCAAGGCTGTGCAGTAAATGGATTAAAAAAGCTATAGGTACCAGTAAGAGACTTCGCTACCTAGTAGGTATATTTTTCTCCCTAAAACCCTATGAACTGTTTCGGCAAAACATTTTCGAAGTAACATTACATACATCGACCAAATAAAAGTCGACTTAACGAGATATCGATGATGCAAGGTCATCGATATTTAGAAAGAGCGAACAAAAAAAAGTCGCAGAAAAAATAAATAAATATAAATAAATAATGCTGGACAATTCACACAGCATTATCTAGCCCCAAGCTAAGCAGAGCTTATGTTATGGGTACAATACACTAGATAGATATTTTTTATTATACATAGAAAACACCCAGACCAACAACGGAACAAATTTCTGCAGATCGTACACAAATTTGTTCCGGCGCGGGCGGGAATAGAACCCGCAACCTCCTGCGTCGCAGGCGGACCTTCGCCCGCTGCGCCACGGAGGTCGGCCAAAAAGGATTCGAAGTATCGTTACATCGATGAATAGTTTGCCGATGAAACAAATTTCGGTTTATCATTTTTCGCAGTCACATAGGGGACCCACCGGAGGGACCCAGTCGCGATTCAGTTAAAACCGAACGCGACACCAAAATTTCTAAAAGCGCGATCTGTACCTTACGCAATCAAAGATAGGGTCGAAAAGGAGATAGATCGGTTGGTAGGAGAGAACGTTATCAGGCCGGTATCTTTTTCGGAATGGGCGACTCCTGTCGTGCCAATCATCAAACAAGATCCGTCAAGTGCGAGTGTAACTCGCGCGCCGAGGGTTTTGAACGTTTGTCAACAAATATGTACCAAAAGTACCGGTTAGAGACTTCGCAATTTAACGAATACCTAAGAATAGTAGGTTACATTTCAGATGGATCTCTCTGCATGCTTCGGTTAAATGGGTGGTTCGGTTAAGGTGGGTATTGGTAAATTTTTCGACTTTTTTCGAAATATTTCAAAAAGTATGAAAGTTACAGAAATTTGAAAAACTGATTTGAAATGTCCAAACCGATACCTTTCATTTGATACCCCACTCGGTGGGGTAGCCCCCCTTTTGAAAATTATTCCTTTTTGACCATTTTTCAAAAAGTGTTCTTTTTACAGACTTCTCTATATTTTTCCTGTAAAATATAGATCCATATCTACAAACGCTCCATACATTTTAAACGGATCACTCTGCAAACTTCGGAGATAGGGGGGGGGGAATGGGTATTTTTTCGACTTTTTTCAAAATATTTCAAAAAGTATGAAACCTACAGAAATTTGAAAAACTGTTTTGAAATGTTCAAACCGATACCTTTCATTTGATACCCCACTCGGTGAGGTAGCCTCCCCTTTTGAAAATTATTTCCCCCCTTTTTGACCATTTTTCAAAAAGTGTTCTTTTTTCAAACTTCTCTATATTTTTCCTGTAAAATATAGATCCATGTCTATAAACGCTCCATACATTTTACATGGATCGCTCTGCAATCTTCGGAGATAGGGGGGGGGGAATGGGTATTTTTTCGACTTTTTTCGAAATATTTTAAAAAGTATGAAACCTACAAAAATTTCAAAATATATTTTGAAATGTACAAAATGGTACCTTTCATTTGATACCCCATATGACTCTGTAGGTATCTTTTAAAATTTCGGCATCTCAATTTGTATGGAAAATATTCATTTTAATTTTTCATTTATTTTCATTTATTTTTCTCTTAATCTGTACAGGCGCACGAAATGTATTATTATTTTAAATTTCAAGTTGATAGCTGCAGTAGTTTTTGAGTTATTAAGGAGGGAAAAAAGGACAGACAAAGCGAGACCATTAGGGTTTTGAAACCGATCTTCGATCTTCAAAACCCTAAAAAAATGGCGAGGTCCGCCTGTGCGGAGATTATAGAAGCACGGTGAATCAGGCTACCGAATCGGATACGTATCCGATGCCCACCGCTAGCGAAGTTTTCGCAACCATCTCTGGGGGGAAATTTTACACGACATTAGATCTTAACAGGGCGTACACTCAGGTGGTAGTCACGAACGCAACGGCGCGACTTCTAACTCTAAAGACATGGAAGGGCCTTTACACTGTACACAGATTAGCATTCGGCGTAAAGGCGTGTCCTGGTATCTTCCAGAGACTGATGACGACGCTGCTGCCCTAAATATAGCGACATACATAATATAAATACTGGAAATAAGGATAAACTCGCTGTGCCCACAACTAGGCTACACAAGATAAATGTATCTTTTAAAGGGCAATGTATACGCTTCTACAACAAAACTCCAAGTGAGTTGCAAAAATTATCAATAAATAAATTCAAACAAATCCTTTGTAAAAAGGCTTACTACAAAATATCAGATTATCTAGAGGATAAAAAAGCTCGGGACGAGTTTTGCTCCAGCTCGAAAAATAACAACTAACAGGCTAAAGATTTCTTCGTCGTTTCTTTACTTTAGTCTACATACCGCAGCGACAGAAATCAAAAATATATTAACTTTATTTCCGTGTCAGTGTTTAGTTTTATGATTTGACCTTTTCTAAGTGTACATTTATTGTATTTATGGAAATAAAGAGTTTTTGATTTGATTTGATTTGATTTGATTTGATTTGATTTGCTGGCGGGCGTGCCCGGCGTCGCGGTGCTCATCGATGACGTCATCATCAGCGGCCGCACCGTGCCCGAGATGACACAGCGCCTAGACGTGATTCCCGCGGGAAGGGAAGAACAAGTTTTAAGAAACAATACGAAAAAGAACAGACAGACAGACTTAGGGCAAAATGTCATGTACAGAAATTTTAGCAGTGGACCACGTTGGTTGCCGGGAACCGTTGTGAGCAAAGAAGGTTCAGCTAGCTACAGAGTAGAGACAAGAGAAGGGAACATTCTCAGTAGGCACATTGATCAGTTATTTAGACAGCAAACACCGGACACAGAAACACCACAGAATGAACAAGTCAATCTCGACAAAGATGGTGATCTGGTTATGGACGGTTTAGAACAGGGGGAAGAGGAAAGGCAGGCAGGCATAGTAGATACTCCTATTAGTTGGGATAGCAAACAAATTATAGAGATACTGAGCTCAGACAAACAGGCAGAAATGTTAGGTTTACACGACCTACTCTTGATTACAACTTTATGTGGTAAGCAGTACAGTAGCTATCGGTTAAATGTAAGCTTTCTGATTGTGTTACATTTTCTTTACTACCGTGTTAATTATATTTATAGTCTTAGCTTTATTCAATTTCTATTTATGTAAAGGTGTTTAATTGGCAAATAAGTGTTATTTTGGTTTGATTTTATTTTAGTGTTTATTGACATACTTAGGGGAAAGGTATGTTATGTATGTATGCAACATGCAGGTACTTGTCCATCTTATTTTTATATCAAGATCAACTAAGTACTTGTATATTTTATGTGTCAACTAATTGTGAATTGCTACAAAGCTCAATACACGTAATTTACCGAAATATGGTGTTTTATTGAACATAACAATTACCTAACTCATTGGGCTCCTAGATAAGCATCGGCAACAATATTACTCAACAAATTACCATGGCACCCACCTGCAGTGCAAGTGCAAGTTCCCGTAATTAGGCTTCAAAAATCAGTTTCTACCACTGTAGTACGCGCGAGTATTGATGTAATAAAACTGGATGTAAGTACACAGTTTTTTTAAACTTTTTTACTTCACAATGTATAAAATTTGAATGTTTGTTTTGTAACAGAGTATCAATATTAATAGTATTTGCAGTTTAGCGTGTTTTTGTGTATTATTAACTATTACTGCGTTATTTCAGCCAAAAAAATGGATCCTGTTTTGGAATATTGCGTGATTCTGTGGTTACAGGAAAAAAATGACTAAAAAATGACTCGTCATCATTTTTTTCCTGTAACCACAGAATCACATAAATATTACACATAAATAACGCAGTAATAGTTCTTAGTTCATCTGAATAACTTTAAATCATTTGATTTAAAGTTATTCAGATGATGGAGAAGAAGGAGTACCCGTAAGTGAAAACCAAGAAACATCGTCTGAAGATGACACACTGCTTTCTGAACTTGCTTGAAACAACACACGAAACGATGTTTATGTGTCTAGAAATGGAACACGGTGGAGTAAAACTTGTCCTGCAGCAACACGGGTACGATAAAACACGGGTAAACAGTTGAGGTACCTCGCAGTAATCCTTAAAGATTGGGACGAGTATGGCAATTGTTGCCTGTGCTCTCGAGGTCAAAATCGATCCACAAAAAAGTTGTTTAAGCGATGTGCCAGGTGGATTTGTTTGAAAAAAAAAAAAAAGTCTATCTATCACCTGTCAGTACCTTATTCATTTCTCAATCTGTTATTTTAAAGTTTTTATTTTTAGTTGTCTGATGCATGTAATAGACAAATAGTTGCACGCCCATAAAGGGCAAATTACATTGATACACTATTATTTAACTGTACAATCCATTTAACATGTAATTATGCAATAAATATACTTTTACTTTACTTTTTACTTTTACTTTATCATTTGTCCAGATCACCAAGTTGTGGTCTGCATCGAATGTGAGGATGGTGACCATTATGAAACTTATCGGTTGATAGAAGTTTTTTTTTTCGAGCTGATCTTATACATACCCAAATTGTTGAACTTTCTATTAAAACTCTGTTTTTTTATGATAATAGTTTTGATTACATAATAAATAGATATAATAAATGTAATAATGAATATAATTCAGTATTATCATATTAAAACCACCCACTTTTAAAATATTTGCAATATTGTTTTTCTACCAAGTTAGAGATTGCGAGCACTCATGTAATAAAGAGGGGCGCGTGCGCTGTAGTGTTTTTGGTAGGATTGAACGAATTAGCAAAAAACTATCTTTAATATGCAGTAAATAAAATAGGCAGGTTTTGTGTAAAAAAAATCAGGGATGTACCTACCTTTCAGAATCGAAACTGTATTGAGGCAACTTAAAAAACCAGAGGTCCTTACAAGAAGCTGTAGTACTTGGGCAGTTTAGCACGCCGCAGTAAAAATTAATTTCGGGTGGCCAAGCCCTACCCGGCCCTGATTTCTTCGCTTGAATGAAACCGGTGGCCGTACTTTTAAGTTTTTCCTCGATCAATTCGCTGTCTTCACTTTCGCCTTCACTGTCGCCGGTCGTATTACTTTCAATAACCTCAGACATTTTCTAACTTCCTCTTGCACGAATTGCAAGAGCCAGGCGCGGCGCTAAATCGCGCAATTACAACAAATCGGTCCCAATGTGGGACGAGACGAATTCTCCTCTAGAGGTTATGCTAGACCGTAGAACACAGAACACTATTACTCCTGGTGCCGTAGACCACAGAATAATATTACTCCTGACCCGTAGACTGAGAGGCTAGTCTAGATTCATTTCAATTTTTAGTTAATGGCTCTGCGTCTGGAAGCCTAGATCTGGAATCGAGAATCTCGATGTAACGAGATAATTGATAAACAAACTTCAACTTCTTATTTCATGGCTCGCTGTGTCTGTGCTGCCACAACTCTGCCAGTGTCCATGTCGAGAGTCATAAACTTTTGTAGTAACTTAGAATATTTTTTTTTATATCAAACAACAAAAAAAAAAACTTTGAAAAGTAGGTACCATTGATTTATACCTAAAAAAACAACACACGGCAACAATATGCAAACCGTTTGACATTGACAGGCTTCACCACAGATGTACGAGGGTAGGGTCAGGTAGCTTTCAGAAACGTCAGAAACAGATAAATCGCCATATTTATTTTCTGTCGATATTTTTGTTGATATTAAATTAACAATGGCAGAAGCCTTTATTCACAAAGAAAATTATAATATAATTAGTATTTACAATTGAAACAATTGAGCTAACTGCAGACTGTTGTAAACAATCTACAGGTAGCTCAACTGATCCATATCAATACCAGTCGGAAGCGTCCCCAAGACGGCTGGCTGCATTGCCCCGCTGTATGGCAATGCTGATGCGCTGTGCCAGATACTGACCAGCTCTCGGGTCACGCGTCGCTTCGACCAGACGCTCAGATAATTTTTTAAAAACCCGAAGAGCCTCGGTACCCCACGGACCTAGGGTCTCGACTCCAAGAGGAGCAAATGTGTAGGCTCTGTCGAGACCTGCATATTTGCGCCTCTTGAGATCTTCGGCCAAATCTGCCGCCGCGCCTGCCCTCACGGATGTCCTCGGAAGATGGGAAGGCGCAAGTGTGTCGACGCATGTAGCGTCCCACACAATGGGCCTCCCCAACTCCCATGGGACTAGTGTCATACCGTCGGGCCTTTTACCATCGTCACGTAACAGACCATTCGGTTCGAGAATAGCTGGTACGTTAGCGGTGACAAAGGCCCGCCGGATGATGTCGTTAAGGCTGGCGTGGCGAGATATCCGACCGGCTGCCCTAGTACACGATAATCCGTGATGACCAAGCTGTTCGACAGCAGTACCGCACTGGCATTGATGAAGCGCGCAACACCTTGCACCCAACCGAAGACATGTTGCAATACGGAAAGTTACGGGATCCAATAAAGTACCAGTGTTATATGAAGGAAATGCTTGCAACCAATGTCCTGACTCCCATTTAGAAACGGCCAGGAGGCGGGCACGATCCGCAGAGCTGGAGCACGTTTGTAACAAACAATTCCGTGTCAACTCACACAGAGGCCCGTCCCATTGCCGTTGGGACAAAAGTGATTTTGGGGGAGCAGCATCGGGGCAAGCATTATGCCAAGCCGTTCGATCTTCGTCTAAAAATGAAATTTTTAATGACATTCCAGGCGGGACCAAACGAGAAGGCTTTAAAATTTTGTCAACTAAAGAACTAGTGCTGTAGACAGAAGACAAGAACGCTGGCAGGGCTACACTTGAAATTTTGCGTATACCTAAGCCTCCCAATTTGACAGGCAGGGAGGCCTGCGACCATGCCTTGTCATCTAAATCAATATTCAAAACCGATGATAAAGTATTCTTTATTATGTTGTCTAAGCCTTCCAAGAGCTCGCTGTGTTTCCACAGTTGACTACATCTCAAAGAATACGTAAATTTAGGTACAAATAGACAGAACCGAATAATTGTAAAAGCCATATGACTATTAATTTTGAGCAATCTGTCCGAATTTTTATTGAAATTTTGAATTTTCTCATCTACAAATGACTGAAAAGACTCATCAAGAATTGGTGAACCAAGGAGTCGAAGTGAACATTTATCTACAACTGTAATGTTGGGGGCTAAACTATTGAACTTTCCAATGATATTGTTTTTATCTACACAAGAGTCCGAAATAAAAAGCTCACATTTTGAAAAATTTAATTCCAAACCTATTTTTTGAAATTCGTCTGTGATGATTTTTAGATCATCAAAAACTGTGTTCACCTCTCCACCTAATGTTCCATCATCCAAATACCAAACATTGAGCTTGGATTGGAGACGTTGAATGATTGGTTGGATGGCAAGGCTAAATATGGCCGGACCAAGAGGGTCGCCCTGCTGACAACCAACTGCGGACGAAATTACTTTGTTCCTGTAAATTAATTTTGACGGTGAACCATAACATTGCCAAAGGAAAGGGTAAATTTCTGGAATTTTGTCTTTAATTTCTTTTAGCAAGGCGCCCCTGTCTACGGAATTGAAGGCGTTTTTGACGTCAACCTTCAGTATTACCTCCCCATAATTTTGGTCTTAAAATGTACGAAGGGAATATTGATATTTGATATTTATTATGTTTCATAAATAGATATCTGCCATGCGTGACCGAGCGAGAAACAAAGTAAGTATGCGAGGTGGTGGGGGGAAGGTGTTGCCATGCAATTTTATTACCCCGATTTTAGGTCCTGACTTCATGTCTGATTGGATTGGATTTGCGATTTCCCAGTTCATAAATTTAGGAATTCAAATACAGAACAGGAAATTCCACCAAACCTATGTAGGCACCTTTCTATTCTGGTAGGTATTATACAAGGCGTGCGTCCCACGGCCATGAATGACACATGAAAGGAAGTAGGTATATAAAACATTGTAACCGAAAATCAAACCCAGGGCGGATTAAATAATCTCTACACAGTATAAAACAAAGTCGCTTTCTGCCTGTCTGTCCCTAGTATGTCACACATGACAGTGTTGAGATAAAGTCGAGTTTACGGTCTTAGCGTTAATTTTGAGCTAATTTTTGTGGTCCCGTAACCAGTCGTTGAGTTCTTTGTCAAAACTGCTTTCAAACAATAAGTAGATATTGGAAGATATTGTTTGAATATAATGACTGTATTGAATATAAAGTCTACATAGGGGGAGGCTACAACAGTGGATGTATATCCACTGTTGAACGAGCCTCCCCCCCATGTAGACTTTACCACGCTTGTCAGGCGGATTGGTGATCGTAATGAGACGAGAACAAAACCAAAAGAAACCTATTGCCTTTTCTCAGCCAATAACTGGCAAATCTATCTATACTTATAATAAAACTGTAACAGGTCCAATTCTGTACATTGAAGATATTTAGAAAATTTTTTTTGCAGGACACTCTACTATCGATACTGAAGCCAAAACTGTAATTTTTTTCATTCATGTCTGTCTGTCTGTCTGTCTGTCTGTCTGTCTGTCTGTCTGTCTGTCTGTCTGTCTGTTTCTTAAACGCGCATCACGTCGAAACTACTGAAGGTATCGAAATGAAACTCGGCACGATTTTAGGTCATACTACGAGGAAGGACATAGGATACTTTTTATCCCGGATTTCAGTCAGGTTCCCCTGGGAGAGGGGATGAAAGTAAAATTTCTTTACCGCGCATGACGCCGAAAGTGCTGAATGAGTGAGAATGAAACCCAGCACGATTTGATTTCATACTACAAGGAAGGTCATGGGATACTTTTCATTCCGGAATTCAGTAATGTTCCCCTGGGAGAGAGGATGAAAGTAAAATTCTTTAACCGCGCTTCACGACGGAACAACTGAATGAATCCGAATGGAACTCGGCATATTTGAGTTCATACTACGAGGAAAGATACATTTTATCCCAGAATTTAGTAAGGTTCCCCTGGGAGAATGGATGAAAGTAAAATTCCTTCACCGCGCATCACGCCGAAACTACTGAATGAGTTGGACTGAATTGGTACGATTTGAGTTCAAGGAAGGACATGGGATACATTTTATCCTGGAATTCAGTAAGGTTCCCCTGAGAGAGAGGATGAAAGTAAAATTCTTTAAACGCGCTTCACGACGGAACAACTGAATGAATTCGAATGGAACTCGGCATATTTGAGTTCATACTACGAGGAAAGATACATTTTATCCCAGAATTTAGTAAGGTTCCCCTGGGAGAAGGGATGAAAGTAAAATTCCTTCACCGCGCATCACGCCGAAACGACTGAATGAGTTGGACTGAATTGGTACGATTTGAGTTCAAGGAAGGACATGGGATACATTTTATCCTGGAATTCAGTAAGGTTCCCCTGGGAGAGAGGATGTAAGTAAAATTCTTTAAACGCGCATCACGACGGAACTACTGAATGAACTCGAATGCAACTCGGCATGATTTTAGTTAGTACTATGAGGAAAGATACATTTTATCCCGGAATTCAGTAAGTTTCCCTTGGCAGAGGGGATGAAAGTCAAATTCCTTCACCGCGCATCACGCCGAAACTACATAGGTAATGAGTTGGAATGAAACTTGCCACGTTTTGAGTTCATACTGCAAGGAAGGACATGGAATACATTTTATCCTGGAATTCAGTAAGGTTCCCCTGGGAGAGAGGAAAAAGTAGAATTCATAAGCCGCGCATCACGACGGGTCTACGCGTCGTCCTATTTCATGCATTCTTTTTGTTGGAAACAGTGTTGCAAGATCGAATTTGACTAAATCAGTAGAAAGTCGAGTAGAAAATCGGTAGATTGATGAAATAAGCTGTAGATTGAAGAAAAAAATTAGTACATAAAGGGAAGGTAAGTTCATATCTATTTATTTTAGACGCACTCATTAGTTAGGTTCCTACCTACTAAGGTGGTGCGTCTTGGAAAAATTATTTAGGTTCCTACCTTACATGATAAATGGTGGTTTAGCTGGTCCAGTTAACTGTAATACCGAAGTTTGGTAGGAGTAAGTGGTCCAATTAAACTAACTGGACCACAGAAATACTTTAGTATATTTTAACGTGTAGGTACTTTAGATATTTTAATTGACGTGTAATGCTATATTTTACCAATAAATGAACCATTGAACCATTGAAAAATATTTTTTACTGTGGTACACAGCCAAATTTACCTACCTACTAACGAAAAAAAAATTGCAGTAGTCCAGTCAAATGGATGAGGAGCCCAATTCTGCAATACTTCAGTATGACAATGGAATCGGCGCAGAATCATCACGTACAATCCTTAGATTAATATAACTCCAGATAGTGCGTGAGAGATAAATTAATAGTTTCAAACTTGACGCGCGTCTCTCCATCTGCATTCATCATAATTTCTTTCATCTGAGGTGGAATACCAAAACGTGTCATTCTGTGTCGATACCCCTGTCATAGTGAAGCGATTAGTATAGCAGAATAGGGCCACAGCTGAACGGAACCATGAGTAAGAAGTGAAACGAGTATGACACTTCTTAACACTGACGCTGGCCGAGTCGTAGCTAAAAGTCGTGTGGATAAAGGATGGGATTGAAGATGACAACATGCTATCCCCCTTAGACCCCACACGATTTTTTGCACGGCGGCGTTTCATAATATGAGAGACTATGGTTAAATGTGAACTTAATTAGTCGGCAGGTAAGGCAATCGCGAACGAAGTCGCGGGTACAGCTAGTTAACAATAAGAGTAATAAGTTATAATATATTAAAAAACCTTTTTAAAACAAACTTTAAATGCATTGTCATCCAAACTAAACGTAGGTATAGGTATACCAAATTTCAGCTCAAACAGTTGAAGATATCTGCTTCAAAATTGAGTTGCAAGTTTTCACCCGTAAAAACATTGTTACATACATTAAAAGCTTTTAAAAAGTTAAAGATTTTTATTTTGACAGTACAGAGACATGAAAGATAAAAATAATCCTTAAATTAACAGGAAAACTCGCAAAAAATGCTCTTTACTCATCATAATAGTAGAGCAGATTACTGCTGGCAAACTGTTGTATGGTTTGGTAGAAACTTTGTAACGTAATGTACTATCAACTTGAAAACAAATAAAACACAAAAAAATAGATCACACTATGGCGCTGGTCTTCCGTAATAACTGAATCTACTGCTGGCTTGCTCAACCAATATCTAGCAAATAACTAAATGCATGCTAAGACTAAGCTCTTAGCATTCATCACATGAATGAAACAGTGGCATTTGACGAAGCCTAAGAGCCCTAGGCATGTGTGGAACAGGCATTTGGTACCTACACCTAAGAGCTCAAGGTAAAGTGGGTGCTCGGAGTTCTGTCTAGCTAGGTGTTTCGCAGGCATAAACGTACATGGCATACAAATAGACAACACGGCATACAAATGCGGTGCATGGACTTTACTCTGGACAACATAAAAGATAAAAGTCATTATTTAGGAACATGTACAGGGGCATTTTAGAACAAGAACAATATTAAAATTTTAAAAAACCCCCCGACTGATTTTCATGAAACATGGCTAAGAACACTCGGGATAAAATTATCTAAGACACAAAAAAACTAAACGAAAATCGGTTCTTCCGTTTGGGAGCTACAATACCACAGACAGATACCTACACATATACACAGACAGACACGTTAAACTCGTAACACCCCTCTCTTTTTGCGTCGGGGGTTAAAAATAGGCAGCGATGAGACCTTGAAAAAGTAAAATACTGTGTCACAGATTGTAACGCCTATTTCCCATTTTTTAACACCTCAAAAAGCATCAACATACTTGAAGCTAGATTTAAGTTAATAGAATCAAATAACAGCATAAAATCAAATATTCTTTGATATTTTTGAATTTTGAATGTAGAATGATGTATGTAATTGTTAAATAAACTAACTGCAGACTGTAAAAATTATCTTGAAGAATTCAACTGATCTTGTGCTGTTCTTGTAAAGCCAAATATCTATACATTTAGTATCTTGTATATCTGATCCATATTAAAGATGCGCGACTGCAAATGATCTGGCTAGTCGAATGATCTACAACTAATAATTTACTCATTCGACTTGAATATTAGTAATATACTAATCTTCAAAGTCGAATGACAACTACTAATTAGTAATTACTAATGCCTGTGCGAATTGATCGAGGCGTCGAATAACGAATTAAATTCGACTGCCCGACTCAGTCAGTCGCCATTACTAACCAAATTAGTAACTAATATGGTTAGTAATGGCGAGAGACGTTGAATAACGAATTGAATTCGACTGCTCGACTCGGTCAGTCGGCATCCTCGTGGCGAGGCTTGTCGGCGAGTCGGGCAGTCGACGCGAAGTCAATACTTTATTCGACGCCAGTCGCCATCTACATCATACTAACCAAATTAGTTACTAATTTGCTCTAATCATTCGAATGGTTCGAATGATTTGTGAAGTCGAATAATTTGAATGAAATCATTCACAGTCGCGCATCTTTAATCCATATCAATACCAACAGGAAGCGTCCCCAAGACGATGGCTGCATTGCCCCACTGCACGGCAAAGTTGATACGCCATAGATAAGATAAAAACGATTCGATATATCAGTTTGTCCCTAGAGTCGGGGCCCTGATTGGACACAAACAGCACACAAGCTAACCGAATCGTATGACTTTTGCAACGTTTGTAAATACGGGCTGAGAAACTTTTTCTCAGCCTGTTTAGGTCGCTCTGTAAATTGATTCGGGACGGGTAAATCAAAAAGGAACGGTCGAATATCCTTCTTTACTTTTGAGGGGGTGAAAAGTTTTATGGGGTGGCGTGTGAACTGGGTAGTTACGGAATCTGGTTGTTTGGAATACTGACTGAAAGACTTTTATTTCGCCGAGAAAATGCTGCGAACGAATGAAAAATGTTGTCGCTGAATTTATTTTCCAAATGGTTCTATTTACTGGCATAGGTTGGTTTTGCATGCATTTTTACGTTTTTAAAGACCCTGAAATTAATGATCATTAAATATAGTATCTAATATAAGATAAATTAGTTAATTAACCTCCATATCAGGAGTTTGTACTATAGAAACTATATTTTAAAATAAAATGTAACCCCATCCCTGATACAGATATCTACAAAAATTGTTTGTTGTTTTTTTCGAAATGAAAGTGCAGCCAATAAGTGAAGAAAATGAGTATTACATTGACGAATATATCTGTACATATAGGCACATTGCAGATAAACTCAATGAATAAAAATATTTTATATGTAAAAATTGTGTACATCATACATAAAGTAAGGGTCTTCAATTCAATTAAAGTAGGTATGAACAATCTTATCCATTTCGGATATAAAATAATATTTTAACAATTCAACTGTATGAAATTGTTTCACACAATTCAAATGGATTTCAAAGAAAACAGTTCATACAGTTTAAATGTTTCAAGAATTTAAAAGAAAATCGTTTTTAAACTCAAGCCTTTGTTAGCCATAGAACTCCTTCATTACCCCAATAAACCTAGCATTAGGCATTGGCTTATCAATCAGTCGCATAATTTCCTTATCAATAATAGCCCGTATTTCCTAGAAATAAAACTGTAAATCGCGTGAGCTGTAATGCATTAAAGTTGCCTAGTCTTTATCGAAGTACAATCTAGCACGGAATGAAGAAAAAGATATCCGTGGAGTGGCCATCTTTCACGAAGAAAAAAAGATTTTTTTCATTCGAAGTCAAACTGCAAAGAGAGAACAAAAATCGCTTGCTTTTTGCATTGGCTCTGCCAGAGGTAATGGAAATGTCTTCGATTTGGTTCTATTAAATGAGACGACCCAAAATTAGACTAAAGCTTGAATTGAAACCAGATTAGACGAAAGAAATACAGGTGTCAAAAAACCAGTCAAGTACGTGTTGGCCTGACACTGCCGGCCACGCGCAGTGTATTGGTTCCGTAGATTATTTCAAGGAATTTATTGTTCTGCTTTGTCGGCGTGATTATTATGTATGAAGGAGGCGGAGGGCGTCCTACACTACGTTTGCCGAGTCGCGGTCTCTACTCAAGAACACGTTTACCCCAGCGGTTGTCCGTTCTTCGCGAGATATGGCCGACCCACTGCCACTTCAGCTTGCTAATTCTTTGATCTATGTCGCTAACGTTTGACAGTGAAAAAACTATCACTTTTAATTAATTGGGTTCTACGGTAGAAGGGTTAATATATTATTTTTCATGAAAATATAAAAAAAAAACCTTTTTGAGTTGCAGTAAGAAATTGGAATAGTTAAAAAGGTATGTTATTGATTTGCTTGTTGTTTTTATTTATTGGTAAGGTAACTTAATTAAAATATATGATTGTGGATTTTGTTAAAATAAATAAATAAAATAAAATATGGTTACCCTATTTACAAGTAAACTTCAGTGATAACTTGGATTTCCTGGTTGAATAAATTAGCTTCTTTTAGCATAGTTTATTTAATTTTAAGTTGAATATTATGTAACTTCTAAAGTCCTACTAACTACAAGGTGTCATAAAATATAAATTGCTTTTAAGATTATTTTTTTGACATTGTTCATTTATTTTTGTTTTTATACGTAAATGAAAACCCAGCTGTTGGCTGGATTTTCACTACGAATAAACAGCAGCAGTGAAACATTACTAGTTAGACCAAAGAAAAAAGAGAACCCCGTCGGTACAAGGAAGGACCCTAACGTAAAGTCAGTGTGAAAACTTCATATTCTATGGCCAGGTCGGTCTGGCCATGTTTTTGAAGTCAACGGTTTTCCATGCTCTATGGTTTTTATTCATTTTCTTTCCTTTTTTTTTATAGATCTACTGTCAGTTGGTGTTTTCATTGTTTTGGGTTATATTATAGGTACACGAAATTTTAAATTTAATATTTATATTAAATTTTATAGTGAGGGTCCTAAACTTATTTACAACGGGATAGTTACCATGTTTTTATCGGCACTTATATACCTAATGATATCGTTGGTAGTGGTAACATTCGTAGCAAAAGACAACAAATGAGGGTCGATCGATAGTATCTGCCAATAAAAACTCACTCGTAGTGCCTTCAGTTATTCCGTGATCATGGCGCATGAAACTGTGCCGAAATATTGGAAAGCTCAAAACTCAAATTTTGGTAAATATCTCGATGTAAATCGCTTTAGTGTACTCTACCATGATGAATTTAAAATTTTTGAGTTAGGGCCCATCCATCACACTAATATTATAAATGCGAAAGTTTGGATGGATGGATGGATAGATGTTTGTTACCTTTTCACGCCAAAACTACTGAACGGATCGGGCTGAAATTTTGCACACAGGTAATTCTAATCCTGGAATCAAACATAGGCTACTTTTTATCCCATAAATAAGTTCCCATGGGATAGAAATCACCTTTAAACGTTTCCATAGAAACAACGCGTGCGAAACCGCGGGCAAAAACTAGTAGACTATAAATTAATGGAGTTAGACACTTACAAAAACATCTGATCGACCAGTAATATAAATATTTGCAAAACGTGCAAATATTTTTTGAAATTGCAAACTATTTGACACTAAGACATAGTGAATACTCGCTTCTGTTGACCTCTTTTCTCGCCAATTTGTTCGACACTTATGATAAGCTGCATCACTTAGGTACTGCTCTCCTAGTACATCCAAATATGAACTTTATACTTTACTGCTCTAAAGTCATTCTCGATCGCGACATCGGCATAACTAACGTAGGTTTAAGTACCAAAGTATCTGGTGGGCAAATGGTTCAGTTCCTATTTACTGCAGATGGTATCCGGAGCTATTAGCCTGAGAGGAAGTAGGTACTCATTAGGCGTTTCGTATCGCCTCGAGCGTTCTGGGTAGTATTCTGCTAAACTAGTCGCTGCAATATGGCAGTTGTATGACGATACCACTGTCCCATTGGAGCGACTAGTTAAATAAACTCAAATAGAACTTACAACTTAAAGTGGTTTATTGACTTTATTTATCCCTTAAGCCTTTTTCTCTTGATCAATACGCAGTACGCTGCGTACTGCATACTGCGTACTGCCCCTTACCGCTGACGCAGACTTTAGCGGAACAAAAGACCAATCTAGAAGGTTTTCATACGATTGTGACATGTGAAAATGTGTCATTCTGTGACGACAGAATGACACATTTTAGTGCATGACCTATAGATGGAAGGAAACACGTCAAAAGTGTTTCGAGGTTGAAACCGTTCTATTTATTCGAGTAAATGTCACCGTATAATACATACTATTTTGTTTCTTTCATCAAAGGATTTTCTACGTGTCGATTTTGCGACGATATTATTGTCATTGTAAAGTGCGGTTAGCAGAATTGGGTCCTAAATTCTGACGCGCGCTTAAAACACGCTTTTGGCTGTGTACGGTACGCATGTATCGGACCGGATCTTTTAACGCGCTTCAAACGCCTAATGTGTAGGTAACTACCTACGAAACGTTCGCTTATTATGACAACCTTGGGGTAGGGTTGCCAGTAAAGTTATTGGCCTAGATCGCGTCTCACTTTATTACACTAATAAACTAAATGAATGGGTTTGGAATAGTTAATAGCATTTCGATGAAATTAATAAACTATTAAGTCACATAAATTGACCATTGAGAAATCTATTATCCAACTAATAGCTAGTGTAAACCTCTTCAAGTCCATAAAAACTATCGTAGTTAGATGATGTTTTTTTGTTTGTGTTGGAAGAACACTATAATTCTATCTCTTTCCCCGCGCGGTTTCGTCGATCTGCTCCAACGTCAGCTACACTTCCGCTATTTTGTTGCGGTGCCGCGTTGTTTTCGCATGTGTTTGTAGAAGTCGACAAAAACAAAAAGCGGAACTAATTTTTTTTGCATAAAATGACGTCGAATGCAGAAAGCAGAATAATTAATTCGAGAAGTCAGAAATAGACCCGTTTTATTTTTCAAAGTTAAAGTCCACAACTAACAGGCTAAAGGTTTCTTTGTCGCTTCTTTACTTTATTCTACATACCGAAGCGACAGAAATCAAAAATATCACTTTATTTCCGTGGCAGTTTTATCAGTTAGTTTTGTTTATTTTTATAATTTGACTTTTCTCTGTACATTTATAGTATTAATGAAAATAAAGAGTTTTTGATTTTGTTTGATTTTGAATAATATTGCCTCCTCCTCTGACTGGACTCAACTGACTCGCGTGACGATCCGACGCCCAGTTCCGCTACACAAACTACACTTGATCGCAGCGGAATTCATCCAGCAGCGGTTCCGCTACTCGTATTCCGCAGCGGTATGCTACGGGCGTTAGAATAAACTATAAATAAAGTGGTCACTGTGAATTTCCATGTTTCGACAACCCTAGCATATCGCATTGTCGGTATTGTATTGTCCTCCAGATGATGTAACGATGATTAAGATTAGGTGCATGCCTCAACACCCTCGCTTTGTAGTAACGGCAGGTGTGACATAATCAAGACAACAATAACCGACAATTACCTATTGTACCCTAATGTACCTACATAGGTACTATGCCAGTGTGTATGAAGAATAATGGTCATTACAAACGTATATGAAGTCAAGAATGGCACGAAACGTATGTTGGTATTAGGCTATTAGGATTATTCCAAACCACGGGAGGATCACATTTTTTCAACCATTACACATTTGCTCCCCTTAGAGTCGAGACCCTAGGTCCGTGGGGAACCGAAACTCTTCGGGTTTTAAAAAAAATATCTGAGCGTCTGGTCTAAGTGACGCGTGACCCGAGAGCTGGTCAGTATCTGGCACAGCGCATCAGCATTGCCATACAGCGGGGCAATGCAGTCAGCGTCTTGGGGACGCTTCCGACTGGTATTGATATGGATCAGTTGAGCTACTTGTAGATTGTTTGCAACAGTCTGCAGTTAGCTCAATTGTTTCAATTGTAAATACTAGTTCTAATTTATTTCTATTATTTTATTCTAATTTTCTTTGTGAATAAAGGCTTCTGCCATTATTATTTTACCTATTTCTTAATCCTACCCTACTAAATATTCTAGAGCCGAAAGTTTATGAAATGTGAATTTTCTTTTGTTACCATCTCCAAATCGTTTGAACAGATCAAGATGAAATTTGGCGTACATTTAGAACATAGCCTTACTTAGATAGGCTATTTTATAAGACCGAAAAAACGCTTGCAAACAATAAAACAGTAACATAACTTTCAGAAAGTTTTCTCGGTCACGATCGTTTGCTGTCATTTTGTAAATATTTGACAAGAAACGTTAAGGATCCGGCGACGGATGAATTTCCCATACAAACGTAGTACCAGAATGATTTGAATTTGAGCATATTTTCACCATGGTCTGCTATTATTTGTTGCTATTTATCTAGGTTCCTGCCACAAACTTTTTTCAAAATACTTTTCTGAAATGAAATTAAACTTAATAGCATTTTTACATCAAAGAACATATGTTTTCTTAGTATTTGTATTTGTAGATAAGTATTTTGAAAAGAGCTTGTGGCAGGAACCTATATATACAAATACTATTCTAATACAAATAATAGCAAACCATGGTGAAAATATTCTCAATTTACAAATCATTTTGGTACTTTGTATGGGAAATTCATCCGTCGTCGGACCCTTAACCTAGAATTAAATTACGACAGCCATCGTGAAACAGCGCACGTTTCGGGAAACGAAGTCTCCTTAATATCGTTACTCACACTTGGCTAATTTTGTTTAATATAATACTTACGTAACTAATTACAATAAATTCGAGCTCGGAAGGGGAACTTCGGCTAAATTTATGCGAGGAGACTAAACTGACTTTTGTAAGAAGGACTCATTTACCACGTGAAATAAAAGTAAAAGGAAATCTTAATGATAATTTTATTAAGTTTTATTATTTTCTTCCTCAAGGTGCCTCAAGGTCTAAGTGAACCTTGAGGCATTATATAGGTTGGTATTATATATAAACTAGCTGCTGCCCGCGGCTTCGCCTGCGTAGTTCCCGTTCCCGTGGTAATTCCGGGAATAAACATAGCCTATGTCCGTCTCCTGGTTCTAAGCTGCCTCCCCACCAATTTTCAGCCAAATCCGTTCAGCCGTTCTTGAGTTATAAATAGTGTAACTAACACGACTTTCTTTTATATATATATAGATAAATAACCTATATATTAGTTACATCACAAATGTTTCAGAATCTTCTATTCAAATAAATATAGAATTTACCCACTAGATCCTTTCGTAATTTTACATGTTTTTATAAAATGGAAAAGAAATATCATACCTACCGCTAAAATAATAAGAACAAAATTAAGGCCCGTGTGATACCTTATGTTCTAAAACCTCTAAGTAAATACGCCAAATCCATAGCGAATTTTTCTCCCTTCTATACCTCCTTTTTCCAAGAACTTTCTAAAATAAAAAGCATCTAAGGTAAAAAGGCTGAACTCTCTACAAGGTCTTTGAAAGTGGGTTATATTGGAATCCTCTGCATAATTCCGCCGTTAGAGTTCACGGCTGCTAATGAGAACCGTTCAGATGGTGTTCGCTGGTATTCATTCTGTAAGCTTTTTACTTTACTTTTTTGTGTTTTGTGAAGGCTTTCTTAGTCTGGTGTTACTGACTACAAAACATTGCTTAGCTTACCTGGATTAACACACTTCACACTAATATTATACATACAAAGTGTGTATAAATAAATAATGCTGGACAATTCGCACAGCATTATCTAGCCCAAAACTAAGCAGAGCTTCTGTTATGGGTACTAGATAACTGATATACTTAATAGGTACACTACAAAGATACATATTTTTAACAATACATAAAAAAATCCAGAACGCCCTGGATAAATGTCTGCAGATCGTACAAACATTTGTCCTGAGGCGGGAATCGAATCCGCAACCTCCTGCGTCGCAGGCAGACCTTCGCTCGCTGCGCCACAGAGGCCGTCAAAATGTACGGATGTTTATTTGTTATACTTCTTCAGACTAACGTTACTGAAGAGATCTAGCTAAATTTTTCCATAGATTCATCTACCAGGCTTACAAGTCTTGACCTAGAATCGAACATAGGCTAGTTTTTATCCATAAATCAGTTCCCATGGGATAGAATCAGACTTTTAACGTTTCCATAAAAATAACTAGTGTAAGCCGCGGGCAGAAACTAGTTATTCTATGAAGCAACAGTGCAGGATATTACGCGGTATAGTTCACGCGCGATTGGAATGGGACGGAACCTTGTCAAAGTAAACATGTAACGTCATATCTCTGGTAGATAAGTACAATTTGCGTATTGTCAAAATCACAAGAACAAAATTAAAAATTTTAAAAACACCTTTATAGATTTTCATGAAACGTAGCTAAGAAGACTCGGGTTAAAATTATATATGACACAAAAAAAAAACTAAACGAAAATCGGTTCATCCGTTTGGGAGCTACGATACCACAGACAGATACACAGACAAACACGTTAAACTTATAACACCCCTCTCTTTTTGCATCGGGGGTTTAAAATTCAGATCGAATCATGTGAAAGAAATTAAATGTCTGAATACGTTTGTGTCAGATGAAAATGGTTTCATCTCCAAAATTCAAAAGGCCATGATCCTGACATCATGGCTATTTTCTTACAGAGGGCTCTATTACGTTCTTATTTTTTTTGCTACTAAAAGGATATCTTGTGAAGAATTATGAGGCCCGGAGCGGTTAAACAATTGTTTTTGACACAAGTTTTCATACATTAAACGTCAACATTAACCGACGGAGCAGCCGAATTGTCCAATTATCTTATTGGTGAACACAGACGTAAATCGACAAGACACGAACGAGCTCTCGATAGAATCGATAAACAAGCAAGCAAAACATATGATGAAAAAGCTGGTATTTCCAATCAACGTACATAATTATCTTCGAATCTTATCGTATAAAATATTATTCATCACGAATGCCCTGAATAGATTCCATCTCCCTTTACGGGAAAAATAAACATCTTAATAATTATTTCAGAGTCTTGGAGCAACATTTTTCCATTTGAGGAAATAGGGCGAGTAAATAAAAAATAAATGATTATTGCCATCTAGGGACTGATAAGTAGCTATTAGCTGTGACTGGTGGTTCATTTTATTTATTTAGGTTATTTTCATGATGTTCAGTCGGGTGAAATTGAACAGGATTTTTTTTAAGAAGACGAAAAAACGGATGTTCTCGAGTCAACGCGTATTATTTTTTTATTACGACCTCAGTGGCGCAGCGGGCGAGAGTCCGCCTGCGACGCAAGATGTCGCGGGTTTGATTCACGCCTCGGAACAAATTTGTATACGATTTGCAGAAATTTGTTCCGTTGGTCTGGGTGTTTTCTATGTATAATAAAAAATAGAATATCTATCTATGTTAATCAAATAATATCGCAAACATTTTTGACTTCGACGGGACTTGTACGGAAGGATGCGGGTTCAAGTCCCGTCGAAGTTAAAAAAATTTGCGATATTATTTGTTTTCTTAGAAATTACCCAGAGTGTGAGGTTACGCACTATAATAACAAAAAAACCTTATGTATTAAATATATCAGTTATCTAATACCCATAACACAAGCTTTGAGTAGCTTACTTTGGGGCTAGATGGTGCTGTGTGGATTGTCCAGCATTATTTATTTATGTATTACTCTATTTTCTAACCGTAGTACTTACCTAGTTTCTTCGATATTTTTATACGAAGTCTTAATGTCTTGAAAATGTCTTGCTCATTACAACTCTCTGGGTCTGTAAGGCAGAGTAGTCTTCGTATTTAAACACAAGTTTTTACTTAATTAAGGAGGAGTCGATTCATTTACAGCACTCATGTTTTAGGATAGTGTATTCATACATATAGGTAAATTTTTACACATTAATAATATAACTTAATTCGTTTTTATAAATCACCTCCTCACCTCAACAGCCTGTATTGGTCCACTGCTGGACGCAGGCCTCCCCTTGATAAGAGCCTTGTTGGCTTTTAGCTCATGGGGGTAGTGCTCATAATCCCCACGCTGGGCATGCGGGTTGGGGATCGCAGTTCGGTGGTACAATTGTTGTGCAGGGGGCGAACTCTTACAACACCCGCGGAAAGAGTTGGGGTGTTGCAAATTCTAAGCCAGCAGACAGAGAGTATTTTTATAAATACTCTCTGTCAATCTATAGATTTTTTTTTTTTTTTTTGCCCTATCAAAATTTTTGATGGTGTCTCTTAGGAAATCTATTTTGGGTGCCAAAATAATTCATAAAAAAAACTTTTATACCGCAAAAAACTAAAAGCTTTTTCATCAAATGGAAGGCCACGGATGCCAGGAGGATGGTAGCTTGAATGGAAGATGAGATAACAAACGTATGGAATTGTACGAGACCCGCCACATTGCAAGCGTCTAGCTTTGCTAGCCGCCAGGGTGAAGTTGGGCGATGTTTGTTTTCGCACTTAAACTCAAAGCCACGTTAGCTACGTGACTTCGAGTTAAAATGCGAAAACAGCTAGCATCGAAGCATGCATCCTCTACCTGCCACCTGCCTTAAAAATACGTTCCGAAGTAGTCATAAAACTATAATATGGTAGTTTTCGCTCTACGCCCGATTTCCGTCATTCGATTTCTCTCTGCCATTCGTGAATCTCCAATTCGGAACATAATATTGACAGACTGAAGTTCTTGGATTTAGATCAGAGATCGGATTACTGGGTTAGCAACACTCGAATTCGGTACGAGATTTTTTTGACTCTGGGACCGTATCTACACATTTTTCAAGGATTCGGATTTTATGCAGTTTGTAACCGATTTAATCATTATGCCTGTAGGTGTGGTATGATGTTATGAACCACTGAAAACCATGGTTGCTTTTTCTGTCTCCACACAAGAAATTGACTCATTACTAATTTTTTCGCCGTGTGGTCCACAAAGCACACTTCAATACGTCAATTAACATTTAATATAGGTTACAATTAATGGTGATTAAATTATAATTCAAAGGCTTATGGCAGATATAATAGGAAAATAATCAAGGAATATATAAAAATAGGGAAATTAATGAAAAGATCAGCTGTACAATTATGGAACTTAGGAATATATAATAAAAAGTCAAGTGCGAGTCAGACTCGCGCACTTACCGTATAATTATATGACCTTGTTTCTTGCTAAATTTAATGATTCTCCGTCAGCGGGAAGTACCCTATAGGTTTTGGTCCATGGCGAGAGTGAACCGTAATTTCTTTTAAAGAATAAACTATAAATTTACAGTTTACGGATTTTTTCCTTAATTTATTATTATTATTTCGGCTATAAGACCTTGCTTCTTGCTAATTTAATGATTCTAGGTCAACAGGAAGTCCTTTCAAAATATTCGGACAGGCGGTTGTAACTTTTGATTGCGTTGAACTAGAAGTTTAATTTATATCGAGGCCTCAATGGTCTACGCCTTTGATGTTAATTTCAACTCGATACCTCCACGCGTTCCTGAGTCAAGGAGTTTAACAAACGAACAGAAAAAAAAGATAGACAGACGGACAACGGAAAGTATCGAGTAGGTAAAATAAAAGCGGCGGGTGCGGCGGCAGATTTGGCCGAAGATCTCAAGAGGCGCAAATATGCAGGTCTCGACAGAACCTTCACATTTGCTCCCCTTGGAGTCGAGACCCTAGGTCCGTGGGGACCGAGGCTCTTCAGGTTTTTAAAAAATTATCTGAGCGTCTGTTCGAAACGACGCGTGACCCGAGAGCTGGTCAGTATCTGACACAGCGCATCAGCATTGCCATACAGCGGAGCAATACAGGCAGCGTCTTAGGGACGCTTCCGACTGGTATTGATATGGATCAGTTGAGCTACCTGTAGATTGTTTAATTAGCTCAATTGTTTCAATTGTAAATACTAGTTCTAATTTATTTCTATTATTTAAATAAAAGTGAAATCTTGATAGAGTAGGCATACATAACTGAGCAACTAAATGTACGTACATGGTATTAATAATCCATTTAATTTAGAACGCAAGTAAAACGTCCGCGTCTGGCTCTTACACACGTCTTCCGAATCGTCGGCTACGTGCTGAGAATCGAGACTTTGGCCCAATTCAGTATTATTTCAACTTTTATGAACACCGCAAGAAGTGCGGCTTTGTGCTTGAAATACAGATGAGATAAATGAAATCTTGGGGGAAGTATTCAAAGAGCTATATTTATGGATATTACTTATTTAAATTATGATCTGCGGAGAAAGGCTTTCGAAGAGCAGTTCGGCACGGTTATTGAGATCTGTGTTTTATTTTTTATTAGTTTCTGCCCGCGGCTTTGCACGCGTTGTTTTTTTAATAAATAATGCTGAAAAATCCACCCAGCATCATCTAGTCCCAAGCTAAGCATAGCTTGTGTTATGGTTACTAGATGACTGATATACATAATAGATTACATTACATGGACAGACATTTTTTATTATACATAGAAAATACCCAGAAGACTCGAAACAAATATTTCAGATCGTACAAACACTTGTCCTAAATCGGGAATCGAACCCGCAACCTCCTGCGTCGCAGGTGGACCTTCGCCCGCCGCGCCACATCGGTCGTCTATCCCATGGGAACTGATTTATGGGATAAAAACAAAATAGTAAGATGCCTATGTTTGATTTCAGGATTAGAATTACTTGTTTGCAAAATTTAAACCCGATTCGTTCATTAGTGTTTTGGCATGACGAGGTAACAAACATCCATCCATCCATACATCTAAACATCCAAACTTTCGCATTTAGAGTATCAGTGTGATGTGATGTGATACCACCAAGGTGGCATATAGGCATGTGGCCCGCCTATTAAAAAGCGGTTACCGCAACTTATGGACGTCTGCAATATCAGCGGCATTATACACCCACTTTGACGACCCTTTAAATGTCTTAGAAGACCTTTTATTAAGAACCCTATGTTGTCCTGTGAACCTGGATCAGAATAGCAACGGACAGGAGAGAATGGAAAAGCTTGGAGGAGGTTTTCACCGCCAAAGGCGGCAAATCCTTACCGTACAAAAACTGCTCCGTTAGTGTAAATAGTTTAGTTACTCATACTCATTTATTCGCCGTGGGAGCACAAGGCACACTTGGAAATGTCACTTTAAATATAAATAGGTTACAATATGTTGTGCTTAAATTATAATTCAAAGCCATAAAACAGACAAGACAGAAAATAATCAAGGAACTTAGGAATATAGGTACATACAAAAATAAGTAAATTGATAAATAGTTCAGTTGTAAATGGGCATCGTCAGAGTCATGTAAACAAAATACCTAATAATAACTAGCTGCTGCCCGCGGCTTCGCCTGCGTAGTTCCCGTTCCCGTGGTAATTCCGGGATAAAACATAGCCTATGTCCGTCTCCTGGTTCTAAGCTGCCTCCCCACCAATTTTCAGCCAAATCGGTTAAGCCGTTCTTGAGTTATAAATGGTGTAACTAACACGACTTTCTTTTATATATATAGATTATAAATTCATGGTGCTGCTGTAAAATGGCATTGTCTAAAACAAATTAATTCTAATAAAATATTAAATAGGTATGCAATTACTATACCTAGGTAAAGTGTAGCTGCTAAGAGTGCATTCTAGCTTAGTTTTAAATTAACTTAAATAAAAAAAATAAAGATTTACATATAGTTACCTACTTTGCTCTAGCTGGTAAGGAAAAGTAAAGCTCTTTTTATTTTATATTCATGTATTTTATTTTTATGTTGTCCTGTGAGAAAACGTTGGAAGCGAGATTTCCACAACCTGACTGTTTGCGGTAAGAAATTCCTGATGAACCTTACAGTCCTGGAACATAAAGGCTCTCTATGGTATGGGATGAGATCTCTGCCGATCGCAAGCGGTAGATGCTGTGTAGATTTGAGCATCTTTACGCCTTAATTTGATAGAAAGCTCGATTTAGTTTTGCGCTAGACAACCTAAGAGTACAGAGTATACAACCCATTGGCAGTAAGCCAATTTTATAAAGTCGTTTACACTTGCTTTGGTGGTTCAAACTGTTTTTGTTCTTTATTGTACAAGCCAACAGAACAAATAAAAGGAACAGTATAGGTTTTACATACCTACAAATTATCGTATGAAATCTCCAATGTAGGTACATTCCCTATCTACTTCTTAATTGTATGTATTATGTGTATTTATTTATTGGTACTTATTTAAGTATAAGTATTCCTCTTGTTTATAGGTTTTTTTTGTTTATTATATAATATATTATTACGAACTGAAAATAACAAAGGAAACTTTTAGTAAACCATAGAAGTTTGTAAAGCAGTGATAATAGAGAATCAGCCGAGTAACTATCACATAGGTATATCATTATGAGCATTCAGGTTATTAAAATTATTATTTTTAATAGGTATAATGAGGTTCAAAAGCGTTTTTCTTTGATTTAACCATTCACACAAATCAAATAATAAATTCTTTGCATGTAGCGTATTCCCAAAAGATACACGCGTAGGTGCGTTATTCCCATTCGACTTCGTAACATTTCGGTTTGATTTCATGCTCGAATTTACCAGGAAATTGAATTTATTCTAAATTGTTTTCGTTAGAGAATAAATGTTATTCCCGCCGTACACGTGAGAAGCATCGTATTTCCGACGCAAAAAGTGGTTTCAATGCGTTATTCCCTACGACTCATGGGAGACGCAGCTATTCTCAACTTCTCACATGACTTTTGCCAACTCGTCACGTGAAACCACAGAATATTTATACAGGGTGCCACTTAACATGTTTATTAAGCTGAAAGAGGTTGATTCCGGACCCCGCGGAGATCAACTTGTGAATAATACTTTTTTAAAATTTTGATTATTTTTTAACAAAAGTTAGTCAAAATTTGATCACTTCGGGGTCCAAAATCACCCCCTTTCAGCTTAGTGCATATGTTTTGTGGCACCCTGTACAGTACTACCAGTGATAGGTACTAAACAACACTATTAACCTTTTTAACCCCCGTCGCAAAAAGAGAGGGGTGTTATAAGTTTAACGTGTCTGTTTGTGCATCTGTCTGTGGTATCGTAGCTCCCAAACGGATGAACCGATTTTCGTTTAGTTTCTTTGTGTCATAGATATTCCGAGTGTTCTTAGCCATGTTTCACGAAAAGCAGTCGGGGATTTAATTTTTTTTCATTTTGTTCTTGTTCTCCGATAAATTGAATAGAAATCAAAAAGTGACGATCAAAACCGATCAAAATAATCGATGGTTGCATGTCTATCGCCTAACAATGAATCTATCCAATTTAGCCCCTCTTGGTCAATATCTATTCACTGACACTCAATTTATTTTTACCAGCGCCTATTTTTAATATTATAGTACCAAAGTTGTCGGACGAGGGGTTTGAACGTCCTTCAACCCAAATACAGCGATGATTGATATGTGACCTAAATAGATTATAGTATAAAGGTATACATTACTTAGGACGTTGATATACCTACCTACTTTTTTCGATAGAGGTCTAGGCCAATGTTAGGCGAGGCTTTGAAATACAACGATATCTGTCACGCAATGGGTAGAGTGGGAAACCCAAGAAAGTGATAAACATTCTGCTTTAGCCGTGCTTGTTAAATAAACAAAATCTGAAATTATGTAGGCACATTAACAAGAGCTATTAATAATAATGTCCTCCTAGCCGAGTTTCGACCACGGCGGCCAGTCTCATCGGAGACTAGCCAAATGCGCAGGATATACTATAGTGCAAGTGTGTGCGCAAACACAGGTGCACTCTCTATTCCCTCACTCTTATAATCCGATGGTCGTCCGACACGATCGGGGAGAGGTCAAGCGCAGGACTAACGGCTTAACGTGCCTTCCGAGGCACGGGGGTGTAATTCCGCCAACTTATTGACTCTGTAGGTACTACTGTGAATTGTTCTTGCTAGAATAACCCCAATAACAACATAGGTCCGACCCAGGATTTGAACCCAGGACCTCATAATCAGCGGTTAAACAAGCTGTCCGCTAGACCAACGAGGCAGTAATTACTAAGCGGCTATTATTAAGTTTTCGGCTTGATGAGCTTCCAACAAGTTTTTGGGATAAATAACGGATTATAGAGATTTATGTTCGGCATAATTTTCAGATTATAAGAGAAAGGCAGAGAATAAGAGGGGGAGGGGTGGAGACATAACAAAATGTCCCTTAAGATTAGGGTGTAATATTATGATATAATCCGCCTTAAGGCGGCATAGATGCTTATACGCTACAAAGATGGTACACAGATCTAACAACTTTGTAGAAGTGATACTCTCAGTTCTTGAATCACTTACTTAAAAATATTTGTCAGTTTTATTTTATTTTATTGATTACACAAAATCCACAGCTCTCCTAAATAAAAGTAACTTAACTTAAGAATATCACTTACAGCCAATAACGGGATTTAAATTTTATAAAATTTTGAAAACTTTAGACGACAGTCACCAAATTATTGTCGGTATGACATTATAGAAAAACAAAGATTACACAAAACAAAGTACTAACTAAAAACTACCAATATAATACCTTCACTTATTTATAATGCTAATGCATTATATTAACTTACAAAACTATAAATTACAACAAAATTAGAAACAAATATAAACCACCTATGAAACGCTACTCTCATCCGAGAGTATTTGCAAAAGATCACACTTAAATAATAATTAACTATTAAAGAAAATATCCAATGAATTAAATAAATATTATTGAAATTTGAATGAAGCCGGGTGACCGGTGAATTTTAAAATAGGGTTGTTCTTGCTCGGTCAGTAAAGGGATCGCCTCCTACTAGTACAATTGTACTGAAGCACTACTTCGGACTTCTATTACTATTAGTACCTACTCGTACCTCGCTCGGCAAAATTTTTGAACGAAAAATTAGGACTACTGAACTAGAGAACAAAATGCATCGCCGTCTCTTTTACTTCCGCGGATTATAAGCTGTCTCTCTCTGTTCTTCCTTATTTATTCCTGTTTTGTCGCACTTTGACTCATTCTCAATCTTTGATTTCAGCTTTGTCTCGCAATTCCGTCTGACACATTAGTAGTACTGGACTAGTGAACGAAATGGATTTTTACTTCTTTTTATTCTTGTCAACAGATTTTAAATTTTATGGCGTATAAAATAATGTTTCAAACGTGAACCTTTTATGTCGTTCTGAGATTTCGGAACTGAAGAGCAAGTGAACTAGTGAATTACTCGGAACGAGCTTGACTGAACAGTTCTTACTCGTTCACTTGTGGGAATCAATTCATTTTAGTACATCGTTCCTGAACTACACAAGACGTGCTTGATTCAATGTGGTATCAAAATATTCGTCTGTTCTCTCTATCTTACACATATGGAATAACTGTGAAATCGACGGCCGATCCGGGTTTTTTTATAGTTTTCAATAGATCACTTGTTTACCTTTGGAATTAGTCAAAAAATAACACCTGAAAAGGTCGAATTTTATACTTAGTCCAAGTATCTAATCGTTTCGAGTTCAAATGTATTCAACCGCTGTCAAACTACGAAAAATATTTCCTCTCTATCCGGTAGAGGCGCTGCAAGGTGCCAAATGTATGGAAAGAGACGAAAACTTTTTTCGCCATCGTAAACTAATGTACCACTCATAAGAAACGACTCGGATCGATACAACAATATAAACTTTACAGCATATAAACCTGATTTTACGTTTGGTCTGATCTTAGTGCACTGTAAAGCGTAGTCAAGCCGACGTTAAAATTAAATCTAGGTCCGTAAAATATTTTATTACGGGAATAAGTATACGGTAAGGAAACAGCAAAAATTAAATGGCTGAAAATAATAATGTTTTGATGTTACTAAATAGATGGAATGATAATTATGAGATATTTATCATTCCAACTATTTTGACGCCAACTAAGATAAATAGTGTCTTAGTTGGACTATATTTTTTTCAGTGTACCCTTTAAGTGGCACCCTGTAGAATAAAAATTGTAGGTAGATTAATTTATCTACTTTCATTATCATTCTAGAAACCATACATCTGTGTTATTTAGCCGTTGACACAAACACCCGACAGGCACGGATCATATTCGTTCCGAAATTCAGGGTTGCCAGCTTATTCCGTTAATTTTACCGACGGTGTTTTGCCTTATTAATATTTATGGGATTACACGCGTATCAGCCACTGCCTTGGAAATGTTTAATATTTATAGACTTGGTTTACTTTCATTGATATTTTTGGTATTCAGAGTTAGATTATCTGGCTGGAGTGGGTCTAGACGCCTACTTTTAATGTAAATGAAAAGAAAATCTATTTGGTTATTTATGTTATACATATTTATCTACATCTTAGATTACCTGTATAGTTATCATTATTGTCTTTAAGGTACCTAGGTACCTAATTCAACGGCAAAAATTTCAGATAACTGTGAATTATCTAAATAGCGCTCTCACTTTGTACGCGAAATGTATGCGCAAAAAATTGTGTTTATTAACGACATCACATAAGAAACCTCTAAAATTATCAGTCTTTCTCTACTATATTATGCATGTATTATACATATAAACCTTTCTCTTGAATTATTCTATTTATTAAAAAAACCGCATTAAAATCCGTTGCGTAGTTTTAAAGATTTAAGCATACATAGGGACAGACAGACAGCGGGAGCGGTTTTGTTTTATACTATGTTAAGAAGAAACGCAAAAGATAAGATGGATTGATAGATACATGCATGGTTAGGCTTAGAGCCTGTGACCGCCAGATCTTCGTTATTTTATAAAAGCTGATAGTTAGCGAATGCTTCCTTCTTAGTTAGGAACTATCATCGATTATGAAATTTGAGTCATAATGGCTTTGGCAGATATCGGCTTGCAAAGTAGCCGAATTTGCAACAAAAACTAGTAATACTATACTATTTTTTCATATTTTGTTCAGGATAGTATTAGAAATCAAGTACATTCACCGCCAGACACTTTTCATAGCGGTTTTGGTCTGCCAGACGCCTTAAACTTTCATTATATTAATGTCTGGCGGTCGCAGGCTAGTCCAATGTATGTTTGATACTAAACTACTCGAGGGATTTTGGGCTGAAATTTTGCAAAGATGAGTTCGTCAAGTCGTGAGTTCCTGAGTCCGGGTCAATACAAAAAACACTCGATTAAAGTAATCGAGAACCATTGATGTCTTACACATAGAAGACTCGTAGTGGACACAAACGAGGTGTACCCAAAAAAATGCGACAAATACGTCTCATTTTCCGTATTCGTGCGCTCGTAAGCGTTGTCACGGGCCACGGCCAGCGTGTCACGTAGCCATTGTCACGGGTTCCTTCTCTGCCAATCATAGAACAAACTAATCCTCCTATGCGTTTTGAAAGTTCCTAAATGTGCAGCTGTTGGGTCTCTATGGTTCGCCTTCATTATTGACTTTACTAATGATTAAACAGCTTTCTTTCAACGATCTTAAGTAGGTGCCATCCACTGATAAAGTCACGGAATCTATTTGTGAGTTGACAAGCTTAATTATAACTTCAGTGCGTTGCCTTCGAAATCAAGGAAATTGTTGAGTGAGCGTTGTTTACCTCTATGATTGAAGAGTTTGGGTTTGACTTGATTCGCTCATAGATCGCAAGGGAAGAACTTAGATTCGGTGCAAGTACCTAGTGAAATGTTTTCCTGTGTATTTTTATTTTTATTGCAGCACTTGAAGATGTTTCTACGACCAAGATATGTTGGTAGTGCTCTAACTACTTAACTTTATAACAATACCGCAAACGTGACTGCCGCTGTCATGTCAAAGTGCAACACTCAAAATCATTCGAAAACTATGATCTAGTTTGTAAGAAACGACTGGAAAAGTAGTTCTTCCCGATTCGGTAGGGGTGCTGAAAGGCGCAAAATGTATAGGAAGGACTCGAAAACAACGGAAGTGTAAAATAATCAGTACAACGGAAATGTAAAATAATGACTACATACTAAACACTCACTTAATCAGTTCCCCTGGGATAAAAAAAACTTTAAACGTTTTCATGGAAACAACGAATAATACTTACTTATTCATTTACCTATCTACCTCTTTTACATCAATGGATGGAAACGGAGACTAAAATCGATATTTATTCGATACCTAACGAGAACCGTGATTTTTATCGTCGTTCGTTATGAGACAACTTTACAACCGGCTTTATGCCTGTGGTCAGCGGTGCCCTGAATTGTTTTATTGGATTCAACCTCGTATCCATAAAGTTTATATTAAAACCTAGCTTTTGCCTGCGGCTTTGCAGTTATATGGGGCTTAGAATTTGCACTACTCCAACTCTTCCCGCGGGTGTCATAAGAGGCGACTAAGGGATATCCACCGGGGGCGGGCAGCAGCGCCCCCTGCAGAACAATTCTACTATCGAACTGTGATCCCCAACCCGTATGCCCAGCATGTGGATTATGGGCATTACCCCCATGAGATAAAAGCCAACAAGGCGCTTATCAGGAGGAGGCCTGCGTCCAGCAGTGGACCAATATAGGCTGTTGAGTAGGTTTTGCATTGTACTTTTCCAGGTGAAGGACTAATGTTATTTCAGGTCCTACTAGGAATTTCAGGTACTATCCTATGCAAAATTCTCTTTTAAATGAGTCGGCGTAGAGAAAACATCTGATAAGCCGATTCACACATATCACTGAAGTCACAGTTCAATATCAGTGAATTTCCAATTCGTTACAGAATGCTGACGGTCCGACAACTGTCCGTGAATATTCTGTACCGAATTGAAGATTCACTGATACTGAAATCTGAGTTTAATGATATATATGAACCGTCCTTTCCACGTTTTGAACTGTCACTGTCACTTAATTGTCACGTTCGGGTCGGTTACGCTGAATTGCAATTACTCGGCTTGCGACGGCCTGCAAAGGTTACGATTTAGTTTCATTGATCACGATCAATGAAACTAATTCGTCACCTTTGGGTCGGTAATACTGAATAACGTTACCGACCCGATTCAGTGTTAGTTAAGCTGTGCTTTCGCTGTGTGGTGCCGGCTTAGAATTTGCACCACACCAACTCTTCCCGCGGGTGTCGTAAGAGGCGACTAAGGGATATTCTACCAACGAACTGCGATCCCCAACCCGCATGCCCAGCGTGAGGATTATGGGTATTACCTCCCATGTGATAAATACCTATAAGGCACTTATCAGGGGGAGGCCTGCGTCCAGCTGTGGACCAATACAGGCTGTTGAGGTTGAGGTAAGCTGTGCGTCCACCAGAACATATTCGGATCGTACCTACGCAGCGTATAAAGGATTTGTTGCTTTGTATTGATTTCATTTGTATTGATATAATCTATCTTTAACACATTTTCTCCTCGGGTCCTATGAAAAGACACAAAGAGTTTATGGAGTCATCTTTTATTTATTTATTAATTAAATTCGGATTTTAAAATAGACACAGAAAGCTAATAATAGGCGTTCTCTACTAGAATCATAATAAACTACCTAAGTGTGAACACTTAATTTTTAATGTTTTGATTTCATTATCCAACGTTCAACCTACGTAAAAACATATATATTACTAAGCTAACAAATTGTGACACTTTAAAAATTTACCCGAATTAAAATATAGACATAGACATAAAATTTATTTGCCACAACACACACATTTACATAACACATTAAAAATAAAATGTTTTATCTTAAATTAAACAATTTATGAATATGATCTAAGTAACAAAATCAAACAAGATCTAAGTAACAAAATCGAACATCACTTCGACTCCAATATTCAGATCGTAATAGAAGGTTATCCGTTCCCGTAAAGTGAACCCCGGCTTTCTATCACCTCGGTGTAATAAGTACAAGGTGAACCGTTCACTAATTGCGTTAGCTCGGCTATTTCTCGATCGATAGTAAAGAACTTAGTAACCTAGTAGTACTTTGCTACATAGGTTTAACCTAGTATCTACTGTAGTTGTGTTGCACTTGATTTGATCGACAATAGACAAATCTTCCAAGGTTTAACATGTTACAAAATTAAACGTTTATTAATATCTTTATTCACAAAAAAATTACAATCAAATAATACAAATAAATTAGAACTAGTATTTACAATTGAAACAATAGCTATCTGCTGACTGTTGCAAACAATCTACAGGCAGCTCAACTGATCCATATCAATACCAGTTGGAAGTGTCCCCAAGATGCTGGCTGCATTGACCCGCTTATGGCAATGCTTATGCTCTGCACCAGATACTCACGAGCTCTCGGGTCACGCGTCGCTTGTCGCTTGGACCAAACATTCAGATAATTTTTTAAAAACCCGAAGAGCCTCGGTACCTCATGGACCTAGGATCTCGCTTTTTAAAACTTTTAATTTATAATGAGCAAGTCAAAAAAAACTATGGTTTTATTAGAACAAACAAGTTGATAGTGCAGTGATAGTAGCAAAACCCTTCTCGTTTAGGTGTTTATTTGTGTGCGCTTATAGGGAAATAAAATGAATTGAATTATAGCTATTAACTATTAACTAGCTATTAACTAAATAATATATAATATATAACTAAACAATAGTTAGTAGCTATTAACTATTCGCAGATGAGCAATCGCAGTTGAGAATCAGGAAACTCGCGTATTAAACCACCACAACAAGTCACTGTCTTCAGTTTTAAGAGAATATAATAATTTATGGAAAAGTTTTGAAGTAGATCGTAATCGTTTTTAACCCCCATAAGATCAAGCGGTCTCATTGGTCCACAATGTTCTTCCTGCCCTTAAGCTTCAAGTGGACCATTCGGCCGCGGACAAAGGGCGAATTTAAATCGTTTTTACATAAAATTTAGACTCATTTTTCAATAACATTGGTATTTTACTTGAATCTGAGTGAACTGGAACGTAATCTAAAATACTTGTCTGTGGTCTAGAAGACTCTTCTACTACGACTGACAGACCATGGTCTGTCAAAGACCAAAGATCCTATGACTACGTTGTATATATATCTATGTAGAAGACTGACAAAAAAAAGCAAGCGTGTGACCTTGAGGGGGGCGCGTTCTTTGAAGGATATTCTCGTTCTCTCATAAAAGTCCTGGGATTCATTTTGAAAGACAACGAATTAAAAATGTTCTAGGTTTTACATTATTTGTCCCTTATCCGCGCAGTGGAGAAAAGGTCCGTGCAATACAATGTGTGTTGTCGAACCTTGATCTAAAGAGATGTGTGGATACGTGCGAGCTAAAGGTACACGTCTAAAGAGACGTGACCTTTAGCTATCGATAAAAATCTGAAAAAAAAAATATGTAAAGCTATCTCAAAAACCAAGCCGATTCAATATTTTGTTATGAACACTACATCATCTGGTTGTTTCTTAGTTTCTTTTTTAGTGAACGGTGTATTTTATTCAAAGTATCTCATTTGAAAGATAGTCTACCTAGATAAAAAAGATCACAATATTTTACATAAGCCTAGTGAAAAAATGTCATATATCTATTTAACTTTCAAATGAGAATACTTTAAATCAGATTCACCGTTTACTTAAAAAGAAAAAATCAGCTTGGATTAAAAACCAAAACAGAAAAAAATTAAATATGTTGGTTATCTTATTATGTCACGTATCGGAACACCTCGTTTGATGAAGGTGTGTATTGACACATTGTAATGTGAACTGTTGTCAACCTAGGAACTGCATATCAAAAAGATAACTAGTCCAATCGTGATTTAGTTGTATAGCGATCTAGGCGTACAGGCTACATGGACATATAATTATGTAGTCCAACAGATACCGACTCTTCTATCTTATTTTGTTGCCTGTGGAAGAAATGTGTTATCAAAACGGTTACATTATTAAGCTAAATTCAAGGTTCGTAGACCCCGCGTAGACCTTTTCGTAGCTATGTTTCGTAGACGTGCTACGCCGTAGCAGTAGCCATTCGCGTAGACCCGTAGATCCTCCTTGGCATTATTATTCGCATCTGGTGGGGTCAAAACGACCCCTATTGAACACAAACTTCCCAAGATATTAAGGAAATGATGATGAGGTACTTGAACGAGGAAAAATGCCTCTTGACCCTCGCTTCCGCTTTGATGGTTTGCTTCAAAAATGCCGTAATTTAGATTGACTTCCGTTTCTTTGTCTTGAATCTTGTGATTATAAAGTCATATAAAATTCTTTAATCTCAACCTACCTTTTGAAAAGGAATATAATGGACGTTTTTATAATTAGTCAAGAACTTAGTCTGTGAACGACCACTTCGCTAATAAGTCAAATAAAAGGAAACAATACAAAAAAAAACAATAAGACAGCCCGATCTGCCTTTTTGTTCCTAAATTTACTTATTATTTGTGATGCTTCCAACTCTGGAAATTTCCACATCTTACACAGCAGTTGGACAGCATCATGAGTTTTTAGTATACCTTTGGATGACAGAGCGTGGCACCAGGCCACTCTTCTCTAGGATGGGAGGTCTAGGTGTCCGCGAAATTTCTAGTGTTTCATTCCCAGCTTTTTTGTCATCAGTACATGGTACTAAAGATCTTGTTCTAGGTGGTGGGTAGAGTCTCACATGTGTAGTAGGTAGATAGATGACTGACATAGTAAAAATAAAGTAAGTAGAAACAATATTTAGTGTTATATCTTTCTTCTTTTTCTTCTTCTTTCTAGCCTTTGTCGACCTGTAGACTGGTATAGGCCTCCTTCAAACTCTTCTATTTCCTTCTACTTTGGGCAGTAACTGCTGTACTTCAAAAAATTTAGACATCTGTTGAGCGCGTGTTTAACAAGAGCGTTACCACTAAAGTGCGTTTTACGACGGTTTACAGTTAGACACGGCTTAGATATAGTTTAAACGAGATTTAAACTCTTGTTAAACCCTTTTTTAACTGTTTAGCAAAACGCTTGTTAGACCAGTGTTTATGTTGATTTTTGTAGTACCGCTGTTAATGTCCATTTGCTGTCCGTCATCTTTTTTATGTCGTCCTTCCACACGATAATATTCAAAATCTCTGGTTACTTAATGGTTTCCATGGCAACGGGGTTTCAAAGTCAAACTAGTGTTTCGGAATAAGGATCGTAGGCCGCACACGCACTGCGATTCAACGCAAGCGATTTAGAAAAAGCTGAAAACGCCAAACTGCGTACAAACACGCACTGCGGGTGGCGTTTTGCTTAATTTTATTTTTGTAACACCATGGATTCCATGCGAACAGCATGTGTTGTGGCTTTGGGCTTAAAATACAAAACCGAATGCGGTTAGCCACTGTGCTTGCGCCACCATTCTACTACAAAGGGGCTTGAAAATCGCGGGCTTACAAACCGCAAATCAAATGTAGGAAGTTGCGTTTTTGAAATCAGTTACTGAAAAAAATCAATAATACGTGCGCTTGTAGGTACTGATAGCTATGTGTTACTTTATATTGCGGTTTCAGACTTGCGATTAAACATGTACGTTTAATGGCAGTGCGTGCTCGGCCGTAAGCTGATTGATCATAGGTTTCATTTCAGTCGTCTTTTGATGCATGTGTCATCATGTCATCAAACTAAACCAGACGCGAATTTTAACTAGATGTCGCCACTTGGGGTATTTGAAGCCGGTTTATAGTTTTTCTAAACACGCCAAATTTTGTATTGTGTGTTAATTTTGATTCTTCTTAGGATAACAATTTTGTTTAATACATATTTATGGATGTGCACCAAATGTGCTTATGTCTTTTGCTGTAATAAATACTTTTTTACGTACTTACAGAAAATATATTATGAAACTGAAATTACATTGAGTAGATATCGAGTTTGTCTTAAAAAAAGGTGCGTCTGTGTCATTAGGATAAAATTTATTATTTTTTACTGATAAAAAACGTTGATTTTTCTTCAGTAGTAAGAAAAATCAAAGTTTTTTATCAGTTCTTACTTCTAACAGAGAAAATTGAAAACACAAGGAAAATATCACGAATTGAACTTTTCCATCATTTTGTGGACAGGTGCGTGATCAGCCTTTACGAGAAAAGAGCAAAGTTTCGCGAAAACAGTAAACAAAACCGGCCAAGTGCGAGTCACACTTGCACACGAAGGGTTCCGTGTCATCTCACCAGATTTAGCACTATGTACTTTTATTCTGCGGTGCGTTTGCTGTTCGCATTCAATTTAAACCATATGAAACAATTTAGGTACCCGTGATTATGTTGTTGAATACGCATTGTTAAAACGCCAAAAATACAAGTCTCGTTTTGTATGAGTGTCCCCTTAAAATTTTTGACTATTCATTTAATTTTTATTATTGTTTAAGACTAGATACTACTACTCACTGTGTGAAAGTTTCAACTGTCGACCTATCACGGTTCATTAGACAAAGCCCACGGACAGACAGACAGCAGAGGCTTAATAATAAAGTCCCGTTCTCACCCTCTTGGTACGGAACCCTAAAAAGTATAACGGGATAAAAGCAGGATAAAATGAAAGTTGGAAAGTTATTGATATCCCTGGCTTTGAAGGCTTTGTGGATTGAATTTAAGGGGAACAAATAACTCAAGTTTAGCACAGGAAATAGTATTATATTGGGGTAATTTGACTAAGTTTACCTACTCATACTCTAACTCCCGAACTAACTACTGAAATGCAACTCAGATATAAACACGTCTTGAGTGACGAATTTTTGACAAATTTTTATTGAAAATTGTCAAAAATTCGTCTTGCGAGACGTGCATCTGAGTATTCGGAAGTAAGTCAAATACCGCTAGAAAATTATGCATTGAAATTAAATATTTTAATATGTACATAATATGTAATGACTTTAGGTACAAACTTCTAAAACTCAACCTGAACAGCCTGTATTGGTTCACTACTGGACGCAGGCGTCCCCTGATAAGCGCCCTATTAGCTTTTATCACATGGGGGTAGTGTCCATAATCCCCAAGCTGGGCATGCGGGTTGGGGATCGCAGTTCTGTGGTAGAATTTTTCTGCAGGGGGCGCTGCTGCCCGCCCAGAACGAAATACTGCGAAAAAGGCTAAGTTTCGCTATTCCGTTGTACCTACTCGTAACAACCGGGTTAGGTACAACGGAATAGCGAAACTTAGCCTATTTCGCAGTATTACGTTCTGACTATTTAAATTCAATTGCTACTGCAATTACGAATGTTCTACAAAAATATAACTCTATTACCGACTTGGAAATGGAGGAACATGCATGACCCATTAAAAGTATTGCATGTTCCGATGTTTTTACACATTTTACACATACCGTGACATTAAAATGTGTAAAATTTTATACGTTTTTTTAGGTTTTATTGAATGTTTTTAAAATAAAACTCAATATTTATTACAAATCTCGCTGCTGGCCTATATTGTAGATTCTATACTAACGTTTTCTATCCATGCGAATTGATTTATGGGATAAAAAGTAGCAGCAAAAAGCCTATGTTTGATTCCAGGATTAGAATCACCTGTATGCAAAATTTCAGCCCGATCCGTTCGGTAGTTTTGGCGTGAAGAGGTAACAAACATCGATCTATTCATCTCATACATGTAAACATCCAATCTTTCGCATTTATAGTATTAGTGTGAAATGATAACTGTCAAATACATTTCAAACATAAACCGCGCTGTAGTAACTGATTACAAAACAGTGAAGAAAATTGTTTTTACGTAGCTGGTTACGAATCAGTTAGTTACCAAAGTGGCTGAAGGGGATATTTCTCTGCCCGGCCTAACCCAATATAACCACGGCGAAAGACTACCAAATATTATCAGAGAAAATATTTGTACTATAAAGCGTAAACACCACGGTCTCACGCCATGGTGACGTCACATACCTAGTTATCGTGGCAACTGTAGTTTAACTTAATCTACAGCTATCGGAGCCCGAATCACGGAAGTAAAAGGTGGTATGGAATATTTATTTATTTAACGTACAAAACACATCGCAATCACATTAATATTATGAGGTTACTTAAAGTGTTAGATGTAAACTTGATTGCAACATAAACATATGTAAGTGCTGCTATAATATACATATACTCGTATATCGAGTAGGAAGAGTTAATACTATAATAATAATAATACTTCATTACGGATGTAAGCGGGTTAACTACGAACCTTATTTGTCATTTATTTACTCATACTCATAGGCCTTATTTACTCACCCTGAAGATGTCCCTCGTTAAGGGATGAAACGTTGGTGTTCTTCCAACACAAATAAGGTTCGTAGTTAACCCACTTACATCCGTAATGAATTCGTCAAACTACGATAGTTTTTTTATAGTAAAATAATAATACTATCTATTACAGTTACAGACAATAAAAAAGGTATTAAATAATAAAATGTTAGTGTAACTGCACGCTGCTGAAATACATTTTGAACTAGTTTATGCCCGCGGCTTCGCACGCGTTGTTTCTACGGAAACGTTTAATGGTGATTTATATCCCATGGGAACTGATTTACGGGATAAAAAGCAACCTGTTTTTGATTTCAGGATTAGAAATACCTGTAAGCTAAATTTCAGCCCGATCCGTTTAGTAGTCTTGGCGTGAAGAGGTAACAAACATACATCAATCAATCCAATCATCCATCCATCCATCCAAACGTTAACATTTATAGTGTGATGTAAACGGGTTAACTACGAACCTAGTTTGTACTGGAAGAACACCAACGTTTCATTAATATAGAATTCGTCAAACTACGAAATTTTTTATAGCTGCTGAAATTATCAGAGGCAGAAGGTCGTAGGTTCAATTTGTCTCCGCGGGATGTATTTACATGATTTGAAGATATTTGGAAGGGTATTTTCTATGTGTAGAAGGGAAAATTTATAACAAAAAATTAAACAATTTCAGTCATTGACAAAAACTCTGATTACTTTGAAGCTGGGTGATGCTGTGATCAAAATGTCCCGCATAACCACTTTGCTGGTTTGTTTCCCGCCTCGAGACAAACGTTTGTTCGATCTGCAGATGTTTGTTCCGGATGTTTTCTGTGTATGTTAATTATATCTTTTATCTTTAAAAACCATCTAATACCATAAAACAAGCTCTGCTTAGCTTGGAGCTAGATAACGCTGTGTTTATTGTCTCGCATTACGTATTATAATGATACATCTTTATCCACAAAAAATTATAATGAAATAATATAAATAAATATAATAAAACAATTTATTATCATTGTTATTCTATTATCTTCTCGTTAAATTTTAGTAAAATAATTAATCTTCAATGATCTCCAAATTGAAAGTTATAGAACTCATTTTGTTTATTTCAGGGAACAATATCAAACCTCTACTTGATTTACTTTTAAAATTATTTATAAAAAAGTTAAAAATATGGCTTATTGACAAACTCTAAAATTGAGAAATTAGAAGGTAATGAACATTATTGAAATTTATTTACGTTAAATTATTTTTAATGAAAATCATTTAAATGCAATTTATATAGGAACCTACTTTTCAGAAATTTTATATGCCAATGTATTTTGGTGAAGTATGTGACAGTATTCTAAAGTCAAGACCTTGGATAAAGACCATATTTCCTGCAATAAATGAAATGAAATGAAATGAACCTATCAATGTTTATTTCTACGACAAAACGGAATCAAACCAAATTATTCTCAAAGCTACTATCAACACCAGCTATTTAGACCAACAACACGAAAGTAAAACAAGCTAGCCCTGAGGGTAATTTTAGCCCTAATTGTGAACATAAAGCGTATCTGATTATTTGGTAACGACGCTCGGGTTGGATAACATTTTATTTAGGTAATAACCTACTTTGGGCTTTTTGCCGAAAAAAGAACTTGTATTTATTGTACCGGGTAAATTATCCGGTTGTAAGTGATATTAATTTGTTGGTGTTTGCTGTAATTTGGTGGAGGTTAAAGTACGAGTAATTTTGGACGAGAAGACTTACAACAAGAACGTCAAGTGCGAGTTTAACTCGCCCGCCGAGGGTTTCGAACGTTTGTCGATTATACATACATGTACTAAAGGTACCGCTTAGAGACATCGCTATTTGATGAATACCTACCTAAAATAGTAGGTACTTACCAAACTACATTTTAGTTGGATCGCTCTGCATAGGTACTTTGGAGATTAAGTCAATTTATTGATTTTATTCAAAATATTTCAAAAAGTGTTAACTCTACAGAAATTTCGAAAGTGTTTTGAAACGATACCTTTCATTTGATAACCAACTCGGTAAGGTATCTCCCCTTTTTAAAATCAAACCCCCCCCTTTTTGACGATTTTTCAAAAAGTATTAGTTTTACAAACTTCTCTTTTATTTTTCTTTCTAGTAGATTAAGTTCATATTGAGGACTAAAGTACTACATACTTTCATAAGCGTAGATTTCACACTAATATTATAAGTAAATGCGAAAGTTTGGATGTTTAGATGAATTAATGTTTGGATGGATGTTTGTTACCTCTTCACGCCAAAACTACTGAACGGATCGGGCTGAAATGTTGCATACATGTAATTCTAATCCTGGAATCCAACAAAGGCTTTTTATTCCATAAATAAGTTCCAATGGGATAGAAAACGTTTCCAAAATCACCCCTTTTTGGCTTATTACACCCTTTCCGTTGCAACCTATAGACCTAGCTTTTACTTTTCGTGATGTACTATTCGTATCTACTTAAGCTCCACATGCTATGATAATAAGAGTAAATACCGTTGACATAACATTGTATATTCTGAAAAGAAAATCACATATCCCAGGACATTTCAGCACGTTCAAGGTATCATTTCCTTTAGAAGATATTCGTGTAAAAACACGTTTATCTCACGTGTCCCATTTCTTCCTCCTCACGCCGTTACACACCTATTTCCCATAGTAATAAGATCTGTTTTGCTTTAAAAATTCAACGCAGCGACGCAATCGAGAAAATGGTTCCTTAATGTAGACATCTCGTGTGAGAATTACTGGCAAGGGTGAGTAGGTCGTACTGGGTTCCGTAATATAAAACATGAAAGTAACATTACGCTCAGAATAGTAATGGGAAAGGAAATAGGAAATAAGTACAGTCGGGTGCAACAGGATGTTAAAATTTTAGTACCTCGTTGTAAAGACTGAATGCGGTCGTGAAGTAAGCCACATCAATATTATTAACTAGTTTCTGCCCGCGGTTTCGCACGCGTTGTTTGTACGGAAACGTTTTCTATCCCATGGGATTTTTTTTTCTGGGATCAAAAGTAGCCTATGTTTGATTCCAGGATTAAAACAGCTCTATCGGTTCAGTAGTTTTGACGTGAAGAGGTAACAAACATCCATCCATCCATACATTTATAATATTAGTGTGATACGAAAGTTTGGATGGAAAATGTATGTTTGTCACTTCTTCACACCAAAACAACTGAACAGATTGAGCTGAAATTTTACATAATTGTAAAACACACACACACACACACAAACACACACACAGATCACACATACATCTGATCATAGGCTAGTAATCAGTTTTCATGGGATATAAAAAACCTTTTGAATATTTCCATAAAAAAAACGCATGCGAAGCCGCGGAAACTAGTCACACTAATATTATAAATGTGAAAGTTTAGATGTATGGATGTATGGATGGATGTTTGTTACCTCTTCACACCAAAACTACTAAACGGATCGGACTGAAATTGTTTTATTGTATTTTTTTATGTGCTAAGCAGGCATTTAAGTATTTTACGAAACATTAGGCGCTTTAAACCTGGCATTGATGAGCTTTGAAATAAATGAGATAGATAAGTAATCAGAAACTCCTACGATAAAATAAGAATCAACAGTAAAAGTGAAAAGGCATTATTATTTCAGGACCTCGGGTTATGAAGTTTATTGATACTCGTACCGGACGGCGATTCTAAGAACGCCTTATGAAAGGCAGAAAAAGTTATTTTGTTATAAAAGGAGTTTGGAGAGGCCTTTTTGTTCGTACTCGCCTTTTTTGCCTTTCCATGCCTTGTTCGATGAAAAGGTCGCTTATTATTGTGAAATTGTTATTTGTTGATTCTTTTTAAATGTTTTGATACAATTTTTAATCTCCTTCTCTATTATCTATACTAATATTATAAAGAGTAAAGATTTGATTCTTTGTTTGTTTGTATTGAATAGGCACCGAAACTACTGGACCGATTTGAAAAATTCTTTTACCATTAGAAACCCACATTATTCCTGATGAACATAGGCTACTTTTTACCGCGGGAAAATGCTTCATTCCTACGGGAAAACGGGTAATAGGACAACGGGTAGTAAGAATGCAGCTAGTTTGTCATAACTAAGATAAAACTAAAATGAGCCAAACAACACAAACATTTGCCCAAGCCTTGGGACAAATGTTAATACGATCTGTAAATATTTGTTCGAGGTGTTTTCTATGTATATTTAATAATATTTATCTATGAAATGTATTGTATTATGTACATCAGTCATCTAGTACCCAAAACACAAGCTCTGCTAATCTTGGAGCTAGATAATTTTGTGTGGATTTTCCATCGTTATTTGTTTATTTTATTTTATTTTATTTTTATGTACGTAGTTACTTGGTTGTGTTGTTTTGCTCATTTTAGTTTTATCTGATAAAAAAAACCGAAATGAATAAAAATAAATACGCTTATTAGTCCAAAAATTATAAGGCAGTTGTCAAAAGATTACATCGTCTTCTTTAAATAGGCAATATTATTTAGCAAAAGATGGCATTTAAAAACAAAGCTTATTGTATACTGAACCCAAAAAAGAGAAAGCCCTTAAATAAATAGATAAACAAAATAAAAAGGTGTTTGTCGCCTTTTTATGACGCCTTCCAGTGAAGGATCACCCCTTTGCCGTCGATCCGTCAATTTTTGATAATATCGTAAAAACCTTTACAAGGAGCAAAACATCATTTCCATCTTGAGCTAAAAACGGAGAAACGACGCGCGACGGGTTTTGCTTAGTATATAAAATGAGGCAACGTAAATATTTTTTGTATAAAAATGTACGCGGGTTTCGAAAAAAAAATCGTCGTGTGGCAAACTGACAATCCTCCCAATCTACTCGAAACTACAATTAAACATTTTACTGAAATTTCACGTTTATTTTTCCCAACTTTTCAGGAGTTTGTAAACTAATATACTGTGATGATAAAATTACCGGAAACCCGTGAATAATTCCGATTGTAGATTTCATTTATTTCGCTCACGTGCGTAGGTATAGCTGCGTATACTGCTTAGGCCTTAAATCTAGTTAGTGTGTTCGTATGTCGAGTATTTAAATGTTTTATTCATCATTATTGTTAAAACAGCCCACTGCGAGGTACTTAGATAGGTCTCCTTTCTGCGCGAGCTTAACGCATTCACTGCCCAGACTCAGGTAAGAATGTCCTCGTCACTATGTGGGTATTGTTACAGATGACGTCATCCGCAGAAATACCGGTCTCTAGAAGCGGTATCGGCATAATATGCCGATCCAGTCGACGCTGTACCATAGAAATCAATACAAAACAACAAATTTTAATAATTAGACTGCTTACGCTCAGATTCCGTTCTGGTGGACATACAGCTTAAAGCAACATAGTATATTGACTTATCGTTGACCTCTGTGGCGCAGCGGGCGAAGGTCCGCCTGCGACGCAGGAGGTTGCGGGTTCGATTCATGCCTCGGGATAAATGTTTGTACGATCTGCAGCTATTTGTTCAGAGTGTTCTGGGTGTTTTCTAAGTATAATAAAAAAATATCTATCTATATTTAGTGTATTGTATTAAATATATCAGTTATCTTAACACAAGCTCTGCTTAGTTTGGGGCTAGATAATGCTGTGTGAATTGTCCAGCGTTATTTATTATTTATTTAGTATCTACAATCGAATTGACAAATAATGTTTCAAGCTCTACGATGCCCCGGCATATTCAAGTAAACTTGACATTGAGGGCCCTTCAACAACATAACAAGCGTGCCATCACGCGATGACGTCACGAACATGACCTTCTCGTGACGTAGCAGCGTACCCTGCCATTAACAACTGTACAACTGAATAAAACCTTATAAAAATACGAGGTAGGTATTTTGGTATTGGTTTCTCTGAATTCAATTAATGAACTAAAGAGTTTATTGAATAAAAAAATTCTAGCAGTCTAAATTTAGGAGGGATGTTATTGACTTAATTTACTCCAATAACCAGTAAGGCGATCATTTGATAAAAATTCAATAAAAAAAAATTACAAGTCGAATATTAACTTTTAACTTAATCTCTTAATTTCGCCACTCTTGACAAGTAATCTATACTTATAATAAAACTGTAACAGGTCCAATTCTGTACATTAAAGATATTTTGAAAATTTTTTTTGGAGGGCACTCTATTATCGATACTGAAGCCAAAACTGTATTTTTTTTCATTCATGTCTGTCTGTCTGTCTGTCTGTCTGTCTGTCTGTCTGTTTCTTAAACGCGCATCACGTCGAAACTACTGAAGGTATTGAAATGAAACTCGGCACGATTTTAGGTCATACTACGAGGAAGGACATAGGATACTTTTTATCCCGGAATTCAGTCAGGTTTCCCTGGGAGAGGGGATGAAAGTAAAATTTCTTCACCGCGCATGACGCCGAAAGTGCTGAATGAGTTGGAATGAAACCTTGCACGATTTGATTTCATACTACAAGGAAGGACATGGGATACATTTCATCCCGGAATTCAGTCATGTTCCCCTGGGAGAGAGGATGAAAGTAAAATTCTTTAACTGCGCATCACGATGGAACAACTGAATGAATTCGAATGGAACTCGGCATAATTTGATTTCATTCTACGAGGAAAGATACATTTTATCCCAGAATTTAGTAAGGTTCCCCTGGGAGAAGGGATGAAAGTAAAATTCTTTCACCGCGCATCACGCCGAAACTACTGAATGAGTTGGACTGAATTGGTACTATTTGAGTTCAAGGAAGGACATGGGATACATTTTATCCTGGAATTCAGTAAGGTTCCCCTGGGAGAGAGGAAAAAGTAGAATTCTTTAACCGCGCATCACGACGGGTCTACGCGTCGTCCGATTTCATGCATTCTTTTTGTTAGATCGAATTTGACTAAATCAGTAGAAAGTCGAGTAGAAAATCAGTAGATTGATGAAATAATCTGTAGTTAGAAGAAAAAAATTAGTAGATAGAGGGTAGGTAAGTTCCTATCTATGTATTTTTCCAAGACGCACCCATTAGTTAGGTTCCTACCTTACATGATATATGGTGGTTTAGCTGGTCCAGTTAACTGTACTACCGAAGTTTGGTTGCAGTAAGTGGTCCAATTAAACTAACTAGACCACAGAAAAATATTTTTACTGTGGTACACAGCCAACTGTACCTACCTACTAACGAAAAAAAAATTACGGTGGTCCAGTCAAATGGATCAGGAGCCCAATTCTGCAATACAATTGCTTCAGTATGACAATGGAATCGTCGCAGAATCATCACGTAGAATCCTTAGATTTATAAAACTCCAGATAGTGCGTGCGAGATAAATTAATAGTTTCAAACTTGACGCACGTCTCTCCATCTGCATTCATCATAATTTCTTTCATCTGAGGTGGAATACCCAAACGTGTCATTCTGTGTCGATATTCTGTGTCCCTGTCATAGTGAAGCGATTAGTATAGCAGAACAGGGCCCCAGCTGAACGGAACCATCAGTAAGAAGTGAAACGAGTATGACACTTCTTAACACTGACGCTGGCCGAGTCGTAGCTAAAAGTCGTGTTTATAAAGAATGGGATTGAAGATGACAACATGCTATCCCCCGTAGACACTACACGATTTTTTGCACGGCGGCGTGTCATAATATGAGAGACTATGGTTAAATGTGAACTTAATTAGTCGGCAGGTGAGGCAATCGCGAACGAAGTCGCGGGTACAGCTAGTAACTAATAAGTTTCAAGCTAAATAATTTAGCTAAAAAAACAAAGAACACTATATTAATTACTAAGCAGTTTGTTATAATATGTACCTTTACTATAGTCAAATATTACGTAGAGGATTTTTGTTGCACTATGCTCTCATATTTCTGTTTCTTTGAGTAATGTATTTTGGTAGGAGCATAATTAAGTCATCACCATATTTTGAAAGACCTGTAAGGGCTGTTTAAACGTGTGAGACTATTTGTTAACATACAATATTATAACTGTTGGTCTTTAAATAAATAAAGAAATAAATAAATAAATAAATAAAAACCCGAAGAGACGTGCCGCGCAGGTAGATTAATTATAATTATAAATTAAAATTAATTTTAATTATAAATTAAAATAAATAAAATAAAATAGAACGTGTTGACGAGCGACGGCATGTGGTTCATGGGCAATGAAAGTGGTAACGTGTTCCCTCTACGCGAACATTCGCCTGTAGGTAATTTAAAGACAAAAATAAAGATATTTATATGCAGAAAACATGTGTATAAAAGATGACATAAATATAGGTGAAACAACATGCTTGAGTGTCTGTGAAGTTAGCAGAGCATCTTCCAGCAGAGCATAAATAAATTAGAGTTCTGTTCGCATGCAGGTGAGTTCTATAGTTCCTGATACTTTTCAGGAATAGTTCTGGCGTTTTTACATGAAAAAAATTAAGTGAAATTATGCTCTGCTAACTTCGCGTAGCAGAGCATTTTTCATAAATCGATACAAAAACCGGTATTTATTATGCTTTGACATCTTACGAACAGTTCCTGTTAGTTTTTAGAAATAGTTCCGGTGTTTATACAATATTAATTTATTTTAATGATATGATCAGGTACATTTCCGTTCGAGTCGTAGTCGTGACTCGATATTCCTTTGACCATTGTTTAATTACGCTGCATCGAATTTAACAAAAAAAAGGTTTGTTCTTATGTTTTTGACAAATTTTATAACCGTACTCCTGAAAATTTTATTCAAAACGGTCTTGAAAGAGATTAAAAATCGAAGGAATTTTTCGTCGAAATTGTAATATGTCAAATACAAGTAGAGCATGTTTCATCAGAGTTCCAATAGCATGCACGGAGTTTAAGATAGACACATGTGTTTTCTCAATAATGGGATACTTTTGACAATCAGAACTCTGGAAGTTTTCATGAAACCGGTCTTTGAAAACTGATGAAATCCGAGATTTGTGCGTTGAATTTGTATTGACTCAAACACCTGTAAAACAATTTTGATCAGAGTTCTAATAACGTGCATTGAGATGTAGAGAAAATAATGATATTTCTTAGGAAAAAAAATATTTTCAGGAGCAGAACACCTGAAACTTTCATAAAAACTGTCTTTGAAAACTGACGCAATCCGAGATTTGTGCGTTGTACTTCAATTGAATAGAACACTTGTAAAAAAAAATTCGTTAGAGTTCTATTAGCGTGAATTTAAGTGCAGGTAAAATAAGGTTTGTTCTTACGATTTTGATACTTTTCAGAAGCACAACTTCTGAAAATTTCATGAAAACGTTTTTAGAACAATGACAGAAATTAAGATATTTTCGTTGAAAGTGTACCGATTCAAACACAAGTAGAGCATGTTTTATCAGAGTTCCAATAGCATGCACGGAGTTTAAGATAGACACATGTGTTTTCTTAATAATGGGATACTTTTGACAATCAGAACTCTGGAAGTTTTCATGAAACCGGTCTTTGAAAACTGATGAAATCCGAGATTTGTGCGTTGAATTTGTATTGACTCAAACACCTGTTAAACAATTTTGATCAGAGTTCTAATAGCGTGCATTGAGATGTAGAGAACATAATGATATTTCTTATGAATAAAATTATTTTCAGGAGCAGAACACCTGAAACTTTCATAAAAACTGTCTTTGAAAACTGACGCAATCCGAGATTGGTGCGTTGAACTTCAATTGAATAGAACACTTGTAAAAAAAATTTCGTTAGAGTTCTATTAGCGTGCATTTAAGTGCAGGTAAAATAAGGTTTGTTCTTACGATTTTGATACTTTTCAGAAGCACAACTTCTGAAAATTTCATGAAAACGTTTTTAGAACAATGACAGAAATTAAGATATTTTCGTTGAAAGTGTACCGATTCAAACACAAGTAGAGCAAGTTTTATCAGAGTTCCAATAGCATGCACAGAGTTTAAGATAAACACATGTTTTTTCTTATAATAGGGATACTTTTGACAGTCAGAACTCTGGAAGTTTTCATGAAACCGGTCTTTGAAAACTGATGAAATCCGAGATTTGTGCGTTGAATTTGTATTGACTCAAACACCTGTAAAACAATTTTGATCAGAGTTCTAATAGCGTGCATTGAGATGTAGAGAACATAATGATATTTCTTATGAATAAAATTATTTTCAGGAGCAGAACACCTGAAACTTTCATAAAAACTGTCTTTGAAAACTGACGCAATCCGAGATTGGTGCGTTGAACCTCAATTGAATAGAACACTTGTAAAAAAAATTTCGTTAGAGTTCTATTAGCGTGCATTTAAGTGCAGGTAAAATAAGGTTTGTTCTTACGATTTTGATACTTTTCAGAAGCACAACTTCTGAAAATTTCATGAAAACGTTTTTAGAACAATGACAGAAATTAAGATATTTTCGTTGAAAGTGTACCGATTCAAACACAAGTAGAGCATGTTTTATCAGAGTTCCAATAGCATGCACGGAGTTTAAGATAGACACATGTGTTTTCTTAATAATGGGATACTTTTGACAATCAGAACTCTGGAAGTTTTCATGAAACCGGTCTTTGAAAACTGATGAAATCCGAGATTTGTGCGTAGAATTTGTATTGACTCAAACACCTGTAAAACAATTTTGATCAGAGTTCTAATAGCGTGCATTGAGATGTAGAGAACATAATGATATTTCTTATGAATAAAATTATTTTCAGGAGCAGAACACCTGAAACTTTCATAAAAACTGTCTTTGAAAACTGACGCAATCCGAGATTGGTGCGTTGAACTTCAATTGAATAGAACACTTGTAAAAAAATTTTCGTTAGAGTTCTAGTAGCGTGCATTTAAATGCAGGTAAAATAAGGTTTGTTCTTACGATTTTGATACTTTTCAGAAGCACAACTTCTGAAAATTTCATGAAAACGTTTTTAGAACAATGACAGAAATTAAGATATTTTCGTTGAAAGTGTACCGATTCAAACACAAGTAGAGCAAGTTTTATCAGAGTTCCAATAGCATGCACGGAGTTTAAGATAAACACATGTTTTTTCTTATAATAGGGATACTTTTGACAATCAGAACTCTGGAAGTTTTCATGAAACCGGTCTTTGAAAACTGATGAAATCCGAGATTTGTGCGTTGAATTTGTATTGACTCAAACACCTGTAAAACAATTTTGATTAGAGTTCTAATAGCGTGCATTGAGATGTAGAGAACATAATGATATTTCTTATGAATAAAATTATTTTCAGGAGCAGAACACCTGAAACTTTCATAAAAACTGTCTTTGAAAACTGACGCAATCCGAGATTGGTGCGTTGAACCTCAATTGAATAGAACACTTGTAAAAAAAATTTCGTTAGAGTTCTATTAGCGTGCATTTAAGTGCAGGTAAAATAAGGTTTGTTCTTACGATTTTGATACTTTTCAGAAGCACAACTTCTGAAAATTTCATGAAAACGTTTTTAGAACAATGACAGAAATTAAGATATTTTCGTTGAAAGTGTACCGATTCAAACACAAGTAGAGCATGTTTTATCAGAGTTCCAATAGCATGCACGGAGTTTAAGATAGACACATGTGTTTTCTTAATAATGGGATACTTCTGACAATCAGAACTCTCGAAGTTTTCATGAAAACGTTCTTTGAAAACTGATGAAATCCGAGATTCATGCGTTGAATTTGTTTTGACTCAAACACCTGTAAAACAATTTTGATCAGAGTTCTAATAGCGTGCATTGAGATGTAGAGAAATAATGATATTTCTTATGAATTAAATTATTTTCAGGAGCAGAAAACCTGAAACTTTCATAAAAACTGTCTTTGAAAACTGACGCAATCCGAGATTTGTGCGTTGAACTGCAATTGACTAGAACACTTGTAAACAAAATTTCGTTAGAGTTCTATTAGCGTGCATTTAAGTGCAGGTAAAATAAGGTTTGTTCTTACGATTTTGATACTTTTCAGAAGCACAACTTCTGAAAATTTCATGAAAACGTTTTTAGAACAATGACAGAAATTAAGATATTTTCGTTGAAAGTGTACCGATTCAAACACAAGTAGAGCAAGTTTTATCAGAGTTCCAATAGCATGCACGGAGTTTAAAATAAACACATGTTTTTTCTTATTATAGGGATACTTTTGACAATCAGAACTCTGGAAGTTTTCATGAAACCGGTCTTTGAAAACTGATGAAATCCGAGATTTGTGCGTTGAATTTGTATTGACTCAAACACCTGTAAAACAATTTTGATCAGAGTTCTAATAGCGTGCATTGAGATGTAGAGCAATAGTGATATTTCTTATGAACTTAATTATTTTCAGGAGCAGAAAACCTGAAACTTTCATAAAAACTGTCTTTGAAAACTGACTCAATCCGAGATTTGTGCGTTGAACTGCAATTGACTAGAACACTTGTAAACAAATTTTCGTTAGAGTTCTATTAGCGTGCATTAAAGTGCAGGTAAAATGAGGTTTGTTCATACGATTTTGATACTTTTCAGATGCACAACTTCTGAAAATTTCATGAAAACGTTTTTAGAACAATGACAGAAATTAAGATATTTTCGTTGAAAGTGTACCGATTCAAACACAAGTAGAGCAAGTTTTATCAGAGTTCCAATAGCATGCACGGAGTTTTAGATAAACACATGTATTTTCTTATTATAGGGATACTTTTGACAATCAGAACTCTCGAAGTTTTCATGAAAACGGTCTTTGAAAACTGATGAAATCCGAGATTTGTGCGTTGAATTTGTATTGACTCAAACACCTGTAAAACAATTTTGATCAGAGTTCTAATAGCGTGCATTGAGATGTAGAAAACATAATGATTTTTCTTATGAATAAAATTATTTTCAGGAGCAGAACACCTGAAACTTTCATAAAAACTGTCTTTGAAAACTGACGCAATCCGAGATTTGTGCGTTGAATTTCAATTGGTTCAAACACTTGTAAAAAAATATTTGTTAGAGTTTTTTTAGCGTGCATTGAGGTGCAGATGAAATTAAATTTGTTATTACAATTTAGAAACTTTTCAGAAGCACAACTTCTGAAGGTTTCATGAAAACGTTTTTAGAACAATGACAGAAATTAAGATATTTTCGTTGAAAGTGTACCGATTCAAACACAAGTAGAGCAAGTTTTATCAGAGTTCCAATAGCATGCACGGAGTTTAAGATAAACACATGTCTTTTCTTATTATCGGGATACTTTTGAGAATCAGAACTCTTGAAGTTTTCATGAAAACGGTCTTTAAAAACTGATGAAATCCGAGATTTGTGCGTTGAATTTCTATTGACTCAAACACTTATTTAGCAATTTTCGTTAGAGTTCTTTTAGCGTGCATTGAGGTGCTGATAAAATATGGTCAGTTCTTATGATATTAAATTTTTTCAGAAGCACAACATCTGAAGGAGTCATGAAAACGTTCCTAGAAAAATAACAGAATCTAAGAAATTTTCGTCGAAAGTGTTGTGATTCAAACGAAAGTAGAGCAAGTTTTATCAGAATTCCAATAGCATGCACGGAGTTTAAGACAAGCACATGTCTTTTCTTATTATCTAGATACTTTTGAGCATCAGATCTCTGGTAATTTTCAAGAAAACGGTCTTTGTAAATTGACGACATGTGAGATTTGTGCGTTGATTTTGTATTGACTCAAACACCTGTAAAGCAATTTTGATGAGAGTTTTACCAACGTGCATTCATATCTTGAACCAATAATGGTTTTTCTTTTGGCTTTAATAATTTTCAGAAGCAGAACATCTGAAATTTTCATGAAAGCGGTCTTTAAAATATGACGAAATCCGAGATTTGTACGTTGAATTTCTATTGACTCAAACACTTGTAAAGCTATTTTCATTGGAGTTCTTTTAGTGTGCATTTAGTTACAGATAAAGTAAGGTTGGTTCTTATAATAATGATACTTTTCAGAAGCAGAACACCGGAAATTTTCAGGAAAACGGTCTCTGAAAAATTTCGGAATCTGAGATAAATACGTCAAATTTGTATAGCTCCAAAGGCCTGTAAACCTTTTTTTATTAGAATTCAATAACCAAGTTTCAGATGAAAAAAACTTCGTTTTTACATATTTTTTACATTTCAGAAGTAAAATATTCATGAAAAGGTACTTTCAAAAATTACAAAAATTATTTAGTTGTATGTTCTTCTAGTAGTTCTTCTAGTAGTTCCCTGAAAAAGGGTTCGGGGGTTCTGCAGGAGGAATGGGGAAGGTACTTGCAAAGAATTTTTTTATGTCATTTTCGTCATTTTTACGATTCCCCTAAATTTTTTCAAAATTTTTGTTGGTTTTGAAAATGACCTACTGAGGGGGGAGAAGGAGGGGGAAATTCTCAAATGTTCTCAAAGCTTCCCTTAACCCCCTCTATACGATACCGTAAAAAAAACATCAATAATACATTAAAGATCAAAATTATGTTTAGTTCCATGAAATTATAACTAGATGTCGCTACTAAAATTTGACGAGGGCTAGATCGCGCTGACGAGAACGGCGCGCGAGTCAACTTAAGAAATGTTGATTTTTGCCGACACGTCTATGCTTCATTCTTCTGAATTTAATTGCGATTCGTACTAAGTCTTCGTTAATGTTTCGTCTTTCTATGTGATAAAACTATATTATTTAGAAATTTAATATTTTTTTTATTGTATTTGGTTTCAATTTTGTTTGACAATTTGGTTGTGTTCTGTTAAATTGGAGACTATTTGATTTAGATTTAAGTTTAAATTGTGTCTTAGAAGTTATTTTATATTGTTGTTTATTATTAAAGTTGTTTTTTTTCTATATACTGTATGGTATATAGTTGTTTGTAATTTTATTTTACGTGTTTGTGTCTCAAGTTTTATCCGGTACCATTTAGCAATACCTAATATTTTTTGATTTATTAACACTACCTGTGTGTTGTTAGTTTTACGTCTTGTAACTGTATATAAATTGTTTTTACTTTTTAAGTTTTTTGTTGTTTTATAAGTTTCCAGTGTATTCCAAAACTTAATTGATTATTTGTTGTGTTATCCATACATTGTTTTATCATGTACGACAAAATTATTTTAGAAAATCTTTTAAAAGATGATAGATACCGAACTATTGATGAAAAAGGTAATATTTTTCCACCTTCTCATCATGTTTATACGGCCATTTCAAAGGAGATGGCTGATAAATCATCATTGATCACGCCCAAGCACATTTATACAATAGTTAATGAAAATAGAGCCGGCTTTAGGGATTTGATCTTAAAAGTGTTTCATATTAAAGTGCGCGAGGTGTTCAATGACCCAAATGATGGCAATTACACTGTCAAAAATAATGTGGACCAAAGCGCAAACAGCAGTACTGAAATGACAGATAGTTTAACTTCGGTTGATGTTAAATTAATTATTTCATCAGATAAATGGCAGAAAATAAAACCCCAAGAAAAAGTTTACGGGACACGTGTCTACTGGAAGTTGCGACAAGGCTGGACAGACGTGATAGCAGAAGCATTATGGGTGCAACATCATCTGGATTGTGTAGCATGCTTTAAAAATCACAACATTTACCTAAACGCAGCGGCCAAATTCTTTTTGACCATTGAGGGGATTTGCCGCGAGTGCGACGCAAAAATAAACTGCACCATTTTAAAAGAGCCAGCAAAGGGTGTTGACGTTGTTTTGGATTGTCGCGTTGCAGGCATAAAACCGATTTCTCATTCGGGAACCAAAAGACGTCAATTAAGAGGGCCTCGCCGCCGCGAAGTAGCGGATTTCTTGATTGATGGAGGAAAAGATGCCATCACTTGGCGACGAAAAGAGGCTGGCCGTATTAAAGAATTTGGTGGCAAAAATCCGCCGATTTTACCAACTAACGATGTGGTTCGGAAAGCTAAAGAACAAAGGCTTCTCACCAAATATGGCTTACAGTTTGGAAACCCTGCAATCAATTTACTGAAAAGCGCTGAGCATGGCAAACTAGTTGGTTGTATTCAATCCATCGGTCTACATAAATTCAGCTGTATATATTGGCTACCCGAGCAACTACAAATTTACATTTCTCGTATCCGAAAAGACCAAAATGCTGTATTAGCCATCGATGCTACGGGTGGAATTGCAAAACGAGATAAATCACTGAAACCACACATTTTTCTCTATCAGTGTGTGCTCATGACGCAAGATGGCAGCGTACCAACGTTTCAAATGGTTTCCGCTGACCAAAGAGCGCTGGTTGTGGTAAATTTTTTTTGTCATATTCTTGCTGCTAACGCACCTATTCCTCCAATCGTGGTGACCGATTTTGGCTGGACTCTGTTGATTGCCGTAGCGCAAGTATTTGGCCGATGCGCAAGCTTAGCCGATTACTTGCAAAGATGCTATGACGCCTTAGTAAGCAGTCCGACATCTTTGCCATCAACATTCATGCGTTTAGACGTATGTCATTTGATGGCAATGATTTCACGTTGGCCCTGTTTAAAAGGAAAAGACAAATGTCTCGATAGGAGATTTTATAAACGATGCATAGGAAAAGCACACCAAATTACAAGCCTCGAAGACTTGTCTTTCTTTTTAGAATCAGTCCTGGTGGTCGCACTTAGTAAATGCATTGGAGCTGGACCTAGCGGTGAGCCTCTTCCTTCGGTAGATCGCCTTCACTTTCTGAATTATCAAATCAAAGGGACAAATTTTCACGACAACAACATTTCCGATGACGATGACGATGCTGACAAACAAAATGACGAGGAAGTTCATAGTGCTAAGGAATCTGACTTGGATATAGAACTTACCAACGTGGAACGCGAACTAGGCATTGGGTGGAGGTCATGGCGTGACGGTCTTTATGACACAGCAGATAAAATTGCTGGTAAGTCTGCAGAAGGCGACACGCTCAATGCCTGCTACAGCGTCGATTTCGGGCAGCGACTTAAAAGACACCTCCTGCCCTACGTTCCTTTGTGGACTGGCATCATGGTGCCTGTTTTTGGTAGAGGCAGTGTGAGTGCCACCTCTGCTGCGGTTGAGTCCGAGTTCGCTGATTTGAAATCGCGTGACTTTAGAGGCGAATTACCAATGAGAATAGACCGTTTTGTTCTCGAACATATGGAAAAACTGGACCAAAAAATAAGAGAGCGATGTGATGCCACTGATGACCCACGTATGTCAACCAAAGTTGCTCCTGTACAAACAGTACAGTCATCTCAGGATGACTGTTCTGAGAATGACTTAAATGTCCAGGAGGAATGGGGAGGGATATTTAAGAATAGGGTAAAAAGGCCGGTTATCGCAGATATGACAGAGAATCCACAGCATAAAGCCAAAAGAGCCATCACCTGCCTGGATGCCTGTCCTGAGTGGGATTTTGTCAAAGATTCCTACTCAGGAATTGTTCCCATTCTTTTGAATGGGAATCTTGCAGGATCAGTACGTGATCACAAGCGTTTGATAAATATATATTCAACGTGTGCTTTTGATTCAATTTTTCAAAGCATTTTATGTGGATTTCTCAGTCATAAAATATACGCGCAATATTTAAATCCATCAGAATGCTCCATCATAAAAATGGTAAAAAATGTAGCCTCCAAAAAAATCATAAGTAAAGAACATTATGTTCAAAGAGCAGAAATTCTAATGAAAACACCCATATTTGACACAGCAAAAGCAACGTACCCAAATAATATCCACAGATTGGATGCAGAGTGCAACGCTGCTCATCTAGCGCAATATATTCTGCAAGATGAGCCAAGCTACACATACAAAACTAAATGCCCATGTGGCTACATCAAAAAAAAAACACCTTCCTATCTATAAACGTAGATATAATGTTGAGTAAGGGGTTAGAAATGATGCAAGCTGCCATTGATGATTGTTTAGTAACAGCGAGAAGCTGTTACCAATGCAAGAACACCATCCAATGCTTGCCCGAATATGGAGGGCATCTCATCATTGACACAGCAGTTGTCACTGACCCAGGTTATCCCAAATATGATATGATCCAGCTCACACTGGACTCTCTACAAAAAAATGTAAAGCTGGGTCAAGTAAATTTTAGAATTGCGGCTGTAATCAACTACAGCTTAACTCAAAAACATTACGTTGCGTATGCGTTAACCGGGGTTTTTTGGTACAAGTACGATGGGTTACTGAAAAAACGCAGCGCAGCGAGTCCCAGAACAATCATAACCCCACATCTGATTATTTATGTAAGGTGCCAGTGACACTAAAAATACTAAAAATAAAAAAATACACAAAAAATACAAAAAAATAATTATATAAACAAAAAAATAAGTAATTATCCAAAAATATGAAAAAATCAATGAAATAAATTGTAAATAAAAAACGAGGCCAGTTTTCAACACGTCCACGTCGTTGGCCTTGGGTAATGCAAAGATTGAGATTTAAATATAAAATATTTAGTGGTTAGTAGCACAGTAAAAATCTAAGCTTTTGTCGCAAAAACTTTTGTCTTTATCATAATAAACTCATTTACCATGCATAAAACTCAGATAAAAATTGCTCTATGGTTTTTGAATCTATACAAATACGACGCATGTTACTCAAACATTGTTATTTTTCGTAGACAGTTTTCATAAAAATTGCGAGAATTCTGATTTTGACTTCTTCATTACGAAACTTTTGTTCGTCTCAAACCTGTATAATGACTGTAAATGAATGTAATAAGAAATCCGATGAAACGCTCTATTGCAAGAATTTGTCATTTCCTATGTATGTTTTCATGAAAAATGCAGTTCGAACCCGAAGAGGTTCTCAAGTCGACGCGTATATTTTGTTTATGTATGACCATGCATAACTTAGAACAGAGTAGTCCGATTTTGATAATTCTTTTTTTATTGGAAACAGTATACCCAGAAATCGGTCCCATATAAATTTGGAAAAAAAATCCAACCCTAAGGGTAAAAAAACAGGGAATGATTGATTGTTCACAAAACGTAATATATGAACACGCATAACTTTTTACGCAGTAGTCCTATTTTGATAATTCTTTTTTATTGGATAGGGTAGATCTCGAATTTAGTCCCATATAAATTAGGAAAAAAAAATTAACCCTAAGGGTGGGAAGTATGTATATATAACCAATATAAAAACCTTATTATCTCTACATGTCAATGCACGCTATTAGAACTCTGATCAAAATTGTTTTACAGGTGTTTGAGTCAATACAAATTCAACGCTCAAATCTCGGATTTCATCAGTTTTCAAAGACCGGTTTCATGAAAACTTCCAGAGTTCTGATTGTCAAAAGTATCCCTATAAAAAGAAAAAACATGTGTATATCTAAAACTCCGTGCATGCTATTGGAACTCTGATAAAACTTGCTCTACTTGTGTTTGAATCGGTACACTTTCAACGAAAATATCTTAATTTCTGTCATTGTTCTAAAAACGTTTTCATGAAATTTTCAGAAGTTGTGCTTCTGAAAAGTATCAAAATCGTAAGAACAAACCTTATTTTACCTGCATTTAAATGCACGCTACTAGAACTCTAACGAAAATTTTTTTACAAGTGTTCTATTCAATTGAAGTTCAACGCACCAATCTCGGATTGCGTCAGTTTTCAAAGACAGTTTTTATGAAAGTTTCAGGTGTTCTGCTCCTGAAAATAATTTTATTCATAAGAAATATCATTATGTTCTCTACATCTCAATGCACGCTATTAGAACTCTGATCAAAATTGTTTTACAGGTGTTTGAGTCAATACAAATTCAACGCACAAATCTCGGATTTCATCAGTTTTCAAAGACCGGTTTCATGAATAATTCCAGAGTTCTGATTGTCAAAAGTATCCCTATAATAAGAAAAAACATGTGTATATCTAAAACTCCGTGCATGCTATTGGAACTCTGATAAAACTTGCTCTACTTGTGTTTGAATCGGTACACTTTCAACGAAAATATCTTAATTTCTGTCATTGTTCTAAAAACGTTTTCATGAAATTTTCAGAAGTTGTGCTTCTGAAAAGTATCAAAATCGTAAGAACAAACCTTATTTTACCTGCACTTAAATGCACGCTACTAGAACTCTTACGAAAATTTTTTTACAAGTATTCTATTCAATTGAAGTTCAACGCACCAATCTCGGATTGCGTCAGTTTTCAAAGACAGTTTTTATGAAAGTTTCAGGTGTTCTGCTCCTGAAAATAATTTTATTCATAAGAAATATCATTATGTTCTCTACATCTCAATGCACGCTATTAGAACTCTGATCAAAATTGTTTTACAGGTGTTTGAGTCAATACAAATTCAACGCACAAATCTCGGATTTCATCAGTTTTCAAAGACCGGTTTCATGAAAACTTCCAGAGTTCTGATTGTCAAAAGTATCCCTATAATAAGAAAAAACATGTGTTTATCTAAAACTCCGTGCATGCTATTGGAACTCTGATAAAACTTGCTCTACTTGTGTTTGAATCGGTACACTTTCAACGAAAATATCTTAATTTATGTCATTGTTCTAAAAACGTTTTCATGAAATTTTCAGAAGTTGTGCTTCTGAAAAGTATCAAAATCGTAAGAACAAACCTTATTTTACCTGCACTTAAATGCACGCTAATAGAACTCTTACGAAATTTTTTTTACAAGTATTCTATTCAATTGAAGTTCAACGCACCAATCTCGGATTGCGTCAGTTTTCAAAGACAGTTTTTATGAAAGTTTCAGGTGTTCTGCTCCTGAAAATAATTTTATTCATAAGAAATATCATTATGTTCTCTACATCTCAATGCACGCTATTAGAACTCTGATCAAAATTGTTTTACAGGTGTTTGACTCAATACATATTCAACGCACAAATCTCGAATTTCATCAGTTTTCAAAGACCGGTTTCATGAAAACTTCCAGAGTTCTGATTGTCAAAAGTATCCCTATAATAAGAAAAAACATGTGTTTATCTAAAACTCCGTGCATGCTATTGGAACTCTGATAAAACTTGCTCTACTTGTGTTTGAATCGGTACACTTTCAACGAAAATATCTTAATTTCTGTCATTGTTCTAAAAACGTTTTCATGAAATTTTCAGAAGTTGTGCTTCTGAAAAGTATCAAAATCGTAAGAACAAACCTTATTTTACCTGCATTTAAATGCACGCTACTAGAACTCTAACGAAAATTTTTTTACAAGTGTTCTATTCAATTGAAGTTCAACGCACCAATCTCGGATTGCGTCAGTTTTCAAAGACAGTTTTTATGAAAGTTTCAGGTGTTCTGCTCCTGAAAATAATTTTATTCATAAGAAATATTATTATGTTCTCTACATCTCAATGCACGCTATTAGAACTCTGATCAAAATTGTTTTACAGGTGTTTGAGTCAATACAAATTCAACGCACAAATCTCGGATTTCATCAGTTTTCAAAGACCGGTTTCATGAAAACTTCCAGAGTTCTGATTGTCAAAAGTATCCCTATAATAAGAAAAAACATGTGTTTATCTAAAACTCCGTGCATGCTATTGGAACTCTGATAAAACTTGCTTTACTTGTGTTTGAATCGGTACACTTTCAACGAAAATATCTTAATTTATGTCATTGTTCTAAAAACGTTTTCATGAAATTTTCAGAAGTTGTGCTTCTGAAAAGTATCAAAATCGTAAGAACAAACCTTATTTTACCTGCACTTAAATGCACGCTAATAGAACTCCTACGAAAATTTTTTTACAAGTATTCTATTCAATTGAAGTTCAACGCACCAATCTCGGATTGCGTCAGTTTTCAAAGACAGTTTTTATGAAAGTTTCAGGTGTTGTGCTCCTGAAAATAATTTTATTCATAAGAAATATCATTATGTTCTCTACATCTCAATGCACGCTATTAGAACTCTGATCAAAATTGTTTTACAGGTGTTTGAGTCAATACAAATTCAACGCACAAATCTCGGATTTCATCAGTTTTCAAAGACCGGTTTCATGAAAACTTCCAGAGTTCTGATTGTCAAAAGTATCCCTATAAAAAGAAAAAACATGTGTATATCTAAAACTCCGTGCATGCTATTGGAACTCTGATAAAACTTGCTCTACTTGTGTTTGGATCGGTACACTTTCAACGAAAATATCTTAATTTCTGTCATTGTTCTAAAAACGTTTTCATGAAATTTTCAGAAGTTGTGCTTCTGAAAAGTATCAAAATCGTAAGAACAAACCTTATTTTACCTGCACTTAAATGCACGCTACTAGAACTCTTACGAAAATTTTTTTACAAGTATTCTATTCAATTGAAGTTCATCGCACCAATCTCGGATTGCGTCAGTTTTCAAAGACAGTTTTTATGAAAGTTTCAGGTGTTCTGCTCCTGAAAATAATTTTATTCATAAGAAATATTATTATGTTCTCTACATCTCAATGCACGCTATTAGAACTCTGATCAAAATTGTTTTACAGGTGTTTGAGTCAATACAAATTCAACGCACAAATCTCGGATTTTATCAGTTTTCAAAGACCGGTTTCATGAAAACTTCCAGAGTTCTGATTGTCGAAAGTATCCCTATAATAAGAAAAAACATGTGTTTATCTAAAACTCCGTGCATGCTATTGGAACTCTGATAAAACTTGCTCTACTTGTGTTTGAATCGGTACACTTTCAACGAAAATATCTTAATTTCTGTCATTGTTCTAAAAACGTTTTCATGAAATTTTCAGAAGTTGTGCTTCTGAAAAGTATCAAAATCGTAAGAACAAACCTTATTTTACCTGCACTTAAATGCACGCTACTAGAACTCTAACGAAAATTTTTTTACAAGTGTTCTATTCAATTGAAGTTCAACGCACCAATCTCGGATTGCGTCAGTTTTCAAAGACAGTTTTTTATGAAAGTTTCAGGTGTTCTGCTCCTGAAAATAATTTTATTCATAAAAAATATCATTATGTTCTCTACATCTCAATGCACGCTATTAGAACTCTGATCAAAATTGTTTTACAGGTGTTTGAGTCAATACAAATTCAACGCACAAATCTCGGATTTCATCAGTTTTCAAAGACCGGTTTCATGAAAACTTCCAGAGTTCTGATTGTCAAAAGTATCACTATAATAAGAAAAAACATGTGTATATCTAAAACTCCGTGCATGCTATTGGAACTCTGATAAAACTTGCTCTACTTGTGTTTGAATCGGTACACTTTCAACGAAAATATCTTAATTTCTGTCATTGTTCTAAAAACGTTTTCATGAAATTTTCAGAAGTTGTGCTTCTGAAAAGTATCAAAATCGTAAGAACAAACCTTATTTTACCTGCATTTAAATGCACGCTACTAGAACTCTAACGAAAATTTTTTTACAAGTGTTCTATTCAATTGAAGTTCAACGCACCAATCTCGGATTGCGTCAGTTTTCAAAGACAGTTTTTATGAAAGTTTCAGGTGTTCTGCTCCTGAAAATAATTTTATTCATAAGAAATATCATTATGTTCTCTACATCTCAATGCACGCTATTAGAACTCTGATCAAAATTGTTTTACAGGTGTTTGAGTCAATACAAATTCAACGCACAAATCTCGGATTTCATCAGTTTTCAAAGACCGGTTTCATGAAAAATTCCAGAGTTCTGATTGTCAAAAGTATCCCTATAATAAGAAAAAACATGTGTTTATCTAAAACTCCGTGCATGCTATTGGAACTCTGATAAAACTTGCTCTACTTGTGTTTGAATCGGTACACTTTCAACGAAAATATCTTAATTTCTGTCATTGTTCTAAAAACGTTTTCATGAAATTTTCAGAAGTTGTGCTTCTGAAAAGTATCAAAATCGTAAGAACAAACCTTATTTTACCTGCACTTAAATGCACGCTACTAGAACTCTTACGAAATTTTTTTTACAAGTATTCTATTCAATTGAAGTTCAACGCACCAATCTCGGATTGCGTCAGTTTTCAAAGACAGTTTTTATGAAAGTTTCAGGTGTTCTGCTCCTGAAAATAATTTTATTCATAAGAAATATCATTATGTTCTCTACATCTCAATGCACGCTATTAGAACTCTGATCAAAATTGTTTTACAGGTGTTTGAGTCAATACAAATTCAACGCACAAATCTCGGATTTCATCAGTTTTCAAAGACCGGTTTCATGAAAACTTCCAGAGTTCTGATTGTCAAAAGTATCCCTATAATAAGAAAAAACATGTGTTTATCTAAAACTCCGTGCATGCTATTGGAACTCTGATAAAATTTGCTCTACTTGTGTTTGAATCGATACACTTTCAACGAAAATATCTTAATTTATGTCATTGTTCTAAAAACGTTTTCATGAAATTTTCAGAAGTTGTGCTTCTGAAAAGTATCAAAATCGTAAGAACAAACCTTATTTTACCTGCACTTAAATGCACGCTAATAGAACTCTTACGAAATTTTTTTTACAAGTATTCTATTCAATTGAAGTTCAACGCACCAATCTCGGATTGCGTCAGTTTTCAAAGACAGTTTTTATGAAAGTTTCAGGTGTTCTGCTCCTGAAAATAATTTTATTCATAATAAATATCATTATGTTCTCTACATCTCAATGCACGCTATTAGAACTCTGATCAAAATTGTTTAACAGGTGTTTGAGTCAATACAAATTCAACGCACAAATCTCGGATTTCATCAGTTTTCAAAGACCGGTTTCATGAAAACTTCCAGAGTTCTGATTGTCAAAAGTATCCTTATAATAAGAAAAAACATGTGTTTATCTAAAACTCCGTGCATGCTATTGGAACTCTGATAAAACTTGCTCTACTTGTGTTTGAATCGGTACACTTTCAACGAAAATATCTTAATTTCTGTCATTGTTCTAAAAACGTTTTCAAAAAATTTTCAGAAGTTGTGCTTCTGAAAAGTATCAAAATCGTTAGAACAAACCTTATTTTACCTGCGCTTAAATGCACGCTAATAGAACTCTAACGAAATTTTTTTTACAAGTGTTCTATTCAATTGAGGTTCAACGCACCAATCTCGGATTGCGTCAGTTTTCAAAGACAGTTTTTATGAAAGTTTCAGGTGTTCTGCTCCTGAAAATAATTTTATTCATAAGAAATATCATTATGTTCTCTATATCTCAATGCACGCTATTAGAACTCTGATCAAAATTGTTTTACAGGTGTTTGAGTCAATACAAATTCAACGCACAAATCTCGGATTTCATCAGTTTTCAAAGACCGGTTTCATGAAAACTTCCAGAGTTCTGATTGTCAAAAGTATCCCATTATTAAGAAAACACATGTGTCTATCTTAAACTCCGTGCATGCTATTGGAACTCTGATAAAACATGCTCTACTTGTGTTTGAATCGGTACACTTTCAACGAAAATATCTTAATTTCTGTCATTGTTCTAAAAACGTTTTCATGAAATTTTCAGAAGTTGTGCTTCTGAAAAGTATCAAAATCGTAAGAACAAACCTTACTTTACCTGCACTTAAATGCACGCTACTAGAACTCTTACGAAAATTTTTTTACAAGTATTCTATTCAATTGAAGTTCATCGCACCAATCTCGGATTGCGTCAGTTTTCAAAGACAGTTTTTATGAAAGTTTCAGGTGTTCTGCTCCTGAAAATAATTTTATTCATAAGAAATATTATTATGTTCTCTACATCTCAATGCACGCTATTAGAACTCTGATCAAAATTGTTTTACAGGTGTTTGAGTCAATACAAATTCAACGCACAAATCTCGGATTTCATCAGTTTTCAAAGACCGGTTTCATGAAAACTTCCAGAGTTCTGATTGTCAAAAGTATCCCTATAATAAGAAAAAACATGTGTATATCTAAAACTCCGTGCATGCTATTGGATCTCTGATAAAACTTGCTCTACTTGTGTTTGAATCGGTACACTTTCAACGAAAATATCTTAATTTCTGTCATTGTTCTAAAAACGTTTTCATGAAATTTTCAGAAGTTGTGCTTCTGAAAAGTATCAAAATCGTAAGAACAAACCTTATTTTACCTGCACTTAAATGCACGCTACTAGAACTCTAACGAAATTTTTTTTACAAGTGTTCTATTCAATTGAAGTTCAACGCACCAATCTCGGATTGCGTCAGTTTTCAAAGACAGTTTTTATGAAAGTTTCAGGTGTTCTGCTCCTGAAAATAATTTTATTCATAAGAAATATCATTATGTTCTCTACATCTCAATGCACGCTATTAGAACTCTGATCAAAATTGTTTTACAGGTGTTTGAGTCAATACAAATTCAACGCACAAATCTCGGATTTCATCAGTTTTCAAAGACCGGTTTCATGAAAAATTCCAGAGTTCTGATTTTCAAAAGTATCCCTATAATAAGAAAAAACATGTGTATATCTAAAACTCCGTGCATGCTATTGGAACTCTGATAAAACTTGCTCTACTTGTGTTTGAATCGGTACACTTTCAACGAAAATATCTTAATTTCTGTCATTGTTCTAAAAACGTTTTCATGAAATTTTCAGAAGTTGTGCTTCTGAAAAGTATCAAAATCGTAAGAACAAACCTTATTTTACCTGCACTTAAATGCACGCTACTAGAACTCTAACGAAAATTTTTTTACAAGTGTTCTATTCAATTGAAGTTCAACGCACCAATCTCGGATTGCGTCAGTTTTCAAAGACAGTTTTTATGAAAGTTTCAGGTGTTCTGCTCCTGAAAATATTTTTTTTCATAAGAAATATCATTATGTTCTCTACATCTCAATGCACGCTATTAGAACTCTGATCAAAATTGTTTCACAGGTGTTTGAGTCAATACAAATTCAACGCACAAATCTCGGATTTCATCAGTTTTCAAAGACCGGTTTCATGAAAACTTCCAGAGTTCTGATTGTCAAAAGTATCCCATTATTAAGAAAACACATGTGTCTATCTTAAACTCCGTGCATGCTATTGGAACTCTGATAAAACATGCTCTACTTGTGTTTGAATCGGTACACTTTTAACGAAAATATCTTAATTTCTGTCATTGTTCTAAAAACGTTTTCATGAAATTTTCAGAAGTTGTGCTTCTGAAAAGTATCAAAATCGTAAGAACAAACCTTATTTTACCTGCACTTAAATTCACGCTAATAGAACTCTAACGAAATTTTTTTTACAAGTGTTCTATTCAATTGAAGTTCAACGCACAAATCTCGGATTGCGTCAGTTTTCAAAGACAGTTTTTATGAAAGTTTCAGGTGTTCTGCTCCTGAAAATATTTTTTTTCATAAGAAATATCATTATTTTCTCTACATCTCAATGCACGTTATTAGAACTCTGATCAAAATTGTTTTACAGGTGTTTGACTCAATACATATTCAACGCACAAATCTCGAATTTCATCAGTTTTCAAAGACCGGTTTCATGAAAACTTCCAGAGTTCTGATTGTCAAAAGTATCCCATTATTAAGAAAACACATGTGTCTATCTTAAACTCCGTGCATGCTATTGGAACTCTGATGAAACATGCTCTACTTGTATTTGACATATTACAATTTCGACGAAAAATTCCTTCGATTTTTAATCTCTTTCAAGACCGTTTTGAATAAAATTTTCAGGAGTACGGTTATAAAATTTGTCAAAAACATAAGAACAAACCTTTTTTTTGTTAAATTCGATGCAGTGTAATTTAACAATGGTCGAAGGAATATCGAGTCACGACTACGACTCGAACGGAAATGTACCTGATCATATTATTAAAATAAATAATAATATTGTATAAACACCGGAACTATTTCTAAAAACTAACAGGAACTGTTCGTAAGATGTCAAAGCATAATAAATACCGGTTTTTGTATCGATTTATGAAAAATGCTCTGCTACGCGAAGTTAGCAGAGCATAATTTCACTTAATTTTTTTCATGTAAAAACGCCAGAACTATTCCTGAAAAGTATCAGGAACTATAGAACTCACCTGCATGCGAACAGAACTCTAATTTATTTATGCTCTGCTGGAAGATGCTCTGCTAACTTCACCAACATCATGCTTGACCGTTTACGGTATGCATATCAGGTAGAGAGATGGCCTGCATTTAATCTAACCATGCAAAAATTTAACAACTAATTATAATTTATCATTAAAAAAATCGTCAAGACTATAATTACATTTTATAATTAACATTTTTTTAAGTTTTAATTTAAACATTTGTAAATTCATGTCTCTAATAGTCTAGGTAATCTATATATATAAAAGAAAGTCGTGTTAGTTACACTATTTATAACTCAAGAACGGCTGAACCGATTTGGCTGAAAATTGGTGGGGAGGCAGCTTAGAACCAGGAGACGGACATAGGCTATGTTTTATCCCGGAATTACCACGGGAACGGGAACTACGCAGGCGAAGCCGCGGGCAGCAGCTAGTTTATTATAGATTTTGGTAGCAACGCCAACAATACTTTCCTGCATTAGTGTTGTTTTTACAGGGTGTGTTCTTTAACCTCGTATTGTCCTGTCTGTTTCGACTAACAGAATCAGATAGCCGGGGGAACAGTTGAGGATTGCTTTTTACAAAAAGAGCTACTTCTAATAATATGTAAAGTAACGGAAGTGTCAGAATTCTGTGCTTAGAAAATAATGGTCTAGCTATAAGTGATTTTTATTTTAAACATGGCTCTCACAAATCTTTTTTGTAGCCTAAAAATAAATAAATGTAATGCAACCATCCAACATGATTCAATTTCGAGCAATCTGCTGTAGATGTCATTTACAAAGTCTTCGGTATCTACAGCACAAGTTTCTTACTAGTGTGGATACTACAGAACTAAACTTTAATATACCAAGCTAGTCTGTCTCTTATTATAATTTCTTAATGTATCTCCACTGTGATTTTGCTTGTTTTTTGGTCTTATGTACTTACTTACTCCTGTCGCTCAGCGACCTAAAGTGGATTTTGGCCTTCGACACAAGATAGATAGATGGATAGAAAATAATAATAATAATAATGCTGGACAATTCACACAACATTATCTAGCCCCAAATACTTTATTATAAATCTACAGATCAGAATTGATTCCTACAGTAGATTTCTACGGCATTCAATGGCCGGAAGGAAATCAAAGCAATAGGATTTCAAAGTGTAAATACATTAGGTATTCCTCTATCTTCCCAATGTCAATATACCTACACGTTCCCTGTAATTCAGTTATTCGCTTAATCAAGTGGGAGCCGATGTTCTTGCCTCTACCACTGTTGGGTGTACCGTGAATGATGAGTCCTCTAACAGTTTGATCGCAACTGACGTTTATTAAGATTTTAGTTAACATGAATAATTGATACGGGAGAAAGACGTCACGTTTTACAAAAAACATCACGTTTTGCAAGTAGACATTATAATGTAGGATCGTGAACTAGATCTGTGGTCTGACCAGATACATGTACATTGTACAACCACAGAATAACTGCATAATTCACAACGTGTCCTAGAAAGAGGGCTTTTATTGAGGATTTTATTATTTAAAAAACAAGATCCGTCAAGTGCGAGTGTAACTCGCGCGCCAAGGGTTTCGAACGTTTTTCAACATGTAGGTATGTACTAAAGGTACCGGTTAGAGACTTCGCAATTTAGTGAATACCTAAACGTAGTAGGTACCAACCTACATTTCAGATTGATCTCTCTGCATGCTTCGGTGATAGGGGGTAACAGTAAATTCTTCAACTTTTTCAAGAAATTTCAAAAACTATTTTGAAATTTACTAACGATTACCATTCATTTGATACCTCATTTGAATTTGTAGGTCTCTTTTAAAATTTCGGCATCAAAATTTGTATGCAAAATTATCAATTTCATTTTTTTTTCATATCTGTAGAGGCACACGACGTGTATTATCATTTTAAATTTCAAATTGATAGCTGCAGTAGTCGCTGAGTTATTAAGGAGGGAAAAAAGGACAGACAAAGCGAGACACAACTTAAGGGTTACGAAACCAATCTTCGATCTTCGAAACCCTAAAAACAAAAGTTAGGGCCACCCTCCATACAAAAAACAAATCCATAGACAGAGTTGTTCTCGAAACACGAAAAACTAGAGTAAAGTAATTACTCAGGCCACACAGGCAGGTAGCCTATCTGTTGGCTGTCACTGCATTATTTATGAACCCACACTGCCCCGAATAAAATTAATCAGAGCGATAGGTTTGATCGGATGTTATTTGTCATCATTAGATTATACTGGGTACCTTTCTAATTCGGCTTGATTTCAAATATAAATAGGTTGTAGACATCGTCATAAATAGGTCGTTATTGGGTCAATCAAATAGATACTACATCTATGATAAATGGAATTAAATTAAGGCGCTAACCCGACCCAAATCAGGGTCACCGCCTATTTTATCTTATTATTACTTATGTTAGTGTAGGTAGAGATGCGAAATTACTCATTTTAGCCACTATGATGAGCAAAATGAGCAACTTCGCATCTCTGCCTACACTACACTAAATAAAACTTTTACAAAGGCATTCAAAATACGCTTATGGTACCAGATACTGCAAAATCGATGTTTGAAAATTCCTTCGTTTAACATTATAATAATAATTACTAAATATTATTAAAAAACTGCAGCCTGTTGCAAACAATCTACAGGTAGCTCAACTGATCCATATCATAATACCAGTCGGAAGCGTCCCCAAGACGCTGGCTGTATTGCCCCGCTGTATGGCAATGCTGATGCGCTGTGCCAGATACTGACCAGCTCTCGGGTCACGTGTCGCTTCGACCAGATGCTCAGATAATTTTTTTAAAAACCAGAAGAGCCGCGGTACCCCACGGACCTAGGATCTCGACTCCAAGAGGAGCAAATGTGTAGGCTCTGTCGAGACCTGCATATTTGCGTCTCTTGAGATCTTCGGCCAAATCTGCCGCCGCACCTGCCCTCACGGATGTCCTTGGAAGATGGGAAGCCGCAAGTGTGTCGACGCATGAAGTATAGGTATTAGTAGTATATTAAATTGTATTCACCATTATCTCTCCCTAATAAACCCACACGAAGATGCAGTTCTGCACTCCCGCAAGTACGCGCGTGGTTGCATCGACACGCAGCAGCGTGGTGCGTGGCAGTGATGCTAACCGCCTTATACCTATCATTAGAATCGTGTCTTCTTAGCCAATAAAGAAAGTCTTGTATTACGTAACTTGTAATCAACTTGAGCCACGTTTCGCTCTCGAGAATCTGTGAACACTTTAAACTTAGTTCAAACTTAGCTGTATCCTACAAGTTAGGCAGTAAGCAGGAATGTCGTTAGGGGGATTTGGTCTGATGTTTTGAGTTTCATTTGGATCTGGAGCTGTAGAGAGATAGATAGAAAATACTATATACACAAAGAATACAGACAAACATGCGTAAAATAGAGGAAGTATAAAGGGCTTCCTTAGACATAGCTATGAGTGATCTCTTCCAGCCAACCTTGGGATAGACTGGGCATGAAAAAACAATATAGACGGTGGTACTTAAATATTTTTTTTTATAAAAAAAAGAAACCAAATACCTAGTAGGTAGGTACTTACATTTAATACTACAATACCTACATAGCCTACAAATAAATGGAATAAACTTACTTAAATTATTCTTTAAAACAAAATTGCTGTAGTTGTTTGATGCTAATATTATATTTTTATACAAGATATATTTTTAAGTTCTATTATAAAATGGTGCAAACGGAACCTTTTCGATTCTGCTGATAATATGAGGGTATACTACCGAGCCAGGCCGAGTAGTAACTATGAACGGCTCAACAAAACCGCTTTGCGCGCCTATGAGTGGATCTTATTGCGAAACAACATTACCATATCCGTGATATCCGTGCCTGTGATTGGTGACAAAGAATTACCAACACGAAGACCGTTTTTTGCGATGACAGAAAAACAAAGAAAAGAGGACCCATTTGTAAACGAATAAACTAGCGTTAATCCAGTCTCTGACCTGATGCTGAATGACGATGCGACCGAGGATGTAGCAAGCTTTACTAGAATTTATATGTTCACTCCAGCCTTAAATTATAGCGATCGGGACAGTGTGCCATACTTTTGCGATGCGGATAAAGCTGGCTTTACACGGCTTAGTGCGGATAGGTGGGGATATCCTCTGTGGATACCTACTCCTGTGGTTGAATCAGAATCACTTTGTAACGGTTTGTTTCCACTTTCATACTATACAGAGGGGTGAGTCTATGTGACGTTACTAATGAGACGTGATCTTCTTTTAGTATGGGATTTGCGTAGTACCCTATTCGCACGACAGAGGCGCTGTACCATATTGTATAAGGAAAATGGAGACGTAACCTCTCAGGGCGGGTCCAGGCCAAACGAACGAGAGCGAGCGAAAGCTATCAACCGAACGCGATCGAACCAGAGTGTGGACAGTGGTGTAAATCAAGCGAGCCCGAACGAGGGCCTTCGTTCGCCTTCGGCCGTGCTCGGCGTGCTGTGTTTCGCTGGGTTTCACATAATCTTCGTTTGGTGTGGACACAACAGCGAAAGCGAGTGAATATTCGGTATCGTTTGTCGAATCCCGCTCGTTAGCCTTCGCTCGCTCTCGTTCGGTTGGTCTGGAGCCACCCTCAGATTTAAGCATAATGTAAGTTTTTTCAAAAAAATCGACTTTGTTTCTAGCTAGTTAGCAGCCACAAACTTAAAGCTACTAGCTGACTGGCCAAGTAGTGTTGATTTTTCTGCTGCTTCGTTAATTTAGCGAATCCTGGTGCGGCGGACCGGCCCATACCCCGATGGTTTCCCCAGATACATTTCTTGTTTAACTTCCTCCATTCTCTTGATTGTCCAAGCCAAAGTGGACAAGAACTCTTATACTCGTAATATTCTACGCGTTTATTTTAAGTTCAGCTTAGTCAGATTTTTAAACCTCTTTTAATACGCCTCGTGACCTTAACCTCTTCAATAACTTTTGTAGTAAGTAGGCTTTTTTATGTTATACAATATATATAATAATAATAATATAATAAAGCTTTGATGTATTGGAAGAAACGTCGACGATTTCTTATACTATTCTTATATTACCCGAGAGAAATAGAGCCTTGAGGTAAACATTCGTAGATCTGCTTCAAGTGAAAAGTGGCTCTTAGGGCGTCGTCAAAACAGACGCTGGGGAGTTGAGTGCTGATTTAAGGGGAGGATACGTCAATAGAGGAAAATAATAGAGAAGATCTGTCGGAAAAATACGATTACTCATTTAGTAGCGATTGGAATCGGCAAAATAATGATGAATAATGTCACCAAGTTATATCCAGATTTGATTGTTCCAATTGAAACCAAAAGCAACCGCAGGGTTCCTGAGATCTGGACCAATTAATTAGGTTCGAAACAGTGCACTTTCATGATTTTTTTATCGTGGTTATATCCTCAATCGTTTTTTCAGGTTCAAGGAACCATAGAAAAAAATATGTTTTTTTTATACTTAATTCCGTCTATTACCAACCGACTAACCACGCTATCCACCTAGTTGGATGGTTAGTAATTATTTTTCTTAACCGACAATCTATCTAGTTTGTTCGTTAGTAATCTCCATTTTCAATCCTAACCGACAAACTATCTAAGGATCAATTAATGGTTTGTTGGTTGATAAACTTCTATCACCAACTGACAAACCGTTGTACAGTTCAGGAGTTTCCTACCGTCTCACTGCGCTGTACTGGTTCAGTTTATATAAGAAAAAAGTCTGCCATCAATTTATTAATTTAACTTTGTGTAAAAAATTACCCACACAAATTATACCATTTAAAAGTTGCATTTGGCATCTTATTATGTACGCATCATTTTTGATGTCTGATACATGTCTGTTAGTCGGTTCTTTATTATTACTAATTTGCTTGCTGCATACAGTATAAAATGCCGTATCCTTGTGCAAACAATTTAGTAATTGATTACCTATCTGGTTTTTTAGCACGGGCACATATATTATAATACTACACGGGGTAGGCTATAATACTACAGAGATCTAGGCCTAGTTTGACAACCAAACCTGTTAGATTTGTGAGTATTCAGCATAAAAGTAATGAAATAAACATATAAACGGAACAAAATCACTTCTCTTGGTTTAGCAACCGCTCGTCATGTCAATAACAATAAAGAGAACATCTCAACGGCCTCTCTCCTTCGCGTGAACCCTTCAAAAAAAAAATGGGCCCTCGAGCTGCGCCTTAACATAGGCTCGTTTTCGCCGTTTATTTCAAGTTTAGCGTCGACGCTTCGCACTAGAGTCTATTTGATATTTCTATAGCTCTGTGCGGTTTCATATTGTACGTCGCTAGTGGTCGTATTACTTTTTATTTATGAGGCCACTGTATACAGTTAATCTTCTTCAACAAAACTCCAAGTGAGTTGCAAGCATTATCAATAAATAAATTCAAGCAAATTGTCAAACATATCCATTGTAAAAAGACAAGTAAGTACGCACAAAATATCAGATTTTCTAGAGGATACAAAGAGGACGAGTTTTGCTCCAGCTCGAAAACTAACGCCCTGACAAGGCAAAGGTTTTTTGTTCGCTTCTTACTTTACCTTAAAAATATAGAAGTGAACAAAAAATCAGAATTGATGTTGGTGCATTGTTTTATGGATTGTAATGTTTGAATTTAGGAGCTTGCTTAAAAAAAAAATTATTAAATCGGAATTGGTTTTGCAATAGCAGGATTTTAGGATTTTTTTTCATGCATCAAAAAACTTCCGAACAAAACGAATATTTCATTACAAATTTATATAAAATAATACGTCTGTCTCCTTTCTATTGTGTTACGTTTTCTCAACTTAACGCCTAATGAGCGATCTTAATGAAATTTGTAATAGCCATAGATTTTTGGTGAGAGGCCACAGGGGGAATCTATTAGCAGATACACCTATTTCTATTTTAGGTAGGTACTTTTACTGCCAATTTATTAATATACAATTTTGTAAAAGCACCTACTAACGGACCAGAAAGGCAGTAGCTTTGGTCTTAAACACCTACTGCGATTATGTATCCGCCTCAAGCGTGGTGAACATGGTAAACCCCCTTGTTTGGTGGGCACGTTCTACACGTGCCTTTTTTACGTGGGAAAATCCTTTATGCATATCTCCAGACCCGGGGGAACTCGATCATTATATCGGACTACTGATACCGACTAAAACCACCACGTGTGTTTTATGTTTCTCCTGACGCCTTGTGTCTGGGCCGCAGGGAAATGTTCCCAATATTCCGTAGCCCAGACAGCGTCAGCTCATAACCTCGGGTCCCTCCTCGATCTGACAGAACTGGTGGAGTACGTGCCTCCCCCAACATGATCAGCACCCATACTACGTCCGTAGCAGTGCTAATGTCTACTAGCACCTAGTTAAATTGTACTTAGCATCGCCTGGTTCAGGTATAATCTTACAAGTGCACTTTAGCACAGAGAGACCAGTTGTTAACTTATATTATCAGTGGGTAGCTGTTCTCACCACTTTGCATTATAATAAACTGCCAGAACCAGCAAGAAACGCAATATAAAGTTACAACAAAGTTCACTGCAATCCGCTTTCTTGGTGAGATCATTTTACACGCTTGTTTAAAACAAACAAATTATTGTAAATTGCTGACTGTCGCAATCTACTAGCTAGCTAGGTAGCTCAAATCTGTATATAGCTTTTGAGACGTTTGAAACCCAGAAGAATACACAAGAAGACCAATGACACCTTTAAAGTCCTTCAAGTCTCTTTCAAAATCCGTTCAGCCGTTTGGGCAACAGCGACTGCCATCGGATATACGCCAAAGAAATAAAAGACTACGCGGTTGTCTTCCTGTTTATTTCCAAAGTACCTACAGTCGCAAACAAAAACCTTTATTTCCTCAGGGCATAAGAAATTTGCGATATCATACTTCATTAATTTCAGGACATTTGAGAAGGTCAAAACAAATAATACTGGAAAATAATATTTCACTGTTTCTAATCACACTAATATTATAAGTGCGAAAGTTGAGATGTTTGTTAACTCTTCACGCTAGAACTACTAAACGGATCAGACTGAAATTTTGCATAGATGTAGTTCTGGACATTAAAATATAGGCTACGTTTTATTCCGGAAAAATGCCTCCGAAGCTGGTGGAAGCTATATATTAATTATACAGATAAGGCACAAAATGCTTTTCTCATTTCTGTAAAATGTGCTCATTTAGAAAGTTTATGCTTACGACAACCCCAGAGTTTACTACCGATTAACGACACACTAAGGGACAAGGTAATGGATCGTAAATAATTTCAGCGTTATATTAATAAAACGTACTTTCAGGCGTAATATTTTGGGAAAAGCTACCTATATTAAGAATCCTCTAATCTCATGACAATTTATGAAGGCTTTTACTTCGTTATTGGTTTTTCGGGAGAATAGAAAAATAAAAGTCGTTTTCTATTAATTTAAGACGATTAGAAATAATTTATCGTTTAGGAATTAAATAAAAGGTTTTTAAAAGGCTTGATTCTGCTTTTTCAGGCAAGAGACGTCATTAAAATAAAATTCTCTAGACGTCTGATATTTGAAGAAGATTACCTGCTTTCTCCGTATCTGAGCATGTAATCTAACCTTTGAATCATGTTTAAAGCTTACAAAAATCAAATTTGAATAATATACTCGTCTATCAAGTGGTTCTTGTAAACACTGTAATTTTCGAGTTCCAAATCATACTGTCAATTTCCTAGGTAAACAATTAAATCTACCTAGGTAAACAATTAAATTATAATTTCTTTACGTTCTCATCGCGAAGGCGCGACCGTAATAAAATTGTAAGTCCAAAATTGCCGCAGATATTTCTATATTTCATCAGTTGTATGAAAAGAAGAAATTACCGTTGTGTTAAAATAGTACGGCAAAAATATCTAACATTATTTCTCTTTTCTCGTAAGCCGTTGAAAGCGTACCAACACAATTGACGCTTGTAAGCCCGAAGACAAATGTCCATTTAGTTTTAGTTGTGACGTTCAAACAAACTTTTTGTACGTTTTGTTTGTGAAAGCTTTTTTGTTCAGACGGACGGTTGTAAATCGTATTGTAGGGATTTCGTAAAAAAAGTCTTGTTAACGATGTAGTTGCAAGGAGGTTCAAGTGTTTTGGGTTTACGTCACACCTACTCAGAGAATTTCTATAGTATATGTGGAAATTGAGTTCAATCAAAATGTATAAAGTGTTATTGGAAAACTCCTGACCACATTATAAGGGCCCACTTTCTGTTAACCCTGCATGTCACCTTATTAACCCAGTATTTTTGTAACTAAGACTTTATCAACCTTCAACACAAGCCCTGTTTAGTTTTTAATCCAGGAATATTTATTTACTTTTGTTTATTTTGCGAATTTTTGAAGTTAGTAGGAAGTTCGGGTTGTTTACCCTAGGTTGTTTGTTGCCATAAGCCGTTATTAAAAAGAAAACTATCGCAGCAGGAAGGTAAAAGGCAGATCCTTACTCAAGAACGACTTTTTAACGCTTCCTGACGTTTGACAAATGGATGTCTTCTGGAGGATTTAGGATAGGACTACATACGTAGAACTTTTTCTTTCTTCTAATGTACAAAAAAGCCATAACGAGACTTAAAAGTTTTAGTTTTCCAATCCATCATTGTTTCTTACTGCGCCACTGGAGGACGAAATTTGACGCTTCTGAAATGTAATTTATTAAAAATTTCCAGCCAAAGCTACATTCTTGTAATGATTGATATCCTCCTAGCCGAATTTCAATCACGGCGGCCAGTCTGATCTGATATCCAGATGCGCAGAACATATTAAAGTGCAAAAGTGTGTGCGCAAACACAGGTGCACTCTCTATTCCCTCACTCTCATAATCCGATGGGACGGCAGACTGACACAAAAGGGGAGAGGTCAAGCGCAGGATCAACGGCTTAACGTGCTTTCTGAGGCATATCACTTATATATTCTTATTACATACGTACTTATAAAGCATTCTTTACGAGGAAATTCAAATGGTTTTGAGAATTTTTTATCTCTCCCTCTCAGACGGGATTCGAACTGAGCAGGACATCATGAGAGATGACGTTATTCTCATTCCCATTCTGTATGCAGGTATGCAGTATACAGTTACAGGTATAACCAAATCTATAGTATTTTGAGACAAATGAAGCAGAACGCTGATGGATTGGTTTCCAAAATATAATAAACGGAAAAGAGGGAGACAGTTTAAAAGGTGGGAAGACCAGCTAAAAGACAAAGCAGGTAAAACTTGGATAAGATTGTCGAGAGATAGAGTAAAGTGGAAGGGGTTGGAGGAGGCTTTTGCTAAAAGCGGGCAAATAGACGAAATTTCGATTAACAGAGCAATAGTATTAAGTAACAAAATGAAAATATTTTTTTCTGAATAAAAGTCTTGAAATGAATAGTATTTTGATCGGATTCACAAAGTAAACATGCATAAGGGGAAGTCAACATTTTACCTATTAGCCATATTTGACATATTTATACACAAAACCTTTGTCAAACATGACCCTATACCCGCCTTCACGGTCGTTTAAATACGTGTTACCGCTCATAAATATAGATCAACCGTCACTGAAGCTGACTTGCGCATCTCTTTAAATTGCCTTCGAGTCGTTTTTTCGGTATGATTTACGGGAAAAGAGATTTATCTCTGTCTAATCTTACCGGGAGTTTGAATAAAATCATCATTTTTATTGATTTATAATAGTCTTCCTGTCAAATAATTTTGCGTAATCTACTGAGGGAGGGAGATTTTAATGAAACGAGGTTGGCAGGTAAATCTTTCTGAAACTCACCTGTAAACCTACTGAAGACCATTGGTTAAGTTAGTTAATAGTCCAGGGCGGTTACGGTGAGGAATGACCCTTCCAACTCAGGGGTATGTCCCAGATTATCATGAAGAAACTGATCACACCTCAGACCATCATGCCAAACAGTGTCGATTGATTAGATGATAAATTGAAGCAAGAAAAAACTTGTGAAACCGGTAGGTTTGAATACGCCATACAATTCAAGAGAATTTTTTTATCGTACATCCGACATCCTACTAATGTTATAAAGCCGAAAGTTTGTGAAATGTGATTTTTTGTTACCTAGGATCTAAAAAAAATCTAAACAGATCAAAATGAAATTTGGCGTACGTTTAGAACAAAGCTAAACTTGGATAATAGGCTACTTAATATACCAAAAATACGCGTGCGAAGCCGCGGGCAGAAGCCAGTCATATCATAAAACAAGAAATTTCCTTCGTAAAATTAAAAACAACGACGTGCATAAACAAGTTTTCTAAGTTCCATAGTTTACTTGAGGCGCCCCGTCGTGCATCGATCGCTCGACCCTTAACGTCTTTATCAAATATTTAGTACAAGATAGACTGAAGCACTTGGAACAGATATAAACATTGTGGCTATTTCTGTAGTTTTACTTAAGGTTAGAAATACTAGACTAGAAGCCTAATAACTTATTTAGGGCTACATTCTAGAACGTACGCATTGAGGGATCGGGGTGTTTGGTCTATGTGGTGTTTAGTTCTGAACTTCGAAAAACGAAAAAACCTATATTTACCTGAGAACTTATTAGATGGCGGAGATCTTTCGCGCAGAGGAGAGTATGGCAACGAGATGCTATGACATAATTTGGCGTGTTTTAAAAAACGATAAACTGACTTCAAATTCTTCTACTGGCGACAGCTAGTTAAAATTCGAGTCTAATTTAGTTTGATGACACATCGAGATATAGCCTATCCAATAAAAAAAGAATTATCAAAATCGGACTACTCTGAAAAAGTTATGCGTGGTCAAACATTACAATCAGTGAGTGAACAATCAATCATCCCCTGTTTTCCTACCCTTAGGATTGTTTTTTTTTTCAAATTTAAAAGGGACCCTTTTCAATAAAAAAAGAATTAACGTAATCGGTAGTCCGATTACGTTAATTCTTTTTTTATTGACTCTGTAACAAATTATGCGTGATCATACATAAAAAGAAAAAAATATACGCGTCGACTTGAGAACGTCCTTCTTTTTTCGTCGGTTGAAAATAAGCATGGTACCACTTTAATTTGACAGCATTTAAACAAAATGGCGTCAAGTAAGAAAAAGTGGAGTGAACGCGAAACTGTGGAGTTAGTTTGACAGCTGATCAGTCATCTTGATGCGAACGGAGACAAAATTAAATGCTACTTTTACGCTGATGAACTCGTAACGTGTCAACCTAATTCCCAAAGGACTTCTATACGATCTTGTTCATATGAGCGCACTCGGTCCGAGATTACTTTTGTGTTTTCCTACTCATTTACGAGCTTCTTTACATAGATCGGACGCCGATCGGATTAGGAGTTGCCTTACCACAATACGGTATCCAAGTTCACTAGGTTCGAGTAGACTCTGATCGTGTCAACGCAGCATAAAAAGCCTGTATAATTATTATAGGTAGGTTAATATAAAAACACAATTGAATATGTCACAGAACGACGCGACGAGACAGAGGTTGGCTTCCTGCCAGACTCGTAAATAGTTCACGGAAAGTGCAGGTCAATTTTGGTTTGTAAATGCTTTAGCTGGGAGGGAGTTAGGGTAGTCAAAGGGGCTTACTAAAACAGGTAAACATACTACCTAGACTTAAACTTATAGAAAAAATTGTGTTTGTGATTGTGAACATGACGGTAGTCAAAAAAATATGATATAATATTTATTTTAGAGTCTTGACAGTGACTACGATGGAAATCCTTCATATTTAAGTCTAGGCCTAGAGGAATGGCCCAAGTAGCACAAACCTGCATTATAAGATGTCACATGAAGTCCACATCGGTAACTTTAGCATTTATGAAGAGTTATTAGAGTACATTCGAACTCCAATAACTCAAAATTACTCATTCGCCTGTATATAAGCACTATTAGGCGTCACAGTGACAACACTGTAATGCTGCGAGCGTTAATGTAGTGTACAGTTCCATCTATGGTTCAATCTACTGGCAACTTTTCTAGGTCGATTTACCGGTAAATCGACCTAGGAAAATTGCAAGTAGAAGTTCATCAAACAATAACTACTATGAAGCTTCATTGACAAAGAAAATAACAATTAAATAATAGAAATAAATGAGAAGTAGTATTTAAAATTTAAACAATTGGGCTAACTGCAGGCTGTTGCAAACAATCTACACGTAGCTCAATTGATCCATATCAATACCAGTCGGAAGTGTCCCCAAGACGCTGGCTGCATTGCCCCGCTGTATAGTAATGCTGATGCGCTGCGCCAGATACTCACCAGCTTTCGGGTCACGCGTCTATACTATAACTGTAATGAATAATTCTATTACTATAATAACTAATTCTGTAACTTTAATAGTTAAGGGACAATAACTGTAAAAGATTAATATATGGCTATTAATATATGGGTTGCTCGGGCGGTTTAACTTCACCCTGACTTGCCCGCATTATCCATATTTTTGCCCCAAATATTACTTTGCCCAAATATATTTCTTTTGACCAAATATTCATACTTTAGCCCCCAATTACCTTACTTCGCCCCTGCCAACCATTACGGTTCCTTTAATATTGTACGGTGTAAAGTGGATAACACGGTAGGCAATAAATACGGTCAGCTATTTAAGATAAACGACGCCAAATTGTACTGGACGTTTTGCTCAGGGTGTGAGCTAAACGGCTTACGGCGTCTACTCTACAAAATGATTTTTTCGAACTGTATCGGCATCGTAGCCATCTTTATCACATCATATATTACCGAAGTGATCGGCAAGGGCAAGCCCATCGCTATTACTTTTAATTTATATTTTTTTCAGAATTATAAGTACTTTTTTCTATGTCTCAGATGGTATTAAAAACATAAAAGCTTGACCTCTGCTTGAATACCAATCCTTAATTAACCTAAAATTTACATAAGACTTTTGATTGTTGTATATCGTACCGCAAAACTAATTAATAAAATAAATAATAATTAATGAATTCGCTGGACTCTATCGGCATGCATCATGATAACTATTTTGATGCTGCGTGAATTTTCCAACACTATTTATTAATAAGAACTTTTCCTATATCGTCAAAACCATTTATTCCTAAGACCTAGATGTACCTATGATATCCTAAAATTCTGAAAATAAAATATATATTTTTTTGCTATAAATCATCTTTATTAGTAATGCATGTGTGTCATGAGCCCTCAATGTATACACAAAGAAAGGAACACCTACTGACATTCGATAACAAAGTCAAGGTTGCCAAAGAAAAGTAAACCTTGTAGATCGATACGATACCACTTGCATTTATAACTTGAGCTCTACGTTTTGTTCTAAAACCAGCAATCGTTTTACTTAGTAGAGCTTAGAATCCTGAAGACCTAATACCTACTAAAACCTCTCCAGTGTCCCTCTCTCGCCATTTTCGCCGAACCACGGGGACATTTAAAAACTATTGCGACCCGACTGGCATCCCCTTTTCCTCCTAGGTATAGATGGCCGACGAGCCCACCACTCCACACACTCGCCGACCCCCTTCTTACGTCAAAACATAACCTTACCTAGATACTCGTAATGAAATCTTGTAGTAAACGTTTTATTGTTTTCGTTTTCATGTTTTAATGTTAAACTTCAAAGGAAACATAAAGGGAAGGCATAATATTCTGTTTTTCGCCAAAACAATGAAAAGGGACAGAATTTATATTGGGTATGTTTATTATTTATTGCTAGGTTGCCCGCGGCATCACACCCTATTTACATAAGAGCCCATATTTTAATAGCGTTTGGCGCTGCTTTTGCTTCTGTCGTGTCCGGGTAAGAAGACACTGTAAAAGGTACACATCTTTTCTGATCAAATAATGGTAAGCATGTCGCACACCTGGAAAGCACCGCTGCATTACAGCACAAAAATGTGAATCAGTTTACAGACAGCTCGCGGACCACTTGTTTGAAGCTTGTGGAAAGCCATTTTGTCCCCGGAAAATGTATCTGAAGATAACGATTTTCGCCCAGTTTTGAATGCACATTTTTGTGATGTGTGGCTCAGAGCTCTGAGTTTTATAATTAAGGGCCAGATTTGAATGCACATTTTCGCACTGTGCTGCTGTGTTTTTCAGATGTGCGACAAGCTTTTTGCGGTATGAACAATCAAGGATGTGTAAAAAAATATTGGTATCTTCCAAAACATAATATAATTTTTCGACCGTGTGTTTATTTTGGTGTATTTTTTGGTATCAGAAATCCAGTTAGGTACTAGTCCGTTTGACCGTTTGATACACGGTTATTTTTGGAAAATCTACGGTAATGGCCTGATTTTCACTTGCGCCATCTTGCTGTTTGCATAAATTTCATAAATTTCTCGTAAAAGGGGGCTAGCTCTCGTGTGAGAGCTCAGTATTTATTTATTTTTAAGGAAGGCCTATAGCATAAAATTACAAAATAAGTTACAAGACTCTATCAAAAAAAAGCTAATGAATGGCCTTCACGGATAAATGCCAGTGTGGATTTCAAATACGCTATGCAATCATACAATTCAGAAAAACAAGTTAAATTAAACAATGGTAACTTAAACAAAGGTAAACAATAGTCGAAATTAGCCATGGAGACAAAATATAAAAACAATTTACCTAATTAACAAAAAAGAACCATATTATAAACTTCCCTGAACACTAAGCAATAGCTTATTACCTACGTAAGGTACAAGTACATGATAGAGTACCTGATGTAGTGTGTCTTACTTACTGTGTAGGAACTTTATATTGCAAAGCGAAACCGGTGCTGTGGTACCCGAACAATGCCGACAATATACGAGGTTGCAATAAGGTAGTTAACCAGAATAGATGGCAACCTATGGGACCGGTCAGATTATTCCGTAATTTCGGAGGAACTAAAAGTTTCGGAGAATCACGTCAGGGGATCGAATTGCAGTGTCAATCGCACTGCTAAATGCTCCCAGTGCTTACCAAAATGGTCCCTTGGTTTTCTAGCCTTTGTGTTTGAATTCCTTTTATGCTCTTTTTATTTAGAGATGGTTTAGTGCAAACTCTGAGTAAAGTTTTAACATTGGAAACATTTTGGAAATGCTACGAGGTAGTCTAAGGAATTTCAGAATTCGTTTTACGAAAATTCGAAATGTCGATTCCTTTGGCTCTCTCGGGGCGTTTGGCTCGGAAATAAATAGATCTCACCTCACATCACCTCAACAGCCTATATTTGTCCACTGCTGGACGCAGGCCTCTCCCTGATAAACGCATAATCTCCACGCTGGGCATGCGGGTAATAAAAACGTGCGAATTTAATAACACTTAACTAAATGTATTAATGACTGAGTGGTGGCCAAGAGACTGTTGTAGGAATAGAGGACGTCCACCGACGCGATGGGTCGATGACATACGCAAAACCGTAGGCTACACCTGGCCTAGATTAGCACAAGACAGAGGTGAATGGCATAAACATAGAGAGGCCTATGCCCAGCAGTGGGTCAACAAGGGCTGATGATGATGTTGATGATGAACTAAATGTATGCTTTATTGCTGTAATGCCAAAACATACCAATTTATCCCTCAATAAATGATCTCATAATTAGATAATCGCAAATATCATCAAATGATTCAAACATCATCCAAACACGACAAATCATTTAGCCGCGGTAAATTGTATTTTCGAACCGAATTCTCGTTATCGCGATAAATTATCAGGCCAAATAGCCTACATGAATCATGTACCTCCCGACTTGATTTATCGTGTATCTGCGGCGGTATTCGGCTAAAGGTGAGTTTAGACTACAGCATTTGCTAGAGCATTACAATATGTTCTAACGGCGTAGCGCTGTTTCGCACCAAATTTTTCGCACCACAAGCTAAAAGTAATAATAATTGTTTTGTTTCTCACCGGCTGTTTTTAAGATTTTCGTTTGAATCCACAAATTAATAAAAGAGCCCAAACACTCAAACGCAACTAAGATCAAGCACGTCTCAAGTGACGAATTTTTGACACATTTTCATTGAAATCTGTCAAAAATTTGAGATATGCTTAAATCTGAGTTGCTTTTGAGTATTCGGAAGTAAGTGTGAACTAAAAGACGTTCTAAGAATGATACAATACAGACAAATGTTCCTTTTCCAAAAGCATTTCCATGTAATGGTCTTGTGAATGCTCGACGCTGTGTTCAAAGTTATGCTCACGGCGAGTGAGCATTTCTCTGTAACATTTCCTCCTACCTTGCGTACAATTTCCGTCGGCCTGCGCACCTCACTTCCCACCGTCATCCGCGCTCGAGCCTTTGCTCGATAAAATGTAACATCAAAACGCTCGTTGGATATGGTTGTAACAAAACATCGAGTGTCATGTTCGAAGTGTGGTTCGAGTAAATTAAAAACAGCGAATGCTGGGTGTTAAAAATAAATGCTCTAGTCTATGCTCACCTTAACAGGCCTGGAGCTTAAGCATAGGGCACACAAGGTTAAAATAGATAATCGAACACATATCATCTATGAAGCAACGCGTGACCCGAGAGCTGGTGAGTATCTGGCACAGCGCATCAGCATTGCCATACAGCGGGGCAATGCAGCCAGCGTCTTGGGGACGCGACGACTGGTCATATGGATCAGTTGCGCTACCTGTAGATTGTTTGTAATAGTCTGTAGATAGCTCAATGGTTTCAATTGTAATTGAAACTTATTTTATAAATTTTCTGCTGTCTATACGGAAAGCACTGTGACGAACTTAGAATAATCAAAATTAATAAATGGAGGAATTTTTCAGAAAAATTGAATTGTGCCGAATTTACATATGCTTGTTTTCGTGACGAATTTACTTTGCAACAAATGTACAACAATCCATAAATACTAGTTCTAATTTATTTTTCATCATTAGCACATCAGCATTGCCATACAGCGGGGCAATGCAGCCAGCGTCTTGGGGACGCTTCCGACTGGTTCATTTGAGCTACCTGTAAATTGTTTGCAACAGTATGCAGTTACCTCAATTGTTTCAATTGTAAATACTAGTTCTAATTTATTTCTATTATTTTATTGTAATTTTCTTTGTGAATAAAGGCTTCTGCCATTTATTTCTATTATTTGATTATAATTTTCTTTGTCATCTATAACATTTACAGGCAGACAAAAACAGGTCAATGTGTTTATCACCTTGACGTGTTCTTGTGAGCCCTATAACAGGTGTAATGAATTGAATTGACCTTTAAGCAATCGTATCAATCCATTAAGCAAACTTTTTGAACGCCACAGTCACCTTAACATGACCAGCACTTGCGGGTCCTCAGCGTATAGGTACGTTTTTGTTCACTTTATGCCTGTAGAGGACACGGGAATGCGTTAGCGTTCAAAAGGTTAAAAAATCGTTACCTCAACCTCAACAGCCTGTATTGGTCCACTGCTGGACGCAGGCCTCCCCCTGATAAGCGCCTTATTGGCTTTTATCTCATAGGGAGTAATGCCCATAATCCCCACGCGCGGCATGTGGGTTGGGGATCGCAATTCGGTGGTAGAATTGATCTGCAAGGGGCGCTGCTGCCCGCCCCCGGTAGATATCCCTTAGTCGCCTTTTACGACACCCGCGGGAAGAGTTGGGGTGTTGCAAATTCTAAGCCGGCAGCACACAGCTAATAGGAATGATAATAAGAAGCTAATAGGAAAATTGATTTTAGAGTTCTGAGTTAATTGACTCAATCTGGGCTTTGAGCTAAAAGGTGTAAAAATCCCTGAAAATGGCAGATGTTGATAAATGTTAGATGTTTTCTAAACACTTTCCCAGATCAGATGCCTATAAGTGGGAAATAGAAAGTAGAAACTTTATGAGTTTGATTGTTAATTAACCACGCTTCAAATTTATGAAATAAGGGAAATCCCTTGTTTTATAAATTTCAAACGGACACAAAGAAACCTTCAAAAATTATTATATACAGCTTTACAGCTACATATAAGCCCAACACGTCCTAACATTGGGCAAAGTCCTATAGGTTACAATCTGCGTCAAAGTCACGAAGTAAAAAAAAAAAAAAAAATCCATTCAAAACGTGTAAAATAAAAATACAATACAATACATTACACTTTTTTGCGCACAAAGAAAACACAAAAATAAAAATACAGGAAAAGAGAGATACAGAGTTGCACAATGGCCTTATTGCTAAGAGCAATATCTTGCAGACAACTTTGGGACGGACACGAAGCAGTTGGACATGTAAAGACGGTGGCGTATTACTTATACAATACATACATATAATATACTAGCTGCATTCTAACTACCCGTTGTCCTATTACCCGTTTTCCCGTAGGAATGAAGCATTTTCCCGCGGTAAAAAGTATCCTATGTTCATCAGGAATAATGTGGGCTTCGAATGGTAAAAGAATTTTTCAAATCGGTCCAGTAGTTTCGGAGCCTATTCAATACAAAGAAACAAACAATCAAATCTTTCCTCTTTATGATATAAGTATATATAATGCATAATATAAAATATACTAATATTAATATACTAAAAGTACACAACAAGTCTTATAAAAAAAATCTGTGAAAAATCTAAATTTATAGCGCAATTATACCCAAACAATAATTACAACCCCAGTGTCGGCTTACCACAAACATGTCCGCCCCGTTTAATAAACGTTCAACAAAATATTTTAATTTGTTTTGTTTTTGTTGCAGAAAATTCATTCCACTTCACATCATAGAAGAGGACAGCTATGAGAAAGATATGCTGTTTTATGTGAATCTTGGAGAACCTGAGCTGCTTGGAGGTAAATTTTCTACTTAGCTAGATTTACTTCTATGTTCTTAGCTAGTCTTTTAAATTTTTAGCTAATTTTTATCTCTTAATAATAATCATAGTAATCTCAATGGAGTCTACCCAACAAAGTCGCTAAAACTATGCGCACATTAAACCAACGCCGCAAAACACAAAAAGTGCATTTAACTTAGGCCTTATGCTCATTATCTTTAGACACATATCCTTTTGACCTTGACCACCCCTGTTTTTGGAAACCGTTTAAAACGGCACAATTTTGGCGCGAGGCAAACGCACCTTGCGTATTATTTTACGTCTAGCTATAGTTTATATTGCTTTTGATTAGGGTGATTCGGGTTACTTTTTCTGAAAGCTATTGAAACAAACTATAAAACTAGATATATAATGGTTTTGTATTGTATTTTTATTTTATTTCCGCAGACCTTTCTTTAATAAAGCTCAAAACCATAATATTTTGAAGTGATATGGGATTCGATGTCCCACTGCGATGTTAAAGAGATATTACAGTGACAAAATGGTTTCTCGCTAGCTTCAAACGAGTGGCCCGTGATCTGTCTGCTATCTGATGGCGTCAATATAAAATGCATCTAAATGTTACGAGTTAAAGCCCATACTTGAATGCACATTTTTGTGATGTGCGGTGATCTGCGAAAATCTTTAGATTGGCCGCCGGGTTCGGGCGACATTTTAGTGTATGAATATACAGTGTCTTGTCAAATTGTCGGCGCACCCCGACTTTGGTGAGTAGAGTCCATTGTAACAAAATATTGCTCCAGCTATCTAGCGGGAGCAATATTTTGTTAGAAAAAAGTATCTTTATTAAATCTATAGCTTTTAACATTGTAGAGCATTTATTTTTATTACTATTTTTACATTAAAATTACTTTATTATAATAAATTAGCATGCCATTGCATGTTTTACTAACATTAATATCTAATTAACAGCAACATTGCAAAATTTACTAAATTTTTAAAAATGTTACAGTATTCTAATAACCTGGAGCTGATATTACCTACATTGTTAATCTCATTATTTTTCACTACACTCGGTGCCAATCTTTCCCGATAAGTTAATTTTTTTAGTATAGGACATTTTAAATATGTAATGTAAACAGAAAGGTCTTAAATGCAGGTATACTCTCCACGTACCCCCTGCCCAAAAATCAACTTCTAAATACAGTTTTGATATAGGTTCACCATAAGATACATACCTATTTAGTTTATATAAAAACATTAATAAGCTAAAGTAAGTTATCAAAACATGCATAAGATCTAACAACATTATTTGAACATTAAATCCTTGAGTTTTCTCACAACATCTATAAATACACACTCGAATTTCAATGCGGTAGATAAAAAGTACTTAACCCCTCCAGTGCCGTTTGTAATGTTGGACTTATCTAGCATATTAAGAAGGTCATAATCCATCACGTTGGCCCAGTGGGATCACTGTGCCACATCTTTGAATTTATGGTCTTGAACGTGCTACATTCCATATACTGTTCACACCCAACTTGAAAGGGATTATGGCAGTTTTATTACACGACTGCCCAGAAAAGGAGTAATATTTTCAGGGTTCATGTGTGTATGTATGCGAGCTCCTTTATTCTACCATAACTTTAAAATATATGAATATATTTAGATGAACATATAATTTTTTTTTAAAACCGTGCCTACTGGGCAGTCTTGTTTTATATTTTCAAATTTTAATAAAGTAGCTTGTTTAAGACCCCATTTTAAACTTTATCCCGAGTTTGATTAAGAATAAGAAAATCTTTATTTGTAGTTAAGATACAGTATATTAAAGTATAGTAAAGTAAGTATAGTAGTATTTTTGGGCGCTGGAAGGTGCGACTCAGTTTTAAACTTATCCGCTTTCCAGTGTTCCATTATATTTTAGCTACTAATAGTATGTTTTTGTTCATCAAAATAAATATTAAACTTTGTAATAAAGAAAGGACATAGTAATTTAAATATTTTTAAACAAACAAAAGCTAGAAAGTAGTCTTGTATTGTTGCGTGTTGATTCGATAAAGTAATTTTAGATAAGCTTTTCTAAGAACGGCGATGTGATGCGAACATTCTAAATAATTACTTTTTAATTTGATTTATTGTTGAAACTGAAGATTCGCCAAATTACCAGACCCTTGTCAATGTTTTATCTCTGTCCTTATTTCTACAATATTTGGAATGGGAAAAGTTAATCAATTTGGGTACTTATTTGTAAACAATGTCTAAAAACACTGACTTCAATGATAACCTTCGACACTTACTGATAAATAAGGCAAAACTTTTGTGCTATAGGTAGTCCACGCGTGATCATAACAGAAACATAAGCGATGGTGACAAGGTTCCATCTCATTTTGATCAAGCGCGTATTGTATGAGAAATATAACGTAAAATATTTACCTTGACACGGTTCTGTCCGTCAGGATTAAAACACCTAAATATGGCAATCCAGTGTTCTGCTTTGTTTGCTGTGTTCCAGTAAACAGCCAAGTTATAGCTAAAATAATAGTAAAATACCGGTTCGCATCACACCCCGGCCTGGTTCTCACACCGCTTTCTGTTTGCATGACACAGAGATGTTTGAGACATTCCTGCCAGACGCCTCTGCCAGCATCGCCGTACTGTTTCCAGGTAAGCTATCTAAATTGCTATAATAGCACTTATAGCTACAAACTCTTTAATAGCACTTTACTGGACTGAAAACAGGTAGATTTAGTGCATTCTTCTTTTAATATAGTACTTTTTAGAGTTTACTGCTACAACATAGACGTACCTAATAGCTGTAGTTTCGATACTTATAAAAGGGTAATTTTAAGTGTTTATGATGAGTTTACCCTTGCATGGGTTAATGTTGAATTTAGTAAGTAAAAAATTTAAACCCATCCATTTAGTTTTATACCTTGTGAATAGGACATATATAGTGTCAAATCACACTTAATTAATCGCTTAACCATAACAATGGTATAGTCTCAGAATGACACATTTAGGCATTTTACCTTGATGAAAGGCTTTCGACGCGTAGCACCAATATAGCAAAGTCCCATTTGGCGTTTCGCGAAATGTATGTTTTTTTATACACGCAAAGCACCAGATTCTCAAATTACCAAACACGCTTAGTGCCATAGGGCATAATGCCATATTCGCTGTGCCATTTAACATGAATTTAATTTTCATGGATATAGAGGAGTCCTTCTTTTATGTTGTTCCTACTTGAGTTAACCCGACCTGTAGGCGTCCCACCCCTGCGAAGCGAGGAAGTCTCTAGACATTAACCTACTCCTAACGAAGCCCGCCCAACCTCCGCGAAGCGGGGGAGGGGGCGGGTTCGTGGCGACTCTGTGACTGAAATGGTGTGTTTATGTATAATTCCACCCAGAGCCATAATGTTAACACCGCCGCTTCGCGGGGGTGGGACATGTGTTAGCAAATTATCCCATTGTAAGAAAGTGAAAAGTGTAAAAAAGTCTGTACGCAAGCCTATTAATTTGGTACTTTGCGTGTTATACCTTTGGTAACTAACGTAGTTGGTGTTTTGCGTATTACAGGTTGTTAACTAACGTAGTTGGATGTATTGCGTAATTGGACATAAGCGTGCATTGGCACTTTGCGAATTAGGTACTACGCGTCGAAAAGATAATACTGAACGCTCTATCTAGAGTTTCTTTCATAATATGGATGATTCTGCGACGATACCTTTGTCAGAGTAAAACGATAAGTAAGCAGAAGTCGGCCCTGTATTTGTACACTGTATAAAAATCTGGGTAACCTTTTCTACTTATTTTCTTTTACAAGAATATTACATTATACCAACGTATCCTTGGAGTGTAATTTAACATTGTTATTCCGCACAACACCTATTCAACTTGACGCCTGTCTACCTTTCTTCTATCGAAAAAATCTAATTTTAGGACTCATCGGGTATAACGACCGAAATAAATAAAAGTCATGACTCAGCCCGAAAACCTAGGTCAGGTTGGAGCAAGTCATTACTCGCTTAGGCTTAGAATAGACGAGCAACTTAAAGTGGCGTGCTTTTACATTGTAGGTACTCCTGTTTCCGGTTCGGTACGAACAATTGAATGGACATTTTTTAATGTATCAACATTAAAAAATGTCCATCATTATTACTCACCCGGTCGCCACTCTAAACTGACCATTTATGCCATATTCGAAGAAATTAATGGTTAAAACCAGAAAAGAAAAGATTTTAAAATACGTTGGCTACTTTTTAACCGACATAGCACTAGCAAAGAGCTAGGTTAGTTTAGTTTTCAGTGCAGTGCGAGGGTTATTTCAACAGTGTTCCATGGAACCAAGAATCGAAGATATTCTATGTAAACATAGATATTTATTTATGTACGAAAACTAACAAAAACTGAGAAAAATAACAGTAAACAACAAGGTAATCACCAATAAAAGTAAAAAAACAAATTACAACCATGCATACCTATGCGTTACAAAAAATGTTTAAATACGAATTTCTAACCGAACGAGAGCCGAATGGTGATCAATAAAAGCTTTCAAATTAAGAAATGGTTTCAAACTTTCATTATTTTGAATATAACACCATATCTTCTAAAACTTGTATGTTACACTATAATAACTTTAGTTATTAGACACCTACTGTTTAGTTGTCTAAGATTGACCAGAAAAAAAAAATTCATTTTCAAAAAAAGAAAATTACAGCTAGTTTCATGATACCAATGTCTTAAAATATTTTCCACCATATTTCTTTGAGGTTTTGCAACTCCTTTGCTAAAAAAAATGTACATCCACTTTTGCTACTTGCTGTCGGCAATAAGCTGAAAAGTAGTGAGTTGTTGTCTTGTCGTCGTAAGTGTGCCGACAAAGTAGCTAATCATGACCACTGTAGCGCTCCGTATACTTCAGCCCTAACCCCGAGGTGTTTTCGCCTCATATTGTGTGCCGCTTACCCTTCAAGGACAGATGACAATCAGACAGTCAAGTGAACCTTTGTGAAGGCGTTTTCCAGGCAGGGGAGGGTTCTTTGGTGTGTTACATATTAACCTAAATAGATACTACTATTATGTCCGTTTTGGGCCGTTTTTGACAATCGAATGTATTCTCATATCTATCTAGCTTCTTTAATATAAAAATGAGTCGCTGAATGTGTTGCTAAGCGCAAAACTCGAGAACAGTTGGACCGATTTCGCTAATTCTTTTTTTTAAATATTCCTTGAAGTACGAGGATGGTTCTTACGGAGAGAAAAATTCTAAAAAAAAAAAAAAATTTGGCGATACGAAGTTCGCCGGGTCAGCTAGTTCAATCTAAAAATGAATGTAAAAATCTTTAAGAATCCAGTCAGAAGCAATAAAATACACAGTTTTTTTTATAACTGCTGAATGAATGTTAATTCTTTGATTCTTTTTTTTTTTCAAAATTAATTCAGTACCCAATTATCGTGATGAGAGAGAAAATATCTCCCTCATGCTTCTCGCTTATTTTGTTTTGTTCGGAATTCAAACAAAATAAACTGTCTGAATTTACACAATTATTACGCAGAACATGATATGAGAGTAAATAAATAAATTATTCGTTATTTTTTCCCTCCAAAAATTGTCTTACCTAGTGAGATACCTAGTGGTTGTAGATAGTGATTAAACATTTGCCTAACTAGATGGTACTGTATGGATTGTTGAGCATTATTATTTATTTATACCAAAAACGTAAACGAAAATAGAATAATTCCGATAAGCATAAACCTGATATTGGTCACAGCTACTCGTTGGTTGTGACGAAGCCAACAAAACGAGCACGAAACCTTTTCGTGCCAGCAACCAATAATCTTTTACAATAAGCAACCTATTTTCATTACTATAAATATTTGCCACTGACAGCAAATTTCAAGGTCCTATTTGCCTTTAGAAAATCATAAGGAAATGATAAGCAATCATAGATATAATCTATTCTATCGCGAACGAAGAACTACTTACGGTGTAAATAAGTGGATCAGGGGATTTCTGGAACTCTTGTCCACAAATCCCCTGCGCCTCTTCTCTTTGAACCGGCAGGGGATTATTGGACAAAAAGTCCAGAAATCCCCTTCGCAGGGGATCATGGCAGGGGATTATTGGAATAAGCCATTTGTTTGTGGTTCATTGGGTACCGAAGGTCCCTGGATTTAAAATTGTTACTTCAGCGTAATCAACGCGTGACCCGAGAACTGGTGAATACTTGGCGCAGTGCAATGCCATACAGCCGGGTAAAGCAGCCAGCGTCTTGACGACGTCTTTAATCGTAATTTATTTCTATTAGTTGTTTTTTTGTTTAAAAAAAGACTTATTATAAATATTCAGAGGTATTTATCGCGTTTATTTACCTATTTTCCCCGATAAATATTGTAAACCTGTTGAAACCAACAGGTTTACACTCTGTCGTGGTCACGAGATGACTGGAATACCGGAGCTTTTTTTGTTTCGTTACACTAAACTTATATTATTTTATAAGTTTAGTGTAACTTAACTTGTAACTTTAGTTACACTAAACTTATATACTTATAAAATTACACGCAAAATATTTTGCGTTTGTTTTCCTATTTTTCCCGAATATTTATAAAATTACACATGAATATTTAAAAAATGTTTTCTGATCCCGAAGTTTAAAAAACTTTATAAAAGACTTTCTCATAGAAGTGAATTACATCACCAAACTAATAATTATAAATGTGAAACTTTGGATGTTTAGATGCATGGATGGATGTTTGTTACCTTTTCACGCCAAAACTACTGAACGGATCGGGCTGAAATATTGCATACAGATAGTTTTTGGCCTGGAATACAACATATGCTTTTAATTCTAAAAATCAGTTCCCATACGATAGAAATAACCATAAAACTATTCCATAGAAAGGATGTGTGCAAAGCCATGGCCAGAAACTAGTCAGTCAATAATTATAATTTCACCAAAAATAGAGGAAAAATAAATCAGTGACATGATAATGAACGAGCTACGATGGACATAATTCGAAGCGTGTTGATACACCATTGATTCAGTTCGTTTTGTTTCCAATAAAATGGTTTCCATTTGATTTGGTTTAATGGGTCCGATACAATCTGAGCTAATTAAACTTATATTGTGCGATCAACACTGTGGCTTCGTTATACAAAATAATAAAGGGTTTAACATACATAACATACTGTTTAACATATAATTAAAACGGGTTTTGCTAGAGTGGAAACATTTCGAAAATTACTTGACAAGGTATGAAAAAAATTAAGATAATGATATATCAGGATTATATTAGGATCAGTTGAGCTACTTGTAGATTGTTTATAACAGTCTGCAGTTAGCTCAGTTATTTCAATTGTAAATACTAGTTGTAATTTGTTTATATTATTTTATTGTAATTTTCTTTGTGAATAAAGTGTCCTCTGCCGATTATAAAAAAAAATAATGATTAATTTGATTTATCCTACTAATAATAAAGAGGCGAAAGTTGTGACTTTGTGCCGTTATAGTAGTTACGCCAAAACTACTGAATGGAGAGGCCTGAAATTTTGCACACATAAAGATCTGGACATGAAATAACGTATAGGTTACTTTTTATTCCAAAAAACACGTGCATAGCCGCGGGCAGAATCTAGTTTAAAATAAAACTACAGATTGTTTTCAGACTTTTTTTCAAACTTTTGCTATTTGCTTGGCCAATTTAATTTTTCCACTTTTATTTATTTAGTTTGTGACCCCTTTGTTTACAAAAAATAGGTAGGTAATTTAAGTTTCGTAACCTACGCTACCAAAATGCTACCGGCGGCGTAGCCCCTCTACGAGACTGGTCTCGTAGAGGCGCTACGCCCGTAGCAGACTAGTAGCATATTGCTCGTAGTGCTTCTACAAAAACCTGCTCCGCTATTTCTCTTGGACAGCGGGTGCGGAAATTACTTTGAGATTAAAACTCGCTATGTGAAATCCTTACTTATATTAAAAACTAGTTTATGCCCGTGGGTTCACACGCGTTGTTTCTATGGAAACGTGTAAAGTTTGTTTCTATCCCATGGGAACTTATTTATGGAATAAAAAGTAGTACTAGAACTACCTATATCCAAAATTTCAGCCTGATCCGTTCTGTAGTTTTTGCGTGAAAAAGTAACAAACATCCATACATCTAAACATCCAATATTTCGCTTTTTTGAAACTTTATCTGTCGGTTAACTTTTTACAATTTAACGGCCAAACGGATCTTTATCAAATATGGCAAGGATATATTTGATATCCCAAGGACATTTATCCTAAAGCAAACCTTGTGAACGCCGCTAAAAAAAGCTAGTGTAGTCAGTAGTTTATGCGAGCATCGGGTACAAACGTTCCATTGAAAATTGCCAAAATGTCGCTGTCCGTTCATAACTATTGATCATGATCACTAAAATTCTTATGGCCGAGTTCGCAAATGCGACAACTCACATGAAAGCACGTCTCAAGTCGCGATTTTATGACAGTTCTCAATGAAAATCAGTCGAAAATTCGTGACCTGAGACCTGCTTAAATCTGAGTTGCGTTTGAATATTCGGGGGTTAGCTTCTTACAATTGACTCAAATTACCACTAAACTCACAGTTTTATTAAAGTCATTCTGACAAATTACGAGCTACGTCTTATCCCACTCAAAGCCTGAAATAGGCATTGGCCTCGCTTTCTAAGCATAAACGAAATAAATATAAAATGAACTATCAACTTTTATATGAAACGACGTTATATGACGAAACGTATGAAAATGGTCCGAGGCTGGCCACACTAAAAATGTCTGACGTGTCTTAAATGTCTGCTTTCAGATGTTGAACTCTAAGCTCAAATTTCACCGTTGCAATTGAACGCTTTGTAGTGCCGACCTAGAATTTGCGCCACCCTTACTCTTCGAAGTAAATAAGGCGCTTATTAGGGGAAGGCCTGCGACCAGCAGTGGACCGAATAGGCTGTTGAGTTGAGGTGAATTGAGCACGCTAACGTTTCAATTTAAACCGAGTTTAACTTATATTGAACGTGTTTGCAATAAAAGTTAAACTCGGTTTAACGAACAAGTTAAGTGTATTTACCAACATAAAGTTGATCCAGTTTAAGCGTTAAACTGAATTCAAGAGCTGTCATGTCACACAATAAGTATTACGAATTTAACTCGGTCAAGATGAACATGAAAGATTAATCAAAAAGCCTTTATTTACACAGAAAATTAGAATCAAATAATAGAAACAAATCAGAACTAGTATTTACAATTAAACAATTTGTTAAATAAATAAGCTGAACTTAGGCTGGTGAAACATAATCGGACAATTAGGCATCTTCTTTAGTTAACTTTGACGTTTAATGTATGAAAACTTGTGTCAAAAACGTCGAAGCAACTGTTAAAAATTTAAATATCTGTTGGTGAACTCGGGTTACAGTTGTGTTGATCTTAGTTAAGGCAGAAACTGGTGAAATTGGACATAGGCCACGCGCCTAGCTATCATTGAAGCAACCAGCTAAACAACCATCAAAACCATCAAAACCATCTATTTAATAACAGTATTTTTGTAATGGCACCCAAAATTTATAATCATTTACCATCTGACATTAGGAAGTGTAATGACATTATAATATTTAAATCTAACCTTTTTAATTATTTAATAAGTAAGACATTTTACAATTTGCATGAATTTTTTGACGCAGTTTAGTATTAAGTAGATGTAGAATTCAGAGTGGTTGATACTCGTTGCAATTTAGTAAACGCATTATTTTTTTAATTCTTTAAACTTTTCCTTGTAAGCTTCACTATTATAAATATTATTTTTGGTATTGATGAATTATTAATATTATGTAAAATTTGTACGCCAAATGGCAGCTCACAGTGCTCTTAATTATATGTCTGAACATCCCTGTAATACCTGTGTATCACAAATGAATAAATGAATTTGAATTTGAATTTGAACCACCAGCCAACCTAGCCGCCTACCAACTTGCAGTGCATCCGTAGCCTTATAAAGCTCGTAACGCTAAATTCAATATCTATAAAACCGTTTAATCTGGTTTAACGTGTGTTTAATCTAGTTTAATGCGGTCAGAATGTCCCGTATAATGGCAGGAAACGTTTCTCAAATAACTGGGCTATTAAGTTTGACGGGTCAGAACGCGTATAGAGATAGCCATATTTTAGGTTCAAAAATCAATTTGTAACGTACATATGTTGGTTTGGTTGGCACAATCTATAAATCCACGCGGTTTCAGAAAAGGACAGAACCGTATCAAAGTAAATAGTTTACGCCAAATTTTGATGAAATCCGCGCGTTGTCAAAATGAAATGTATCCTTGTCAAATCAAAAGTCCGACTGACTTTGTTTTAGTCAGAAATAGTTTCAAGCAATTCTGATTGTTGAATGATTATTACAGGAATGACCTTACAATAATAAAAAATATGTTTCTGTAAAGTATAAGTGTATCGGTCATCTAGTACCTGTTACGTATGTAGTAGTTAGCATCTATGCATGTGTGCGTGCCTGCAGCACCAGCCCGCGCCACCTCAGTGCAATAAAGCAGTGTGTTACCAACCAGCGGTCGTTTCACTAGTGTCTATGAGCTCCCCTGCCCCTATATCGTACATAACACAAGCTCTGCTTAGCTTGGGGCTAGATAATGCTGTGTGAATTGTTCAGCATAATTTTATTGTTTGTGAATACTGCCATTTGATTATCATTAGTTCGAACGAAAAACACTACCAAGTAAAGTTTTAAATATCTGGAATCCTTGAAAAGCTTTTATTTTTAACTGCCCGTAAACGTTCTCTACCTTAGTTTCTTAAGTTCTTTTAAGAATAAAATCAGATTATGAATACCAACATCAGTATGCAAAACTACCCGGTTATTTCCGTTTTTTATGATCAAGAGAAACCCGAATTTCGTTATGAGGTTTATTCGACCCGGATTGAACCAGTTCTAGCGGTTTATGACGTCACGTTTGACATAAAACTGATCCGGAAATTACGAAATAGATTTTGTCTCGGACCCACAAGTAAAGATTTTACTACGTACTTCAAAGTTCAATATAAATTCACAAGGAGATGAAAGAAATGCCAGATTTTACGGAATATGGAATATTCGCAATCAAAGCCTGTTTACAAATTGATTTATTGCAAATATTACTTGGACAAAACATAGGAGATTAATTTAGTAGGTACTTACATAACAATAAAATTATTTACAAAAAATTATATTTATAAAATAATATAATTTAAAATTGAGTTACTCAATTGCCTCTCGTACATTTAAGTACCTACCTTAATTCGTCTGTTTGGTTAAGTTAACCCACCCAAGTAACAAGGGTCCGAAATGGCCACGGCCCAAACAAAATCAACCATTTGTAGTTGACCCACGTTTCGGACAGAGCAATATTAACTGAATACTTTATTTACTGCTTCACTTTTAAAAGAACGCAGGTTGCTAGATTTTTGGGGTGAAGGATACTCAAACGACATTTCATCATCATCAACGTAAATTAGTCCACTGCTGGACATCAACGACATTTATTAGAAACTAATTGAAGTTTAACAAACTTACCCCTAAGTACCTGTGTTGCTTTTTATAATATGAAAATGGATGTTCTTTTAACTGTTTATTTTTTATGGATCTTGTGTCTGACTGAATAAAGAAAATATTATTATTATTATTAAGTGAAGTTAGACCTTAACTACACAGTTGCTGTTTCCGAAGATATTTTCGGATGGAGCGACATAGTGTAATAATAATAATACATATACATAAAACAAAATTCCTATTTATTCTATGGTAACGAATTTTAAACACACTTGTAAATTGTTATGGAATAAATGATTATGATTATGAATGAGGTTGAATCGAAGTGATAGCTTTAAGCTATAAGTTTATTTAGTTGAAGGGTTTTTGATTGTTACATAGAGTAGTTTTGTTTTGTTTGTTATAGTATATCCTATCAATAGGTCTCGAAACTAGTTTCACCCTCGTCAAAAATTGAGGTCGATTAAAGTGAAATGGTACATTGAACTCAATTTTCGCCATAAAAGATGTTTTGTGACGTGGCAGATTTGCCATATCACAAAAAGTCTTTCACCTACAATTTTTGACATCTTTAAATATATATATCTATATATATAAAAGAAAGTCGTGTTAGTTACACTATTTATAACTCAAGAACGGCTGAACCGATTTGGCTGAAAATTGGTGGGGAGGCAGTTTAGAACCAGGAGACGGACATAGGCTATGTTTTTTCCCGGAATTACCACGGGAACGGGAACTACGCAGGCGAAGCCGCGGGCAGCAGCTAGTATATACCTAAAAGAAAGTCGTGTTAGTTACACTATTTATAACTCAAGAACGGCTGTACCGATATGGCTGAAAATTGGTGAGTAGGTAGCTTAGAGCCAGGAGACGGACATAGGATACCGTTTATCCCGTTCGACAGCGTTCCCGTGTGACTTGACATAAAACGTCAGTCACTATAAAACGTGGTATAACAAAAAAGAATCAGACTTGGAATAACAAATCGCAAATGACAGCTATGTAATGGACGTATGGATGACGTATGGAGTACCGGGGGCTGATTCTTTAGTATATTTAGTATCAGCATTTGCACCCGTGCGAAGCCGGGGCGGGTCGCTAGTTATAAATAAAATAGAACACCTCATTATGACGATTTTTTATTGTACTTTAAATGTCAGACTATTATGAAGCAACGTGGACAAGCAACGGAGGTAGCAAGAAAGATTTAAAACAGTGAAAATTTGTTATTCAAACAGCCTGTTGAATTATTCAGGCGTATATTTTGTTTTGCCAAAAGAAATTATGGTGTTCGTCGGTCGCTTATAATCCGCTCCGTGTTTTTTCACGGTGCTTATGTTGGGCTAAATTATTTTTCACTCGATTGTGCGATTTGGGAATTTAAATAGAATAGGATGGGTTTTTTATTTTGTTTGTTTTTACACAGAGGGGTGTGGATGATAGATGGATTTGTGTTTTAATTAACGACTTCATTATTTTTTACCCATTTTTACGCTTTGGAAATTGATGCAGATTAGGATGTGTTTTTTAACAAAGATTAATAGGATATTGAAATCAATCAAGGTGCTATTCTGCTAAACTAATCGCCTCACTATAATGTTGCAGACTCACAACCATCGACACCTTTTGGTATTGTACCTTAGATGAAAGACTATAGATGGAAGAACGCGCATCAAAAGTATTGAGGTTGAAAACATTATATTAAACTCTTCGTGCAAACAGCACCGCACGCACAATCTGGAGTTTCTTTAATCTAAGGATTATAATTTTACGACGCCACTATAGCCGCAAAATCATTGTCATAGTGAAGCGATTAATTAGCAGAATTTTTCCATATGATTTGAGTTCTTCTTTATACCTTTGTTGACATTAAAGAGTCCTACAATCTGAGAAAATATTAGAACTAATGTTATAAGTCGAGAGGGAAGTGTGCGTTTTCCACGGACAACGAGCGAGACTGGTAGCGGATTTTGACAGTTTTCAAAAGAATAATGATGTTAAAAAATCTACTTCAATTTTTGCCTAAAATGCACTCTTGCCTAACGAAATGTTTGGTAAGCTCAGAGTTATGGTTAAGCTCATATTACAAGTTCTATTTGCTAAGTTCATATTAAGAACTCTGAGCTTAACCATGTATATGCATATATTATGTAATTTCGATGAAAAATAGCTGACGATGACGTATACTCTTTTATTTTATAATTTTAAAACTTTATTTAGATTTATTCTTATACCTACTTATTTAAGTATTTTGGTATTCTATGCTTCCCGTCTTTACTACTCTTTTACTACTCTTAGAATGTCTTTACTTCTCTTTTTAATTTAAATTTGTTCTTCTTTTATATTTATTTGTTATTTATTTCATCTTCCTGCTCTCTTTCGGACGTTCCTTCTCTTCTATAATTTTGGACAAGTAAGAACTTTTACCAGAATTCATATTTATTGGTTGAGCATGGTTTTTCTTTAATATTCTTGTTTAATTTATTTTGTAAATGTGTTGTTCAGACTTTTTTTGTAGAAAATGTAAGTGGTTTTCAATTGTGTTTTGTGTTCGTTGTTTTAATAGACCTTGATTCTGTTTTAAGCTAAGTTGATTTAGTTATAATATTTTTAAATGTGTTGCTATTTTTTAGCACGCTAGGTAGTTTTCGTAACACCTGTGTTTAACGAAGCTTCACAAACTGAGATCTCGTTGAAAAAATTATGGAAACAATGTATTTGAATTTAAATGTATCCTTTAAGCCACCCATATTTTAATCCAATGTATGAAAAAAGGCAAATAAATTAAACTATCCAGTATTTCGCCTGTATTTTCGACAGCGCTAAATTGATAATTGCTCTACTAATTCCACCCACCAAGCTCCCGTTCTTAACAATGCCGATCATAAAAAAACAAAGTTGTATAAACAAAGGGTAGTATACTTAATTACCGAGTTCGCACCCCAAAGCCTCCGGGGCCGGTTAGCCCCTTATAATCCGTTTTCGGAGTGTTGATACCGCCGGGCAGTCAGCGGGTCAATTATACCATTCGGTCCGACCAACCGTCGCCATTGTGTCGGAGATAACCACATTTTCGGGAAGTAATTAATAAAATAAGCCTTTAAACTCTTTGCTTTCTGGTACAAAAAAATATTTAAATAAGGTTACTAGTTAATGAAAAGCAGGGTTTGATATGAAGATAAGAGAGTTTTTTGCCGGAGTATAAATAAAATGAACATAGAGAGTTTTTTGCCGGAGTATACCTAAGTAAAATGAAGATAAGAGAGTTTTTTGCCGGATTATAAATAAATAAAGAGAATGAAGGGGAAGATAAAATCTATTACTTTGTTTCTCATTTGTTAATAAATTTGGTTTACAAATTAACATTTTGCTTTTATCTAAAGTCTAAAGTTTAAAGAAAATAATACTAAAGTTATTGGCTTCTGACTTCTAATAAATAAAAGTATTAAACAACGGAGACCAGCGCAATCTCATGATGTTCTGTCATATCACAGCATAATCCGGGTGGTTGTTGGCTAATTTTGTTGTGTTATCTATATCATTAAGATTAATTTTCGGAAATCATTTGTATTTTACTTGACAAAATGATTATTATTCTATATTTTATCCCGGAATTCCCACGGGAACGGGAAATACGCGAGTGAAACCGCGAGGCACTGTTAGTAAACTATAAATTAACTGTTTAGGATTTTTTCCTTTACTTGTGCCTCGCTTATTGCCAACGGGAAGTACCCTATAGGTTTTGTGTGCATGTGATTCCCTTGGAAATTTCAAAATATTTGGACATAACTTTAACTTTTGAGTGCGTGGACTTTAAAGTTTGATTTATATCGCGGCTTCAAGAGGTTGCGGACTTGAGTATTTGACGTTAATTTCAACTCGATACGTCCACGCGTTCCTGATAAAAGATGGTTGACAGACGGACACACAGACAGACAGACAGACGGACAACAAAATGATCCTATAAGGGTTCCTTTTTTCCTTTTGAGGTACGGAACTAAAAACAAACAAACAAATGAAAATCAGCTGAAACTAGAGTAGGCTTGTTACAAAGCCGTTCGTAAGCATCTAATTAAAGTTCAAGATTAATTCTAAGCGCGATACTTAACACAAACATTTTAGAGCAATTTAAGTCGTAATCCAATTTGAGTAAGACCCAGATTAAAGCGCAGGCCGCTGAAGACTAAACACAATTATTTAGTGTCAGCAATTGAGCCAAATTCCATTAGGATAGTTTAAATTACGTTGCACGCTAATATAGCTGCGTAGTTTCAACAAACCTTAATGTTTGTGTATCATTTCCTTGTATGGAACTATGATTTAAAATATGTGAAGGTAGAATGGGCCGCTGAAGACTAAACACAATTATTTAGTGTCAGCAATTAAGCCAAATTTCGTAAGGATAAGTTTAAATTGCTTTTAATAGCTATATTAGCGTTGCACGCTAATATAGTTTCGTAGTTTCAACAAAACTTAATGTTTGTCTATAATATCCTGGTATGGAACTATGTTATAAAATATGTGGTTTTACTAACTATCTTTAAAATGGAGGAGTTACTGAATTTGGCTGTATGTGTATGTATGTATGTAGGTACCTACCGATGTTATTTGATAGGGTTCCAATAGTTTCGAGATTTTATAATAATTTCGCGAGAGCTAGAAAATGATCCAAAGGTTGTTTCATAGAAAGATAAAAAACTAAAAATATTCAGGAATTTAAATCTCTTTTAGTTTTTGTAAATAAAATTATAATTATATTGTATATAATTATATTTTATCGTATAAAAATACGAGGTTATCTAAAATAGTAATCTAAATTCAACCGAATAGAACTCATTTCCCTTTCATAACCGTTTTGCAGTAAGCTTGAACAAAACCATTTCATTTTGCGGCGACAAAACCATTTCATTTTGCGGCGATCAGATCTGCAAAACATGCTGAATGCATAGTGAACATTATTTTTAGTGTGTATGGTCTGATATAAAAGTACGACCAAAAAGGTCGCCTCTGTTTGCTGTGTTTTCGTTTGGAAATTGAAAATATTCAATGAACTGGGTAAAGTATAAATAGAACTGTGTTTTGTATGCAAAGAGGAAAGTGAAGCAAAAACTTTGTGAAAGGAGGCTAGAAAACCTGATTTTTTATTTAACAAACTATTGTTTTTCCCGTTTGACTTATTACTATCACCTGGATATTTTTCTAACTGTATCAGCCATTACTTATTTAAAAGTCGTTTGGCAGTTTTTTAAGGGGCTATATCCATAGGCGTATGTTTCGCGGCAAGTCGAACGAAATCATCTTAATTCTAAAATAAATCCCTTCATTATATCAGATATTCAGACCTACTTACGATAATTTGCGGCGATAGGGTCGTATATGGAAGTTGTCCCTTAACGATTAAATAACCCTTTTACTATAAACCTCTCTTATTAAAAGAAATTATTAACCTTAAATACTCAAACGCAACTCAAATATTGACTTTCAGATACAACTCAAATACTCAAGTGGCGATTTTTTGACAGTTTTCAATTAAAATCTGTCAAACATTCTTCGTTGCGTTGAGTATTCAGGAGTATCGTTTGTTTTGTTCTGTTGTAATTATTCATGCAAAGACAAAACACTGCTTAGCACCTGTTTAGGTTGAGAGAGGATTTTGGGTTAGAAGATTTAAACATAGTGTGTTGTGTTTGAATCCAAATTAAACTCAGTAACCGTTCGTTGTTGCAATAACATTTAATGAGTGAAAAGCGAGCACAAAGGCTTACTCAGTTCGCATTTAACCAGATGTTAAGTGCACTCACAGTTTTGTACTACAGTTGCTCAAAATTTCAGCTGGGAGCTTTTTACCTAACAAATAGAAATAACAGCATAAATTCTCACCTAAATTTTAAAATCTGCTTAAAATATAAGACTTAAGTCAGAGAATATATGATAATATAAATAATACTAACGTGCTTAGGTCCTCAAGTAGCTATATAAATTAAATGAATTTAATCAAAAACCTAGATAAAAAATTAATATTGCTAATTATGCTTTGAGCTTAGGTTTATCATAAGCTTATATTATGCTATGAGATGAGTTGTACTTATGGCAGTATACCCAAAGCCCACAAATAAATAACAAAATCTGCTACATTTTACTTACTACTTTAAAATAAGATATCTACAACTCAAATCAAATCAAATTACAATCAAATAATAGAAACAAATTAGAACTAGTATATACAATTGAGCTTACTGCAGACTGTTGCAAACAATCTAAAGGTAGATCTCAACTGATCCCAATACCAAATGTATGTTTAAATTCAAAACTTTGTAGTAGTTTCGCCCTAAGATAGATTCCCGTCCGACGGCGTAAAATAAAAAAGAATTTCATCTTTGAATGCAAAGACCCTCACTTTCCAAGGGCACCCATTAAATATTTTCGCAGGCGTTTCTTTGCTTCAACTTTCAAGTGAATGAGAGCACGCTGTATGTAAGGTAGGCTATTTTCCACACGGGAAATCATGGTTCCATTTGAACTTTTTATAGTAAGAAACGTAGGGCACTTGAACACCGACCTAATTACAAAAGGCAGTATGAAAGAAAACATAACAACAAGGAATGTTTCGATCAATGCGAGAGATAGATGCTGTGAGATAGATAATGCCTTATTCAGAGAACATAACATAAAAAGTAAAAGGTAACAGAATTGGCGGGCGATTTTTTCCAGGCAATAAAAGCTTAAAAGAGAAGATCAAAGAATGGTTTAATATTTATATAACCTTTTCAACTTTTCAGGTTAACTACACAAAAATGATTTTCAAAAATTCTTAAGTATTTTGTAAATCCACTACATGGCATCAATGATGTGTCTTCCACTTCATTATAAATTTCCTTCACATTCTCAATGTATCCGAAAGTAACTTCTGGTTTTAAAATAAACCTGCGGTCTAGTTTAAAACTTTAACATCTGAAGTAATTTTTTATCGAAACCAAGAATTTCCTTCTAAATGTCGACTCTTTGTTCAAACTGTGTAACGATAGTGATGACGTAATCCAAAAGACGATACGCCGTTCCCCTAACTAATCGAATCCACGGCTGAAACTGATGACGTCATTGTTCTAATAAATACCCATTTACCCCATAAATAGCCGTTGTTGATTTCCCCATAATATTAAACTGAACAAAAAGACGCTATTTAAGATAAAACGGAGCGAATACTACCCTCATTTTAAGGGTTTAACTGAATGGGAGATATTAACGTAATGTATGAATATAACAATTTATTTCGGCCTCTCTCTAATTCCGTGATAAAAGTTAATCTTCACTTGTAAAGAAACTTGTAAGCGGGGTTTAAAGGGTATAATAACTTACCTTAAACGGGAATTAGGTACTTAAGTCTTGCGTGTGATGTGTTATTAACCCAAAAATAAATTTACTGTAATGGTTCGCCAATAATCCCAGCTGAGCTATTTGAAGGACTCCCTGAGTGATTTTCTCATGGACCGGACATGCCCGAACATGCAAATAAGCGCTACTGCCATTAATTTATAAAGCAACTCAACCTCGCAAACTGCCGATTATATAAACACGGTAGGTGTGTTTGAAAATAATCCTTAAAAACAAAAGCCGCCTTGTAATATTTTCTCTTCACCGCAGACGACGAACCGAACCACCCTCCCGGTGCTAATGAAGCTACACATCTAGCGACGCTGCCTGAGGATGAAGCTGTCGTCGCCATGATGGGCCTGCCACGTTCTGGAGACATCACCAGGGCGCAGCTTAGGGTTAAAGAGAGCAAGGAGTTTAAGGTATGCTTACATTACCACACCAAAACCCCAGTCTGAATTGAAAATGGCGTGAGTATATTTCCAGTTTGGGTCGTGAAGGTCGTGATATAAGAATCGACTTCTCCATCTCAACCTGTGGATGTCGTAAGTCCTAAGATCCTACCAGAATAAGAGCAGAAGTTTCCCTTTGTGTCTTTTTAACTCCTTCACTACGTTCACCAACCCGCCTCCCAAGCTTGGTGATTATGCCAAAACCGAACTACAAGGCTAACGTCTCAATAGAGGCGCTAACTCCGAAAAACTGAAGCTAGTAAAAACCTACAGCGCTTCAATGAACATCCGCTGGATGTCGTTAAACATTATGGGAAAAAAGACAAAAGAGAATCAATCCTAGATCGCGCAAACGCTTGATTCAGTTACAACTGACCATATACGACTATCCGACATCAACTGTCGGTAGAAAGACCACCGGGCTCAGTGGACCAGATGGATCGGGCCTGGTTCAGAGGAGATCTCCCTCTGTTCCTATTTGGGAGAAATTCCACCTTTATCCCCAAATCTCCCTTTGTTTGGGAAGACACGTTTAGCAGTGGACGTATGAATGCTGAGAGGTACATATATTTCCGATTCGGTATTCTAAGGGCTGCAATCTCAAAATGCCACTTTTTAATCCCCGATGCAAAAAGAGAGGTAAGTGCTATAAGTTTAACGTGTCTGTCCGTGTATCTGTCTGTGGTATCGTAGCTCCCAAACGGATGAACCGATTTTCGTCTAGTTTTTTTGTGGTGTCATAGATAATTTTATCCCGAGTGTTCTTAGCCACGTTTCATGAAAATCTATCGGGGTGTTTTTTAAATTTTTATTTTGTTCTTGTTTAAATAAGAATAGCGTCTAGACTGGTTAATCCAAATTGTATTTCAACTTCATTATAGGTACCGCTCAGATCCGACAAATGTGCTTTTCACAAATGAAATACAGCAATCATTTTATCAGATAACTTCTCTACCTATTACTTATTTCCGGAATACCCGAGAGTCAGACCGCATATCATGAAATATTTCCCAAAAGCAGCCGTTTTATGTATTCTCTAACTTTTGATAATTTATCATTTCAAAGTTTGTAAATGTTTATTCCAGAACACCGTAGATAAGTTAGTGCAGAGAGCCAACGCGTCCATTATCATAGGCACGTCGTCGTGGAAGGAACAGTTTACAGAAGCACTTACTGCCAGCTCAGGTAACTTTATTCATCAAGATATCATATGCTACGGAACTACGATTTTAAAAAAGTAAACTCTGTATACAGGGTTATTGGTAATTCACTGACACTATGTTAACTCCAGGTTCTGCCCACCATCATGAACACGTCCGTGAAGACGCCAGGTCTCAATTCTTAAAATTGGTGGAAAGGGAATGATATTAATGTATACCCCCTCCAATCAAAAATCTTCATTATAGGGGTTTTCTTTGAACCTAAACCTAAAAACGGCTCTGCCCTGAATTATCAGTGGGCGTGTGTGTTCGGCTGTCTCCCAGCTAGGCTAATGCCACTTAAATCATCTATAGCGTAGATGTAAATAAGCCAATAAAAAAATATGATGATGTGGATTTAAATAAGAGTGGGAGATAGGTATTTAGCAAATTAATTAGGTTTCGGACATTATTTTGTACGTGAGGCGAATAAAAACAAAATTAAGATAGGGCGTCTTCACAAACGTGTTCGTGATGATGGGCAGAACCTGCAGTTCACGCAGTGTCAGCGAATTACCAATAACCCTGTATAATTGGAATGATTTTGAATAAAAAACTTAAGCCGGATACTGACCGGTATACGGGGCATGTACATTATGCCCCGTAATACCGGCCGGAATATATTTGCAGCGAGCATAATACTTTACGCCGTGTGCTAAAAACCGGTTCGTTGCTCGTTGCGAGCGCCTTGTTTCCCCGCCTTGACTGCACGAATGCTCGCTGTGTAACAAGTTACATTACGGCCCGTAACGCCGGTAAATACTCACCTTATGACATGCGCAGTTATGTAAAATTCATACATTTTATGATGACGTTAAAGCTAGAGCAGTATTTTTATAGTTTCAATAACCCCATATTTATATTTGAGGCCGAGAGGTTCATATACCTTTATGGAGTGGCATGGATATTATAACTAAACTTATGTAAGTTTAGTTACGTACCTCTCATATTTTTACAAAAAATAAAGCAACCTATTTTAAAGTTATCCTGGAGGTTAAACAACATGTCTAGGAATTCCCATGCCCCGCCTGACAGGCGCCTCAGGTGACGTGAAGTCTTGCCCGCAGAAAGAAATTCAATTCGTTTACTAAATTGCATCGGACATTTTTGGCTGCAAGCCATGCTTTAGATTTCCAGGAAATTTCGGGCTTGGACGGATAAGTTTTCAACAATTTTATGATTCATGAGCGGCGCGATACTTGTGGATAAAGTTATTGTACGGATAGAAACGCCATTTTGGCAACAATATTCAACGAGTTTCAGTTGTTTTTATTTTGAGTTCTGTGTGATGAACAACCGAAATTTAAATCGCAATCGAGTCATTTGTTTTAAAGAATTGAAACTTCAATTACCACATTAAAAAAAAAATTGTGATATTAATCTACTCCTTATACAATACAATCGAGATTGGCGATTATAATCCCCACCTGGTTATTTAATATATATTAAGTTGAAAAAGCATGGCTAATCGACACTAACATAGAAATGATTTGGAATATTTTACTTTCCTAGATCAGCGGAGGCCCATTACGCTAAATGAATGGATAGATAGGTTTTAGAGATAAACACAAAATAGTTTGATGGACATACATTACCGACATTACATATATACATCCACGAATCCATTGATTTAGCGTTATAGGCTTGCAGAATATGTGCCTAAATCTGTGTCAATTTATATAACCAACCCCATATCTTTTAGTTGGTAACTTCACAATGATTATTGTTTACTTCCTGTACTGTACAAACAGGATATTTTATACAAATGTAATCTTCTAGATGATCCAGACGAACCGCCGTCTTGGTCCGACTACGTTCTTCACCTGGTCACTGTCTTTTGGAAGATCATCTTTGCTTTCGTGCCTCCGACAGGTAAGTCATGTATCTACCTATGACTTTACTTAGTAGGTAGTTTAGTTGAGGTCAGTTTCAAATTGTATTCGACATTCTTATTCACGATAAAACCACCCGATGTATATCATTTCCAAACCTTTTGAAAAGAGTTATCTATTTTTATGAAGATTAATTCCATTATGTTGATTTCCTTATATTCATGTATTATCGTTTCCCGCCTCGATACAAATGTTTATACGATCTGCAGATATTTGTTTCGGGTGTGGGTATATAATAAAAAATATTTATCTATGTAATATAATGGAATAAGTAAATATTGTAAAGAATAAATAAGTAATGCTGGACAATTCACAAAGCACCATCTAGCTGTAGCCTCACGATAAGCAGAGCTTTTGTTATGGGTACTAGATGACTGATATACTTATTACATAGATACATATTTTTTATTATACATAGAAAATACCCAGAACAATCGGACCAAATATTAGCGAATCGTACAAACATTTGTCCCAAGGAAGGCATCGAACCCGCAATCTGCGTCGCAGGCGGACCTTCGCCCGTCGCGCCGTATCGGTCGTTAATAATAAGGAATAAGTATATCAGTTATCTAGTACCCATAACACAAGCTCTGCTTAGCTTGGGGCTAATGCTTTGTGATTTGTCCAGCATTATTTATTTTATGATTTTGTTTTATGCATAGATATTGGCGGCGGTTACGTCTGCTTCGTCGTCTCCATCATCTGCATCGGCATAGTGACAGCTGTCATCGGTGACGTGGCCTCCCACTTCGGCTGCACCCTTGGTATCAAGGACTCTGTCACTGCTATAGTATTTGTGGCGCTAGGGACGAGTATACCGGGTGAGTATAGGGTTATAATCATTCGGCTTTGTGTATTTTTATTGTTTGATTTAGACCAATTACAAAAACAGACTTGACCACTGGTTACGAACGTACAATCTGACCACTATAGGAGACAAACTAAATTCACTAGTTTGTCTCCTGTTGAATGAAAAACTTTAAAATCACTATGATATAGAATAGACATATCGGCTCTCAGCTGCTCGTCTCTAAATCAATAATTATAATTACTTCTGATTAAGAAACATATTAATTATAGCATTGCATAACTTGGTTTAGTAGAAAAGGGGAACGCACAAGAGAACTAAATAAAAATGCAAAAAAATTGCATGCTTAAAAGAATTTGAAAAGTAATTCAAGACACGTTAACTAAACACGACCGTCACATCAGTCGGTCCATACTATGGTGACTTAGCTCCATTTGGCCTTGGGGCCTGCCTGCACTGATAATATATATTAGACTGATAGTATATCATTGATAAACTTTAAGAATTCAACTGGGCGGGCACTGATAAATAAACATAAAGAATTTAACTGGTTAGTCATTCATCATCATGTCAGCCCACACAGCTGTACAAAAGCATTCCCCATACGATATCCATACGTACCCAATACGCGAGTCGAGGGAAATCTATTACATTTTGTCCTGTAGACACATTTGCAAGCAAAGTAGCAGCCTGTCAAGACAAACATGCGGATGCGTCGGTTGGGAACGTCACGGGGTCAAATGCTGTCAACGTATTCCTGGGTATTGGAGTCGCTTGGACGCTGGCTGCTATCGTCCATTGGAGCAAAGGGGAGAAGTTTCTTGTGGATCCTGGGAAGTATGTACCTATCTATTTACTTTTCAAAAGGGTAGGTCGAGATAGCTATTGTTGTTTTCAACTTGGCTAAATAACAAGGTCATTCTTGTTCGGTGCCTTATTGTTACAAGATATTATTATTCATCTAATTAACTAAACTTTAGATTCGTTATATTTCTGATAGATACTACAATACAAATCTTCTCGTCCGTTTACAACTCTTCCGAATCGTTGAATGTACAACAAACATTGATTTTTTTAAACGAGCTAAGGGTCCTCTAACGCTTAGTTTTGAACCATGTTTTTATAAAACTTAAGGATGATGATTGGGGGACGTATGTTCAGAAGTAAACGTTTGTTAGCTGATGTGATGCTAACAGTGATCTTTGTCCACAGCCTAGCGTTCAGTGTGACGATGTTCTGCTCCGAAGCAGCCGTCGCTGTATTAATCCTAGTCTTAAGGCGGCGGAAGAGCATCGGCGGAGAGCTTGGAGGTCCCAAAGGAATCAAAATAGTAACATCTATAGTCCTATTCTCTCTCTGGCTGATTTATCTTACTATGTCAACTTTAGAAGCCTACGACGTCATTCAAGGATTCTAATATTTAAATATCTGTTTTCTTTCGTACTTCTTCAATTCCTAACATTAATCTACCGTTTTCTAGAATTTTCGTAAATGACTTGAGATGTTCAAATTATAGTATAGAGATTATCAGTTTTTGGCTTTCTATTATATAAAAATGAGATGAAGTCTCTTTTGTGTTCTTTAAGTCAGAGAATTAATTTGATGTCTATACTAAGTGGATATGTAGATATAGATTGGGACTGAAAATTACCGCCTCTTTCATCCCGTCACCCCAATGCCCCGCTAAGATTATATTGTATAAAAAATCTTAGGGCGACAGCATGAGCGAGACTGCCATTTTCAATCACAATCTTTATATACACGACTTATTAACATAACCTTTGTATCACAAAAAATATCGAATACCGTATCAACAGGTGCATGAATCTTGTGTATGAAGCATATGACTAGGGCAAAGATATTAATGTGCTCAAATTTACAGATGTAGAAATGTCGATTTTCACTCTTCCTCCTTCTGCATGATTATTTTTTTCCTAATAAGCTGATAATAAATGTTAGCCTTGAAGGCTGTGGTAAGTAAGTAAAGTTTAGAAATGAAATGCTTCTATATATAGTAGAGTTAGTGTAAAGCAAATGGATAAAATATGAAAATAATAAAATGCCATATTTACAAGCAACGATTAATTTTCATGAAGGTCGGATTATATTGCATGAAGGTTGCTTGCGCCTTTGCTTTAGATTTTACGATTTAATTTCGGGTCATTATTCTGAACTAATGTTTTATTATGTGTATTTTAAACCAAACCAATATATTTTGGTTTTATTATATCCAAAACTTTCAATCTAATTTCAAAACACTATATGATTGTATTAAATTATTTGAACTATTGAAGATACAAAAATAATAGGAGGGTTTTTACGAATCAGTGTTATATAATATATAACATAATTTTTTTAATATTTTAAGAGTTATGCAAATGAAGGTAAGTGGTATCAGAATTTATTTAAATAATTGAGTGTAAAACCTAGAAATAATTCATTATAATGTTAGTAAAATTTTAATGGTTTTTTGTTCTCCGTATTTGTCGGTAGATTCAGTAACTCGTTTTTAACTTTAATGTGGTTTTTAACTTTTACGTTTATGATTTGGAACGAATAAGACTTTGTTCTGTAATTTTAAATATCGAATGGCAACGTTTGACGTAGTATTTTTATTCGATGCAACGAAAGTCAGTCGTTATTGGAAAAATCACATAAAAGTAAAAAGCTTCCAAATTAACAATTAGTACCTTTAACATAGTTATTTTGTAAATAATAGTAAAACCAGACGTTTTAGCTTAGATAAGGCTTAAAATAGGTGCAATTTATAACCATGTTGATAAGAATTAGGTTACCAGAGACACCAAGAAAAATTGGTTTGGTACTGCCGTTATATGTATAGTAAGCATCGATAGTAATATTTATTTTTAGAAAGCTTGTGTTTTGTGCCGTATTTAATATAGTTATTATATTATTACAATATATTTACATTTTTAATAATGCCTTATTAGGCTGCATCGATAACATTTTTGTTAAAAATAAGTATATTGTCGAATGGGTATAGTTTTTCAAGAACAAAATCATTTCTATTACTTTTATAAAAAGAATAGCTTTTTCCATGTCCTTTTTAAATATCTTATTATCTAGTACTTGCTTTTACCACTTAAATTCCTAACATTTTTCTGTATATTTTATTATTATATAACTTTAAAATTTCTACCTTCGTATTCTATCGATTCTCTATCTATGATATCTTTCCTAACTATTTCTGCCTGTATTGGACCAATATTGTTATTTTCGAATTTATTTAGAATTTGTATGCTTCCCTCTTACCTAGAGTAGATTTTCTATTAGGTAGTAGTAGATATTTTAATACTCGTATCACGCGTTCTGACGTCCAGTTATCACTTCTTATATATTTATATTTTGTTCATCGTAAAAAACATATTTCCTATAAGCTCAAACGTGTTCATGAGCGTAGAGAAAGATTTTAGAAAGGCCACACTTGCATAATTGATAAGTGTAACTTTTAATACTTAAGTACATGTAATTTGTACGTATGGATATATTTCCATAACACTGGTTGTACAAATATAAATAATCAACAAATACGACGAACTTTTCGATAAACAATAAAGTCACTACAGTATCTAAAAGCAAGTAAAAAATTAAAAGCAACAGATAAGCATGGAAAAAAAGTTATTTAATTTGTACAGTCTGTGTTTTTTACGAAATTTTACATTTTAATCTAATTGTCGTTCGTGTTAGATTCTTCAAGTCTTTTATCTATTATATTAGTATGTATGTATTACTATAATGCTATGTATCTAGCCGTAACGAACTGATAATGTACATAGGATGTTATATTTTGTAGTGAATAGTGCACATATTATGCTGAATCAAAATAAATTATTTATTTCGTTAATCGTTATGTAAGAATATTAATATTTGAAAGATTTATTTATTTTATCATTTGAACCGTCCGTATAGTAATTTATATTTGAAATATTTCACGTTAAAAGTCCTTAATATGACTAGATATTTATTTGATTTATTTAATCGTTTTTATTAGAATTAATATAAAGTCTATTCTATATTTTACAGATTAGTTGACAAACGTTGTGCATATTTATAATTTTTAAATTTTATTTATTCAGAAAAATATATGCTAAGCTAATGACAACCATTTCTTAGGGCCTAATAACTAATGCATGTGGAAAATAATCTAATTAAATTTTTCGCAAACCTAAATAACATTATAGAAACATTAGATTTAATTTATAAGTAAATAAAATGGTCCACGTTTAAAGCATATACCTACTTAATTGTCGTCAATACCTATTATTATTATGATCTTAATCTTTCTGTGCTAAATACTTTTGTCTAAATTGCGTCAGGGTGCGATTTCGGAGTTTAGCGGGAACTGAAACTAGAGCGAGTTTATTCATCGTGGTTATATTCATGTAAGAAGAGTTAAGATAATTAAGAAGATTGTAAATTTTTACATATTGTAAACCTGTACTGCTGAAAAAGTTTGAACATACTAAAGCACGAAAATTTTTCGGGAACATGGCTGTTTATAACTGTTTACCTACTTGTCAAGATTGGCACTCGCACTGCCAAAATGCTTGTTACATTTTGGCAGTATGGCAGTATATGTGCCAACTTTGGTCACTCAAAATCATTCGAAAAGTATAATCGAATTCATATCAAACTGGATCGCCTTCGTACTACAAAAATACTTCCTCTCTATATCAAGTAAAAGCACTTCAAGGAACTAGTGCATGGAAGGAAACAAACGTTTATAATTTTCTCATACTGTTTTGCCAAAATGCAAAACTCATACTGTCCTTTTGAACATTTGCGCGTCATGTTAGATATTTGATATCAACCCTGTCAAAAACACGCTCCCGTCTCCGAAAATGCACCCTAGAATTTTGACTTTAGAACCAACTTCAAATGCATAAATCTGCTGGCTCGTAGATTGTATATGCGCTTCTTCTTTTCCCTGATAATTTGGATTAAATCTTAATGGAAAGATGAATGTGAGTTAATGTTTGTAGATGACATGTTTACATTAGCCAAGTAAAATGGTGGGTCTACATTTGTAGAAAAAAACTCAGTACTTTATACCTATTTTATGTTCTCTATACATATACAGAGCGTCCTACGGCTATACCATATGGAGGGAAAGTATCTTAAATATTGAAAATAGAGAATTTTTCTGAAAGAAAACTTCATTTTGATTTTAAAAACAATTTAAACTGCGTTCAAAGATTTTTGAATAATCGCTCTCTGAACCGGGGATTGAACCGCCAAATTGTAAAAAAAGCCCGTAATTTTACGATAACGATCAAAAAGGAAGACCATGAAATTTAGGATCTAGAATTTCAGTAAAATTAATACTTAGGCTTTCCTTTAATTTGCCATCCTCCTAATAATTAAAATAAAACTCTATCTATATTTAAGATACTTTCCCTTGATGTGGCATAGCCGTGGGACGCCCTGTATGTATATATTTATACCTATGTGTTAAAGTTAACGAAGCAAAATAACGTATCTCTATATCAACGGGTTAAACGCAACTGTTCATCTCAACCTAGAAGTTCTAAAAAAAAGGTTAAAGTAACCTTTGTAATTCAGGTGCATTCTCAAATGTAGGTACATATATCACGAATTCAATTTTCAACCCTCATAGGCTGTATTCTGAATACGGATAAAAACAAAAGAAAAAGAACCATAGAGCGGTGAAAATTGAATTCGTGATTCACTCACACGTTATTATTTTAGTTACTTCCGAACATAAAGATCTTCGAGGCATATTAGGTATAACCAATGTGAACCCACCTCAGCCTCAGCAAATAAGTAATTTGTGTTGTTATTTTGATAAATCATTGTTAAAATAAAGTGTTTGTTAAGTAAATTATTTGTTGTTTCACTAACGAGAACCATTAAAATGCATTTAAGGGTAGAGTCGTTCTGAAAAAATGCAGAATCGAGAACGTTTCATACAAAAACGCAAGCTAAAAAGATTAAAATGCTGGCAGTCATTTTTCAGCAGTCACAAAAGTTACGTAAACAAAAATTGTGGATTTTGTTCATAACGAACCTCGATTTTTGTTTGCGGAAGAACAATATTTTTCACCCGGTTGCAAATATTTACTCTTTGTGTTAGTAAGCTTTAAAGGCAAACATACCCAGACATTACAATTTAAGTACAATGTAAGTTAAATTATATTCAACATTGTTATTTTTTGTGTAACAAAATAAAACACTTAGCATTTATTTCTGCATTGCTGTCTTTGTGTGGTACAATAAAGTATTATCTATCTATCTATCTATTTATAAAATAAAATTATCTATTCAAACAATGGACGGAAACATGTACCAGATGTATGTATAAACGTACTACGTGTTAGAATTTCTCGAAGGCCAAAATAATTGCCCGTTGCGTGAAATGACAAATATCGCACCGCGTGGTCAAACTGAAAATGCGTACGTGCGCCTGACACCTTGGAATTCTATTAGTGGAATAGAGTTCCAAAGACTACCTACCCTCTAGCAACTAGAGATAATCTATTGATGCCTAAGTTCTCTACCATTAATCTTACGCTACGTGAAGTGAAAATCCCTCTGCAATCTACACCGGATTACACATCCATCTGAGTGCCCGAGATCACAAGGATACAGATCTGGACCATTTGCGACCTTTATAGCTACGATGGTTTGTACATATATTGCTAAACTCTGATTAGGATCGAACTAATTATATGTAGGTACCTATTATAAATGCGCGACTGCCAATGGTCTGGATAGTCGAATGATCTACGACTACTAATTTACTCATTCGAATTTAATATTAGTAACATACTCATCTTCTAATGTGTGTCAACTATTAATTAGTAATTACTAATGCCTCTACGAATTGATCGAGGCGCCGTATAACGAATTGATTTCGACTGCCCGACTCGGGCAGTTGCCATTACCAACCAAATTAGTTACTTATTTGGTTAGTAATGGCGAGTCGGGCAGTCAACGCGAAATCAATTCTTTATTCAACGCCACTCGCTATTACTAACCTGATGCGCTGCGACACAGACTCACCAGCTCTCAGATCACACGTCGCTCTTACTAGACGCTCAGATAATTATTTAAAAACCCGAAGAGGCTCGGTACCCCACTGACCTAGGGTCTCGACTCCAAGGGGAGCAAATGACTGTGTAAGTTCCGTCGAGACCTGCATATTTGCGCTTCTTGAGATCTTCGGCCAAATCTGCCGCCGCACCCGCCCTCACGGATGTCCCCGGAAGATGGGAAGGCGGAAGTGTGTCGATGCATGTAGCGTCCCACACAATGAGCCTCCCCAACTCCCATGGGACTAGTGTCATACCGTCGGGCTTTTTACCATCGTTACGCAATAGACCATTTCGAGAATAGCTGGTACGTTAGCGGTGACAAAGGCCCGCCGGATAATGTCGTTAAAGCTGGCGATTTAGTATTCAACATAACAAAACCTATATTTTGTAAATCATCCTCGTGGTTCCCAATTTATCCTGATCCGAATGAACTCACAAAATATTAACCTAGTTTGTAAGTACAGCAAATACACAGAGAGCTGAAATCTTCGTGTCAACAGCACACTTTATCAAAGTGGAGTGCACTTGCAGGCAAACATCAGATAGGTACTTAATTAACTGACTTCAACTTGCAAAGCGTCTCTTAGGTTTATTTCACTTATTTTCTCTCGAAATTTCGAAAGTTCAATTAATTAACTAACTTTTCCTAATTAAAATCTCTGCGTTGCGGATTTTTGTTCTTTTAGGGTGAATTTCTTTCGAAAGATTTCAAACATTTTGCCGCGAATACCTTGATCGATTTATTATTATCACAGTTTTTTCGATAAAATAATTTGCCGCTTGTCTTCGGAGGGAGTGTTATAGCGCGTTTTTTTTTAAGTTTTGCGGAATAAATACTAATTCCTCGAGAATAAAATTTTTACGGAATCGGTTCGGGATCATCTTCTATACATTTGCAAAATAATCATCCAAATCGGTCCATAAATGACGTAGAAATTGACGAAGATACAGAAAAATTCATACAGCTGAACATAGAGCGTCGTCTTTTTTTCGAAGTCAGTAAATAAATAATCAAGATCATAATATTGTGTATTTTTAACCTCTGACGCAAAAAAGAGGGGTAATAAGTTTAACGTGTCTGTCTGTGTATCCGTGTATCTGTCTGTGGTATCGTAGCTCCCAAACGGATGAACCGATTTTCGTTTAGTTTTTTTGTGTCATAGATAATTTTATCCCGAGTGTCCTTAGCCATGTTTCATGAGAATCTCGTCGGGGGGTTTTTAAAATTTTTAATTTTGTTCTTGTTATTTTAAATATAAATTTAATTACTTTCTACATAGATATTTTTACTATGCGCGGGGCAAGGCGGCGCTGTCGTGTCGCAATCCCGCGAAGTTATCAGATTCCGTAGATGCGAAATGTCTTCATTATAAGTAGTAAATAGAATCATCATGAAGATCGTCAAATTGGGTTGAACTGATAGGTAAAACACACTGTATGATTCTGTTCCGTTTCGGGTGCCAACTATATACAGAAATAAATGCTGACAATTCACACAGCATCATCCAGCCCACAGTGTAAGCAGAGAGTTAGCTAGGGTATTAGATAACTTGAAACATTACATAATACATATTACCAAGATTCTTCTTAATAAATATGAATACCATTTCATGAAATGGTCGGTAACATCATGAAGTGATCAATTCTAGGATATGGCCACGACATATACACCTAGAACACTCAACAAATATCTGCAGATCGTAAATAAAAACGTTTTCCCCGAGGCGGGAATCGAGCTGCGTCGTGAGCAGGGTTGATTTTATATAGGTAACAGCATCTTTCGTTAAGTTGTACACCTAACAAGCTCCCGGAGGCCACTTATTAGTATTCTCAGTTGGTTCTTGTTAATATTCTGTAGGAAGATTGCTACATATATCGGGATAGGAAATTACGTATAGGTCCTATACTTATTCTACGCACCATCTTATAGCTACTTTTCTTCCAATCTTATGTACTTCTCTACCTGCATTTATACTAAACGCAAGTTAAGGACGTATATAGGTAATTATTATTCGCTGGGTGGTGCCGGCTTAGAATTTGCACCACATCTACTCTCCCCGCGGGTGTCGTAAGAGGTGACTAAGGGATATACACCGGGGGCGGGCAGCACCGCAAGTCCCCGGTGCTGCCCGCCCCCGCCGACTTGCAAAACAATTCTACCACCGAACTGCGATCCCCAACCCGCATGCCCAGCGTGGGGATTATGGGTACTACCCCCCATGTGATAAAAGCCACTATGGCGCTTATCAGGGGGAGGCCTGCGTCCAGCAGTGGACCAATACAGGCTGTTGAGGTTGTTGAGGAAGGACGTATATATAACCGGAAATAAAGTCGTTTTTGTGGCGGAGTTAATGTGTTTTGACTTATTAGGTATATTATTGAACTCTGATTGGGAATGTTTCTTTTTAAATTTAATTCAAAGAAAATTACAAGTAAATAATAGAAACAAATGAGAACTAGTATTTACAATTAAAACGGTTGAGCTAACTGCAGACTATTGTAAGAGATAACTTGTTTATCGGCTATATATAATAGTAGGTACCATTTACACAAGCCCATAACAGAACCATTTTTTTTATACATAGGAAACACTGAGAGCTGGAACAAATATCTGCGGACTGTACTATACATTTGTCCCGCGGCGGGAATCGAACCCGCAACCTCTGCAGGCGGAACTTCACCCGCTACGTCACTGAGGTCGTCAAAGGTAAATTCAGGCTGTAACGCATTCACTGCCCAGCCCGATGACAGTATCCGTCCAGTGACACGGGGTCGGATACTGACATCTGCGTCTTAAAATAAATAAATAAATAATGCTGGACATTTCACACAACATTATCTAGCCACAGCTAAGCAGAGCTTTTGTAATGTGTACAAGATAACTGATATTTTTTTACTATACATAGAAAACATCTAGAACGTCCTGGACAAATGTCTGCAGATCGCAGAAACATTTGTCCCGAGGCGGGAATCGAACCCGCAACCTCCTGCGTCGCAGGCAGACCTTCGCCCGCTGCGCCACAGAGGTCGTCGTCTTAGGTCATGAATGTGTTAAATACCTACATAATGATGATAAACATGATTGTCCTGGCTTCAATACCCTTCGTTACGCCTGTGGTCAAATTAAATTTACAACAGCCACCTAGATTGTCGCATTTAAATTAAATGTTTAATTTAATTTAGGCTTGCAGCGCAGTTTGGGAATAACCACAGACCAAATGAGATGAAAAGTAATATAAATACTTGATTAAGTACAATAAGTATTTGTAGTTATATGGTACGTTCTCTTACAGGTAACTCAACAAATGGCCTGCGTTGTGTTACAACTTTAACTTAAAAATGGCGTGTCTTTACGCCATTTCCAATCTTTTGCTATTGCGAAATATATTTTTATACATGCATTTATTCTCAAATATCGTTTTAAAATACATTTTTACTATGGAAAATAAAATATTATAAAACTGCAGTAAAAAATATATCAAAACGGTGAATCACCGGCCGCTCAAGCGGCCGGTGACTAGCGCTGCAGAGTGAGGAACTTCCTGACGATGCGCGCCGAGTCCAGGAGTACCGCCTTTTGAATCTGGCCCTTGATCCAACTTCCTAGCAAGAGTCTCTTGAGATGTTGATCTAGGCTTTTCGCTATTACTCCGTTAACTGAAACGACTACCGGGATGATAATCGCTGAATCAACGTCTTACATGCTGACTACCTCGTTAGCCAAGTCAAGATATTTCCAAATTTTTATCTTTTTCAGCTTTAACGAGGTTAACATCATGTGGATGGCGAAATCAGCAAGCAGCGCCCTCCCTTCCTATTATTATTATTGAATTGCGCCGTTTTGCAAATGGCCTAGCCATACTACAAACGGGTTGATTTTACGATCCAGCAGCGGTGACATATATGTACCACCCTCTACCCCTGCCAACCGCATATACATATATTCAACATATATTCTATGTAGTTGCGGAGCTGAGAGCCGCAAGATACCAAGTTGTCGTTGATTTGTTGCCAGCAGCGTCATATTTGTGGATGACTTGCTGCGAGTACGTTGCTAACTTTAAGATATTATCTTCATGATGTAGGTACTACCCACCCGTCTAAGAATATGATAAACTCTGCGGTGATTTATTTAGGCGATGTTGTTTCATCTGTGAAGTTTCGGGGCGAATAAACCAAAAATTTTACGCAGTTGAAATATTAGCAAAATGTCGCAGAATCATTAGAACACATATATTAATATTTTCAACTTTTTGTGATAATCCTGTCAAAAACTGTGGTGGTGCTTTCTCCATCGGTTTTCTTTTTCGGTTTTGGAAGAAGGTCTACCAAAACCGATCTTTCACTATTTTGTATAGGTACGTATTAAAATCATTTGTAACGGGATACCATGATTTGAGTTTGGAGATTTCCAATATTTCGGCACAGTTTCATGCGCCATGATCACAGAATAACTGTCATCAGTTATTCTGTTATCAGTTATTCCGTGATTATGGCGTATGAAACTGTACTGAAATATTGGAAAGCTCAAAACTCAAATCATGGTAAATATCCCGTTATAAATGACTTTAGTGCTAATAACCATGATGGATTTAAAAGTTTTATGTATACGTATTGTTTTCACACTACAATAATTTAAAATACACATTAACTAGCCAAGCTAGCGATCGTACATTGTAGCTATAACGTTAAAATCCAAGATACGACGGTTTCAATTTTTTTAAATTGAACTTGAATATTACATCAAAATGTAACGCTTTTGCTATGGGCTACATTATTTCATTTTATGAGAGAAACGTTATTACGGATAAACGAGGCAGAACCTAGACGAAGTTACGGGTTTCGCACGTTATAAATCGAGGTCAACGGGAAGTAAAACGAATTACTAGGGACAATATCAACCGAGCGAGACCTTCCTGATTGTAATCGGAACCTACGTTATTTCATAAAAAGCCAAAGATTGTAGCAGGGTTCCTTAGGCTGCTACGATCTTTGTCAAGAACGCAAATGACATCAACGTGAATTTTACGTCATTTTGGTTTCTACATCAATCAAAGTAAAAAAGGGAGATAAGGTACTAGCTTCTCGAAGGTGGAAGGCATTAGGTGCAATTAGGTCCACCCATCTCAGTCATGAACAGTCAGGAACGGCGTTCGTCTTACGTATGCTTGGTACGACAACGACGTGTGATTTATTATATATGTGATTTATTGACAAAAAGACTGCACCAAGCCCTCGTGTTTGTTCATTATAATTATTGCACTAGAAATGTAAAATAAAGAAATGTAACTGTTAGCGAGTCTTTGCAAAAAAAAACACATTGAACAAGGGCTCTAAACAACCGCGAAAGAATCATGAAAATCGGATAACTATTGTCAAAAAATGAAATAACAAATATAAGAAGAATTACAAAAAATACAAAACATAGAAACCAAAAACATACAGCCAAATTGAGAACGTCCTCGTTTTTTGAAGTCGACTAGATATACTTACTCTTCCTTATCGACCTCTAAGCAATGTTCTTTTAAGCTCAACTCAAAACTCAAATGAGCAAACTGGAAACTTTGTGAAGAAAGGAAAACAATTCGAGACAAGCAATGGAGGCGTTCAACTGCGAAATTCGAGCAAATTCGGCAAACAATCGCATGCGGGTAATTCCGCCAATGTTCCTGAATTTCAGCGTCTTTCTTCGCAACACTGGGGGAAGACCGCGAACTCGGTCGTCTTAGTCTACGATATAATAAAAAAAATATAGAGAAACTTCGGTAAATAAGATTCAAGCTATTTCTAACTAATAGAATAAATATAATACCAGCTGCATTCTTACTACCCGGTCCTATTACCCGTTTACCCGTAGGAATTAAGGATATATAATATAAATAACTAAAACTAATGGAAACAGCTATGTAATTAATTAACAAATGAACCAGTTGAGCTATCCACAGACTGTTGAAAACATCATCATGTTGAAATCAACAATCTAGTGGTAGCTACGCTGCGTACTGCGTACTGCCCCCTTACCACTAACGCAGATGTTGACGAAACAAAAGACCACGTTTTTCATACGATTATGTGTCCGGCACCGCATAGCACATACCGTAGCGTACTGCGTAGTGATCAAAATACCAAGGCTGTAGAAGTTGATTGCGTGAAACGACCTATAGGTATTACTTACCTACCTATCATACGTATTACCTATCTACATAATATATCTATATATCTAATGACGTCGAAGGCAAGACTACACCCTTGAAAAGTAACGACGATCTTCTCTCGGACGAGCTGTCCCCTTCATTTTGATTAAGGGTACAACTCGTCTGAATCTGAAACCAAGAGACTTTAGATTCGGACGGGATGTACCCCTACTCAAAAGTGAAGTGGACATCTCGTCCGCGGACGAGTTTTAGATTTGGACGAGATGTACCCCTACTCAAAAGTGAAGTGGACATCTCGTCCGCGGACGAGTTTTAGATTTGGACGAGATGTACCCCTACTCAAAATTGAAGTGGACATCTCGTCCGCGGACGAGTTTTAGATTCGGATGAGATGCACCCTAACCCACATTTTCGTTGACTCTCTTTAGGGCTTATTCGGAAAAATCGACAGAATTAATTTATTTCAATTCGATTCCTTCAGCACCGAAAAAACAAACAGTTGGATCTTACAACACTTTTGTATTAGTTGACCTCTGTTTCTTACGCCTCAGGCTTTTTAGCTAAAGTTCTTTGCGAATGTGGTATATTTACACCACCTATCTATTTAAATCGAACTCCTTTGTTGGGGCTCCAGGAATGATATGGAAATACAATATGTGAGACCACTGTTCGTTTGGTGGAAACCGGTTTGCAGCCTTAAAGGTGAGGGAAATTCTGCTGAAAAAATTTGTGCAGAAGTACTTAAAGGTTACGCTACCGCGCTGCACAAAAATAAGCATTCACATATCATTCACACAAAAATATGCATTTTGTTTTGTTTTTATTTTGGAAACAACACAGTTATAATAATAAAGAATACAATGGAGACATAGAATTAATATAAAAACCAATAAGTGTTTCCACCGTTAAAAAATAGTACTAATGTAGTAACGCTTAGACGTGTGTGAAACATAACAGATAAAAATTACTTAGATACATAATTCTAATAGACAAGTTCATCAAGGTAAGTTTAGATAAGAATGTAGTGAATTTTAAGCATTTACATATCATTTACACAAATAAGCATTCGCATATAATTCCGGCAGAGATAGGTACACTTCACAGTGACAGCATAAAAAAGCAGCCAGCGAGCGATACAGCTTGCCGCAACCTAGTCGCTCGTTGCTTTTCGTCTTACCGCAAGCTTCAAACAAGTGACCCGCGCGCTGTGGCCGCGTGAACAGCGTGCGGTCAGCACTATTTGAACCTGAGGCGTGCGGCACCTGTGCGGTAGAGTTGATTTACATGTTGTGTGTTTTTCCAGTTAAATCTGAATCATAATAATAATAATCAGTTGAATCTAAGATTCATACTTGGTAATCCCAGACCATTTCACAACTACCTATAAAAAAATTGAAAGCGCGCCCTAGAACGTCGTTGTATGCCTCTTGCTATTGGATAGAGTAGAAACGTTCGGTTTTGGCCTACTATGCGGTTCTATTTGAATTCGAATATATTTCAAATACCGATCGGAACGGATTGAATGAGTCTTATAAAAATGTGAATAGATCAAAACATACATCGCGCATGAATGGATAAATTGGTTGCCTAGATTCTGTACGAATATCTGGATTTCCAACCTTTTATAATTTGCTCGATAAATAAATAATGCTGGACAATTCACACATTATCATCAAGCCCCAAGTTGAGCCAAGCTTGTTTTCATTCATCTATTGTCTAACGCTCTTGCTTGGAATCGCGTATTAAATTGAGGACGTTCTGCTTTCGTGACTATTTAAACAACGGTCGTTTGACAGTCAAGTCATTCCGCACTGTACGGGCAGTACTTTTTCAATTGAGGACGTTTTGCGCCCATGACGAATCGCGTTGTGAACGTGGAAAACCACTGAGAACATTTCGCTCTAAGGACAAACCACTCCGTATTGCTTGTGTTATGTATGTACCTACTAGACAAAATTATCGTGTATTGAATTGACAATCTGTTTTGGGTCGAAATAACATTTATGAATCACTTGGATGAAAATTTGGGTCGAAATAACAATACACCAAATTAATAGATATTTTTTTCCCGACTTCAAAAAACGGAGGCGGTTCTTAGTTTAGCTGTACCTACGTCTGATTTTTATGTATGTTCTTCGTTTAAATTGTAGACCAATTTGGATGATTCTTTCGTTATTGTATAGAATATGATTCCCAATATGGTTCTATTCAAAATATTTCAGAAAAATTAGTATTTGTCTAAAACTCTCGTCTCTAAAACTTAAAAGAATGCGTAAATATTATGTAATTCGAAGAAGGTTTAATTTTTTTTCAAAACAATTAAATTATTGTAAATTTAGTTTCATTAAACGTGGAACAGAACACATTTTCAAAATGAGAATCCCTAGACATAATAACCTTATTTTCCCCAGTCGTGTAAATTAGGAGGAACACATTATCCAAGCCCGATGTTGCCCGCGATAACATTTTCGCCTTATCTTAGGGCCGTTTTACGGGAAAGGGCCGGTTTGCATCGCCCGCATTTTTATTGAACATTCCACGGAGATAGCTGTGATGGGGCAGGGAGGTAACTAGGATGAATATTGAGAGTCAGGAGATGCCCCCCCCTTAGTCAGTTTTTGAGTTAAATAAAGAGAAGTTAGCACATTTTTTTTCATCTAATTTTGTTAAAAACCATTGCAATTTTTTGTGTGCTAATAAATCATCGGTAAAAAAACTTTTTAAACTTTCGCGATTTGTAAACATAGTTAATGGTTTAATCGGGTATTTATCGCGTACCTTTTGTTTTTATATCCCCTACGTTTCTACCGCGTTACAGCGATCGTGGTCACGGCGCTGTAACGCGGTAGAAACGTAGGGGATATAAAAACAAAAGGTACGCGATAAATACCCGATTAAACCATTAACTAAATCATCGGTATACATGTTTCTATACGTCATTCAAAATCGAATGAGCTATCGCACATATATTTAGGATTTTGAGCACGAATTTACAAATTTGTGTACTTTTTTACTGGACTCCCTTACATGGTATATACATCCCACAGAAAAAGTTACGTTTTTAACTATCACTGTCAAAAATGAGTCAAGAAGGTGGTCGAAGTTCTACCAGAGTCGCAAAATATTGTAATATGTCCGACACAAATGTCTAATTGCAAATAGTTGTTTTGGATCTGGGAGTTTTCTACGTGTAATTAATAAAAATAAATTAGAACTAGCATTTACAATTGAAACAATTTAGCTAACTGCAGACTATTGCAAACAATCTACAGGTAGCTCAACTGATCCATATCAATACCAGTCGTCGTGTCCCCGCTACGCTGGCTGATTGCCCCGCTGAATGGCAATGCAGATGCGCTGCGCCAGATACTCGCCAGCTCTCGGGTCACGCGTCGATTCGACCAGACGCTCAGATAATAAATTTTTCAGACCTAGTGTCTCGACACCAAGGGGCGCAAATAATAATGTAGTTATAATGTAGTAGATATATTAAACTTCTTACACCTATATGTAACACAACTTCTACAAAGATTGGGGCTAGATGATGCTGTGTACATAAAGACCAGCACTATTTACATCATTCAGCCCATCTGCACCCTATTAGGCAGATGCCTCCCTGGCCTCTGTGATGCGCCGTTTTTTCCCGTGATTACATGAATAAAATAATACACAGGGGTAAATTTCCCCGACGCCTCTGCCTTTGTCGAATTGCGCTATCTATTCGCACCAATGCCCACGGAAAAGTATTGGAATTTATTTCTCTGGTGCCGATTCCTGGCCTTTTTGGAATGAAGACAGGTTAGAAAGGTCAGGGTGAATGTTGAATGGTAGAAATATGTATTTCTTGATTTGATTCTTTGATAGAAATCATATTTTGCATAAGGATTGGGGTAGGTACGGGTAGAATTTTTGAATAAGTCGAAAGTCTCTATTGGAACGTAGGTTAGAAAGACGATTTCGAGGTGAATTTGTTTTGTAAGGAAATATATGTATATTATATTAAAAATATGTATATGTACCTACGTTACACAGGTATGTTAGCATGGTTTTTCTAGCAAGAAAAATTCACAGTAGCAGCCTGGAGTCAGGAAATTGACGGTGTTACACCACCGTGCCTCGGAAATCACGCTAAGTCGTTGGTCCTGCGCTTGACCTCTCCACGGTCGTGTCGGCCTGCCGTCCCATCAGATTATGAGAGTGAGGGAATAGAGAGTGCTCCTATGTTTGCGCACACACTTGTGCACTATAATATGTCCTGCGCATCTGGCTAGCCTCCGATGAGACTGGCCGCCGGGGTCAAAATTCGGCTAAGAGCACATCATCATCATCATGGTATCACTTTTATAAAACAGTCGAGTAACGCAAATATATCCTTTGCACCATGGCATCCTGTAGCAGTCCACTGTGGACTGCTACAGGCTGTTCAGCTGTGGGCTGCCCACTGCTGAATAGGCCCCCCAAATAAGCGGCTTCTTATTATTATTATAAGCCTAAAGGGTCTGCAGTGCAAGCGCCTCCCTTTCCTCCTTCTACTTTTTCCTAATAATAGCTTATTTAGCTCTTATTAAATTAAATAAATAAAAATAAATAATTACATAACAAGTACATGAAACCTCTTTAAGTCTTGGCATTAAGAGGTACTACGGTGAATACTTACTTGAACAACAAAAATAATGGAAAAAAGATACAGCACGGTCACGTAGATCGCATAAATAGAAATAAAAATTCCATCCAGGCAACTGGTTGTCTCCGCGGAAGATATGTCACAAGGACAACTAGTTACCAAACAGTTGTTTACATGGAAATAAAATTCCATCCCGGTAATTTTACCCCGCAGAAAATTCACCACGATACCCATGAACTCGGATTTCAACCAATAAAGTTTCCATCCTATGTGCATTATCTTTACCTGGGTTTTGGTTTTAAACAAGCCAAACGTTCACTATCAAGCACGGAGGCCGAATACATGGCCCTTTCTGAGGCCACTAAAGAGGCCATTTACTTAAAAAATATGTTAAATAATTTTGGAATAAAATGCAAGTGTGTGACATTGTTTAATGACAATCAGGGTGCAATAAAACTTGCACAAACTAAAAATTACCGCTCACGTACTAAACATATTGACGTGAGGCACCACTTTATTCGAGATACGTGCGAACAAGGTGTAATTGATCTTAAGTACTTATCAACGGACAGAATGCCTGCCGATGTTTTGACCAAAGGTTTGAGTGGATCGAAACATCATGAATGTATGCGTAATTTAGGTATGAATATGATAGACTTGCGTGTATAAGGATTAGGAAACTCACTCACTATTTCGAGGGGAGGTGTTAGGTAACGAAACGTGAGCCTAGTCTACCGGCGCGTCTATGGTAGTAACTGATATATATTCTGTGGTAGACCTTTGTAAAGATGTCGTCGCACTCGCTACTGTGTAGATCATTTGTGTTTAATAAAACTGTTTAAAGTGTCCAAAAGCTGCGTTATTATTCACGGCCCTTTACGTTCAAGCAACTTTAATGTCTTCAGGTAGCCTGTTATTGAACTGGGCTCCTTCGAAAGTAATCGTCTTTTACTCTGTTGACTTCTAATCGTAGACAAAACAACATGGTCACCTCTCCGTCTACTGTATTTGCTGTGTAGTTGGCTCTTTCTGATGAAAGTGATATTTGCATGAATGGTTTTGTTTAGGATTCTACGTATAAGAAAACAGGTTGTATAGATATATAGTTGTTTAATGTTCATTAGTTTAGTTTCTTTATAGATTTTAGCTGTAGGTGTTAGAAAAAGAAATAGATAAATAAATAAATAATAAATAAATAAATAAATAATGCTGGACAATCCACACAGCACCATCTAGCCCCAAAGTAAGCTACTCAAAGCTTGTGTTATGGGTACTAGATAACTGATATATTTAATACATTATATACATAGATAGTTTTTTTTTATTATTATTATATACATAGAAAACACCCAGACCAACGGAACAAATTTCTGCAGATAAATAATAGGTGATTAAAAGAACTTAACAAGTGAAGTTCAATCTCTATTATATGAATAAGTCCATTAGTAGAAGATTATAATTTTACACAGGTAGTTACTTGTTCCATTCGGTAGCTCGCACGTTTCAGAGAATCGATTTAAATCGATGCACAACACTAAAACACCTTCCCAACCCTACCACGCTACCAGAACGCCATTCTTTTTAGAGGATAGCAACCAAAACTTGAGCTGGGATGTGGTGGGTGGGTTCTTGTATCTTCTACTAATGGACTTATTCATATAATAGAGATTGAACTTCACTTGTTAAGTTCTTTTAATCACCTATTATATTTCATAGTTCCATTAGTAGAAGATTATAATTTTACACAGGTAGATGTTTAGAGTCTTAACTATCTACTTAAGTTTTGGTATAATTTCAGAGCAGTAATCTTTTCTGCTTTATTTAGGAATAGCGGATTTTATAAAGATAAAACAAATAGGTGTTTTTAGATTATGATCGTACGAGTATGTCGATATCTATAACACAAAATATATAAGAAAAATAATAATGTAAGTACTTAACTTTTTATCAGTCAATGCAATCATAACTTCTTATGCATAAAGTAATAATGAAGTCTCTATTGCCACTGTATATCAGCCGACCTAATAAAAAAATTCCGATGAAATTGGATGATTATAATTTGGGCAAAGGCTTGCGAGCTCTATCTCTAGCCAGCTCAGTGCCTTCCGTAGATCCTCGGTGGACCAGCAGCGTTTGCGCTCGACGTTGCAGCATGTCGCTGCAATGTGCGCCGAAATTTGCAACGCCGATTCCGCTTGCTCTCGTAACATCCTTAATCTACCGAGCCATCGTTTGCGACGATGCTCGCTTATGCGGACGTTAATCGGTGATCAATAAATTACTATTAATTTCACTTCATAATTTACTCGGGGCAGACATAATTATAATCTAGTTAACATTATTTATTTTGTAAAATATGGTATAATCATATTTGGTTGCTCGCGAGCTGCTGCATAGGTTTATATTAATGCTGATATATACAGGTATATAACAATATAATAACGCTAGTATTTTAGTTAATTTATCTAAAGAATATCAATGTTAGGGTACCAATTGTGGATGAAATCTAGAAATTTTTGGTTCCTTACAAAATTGTATTTAGGTACACTCGGCCGCTGCTTACGCGTATAAGCTCCTTTCAGGAGGCGAGATAATATTGTGTTCGTCAGAACCAATTTTGTGGCCTAAAAGGCGCCGATCGGTGACTTGACTAATACTAAGTGAACTATATTATGAATCACCCTTTTGAAATTGTTCTGTTAAATTTTAATATACTTCTATTTTTTGTATTTTGCTAAAAATAATTCCACCATAGCTTATAAATAGTGTTTTAAGGTCCTTTAGAAAAGGAAGCAATCATGACATCTTAATATTATTAATACAATTATAGTGATTGCTGAAAAAGTCGCAGTGAAAACGCTTCCGGTGACGATCGCAGCCCTCGAAGGGTAAGGTCTATTGGCAGGAGCACCCTTTATTAAAGCGCAAAATTTTATAATTATTGTCTGTGATTTTGGATACCATCAAACGATTCAGTAGAGAGAACTGAGCCTAGGAAGGCTAGTTAGGGAATACAATTATTCCTGTTGATTGTTCGTTATTAATTTTGGAAAACACTTTAAAATAATTGACAAAGGCGAAATTCAGTAAACTTGAAAACCGAATCGGGGTTCCATTTACAAAAGTGTCACATTTGGCGTTGGAGCGAGATGCGCAACGATCAATGTAAGGTAGACTAAAGTGATGTACCTACTGAGTGAACTATATACCAAAGTTAATACAGACATGTGAGTTTAGTTCTAATTCAATACTGGGTTAATTTTTCCCATTCCTATTATATAGCTTATTGCCGTCGTCTTAACTGTAAGCATCAGTTTTGCGCAATTATATTTATTGTGAGCAAACTCTCAGGGCCTAAACAAAAAACGCTTGTTTCAATTAAATTAAATTATTAGTGTGAAATTGTAGGCCACATTATTTCCAGTGACCATTTGCGCCCATGCCATTGCAAGCAGCATCCAATCCAGGACGATAGTCAGTAAACATTTTATGGGTCATAGAAATGGTATTAGAAATTAAGGATTTCTTAGTCTTTTTAATATCATCTATCCTGTTGCCAGTATATATCGAATTTTTGTCTGTTATCAGTTGATTATTATTATTATTTTGTAATGATGGCCATAATTATTACTAAGCAGCGCGAAATTTTTTTTTTTTTTCTGTCTTCAAAACCTTTGTGTAAACTTTGTGCAAAACTCAAATCGTGGTAATTTCAACTATTTTTGTGACAACTTTATGGTTCACGTTTTTCTTCAGGTAAGGCTAAACTCAAAATATCTGATGATGTATTAAATATGAAGCCTTAAAACTTTCAGCTTGCATGTCTATTTAGTTTCAATTGTATTTTGTTTATAATTAAATACGAAACCATTTCGAGATCGTTTTATTGTTTCAATAATGTTACTAAAGCATTTTTCATAGTTGGTTACTATCATTTAAATATGAGACTGAACTGTAGATTCGAGTCGAAACCTTAACACTTTCATGGCCCACGACTCACATGACCGTCTCCATCGCGCCGCAAGGCGGCTGCTGCGCGCCCCTGCGCCTGCGCGTCGCATCATCGAGGCTGGAGAGTGAATGCGATATAACTAACACTTATATGGCCCACGAAACACATGTCCATCTCCATCATCGCCGTAAAGCGCCCCTGCGGATCGCACCTGAGACTGGGCAGTGAATGCGTCATCTAAATGACCCATGAGACACATGTTCGCCTCCATCGCCGCCGTTATGAGACCGATGGCGCCGTGCGGCGCGGGCGGTGGCAAGGCGGCGCGCCCTTTTGCGGGTCGCTCCTCCGAGGCTGGGCAGTGAATGCGTTAACTAAATAGTTATCTTTAATAATTTTGATGAATTGTACATATCAATAAGTATGGGTCCTTGTGATCAATTGTTGTACATGACTTTAAGATAGTCTTGTTTTGGTTATTACAAGTGGTCGCATTATATTTTATTTTGATTGTGTTCCTTAGGATACATCAAATGATTTTAAATAAACATATGGGTACTGTTAGGTGTCAACAATGTTGGTTATTATGATTGCAATGTACCTACCATAAATTAGCTAACATTCTTCATTTTACACTATGATATTGCACCAAAATGTACTAAATCCTTTATTTTTATGTTAAGTGTTAGACTTATCAACTTGAGCTAGGGTATTTTTAGGCATGTATCACTGAGTCAGAGAGAAAATCGGTAACCGTTCATATTGGTGTTTTGGTAATAGATAACCAACATTTTTAACAACGCCGTCACGTAGGTTAGTACCTGATCTACTGTTGCAGTGGAGGACGTCCGTCGGTTCGTATTCTGTCGGTTGTGTTGCGCCGACGCTAGGGACACAGCTGACGGCGCTTGAGTTTCTCTGTGCCTGGCGATGCGCCATGTACCTGTACCTCCCCCCCCCCCCCCTTGTTCACCGCGGGTTAACGTGGAGGGCATCCCGTTTGAAGCTTGCGGGGTGGGTTTTGACAACCCCTTTTTTTGCTTTTAAATTGTTTTAGCAGTTTTGATTATAACTGACAAATTAGAGCCAAAACGGGTGTCATCTCGAGTTTCGTCTTGAATGATGTTCAGAGACGATTTATCTAGATATTGGCCTATTGCGTGTTTTCGTCTCGATTGAATGTTCGGTTTTGCGAGATCTGAGTGTATATTCTCACCGTAAACAACTGGAATCTCTTCAGTTGAGTCACCTAGTGCACGACCACATGCACGACATAATATCAAGACAGGATTACCAATTTTGACATGGTATCCGTCAATATCCCAGTATCAGTTTCGATGGTGTCTAGATTTTTTGTTATCGGGGATACAATACCTATATTATATTATTATTATTCTATACCGGCTTCTTTATCTACACAGATATTAGCAAATAGGGGTTCATTAATTATTATGGCTTCGAATTCCGTAAAGGAAAACCCGATTCCACTTTAAATATATTTGCGGGTAGTGCAAAATATTTTATCGGCTCAATCTTAGGAAATGTTGATTTTATGAATATTGAACCCAATGATATGCGGAGTAGTTTAGTTGCCTGCTTACATGCTTGATGACCTTCGTGATGACCTACAGTCGAACCTCCAGGTATTTTACTGACAATTTTTTGTCGTCGAAACAACATTGGTAGGTATGAAATTTTTGGTTCTAGGCATGTTAAATCCAATGGTATGCAAAGTAGATGACTTCCTACTTGCTTTATGGTCTCTGTGAATGACCTAGGTACTGAGAATCCGCTTGGTTTTTAATTGGTACCTAATCATCTTTATATTTTTATGAGATAATGAGTTCTAGTGATGTACAAACCATTGAAATGCAAAGTAGATGTTTATTTGCTTTATTATAACCTTCGTGAGTGACCTACAGTCAAACCTCCAGGTTTTTAGCTCATCCTGTCTAGCCTTCGTGGAGTACCTACAGTAAACCCTCCAGGCAGACTTTAAGATGGTATGGTATGATTGAATTGTAAAGGATACAACATCTAGATTATTCTAGGTAGGTAGGTACTTGTTTTATAACCTTCGTGAGTGACCTACAGTCAAACCCCCAGGTTTTTAGCTCATCCTGTCTGGTCTTCGTGAAGTACCTGCAGTAAATCCTCCAGGCAGACTTTAAGATGGTATGGTATGATTGAATTGTAAAGGATACAACATCTAGATTATTCTAGGTAGGTAGGTACTTGTGTAACAAATAAATGACTTTTACTTGTTTTATAACCTTCGTGAGTGACCTACAGTCAAACCCCCAGGCTTTTAACTCATCCTGTCTAGCCTTCGTGGAGTACCTACAGTAAACCCTCCAGGCAGACTTTTAGATGGTATGGTTTGGTTGAATTGTAAACATTTGCAACCTCTAGTAATGAATTCAAAATAGAAGTTACCTTCTTTTTTCGAGAATTCAATAATTGACCTCGAGTCGCTTGTTTTTGTTCAAGCTTTTTGATTTCTGCTTGATACCGCTTAATTGCTTGGTCTTCCCTTTTCCTCTTGTAATTTTTCGTAGATTCACAAATTTTATTGTTAAATAAATTTTTAGTGTGCTTATGCTACCGCGCACGGAAAAAGAATGGCGTTCTGGTAGCGTGGTAGGGTTGGGAAGGTGTTTTAGTGTTGTGCATCGATTTAAATCGATTCTCTGAAACGTGCGAGCTACCGAATGGAACAAGTAACTACCTGTGTAAAATTATAATCTTCTACTAATGGAACTATGAAATATAATAGATTCAGGCGTTACTTTACGGAAATCCATTGCCATATCATATTAGGATGAAACAATATTAATTAGTAACAATTACAGATACATTAAAAAAAGCTTGTAATAGGTGTCGTCTACGCGCGGTCCGAATTTTTGATAATTCCTTTGTATAACGTAATGATAAAATAAAATATGTACTGGCGCTAGTATCGGGGTATATATACGCCTTAAGCGGACCCGCCTTAGAAAACATAGTTAAGACAGCAAACGGTAAATTGGATCTTAAAGTAAGATAAACATACTCCTTTGAATGATAAATTAATATTATCGTTCTGACCTTTATTTTTCTCTTTCTGCCGGATTCCGACTGGATCGAATGTGATTTTAATTTCCGTAACCGTTCCGGACCAACGAGTCTCCATGGGAGAGGGTAAAGTAGTCGATCGGAAAGTTCATTTACAAGTCGGTGGGTTCCAAAAGCTTTATAGCTAGCAGTACTTAGTCTTACATAATATGAGTTGTTTTTCAATTTATGTCAAGAGGAAGTCTTGTTTTGTAACATTTAATTGTTATAAAATAAACAATTATTCTTTTTAGGGTACCTCAAAAATAAAAAATCACTTTTTTGTCCGTTTGTGTGTCTGTCTGTCAACCCCCTTTTCTCAGGAACGCGTGGAGGTATCGAGTTGAAATTAACATGCAATACTCAACTCCGTAACCTCTTGGAGCCTCAATATAAATAAAAATTCAAAGTCAATGCAATCAAGAGCTATTTATGTCCGAATATTTAGAAATTTCCAAGGGAATCACGTGGACACAAAACCTATAGGGTACTTTCCGTTGACCTAGAATCATGAAAATTAGTAAGAGGCAAGGTAAATAATGCCTCCTGACTGCATGGTTTCAACCTTTTGACGGGACGGGATCATCACACTTTTGACGGGAGTCCCTCCATGTTTCGTTTCTTTTAAGGATGGTATTTCACTTGTTAAATATCGTTGTCCATGATTCCTTTTTAATTTGCTTAGTTGAGTTCAAATGCAATCACATCCCATCACATTAATATCATAAATGCGAAAGTATGGATGGATGTTTGTTACTTATTCACGCCAAAATTTGTTTATTTATGAAAATTCTATGAAAATATCTAAGAATAAGTATTGCTAGATATAATAATAAAGCGTTTGAATTAATCTTTCCGTTCAAATAGCACCGCACACCGCACTAACTATTCTGTGACGATACTATTATCATAGTAAAGCGATGGGTAGCAGAATTGAGCCCCAGGACATTTATCGACTCCATTAATAAAATTAACGTCAGTTAAATAAAAGTTTTGTTAACAATACAAACTGAATTCAAAATTGAACGTAACAAAGTTTTATTGAAACGCAAACTGAGTTTTGAAAGAAAAACAGACTGGTTAATGTGCGTTGATGAATGGTTTAAATTGTCGGTTAGAAATCGTTGGGAAATGTGCCTCTACCATGGATGTTATAATTTCTGAATCACATTCTTTCATCACACATATGGACATAGGCCTCCCCTGATAAGTGCCATAACACTAATAATATAAATGTGAAAGTTTGGATGGATGGATGTTTGTACCTCTTCACGCCAAAACTACTGAACGGATAGGGCTGAAATTTTGCTTACGAGTAATTCTAATCCTGGTATCAAACATAGGCTACTTTTTATCCCATAAATCAGTTCCCATGGGATAGAAATCACTTTTAAACGTTTTTATAGAAAAAACGCATACGAAGTCACGGGCATAAACTAGTTATTAAATAAATACATATATCGTTTAGATCGGAACACAAACCATGGTTATATGGTTAAAAATTAAAACGATGACAACTGCATGTATTAGCTGCATTGAAAAAAAATCTGTGTCACTGATCTGTGTCTGACGCCCTCTTGTGAAAATAAAGTGGATATAGTTACACAAAAATTACTACTTATTTGATACTTTTTTTACCAACATTGGTGTCGATTCAGATGCCGCCAAAACTAAACTAAACTAATCTGACACCACTAAAAATGATGCCATTCTTTTTATTTCGATCGTTATAAAAGAGATGCCACCATTTTCAGTGCTGTCAAATTAGTTTAGTTAAGTTATGGCGACATCTAAATTGACACCATTATAATGTAACAATTAAGTTTTAAGAATATTTAAAATCAATTAAGTTTTAAGAAAAGTTAGGGTTATTGCTTTTTAGTTTAAGGAGTAATGTGGTAGGTTTGTTCTCATAAAGAAAGATTCTCAAAAATGCAAAGATAAAGGTTCAAAAACATTGTTATTCATTCAGATTTCCTTACTTGGAATTTAATCCCCATACTGGGCATTTGGGAAACTATTCAGGGTATATTATACCTATTCAAACCTACTCAGTATTTGCTGCCAAGAGTGAAATTTTCGCTACCACTCTTAGAGTGGTAGCTGCTAGACTGCTACTGCTACCTAGACTAGGTAGCGAACACCTAATATTCCATAATTCCTAATATTACATTCATAAAGATAAATGCACAGCGTAGGGATTCAAACATTAGTAGTAGGTATGTACTAGTGGTTTCTATTTCACCTTTTCCGCTAGTGGAAAAAATGGTAGCGAAGAGATCAATTAACACTATATCCTGAATACCTTTTGGTAATATTTGATTTATTGATTAGTTATTCCGTGATCATGGCGCATGTAACTGCGCCGAAATATTGGAAAGCTCAAAACTCAAATCATGGTAAATATCCCGTTATAAATGACTTTAGTGTTATTGTTTACTAGTTATAGGGAGTCGAGTAGCCTATATGTAATTCCAGGACCTTAATCTATACAAAATTTCAGCCTGATCCGTTCAGCAGTTTTGGCGTGAAGAAGTAACCATCTCATACCATCTGAATCGCAAGAAATCTTTGCTAAGCGATAAGGCACCTTTTGTACTTTTGTCTAATGTAATGTCTATTTTCAATGTTTTTATGTTGGTGTAAAGTAATTTTGTATAGTATTGTATTCTGGCTCTACTAATCAAACTGACCCATAGCAGCACCATCTTTAGGACTCGTCTTTAGGACCCAAATTAATTTTTACGTACAAATTAATTCGGGTCCTAAAAACGAGTCATTGCTGAAGCGAAAAGGTAGAGTTGATGAAAACCTATGGTAGTGGTTACAGGTAACGACAATGATGAATGGGCACCCGACACTGGTGATCAATCGGTAACAATGCTGATGCTGAATTCTACATGGCACCTTAGGCTAGGCGCAAACGGACCACACCGGCCACAGCCACCCGTGGCTGTCGCGCGCTATCGCCACACTTGGAGCCGTCTCAGAAGCGCTCGATAGCCACTGGTGTTCGGTAGCGACCACATTAAGGCCAGGTAGTCCTGCAGCAGTAGGCGTAAGGGAAAATGCGCGCCTGCCAAGCCGCCGCGCTCGTGTTTTTTTTAGTTATTTAAACATGGTGATTAAGCAAATCATTTTATCAAGTCAAACTCTGCGAATTTGTTTAGAAATATTAAGTGTCCTTAGTTGAGTACAAAAAAAAATGTGATATAAGTAGTTCGCTAGTCATAGTATTGAAAAAACTTTAGAAAAAGGGGTAACTTTGGGATTATTTTCTATAGAGTGAATTTCATTAGATCTTGTAACTGAATGCGACTTTGACTAGACTAGATCCTTAGGTAATTTTAACACTGTTTTCTAAGTCTCAGATGGTTTTAAAATCACAAAAATGCGGCCTCTGCTGGCCTACTCAGCCTTAACATTGACACGTGCGATGGGTAGGATGCCTAGCTAGAGGATAACTGTGTGAGTGTCAGAGGCAAGAGTGGCGGTGTCTTGCCTGGTTCACAGCGGCGTCAAGTGGCGAGTCGCCGACACTGCTGTAGCGAGTGGCCGCGACCAGAGACGCGAGTGCGGCGAGTTTGTACAAAATGTATGAAAAACCGTGTGAACAGCTGGTCGCTCGCCACCGGTGACTTTTTTTTAGGATATATATTTATTTTAGAAAATAATACATAGGTTTTATCAATGTTGCACCATTAAACCACAGTAGGTTTGTGTTGGTGCTCACACTCGTCTTATATATAAATGTAGGTATTATTAATAGAACAATGAATTTGGATAACTTCTTATCATCTACGAGACAAAAGACAGAAACTCGATATTCCACAATCCAATAATACGTTAATAACGTTTTACGACAGCTTGTAGGTAGGTAAGTATTTGCCAGAATCTACGTATTATCCTGGTTTTGCGTAATTTCATTAATGTTACGAGTATATTTTTAGTATAAATCTAGATATTAATAATAGTTAGTGTTTTGATCAGAGAGACTGTGGCCGGTGGTGTGTTTGCGCCTAGCCTTGGGGTGCCTCCGCACTATGCGTTAGCCGGAACACGGTCAGCCTTCCGGTTGGCCTTAGGTTTTTTATGTATCTAGATTTTCTTGACTTCTGTAGCGAAGGTGCCACCTTCGACGCAGAAGGTTGCTGGCTCGATTCCCGCGTGGGGACAAATGTTCGTACAATCTGCAGATATTTGTTCCGGGTGTGCTGAATGTTTTATATGTATAAAAGTAATATCTATCTATGTATTAAGTAAATGAGTTATCTAGTACCCATAAAAATACAAGTTCTGCTTAGCTTTGGGGCTAGATAATGCTGTGTGAATTGTCCACCATTTTATTTAAAAAAAGGGTTGACAGACGGACAGACAGACAGACGGACGGACAACAAAGTGATCCTATAAGGGTTCCTTTTTGCCTTTTGAGGTACGGAACCCTAAAAATGCTTGAGGTGAATTATTACACTATTGCCGAAATCTATTAGTACTTGCGTAACTACTAGGTATACCACATGAAAAACTACTTTTTATAGATTTACTAGCTTCTGCCCGCGGCTTCGCACGTGTTTTTTCGGTATAAAAAGTAGCCTATATGTTAATTCAAACCTAGATCTACCACTATGTAAAATTTCAGCCCGATACGTGATGGGTGTAGATATATAAAACCAAAAAGCAAAACCGATTAGGAGATATAATTCTTCGAATCTATGCAAAAACCAATTAAATGTTAATTATTAGAATCTTATCTCTAAAAACAAATAAATCCTCGAGAGCTTTTAATTTTATAATATTTCCAACTTATCAAAAGTCAAAAGATTATAAAATACTTTTATAAAAAAAAGAACCTTTCATTCAAAATTAATTATCCTTTTAACCTTTTATTGTAATTCTAACGACGAGACGATCAAAAAGATTTTCAGAATTTTTATATAACTCTTAATAATTTTTACTTTTAAATGAATTCTCCGACTGTGAGCCGTGATTATCCCGCTGAGCCCCATTTCCGGTTTCCGGTTCGCGTTAACACGGGAATTGTATGACATCTTGTTACGAGGATTTTCCGCTCTTCCGGTTGTTTTTCTTTGTCAACGGTAGCAACACTGTTTTTACGTTGAAAAGGTAACGGACAGAAATCACGAATAAAACAATGATAAAGTTAGTGTGAACGAACCATAAAATTAAGCCGATAATAAAAATAGGTACTAGTTCTCGGCCGCACTGAGTACAGTGCGGCCGAGAACTAGTACCTATTTTTACAGTATTATTATATTTTACAGTAGTAACTGTAGGATGGTAGGTAGACGGTTAACGACCCTTTCCCACGGATCCAATTCTGCAGGAACGGTATTTTTACTGGATCCCGCAAAAATCATTGGTGTGTTCACACACAGTAGTTTGCATCCAAATTCAAAAACTGGATCTGTTTTTGTAGGATACCGAAAACAGGATACTCGTGTGAATGCTAGTATTCAAACAATAATAAATAAATAAATAATAAATAATGCTGGACAATTCACACAGCATTATCTAGCCCCAAGCTAAGCAGAGCTTGTGTTATGGTACATACACTACTAAACGGGATCCTACAAATATATATGTGAATAAAGAATAATGAATAAAATTCAAAACAGACATCAGACAGACATCGGACAGAAAGACAATCCTTGATTATTTGCTATAAGGATGGTGGGCAGTTCTGGATTCCAGTTTCATATGTCATATGGCCTGCTTAGCACGTGAAGGGATATCTAGTGTAATATAATATTTTTTTATATAAAAAGCCAAAATTATTATAATTATAGATTTGATTGCTGGAGGGGCGTAGCATGGCGTAGACACTCTACGAAACTCGTAGACGTTCTACGAAATCCGTAGACCCTCTACGAAAACTTCTCGTGCGATACTCATTAATACTCAACTGGTTTATTTTTCGACAGCGAAGAAGTTTTATCAACTTATAGCAATATGGATCAGTTGAACTACCTGTAGATTGTTTGCAACAGTCTGCAGTTAGCTCAATTGTTTCAATTCGAAATACTCGTTCTAATTGTTATTTTCCTTGTTAAAGAAAATTACACACAAATAATAGAAATAAATTAGAACTAGTATTATAAATACTAGTTCTATTGTTTATTGAAACAATTGAGCTAACTGCAGACTGTTCCAAACAATCTACAGGTAGCTAAACTGATCCATATCAATACCGGTCGTCGCGTCCCCGCTACGCTGGCTGCATTGCCCCGCTGAATGGCAATGCTGATGCGCCGCGCCAGATACTGACCAGCTCTCGGGTCACGCGTCGCTTTATCCAGACGCCCAGATAATTATTAAAAAACCCGAAGAGCCTCGAAAATTAAAATGAAGAAAGAAAAATTGATAATGTTTCAGTTATTTGATTGTAATTTTTTTTGTTACAAAAGATTTATACGTTGTGTTTTCATAAACTTGTTATCTTATTTGCCTTTTAATCCAGAAATAGAAATACTCAATGATCTTGTAGGTTTTTTTTTTTAATTCTATAACAATGAAACGTCTTTATATCAAAAGCGTTCTTGTTCATGACTAACTTCTGCCAGCGGCTTCGCACGCGTTTTTCCAAGATAAATGCAGCTAAGATGTAGAAAGGAAGAAAATTTATTGGATCACAAAAAGGCAACTAGAGTTTGTAAATGCAAATGTAGAAATCGAAATCAAAAACCCTTTATTTCCATTTAAACAATAAATGTACACTTAGAAAAGGTCAAATTATAAAACTAAACACTGACACGGAAATAGTATATAGTTTTTGGTTTCTGTCGCTTCGGTATGTAGACTAAAGAAAAGAAGCGACGAAGAAACCTTTAGCCTGTTAGTTGTTATTTTTCGAGTTGGAGCTAAACTCATCCCAAGCTTTTTTTATCCTCTAGCTAGATAATCTGATACCTTATAGTAAGCCTTTTTGCACTGCAAGATTTTGACAATTTGTTTGAAACTTTTTTATCGTTTGAACTACATCCATGATAAATTTTTGCCCGATCCGTTCAGTAGTTCTAGCGTGAAGAGGTAACAAACATCCATCTAAACTATAGCATTAGTTATTAAAAAATAACCAGCTTTAATTGAAGCTTCCTAAAATTAAAGCCATGGTTTAATCAGCCAAAAAGGCGAAAGATTGGAGTTACCAGCAATACAGCCTTAACGGCACGCCGTTGCTTGTTGGCAAGTTAACAACGTAATTTCGTGTAACGAGCTGCTTCGCTATTGTTTAAACGGGTTTGTTCAATGCATATTTTGATATTTTTATAATCAGCCCTCGCAATTCGTAACAAGGCATTGAATAAAGCTGTAACTGAAAATTGTGGTTTATAACAAAGAAAACAACTAAAGCAGTTCATTTTTATATCTTACTAGTTTCTGTCCACAGCTTCGCACGCGTTGTTTCTATGGAAATGTTTAAAGGGTTTTTCTATACTCATGAACTGTTTTATGGGAAAAAAGAATGTTTGATTCCAGGCACATACATAGCTACATCTATGCAAAATTTCAGCCCGATCGGTTAAATCGTTATGGCGTGAAGAGGTAACAAACATCCATCCAAACTTTTATACCTCCAAACTTTCGCATTTATAATATATGTATGATGCGATTTGTGATATTGTCGTAAGTTTGCAAATTATAGTATGTAGGTACCTAGCTAAAAACATTTTGTTTAGAAACTTTAGAAAATTAATGTCCTAAGTCCAGAAAATCTTTCTACATCGCGAAAACATCGAACGCGACTCAACAAACGTAGTGTAAGACGCCCTCCGGTCAGGTAGGATGACGATATGCGAAAGACTGCAAGCAGATGCTGGATGCGACAAGCTGAAGACAGGGCGCTATGCCGCTCATTAACGGAGGCCTACGTCCAGCAGTGGACTAATATAGGTTGATGATGAAGTCAAAAAAATAGTAAAAGAAAGAGCTGGCGTTCACTTACTCGTCAATACTTAGTAAATTGACGAACATCACAACATTTTACTTTGGCGTGCACTGTAGGTACATTATGTTGAGCCATTATTGGTCAAAATTTAGCGACAAAGAATGCTAGCATTGACAATGTTTAAAAAAAAAAGATGTTTATAAACCATAAATATAAGGTACAATTCTGTAGCTATAGTACGTTCTCCCAGTGCTAACTCAACAAATGGCCTGTGTTGCGTTACAACTAAACGCAAAGACACGCTATTTCCAATCTTTTGCAATATATCTACTTAATGAACAACAAAGATGGAAAGACAGACGTACACCGAAGTGCGACCGCGACAATACACACGCGAAACACCAACGCCGGTGCCGCCGCCGGTCCGACTATGTCTGAGGTGGACCTGATTCAACCTAATTTGAGCGTTCCACTTTCGAGAACTACCCAATCTTCCGAATTTTACTTACATCGATGTTAAAAACACACGCTTTAAGAAATTCAACCTAGTTTAGTGATGTTTGTGACTTTACCTACTTTGCAATTTCGTGCCTTCCTAGGAATCTTTGATGTATATACGGTTCCAAGAAAATCAATTTGGAACGTTATTACAGAATAACCAACGTCACTTATGTTATTAACTCGAGGAATTCAAAGTAAACTTGTCGTTTGGTGAATGATCAAAGGTATCGCGTATTGCGGCTTGATTTCACAGCTTCTTAAAAAACATAAAATAAATCAGATAACCTTCAAAAATACGTAAAATAAATAATTATACCTATTCCATGAAATTATTTTCTTATTGGTAGTTCGACTTACAAGCGATTGGTTTAAAAGTTAGAATAACTAATTAAGACCATTTTTAACTTTAAGCTCTTTCTAGCCCAGGTCGTGACTTTTACGAAGTTTTTTTTTTCAGAAACGTACCACGCTTACCATGCTCAGCGCGTCCAGCATCTTCAAGAATCGGAGAAGAGTTGCTTTCTGTGAAACAATGCTCCCGAGATCTCAGGAAGACCCAAACTTTTTCAACAAGATTCTGTGGACCGACGAGTCTCGATTTGAAAATTTAAAACAAATCATTACTCGAAAACTACGAAAAATCAATCGGGGTATTTTCGAGTACCCCCGGGGGTAAGCCATAATTTTTTTATGACGTCACTGTTTTCATAAAATTTCATCGGTAAAGCGTACAGGATAGACCCTGTTTGCTTTACCGATTATAGTTGTTTATGAAGACATTGTTATCGATTTTGTTATTTTTTATTATTTTACAGACTCTACCTCTAAATTACTTTATTTTTGGAATTAGTATATTCAACAGAGTCAAATAGTCAAAATCAAAATCAAATCAAAATCAAAAACTCTTTATTTCCATAAATACAATAAATGTACACTTAGAAAAGGTCAAATTATAAAACTATACACTGACACGGAAATAAAGTGATATTTTTGATTTCTGTCGCTTCGGTATGTAGACCAAAGTAAAGAAGCGACGAAGAAACCTTTAGCCTGTTAGTTGTTATTCTTCGAGTTGGAGCAAAACCCGTTCCAAGCTTTTTTATCTTCTAGATAATCTGATATTTTATAGTAAGCCTTTTTGCACAGCAAGGTTTTGACAATTTGTTTGAATTTATTTACTGATAATTTTTGCAACTCACTAGAAGTTTTGTTGTAGAAGCGTATACATTGCCCTTTAAAAGATACATTAATTTTGTGTAGCCTAGTTGTGGGCACAGCGAGTTTATGTTTATTTCTGGTATTAAAGTTATGTTTATCACAATTTTTATGGAACAGATTTTTATTTCTATGAGTGTACAACAAGTTTTCATAAATATATTGACATGGTACTGTCATTATATTTATTTCTTTGAATTTATCACGTAGGGATTCTCTGGGACCCATATTATAGATTGCACGAACAGCCCTCTTCTGCAGCACAAATACGGTGTTAATATCTGCAGCGTTCCCCCACAGCAGTATGCCATAAGACATAATACTATGGAAGTAGCTGAAATAAACAAGTCTAGATGTATCCACGTCTGTAAGATGACGGATTTTTTTGACTGCATACGCTGCAGAACTAAGTCTCTTCGATAGCTTATCTATGTGTGGGCCCCATTGAAGTTTATGATCTAAGGTGATTCCTAAGAATACGGTACTTTCTACTATTTCTAACGTTTCTCCTTTAACGTTTACATCAGCCTTCACTTGTTTAACATTAGGTAGAATAAATCTAATACATTTTGTTTTGCTTTCGTTTAGCAAAAGATTATTGACACTAAACCAATGGACTACTTTTGAGATTGCATTATTCACATCGTCGAAATTTGTGTTTTGTCGTTTCATTTTAAAAATTAATGAAGTATCATCAGCAAACAATACAATCTCGTGATTATTCTTTACTAGATGAGGCAGGTCGTTAATATAAACTAAAAATAGGAAAGGACCGAGGATAGAACCCTGCGGTACACCCATTGAAACTACAGACCCCGAAGACCGTTTCCCATTAATGTCAACTCTTTGTATCCTATCACTCAAATAAGAAGTAAGAAGATCCAAAGAGGTGTTTCTTATTCCATAGTGATGTAATTTCCTGATTAATGTTTCATGGTGTACGCAATCGAACGCTTTTGACAAGTCGCAAAAAACGCCTAAAGCATCTTGCGACTTCTCCCAAGCATCAAAAATATGCGAGACTAACTCTACACCGGCATCAGTATCAGTAGTTGAACTGCCGCGATTATTTTTGTTGTTTTATTTGCTACGTTCTTCTCCCGGCGGCGTAACACGCGTTTTTCTGTGATAAAATTAAGACAGACAAAAACGTTTTAAAAGAAAACGAAAACACAATATGACATTTAGTTTTTTTTTTTATGAAGTAATAATTTGTTTAGAATAATTAGGCATTACAACAACAAACAAAAAAGAAATGTTGATTTAAAGGCGAGATTATGGGTGATTATCAAAAAAACTTTCAAAAAATCATGCGTGATACTTAGTCATTGAGTCTACCATAGAAATGTGGCCCCCAAAAAATGTATCGGTTGCAATACCAAACACTCTGTATAATTTATATAGTATTTTCTCTTTTTATGAAAAAAACATCCAGAATAATCTTCGTTACATTAATATGTCGCCTCAATAAAAATCAAAACTTTCGTAAGTTCCACATTTTTCGATTCGACGATTCGCATCCCTATCTGTCGAAAGTAAATGTACCTATGAAATACTTGATAGTAGATTGTTTGCAACAGTCTGCAGTTAGCTCAATTGTTTCAATTGTAAATACGCGTTGTAATTTATTTCTATTATTTGATTGTAATTTCCTTTGTAATACTTCATTCTGCCATTCTTCATTCTGTCTTCATTCACTCACCTGTCAACAATTTAGGAATTTCATAGTCGTGCTTGAACCAAACAGAAAATAAATTCCTGACGGGTTATAGCAACCCACCCAGCTTTGTATTGTACTAACATGTAGCGATTGTAGGCATTTTAATGCATTCAAGATGTTTCCTAAGAAATTTAGGAATCCATCGATTAGTCTGTTCACAAAGGCAGAGTTCGAAAGTCCATTAAATCCATTCGCAAACTCATTTCTATAATGGCGTTGGCGAAGTTTGTCCATTTTGCGAATCATTTCATTGAATGAATCTTTTGTCTTGAGTCAATTTGGAGGTCATAAATCAAAGGATGTAAAGGTATTAGAAGGTATTTTGTTTTGCCCTAAGTTAGACAATACATACACAAACTTCAGCCAAACTCAAGTAAAGTAACTCGATATATTCTAAACAAACCACAACAAATAAATACTTTATTATATTTTAGGCTTAAATGAACAAATACCTACCAAGTGCAAATTACAAAAAATAACAAGGCAATTAATATTTTTTTGGCCTTGGGTGATTGCCTGTTTCCTTGCAAGATTGTACCTAAGCGTCTCAAGTAGGTACCTACTTACCTACCTACTGTTTGTGAGACCTAACAGGATTGATACAAGTTTAAACTGTGCACGTTGCAGTGTGGTTTAGAATTTGCCAACCCACCCCAACGCAACTCTTCCCTCGGGTGTTGTAAGAGGCGACTAAGGGATATCCACCGGGGGCGGGCAGCAGCGCCCCCTGCAGAACAATTCTACCACCGACCTGCGTTCCCCGCATGCCCAGCGTAGGGATTATCTGCATTTCCCCCCTGAGCTAAAACCCAATAAGGCACCTATCAGGGGGAGGCCTGCGTCCAGCAGTGGACCAATATCGGGTGTTGAGGTGAGTTGAAGAGGTGACGTAGCAAAAGACTTAAAATCGCGTGAAATTTCGCGTCAATTTTCCGACTGGATAGCTTTTACGCGACGTTAATATATTAGCTTCTGTCCCCAGCCTCACACGCGTTTTATTAGATTAAACGTAGCGTGTTATTATGTGATTTAAAAATGCATCTAGGCAAATTTTCAGCCGGATACGTTCAGCAGTCTTGCTATTGTTTACGCACAAACAATATGTACATATTATATGTTTCGTATTCTTTCTATAGAATCGTCTCGCCGTTAGAATAATGTTAGATAGGAATAGTCTGATATAAGCAAAAATGTCAATCCACTAGTTTAACTCATATCCAGTATGCCTAGCACGAGGATTGTTGTCTAGGGTAGAATAGAGAAAAATTACGTAACATCGTCATCGAATGCGTAATATGTTTGAAACTGATTCCTTCAACTTTAATTATTGACGCAATGTATGACAATGCGATGTCATTCTTCTCTATTCTACCCTAGACAACTATCCCAGTGCTAGGCCTGCAGGCCACTGTAGAATGAACTTTGAAGTCCCTTGATAAAATATCCTTTTACATAACAAAACGTTTATTTTAAACTTATATATAATATTTATTTATTTATTTTATTTAGCTCTGAGCTCATATAGCACAATAATAATAATAATGTCCTCCTAGCCGAATTTCGACTACGGCGGCCAGTCTCTCGGAGACTAGCCAGATGCGCAGGACATATTATAGTGCACAAGTGTGTGCGCAAACACAGGTGCACTCTTTGTTCCCTCACTCTCATAATCCGATGGGACGACAGATCAATATAGCACAATACCGCTTCTATATACCTAACACAAAAACGTGCGTTCAAATTTGGGCTTAAGCTCGTTATCTTTAAATACATTTTACAGTGACGAAATAGCTTCTCACGAGCTTCAAACGAGTGGTCCGCTAGCTGTCTGTCATCTGATGCCATCAATATAATATTCATGAGTTGAATCCCATGATTAGAAAGATTAGAAAAATGTTGATTTACACGCTTGATTAGAAAGATGTTGATTAACTCATTTCAATAAACTATAAATTCCCTTAACAAAATAAATTAACTTTTGGGCACAAAGAGGACGCATCCTATAGTATTCCACGGCACTGCGGGTAACATTTAGCCAGCAAGTTGTAATCAGCTGTAAGCCATGTGTCACGCAATATCTGGAGCTAAGCCAACGTAGACCAGGAGATAGGTGAGGTGATCTTACAAGAGCACGAGAGGTCTTTGCCCTGGAGTTCGAACTTCAGGCTATAGAGACATTTAAGTATATCCAGGCGTGGTCTTTCAATCCAGAAACGACAGCAGAGAAAGTTACGAGCTTTCATTATAGTTGATAATTAATTTGTGTATTTTCTATGATAACTATTTATTTATATATCTTTACAGAAAGCTCAACTGGTCCACGTGAATACCAATGGGAAGCGTCCCCACGCTCGCTGCATTGCCCTGCTGCATGATTGGCGCCAGATACTCACCAGAACTCGGGTCACACGTCGCTTCGACCAGACCTTCAGATATTTTTTTAAAACCCGGAGATTCAAAATTTTATTGATACATATAAATTTACACGAAGAGAGCGTGTATTGTAGATTGAAGTTTATGAGTCTATTCATACTTCTACATGTCTTATTTATACATATTTCTGTTATTTCGATGGAAAATCGGACATTTTGTTATTTTCTTCTTAATAATTATTCACATACCTACGTCTCGGGTGTCGATAGAGTCGTATTTTACAGTACCTAGAAGTATGACCAGACAAAACAAGGTAGGTAACCCCTTGTTGCTTTTTTTTTTTATGAAGTTTTCATACAAATGTCTTACATTAATGCGAGTTTACAAAAAATGACGAGGATTCTAAATCCAAGTATGGTGGCCATACAAAATGGCTGCAAAGCAGTGAACGTGGTTCACGTGTAAGCCGAAACCAAGGCCAGGCTATCTCTAGGGATCGACTAAACTGAGATGATATGGTATACGCGATTAGCATATTTATTATATTAACATCGTAAACAAGTTGTGTTTCAAGGAATAAATAACAGAGTGAGAAATCCCACCGAAGATAATTTACAACTTTATGTTCGTGTAATAGCCCGGCCACACGCTCCGTCTTGCCTGCGCAAGCCAACTGCGCAGTCCAATCTTCAGCTTCAACGGTCCTACGCTTGACCTCTCGCCTATCGAATCGGTCTGCCGTCACATCGAGTTATATTATTTCTAATTTATTTTTATCTGATTATGAGAGTGAGGGAATAGCGAGTGCACCTGTGTTTGCACACACTTGTGCACTATAATATGTCCTGTGCATCTGGCTAGTCTCTGATGAGACTGACCGCCGTGGTCGAATTAGCTAAATAGAATATTTTTTTATCCAGGACACAACCCTATTTGGGTTGTGTAAATTCTAAGCCGACACCACAAATCAACGCTTGCACATGCAACGGTATCCAAAATTGTACCTATCCTGTAAGATTGAACCCACCATCTCCTGTGCTCCTGCCAAGTTAAGAATGATAGTGCCGGGTTCCCGTTAGCTACATCTTACAGCATCGCTATTGATTCTGCGCACTCCTGAACTCCCTGGAAGATGCTGGATGCGTCAATGTGTGCGCAAGCAAACACAGGTGCACTCTCATAATTCGATAAGACAGCAGACTCGACCGAGGTAAGGTCAGACACTTGACCAACAACGGCTTAACACTTTCATGGCCCAAGACGCACATGGTCCATCTTCAGCGCCTCTTGCAGCGCAGCGGCGAGGCTGGGCAGTGAATGCGTTAACGTGCGTTTGGGAGGCATCGGCGTGTAACACCGACAACATTTTGCCTCCGGGCTGCTACTGTGAATTTTTATAGCGAGAAAAATCTCAATGACAATATTAAAATTATTAATTACTAGTTTATTCCCGCGGCTTCGCATGCGTTGTGTCTATGGAAACGTTTAAAGGTGATTTCTATCCCATAGGAACTGATTTATGTTTATGTATTTTTTTTTTTTGGATAAAAAGTAACCTATGTTTGATTCTAGGATTAGAATTACCTGAGTGCAAAATTTCAGCCCGATCCGTTCAGTAGTTTTGGCGTGAAAAGGTAACAAACATCCTTCCATCCATCCATCCATCCAAACTACATTTAAAATATTAGTGTGACTAGCTTCTACCCGTGGCTTCGCACGGGTATTTTCGGTATAACGCCCGTCTTGATCAGTTCAGTAGTTTTGGACATCTTAGGTAACAAATATTCAGATTTCACAAAATTACGACTTAATAATATTAGTAGGATTTATTACCCTGAGTGTGAAGTTTTCGCACTACAATAACAAAAAATTTAAAGTAATTTGCCACAGTTAACCCCTCAAACTAAACTGGACACAGCGTTCCGTATCCTACAGCTTTGTTTAGTTCGAGATCTTGTGACATGTTTGTTTGGTAAAATAGCTCGAAATGTTTACCCGAAAATGGCCCTTATAACTACGCTGATAATAGGAACTAACAAACTAAATAGAAACTCAGGAATTAAGCAGTCAGCAAGTCATAGAAAGCGGCTTATTGTTTGTTTGGGTTGGAGGATATGGCTTGGGGCTTGAAAGTTTCATTGATGTGGAAACTTCTGTGGAATAAACATTCGAATTAGCCGTTGTGTTTTGTAACAGAGCTAACAAACCCAATTACCTACTTCTGAATATGGTGGATCGGTTCGTGTTGGCGTGAGATGTATTTGTTGAGGTTTTTTAATTTTTTCTGTGCTCTACGAGGAATAAATGCAACGGGAAAGTAATTTGCCGCAATTGGAAACCATTTTTTATGAACTCATGATAAAATCAACTTCGATTTCGGCTTCGAATCGATAATACAAGTGGTATGTGGGAGCATTTGGTATTCTTTTATATTTTTTGCCCAAAATCTCTTATTTTCCAAAATGCTCCAAAAATATCAGTGAATCGAAGTTAATTTTTAAAAGTTGGTTTCGTAATAGAAAATCGTGTACGGTTTGTAACGACGGCCTCTTTGACACAGCGGGTGAAAGTCCGCCTGCGACACAGGAGGATGCGGGTTCGATTCCCGCCTCGGGACAAATGTTTGTACGATATGCAAATATTTGTTTAGGGTGTTCTGGATGTTTTCTATGTATAATAAAAAATATCTATTTGTGTAGTGTATTGTATTAAGTAGGTATATCAGTTATCTAGTAGGTACCCATAACACAAGCTCTGCTTAGCTTGGGGCTAGATAATGCTGAGTGAATTGTCCAGCATTATTTATTTATTTTATTTGCGGCAAATTACTTTTCCGCTAGTTTTATTCCTTGAGGAACGCAGAAAACCACAAAATAAATTGAATCTCGCACCAACACGAAACAATCAACCCAATGGCAAAAAACTGGAAAGCTAAAAGACAAACATTTTTGGAGGTATGGTATGTACGCCGATTTCCCCTTAAATTGTAAACTCATTTTGATGATTCTTTTGGTAGATATAGTATAGAGAATATATCGGGTTGAACCGGAGGGACAAACCACACAGCATCATCTAACCCCAAGCTAACCAGAGCTTGTTAGGTACAATACATTACATAGATAGATATATTTTATCATATATAGAAATCACCCAGATCACCCGAAACAAATAGATAGAGAAACATTTCTTGACAAACACAACTCTGATACAGCCCAGAACAGAAATAGTAGGTACATAACTTACAAACAATAAATGAACCCTGCAATACAGTTTTACATAAATTACATAATATTAGAAGTAGGTATGTACCTACCCACCCACTTACATAAAGATCTAAACAAACGGAACTACCTAGATAAAGAAAGACACAACAGGACAAGTACAAATTAATTGATAAATTAATAAAGCAAATAGCAAAGGTAATTAGATATTCACTTTGTAGGTAGGTAGGTAGGTATACATAAAATATCTGCAGACGATGAAAACATTGTCCCGAAGCCAGAATTGAACCTGCAACTTCCTGCGTCGCAGCCCTTCGCCCACTACGCAACAGGGTTCGTCGTCTTCATAATTACCAATAGATCTTCCCTTCAAATATAATAAATACACAAAAATCCCAACACTCTAATAAAAAGGCTGCCGTCAAAAATAATAATTCCCTGATACTTCCTATGTCTCCTCAAAATGAGATTTATTAAGCCCCGGGCCGTAATATCAGACGGCGAGTTCTGCAACAGATATTAATAATAACTTGCGAAGTAGCTCGGCCATGATATCACTACTCATAAAACAAAAGCCCGTCACGTCTGTCTGTCTGAATGCGTGAGCTCATTAATTTGGCGTGTTTTAAAAAAATATAAATCGACTTCAAATTCATCTATTTAAAATTTATATGGGACCAACTTCAGGGTTCTGCTCTACGTTCCAATAATAAAAAGAATTATCAAAATTTATTTCCTTTCCAATAAAAAAAGAATTATCAAAATCGGACTAATCTGTAAAAAGTTATGCGCCATTCATAAAAAATATATACTCATCGACTTGAGAACCTACACTGATTTTCGTCGGTTAAAAAACTACCGAATGGATTTTCATGCAATTTTCATGTATGAAAATCTAATGAAGGGATGGAGTGACACATGACTATCTATCCGTCCACTTTTGATAAGTCTTCCTGATATTATTTAAACGTTCAAAAATAGCCTATATTACTCAGGGATTGCATTGGATTGTAGCATTATAATGGTCAATCTTTGAGGGTTTCGACATCGAAGATCGGTTTCGAAACCCTTATGGTCTCGCTTTGTCTGTCCTTTTTTTCCTCCATAATAACTCAGCAACTACTGCAGCTATCAACTTGAAATTTAAAATAATAATACATTTCGTGCGCCTGTACAGATTTAAAGAAAAATAAATGAAAAATGAGATTAAATACTTTATTTTGTGATGCCGAAATTTTAAGAGATACCTACAAGGTCATGTGGGGTATCAAATGAAAGTTATCAGTTTGTACATTTCAAAATAGGTCTTGAAATTTTTGTTGGTGTCGTACTTTTTAAAATATTTCGAAAAAGTCAAAGAAATATCAAAAAGATCCCACTCAGTGGGGTATCAAATGAAAAGTATCGGTTTGGACATTTCAAAACGGCTTTTCAAATTTCTGTAGGTTTCATACTTTTTGAAATATTTTGAAAAAAGTCGAAAAAATTACCATTACCCACTTTAACCGAAGCATGCAGAGAGATCCATCTGAAATGTAGGTTGGTACCTACTATTTTTAGGTATACTTTAAATTGCGAATTCTCTAACCGGTACTTTTGGTACATATTTGTTGACAAACGTTCGAAACCCTCGGCGCGCGAGTTACACTCGCACTTGACGGATCTTGTTTCCTTTCGAGGCACGGAACGAACTTGCAACCTATATCGTTTAACCTGCCTACACCATGAAAGCCGTCGAATATATTCAATGTGAATACACCTACGTATGCAAACTTAAAAGGTTTATTGTGTCATAGCTTTTCAGCACCTTTCAGGGTCTTTCAGTCTATTGTGAGGCTTTGCCAGCTTACAAAGTAAACGCTGACTTTGTCACAGTTGTTTATCAAACTTTAAGCTATCATATTCTAGCCAAAGGGGTTAGCTAGTGAGCTTTTAGACAGGCATGTTCCATCGTCTGCCTCATCGTGATAATAAAGAAAGGTTGTAGCCAAACGAAGTTTTATGAACCGATTTTATGGCCGCGGAGGAAAGGCGAATTTAAATCTTATTTAATAGTAAATAATTTCAATGAAATCGGTATTGTACCCGAGTCTGAGTGAACCGGAACATCACACTAATATTATAAATGCGAAAGTTTGGATGGATAGATGGATGGATACAAATACCTAACAAACTTTCTCTACATGCTAGCTTTGGCAACTAGCAACCATACATGTATCGGACTATACGGATAGTACCTACCATACACTGATTCCCTTCCCTCTTTGTGGCTGGTCAGGTCTGAATAGACTCACTGGAGCTGATGCGCAAAGTGCTATGCACTACTGCATAATCATGCGAAGCAAAGTGAACAATCCGTCCATACTAGGAAGAGCTCCCTTATTCTGTTGAGAGGACTTCATATGTCCGATTGCAAAAATACCTCGTCTGCTCACGGTCTTCTGCAGTCCAATTTCGACTACGACGTATTTGAGCTGTGTGGTGTCGGCTTGGAATTTGCACCACCCCAACTGAAGAGTTGGGGTGGTGCAAATTGTTGGGGTGCGCCGGCCTGCGGGAAGCCGCAGGTGTCGTAAAAGGCGACTAAGGGATATCCACTGGGGTCGGGCAGCAGCGCCTCCTGTAGAACAATTCTACCACCAAACTGCGATCCCCAACCCGCATGCCCAGCGTGGGGATTACGGGCATTGCCCCATATGATAAAAGCCAATAAGGTGCTTATCAGAAAGTTACATTTTTCTAAAATTTGCGTCACATTCTTGCAATATCACACTCCGCGAACGCAGCATGCTAACCATGATCCTACACTACGCGCGCCCAAACTATTCAAAAATAATTAGGTACCTATCTGCTCGAGTTCCAACATTTAGACCTGTTCAATGATAGCCTAACTTCTATTTATGTGTATCTAAGATTGTACTTAAGTTTTAATTAGTCTGCATCATACCTAATACATCATTATTAAAGCACTGCAATATTGCTATAAGATCTTGTAGATATTAAGTCGTTATTATTGCAAAGTTATTGCATTCGAACGAGCATAGAGCCTCAATATCTTCTCGTAATATTTACGAGTAGCTATTGCTCGTAAACTGGACTCGCTTTATGTTACATCGGAGCGGCTGAGATATCGATGTTCAATGTAATTTACATTTGTAAGAGATTTACCAATTTTGTTTATTCAGGGCGCCATGTAACATGTGTACCCAAAAGGGGGCTATTCTGAACCCCGATGGGGTCAACTTTTGGTCTACGATTTTTCTACATTCGAAATATCCCCTCGGGGTTCCGAATCACCCCTTTCCGATTAGTAAGCACACACTAGTTGCTGCCCGCGGCTCCGCACGTTTGAAAGTTATTTCTATCCCATGGGAACTGTTTATAGAATAAAAAGCAGCCAATGTTTTATTCCAGGCTTAGAGCTACATCAATGCAAAATTCAACACGATTGGTTCAGTCGCTATGGCGTGAAGAGGTAACGTCTATCCAAACATCTATCTTCGATATATATTTTTTAACCCCCGACGCAAAAAGAGAGGGGTGTTATATTATAAGTTTAACGTGTCTGTGTATCTATCTGTGGTACCGTAGCTTCTCAACGGATGAACTGATTTTCGTTTAGTTTTTTTTTGTGTCATAGATAATTTTATGTCGAGTGTTCTTAGCCATGTTACAAAATGTTTGATCATGTTTGAAAAATCTATCGGAAGGTACTACTTAAAAGTTTTAATATTATTCTTGTTAATATTGATAGAGCAAACTTTGAATTATGTACCACTTTACGAGTAAGTTAATTGTCTACTCTAAACTATAATGTATCTAAATTACTACAGAACATTTGCACGACTATCGCGTCAAATAAAGTGAAACTATTATATGACCATCATTATTTACCTAGATAATAAATTAATGCAAATAAATAGAATCCATGTACACTTAATTGCACCTAATTTGAGCCTTAGGTACTTAGCCTTTCCGAGAAGCTAGTAGAGATAAACGATTCTAAAAATGCACGTCAAAATGCATGCCCATCCACTAAACGTCATACAATCGGCGTTCATTTTTAGAATGGTTTGTCTCTATCTACCTCATCTCCCCTTTTTAATTAGATCGATGCCTACTATGAACAGTCCGGAAAAAATCATCTCAGTTGACGTGGTAATTTTACGTTTAGCTACCAATCAATTTGCTGTGAATGCTGAAAAATCCACTCCCAATTCTTCATTTTGAATTCAAAAAAGGGCTTCAGTTACAAACAAACCACTGGATTTCCAATTCGAGTGCGGCCTAGAATTCAAATACCAGCTAATTGACATTCTAGAGTCCCCTTTTTGCATGCGCTTCGGAAAATTGCCCAAAAACTGTTGGTATACAACATCGGCCTATGTGCGGGATATTTTTTTTATTGATGGATGATGGTCAAGCGTTTGGCAGATGTGGCCTAAAATGGAGCACGCTTTCCCCAACAGCCTGTACTGGTCCACTACTGGACGCAGGCCTCCCCCTGATCAGCGCCTTATTGGCTTCTTCCTCATGGGGGTAATGCTCATAATCCTCATGTTGGGCATGCGGGTTGGGGATTGCAGTTTGGCCGTAGAACCTGCAGGGAGCGCTGCCGCCGGCCTCCGTTGGATATCCCTTAATCGCCTCTTACGACACCCGCGGGAAGAGTTGTGAAATGGAAAATGGAGCACGCTTTTCCAGAAGGAATTTATTTACCCTGGATTTAAATGAAACTTCTTTGAAATCAAATGAAAATAAGTATCATTCAAATCCAGTGTTTATTTAGAGCGCTTTTATAGGGCGCCTTATTTTGAGAGTGCAGGAACCAATATTAAAATGATTTTTAGATATGATACTAATGAATGACCTAACTCCGAAAAAACGCGTGTGTAGCCACGGGTAGAAGCTGGTTAAGTATAAACAAACTATTAAAACTTACCAACTAAAACATAAAGTATTTTAGTAAATGTTAATTTTGAAGATTATCTTACTTATGGCAGTGGTTTGGCGATAAAATTTTGACTTCTTAGATGCGGCAATTACCTAGTTATAATAAAAAAATGTCTAGAGAAGAACAAAATTAAAAATTTTAAAAACCCCCGACAGATTTTCATGAAACATGGCTAAGAAAAATCGGGATAAAATTATCTATGACATAAAAAAACTAAACGAAAATCGGTTCATCCGTTTGGTAGCTACGATACCACAGACAGACACGTTATACTTATAACATTCCTATCTTTTTCCGTCGGGGGTTAAAAATACACAATAACATATATTATCTACTTTCAAAGTTCACAAATATCTATTATTCAATCAGTTTACTAAAGAGAAAAAAGGTCACTGATGATGACAGTGAGGTAAATCGAAACCCAACTCACACTTTGCAAGGAATCTTCACAAGAGGATGATCGTCGACAAACGCAAACAGAATGCACTCCACATTCGATCGGAATATTCAAGATAGAACGAATTTATACGATTCAGTCGAGCAAAATAAAAGTGAAGCTGGCAAATGAAATAAAATTATAAGAACAAGCTGTTTTAGACTTTAATCTCAGTAGTACAGCATTCCATATTCCACGTCATAGTCAGGATGGTCTTTTACTTTTCGTCTACCCGCTCTTCTAGTACCATCACCGAAGTAGGAGTTGAGGTCCGGATAAGCTTGAGCAAGCATTCTCGCACCCTTTTTGTTTATCTCCCCTCTGAGCACAATCTCTCTGAACGTATCGTTTTCCATGAACTTCTGGTTAACATTCCTGATATTATCCAATCTCCCCTGCAATTCCTCATCGATTTTTATAATTTCCATCTCGTGAATCTCTTTAACAGACTGTCTATTTTTCTTGAACCTCTTCTTCAGTTCTTTGATAAACTTCTTTAGCTGTTTCGTTTTCTTCTTTCTTGTTTGCGTTCCGTTTTTGTAAGCCCTGTTGAGAATCTTCTTTATTTCGGTAATGATCTTCCGGATGTTTTTCTTTATCTTGCGCTTGCGTTTGTCGCGTTCTTTCTTGCGTCGTTCTTTGTCTTTGTCTTTTTTAGACTTCTTTTTCTCTTTGGAGCCTTTGGCTTTAGCTTCCTCTGTGTCGGTGGAGAGCGCGGAGTTTTCGAAGGAGACGTCAAAGCCTTGATATAGGTCATAGTTGGTGAGTTGGAGAGCGCAGCAGACAAACTGGGTGCGTCCACAGTGGTAGTCACCTCGGTAGATCCTATACTCGGCTTCGCACTCCATGGGCAGGAGGCAGGTGCCCCACGGCATGTCGTGTTGGTTTGGATCCCCGCATTGAACTCCCCAAGGTCCTGTACGATAAAATCTTTCAATTCAGATACGTCGTGGGGTGTGTTGAGCAGAACTTAGTGAAATCTTATGGATGGGTGTAGAAAATGTAAATGAAACGTGAAGTGTTTGTTATACCTATTATTATTACCTTCATAAATTCTTCTTCTTCATAAATTGTTGTACCTGCTAATTAGTGCTGTGCCTGGTGGGTTGTATTGTACATAAGGTTTAATCCACCTACCACCACCATGGATTTGACACCTCTGGCTACCTATCTACATAGTGAATACCTACCGGGTTAGGGTACATCTCGTCCGAATCTAAAACTCGGCCGCGGACGAGATGTCTACTTCACTTTTGAGTAGATTCGTCAGAATCTAAAGTCTCTTGGTTTATGATTCGCACGATACGTACCCTAACCCTACCTTCTTAAATTTGCTATCAGCTTTATTAAGTTGTCAATTATTTTGTCCTTGTCCTGTTGTGTCTTCTTTCTCTTTATGTGAGTGGGTGTGGGTAGGTACATACCTACTCCTTCTAATATCATCTCATAAAGGTAGTTAGTATTAGTAATATTATGTAGGTATCTACTATTTCTGTTCTGTGCTGTATTAGATATGTGTTTGTTAATAAATGTTTCTCTATCTGTATTTAAGTGCTGCCTCTTACCTACCTATAAAAAAAGAAGGGAATAAGTAGTGTCATGTAAGAGACTTTCGGTTTTCTAAGGTAGTGTTTGGGGGGAAGGCTTATTATTATACTGGGATGACGTTTGCGATGTTGATACTCACTGGCAGCTACCATATTGACTTCATCTCCCTGCACCACATTTGCATTGGCCGCTTCAAACTTCTTCTTCAGCCAATGTTCTTTCCATTCGTCTTTCCAATCCTGCAACTCTTGACTAGAGCTAACCTCTGAACTGGTATACTTCCTTCTGAAATTAGTTCTCCTACTAGCTAAGTTGTTAAGAACTGGGTCCAACGCGTAACCGAATGTGCCACCAATTGTTTTTGTCTCTTTCATTTTAGCAGCTTTTTTACTCTGGTCTTCTAATTGCCAAGGCGGCTCTTTACTGGCAATTGTTTTATATTCTATCCCGTTATCTTTCTTTCCGGGATTTTTCGTAAACTCTATGTATTCATCATCAAAGTTTTTGTATTTTTTTTTAGTTTGCATTTCTTTTTCATATTCATCTTTGGTTTTTCGTTTCAGCATCATTACCTTTTCGTAGAGTTTATCTCTAAGTTTTTCTGGATGCTTAGGTTTTCCCGCTCGAAGATCATTGTTGGATTCTATTTGGAACCTCTGCTTTTTATCGTATGCTCGTACGATGGGACCTAAGTTTTCATCTTTGCTGTCGCCAACGTCAAAGTCGAATATGGAGGAATCAGAGGTGCTAAGAAATATAAGCACCAGTAAATGTAAAGTAAGATGCATGCTTTCACATGGCTGGACGAAAAATAGTAAAAAAGCAGGTGGATGCGGACATGTTGCGCAATGGAATTTTTACTAGTTTTTGTAGAGCAATAAATATTTTTATGAATTTCGATAATCGATTTTCAGTTCGATTTTCAGATCGATTTTAATCTACAACTCAGTTTAAAAATATCTTGAACACATCACATAGGTATGAATAGGTACAGACATAGGTACCTTCACATTTTTATTACATACCTACCTAGTTTCTGCTATTTTTCTATGGAAACGTTTTCTATACCATGGGAACCTGATATATGAGATATAAAGTAGCCTATGATTGATTCCAGAATTAGAATTACCTGTATTCAAAATTTCAGCCCAATCCTTTCAGTAGTTTTGGCGTGAAGAGGCAACAAACATCCCTCCAAACATCCAAACATCTAAACATCAAAATTTTCTTAATATTAGTGTGATAGTGTGATACTTATATATTAATAATAATAATTATTACGCTGGACAATCCACACAGCATCAATTATAGAAATGTAGGTACCTATTCGTATGTTACAGTCAGCGTCAAATTGATATGAGCGTCTAGAGTAGTCAAAATGATCTGAAAAACATAAAGGCAATTTGATATAGGTACGCAGTTCGAATCACCGTAATGTTGTAAGCACCCAAAGTGTTCAAAACATCTTACTACTAATTATTTCATATTTATATGAGCAGTCAGTCACCCTGACGGTTCATAATATAAATGTGAAACAAGGAGTACCTAGTAAGATATTTTGAACACCTTGGGTGATTACAACATTATGGTGATTCGAACTGTGTATATCAAATTGCCTTTGTTTTTCAGATCATTTTGACTACTCTAGACGCTCATATCAATTTGACGCTGACTGTACCAAGCTTAAACTATCTGCAGGATTCAGTCAAGCAAGTTCTTAGTATTTTTAAGGTACCGTACCTCAAAAGGAAAAAAGGAACCCGTATAGGAACACTTTGTTGTCCGTCTGTCTGTCTGTCCGTCTGTCAACCTGCTTTTCTCAGGAACGCGTGGAGATATCGAGTCGAAATTAACATCCAATACTCACGTCCGTAACCCCTTGGAGCCTCGATATAAATAAAACTTCGAAGTCAACGCAAAGGTAACAGCCGTTTATGTCCGAACATTTTGAAATTTACAAGAGAATCACATCCACTCAAAACATATAGGGTAGGTACTTACCGTTGATTGACCTAGCATAAAATTTGGCAAGAAGCAAGGTCTTATAACACAAGTAAAGGAATAAATCCGAAAACAGTAAATTTATAGATTATTCATAATCATAATTTACTCGAATACAAATAAAGGGAAAAATCCAAACACCATAAATTTGTAATTCACAAAAAAAAAATGATTTTCGCTATGGACAAAACCTACAGGGTCCCTACTTCCCGTTGACCTAGAATCATAATATTTGGCAAGATACAAGGTCTTACAATCATACGGAACACTTAGTGCGTGAGTCTGACTCGCACTTGACGTTTTATTTCATCCTAGTCCCTGTGCTTCGTTTATTTTTATTTTTTTCTTAAGAATAAGAACATCTTTATTTGTAGTTAAGATACAGTATTAAGTAGTAGATATGCATTTAGTATGATACAGTTATAGGTAATTACCAATGTAATTACTACTAACACTAACTAACACCACATATTCGAACTTATAAATTGAACTTGTAAATTAAGAACTTAAAACAATTACACACTACTTCGACTTAGGTACATTAATGAAACTTAAAGCTACAAAATGGCGTCCGACTCAGCATATGTTGTAATAGCCGTAGGCTACAACAACGCTGGTCTTCCGTCGGAACCATGATGGGCGTCACGTACGAGGCAAGACATAACCTTAAAAAAAATATTTAATTATATATTAGTATTATTTTTTATGTGGCTTTCGTGTCACTGCGGTCATGATGGGCCTTTTGTGATCGCCTCTTTGTGTGTTCAGCCTCGAAACAGCAGCGTTCTTAATTCGCCACTAACCCTTGCAGCTGCTAGGAACTGTAGGATTTTCTTCGGAGTGACGTCTCTTAGCTCGTCTGGTCTATACAGGTACTTGCCCAGATGGATGCTACGTTTTACCATCAACGATCCGCACTCTCCTAGAAGATGGAGAGGCGTTTCCTCCCCCTCCTCACAGAATCTGTAGGTTAGTGTGTCGCTAAGCCCCAGTTTAAACATGCGCTTGTGGAGGCAACAGTGTCCAGTTACAGCTTTTGTCTTCGTTTTATTAGTTTGCCCTCAAAAAGACAGATTCTCATAAGGACAAACTCTCAAAAAGACAGAAATTGTACACGTGCACTCATTATAGTTTGGGATAAGTCTCACTTGTTATTTTCCTGGTTCCTTTGATTCTAATACTATTAGTATCCTTCTTCTTAGCACACATACGCCCACTGCTGGGCGTGCCTCCCCAACAATGGAGCTAGGGAGTTGCCATAACCACCACGCTTGGCAGGCGACAAACATTATACATCTAATTTGGCTGGAATACAATCTAGGCGAACTCAAAATCTAATGAATACCTACATAGAATGGTCATAAAAATATTTAATAAATTAACCCCTCAAATAAAAACAATGGTGTCTCCATTGTTTTTTATGCTTTAACTTTTAATAAAAATAAAGAATATATAATTGAAAAAATGCTATTACTTACAACCTAAATAAAATTAGATTTACTTAACTAGTTTAAGTAATTTTGTAGCGCCCCAACGAGGTAGGTATGTTTGGCACTACCTATATTTTTATTACCTACGACCATCGATCAAGGTTTTCGCCGGGGAATACCTGATCGAAGCCTAACACCTATGTAACAAACAACATTAATCTGAATGATGGATGACCATAGTCCAAAATTACACGTGCATTGCTGAAAAATTACATTGCTACTCGTAGGTACTTGTCAATTAGTGAAAGGCGAACGACTTCCAAATTCCATTAAAACTTGATGCCGTAACTTCGAAACCAATCTCGAATCAAATTCCGTACATACCCTCGAGTGACATGAAATATAATCAATCACACAGCTTGCAGTTACACTATCGAACATTAGGTACCCATATGGACAAAGAAAATTACAATCAAATAATAGATATATAATAATAATAGATATATAAAAAAAGAAGAATAAATTAGAACTAGTATTTACAATTGAAACAATTGAGCGAACTGCAGACTTTTGCAGGCGAAAGCGTCCCCAAGACGCTGGCTGCATTGCCCCGCTGTATGGCAATGTTGCTGTAATCAATGTTGTTTATTTGATTGTAATTTAGGCAATTGCCATTATTTTATTTATGTATTGATGGTGCAATATAGTAATAATCTACATACCTATCTATTTATGTACTATGTTCGATAATCTGCAAGTTGATTTTTAATACATCATCAATTAGATACGCCTCCGTCAGTACCTATGTGCCGAATGTGCCTATCCTATAAATAATAAATAAATAAATAATGCTTGACAATCCAATAGTTGTTCAGGGTGTTCTGGATATTTTCTATGTATAGTAATAAAAATATCTATCTATGTATTATATTATATTAAGTACATCAGTTATCTAGTACCCATAACATGATTCCGTCCGCAACCTCTGTACAGAGCAGACCCTTGCCACTTTTTGATTTGATTATTTATTAGCTTCTTTTTGATTGGCCCAGTTACCATAGTAGGCCCCTCTCGTTTACTCTTGAGGTTCTAAGACGGCAGGTTCACTCCCAGTAGGCGTGTCAAGAGTGAGAAGAACGTATTTTGGACGCCCGGCTTTGGATGAGCCCCCCTCCTCGCCCTGAGTGCTGTGCCCCTCCTGGATTGTTGGATACGCCGAGCTTCGGTCCGGGTGAGAGAATAAAATTAGAAAAAGTCCACTGCCGTTGAGACTCGAACCCGGGTCTTCACATTACAAGTCGGTCGCTCCGACCACTCGACCACAGAGACAGTGAGCGCCCGCTCGAAATTTTGCAACTGATCTTCGTTCGCTGTCTACAGCCCTCACCAGCACTACCTTGTCGCATAGCTACTTACTACATACATCTTTTAGCTATGGATAAAATGTCATCAGATAGTAACGTCTGCTGCGCCGGCTGTCTAGGCGCACTTCGCCCAAACGATGAAATCATAGCTTGTACCCGTGCTAACTGCGACAAAAGCTACCACAAAGATATTTGCCTCGGGGGCTCTGCACCAAGACTAGACGAGCTAGTGTCCTGGTTATGCCCTCATTGTAAGTGCGAGGCCAAGCGTGGCGGGGACAATTCGAGCACTCCTGTACGTTGCCCTCCGCAATCTCCTGATATAAATGTAACGTTTCGCCAGAAAAAACCATTGCCTTCATCAGATCTTCAGGAGCTCACAAGCGAGATTAGATTTCTGCGCGAGGAGGTTTCATCATTTAAGGCTAAGCTTGGCAACGTCTCCTCCGCGATGTTTGCCTTGAACGAACAAATGCATCAACTCGTGGCGCGAGTCGCCATCTCGGATGAGCGGGTGCTGGAGCTGGAGGAACGCCATGTCCATGACACAGAGATACTGCGAAATCGGGTCCGAAAATTGGAAGAGCAAATCAATTCCCAAGCGCAGGCTTACCTACGTAATGAGATCGAAATTATAGGTATCCCGGAATCGCCTAGTGAAAACTTACAACATATCGCTCTTGTTGCGGCCAAGAAGTTAGGTGTTGAGATCAAAGACACGGACATAGACTGGGTACTGCGCGCTGGTGTTAAAAAGTCATCCAACACCTCTACGTCCACCAACTTCGCCCGCCCGGTCGTCTTGCGCCTGCTAAGACGAGTCAAGCGGGATGAGTTTCTGAGAGGAGTCAAGTCACACAAATCCGTTACGACCAAAGATCTTGGCATAGACGACCAGTCCAAAAGAGTTTATTTTAACGATAGACTGACTAAGGAGAATCGCCAGTTGTTTCGGGAGGCCAGAAGCCGTGGTGCAGATGCCGGCTTCAAATTTTGTTGGACAAACTCGGGATCGGTTTTCTTGCGTAGACGTGAAGGCAGCCCAGCTTTACTCGTACGGAGCATCACGGATCTGGAAGCTCAGCTCCGGCCCAAAAACGATACAACAGCGGCCTCATAATAACTTCAAGATACATCTTAACCCTTACTTACTATTATTATTTTTCCTATTTTTGCATGGTTTTAGTACTTGTATATTGGTTTTGTCTTATAATCTGGTCAAACTTAGTTACTGTGTAAGCAGGTTAAATTCAATTGATTTAATTTACGAAGAAATTCATGTATTTATCTGTCACATATGTAATATCACATACTTCCCCTTCCCTACTATCCTCGTTTCAGTTAACTCGTACACAGCTAAGCACTGTAAGGCGGCGTCTAAATATCACCCCAACTATTTCCCTTTCTCAGGTGAAATTTTTCACCTATGGCCACTTTAGAGTTATTATCCGAAATTGACGAAACTCTTAATACTGACTGCCGCCTCCTTGATACTCCTGAATTATGTAGTAAAGTCCTTGGAAAACAGTATACATTAAAACTCTTGACCTTTAACATTCGAAGCCTTCAAAAGAATTTTGACGAGTTTCTTATAGCTTTAAGGAGTTTCTCAATCCATTTTGACGTAATTATACTTACGGAATGTCATCTAGGATCGTGTCCGTTAATTAGGTCCATACCTGGCTACTCTCACCATGGAACTTCGCGTATTAATAATAAGGCCGGTGGTGTGGTCGCCTACATTCGCTCTGACTGGAACGTTAGCGTCAGTGAACCAAACATTGTAGAGGCGGACTCCCTACTGGTTAAATTACCTAACTCCCAATTCATACTTGGCATCTACAGATCCCCTTCTTTTGCTAACACTCAAAACTTTTTGTGCTCTCTCGACTGTGTTGTTAAACAAAACACTTCCTCTAAAAACAATATCATAATTGCTGGAGACATAAATATTAATATTATGCAAGACGACGTTTCCGTTTCTAGTGCTCGAGAAGATTACTTGTGCTCTATGGCTGAGCTGGGCCTCAAACACGTCATTAATGTTTTGACAAGACCGTCATCCGGTAGCTGTGTTGATCATATTTTTGTTAGCGCAAAATCTTGTGCTTTGGGTGTCGTATGCAAGTCGGCTATCACTGACCATTACTTAGTTATGGCTGGGATTGAAGGTTTCGCTCCTACTAAACGTCGATCGAACACTATAACTAAGGTTGACTACGATGCCCTAGCACTCGATTTAAAAAACGTTGATTGGTCTGACGTCATGAACTCTACGGACGCCTCAATAACAGCCGCGCTACTTACAAGTAAGCTCGAAGAGATTGTGAAACTAAACACAGAAACCCGTACAATTAGTCGTCGTAAGCATAAAAACAAGGACTGGATTACTCCGGAACTCATTAAATCCATGCGACACAGAGACGCTTTACATCTCAGGGCCAACAAACATCCGAGTAACCCGGAATTCCGAGCCAATTATAACGCCTATCAAAATTTTTACAGGTCTATGGTAAGAAATGCTAAAACTGCATATAATAAAGAACTGTTCCTTAAATATAAAAGTAATTCCTTCAAATTATGGAAAACCATCAAAAATGTTTGTGAATTACCCAAACGAAAAGACTGCTCTACTGATTTGCTTAACATCGAGCTTTCCCCCTCAGAGTCATTAGACGTCTGTAACGATTATTTTGTTAATGTTGGTCAAACCCTAGCTAACTCTATTCTGACCAAACTAAATAAATCTCAGGACGCGCTTGCCGCTGAGGTTAGCATTTGCTCTGCTTTCTCGCACTCATTTTTCATGGCCCCTACCGACTGTTGTGAGATCAATACCATTATCGGTGCCCTAAAATGCAATACAGCCCCAGGTAAGGATGGACTCTCCAATCAATTCTTGAAATCTTTTAGTACCTTATTTATAGAGCCTCTGTGTCATGTGCTTAACTTAAGCTTATCTACTGGCGTATTTCCCCAATGCTGGAAGATCGCTTCAGTGATACCTATCCATAAAGACGGTTCTGCTCTCTCTCCTGCTAATTTTCGCCCCATCTCACTCTTGCCAGTTTTCTCAAAAATTTTAGAGAAAATTGTTAGCAAGAGACTCAACAACTTTCTGGAGCAAAACAATATTTTGTCACCGTATCAATTCGGCTTCAGAAAAGGGAAGTCGACGGAAGACGCCGTGCACTATCTCCTTGACTTTGTTGCATCCGCTTTAGACAATAATAAAAAATGCATCGGTGTCTTCCTAGACTTAGCTAAGGCGTTTGATACGGTTTCTCCCAAAATCCTGCTGCGAAAGCTTGAGTGCTTGGGAGTAAGAGGAATAGCCTTGCAATGGTTTGAGAGCTATTTGTCTGAGAGAGCACAATGTGTTTCAGTTGGTGGTCACTCAAGTGATACCCGGGGTGTATGCTTTGGGGTGCCCCAGGGCAGCATCCTTGGTCCTACGTTATTTTCACTGTATATTAATGACATAATCTCGTTGTTTGGTGATCTAGCCCGGACGCAGATCCTCTGCTATGCAGACGACACAGCGATTGTTGTCCAGGGTGACTCCTGGGGGGAGGTCTCGCAGCTCGTGGAGGAAGTTCTAGCCCGTGTTGCTAACTGGCTCGACTCTAATTTGCTCACACTTAATGCCAGCAAAACAAAATACGTGTGCTTCCATAAATCTGCTGCCTCAAGTCCACCCAGTTCACTGTCCTTGCGTATTCACAAATGTGGCTTTTCAAACAATCTCCAGTTGTGTTCTCTCTCGTGCTCCGAGATTGAACGTTCCACCTGCTTTAAATACTTAGGAGTCCAGCTGGATGAAAATCTGTCTTTTCGACAGCATATAAATGCTCTCTCTGGTAGAGTTAGAAAGCTGATTCACGTCATGAAGCTTCTACGTGAAGGCGCGGACAATGACACTCTCATGACTGTGTATTCGGCTCTCTGTCAGTCGATCATGAGCTATTGCATTACGGCCTGGGGTGGTGCCGCCAAAACAATTATGATTAAACTCGAGCGAGCTCACAGGTCTGTTCTGAAAGTTATGTTTCGTAAACCATTTAGGTTCTCAACGGAAACTCTTCACTCCGAAACACAAACTCTAACTGTTCGTCAACTTTATGTCTCAGGCGTTGTCTCATCTTTCCACAAGATATTTTCCTCACGTGCCCCTTCTAACAGTCGTCGTGTGAAAATCAAGGTCCCCGCCATTAAATCCGCTTTCGCTAAGCGTTTCCGCAACTTTGCTTTCCCATTTATCTATCGACGTGCGATTAAACACTGCAACTTATCCTGTGCTCTATATGGCGTTAAGGAAAAGATCAGAAGGTGGCTTCTCACACTCGACTACGACGCTACTGAAGGTCTCTTATGTATTTTAGGCTGATTATGATTTACACTCGCCCTTCCACCCCCCCCCCTTCCCCTTCCCAAAATTTTATGTGACATGTTTCCATTAGATAATGTAACTCATAAACCTGTTTTTATCTAGGTAATTCTTCTACTTATTTTATATTTTATTATTTTATTATATTCTTAGTTTGCCCTGGCTCTGTACACTTAATCTATGAACGGTAAACATATTTTGTAAACAGGCCTCCCGCGACACAGGCTTGCCTCGTGCGGGGACCACCAGCAACTGTATGGTAGAAATAAGTTTTCTGGCAAATAAATTATTTTATACTTTAAAAAAAAAAAAAAAAAAAAAAAAAACATAACCTCTGCTTAGCTTGAAGCTAGATAATGTTGTGTGAATTGTCCAACATTATTTATTTATTATATTTAATCCACACAGCATCATCTAGCCCCAAGTCAAGCAGAGCTTGTGTACTGTGTACTAGAAGACTGATAAACATAATACAATACATTGCATAGACATATATTTTTTATTATACCTAGAAAATACCCAGAACAACCGAAACAAATATTTGGAGATCGTACAAACATTTGTCCCAAGGCGGGAATCGAACCCGCAACGTACTGCGTCGCAGGCGGACCTTCGCCCGCCGCACCACATTGGCCTATACCTACATAAAAACTAGTATGTAGGTATTCAAAATTTAAACAATTTAACTGCAGACTGTTGATAACTGTGGAGGTTAGGGAGATATATAAATTGAATTAAAATATTTTTTTTCTGCAATATTACCTAACTGCCATTTGCAATCAGTGGTAAAAATAGTTACCTAGTGATTTTTAGTGTTCGTGCCTAGGAAGGACCTAGGTTTGTTATTCATTTAATTTATTCAAGTATCACACTCAATAAAAGGTAGGCAACGCAGCATTAAAAATAACCCTCCTTCTTGCGCAGTCGGGTGAAAAAAAATGGAAATCAGCATTGTAACGGCATCGCCTCGCCTCCTTTGTTTTTTTTCACTAAGTATTCCTTGACTACCTATATCCGTTTCAGTAGTTTTATGTGCGACACCCTAAAACCTCGGCTGTCGTCAACCTGCGGCCCGCTGTTACCTCTGCGACCCGCAAACAATTTATGTGAAAACTTTTGAACTGTCAAAGATCGCAGGTGTTAAGTTAGACGTGTTGTTTTGGCAGCTGAGTCAAACCGCACGCTCTCTGACGTTTTGTGTAAACTTTCTTGGTCTTATTTTCATTTAATTTACTTTCGTACAGCTTAGGTTGGTCCCTACTGAGAATGAAAATAATTTAACTGCAAAACGGTAGATAGACAGATAGATAGCTGGTTTATTTGGTTCACAAAAAAAAACATAAAACAAAATCAAGCATAGACAATAAAATAGTTAGGTATCGGTAAGAATCAGGGTTCGAAACTTCACTTAACATCTGATTTTTATATTTTATATATATATTCTCATAACATCTGATTTTTATAATAAATATCAAAGATCCGATTTTTTGATATATAATATATCGGATATATATCCAGGCTAGAAAAAGAAGCGAGTTTCTTTATGTACCTAGGGGATTAAACACTTAAAAATGTGAAAGGAATTTGTAAAATAATATAAGTGTCAAATTATCACATTTTAATTTAAAAAAACTTAAAAACAGTAACAAAAGAATTCGTGTTTATAGAGATTTTTTTTAATAATACCTCGTAAAATAATCCTCATACGATATGAAGTTAAGGTTTGAATTTCAATAAAAAGCTAGCCATACTGGTAAGTTAAAAATGTTTTCCCTAACTTTAAAAGACGTTGCCATTTTGGGAAACAGTCTAAATTATTCTGAATTGTAGTTTTTCGCTACGTGTTGCCAGGGTAATCATTAATCTCCAAAATTTTTAGTTCAGAAGACAGGAAAAAAATCAATTGAAATATATCAAGATAAAATGCAATTGATAAATACCTATCGTGATCATGATATAGGTACATCCGCTGATATATATCGGCAAACCCTGGTATGAATGCAGTCAGTAACTTAGTTATCTTAAGGTCCTAACCTAACATAGAAAAATATCTAAATCAGTGTAGAATGTGTAGATACCAGATAGCCTCTCAGCTAGCAGGCCCTGAGCGCCGCTAGCGGGCTAGCGATTTCGCTGATTTCTTAATTTATTATCTAGTAAGTAGCTGTTACCCGCAACTTCGTTAGCGTGGTAGGTAGTGTATCTACTACCTTACTAAAGGACGCATAGAAAAAGCGAATACATCTGTGACTTCTTACACACCTCAACAGCCTGTATTGGTCCACTGCTGGACGCAGGCCTCCCCCTGATAGGCGCCTTATTATGACATGGCCTTATTATATTTATGACATGGGGATAGTGCCCATAAACCTCACGCTGGGGCATGCACAAAACAGCACACGAAGCATAAAAAATTATCAGAAATTAAAATTAATTGAATTATTTCGTTTCGTTGCTGGAGAAAAACATTCTGTTTAATTTTTTTAATTACAAAGCAGATAAGACAAATAGAGACAACATTGCATAGCCGGAGTTTTTATCTATGTCTTGTTTTATTTTGGACGTGATGTGTAAATTATCAAACCCTTCTTTAAATCCTAAATCGGGGGCGAAGCCCTAAAAAAAGTAGCCTGTTGTTAGTTAGGCTACGTTCTAAATGTATGTAGGTAGGTAAGGTACATATGCCAAATTTAATTTTGATCTGTTCAGTAGTTTTGGACATCCTAGGTATCTAATAAAAATTTGACATTTCACTAACTTTTATAAATTTCGCATTTATAATATTAGTAGGAAGTAGGATAGGATACCTAGTGACATCTATATACAGGGTTATTGGTAATTCACTGACACTATGTTAACTGCAGGTTCTGCCCATCAGCATGAACAAGTCCGTGAAGACGCCAGATCTCAATTCTTAAAATTGGTGGAAAGGGAATTATATTAGTATGTACATCCCTTTATTCAAAAATCGTTCATTATAGGGGTTTTCTTTGAAACTAAACATAAAAACGGCTTTGCCCTGCATTACCTATCAGTAGGTACTAAGAAGTCAAAAATATCACTTTATTTCCGTGTCAGTGTTTAGTTTAGTTTTACAATTTGACCTTTTCTAAGTGTACATTTATTGTATTTATGGAAATAAAGAGTTTTTGATTTTGATTGATTTTTATTGAAGCGATTTACAAAAAAAATTAAGAATTAAGACGAAGTCTTCACTAACGTGTTCGTGATGATGGGTAAAACCTAGTTTACGCAGTGTCAGTGAATTACCAATAACCCTGTATATTTGGATTCTCCATAAAATGTAACAGTTTTTTGATTTAATTGAACACCTATAAGTAGGTACCTACATACCCATATGTATTTACACATCCACTTTTAAAAACGCAACTTCGGATAGGGGGACACCCACCATAGAAGTTCTTGGCAACAGATGCAGAACAGCCACAACACGCGTTTGCGATTTTGCATCGATGTAACTAAGTATGTAATGTTTTTTTTTCTACATTCCAAACATATTTATTTGCTAAGCCCCTGTTTCTCATCATTACTTTCATTCTAAAACATTTTAAATTGCTAAATTGGTATTTACGTTCACCCGTAACTCTTTGTTACGAACAATTCGAGCTGAGCCACCGAACTTAGACCTCGGTTTACCCCAACCTATATATCAAAACAAACGAGGCGCATACGAAAAATAACCCTTATATGGCAACGGAATAAAGACTACAATTCATTTCGTGATACCAGCTTTATTTTTTGATGACTAGATTTCGCGGTGATCCTAAAGAATTACTGTAAGTGCGATTTATGATATTTGTATCGAGGATTTTATTTTTACTGTGTCGCTTCGTTTTGTTGGTTTATGAGTTAAAGGTTTTTTAAACTTGTCGCAAACCTGGAAAGCACCGCACAAAAATGCGTCTACGGAAAATTCGACTAAAACAATTCGTCTAATACAATTCTACTAAAACAATTCGACCTTGAGTTGACCCGACCTGTAGGCGTCCCACCTCCGCGAAGCGGGGGGCGCGTGGCGACTCTGTGACTGAAAGGGTGTGCATATGTAATGTAATGTATCTATAATAATAATTGCAGCCAGAGCCATATGTTGATACAATTTTTTTTTGAGGCGTATACCTACTGTTACTAATCGAAATGTTTTGAGTTGAATTGTGTTTTATTCGAATTGTTTTAGTCGAATTGTTTTAGACGAATTGTTTTAGTAAAATTTTCCGCAAAGCTAAAAATGTGCATTCAAGAGGGCGCATTTCGTATTATTTTGTGAATAGGATAGGCATAGGATATCGCGTTCATAGGAGCGGGACAGAGCATTCGTTTTTGGAACGGCGTAAGCGCATAAATGATGTTTTTGCTTATTTACAAGAAAACTACACAACATATGAAACTATATTAAGAAACCAAAGAATTAGTAATAACCTACGAATCAAAACAAAAATCTTTTGTATACAATGCAAAACTCACATGAAAACTCACATGGCTTTTTAATTTTTCTACGCTTTCCTTTTTAGTTCTACGCTAACTAGGTACCAATCGCTGATCAGGTCAAAAACACCAGGGTTGCGTGATAACGTGAAGACTGATAAGGAATTATTTGGTCCATTACTACGAATAAATAATATATCGTCCATTAGGAAGTAAATGTAGTTTCAGAGCAAACCGGGCAAATTAATATAGGAGGCCTATGCCTATATTATATTTTGCCAATCAGCCCGATCCTCCGCCAGTCTCTTTCACCACAAATTCGAGAGTTTTGGATTGCCCGAGTTTGCTACCAAAGCAGATTCTGTTTAGAACGATTCTAGAATACTAATTGTATTCACAGTAGCGTAGCTCTATCTCAGTGTAGGTCCACACAGCAGTTCGTTTTACAGGACCGTTTTAGCGTTTACGTTTTTATTCGGCGATGACTGATGTACTTAGTTGTATGAGCGAGTTCACACAAATTAATTTATTTTTTAAGTGTGTACCTACAATGTCTTCAAATTTAGTTTTTTGTGTATCAAATAAGTTCACTAATGATTTATTTTGTACTTAGTCGTCTGTTACCACTGAAATAACGTTAACTATAATGATCTTTGTCACCCTTGGTTAAATAGGTAGGTAATTATATAATTTTCATGTATTTGTATAACATTTCTTAATTTTTATTTTTTCTAGCTGCAAGTTTTCCTAAAATTCGTAAAAATTAAAATAATATTACCTACTGGATCTGGAATACTGCCATGTGTGCGAGCTTGCTCATACAACTACATCCGCCATCGCCGAATAAAACGTATACGTTAAAACAGGCTTGTAAAAGTTGTAAAACGGGTTGTGTGAACGTACCCTTACAGGCCTAGCTTCTGCTTGTGGCTTCGCTGAGGGATAATGTAGGTAGGTATCTATTTTATCTTTTACTAGCTGTTCCCGCGGCTTCGCTCGTGTAGAGTCCCCAATTTCGTAGGTTTTCTTTTTTTCATATTAGGGCGGAACTCTTCAACCTAGGAAAAACGGTGGAGGTTCTCAAGTCGACGCGTAGGTAGGTATATTTTTTGAGTGTATCCCATCTGGCCCGGTGACTTGGCCCGGCGCCGGGCCACATGGGAAAAAAAAGTTTTAACTGGCCCGGTGATGTGTTTACCGGGCCAAATGACACAAATCAAGTGCCATCGTCCCCGGTAAGGTGAGAAAGAGGATACGCCTCGTAATTTATAAAATACAAAATACATTCATCTACCTATGAAAGGGACTGAACATATAAATCAAACTGCTTAGTATACAAAAATTTAATTTTGAATGCTATTCCATTGTCCCTTATTTTTCTTTCTGTATTTTTCTTTCAATGTGTACTGATATCCAGCATGAAGAAGGACAGTGCCGCCACCTCTTTTTATATATTTTAAACACGATACGACATTTGAACATATTGGATTTTCGTCGACCATAGCTCCTGATATCGTTACGTGTTATTTGATCAGTAGCACCACATCAACGAATATTTTTAACCACTCACCATCATATTGATAAATTAATCATCAATGTTAAACAAATCAAACATCACTTCACTTACTAAATTGCAGATGTTGCAGTTCATAAATACCACGTGCACGACCGTAACCGACTGACTGACGTTTGACTGAGGTTGAGATTTATGACAAAATTCAAAAATTCTATATTCAAAATTCAATTTTTGTATACATTTTTCTTTCATAGGTAGATGCATGTATTTCGTATTTCATAAATTACGAGGCGTATCCTCTTTTCTCACCTTACCGGGGACGATGGCACTTGATTTGTGTCATTTGGCCCGGTAAACACATCACCGGGCCAGTTAAAACTTTTTTTTCCCATGTGGCCCGGCGCCGGGCCAAGTCACCGGGCCAGATGGGATACACTCTATTTTTTTTTATGACCACGCATTAGGTACTTTTTACAGAGTAGCCGTAGAGTAGGGACTTCGAAGTTGGTCCTATATAAATTTTAACTAGGTGAATTTGAAGTCAGTTTATAGTTTTTTAAAACTCGCCAATTTTTTTTTAACCTTCTTCGAAAAAAAAGAAGGATCTATGTTCGGCTTTGTGTATGTTTTTATGTATGTTTGTCGATATTTCCGACAATTGTGGACCCGATTTTGAAAATTATTTTCCTTTTGTGTAGAGAATGATCCCGAGTTGTCTCCATAAAAAGTTAGGAATTTTCAAAATAAATTGACAGAGAAAAGAAAGAAAAATATTTATTGCCTGAACTTACAATTATAACTGTAGATTACATAGTATGCTTATACATAACTTATATCTATAAAGGAACATACAAATTAAGAAGTACTTAGAGGTACATACTAATTAAAAAATTATAAATATATATTAACAAATAACAACAGAGAAATCGACGAACATAATATATACCTACATACCTCCATTTAAAAAACATACCTACATCAGCCGAACAACGGTTAAAAAGCTGTTATTTTGATATTACAAACAGACACTTCAATTTTATTTATATGTGCAGATGTAGATTAAAGATGCGGCAGAGATATTTAGTAATAGATAATAAAAGGGGTTCGCCAGATGGGTACCAAAATATGGCGGAGCTTTACTTAGGGTTTATTTAAGGGTATTTGCATAATTCATAATCTGGTTACAGTGTGATTGCGTAAATTTTGACTTGTTTTGATTGGTTATTTTACTGAATTGGGGGCACAGATTACATAGGTAATTATTTCTGTAATCCGTGATTATTTTGGTGAAACAATTGGTTTTCCTTTCATTTGATATTGATATTAAAGATGCGCGACTGTGAATGATTTCATTCGAATTATTCGATTTCACAAATCATTCGAACCATTCGAATGACATGGGCAAATAAGTAACTAATTTGGTTAGCGAGTGCCGTCGAATAAAGAATTGATTTGGCGTCGACTGTCCTACTCGCCATTACTAACCAAATTAGTTACTAATATGGTTAGTAATGGCAACTGCTCGAGTCGGGCAGTCGAACTCAATTCATACTTACCTATACCATATACTTACCTTGGGCAAATTCTGCAGTTGGGTAAAATAATTTTGAGAAGGAGGCCAAGAGGAGGACCCAGCTAGGCTGGGCAGCGTTTGGGAAACTACGTCGAGTTGGTCGAGTCTTCTCGTCATCCATACCGCAATGCTTGAAAACTAAAGTTTTCAATCAGTACGTCCTACCCGTCATGACCTACGGAGCTGAGACGTGGACACTCACGGTAGGGCTGGTCCACCAGTTCAAAGTCGCTCAGCGAAAGAGCTATGCTCGGAGTCTCTCTGAAGGACAGAATTCGTTCGACAGAGAACCAAAGTTATCGACATAGCTCAAAGAATTAGCAAGCTGAAGTGGCAGTGGGCCGGCCATATCTCGCGAAGAACCGACAACCGCTGGGGCAAACGTGTTCTTGAGTGGAGACCACGACTCGGCAAACGTAGTGTAGGACGCCCTCCGTCCAGGTGGGATGACGATCTGCGAAAGACTGCAGGCAGATGCTGGATGCGGCAAGCTGAAGACAGGGCGCTATGGCGCTCATTAGGGGAGGCCTATGTCCAGCAGTGGACTAATTTAGGTTGATGATGATGATGATGATTCGACTTTGAAGATTAGTATATTACTAATATTCAAGTCGAATGAATAAATTAGTAGTTGTAGATCATTCGACTAGCCAGATCATTCGCCGTCGCGCATCTTTAATTGATATACATACTCTAATTGCCAATTGAGACACTGCCATCTATCGAGGAATATGGAACTAACTTTTTTTTAATGCAAATCGAAAACCCTAAATTTTCCAGCATTTTTATGTATTAAATTAAGCAGTAGGCAACTAACACCTGCGAAGTTAATCCATGTCAATTATTATGAACTAGCGACTCGCCCCGGCTTCGCACGGGTGCAATGCTGATACGGGCTTTTTTGTAGACCATTTTAAGGTGTACAATACTATAGTACATTATTTTGATTTATCTCGTAGGGTTCAGCCAGCGCGTTTGCTATGTAAGCGCAAAAAAAGGTGTTTATTTACGACATCACATTAGAAACCTCTAAAATTATCAGTGTTTCTCTACTATAAGCATGTATTATGCATATAAACCTTCCTCTTGAATCACTCTATCTATTTAAAACCGCATCAAAATCCATTGCGTAGTTTTAAAGATCCAAGGGACAGACAGACAGCGGGAAGCGACTTTGTTTTATACTATGTAGAGATATAGAGTAGGTGATTCTTAAAGCAATATCATTTGCCTGATAGTTACAAAACTCCAGCCTCAATAACAACAATTAGTCTAAAGGTGGGTAGGTACAGACTAGTGTTACGGGATGTAATGTAACGTGTTACACAGCAAGCATTCGTGCAGTTAGTACGGGAAAGAAAGTGCTCACAACGAGCAAAAAGACGGATTTTAGCTAGGGTTGCCATCCGTCCGGGTTTCCCCAGATTTGTCCTAGTTTAGAGGGCGTCCGGGGAGCGTCCGGGCGGGGTTTCATTTGTAGTCTGGGCTTAAAAATATCAAGTCTTGGGGCGACGCGACAGCAGCGCGACACACGCACTGAGCCTGCCGCGATCAACCGACGAACCGACTCGCTAGATAACAGTGTGGTATTTGTGTTTTATTTTAAGAATAATAGAACAATAACAACAAAAAATAAATCTATTTGTAAGAAACTGTAATAATATTCTGTTTTGTTACATTTGGCAAGAATCAAGGTCTAATAATTATACGGAGCCCTCGGTGCGCGAGTCCAACTCGTACTTGACGTTTTATTTACTATACCTACTATGTTTAAAAAACACCTGCTGATATGTTCTGGGCTCCAAAATCCGGGGTTTTTTTTATATTGGAGATGGCAACCCTAATTTTTGCACACAGCGCAACGTAACGTATAATTCTCGCTGTGAAAGTGAATGGTACCTCCACCAATCAGTACCTAGCTAAACAAAACTTACAAATTGTTATTGCTTTGCCTAGTGCGGAGGTCGATCGTAAATTGTAACCTGGATTCTTTGTGCATCAATTTTTTTTTTAACTAATAACCTCAGCCACTGCTTCCTCCTTTTCACTCCAAAGTCTATGGTCCTTATCCTTATCAGCGGGGAAGGTTCTCGTATACCCACAGGTTTTGCAAGACCATTGGATTCTCTTCAACTTCTTTTTACCTTTAATTTTCATGGTCGCTGAAACGTTGCTTATGAGAATGCATTTACACTTTTTGCATATTTGCCGTTTGATTTCTGGGTGGCTGAAATGAGAATTGAGAAACATTATTAATTAGGATAAAACAGTATTTAGTAAAAATTCCGAACAAAACCTTCTCTGATAAGATTCAACAAAATGCAATTCGCTTGCACCGCCCGCTCTCCCACAAATTGGCATGCCATGCAATCAGAGAAGGTAAAAAACAGACTTACGCAATATAAAATTGCCATACTGACACAGAGCTCAGTGAGGCTACATCACTGGCAGGTCTCTTCGTTGTTGCTTGGCAGTCTCCATGTCAAAGTCGAGTATTGTTATGGTGTTATGATGATGTCTCGATGAGAGACGAAACTAGTTGACAACTTACTTTGAAAGGTTTTTTTATTGTGTAGTTGGTGTGGTCCTTTTTTTTACAAATTTAGTTGTGTCGTGCTAAAGTGTTCTTGCTTAAAGTTGGAGGGTAATTTACTTTACTAATGTTATATTGCGTATGTCTGTTGTTTACCTTCTCTGATTGCCTGGCATGCCAATTTGTGGGAGGGTGTGTGCATGACACTTATTTATTTTTTTATCTTTCTACTAGCAAGGGCTAGTTACCTAGTTAATTGTGAACTCTAGAAGTTGTTCTGGTTTATTTGTATTTTCTTGTGTATCCTTTGATTCTTAAGCCCCCTGTTTATGAAATTTTCTAACTATATCAGTCAAAGATCAGAGAGCTTGAGATGTTTATGGAAAACTTTACTCAAGGATAGACTGAGCAAGCTTTCATAGTATGGGCCGTACATTAATAAAAAGGTAGATACATAAATACATTGACTGCCCGTGATGCACATTTTCATGTTGGAGACCATGCAAAGGCTCGGGAGTCCATGTATTAACTTCACGCGTGCTTGCAAGCTGGGAGCAGGCAGCATCGCACCCTGCAGACCAATTCTACCTCCAAACTGCAATCCCCAACCCGCATGCCTAGCGTGGGGGTTATGGGCATTACTCCCCTATGAGATGAAAGTCAATAAGGCGCTTATAAGGGGGGCCTGCGTCGAGCAGTGGACCAATATAGGCTGTTGAAGTTGAAGAGCTGAACTTGTCTACTGTATTTGCAAACAAGACGACTTTCTCAAAACAATGAACACTTACATTCTCAAAACATTTTTCTTTCCTATGTTGATCATTAGGTTTCCGAAGTAAGAAGCCATGGAGGGATTTTTCTCAACGACAGCCTTGCTCAACTGAAAAGAACAAGCATTTTAATTAGTTGAGTATTGAGGTTAGTAGTGTTTGGAGTCTCGATTTATTTCTATTTCCGCTAAGGACTTTTATTGTGAATAACCTCAAAAATATTCTCGTCGTATCCATAATTTTAGACTAAATTTATAATGCTTACCTGATACAAGTAGTTCATTCGTTGAAAAGCATCATTTCCCTGCACTTTTTTAATGGTTTGCCGAGACATTTTCATCGCAAACCGTAGATTTTACTTCTACGATGCAAAATTGCAAAAGTGCAAACAAACACGAATTGTTGTTGTTGTTGCTTCGAAATTGAATGGAAGATTGAAAAACAGCCGGTTTTGGTTCCCTTCATTTATTTAGTTTGGGGTTATCTGTGGTTACGCAGATCACATGCGTCCGGTTTTCCAAAATTTTATTATGATTGTGTTCAATAACTATTAATTATTTACTAAAAAAAACTAGTTGACTAGTCACTTTTTCAAGATTTCTTCTAATCCCTAGGAAGTCAAATTAGTTTTTTAAATGATTTTTTTTACCTAAATTATTCATCGTTCGTCTTGTGTGTATTGTTCAGAATAATATACATTCGGTTTGGGATTTAATACATAAATAATGTTATCATACTTTCGGAACGTGCCTTTGTTGTAGCTGTTTTCATTATAATTTACAAGATTTGATGTTTGCCCAATAGCGATGCATCATTTGCCAGTAAAAGCCAATGGGAATTTTCTATCAGAACACCTGTTTGAATTGACATAAGAACTGTAGTTGAGATCAAAAATTAATTACAAAAACATGGTGGCAGCTCTGTAAAGTGGGTTAACCTTTTCATTTATCATTATAAAACCAGAAGCTTATTAAGCAGGAGTGTTTGATACAATTTGTAAGTCCATCTCCGTGTTCTACTACACCCGTTCCACCAATAAACAATTGCTAACAGCTCGAAATTCCAGGTAAACACCGAACAATAAGCTTCATACAGAAAGGATGACGTCTGAAGAAACCAAAGTATCAGATAACCTGAAGGGATGTTACGAAAATCTTATTGTTATCGACGTTGGCGCAAACTTGACTAACAAGAAATATGGTCGTGATCTCGATTCTGTTGTGCAAAGGGCGAAAGATGCAGGTAAAAACCCAGCAGGAACATTTGGAACCAAATGTTTTTTTTTGCGTGCTGTACACCAATAAATCAGTTTCTTTTGTGCTTCAATTATGTCCCGGTAGTGGCTCACTGTAATTTATTCATTAGAAATGATCACTGCATTCATTTGATGCGCATATCCTATTGAAATGTTTATTGATGGACCTACACAACTGGACATACTTGATTACATAAAGTTTGTATAAATTGGAGCTAATTATAGTTAGATGTTACTTTCATCTTGTAACAATAATAAGTGGATTACACAATAATGTAATGAAAGTCGACTATGGGCTGAATAATTAACTGTGTACATAATTTGAATAATAAACTAGAATTATACTCGCTACTGGAGTTTACTGCCGGCACTTATTGCTAGTATTTTTTTATTTTGCATATTTCAGGATACTTGTGTACAAGTACTAAATGATTAACACATCTATGGCCCACGACGCTGATGCCCTTCTTCACCACTATGTAACTGGGCCGTGAATGCGCTATAATATACTAAACTAAAGTCGTTATCTCCTATTTACCTAGAACCTAGAAGACAATACATAAAAATGTTTATCAAAAATGTTGCTTCCACTTAACATGCATGGACATAATCAATTTTCTAGATCACTATCCACATTGTCTACACATTTATTTTCACTAGTTCTGTTCTGTAGTTCTGTACAAAGGGTATGTACAAATCTGCCCAGTGGTTGCAAAACTTTTTAAAATTACTATATTATTTTATAATATAATAATAATAAATATTGCTGGACAATTCATACGGCATCATGTAGCCCCAAGCTAAGCCGAGCTTGTGTTATGGGTACTAGATAACTGATATACATAATACAAAATTAAAACAATAATTGCAGATCATACAAACATTTGTCCCAGGGCAGGATTCAAACCCGCGACCTTCTGTGTTGCAGGCCCACCGCGTCACATCCATCGTTGGGATGAGAGCATTATGTATTCTGTCAAAATAAAATATGTAGATAGATCTATAACATAGATTTAAAACACTGGTTTAATTTTTAGGTATTTAACTTTATTCTAGAGAACAGCAATGGATTTGGTGGCCTTATAGGAGAAAGTGATTTTTACCAAAAATGTGCTCTACATGTTCAATTTACATAGGAACCATTCCCTGATGACTTTTTCTGACTTAGCACTGAACTGAAATGATTTTGAAATAATAAAATATAAATAAAATAAATAATAAATAAACATTTATTCATATCATCATCATCATCATCATCATCCGCAACCTGACTTCACCCACTGCTGGGTATAGGCCTCCAAACTTTTGTGCCACTCCACACGGTCCTGCGCTAATCTCATCCAGGTTCGTCCTGCGGTGTCAGAAATATTGTCTGCCCATCTTGCCGCTGGACGTCCAACGCTTTATTATTCATAAAGCGTGAAATTAAGCAAATTTTAACTTTTCCTAAATGGTTCCTAAGTCAAATGAACTACAAAAGAGACATATGAAATAATGATACAACAATATTATAATTTTGTGCAGGCGTCCAGAAGATCATGGTCACAGGTACATCAGTAAGAAACAGTAAAGAAGCTTTAAGGTTAACCCGTCTTTACCCCAGCACAATATACTCTACTGCAGGTTCGTTATTTTAATACCGTTAAATCAAAGCATCTCCAGAAGTCTGTTCGACAACACGCGACCCGGAGCTGGTGAGTATCTGGAGCAGCGCATTAGCATTGCCATACAGGAGCAATGCAGCCAGCATCTTGGGGACGCTTCCTACTGGTATTGACGTGGATCATTTGAGCTACCTGTAGATTGTTTGCAAGAGTCTGCAGTTAGCTCAATTGTTTCAATTGTAAATAATAGTTCTTATTTGTTTCTATTTTTTTTCTTTGTTAATAAAGATAGAATCTCCAAATTCTTTTAGTTTTTATAACACGAGAAACCTGAATTTTCTTAAGTCTAGTTCGTATCTTGCTTGATACCAATCAAAAGGCTTCTCCACAGGAGTCCACCCACATGATGCCAAGTCCATGATAGAAGACGACATGTGGACAGAGCTGCAGGACATAGCGAGTGCACCGGAGTGTGTGGCAGTTGGAGAATGCGGTCTCAATTACAGCAAGGAGTTCTCGGAACCACAGGTCCAGAGGGACGTGTTTAAACGACAGGTACATATTTATGCAATTAATCCATAGGTACTGATATTATAATTATACAGTTGGCTTTTTGAGAAGGGAGTGGATGGCAAAATCCAAAACCACGAGAGAGAAAATTCGTGAAAAGAGTCTTTAGATCTTGAGATTTATGAGAAAACAAAAACTCACAACAAAAACTCAAACATAGTGTTCTTCCAACACAAATAAGGTTCGTAGTTAACCCGCATCCATAATTAATTCGTCTAACTACAATACTTTTATAGTAAAACAAAAACTGCATATTCAGTTTTTTCTATCTTACTTTACAGGAAATCGAACCAACTGATTTTTCAAAAAATATGCCACCTGTATTTTTGCACCAGCGGATTCGGTTGCTGATAAGCATCAATCTTTGCAAAGAAATGCATTGTTGAAAATGGCTATTTTTTACAATTTTAGTTTGAATACTCCCCCTACTAAGCATTATTATGAAGATTTTAAATAATCTCTTCGCCTGTATTTTAGTGGGGTTTATCCTCAATCAAACATCTAGAGTAGAGGACCGTATTTATCTATATTAAATGCACAATGTATTTAAGGTACTTAATTGGGTAAGAATTGGGTTGCTGTATTGCTTAAAATCGCCTCGTAAATAAGCCAATATTTCTCGTAAAAAGTAAAGGAAAATTATGCCTAAGAAATATACATATACCATCGCGGTTTTTTTTTACCTTTTTAAGGTGTACAATACTGTAGTACATTATTTTGATCTATCTTGTAGGGTTCAGACAGCGTTTGCAATGTAAGCGCATGTGCGAATGTGTATATTTACGACATCACATTACAAACCTCTAAAATGATCAGTGTTTCTCTACTATATTATGCATTTACACTTTACATTTTTCTAAAAATTACCTTCCTCTTGAATCACTCTACCTATTAAAAAAACCGCATCAAAATCCGTTGCGTAGTTTTAAAGATCTAAGTATACATAGGGACAAACAGATAGACAGCGGGAAGCGACTTTTTTATACTATGTAAAGATAAGGTACATAATAGAAAATTTATATATTTTAAATGGAGCAGCGTTAGACCACATTCTCATAAAAGTTATAATGTGTACTTTTATAAGGATATACTTTTATCCTTATTAGGAGCACGCTATCCCAGAAAGAAATATTTGAAGACGACCTATGTGGCGCGGCGGGCGAAGGTCCGCCTACGACGCAGGAGGATGCGGGTTCAATTCCCGCCTTGGGACAAATGTTTTTGTGTATTTTCTATGTATAACAAAAAATATCTATCTATGTAGTATTGTATTAAGTATATCAGTTATGTAGTACCCATAACACAAGCTCTGCTTAGCTTGGAGCTAGATAATGCTGTGTGAATTGTCCAGCATTATTATTAATTTCACTCGGGATTTGAAGAGTCTAAGATAGTAGGTACTCTACCGTGAAAACAGACGCAGGAAGTTAGTACCTGAAATTGCAAATATTCGATTCATCCATCTACGATTATCTCTAAATTGACCTCAGAGCTAATGCAAAATGTGTCTGACTTGACATTGGGGAACATTCGAGCTATTTAGAATACATGACTCAGTGCAGTCATGACCTGTTTAATGTTTACCTCTTATCAACTGGATGACTCAAGAAATTTCGTCTGAATCAGAAATCTTTTGCATGAAGTTGAAAAACGAATGTAATGAAACCTGCCTGTAGGCTCGTGTATGAAAATCTATTTTTTAAGTTTTTCAATCAGTAGGTACACACTGGAAAACTTGAAATACTTATTATACATCCGAAAGTTTAGATCTATGGTTGGATGTTTATTACTTCTTCACGACAAAACTACTGAACGGATCGCGCCGAAATTTTGCATAGATGTAGCTCTAAGCCTGGAATCAAACATCCTATAAAACAGTTCCCATGGGATAGAAATAACCTTTAAACGTTTCCATAGAAACAACGCGTGCGAAGCCGCGGGCAGAAACTAGGTTGCCATAATATAAAAACAAAAAATGTAGTCACGGGGTTATGGAAGGATTTTTACCCATAAGTCCAAATCTGTTCTGGCATTTAAGTTAAGGTGGAATCAAGAAATCCACATAAGTACATACCTACATGAACTAATATTACACTCCTTTTTTAGGCAGTCGAGTAATGACTTATCACCGGTATTTAAAAGGTGTTTAACGTCGAATACTGATTAATAACGTCGGGGGAAATTGGGGAAATAGGTAAATAAACGCGATAAATACTCGTGGTTAGTAATATTTTACCTAAGTAAGGTTAACATTATTAAGAAACAAGTCTGCCTCCGGCTTCGCACTCGTTTTTCTGGGATAAAGTAATCTACTTTTTCAGACATGTATGCCAAAGAGCCCGAACTGTTCAGTAGTTTTGGCATGAAGAGGTAACAATCTTCCATGCATCTATCCAAACTTTCGCATATAAAATACATAGTAGTGTGATACATGTTTCTGACAAGTGGATAACAACTTCTCGCCGTATTTATTTGTGTAGGTAGGTAAGGTCTGAAAACGTACACTGAAAAAAAAAATGTTTACATTGATTAAGATCTTGTCTAATGTGATCACGCTCATGAATCCATATGAACCTCATAAGATCTTGTCTTCTGTGACTATGAGAACTTAGTTAAATCGTAATAGCTCCTTCTACCAAGTAATGAATTGGCCTTATAAAGCGTAGTTATTTAATTTAATTCAGAGATTATATACTTGGAGCATTGATATGTCAATGATGTGCCTTATTTTTTGTTTTTAACATATTCGATATGTTGCAGCTACCATGCATTATTGTTTGTATTGAATAAGATATATTTTATCATTCCAACTATTTTGACGCCAACTAAGATAAAATCGTCTTAGTTGACTATATTTTTTTCAGTGTAAGGGCGCTTTCCCACTGTGGCGTAACGACAGAAAGTCGTGCATTTTAAAGCATCCTGGCTTGTATACTGACTCAAAACTAAATATTCATAACACAGGCCCAAATAAAATGTCGGTTAAAACCTACAACCTTTACGCTTACGCAGCTTACCTGACGATTTAAAACATACGTCCGACATTAATTATAATAAACTACTAAAGAATATGCTACTTAAAAAATGTTAATAAACACTTATGCAATTTTTAGGTTTAAAGAACTTTATTTTCTCATAAAAACATTACAGTTCACTTAAAATGAGATAAATTTATACAGTAACTGTGTACTAAAACTAACTTTAAGTACGAGGGGAGGTCCAAAAGTCCGCGGAATGGAGGAGTTGTAATGAAATTAAAACAACGAAACTATTTTTCCTTTTCAATATAATTACCTTTGAGCTTAATACATTTTTCAGATCTAGAAATTAGCTTATGTATACCATCAAAAAAATATGTTTTCTCTTTGCCCTCAAAATGAGCCAAAATCGCCGCCTTAACTTCTTCATCGTCTTGAAATTTTTTTCCCCTTAAGTCTTTTTTCAAATTTGGAAATAAATAATAATCGCTGGGGGCCAGGTCCGGGCTGTAAGGTGGGTGGACGAGTGATTCAAAGCCGCACCGGTCTAGAGCAGCCATCGCAACTTTACTCTTGTGAACTGGTGCGTTGTCTTGCAAAAGCAATACACCGCTTGACAGTTTTCCCCGCCTTTTGTTTTTGATGGCTTCCTTTAACTGCTCTAGTATTCTTGCGTAATATTCTCCGGTAATGTTGACACCTTTTTCTTTGTAGTCGATCAACAGGATTCCTTCACAATCCCAAAAAATCGTAGCCATAATCTTTCCGGCCGACTCCGACACCTTAAACTTCTTAGGGGGTGGTGTGCCCTTTTTATGCCACTGCATCGACTCCTGTTTGGACTCAGGTTCAAAGTGATGAACCCAAGTTTCATCACCGGTAACAATCCGCTCCAAAATAGGGGTAGATTCTTCGCTACACAGCTCCAAAAAGCGCTTTGACGCTTCGATTCTTTGTTGCTTGTGTAGCGGCGTGAGCATTCTTGGCACCCATCTTGCACTGACTTTTGACAAGCCAAGATGATCGTGTAGGATCCTCAAGATGGTTGTGTCTGATACTCCTACTATTGCAGAAAGCTGTTTCTTCTTCAGGCGAGCATCTTCCAATATTAATTTTTCAACTTTTTCAACGATATCCGGTGTGGTGACCTCAGCCGGCCGTCCTGGGCGGGAGTCGTCTTCAATCGACTCTCTGCCTTGTTTGAAAAGACCATGCCACTTGTAAATCATGGTTTTACCAGGGCACTGATCTCCGTAAACGGCTCCCATCTCATTCATTATGGTTAGCGAAGATTTTCCTTGCTTGGTAAGGAACTTTATAACGGCACGAAACTCAATTTGGTTCATTGTTGCAGTTTTTTTCCGGATTGACTTGTTTGCAGGGCGATATCTCGTAAACGAATGATGTCAAAGGGCTAAAAATTAACATGTACACCTTTAATGAGTATCTAATTAGCGACATACCAAAAAAAGGTAGCTACCTGCGTCCCTTCCCCCCCGTTCCGCGGACTTTTGGACCTCCCCTCGTAGGTAAACAGCTCCTGGGATTTGAGACTTAACTTAAATTACTAATCATAACTAATTATGTTATCTAATAGTGTTCTATTTATGTAGTTATATTATTCTATCGAGTAGACATGTGCTTTCAACATATTTTTGTACTTATGAATGCTATCACATTCTTTTATTATATTTGGTAAATTATTAAAAATACGTGCTCCTTCTGAAAGAATCGTCTTTTTTCCGTAGTTTGTACGTGTATTGGGCAATTTTAGTTTAATTTTGTTCCTAAAACTATATTTACTTTTTTTTAATTGTAGGCTTAGATTTGATTGTATGGACTTTGAAGTAATGTTTTTTATTAGAAGGCATGTTTTAAAAATATATAGTTGCTTTAAATTTAGTATTTTAGTATTTTTATATAATTCTTTGGTAGGGGTATAGTATGAATAGTGATATAAAACCTTAATTATTTTGTTCTGGACTCTTTGAAGGGGTTGTATATGTGTTTCAGCAGCCGATCCCCATATTTCAATAAGGTACTCTAAGTGGGATTTTGCTAAAGAATTGTATATTGTATTTCTGACTTTAGCAGGAATGTATTTTGCGACTCTGCGCAATGCTCCTAGTAATGACGTAAGTTTGGTTTTTACTTCTTCAATGTGTGACTTCCACGACAGTTTATTGTCGACCCATAATCCTAAGTATTTTTCTAGCTGCGATTGTTTAATTAGGTCATTGTTTATCGATAGTGGCGTAAAGTCCGGTACCGGCTTGTTTTTTGCATGAAAAATCATGAACGAGGTTTTTGACGTATTAATTGTTAACAAATTGTATTTGAACCATTCATTGAGGGTGTTAAGGTCTTTTTGAGCATCTTCGATAATGTTGTGGATATTTTTGTCAAAATAAATTCATCTTCTCAATTTGCTACACCCTGACCGGGTACTTATTTATTATAAGATCTACCAACTAAGAGTGTTAGAATAGTGAAATATTCATGTACCTACCTATAATTACGCATGCAATACATGAAGTATGTATTTTTTTATTTCACCCCACACAAAAGGCTTTGTCGCTGAGCGACCACATCGCCTAAAATGAAATATGAAAAATATATTTAAATGGAGGTGTTCACGTACAGAACTGCACAATTAACTATCGTCCACGACTTGTTTTTGTTGTGACAATAGCTTGTCGTCATAATGGGAACAGGTAGCACGACAGTCGTCAAACGATTAAAAAAACGTCACGATCTAATCGTCGCTGCCATGAAGCGTAAAATGTCGCCATGATCCAATAGGCACAATAGTCGTCCCACGATAAAAAATCGCGACGGTAAACAGTCGTTATAATTAGAACAGCTAGAAACGATAGTCGTCCAACGACAATTTACGGTTACGATTACGACACAGTGCGAACGTGCCCTAAAACGCAATCTACTGATAGGTATTGCCAAAAGATAAGTTTTCCAGACTTCCAACTTTCCAAGCTCCATCCAGTTTCGCTCCAGGAAAGATCAGATAAACTCAAGACATCTGGCCAGCGTCCAAACAGTAAAGATGCATCTGACATTGTCCAGAAGTCCTTTATCTGTGTACTGTTCGCAGCAAAAGCTGTGCAGCATCCTATCCTACTAATAATATAAAGCCGAAAGTTTGTGAAATCTGAATTTTTGTTAACTAGTATCTCCAAAACTACTGAACGGATCAAGATGAAATTTGGCGTACATTTAGAACATAGCCTAGCTTAGATAATAGGCTTCTTAATAAAGCGAAAATACGCGTGCGCAGCCGCGGGCAGAAGCTAGTGATTAATAAGTTAGTAAAGAAGACTTCGTTCCCGTCGTCGTCGTCTCATGATTATTTTTAACCGACTTCGAAAAAAGGAGCTTCTATGTTCTTTCGCTATTTTAAAGAGAAAAAAGTTATTCCCGATGGATTAGAATTTGTCCCGCAAAACTTAAAAACAAAGGAAAATAAAGGAATTCGGAATCAGCTTTTAGTTTTGTAAAAAAATCAAATAATCTAAGAAATCAAATAATATCGCAAATTTTTTTGACTTCGACGGAACTTGAACCCGCATCCTTCAGCACATTCCTGTACGTACGGAAGGATGCGGGTTCAAGTCCCGTCGAAGTAATTTTTTTTCGATATTATTTGATTTAAATTATCAACAAATAAATTCAAACAAATTGTCAAATCTTGGCTTACTATAAAATATCAGATTAACTAGAGGATAAAAAAGCTTAGGACGGGTTTTGCTCCAACTCGAAAAATACCAACTAACAGGCTAAGTCCCTTCGTCGCTTCTTTACTTTAGTCTACATACCGAAGCGACAGAAATCTAAAATATCACTTTATTTCCGTGTCAGTGTTTAATTTAAAAATTTGACCTTTCTCAGTGTACATTTTTTATATTTATGGAAATAAAGAGTTTTAGATTTGATTTGATTTGAATTATAAGTAGGTCATGAAGACACGAGAAGCTACTTTGTTTTTAACCCACTCGACCTATTGCAAATTTTATTTACAAGCTTTAACCCGCGGCTTTGCGCGAAAAAATTGTCGTAATATTATTCCAGATCTTTAACTTTAACTGTAAAATTTAACCTGACACGTCAGTTGTTTTAGCCTTGTTCGCACATAAACACATATTATGTCGTGCATCGTTCAAGAATCAACAGATAAACAAATTATTGCTTATCATATTGGTACTTGGTACCTTGCCTACCTAGTGTATTTTCTTAAACCAAAACAGAATGATAAATTACTTCTTCCTACTTTTTATATCTGCTATACCGCCGACTGTACCTACGTTTAAAGATTCTAAAAATACCTCGGACGTTTTCCGATGTCTCTGCAACCGTTTCCTGTCTTCCTTAACTTATTGCTTTTAAACCTATCCCGCGTTTATGTATCATTCTTTAATAGGAATGTTTATTTCTGGGTTTCCGGTTGAATATTTTCGGAGTTAATGCTTCACTGTTTATGAAATGCGGTTTTTATGGGTCGTATCGTCGAAACAAGTTTTTTATCTTTGGCCCGAATAAAAACGGCTTTCTTGAAGGAATTTGGCTCTGATGGTAAATAGCTCACGTGAACATCGAATGGCAAATTTTACAGAATCGGAAACTCTCGACGAAAATTTTACTTTGAATCATAACATTACTGCAGATTTTGTTGAAACATAGCTAATAGTAATAACATTTTACTTTACTTTACTTTACTACTCTATCAAGTCAACTTACAAACAAAATTGAAATCGGGTCATCCCACAGAACAATAAATCCTTATTTGAACGCTACGACACGTCACGTCAGACTCCCTTGGTTTTTGAAAGAAAAGAAAATAATTTTATTTTGGACAACCAATCGAATATCTCTTGGCTATCGTAAAAGACTCCCTCACGGGTGTTGTAAAGTGCACCTTACTAGTTACTACGTACATATCGACCCTCACAGTCAGACAAAATTCTGAGTATGTTCTCCCTTAGAAACCTTAAATATATTGCCCTTAAAAACCATACCTATAATGTGTTACCTATCACCCACACCACTATTATCTCTTCTTCAATAATAAACTTACAGGTCAAAATCTTCGTTCTAGGTTGAAATGGCCTGCGAGCTCCGAAAGCCCCTCTTCGTCCACGAGAAAGAAGCACAAGACGACCTGCTGAAGATCCTCGAGGAGTTCGGCAGCCGCCTGCCGCCCGTCGTGATACACTCCTTCACTGGCTCCGTGGAGCAGGGGCTCAAGTACATCGAGAAGGGATTCTACTTAGGTAAGTATTTACTAACTACTATTACTACTGAGTATTTACGTACTACAGCCTAAGTATGAAAAAGGTGGTCATTGAAAGTTGTCTCTTACCTTGTCTACTGTATGGATGCCAAACTTGGGTATTTACGAATAAAGCCAAACTCAAGATCAGGTCTACACAAAGAGCAATGGAACGGAGCATACTCAAAACCAGGCTAAAAGACGCACTCACACAAGATTTAAAACTTAAGTGGAAATGGGCTGGGCACATCTTAAGACTCACTGATAAAAGATGGACCATACAGACTACACGATGGAAGGGACCAGATGGCAAAAGAAATGTTGGCAGACCATATAGACGGTGGGCTGATGACATAATACAAATAGCGGGAAAAAGCTGGATGAGCCAGACACTCGACAGACAGTCGTGGATGAAGATGGAGGAGGCCTTTACCCAAGAAGGGATCCAATTCTCTCAACAAGTGGAATAAAGGCTTTATTATTATTATTATATGTATTTACTATATTATATACTAAACGTAGATTAGGTATGACTCTCTCCTGTCAGAGCTCTCGGCTCAGTGGACCATGGGCTCAAGTCCATCGAGAAGGGTCTTCTTAGGTAGGTTTACACTATACGTAGAGTAAGACGCCCTCCGGCCAGGTGTGATGACGATCTACGCGAAACTGCTGGCGGATGCGGCAAGCTGAAAATAGGAGCTATGGAAAGAAAACCAAGACGCTGCTGAATGAAAGAGGGTAAGGAGACATCCTCGCTGTTTCCTTACCCTCTTCGTGATCCACTCCTTCTTACATTTTGACAGTTTTCATACACTCTGACATTTGTCAGCGAGATTCCTTTCTTTATGTTATGAGATACCACTACAGAAGCCACCAAATAAAGCGGCGCTTCCCAATACTTGTAATCTTCTACTATATAAATACATACCAAACCTATCTTCCCGCAGGTATAACCGGCTACATCTGCAAAGACAAATCCGACGGCGGCATCCGTCGTCTCCTGTCGGAGGGGATCCTGCCGCTGGACAAGCTGCTGGTGGAGACCGACTCTCCCTTCATGTACCCCAACATGCGGGCCAGCAAACTGCCGCTGCACGTCAAGGACCATCTGACTGAGAGGTGAGACTAATGTAGAGAGACGGCGGCATCCGTCGTCTCCTGTCGGAGGGGATCCTGCCGCTGGACAAGCTGTTGATGGAGACCGACTCTCCCTTCATGTACCCCAACATGCGGGCCAGCAAACTGCCGCTGCACGTCAAGGACCATCTGACTGAGAGGTGAGACTAATGTAGAGAGACGGCGGCATCCGTCGTCTCCTGTCGGAGGGGATCCTGCCGCTGGACAAGCTGTTGATGGAGACCGACTCTCCCTTCATGTACCCCAACATGCGGGCCAGCAAACTGCCGCTGCACGTCAAGGACCATCTGACTGAGAGGTGAGACTAATGTAGAGAGACGGCGGCATCCGTCGTCTCCTGTCGGAGGGGATCCTGCCGCTGGACAAGCTGCTGGTGGAGACCGACTCTCCCTTCATGTACCCCAACATGCGGGCCAGCAAACTGCCGCTGCACGTCAAGGACCATCTGACTGAGAGGTGAGACTAATGTAGAGAGACGGCGGCATCCGTCGTCTCCTGTCGGAGGGGATCCTGCCGCTGGACAAGCTGCTGGTGGAGACCGACTCTCCCTTCATGTACCCCAACATGCGGGCCAGCAAACTGCCGCTGCACGTCAAGGACCATCTGACTGAGAGGTGAGACTAATGTAGAGAGACGGCGGCATCCGTCGTCTCCTGTCGGAGGGGATCCTGCCGCTGGACAAGCTGCTGGTGGAGACCGACTCTCCCTTCATGTACCCCAACATGCGGGCCAGCAAACTGCCGCTGCACGTCAAGGACCATCTGACTGAGAGGTGAGACTAATGTAGAGAGACGGCGGCATCCGTCGTCTCCTGTCGGAGGGGATCCTGCCGCTGGACAAGCTGTTGATGGAGACCGACTCTCCCTTCATGTACCCCAACATGCGGGCCAGCAAACTGCCGCTGCACGTCAAGGACCATCTGACTGAGAGGTGAGACTAATGTAGAGAGACGGCGGCATCCGTCGTCTCCTGTCGGAGGGGATCCTGCCGCTGGACAAGCTGCTGGTGGAGACCGACTCTCCCTTCATGTACCCCAACATGCGGGCCAGCAAACTGCCGCTGCACGTCAAGGACCATCTGACTGAGAGGTGAGACTAATGTAGAGAGACGGCGGCATCCGTCGTCTCCTGTCGGAGGGGATCCTGCCGCTGGACAAGCTGCTGGTGGAGACCGACTCTCCCTTCATGTACCCCAACATGCGGGCCAGCAAACTGCCGCTGCACGTCAAGGACCATCTGACTGAGAGGTGAGACTAATGTAGAGAGACGGCGGCATCCGTCGTCTCCTGTCGGAGGGGATCCTGCCGCTGGACAAGCTGCTGGTGGAGACCGACTCTCCCTTCATGTACCCCAACATGCGGGCCAGCAAACTGCCGCTGCACGTCAAGGACCATCTGACTGAGAGGTGAGACTAATGTAGAGAGACGGCGGCATCCGTCGTCTCCTGTCGGAGGGGATCCTGCCGCTGGACAAGCTGTTGATGGAGACCGACTCTCCCTTCATGTACCCCAACATGCGGGCCAGCAAACTGCCGCTGCACGTCAAGGACCATCTGACTGAGAGGTGAGACTAATGTAGAGAGACGGCGGCATCCGTCGTCTCCTGTCGGAGGGGATCCTGCCGCTGGACAAGCTGTTGGTGGAGACCGACTCTCCGTTCATGTACCCCAACATGCGGGCCAGCAAACTGCCGCTGCACGTCAAGGACCATCTGACTGAGAGGTGAGACTAATGTAGAGAGACGGCGGCATCCGTCGTCTCCTGTCGGAGGGGATCCTGCCGCTGGACAAGCTGCTGGTGGAGACCGACTCTCCCTTCATGTACCCCAACATGCGGGCCAGCAAACTGCCGCTGCACGTCAAGGACCATCTGACTGAGAGGTGAGACTAATGTAGAGAGACGGCGGCATCCGTCGTCTCCTCTCGGAGGGGATCCTGCCGCTGGACAAGCTGCTGGTGGAGACCGACTCTCCCTTCATGTACCCCAACATGCGGGCCAGCAAACTGCCGCTGCACGTCAAGGACCATCTGACTGAGAGGTGAGGACTCATGCATGATACACATAATAATATGATGATGAATGATACACATAAGACCGGTACGGTACATGAATTATTGTAACGGACAGTAAGTTAGTAGCAAATCGCTTTTATACCGCTGCTTTTTGCATTGTATTATTCGATTGTGTCTTGCTTGTTGACCATTTGACGGCGAATCGAGGGAACTATGGTACCAATGTTGATATTAGGAGGTACCTGAATATTTACAATGGTACGAAGAGAAAGAGAGCGCCACCACCTATTTTTTCTTATTATTCTGTTAAACGAAGGAATTTTCAAAAATTGATCGGCTAGTTTCTGCATCCTATCATAAACTTTTTTTTAATGCCTCTGTAAGAGTTTTATTTTGTATACTTTAAGCAGAGATGCGAAGTTGCTCGTTTTGGCCACCATAGTGGCAAAAAAGAGCAATTTCGCATTTCTGCGTACACTCTACAAACTAAATCATTTATAGAGACTTTAAAAAAAGCTTATGATAGAATTCACAAACTGGCCAATTGATTTTAGAAAATTCTTTCGTTTATAAACGAATAATAAGATAAAATAGGTGCTTCATCGCTGAAGGTCATGCCCGTCCTGGAAAGCGTTCACGGAGACGCTGATGAACCGCTTCCACATTACTCTGTCTTCGGCCTGTCTCAGGGCTGCAGGCGAAGTGAGACCCGATAATGTCTTAATTTGGTCAGACCAGCGGGTTGGTGAGCGTCCTCTTGGTCTTTTCCCCTCTATCTTGCCTTGAACAGTTAACGTCAAATTGATATGAGCGTCTAGAGTAGTCAAAATGATCTGAAAAACATTAAAGCAATTTGATATACGCCGTTCGAATCTCTATAATGTTGTAAGCACCCAAGGTGTTCAAAATATCTTACTAGGTACTCCTTGTTTCGCATTTATATTATGAGCAGTCAGGGTGACTGCTCATATAAATATGAAATAACGAGATATTTTGAACATCTTGGGTGCTCACAACAATATGATGATTCGAACTGCGTATATCATTTTGCTTCTATGTTTTTCAGATCATTTTGACTACTCTAGCTAGACGCTGATATCAATTTGACGCTGACTGTACAACCAGTTTTTCGAGGTAGTCTCGATGCGTTCGGGCGATATCGCCAAATCAGCTGAGGACTCCTTGGTAGCAGTTCATTGACAATCTGGTTCAGATATTCAGTTCTGATATTCTTGACTCATTAGTATGACACCATAAATTCTTATTGTAGGTATTTTTAGATGATTTTTATCAGTTAGATGTAATCTATCCGGTACATCTCTTAGGATGCTTCTAAATATTGAGGTCATTGACTGATAGCTGGCTATAGGGATAGTGAAAAGCAAAACCTTATCTATACTTATAATAAAACTGTAACAGGTCCAATTCTGTACATTGAAGATATTTTGAAATTTTTTTTTGGAGGGCACTCTATTATCGATACTGAAGCCAAAACTGTATTTTTTTTCATTCATGTCTGTCTGTCTGTCTGTTTCTTAAACGCGCATCACGCCGAAACTACTGAAGGTATTGAAATGAAATTCGGCATGATTTTAGGTCATATTACGAGGAAGGACATAGGATACTTTTTATCCCGGAATTCAGTCAGGTTCCCCTGGGAGAGGGGATGAAATTAAAATTTCTTCACCGCGCATCACGCCGAAACTACTGAAGGTATTGAAATGAAATTCGGCATGATTTTAGGTCATATTACGAGGAAGGACATAGAATACTTTTTATCCCGGAATTCAGTCAAAACCAAGCATGATTTGATTTCATACTACAAGGAAGGATATGGGATACATTTGATCCCGGAATTCAGTCAGGTTCCCCTTCGAGAGGGGATGAAAGTAAAATTGTTTAACTGCGCATCACGACGGAACTACTGAATGAATACGAATAGAACTCGGCATAATTTGAGTTCATACTACGAGGAAAGTTACATTTTATCCCGAAATTTAGTAAGGTTCCCCTGGGAGAAGGGATGTAAGTAAAATTCTTTCACCGTGCATCACGCTTAAACTGCTGAATGAGTTGGGACTGAATTAGTACGATTTGAGTTCATAATACAAGAAAGGACATGGGATACATTTTATCCTGGAATTCAGTAAGGTTCCCCTGGGAGAGAGGATGAAAGTAAAATTCTTAAACCGCGCATCACGACGGAACTTCTTGATGAATTCGAATGCAAGTCGGCATGATTTTAGTTAATACTATGAGGAAAGATAAATTTTATCCCGGTATTCAGTAAGGTTCCCCTGGAAGAGGGGATGAAAGTAAGATTCTTTCACCGCGGATCACGCCGAAACTGCGGAATGAGTTGGAATGAATCCTGGTACGATTTGAGTTCATACTACAAGGAAGGACATGGAATACATGTAAGGTATCTTGGAATTCAGTAAGGTTCCCCTGGGAGAGAGGAAAAAGTAAAATTATTTAACCGCGCATCACGACGGAACTACTGAATGAATTCGAATGGAAGTCGGCACGATTTGAGTTAATACTACGGGGAAAGATACATTTTATACCGGAATTCAGTAAGGTTCCCCGTGGAGGGGGATAAAAGTTAAATTCTTGGGTCGCGCATCACGCCGAAAGTACAGAATGTATTCAAATGAGCAATACTATTTATCCCGGAATCAGTGCCGTTCCCTTGGGATGAAAGTAAAAATATGCTACTGAATGAATTCAAATGAAACTAGGCATGATTTGAGCTCATACTACGAGGGAACATAGGATGCATTTTATCTGGGATATCAGTAGGCACGGTTCTCTTGGGAGAGGGGATAAAAGTCAAAATGTTTTCTTATTTAGAATTCATTAACGCGTCGTCCTATTTCATGCATTATTTTTGTTAGAAACAGTGTTGCAAGATCGAATTTGACTAAATCAGTAGACAGTCAAGTAGAAAATTAATAGATTGAAGAAATAATCTGTAGATTGAAGAAAAATATCGGTAGATAAAGGGTAGGTAAGTTCCTATCTATATATTTTTCCAAGACGCACCCATTAGTAAGTTCCTACCTAAGTAGGTAGGAACCTAACTAATGAGTGCGTCAATGCCTATTTCAGGCAAAGTAGGTAAAATGTGCAAATGGTCCATGCGATATTCATGGACATGATATTTGGTGGTTTAACTGTACCACCAAAGTTTGGTTGGAGTAAGTGGTCCAATTAAACTAACTAGACCACAGAAAAATATTTTTTTCTGTGGTAAACAACCAACTGAGCCTACCTACTAACGAAAAAAAAATTACGGTGGTCCAGTCAAATGGATCAGGAGCCCAATTCTGTAATAAAATGGCTTCACTATGACAATGGAATCGTCGCAGAATCATCAGTCACATAGAATCCTTAGATTAATAAAACTCCAGATAGTGCGTGCGAGATAAATTAATAGTTTCAAACTTGACACTTTGACGCGCGTCTCTCCTTCTGCATTCATCATAATTTCTTTCATCTAAGGTAGAATACCAAAACGTGTCATTCTTTGACGATATGTCATAGTGAAGCGATTAGTTTAGCAGAATAGGGCCCCAGCTGAACGGAACCATGAGTAAGAAGTGAAACAAGTATGACTCTTCTTAACACTGACGCTGGCCGAGTCGTAGCTAAAAGTCCTGTGGATAAAGAATGGGATTGAAGATGACAAAATGCTATCCCCCGTAGACCCTACACGATTTTTTGCACGGCGGCGTTTCATAATATGAGAGACTGGTTAAATTTATTTATTTATTTATTTATTTATTTAACGTACAAAACACATCGCAATCACATTAATATTATGAGGTTACTTAAAGTGTTAGATGTAAACTTGATTGCAACATAAACATATGTACGTGCTGCTATAATATACATATACTCGTATATCGAGTAGGAAGAGTTAATACTATCTATTACAGTTACAGACAATAAAAAAGGTATTAAATAAATAAGATTACGGTAACAAAAATAAGATTACAATATGCTATATAATTGTTTAAACTATGTATGTTGTACTATGTACTTGAACTCTCTTTCATTTCTTTGATATTGATGTGGAGGATCTCTTTTAAAATTTTAATAAACTGACCTAATCTCGGAACAAATATGTCGAGTCTGCCGTTATCCCTATGTAGCTCATTATATTGACGTGCCATTCGTGTGAGGGGATTGAAATGGGAAATATTATTTCTAAAAGTGTGTAATGCAAAAACGTTCTTCTTATTAGAGTTACGAGATCTGTAATTAATATTAAATGATATTTCGGATAAGAGTTTTGGGGAATCTATTAGGGAGTGAAGTAATTTGTAGAAATAAATAAAGTCAGAATAAATACGACGAGTTTCTAAAGAAGTGACGCTGAATTTATAGAGCCTCTCTTCGTAATTCAGAGATAGGCGCCCGGGTTTAAGACGATAACATAGGAGCCTCAGGAATTTTCTTTGAATCCGTTCGATGTTGTAACTATGAACTTTGTAGTTAGGAGACCAAATAGGACTTCCGTATTCCAATACGCTACGCACTATGGAGTTAAAAAGGTAAATTAAGCTGCGATAGTTTTTAAAGCCCTTAGTAGATCTTAAGACAAAACCCAATAATTGGTTGGCTCGATCTATGATATACTGATAATGTGCCCGAAAAGTAAGCTTATCATCGAAAATTATACCAAGATCTTTTGCAATAAGGGAGCGGTTGAGTTTATGTCTGCCAATAGTGTAATCAAAAGTTATTTTGTTTCGTTTATTGGTGAAAGAGATGAAAAAACATTTGTCGACATTAAGGTTCATTTTGTTATGTTTACACCAATACGAAATAGTGTTTAAATCATTTTGCAGAGATATGCAATCACTACGGTCATTTATTAAATTAAATATTTTTAAATCGTCAGCGTACAAAAGGCAGTTGCAGGATAAGCGAGAAACAAGGTCATTGATAAATATTATAAAAAAAAGGGGTCCTAAATGCGAACCTTGGGGGACGCCTGAGGTAACCGCCACTGGTGTGGATAAATATCCCTGCAAGGCGACCATCTGACTTCTATTACTCAGGTACGAACAAAGCCATCGATATAGATTTCCATGAAAGCCGTAACGATGCAGTTTAATACTAAGTATATGATGACTAACCTTATCAAAGGCTTTTGAAAAATCAGTATACACTGAATCGACTTGACCGCCCTTGGCAAAAGCCTGACAAAGAAAATGTTTATATTCTAGTAAATTGCTAATTGTCGACCTGTTTTTGACAAAACCATGTTGTTTATCAGACAAGATAGGTTTTATGTGGTTAAAAAGTTGTGTATATACTAGAGATTCGAACAATTTCGCAAAACACGATAATAAGCTTATAGGGCGATAGTTATCGCACCGAGATTTGTCGCCGCCTTTATAAATTGGGATGATATGCGCTGTCTTCCAAGTTATGGGAAAAACACCGCTTTTAAGAGATTTATTAAAAATTATATTGAGTGGAATAGCTAATTCAGTGCCGCAAGCCTTTACAAAAGATGTTGGAATCATATCTGGACCAGGTCCTTTGTTTTTATTTAATTGCTTAATTTTTAGAAGAATGTCGTTTTCATTAATATGAACTTGTGCCAGAGAGTGTGAGATGCAGTGATCAATTGGGGTCAACAGGTCGTTATTAATAGTTTCTTCTTCTGCACTAACATCCCTTTCGAAAACAGAACCAAAGTACTGAGAGAAGAGCTCGCATACACCGTTTCCGTCACTAGACGATATATTATTATACTTCATGGTCTGAGGTATAGAAACGCGGCCCTTTCTATTGTTCACGAACCTCCAAAAAGACTTAATATCCGTCTCAATAGATTCTTCTGTCGCCACGAGATACCTATTATAACACTCCTCGGCTAGAACCTTGCATCTGTTGCGAAGCATGGAGAACGTGTCGTAATCTCTAGGGTTTCCAAACTTTTTATATAATTTGTGAAATTTATTCTTTTCTAAGTTGCAATTGATCAACGGTTTGCTAAACCAAACAGGGTAAGATGAATGCTTTAAAGATTTTAAAGGCGTGTGCCTTTTGATAATATCAAAAAGAATGTCATAAAATAAATTAGTACAACAGTTAACATCCGTTGAAGACAGCCTATCCTTCCAATCCACTGAATTCAGTTCATAATTGATTAAATTATAATTACATTTATCAAAATTTAGGCGTTTTTTGTTCATACGTTTAAGATGTTTAGAAACTTTGAATAAAGGTATGTTAATAGTCAACGCAGGATGTAACTCATCGAGACGGCTTAGAGAAAGAGTTTCATTAACGGAAATATTGTCTAGGTTGCACAGAACTAGGTCTAATAATCTATTATTAACATTTAAAATTTGATTAAACTGATTTAAGCTACATAACGACATTAGTTCAGTTAGTAAATGACATGTTTTAGAGGGTGACGCTAAATCGTGAGAGTTATTAGCTTTGTGTACAATATTATAAAAATCCGGGGTGTTAAAATCACCGATTAATAAAAAATTATCATTAGGATAGTCATTAAGTATAATTTTTTGACAGTTTAAATAAAATTTCTCCCTTCTGATAAAGCTAATGTCAGGCGGCAAATAGCAGACACAAATATTCAATCGAGGTAAATCACGGCACTCAGGTATGACAGTAACCCAGAGATCCTCCATTTCACTATCCCACGATGATTGACGGATGACTAAATGTGAACTTAATTAGTCGGCAAGTAAGGCAATCGCGAACGAAGTTGCGGGTACAGCTAGTAAACAATAAAACTGTTTCTAAATACAGAATCAATATAGATAGATAGAACATTCTTTATTGCACACTTATCGATAGAAACAATACAACAAAACAGCTTAAAATCTAAGTGACAAGTGGCAATATAATTTGTTAGATATATGTACTTAGCGGCTGTTTTGACTGCCGTCACATTTTGCTGCATGAAATTTTCCATCAATCTTTATCTACACTACTTATACAAACATGCTTAGAGAGTGCACCTGTGTTTGCGCACACTCTTGGGCACTATAATACTACTACTGGAAGAGATCGCTCAAAGCGATAAGGCTGACCTTTGTAGTTCCTTTATTCTCAGCACTCTCTTACAACAAAACTCCGAGGGAGTTGCAAAAATTATCAGTAAATCAATTCAAACAAATTATCAAAACCTTGCTGTGCAAAAGGCTTAATATAAAATATCAGATTATCTAGAGGATAAAATAGCTTGGGACGGGTTTTGCTCCAACTCGAAAAATAACAAAGGTTTCTTCGTCGCTTCTTTACTTTAGTTTACATACCAAAGCGACAGAAATCAAAAATATCATTTTATCTCCGTGTTTAATTTTAAAATTTGACCCTTTCTAAGTGCACATTTATTGTATTTATGGAAATAGAGTTTTTGATTTGATTTCAGCATTTCCTTCTGTATTTTATTTTGTGTTTGTGTGGATAGAGTTATCTATCTATAATATGCCCTGTGCACCGGGTAGTCTTCTTGGCTAGGCTGCCCTCTATCATATAACGTCTGTGATTGGCAAGGAACGAATAAAAATCGCCGACTGACAAAATAATTATAATTAAATAGTAATAATTTATCCATCTGTATCCCCAGGTCCATGAATTTCGTAAACCGCTACTGCACCTTCCAACGGAACGAGCCGTGCGCTCTGCCCGCCATCGTAGAACTAGTGGCGGGATTCCTTGCCCAAAGCCCTGAGGACGTCGCCTTGGCCACCGCCTTCAACGCACTCAAACTGTTTGGACTTAGCCAGTAACTGCAGTAAGTTTGGACGACACGATAAAAGGACTAAACTAGCGTCAAAACTAATCGCTTTAAAAGTTTGTTACATATTTTTTTATAATTCCTGTCCACCGTTATAAGAAAACTGATGGCACAAGTTGAGCCAATCAGCCTTACTAAATCTTGATAGAAATATGTGCATTATGCTGTGAAATATGGGATGTTGTTTTTATAAAGTCGCTTCAACTTTTGCGTCAGTGATTAACGCTTTCGGTCGTTATTGATTTCTTAGAACTCGGAAAAGTCATTTTTGATGTCGAGTGTCCAAGAGAAATTGATCACCAATAGAAAGAAAATCTTATATTGATCAAGAAGTATTGAGTTAAGATCGTGTCGTCTTGGGGTATAGAATTAAGGGTAACTTTTTATGTTGATTTATATCAGACGATTTGACTGAACCGAATATATTTACAAGTTCAGTAGATTATAAGAAAAGAGTATTAGGTCTATAAAATATGCCTAACGTTTATTGTAATAAGATTTAATCTACATGAATTGCGATGATATTGAATTGTAATCGTTTCTTCGACGTCATCCTAAATGGAATATTGAAAACTTAGCTCGAAATTATGAATACTCAATTTACAATTGCATTTCGATATTACGATTTTTTTATGGCACACGAGGCTAAGGGAAGGCGCTGGTGCAAATTCGGAAAATATATGCATTTAAGAAAATGGCAACACTGAAGGCAGCTATTGCATTGTAATGTATATCTTATTTTTATAATAATAAAGCATAATGTTGTGTAAACCCGTATTTGCGCCGGGCTAACCCGACGATTGAAAATCGAAAAAATAATAACAAAAACGACTTGTTTTTACTAACATATATTGTCTTGCCATCGTATAACGACGCCTCTTAAAAGTATGCCAACACAGACTGAATGTTACATGACGTTCAATTAAAATGAAGGAAAATGGACTCTATATGTATAGTCATGTAGCTACATGCCACTGGAAAGATAGATAAAGTGGTGAAATCTTTCCATCTCTGTCACACACAAACACTTTTTTATTGATAGCAATGAGAGAGACAGAGTAAGGAAGATTTCACAACGTACACCGGCTATTTCGTGAATGTTGCCTTGATTTTTCTAGTTATTAACCTGTTATGAAGTCCTAATTGCCATTATTAATACAGCATAATTTTTTGCAATATTTTTGTGTATGAATAATTATTTTTTATGTTATTTTGCTTTGTAGATGTCGCACGTACGCGGTGGCAATGATTTAGTCAATCTGATCTCACTCAGTGTCTGTTCAACTTGAAAATGGTTTTCCCATATTTAGAAATAACCCAAAATTTTATACTGGGGACGTATAAAACTTACTAACAAAATATACGTTTTAGTATTAATAATAGAAATCTATTGCCACCGTTTTTCTAGCACGGTGTTAGGTGTATTTTCAAGCTGTCGATGACGATCTTGTCTCTCTCTCACTCTTTATCACTAGAAAGAGACGCAAGATCTTTGTCGATTCGCGTTATAGCTCTGCGCAAGAGCATTCCTATCCTATCTTAATTTATATCATCGAATAATGTAAATAGAATTAAAATGTAATAATATATTTTTGTTATTTGCTGGTAGTCACAACGAAATCAAAGACTGCAAGTATTAACGTGAAACTTGACATGTTGGTTATTACATTAATGTATATTTTTACTTATTTAATCGTAATTTAGGTAATTGTTATTGATTCCTTTATTTTTTGACGATCACTTTGTAGGTTAAGTTTCTGGATCCTTGTAATATGTGTAGAAATTACGAGATATGTTGCAATAATAAGAAATATTGTTATTTATAAAATAAATAAGGCTTTGTACAGTCGGCTGTGTAAATTGTTAACGTACATATTTGTACATTGTCCATAAACACGGTCTTCTAGGATGTACTACTTAATTCGTAATGTACACTGAGTGTACTTCATAGATTTTGTACTCTGTGATTTCTATGCATAAGGTCCAGTATGCAATGTAGTGCCTTTAAAAACGTCCTTTTGTGATACCGATATATTTCTAGAATGTACAGATATTCTTTCAATATACAAATAAATTAAATCATGACTTTTATTTTTGACCCACTGTACTTTATTATCAAAGAAAATTACAATCAAATAATAGAAACAAATTAGAACAATTTACAATTAAAACAGTTAGCTAATTGCAAACTGTTGCTAACAATCTACAGGTACCTCAAATGATCCATATATTAATCGATACCAGTCGGAAGCGTTGCTAACAATCTACAGGTACCTCAACTGATCCATATATTAATCGATACCAGTCGGAAGCGTCCCCAAGACGCTGCTGGCTGCATTTTTAAACCTCATGAAGAAATTAGTTTTTAGCAATAAAAATAAACCTTGGATAACAATAAATTTATTGAATAAACTATCTAATATTTACAATTCAACATTCTTGCGTTTCACACCCAACATAAAACAAAATGTCTAAATGTTAGACAAGGTAAAAATAAACATACATTTTACTCATTCTCACACTTTGACACATAAAAACTAGAATTTGTTCTACACTAGCTAGCTAGTTTGAATCCTAAAGATAAATAATGTAACCACGATTTTAACATGTAAAATGGCGCTATTGTCTTCAAAACGTCAAAAAATATATGGCGAGGCGTTGGTTCCAATTTTTGCCACGCTCATAACGTTAGTGGCAGCACTGAGGTTGTCGCGCAAATATCAACTCGTAAGGATCATCACTTCTACTCGAGCCGTTAGTAATATTTTATGGTTTCTTTGGTAATTTCACTCTAAACTTACCTCGTTTTCGAACCGAACGACTTACGAACTTTAAAGATCGATAAATTGTCCAAAAGTAACTATGTACTTCATCTACCTGTAATGACGCGTCAAAAAATTACAAAAAATAGTTCAACCAGCAAGCAAGGCGCGGTCGCAAACGCACGCGCTTTCGCGAATAACGCGCTAGGGGCGTTAATTTCTTTGAGCAATGACGCAAAATAACTGAATGAACCCATAAAATAACACCCGTTAGCGTTAGTAACGACGTTGCGGAGTGAGCTCGCAGACTGTAATTAAAAAATTACGTTTTAAATGAATTAAACAAAGAATTCCATTGATGTCCACCTATTGAATTCTTATGTAAGTAGGGTTTTTTCTTTTTTGAAAAACGCCACAGGTCAAGCAATGTTTTTTTTTTGTGTATGTTTGTAATGGCAAGGCGATACCATAAAGTTTTCTTTCCTCATTGGGTTTTGCCGATCCTTTTCCGATTTCATATTTGCGCGATACCAAGTCGTAAGTCTTTTTTTCCTCTTTTATTCTACTAAACACCACAGGGAAAAAACTAACTTTTATCAAGTTTTTTTACTAATCCCGGAGGTGGGGATGAGAGCACTTTCTTGGAGAGTCGAATCTGTCCCGAAACGGGGTCCCGTCCAAAGAACTTCACTTGTATTTCTGAACCGACGTCTAGACCGAGTGCTGAGGGGTGTTGTATCTGTAAAGATAAAGATTTTCTTTCATTATTAAAAGATAGGTCAAAGGCGTAATTATTAGAGATTTTTTGTAGAGCTAAAGGGGTCGTTGATTATCACAAGTACTTCTAATGTTAAGGCGCAAAACTGCAATTAGCTCTGACATTTCCCTGGGAGTCATAATAGACTTAATAGACAAGTACGCTGGACTAAATATTCTATACAAAATGACAGTAGTTTTAGTGCCGTTTCAAAGCGCAACTTTCGAGCGTCTCTAATTTTAAAACTGACATTTGTTGTAAGTGTTATAGAAACCTGTATCATCCGCCGCGCCACAGATGTCGTCAATTATTTTATTATTAAGGACAGGTATTCCTGCAGCAGTAGGCGTAAGAGAAAACGCGCGCCTGCCAAGCCGCCGCGCTCGTGTTTTTTGTAGTTATTTAAACATGGTGATTAAGAAAATCATTTTATCAAGTCAAACTGCGAATTTGTTTGGAAATATTAAGTGTCCAGTCGAGTACAAAAAAGTGTGATATTAGTAGTTCGCTAGTCATAGTATTGAAAAAAACGTTAGAAAAAGGGGTAACTTTGGGATTTGTTTCTATCGAGTGAAGTTCATTAGATCTTGCAACTGAATGCGACTTTGACTAGACTAGATCCTTAAGTAATATTTTTTTTCAGAATTGTACACACTATTTACTAAGTCTGAAATGATTTTAAAAATCACAAAAAAGCGGCCGCTGCTGGCCTACCAAGCCTTAAATAGTGGAATCTCTCACCTTCCTATGGTCCAGTTGTGAGTTATGCACGAGCGCCGGCCCCATCCCGCTATACAGGGTCACCATAACCCCTATATCTTTAACCTCCACCACCTTAGCCTTGTAGATGGCTCCGAACTCGAGCTCCGGCGTCCGCTCCGCTGTAAGCCACGAGTCGATGCGAGCTCGCGCTTCGTCCATTGCTATTTGCGAGGGGGCGAATATGCTGTACTTTGTCTCGTCTATTGGTGTGACCTGGGAGATAATGAATAAACTAATTTTATTATTTTGATTATGAAACAGTTTTCAAATGTCTGTTTCTCTCTGCCTGGTCTATGGAGATAAAGAGTTTTCAATAAATATTCATACACGTCCAAATCTACTGGTAGTATTGCATTGATACCACTACTGATACAACCTACTCAACAGCCTGTATTTGTCCACTACTGGACGCAGGCTTCCCCCTGATGAGCGCCTTATTGGCTTTTATCACATGGGGGGTAGTGCCCATAATCCTCACGCTGGGCATGCGGGTTGGGGATCGCAGTTCGGTAGTAGAATTGCTCTGCAGGGGCGCTGCTGCCCGCCCCCGGTGGATTCCCTTAGTCGCCTCTTTAAGACACCCGCGGGAAGAGTTGTGGAGTGGAGTGGAGTGGAGTGGTGCAAATTCTAAACCGGCACGCACCACACAGCATACTGATACAACAGCATTGTAATATTTGACATGTTTTCTATGAATAAACACTTCTATTCTATTCTATTAAAATTTATCTTTCTCTCAGTCTGGTCTATGGAGATTAAAGAGTTTTCAAAAATATGTTTCTCTCTGTCTGCTCTATGGAAATAAAGAGTTTTCATACATACAGGGCACCTACCTATCTTGGCTCATAGTCTACCACCGTCTACAGATCTGCAGGGTACTATGATTGAGTGTTTGACATAGTTTCAATTACTATCGGGTACCGCTGTTTTTAACCCCCGACGCAAAAAGAGGGTGTTATAAGTTTAACGTGTCTGTCTGTGTATCTGTCTGTGGTATTGTAGCTCCCAAATGGATGAACCGATTTTCGTTTAGCTTTTTTTTGTGTCATAGATAATTTTATCCCGAGTGTTCTTAGGCATTTTTCATGAAAATCTGTCGGAAGGTTTTTAAATTTTTTTATTTTGTTCTTTTAAACTGGGTGGTCTGGGTGTTTTCTATGTATAATAAAAAATATCTATCTATGTAGTGTATTGTATTATGTATATCAGTTATCTAGTACCCATAACACAAGCTCTGCTTAGCTTGGGGCTAGATAACGCTGTGTGAATTGTCCAGCATTATTTATTTATTTATATTTTATTTAAACTCCCCACGTTACCATCGCATTGACATTCGAGTTGAGATTGGTGTTCATGAGGAAAACTGGTCTCTTGTGATACCGGGCAGCAGCCACCAAGATATGTTTGTTGTAGAAATTGAAAAGATGTTGCCATATCACAATTCCGTTTCGTTATCAACGATTTCATGACATCTGTAATGTATGTATCTTGTATTTGTCAAACGTTGCCGTAGATTATGTATATTTTTCTTGTTATATTTTTGGTTGTTTTGTGTTTTATGTATTATCTTCCGTGACGTCACCAAACAGCTCTGTCGGTAGACCAGCGTTGGTTGTAACGTGTTTACAACTAGCTCCGCTGTGCAAAACCACCCATCGTAAATTGACATTTGAAAGCCCTTTGAATGGCCTTCATAATTTGCTTTTGTATGGATATGACCATTGAAAGGCCATTCAAAGGGCATTCAAATGTCAATTTTAGGATAGGGAGTTATTGCGTAATTGAACAGCAGGCTGAGACAGAGTCCGTTTTGTGACTCTAATCGACAGTATCTTTTAATAAACCCCCGACGCAAAAAGAGAGGGGTGTTATAAGTTTAACGTGTCTGTTTGTGTATCTGTCTGTAGTATCGTAGCTCCCAAACGGATGAACCGATTTTCGTTTATTTTTTTATTTTTTGTGTCATAGATAATTTTATACCGAGTGTTCTTAGCCATGATTCATGAAAATCTGTCGTTGGTTTAAATTTTTAATTTTGTTCTTGTTTTTAAATCATGTTTGTTTTTGTTGATTAAGTTACATATATTCTCTCATCTATAATATTCTCTCATTCTAACAATAGGGTTGGTGATGGCAGTGTAGGTGTTGAAATCTGACATAACAACAGAGTTTTCTCACCTGCACACCAGTTTCCACGTAAAGCTTCTTGAGGTTGCTGCCGCCGAGGCCGATGAGTTTCGCTCTCTTGTGTACTTCCACTTGCATTTCTTCGGTCACCGGCATGTTTTCTTTACGGCCTTGCCTGAAAAATTGTTTTTCATGATGAGAATGCTGTTATACTGCTTGGATTTCGGTTGTTTACGAAAAGTAGATTTTTGAAACAAAGTTTTGCGGTTTTGTAGGTCCTAAAAAAATATGGTCATATTTTGTCTCTCTAATAGGACAATAATTAATAATTTAAGACCTACTTTAAAAAAGATTCAACTAGCCTATTGGCAAGAAAAACAGAAATTGAAATATAGTACATCTATATTATCTAGTACCCATAACACAAGCTCTGCTTAGCTTGAGGCTAGATAACGTTGTGTGAATTTTCCAGCATTATTTATTATTATTATTTATCGTCGACAAATATTTGTGCGGGTGTTCTGGGTATTTTCTATGCATAACAAAAAATATTTATTTAGTGTATGGTATAAAGTATATCAGTCATCTAATACCCATAACACAAACTCTGCTTAGCTTGGGGCTAGATAATGTTGCGTGAATTGTCCAGCATTGTGTTAATCTTTAATATCTTAATGAGTTTTGGCCGAAGGGTGTCAAGTTTCGAAGGGTCACTGGCCGCCTGCAAGGGGACACCGCCGTGCACCGTCGTTTGCCGACATCCTAATAACGTGATCTACACGCCGCCGTCGCCGTAATCACAAATAACGTGTTATTAATTAAGTTTTTATATTTTATGTATGTTAGTGTCAACGGCTGCACGAGTCGTCCGGTCCAACTCATCAGTGGGCGCGGCCTAAATGTTTGCCATCTCATCTGACATAATAGACATTCTCGCGCGCTTGATAAAAGGCAAATAAAATTCGTAAAACGGCCGCGTAAAGAAATGCGATGACTTTTGCCACAAGAGTTATTTTATTATAGAAAAACTATTGAGAGTATCATTTCAAAATAAATTTATTTTAACTTTTGAATAACTAAACTATGTGTACGGGCTTTATTTTAGAGTTTTCTTTCTCCGTATGTTATTTATTTTCGCCCAAAGTTGGGCTAAAATCGGTGTTACAATACAAAAGTTTAGAAGCTATGCTATGTATTTTTTTAATTAATACTTTTTTTACGGTTTCGGGTGCATACCAGACATAGATAATGACGAGATCAATTGATATTATCTTTAGTTTTGGATGGTCAACATCAAACAGCGTAGTAGTTACCCTTCCGAGCACGATATTGTAGGTATTTAGGTGTTTTGAAAAATATTTGTATGGCATACAAAAATATTTTCTAGTGATGCACTGCGTAATAACGTTTGCAATGTCTTTTATTTTGTGCGATTTTATTCATTTTTCTATTCACACTGATCATTCAAAGTTTCACTTTGTAATTTTTTTATATCGGGTGAAATATCACCAATCGTGTTTTTATCTAGTGATGCACTAGAAAATATCCTCAACTATAATATGTATGAATTTCAAAAAATCCCGAAATCCGGGAATCCTCGCCTTAATTAAGTTTTTATATTTTATGTATGTTAGTTTTAAGGTATATATTACTATGGACCGTAGAATAAGTCAAATAAGATCTGAACTTTTCACCATCATCATCAGCCCATATTAGTCCACTGCTGGACATACGCCTCCCATAATGAGCGCCATAGCGCCCTGTCTCTAGCTTGCCGCTTCCAGCATCTGCCTGCAGTCTTTCGCAGATCGTCAACCCACCGCGCCGGAGGGCGTCCTACACTATGTTTACCGAGTTGCGGTCTCCACTCAAGAACACGTTTACCCCAGCGGTTGTCGGTTCTTCGCGAGATATTAACTATAACTTTAAGAGTCTGAAATAATTGAATTATTATTATTATTCAACAATAGAAGCACTCACCTCGGCTTATCAATACACTGGTTCATAATATCAATGATCTTGCTCTTAGCGTCACACGCTTTCTGCACAGACTCCATGACCACTTTCAGCGGTAGACCAGAGACCTTGATGTCAGCTTGTAGCGCGGTGATGCCTTTCTTGGTTCCTGCTACCTTGAAATCCATATCTCCCATGTAGTCTTCTATACCCTGGGGAGGTTAATGTTAATAATAAATAAATAATCCCGGACGATTTAAACAGGTTCGTTAGAAACACTGGGTTTTGGAAACAATAGTATATTATGCAATTAGTGAGAATCAAGGACAGATTTAAAGCTAGGGCCGCAGATGAATCACGAGCAAATGAACGATTCTAACGACTGAATCTCCGTAGTCTTCTATACCCTGGGGAGGTTAATGTTAATAATATATAAATAATGCCGGACGATTTACACAGGTTCGTTGGAAACACTGGATTTTTGAAACAATACTATATTATGCAATTAGTCAATCAAGGACGGATTTAAAGCGAGAGCCATAGATGAATCACGCGCAAGTGAAGGATTCTAATGACTGAATCACCGCCATAGGGAGTGATTCAAGATGATTCATGACACTCGCTACGCTCGTGATTCAATCACGGTAGATCGATAGATTCACTAATCGATAGATCCACTAATCGATAGATTCACTAAAATGGTACGCATACATAACACAAGCTCTGTTTTTTTAGCTAGCTGGCTAGGTGATGTTGTGTGAAGTGACATTTCTAGAATCAATTTATTGTAATATCATTGCAATAAGTCACAAGCTCTGTTTGTTTAGCTAGCTGGCTAGGTGATGTCGTGTATAGTGAAATTTCTGGCAGCAATTAATTTTAATATCATTGCAATAAGTCAGTCGGTCAACTTCGGCCGACTTTATGTAAGTTATGATGACGCATTAGTATAATGTAGACTCACTAACAAATCAGTGAGTATCCTGTAATCGTCCATGGCTCCGTTCGCGTCGTGTCGAGACACCAAGCCTATGGCGACTCCAGCCGCCGGCGCCGTCACTTTCACACCCGCGTCTAAAAGGGCTAGGGATCCGCCACACACGCTGGCCATTGAGCTTGAACCTACAACAAAGATGTTGGTTAAAATCATAGTAGCCGGCTTATTTTTGAGCAGAAAAATCTTTAAAATCGGAAGGGACCATTAAAACACCCAAATAATTTCTCAATCGGTTAATAATACTTTGGAAGAATAGCACCTACCATCTAATTTAGACATTATTCGGTCGTGCATATGACGTTGGCGTAAGTCGCGTACTGCTCGAAAAATGCGAAACAAAATATACCATTTCAGGCGGCGTATTTCCTACATCATAACTCCGCAATACATTGACCTATTCAAGCAGGAACGGTCCAGTTAGACACTAATACACCCTCACACAGCTTCTAATTCGCGCATCAATGGCAGCGACGCGAGAGGTGTGGCGCCGGATCCTAATAGTGTCTACACAGCAAAGTCTGTGACACAGCCCGGCGCGCGGCGCGTTGGTGCTACATTACATGCTACATTCACTGTATGAATTTTGGTTCAATGGTTCATTTATTAAAAAGAAAAATATAGTTTTACACGTCAATTAGTATGGTATGGTAGGTACATAGTACACCTTAAAATAAACTTAAGTATGCATGATGACACCATTAACAATTAAAATAATAATTAAATAATTAAATATTGCAGGTAGTTAGAAAGTATTTTGTCAACTTGTCGCCGGCCCACCGACTTTGGCATGTCACCACCAGTCTGTAATCAGTGTAACGACAAAAAGTGGATCGATGAATGCTTACCATTGGACTCCAGCACCTCCGCAGTGAGCCTGGTGGTGTACCCCTGCTCGGGCACTATGGGCAGCAGCCCCCGCTCAGCCAGCGCGCCGTGCCCCGCCTCCCGCCGCCCCGCGGGCCCCGTGCGTCCCACCTCCCCTGTCGCGTAGGAGGGGAACTCGTAATGGAGGAAGAAGCTCTTCTCTTTTATGCCACTGGAAAATAAGAGAATGTGTGCTTTGAGGATGTGTGCAAGGTGAACCGATTACCTAGCGACATGCATCATTCAACTCCTATTTTGGACGCCTAGAGTGCCAGTTTTATAAATATCTTTCTTAGCCCTCAATATTTTCCTTAGCCCAAAGAGGAACATACCCTCCAAGTTTCAAGTTTCTAAGACAGTTTAGGCATAGAAGCTATTTATAGTGTGAAAATGATGCATTCTTTAGATAGTAAAGTCTGTTTTATCAGTTTTAAAGCTGTATTGCTTTTGCTCCAGTCATTCAGTCTGGACGACTAGAGCAAAAGCAAAAGCAATTCAGCGTAACCAACGTGAGCGTGACGGTTCAGTTTCATTCCCTAAAATGTCATCGTGAGTCACACCGAGAGCAAAACACTGAAGAACTGTTAACATTGTCTATTATTCGGGTACCTAGGTCAAGTAAACTCACCTGGTGAGCATGGTGAGCGTGTCCATCTTGAGTGCGCTCTCGGGCGAGTCGAACGCTACAGTGCACAGCACCTGGGTTTGCCCGCGCTGGAACAGCGCGCTGCCGTGCAGGGGCTCGTATAGGGATACCTGAGAGGGAAATCAAATCAACGGCCTTAATCTCAACTGTTACTGACTAATAGGTACTTTTTAAACATGATTTCAATTTTAATATAGAATATTTCTATATAAATAAATAATAATAAATAAATAATGATGAACATTTCACACAGCATTATCTAGCCCCAAGCCAAGCAGAGCTATGGGTGCTAGATAAGATAACTGATATACTTATATATTAGAAATATTCTGGGCACTCTGCCTTCTGGTGACGGACTTAGTTATATAAGAAATAGAATTAAGTGTATATATTAGTAATAATCGGCTATCTACCACCATGTTTTTAGTAATTTTGGCGTAGTCGGATGGATTGGATTGTCTTTTATGCAGCTT